>JAKZAO010000012.1:25655510-26940881 GCA_023053555.1 Branchinecta lindahli | reverse complement strand
TACGGAAAAAGTTCGGAACTGCTCTATTCAACCAATCAATTAGTTGGTTCTCGAACAAATTACTCTGCGTTATCCTTGACGAGCGTAACATGAATAGCTTGTTCACAATCAGAGTATAACGGTAAGTATATTCTTCATAGTCAAACTGTAGCCCAACAAAGCTAACCTATACAGACAAAATTTGAACAAAATGCTTCCACTCCTTCAATTGCGATCACAGGAGGACGGTATAGGCTGGCTAAGAAACAGCGCAGCACCGTAGAAAAATGAAAAACCTACCTCTGCCAGTATTTCACATGCCCAAGCTTTGCGAACACCAGGATGATTTCGAACTTTATAAACTTCTGGACTGCCAGGCTTACTGAAGTGCTTGACATGCAGACAAGGCTTCCATTATTTCTACATCAAGCTTACTTCTTCTTCTTCTGCGCGCGACCCCTGGAATTTCATCCATGCTCATCTTTTCCTTCTCATCTCTCAGGCTTTGCTGCTCTTTGCAGGTTGAACAGGGTTTTGTTACATTTCAACTTCCTGGGAAATGGGTTCCTTGAATCGTGATGCGGGGGTTGGGGGAATCATCTTCTTCTTCAGAACAGTTGGAAGAATGCAACAGTCTGACCAGGTCATTTCCCTCCAAAAGTATGCATGAAACATTCTCCCTGCCAACTTCCCTTAAAACCACGGTTCACCATCCAGACTTTCCTTCCGGTTTTCTGAAATCTGTTTTGTTTCAGATCGATCTAGAAGATGAAATCCAAGCATGAAAAGTCTGGAAGTTCAGTGTGTTGAACACCAAGGTTCTGGATTCTGGAAGCTCTCACAGAGTTTGAGAGACACAACAAAAATGCAAATGAATGGTGTAGACGAAAGGAAGCGTGACTGACAGTTACGACTGTGAAACAAACAATATTTGAAATACTGAATAGCAAATCCGTTAAATTTTGTAAGAACATAAAAAATGTTTTAACATAGCCATCGTGAAAATCCGAATATTTCGATAGCCTATGCAGAAGCGAGTGACATCTGGAGGGTGTAGAATGGCTTTTACTCCCGAGAGAGCTGCGAATACTCCACTCCACTCGTTTGAACCCTATTACAGCCACAACATTTCCGGCACCCCTCTGAGTCCTCCCTCTGAGGCAGAGTACAACTCAGACACAAGTTTTGCATCTCTGACATCTCTTCTCCCCCTCCCCCAAGTTAGATTCGAATCGGAGCATATCAGCCAACTTCCGATTCCTGCTTCATCCTCATCCTAACACGGCCACCGAATCCGGACGTCAAATAACAAATCTAGGCTGCATAAACTCGCTAATGTCCAACTTGTATCCCATTCGTTCCATTCGTTTGGTTTTCAATTAGCCTAAGTCAAAAGTAAGTGTTGTCACAAAGTTTCAGACCCCCCCCCAACTCCCAAAAACCATAGCCGCATGTGGTTCTAACCCATATCTAGTCATCAGTTCTGTTTCATCAGTCTCACTCGGGCTACCCATCTGCAACCTCGGGAAGTCAGCAATTTCCGGATTCCTCTTCCCTTAACTCCCCCCAAAAATGGTTGATTCCAGGAACGAAAGTTTTCATAGGGCATTATGTCCAGTCCTTAAGTTTATTTGGTCAAGTCCCAAATATATCTGCCTAGTTTTATCGCCCTTAGCACATCTGGAAGTATCCTAGATAGTGATCACCGGAATTTCGGGAAAACACCCTCCAACTAGACCCCGAAGCAGCGCCGATTTTTTTTTCAGCGGTGGCGCGCCGGAAAACCCTCGGCGTGGCAGCGCGCCGTGGCGCGCCGCTTTTTGGCGCCGTTTTCCGGACTTTTTTAGCTAAAATTTTTGAACTTTGCGGCCATGATTTGGAGCAATTTCGTGCCTGAATTGGCTGTAGGTGTAAATAATTGGTACAGAATTAAAATATCGGTTGACTGGCCAGCCAGGTAGCCTATCAAGTTTATAGGCTACCTCGCTGGTATCAACATAATTTCAGCTATTCTTGTACAAGGCGTCATCTCCCTGTTCCAGACGGATTCCCACTGCGAGTCCCGGATATTTTTTATTGTACTAGCAACTCCCTCCCCCCATTCTCACGGGTCCCCGTCGTAAGCCATTGCTTCAACTAGAATAACTAGAAAATAACTCCTTTCGGATTCGATGTAGAGCTTATTTGAGGAGTTGCTGGTGTCAGTGGTTTAACTAACGGTTAGAAAATAATAAAACTCTGTTTTACTGATTTTTTTAAACTGTGCAGTTATAAAACTAAGTAAGCAAATCAAATCAAAGAAAAGGGAAATAACGTGGACCATTAGACAGACTAATTTTGTTTCGTCAACCAAGTGAGTTTGGCAAGGAAATAGATCAGCAAATTTTCGAACCAACTTGATACAGATACATTATATCTGTTCTCATTGTTTCCAGTCTCGATAGTCCCCAGAAAGTGACTCCTTCTTTTCTCGTGGCTCCCCTTGACTCGTCAAGGAGTACCCGGGATACAGCGAAATATAGCAAATAAAAATTAGGTGACGACTTTTATGGATCGATTGCTTCTAAACTAAACAATTATTCTCAAATTCGATTACTACCTGAAACAATAAATAACACAGAAGATACGACCCCCCCCCAACCGACGATGGGATGCTGTGATGAAATGTAAGCATTTTTTCTGGGTCCTTTCTTCGCACGCCAACTATTGTGGTCTAGCTTATCTGGACGTGCCCGGATTAGTGAAAGTCCGACTGCCGACAGCAAGACAGACGTTATGGTACTTGAGCAAACCAATGTAAGTCCCAGACAAGCTTAACTAACATAAAAAAACCATCATGGTCGGACAGTGTGCGTGGACGGGCTCAAAGAAACATCAGTGGTATATGACGGTCTTTTGATTACTTTTTCATTGTCAAAAGACACGGTGGGCAACAATGAAAGTATTTCCGCCGAAAAAAAAGTTTTTAGCTATGGCTATGGCGCGCCATCTGAAAAACGGCGGCGGCGCGCCGAAAAAGTTTCGGTGGCGGAGCGCCGTTTATCGGCGTGGCTTCGGGGTCTACCTCCAACTCCCCCAAAGATCCCCAGTGCGATCTGGCTGAGCCAAGAACAGATCTAGGGCTTAGGCTTATTCGGCCCATCAAATTCTATCCGGATCCCTCGACTCTAAGCGTTTCACGAGATTTCCGGTCCCCCCCCTCCAACTCCCCCCAACAAGTAGCCTACTCGATCCAGATCCAGGCCTCACATGGGACATCTGAGACAATAACCCTTCTGACTTGCCAAGTTTCATACAAATCCTATCATCCTTTCAAAGCCATGCATGCCACTAGATTCTGGATTCCAAATCTCTCCACTGCCCCCACCATGGTCAAATCAGAGAAACGCCTATTCTAAAGTCAGCCTGTTGGGGTCCCTTAGGCTATATGCCTGCCAAGTAGGCTACTATCACCCTAGTAACCTACATGAGGAAGTACCAAACTCTCGGGGTCACCAGAACTCCTGACAACCAGGGTTCCCGGGTGGCTAAAATACCAGCCGGTTAATACCGGCTAAAAGGTGATTTCTGCCGGTATGGTTAAAATCAAGTGGCATGGATAAAATCAAATAACTGGCTAAAATCAAATTTCTAACTGCTACTATGTGATTTTGGTAGCACTCCGCTATTCTAAGACTGTCATACTTCTTTCAGGTATTAAAGAAACCTAGAAGAGCTCAAACAAGCTTAATTAACTGATCCCAGCGATTCGTATATAGAGTACTTCTTTATTCGAAAATAATCTGTAAAACTTCTTTGTTGCATTTCTCAAAGAAAAAATTGCCTCACTGCACTGTTATCACTAAAACGAAATCAGCTTCGAATATGGCAGAAATAAATTAACCAACTAAGGTTAAATGTTCATTAAGTCATATTAATCAAATTATAGAGCAGACATTCAACTTCAATAGTAAAACAAAACGAAAACTTCCTCGTTAGTTCAGGGGTCTCCCAACAAAAAGACCGAAATCAAACATTCCCAATAAGGAAGAGTAGCATGTCCAACTGTCCAAGTTTTCTATTCCAGTCTGTATCCCTTTCCGAAACGAGATTTTTAATCGTTGGCCATTGTGGTCTTCAATTGTATATAATAGGGGTGGGAGTAAATAACAGACGATTCTACTAGTTCAGATTACACATTACTACTTCAAACCAGACAGTTCTAATTTGATCTAAAAACCCAGTTGTTGACAATCCTGAATAGGTAAATAGCAATCCCAAGGTGGTTGCTACCTATGGGTAGCCTACCTGTACTTTCCGTAAATAGATGCACAAAAGAAAAGAAAAAAAATGTACTAATTCTCTGTATTTTGCCGTGAAAGGTCGCCAGATTGGAGTTCAACATCCAATTTCTTGTTCAAAGTAGAAAAAAAATGGTTTTGATTCAACTTTGAAATCCAAATTCGTGCCGAGATTCGTGCTTTTATTCTGAAAATCCCGAATAGCAAACCTGTTGCTGTTCGTAATGTAAATATCGAAAATATCGATATTTGAAAAGTCACTATCGAAATATCGCCCAACACTAGAATCAACCCTGGTTGAAGAATTGTCGGAAAACAACGAAGAAACAACAGCAAAGATTGATACGTAGAAAAGATCAGTGCGATTTGATTTTAGCCAGTTTTAGCCGGCAAAAATCGGTTTTTATTAATAAAAGCCGATTAAAACCGCCGGTATGGTAAAAATCAATTTTAGCCGGCAAAAACGGAACCCTGCTGACAACCCCGAACTCCCACCACAGTCTCTAATCCGGTTTGGAAATATAAACGAGGGCATTTGAAGGGCATCTGAAACAAGAGCTGGAAGCTCATATGGCACTTGCAAGGCTTTGTCAGAGGATGAAAGTAGTAATTCGTCAATTTGTGGGTTTGTTGTGATCATTTGTAATCAAAACTCTTGAAGTAAAAAACATGACGAACTCATCGGGAGCACGAAAATGTATATTTTGCTCAAAAGTATTGTTTGTACTTTAAGGAAATCACTTGTGAGGGATCATAGGGATCGCGAAAATGTGTATTTTGCTAAAAAGTACGTTGTGGTTGCGATTAGTACTTTATAAGGAATTATTAAGGAATTCAGTTGTAAGCAAAACCCTTGAGGCAAAAATGATAATGGGCTCATAGGGATCACGAAAATGTATATTTTGCTTTAAAATATTTTTTTGTACTTTAGCATTAGTACTTTAAGGGATGGTCGGATCAGGGAACTGACTATTTCTAAGCCAACCATGTCAAGTCTCTAATTTTCAAGCCAAGTTTTATCGTCATAGCACGTCTGGAAGTACCTTAACTTGCGATCACCGGAATTCCGGACCCCTCCCTCTAACTCCCCCACAGTGCCCGGATCTTGTCCGGTTCTGTCACTTACGTACATAGGGCTTGTGCTTGTTCTTTCCACCAAGTTTCATTCCGATCGCTTCACTCCAAGCGTGTCACAAGTTTTCCGGTTCCCCCCTCCGACCCCCCCACCTTCATCGGATCTGGTCCGGACTTGAAACTGCATGGGCATCCGAGACATGTGATCTTTCTACGTATCAAGTTTCGTTATGATCCGATCACCCGTTCGGAAGTTATACATACCTCAAGATTCCGGATTCCCCCTCCCGTCACTCCCCCCACGATGGTCGGATCGGGAAGTTGACTATTTCCAGGTTAATCTGGTCGAGTCCCAGATTTGCCTGCCAAATTTCATTGTCCTAGCACCTTGGAAGTAACTTAACTCCGTATCACCGGAATTCCGGAACCCCCCTTCAACTCCCCCCACAGTGCACGAATCCGGTCCGGGTCTGTCAATGACGTACCTAGGGTATGTGCTTTTTCCTCCCACCAAGTTTCATCCCGATCGCTCCAGTCTAAGCGTGTCACATGATTTCCGGTTCCCCCCTCCGACTCCCCCCCCCCACATTAATCAGATTCGATCCGGACCTGAATTGGGACATCTCAGAAATGACGTCTTTCCAAATATCAAGTTTCATTAAGATCCAATCACCCGTTTGAAAGTTATGCATGCCCCTAAATTCCGGATTCCGGCTCCCCTCCCTCCCCCCATGATGGTCGGATCGGGGAAGTGACTATTTCTAAATTAGTTTGGTCGGGTCCCTGATATGCCTGCCAAGTTTCATCGTCCTAGCACATCTGGAAGTACCCTAACTCGCGATCACCGGACTGACCGACCGACAGACCGACCGACCGACAGACCGACAGACCGACCGACGGAAAAGTGATCGGTATATGGCACTTGGCCGGAAGGCAAGTGCCATAAAAACCTGTAAAGGTATTTTGGATCTTCATTCTACCATTTAGCCCAAACTGCACTGTTCAAATTAAAATAACTGTTCACATAAGAATACCTCTACTGTAGCAAGGTATCCTGTACAGTAGCGTATATTAGGGCCATTAGGGGGGGGGACAGGGGCGATCCCCCCCCCAAAATTCTTGAAAAAGGGATTTTTAGTGGGAAAAATGTGTGCAAAACACGGGCGACAGGGGAGATCCTCACCCAAAATTCTCGGAAAAGAAGTTTTTTACGGTAAAAACATACGCTAAAATACACTGGTTAACGGAAGGAAGAAAACAACTTATAGTGGGAAATCTTGTAGGTCGGTTAGAGACTGAGAGAGAGAGAGATAGGTGTATTTACACAACATCATAGCTAACAGCTAATTTTCATTGCTTCACTATGCTAAATAACAAACTAACACAAACAAAGTCAAAAACAGAAAATATTACTCGGCTTTCGATTAACTGGATGACGGTAAAAAAAGCAGCTAATGTTGGTTCTACTAAATCTCGAAAAGCAATGGAGAGGCTTTTGAAACTTGGAAGTTCGTACCTATACCAGACTTTAACCAAACTGTCAAAATAAACAGTTCTGAAACAAAAATTCCAGCCTTGAGGGAGAGAAGAGTTTTCGGTGTCTAATACCGCGGAATGGAAGTTCGTTCCAGCTCGGCAGGAAAGTTACTAAAGGGTCGGCATAATACGCTCTTCATAAAATCCAATACCGAATTATCGCCAGATGTGCTAGAGGAACAATAACAATCACACGTGAGAACGGGGGACAAGTTATCGGAATGGAGAATGAGTGATTAGGCTTTCGGCTCACACCGACCCGCTAATTAGCCCCGTCGGAAAGTGGTTCAGCAGTCAGCAATGATGTCGGAAGCCAAAACTGACAAACTTGATGTAGACTGATAAAACAGAGTTGGATTGAGAACAAACAGAGGTAGAGGCATTTTATGAAGTTTCAAGTATGGCTAGGCCATAGACAATTTGGAAATGGCCAAACAAATCCGGATAAACGGATACCACGAAGTAACATGTCATTGTTTACTTTATGCCAGCGCATCTAGCGGCCAAAAAAGAACTAATCTGGATGTAATTTTATGAAGAGCGTATAGTAAAACTAGTGAAAAGCGTGAGGCGTTGAAGTTGAAGTTGAAGTAGTCATATCCCTGCGTATCTCCAAGTTCAGGGATGGTTTCAAGGACATGGGAGGCACCTGAAAATATGCGACAAGGATCAAAAGTCATACCATTTACAAAAAAAAAATAACCAAGAAATACAGCACCACATGCGAGAAATTTCTGAAGTTGAGGTGAGCATCATTCGTAGAAACAGAAATTCGCTTAAGCCCCGTCTGCATTACCGTAAACCGACCGTTTGACCGTTACGGCAGTGAAGACGGGTCTTTCTCTACGGACGGCCGTAGCCGTAAAACAGCGGTACTGACCCCTCCGTAACCGTAAAACGGACGTAGTGGGGACTGCTTTTTTGTCACAGTCCCATGTAACTGTTTCTCAACTGTTTTTCAAGTCACATATAAACTGTTTTTTAAATTTCAACATAAGATTCGCCTATTTGGGACTAAAGTAGACCACATTTTTGCGGTTACGGACCTAATGAAGACCACATTTTTGCGGCTACGGACCGTCCGTAAAACGGTCGGTTTACGGCAATGTAGACGGGGCTTTACGCCATAGCCTAAGTTCCCAAGCCGCAGCAGTTTCCAACGACTGTAAATCAGACAGACTTAAAATGAGCGCACCAGGCGATGTTTTCAAAATATGACTTTTTTGGGCAAAACACTACTTCATCCAAACAAAGTCTAGCTTTTACTGTACCAAAGCTCCGACATTCCAAGCCTAAAACCCGAATCGCTCCCTTCCAGTAAATAGAACCAACCAAGAAAGGCAAAATTTTGTCGAATCCTTTGTGTATTATCGTTGTTCGCCGAAGACTGCTCGGAGAAACAAGGGCGTCAAGATCAAAACGTCTTTTTAGATCCCAAACGAAAGCAAGGCCACTTGTTATGAATCTGCCCGTCTTTCTTTGTTCACGACACCCGTGAAAAATGTGAAACATTTTGCTGGAAGTTGGTACGGCACAGGACAGTTATTCAATTCAACCCTTTCCGAAAAAAAGTACCGATAATCCAGAAACGGCATCAAATGACGTGTTGCAATATTCAGACCCGACATTACATATTCTCTCATTGCTTTCGAAGCCGATTTATTTTCAAACCCCGCCCAGGAGGAAAATTCTTACCATCAAACTGTTTTCTGTTACAACGGATCTCTGTCCGAAACTAACAAAATCTTGCAAATGTAGGCCAAAAACAAAATCAACCTGATTTTTACTTGAATCGAGAGATATTGGTACACAACAGATCGTATTAACTTGGATTAAAACTGTACGCTACAGGGTTAGATTCATAATTTGACAAATGTATTTGTGTCGATCTCGGAACCTCAAATCTGACTATCACAGACAAAATATGGCGAAAAAATATCTTCGTATCCAATCTGGCAAGCTCGAAACATGCGACTGAGAATATAATTCTTTAAGTCTCAGACGATTGAGGCCCTCAGCCAACTATGTCCAAGCAGGAGGTCAACTCAGTTTCTCGGTGACGCTGAACTAGCCTTATTGACTTTTCCCGGCCTACTGCCAGACCCCATTCAGCTTACCCATTCTTGCGGTCCGGCGCTCTGCGAGCGCCAAGCTTAGTTCATTATTTTGACAGAGCACTCTGCGAGCGCCCAGTTTAGCTTTTTTGGGACCCCGAAACGTAAGTGGAGGGATACCTATGACATCGCAAAATTTGTCCGTCCGTCTGTCTGTCCGTCCGTCTGGAAGCACGATAACTCTCGAAGGGAATGAGACATCTGGATGAAACTTGGGTGTGAGGATTCTTTGGGTCAAGAGTAAGGTCGAGTTCGTAGACGGGCTCTGTAGCCTTACATTAAGGGGTGGGGGAGGGGGTTGAAATTAAGGGGCAAGCAAAATGTTTTTAAACAGCTAATGTGATAGTCGATTATGGCGTAAGAAGACATGCTGAGCACGAATATGAAAAATTTCTCGCCGGACAAGTAGTTGGCCTGGAATCTGGCCAAAACCGGAAAGTTTGTTAAAAGTAATAGTTTTATTTGAAGTTGATTAGATGTAAGAAGACATGCTGAACACGAATATGAAAACTATTTTCTCACCGGAATTCGGCCGAAAACGGAAATTCGGCAGAAGTAAAGCAGGTAGTTTCGATCAGTATCGTCAAAATAAATATGGCTTATACAGGTATATCTGAAATTAATTTTCTCAGATGATTAGCCTGGCGAAGACTGGATCTGGCGTAGACAAGACGTAGTCAGGACGTAGTTGTCTGAGTCAAATATTAAATTTTTGGGATCCCATCGAAATCTTTGATCTTGTTCCCTCATCCGTCGGACCAGGTTTCTCCATGGTTTGTCGGATGACGAACTGAGCCGAAAATCTCATCCGTCAGTTCGGTTCGACGTTTAGAGCGCCAAATTCAAAATGCGCTATAAGCCGTTTTCCGTGAGGCTAGTTGGGCTAACCACGGTTACGCGGACTAGACAAAAAAACGCTCTTTAAGCAAAATTAACGAACTTGGTTCGTCGAACACGGATGACGGATGAGGACAAAAAACGCAACTAATCACATCACTGAGATCGTATAGTTGCCAAGCTAACTACGCTAGCTCGAGCGTGGTAAGCAAATAGTAAGAAAATAGTCCTCCTGGGAGGGGATTGAAAATAAATCGGCTTAGCAATGAGGGAAGATGTAATGACGGACCTGAATGTTGCAACACGTCATTTGAGGTCGTTTCTGGATTATCCCTACTTTTTTTTCGGAAAGGGTTGTATTGAAGAACTGTCCTGTACCAACTTCCAGGAAAATGTTTTACATTTTTGGGATCCCAAAACGTAAGTGGAGGGATACCTATGACATCGCAAAAGTTGTCCGTCTGTCCGTCTGTAAGCACGATAACTCTCGAAGGGAATGAAATATTTTGATGAAACTTGGTGTGAGGGTTCTTTGGGTCAAGAGTAAACTCGAGTTCGTAGATGGGCTCTGTAGCCCTACATTTAGGGGTGGAAGAGGATGTTCAAATTAAGGGGCAAGGAAAATATTTTAAACAGCTAATGTGATAGTTGATTATGAGGTCAGAAGACATTCTGAACAAGATAGTGAAAACCATTTTCTCGCCGAACCAGTAGTTCGTCCGGAAAACCCTGAAAGTTCGTTAAAATTAAAAGATTTATTTGAAGTTGATTAGATGTATGATTTAGGGGTAAGAAGACATGCTGAACACGAATATGAAAATCATTTTCTACCTGAACAAGTAGTTCGCCAAAGCAAAAGTTGTATTCGTAGCTCATGTATTCCGATTTTGGGTCCGATTAAGTTGCAAGAAGTGACGCTGAATCCGTATATGACAATCATTTTTTATCCGGACATTTAGTTTGTCCGGAATCCGGCTGAAACCGGAAAATTTGTCATAAGTTAAATTTTTATTTTAAGTTGATTAGATGTTGGAATAGTTCATTTAAGGGTAAGGAGACATGCTGAATCAGAATATGAAAGTTACTTTCTCCCCGGACAAGTAGTTCACCCGGAATCCGGTGAAAACTGGATAGAAAATTTGTCGACCAATTTTTTGCTATAGCAGCGCTTAACCTTTTATTCTCAAACGAGTAGAGCTCTGTGCGTGGATTACGTAATAATGCTTTGTCACTCTATGGACGTCGGAGAGATCTAGGTAGCTTTCCAGCGACGTAATATTAGTTACTATTGTAACTATTCTTGTTATTATTGCCGTTCCAGAGCCCGCCCTAATAGTATTTACTAATAGTAGTTACAATTTACTTATGATGGTCGCGAGCATCATAAGTGATAATAACTACCGGTTCTGCAGGAACTCCCGTAAGATTGATGACGTATGTTTGCGTTGTTATTAATTTCGTTCCAGAGAACGTGATAACTACCACAATACGGCGATCGCCCTTCCTCTTATCATCGTGACTTATAATAACTTCACTGGCCGAAGGGGGTGATATGTATGTTCAAACGAGGAAATATGTTGTTCAAGCGAGGATGTTGTTCAATGAGGATTCACTGGTAAAGTACTGATCAAGTTCGTAGATCGGTCCTTTAGTCCTATATTTAGAGGCAGAGGAGGGGTTTCGAATTTACGGTAAAAACATGTATATTTTGTAAGCTAATAAGATCTTCATTGTGGGGGTAAGGAGGTCCGCTGAATCCATATCTGAATTTAGTTTTCTTGCTGGACAAATGGTTCATCACGAATTCGGGTGAAACTGGAAATTTGGTTGAAGCTCAAAGTTGTTTCTGAAATCCATTAGAGATTCGGTATCGGGGCAAGGAGACATGCTCAATCCATTTTTTAACTTCATTTTAACAGTAAAAATCTCCAAGGAATCCTACGAAGACTGTATGGAGAAGACATGACTCAATTGTTTCAATGAAAGGTTAGATTGTTGGGATCCCATCAAAACCTCTGGTCTTGTTCAAAAGTGTCGTGAACAAAGACATACGGGCAGATCCATAATAATTGGCTTTGCTTTGGTTTGGGATCTGAAAGGTCGTTGTGATCTTGACGCCCTTGATTCTCCGAGGAGTCTTCGGCGAACGGCGAGAATAATCAAAGGATACAACAAAATTTTGCCTTTCTTAGTAGGTCCTATTTACTGGAAGGGAGAGCCATTTCATTCGGGTTTTATGCTTGGAATGTCGGACCTTTGGTACAGTAAAAGCACAGTAAAAGCTAGACTTTGTTTGGAGGAAGTAGTGTTTTGCCCGGAAAAATCATATTTCGAAAACATCGCCTGGGGCGCTCATTTTCAGTCTGTCTGATTTACAGTCGTTGGAAACTGCTGCGGTTTGGGGACTTCGGCTATTGCGGAAGCGAATATCTGTTTCTACGAATGATGCTCACCTTAACTTCAGAAATTTGTGTCTTGAAATAGTACAGTTTTCCGCATGTGGTGCTGTAATTCTTGGTTATTTTTTTTGTAAATGGTATGACTTTTGATCCTTGTCGCATATTTCGAGGTGCCTCCCATGTCCTTGAAACCATCCCTGAACTCGGAGATACGCTGGGATTAGACCCCGAAGCCGCGCCGAATTTTTTTTCAGCGGCGGCGCGCCGGAAAACCCTCGCCGTGGCGCGCCGAAATTTTTTTAGCGGCGCGCCGCTTTTTGGCGCCGTTTTCCGGACTTTTTTAGTTAAAATTTTTGAACTTTGCGGCCATGATTTGGAGCAATTTCGTGCCTGAATTGGCTGTAGGTGTAAATAATGAGTACGGAATTAAAATATCGTTTGACTGGCCAGCCAGGTAGCCTATCAAGTTTATAGGCTACCTCGCTGGTATCAACATAATTTCAGCTATTCTTGTACAAGGCGTCATCTCCCTGTTCCAGACGGATTCCCACTGCGAGTTCCGGATTTTTTTTTATTGTACTAGCAACTCCCTTCCCCCCATTCTCACGGGTCCCCGTCGTAAGCCATTGCATCAACTAGAATAACTAGAAAATAACTCCTTTCGGATTCGATGTGGAGCTTATTTGAGGTGTTGCTGGTGTTAGTGGTTTAACTAAAAACGCTTAGAAAATAATTAAACTCTGTTTTACTGATTTTTTTTAAATTGTGCAGTTATAAAACTAAGTAAGCAAATCAAATCAAAGAAAAGTGAAATAACGTGGACCATTAGACAGACTAATTTTGTTTCGTCAACCAAATGAGTTTGGCAAGGAAATAGATCAGCAAATTTTCGAACCACCTTGATACAGATACATTATATCTGTTCTCGTTGTTTCCAGTCTCGATAGTCCCCAGAAAGTGACTCCTTCTTTTCTCGTGGCTCCCCTTGACCCGTCAAGGAGTACCCGGGAAACAGCGAAATATAGCAAATAAAAATTAGGTGACGACTTTTATGGATCGATTGCTTCTAAACAAAACAATTATTCTCAAATTCGATTACTACCTGAAACAACAAATAACACAGAAGATACGACCCCCCCCCAACCGACGATGGGATGCTGTGATGAAATGTAAGCATTTTTTCTGGGTCCTTTCTTCGCACGCCAACTATCGTGGTCTAGCTTATCTTATCTGGAAGTGCCCGGATTAGTGAAAGTCCGACTGCCGACAGCAAGACAGACGTTATGGTACTTGAGCAAACCAATGTAAGTCCCAGACAAGCTTAATTAACATACAAAAACATCATGGTCGGACAGTGTGCGTGGACGTGCTCACGGACAGTGGTATATGACGGTCTTTTGATTACTTTTTCATGGTCAAAAGACACGGTGGGCAACCAATGAAAAGTATTTCCGCCGAAAAAAACGGCGGCGGCGCGCCGCCGTTCAAACGGCGTTAGCTATGGCGCGCCATCTGAAAAAGGCGGCGGCGCGCCGATAAACGGCGTGGCTTCGGGGTCTAGCTGGGATATGACTACTTCAACTTCAACGCCTCACGCTTTTCACAAGTTTTACTAATATGCCAACCCTTTAGTAACTTTCCTGCCGAGCTGGAACCCGAACTTCCATTCCGCGGTATTAGACACTGAAAACTCTTCTCTGGCTGAAAGGTTTCAGAACTGTTTATTTAGGCTAGGCAGGCTAGGCAGCTTGGTTTAAATCTGGTCTAGGTAGGTTTAGCCAAACCAGCATTAGTTGCGTTTTTTGCCTTCATCCAGTTAATCGACCTACAAGATTTCCCACTATAACTATAAGTTGTTTTCCTCCTTCGATTAACAGACCTAAGTTTTTATAAGCCGTTTTTTTGGCTCTGTTCGCCTGTCGGTTAATCGACCTGTGGACTGAGGTTGGAGCTCCATCCAACCGACGTACGCTGGACCTACGCTCTTGGCACGGCACGAAATTCAAAATTCTCATTGGAGAGAAAGGCGCCGGCGACGGGAAGACACCATTTTTTCTTATAAGCCATGTTTTAGAGCTCAGTCAAAACTGACTGGCGAGAAGAAAAAATGTTCAATAGTGGCAATTAGGACATTAGGTACGTTAACCGACCTACGCCTACGGAGAAAAGGTAAAAAAATGCTACTAGCCTATTGTTAATCAGGTACCGGTATTCTATGGAAAAATCATAAGCTGCGTTTTTGATCGCCGTTCCCCGTTCCCTGTCAGTACCCCGTTGGAGTCTTATTTTGCATTTTTGCTCCAATTACGACGGTTCCCAGTCGCCGTTCCCTTTTGGCTTAAAGGAACAGTAAACTTGACTCAAACTTGGCTCAGGGAGCTAGCTGACATATCAAGAATGTACCCTGAGTCGATATTGAGAGTTAGAAAAATTCTTGTTACGACCATTGCAGTTACCGGGCAGTTCCGAGAGTTCAACTTTTGAGTTAGTAGAAAAAAAAAAAAAAAAAGCAAAAGGTTTGTGTGCCGGGAGTAGGACTCGAACCCACGATCTTTGCCTCAACTTGGCCTTTTGAAACAAAGTAATACAATGTATATCAACAGGGTTGCCACCGGTAGTACAATTGTGCTCACAATAGAACTTTCTTTTTACTTTGGCAGCAGATTTTAAGAAAAAAGTAGTTGTCAGGTTTTATTTCCAAGGTGACTATGACCCAGCAACACGTTCTGAGTACTTCTCTTGTTTGGTATTACTTTTTTCCTTTTGCATAGTGAATTTATTTTAGTAAAGTGGCAACCCTGTATGTTGATAACACAGACAATCGCAAACTTTTACAGTGCAGGAGTGCGTAACTACAGTGCATAAGGGGCAAGGCCCTGCCAGCTAGCTCTGGGAACAATAAGGAGGGGTTTCGAGATAACAAAGATGGGGGGTCCTGTCGACAATAAGTCCCTGTACATTTATCTAAGCCCCCCAGGCCGGTTTGATGACCGAAAGTTGCCTAGTCAAGTTTACTGTTCCTTTAAAAAGCGTTTTTGCTCCAGACTTGGCAAAAAATTTAAAAGTATCAAAACATGGCAATGGAACCCTTAATTTTCAGTATGGGCAAAAAGCTGACATTAGACCAGTGTTTGCCATTCTTTGACTTTGATGATGACTCAAAAGAGGAGGCAGAAGATGAAGGCTTGCCCGTGAAGGAATTTTGACAGTAAATTGAAGATTAAATTAAATTAATTAATTAAAATTATAAAAAAAGCTTGCCTTGTGACTGTCAACATGCTCTTAAGCACAAGCACATCTGGAAGTACAGTGTCAGCTTCAATCTTTCAAAGCTAAGGCGTATACTCGCCGTTCCCCGAGGACTCCACTTGAGGAGTCCCCGCGTTTTTGTTTGTCCTGGGGACTCACTCTCCGTATTCTCGCGAGTCCCCACGGACGGGGAATGCTCTGATTATCATCACCATCATCAAAAAGGACTTCCTTTCAGATTCGGAGGGGAATGAATTTTTGCTGGTGTTGGTGCAATGTAAAATTAATTAAAAACAATCAGGATAAGCAAAACCAAAATTAAACTGGATCCAGACTAATTTCCTCCACTGTATATGTTTTTTTCGAACAAAATCCATTTTAGAAGTATTCCCCGTGTTCTCGCTGTTATTCCCTCTCCTCTATTCTCGCAGTTCCCTTCGATTCCCCGAGGAGTCCTCGGGGAACGGCGAGAATACGCCTCTAGTATTGTCAACAGAAAACAGCAAAGAGAGGTTTGTACTTTCAGTTTTGGATCTTGAGGTTCGTTCGGAAATAAAAGATGGGCTGATTTTTCCTCGCTTTGGGCTAAGGCCAGTCTATTCAACGATTAAGTTAACTCTTTTGATGTGACTGTCTTTTACGTCTGTCACTGAGCAAAAAAAAAAAAAATTTCTCATTGATTTTGAATTTTCCCGCCAAATCGAGAAAACTGAACGGCGAACTTGGTACCCTTGCCAGTTCCCCGTTTCCCTGTCAGTTTCCCGTTCCCCGTTTCCCGTTTGATGCAAAAACGGAAAATAAGCAACAGGCAAACTCCACCTGAATCGAAAACACCTAATTAAGCAAACCGGGAAAAGGAATGGCAAGCAAAAACTCACAAATAAGCAAACAGGGAATGGGGAACTGCGATCAAAAACGCAGCTATAGATTGTGATTGTGATTGTGATTTATAGATGGTGAAACATCACTCTACGATACAGTTTATGAAAACATCAATATAAAAACAATTTATAAAAATATCACTCATTCTACTGCTTTGTATCGCATTCTTACCTTAAAACCTGTCTAACCTCCCTGTCAACTGAAGGTACCGGGACAGTTCCTTTAATCTGGCTGTCTTTGCAGTTACAGTAGAGGTATGCTTATGTGAACCAGGGGCGTCGCAATGGGGGGGTGCGAGGGATGCAGCACCCCCCCACCTTTTTGAGATTTGGTAAAATTTTGGGCCGGAGGCCCAAAAGTTTACTAAAACTGTTCGGTATTTTTTCGATAGCGGAACTATTCGGTATATTTACGGAGATTCGGTAGTTATACGGAATCCCAAATAGGCTATCGGTACAAATCTATTTGGTATAATGATCGGGATTCGGTATAATTCCCAGTATTCGGTAGTTATCACAAATTCGGGGGAAAGAATTTACCGAAATTATTTGGTAATTGTTCGATACCAGAACTTTTCGGTATAGTTTTTGAGATTCGGTAGTTACGCAGAATTTCTTATTTCTGTACTTCTAAAAAATTTGTCTAGGCTGTATTAAGCCCAGGATGAGGGGGAAATTGATGAAGTGACCACAAAGGTACTGAAGGAATGAAGCAGTCGGCGATGACAGTCTGTCTGCCTTGCATGTAAAGTCTGTGTGAAGTAGCCTACAGTAGAGGTATGCTTATGTGAATGTTTGTTAACTTCGGACTTTGCCATTTTCATGCACTTGCTGTGTCTAAAGCTAACTACCAGTTAGCCAAAGTAGGTAAGAAGGGCAGCTGAAGACACCTGTACAGATATTTTGGATCTTCAGTCTACCATTTAGCCCAAAACCGCAGTGTTCACATTAAAGTACAGTAGAGGTATGCTTATGTGAACAGTTACTTTAATGTGAACACTGCAGTTTTGGGCTAAATGGTAGAATGACGATTCGAAATACCTATACAGGTGTTTTCAGCTTCCCTTCTTACCTACTTTGGCTAATTGGTAGTTAGCTTTAGACTCAGCAAGTGCATGAAAAAGGCAAAGTCCGAACTCCGAAGTCAACAAACGTTCACATAAGCATACCTCTACTGTAACTGTTCACATAAGGATACCTCTACTGTATAGTAACTGGCAGCGCCTGTGCTCTTTACTTTCAGTGTAATTTAAATGTTCATTCGTTCACATTTGTTTTTCCCCAGACCTGATGAAGGATACAATCATAACCCTGTTAAAGAACAAGTGTGGGGATCTCAAGTATTGATAATTACGGCCCATTGGTATTACGCTTTTCTTTTTTGAGTTTCCCATTGCTTTTTAAAGCTGCTTAGGCTTTTTTATGGCACTTGCCTTCCCACCAAGTGCCATATACCGATTACTTTTCCGTCAGTCAGTCCAATGTTTGCGAGTTAGGGTACTTCCAGATGTTCTAGGACGATGAAACTTGGCAGGCACGTGAGGGACCAAAAAAAACTAACTTGAAAATAGTCACTTGCCCGATCCAACCATCGAAGGGGAGGGAGGGGAGCCGGAATCCAGAATTTAGTGACATGTGTAACTTTCGAACAGATGATCGGATCTTAATGAAACTATATATTAGGAAAGATGTCATGTCTCAAATGTCCCATTTCAAGTCCGGACAGAATCCGATGAATGCAGGGGGGAAGTCGGAGGGGGGAACCGGAAATCATGTGACACGCTTAGAGTGGAGCGATCGGGATGAAACTTAGTGGGAGGAACAAGCACATTCCCTAGGTACATCATTGACAGAACCGGACCGGGTTTGTACACTGTTTGGGGAGTTCAAGGGGGGTTCCGGAATTCCGTTGATACGGAGTTAAGTTACTTCCAGGTTGGCTAGGACAATGAAACTTGGCAGGCAAATCAGAGACCCGACCGGATTAATCTGGAAATAGTCAACTTCCCGATCCGACCATTGTGGGGGGAGTTGAGGAGGGGGATCCAGAATCTTGAGGTATGTATATCTTCCGAACGGGTGATCGGATCATAATGAAAATTGACATTTGTAGAAAGATCACAGATCTCAGATGTCCGGTTTCAAGTCCACATCGGATCCGATGAAGGTTTGGGGGGATCGGAGGGGGGAACCGAAAACCATGTGACACTCTTAGAGTGGAGCGATAGGAATGAAACTTAGGTGGGAAGAACAAGCACAAGCCCTATGTACATCAGTGACAGAACCGGACCGGATTCGGGCACGGTGGGGGAGTTGGGGGGGTCCGGAATTCCGGTGATCGCAAGTTACGGTACTTCCAGGCGTGCTAGGACGATGAAACTTGGCTTGAACATTAGAAACTTGACATGGTTGGCTTAGAAATAGCCAGTTTCCTGATCCGACCATCGTGGGGAGAGTGGAGGGAGGTAGAATCCTGAATCGTAATATATTTATAACTTTTTATCGGGTGATCGGATCATAATGAAACTTGATATTTGGAAAGTAGTGCGGGCGAAAAGCACCAAAATACTTCCGTGTTTGAGGAAAGCACCAAAATTGGCCGAGATGTACTTTCGAGCATGCTCTTTAATATGGCTCGATTACGCAAGCGAAATTTTTCCTCGGAACGCCGCTAGGTGGCTTGAAATCCAAGATGGCGGACGAAAATACGAGTTTGTCAAAATGAGAAGACATGGCCGTTCAAATAGGCTAGTATGGGGTAATCGATGGCACAGGTTCCGAATATGAGCTTAAAAATAACCTAAGTTGTACCGTAGTGCCGCTAGGTGCCTCAAATCCAAGATGGCGGTCGAAAATATGAGTTTGTCAAAATGAAAAGATATGACCGCTCAAATAGGTCAGTATGGGGTAATCGACGGCAGAAGTTCCAAATATGAACGTAAAACTAACCTAAGTTGTACCGTAGTGTTGCTAGGCGCTTCAGATTCAAGATGGCGGTCGAAAAATACAAGTTTTGTTAAAACAAGAAGTAATGACTTCAAATGGGCGGATTAGGAGCAATCGATACTTCAGATTCTGAAAACGCACGTATATTCACATAAATATACCTTAGTTGTACCGTTGATCCGCTTGGGGTCTAAAATCGAAGATGGCGGAAGAAAATATCAGTTTTCGGAATCGCGCGAGGTTCATGATCCCGATATAACAGGCTGGAGTGGAGTAATTAATGCAGCAGTTTTAAATATCGTTCTGTCATTCCGACATACGCCTAATAGTAATACAGTCTGTACAGTACAAATTGCCTAAGTATGAGACCAAGACGCGTCCAATTTATGGCCTTTGTTTACATTTGCTATACCATAATCAGTTAAATACTTGTTAACTCTTCATCTCTTTATTTATTGTAAATGAATGAACGTAAGCTAAACGGACGGATTAAAGCATTTAAGAATTATAATTTTATCAGGAACACAAAGAGATCAATCGAATCTTCAGGTAAAAAGAATAATCACATGTTCAACAATTAAAGCACTTTGATTTGCACCAGCATAGTGGGCTACAGTTAAGGTCAAATTTCCTGCAGCGGCACCTTCTTTCACACCCTTTTTTGCAACCACAACGCTTTGTCTCGCGACAGACTTTTGACGCTGGCGGAAGGGAACCTAACCAATTGGGAAGCCACTTTCCATCGGTGCCTCTGACCCAGCCAAAGTCAGAAAAACTGGGAAGGGTGGGTGTTGATTCCAGGCTGCGACTCCACACATGACCTGACTGTAGTGCAGCTCTAAGGATATGTTGTAAAAGCGAAGCACTAGCTGGAGGAAGTCTCTGCATGTTCTTGGTCTTTTGTCGGAGAAATGTTTCTTTCCTAAATTCATTCACGTCGTCGCAGTCTTGTTTTACGTCGTATGTCTTCATGACAAAGCGTTCAAGGTCTTGTACTTGCAGTTCTGTCACTTGGGAAGGCTGGTTTGTCAGTTGAAGGAAAGTCTCCGTCAGTCCTGGCATATTTTGCCAAGTCGCAAAGAACTGCCTCTTTGAGTGGTGGATAAAAGAAGAAACGGTGTCACATCCTGTAAATGCGTGGAAGAACGAAAGTGCCTGTGATTTCGTCGGCCCGAGCGATCGAACTATTTCGTGAATGGGGACGTACTTTAGGTGTGTACCGACACCAAACGCAATAAATAATTCGGATACTCCAATGCGATCAAAGCATGAGGTCGCAATCACAATCACGTCTGTGTCCACCGTTCGTATGAGAATCGACGCATGTCCTTGTAAGACTGCGTCACAAGCGTGAAGCAAAAGGCGGGTGTCAGCCTCTTCCTGTGAACATAACTGGATGAGGACCAGACTAGCCTATTTGAGCGGTCATGTCTTCTCATTTTAACAAACTCGTATTTTCGTCCGCCATTTTGAATTTGAGGCACCTAGCGGCACTACGGTACAACTTAGGTTATTTTTGCGTTCATATTCGGAACCTATGCCATCGATTAACCCATACTAGCCTATTTGAACGGCCATGTCTTCTCATTTTGACAAACTCGTATTTTCGTCCGCCATTTTGGATTTGAGGCACCTAGCGGCACTACGGTACAACTTAGTTTATTTTTCCGTTCATATTCGGAACCTATGCCATCGATTAACCCATACTAGCCTATTTGAACGGCCATGTCTTCTCATTTTGACAAACTCGTATTTTCGTCCGCAATCTTGGATTTCAAGCCACCTAGCGGCGTTCCGAGGAAAAATTTCGCTTGCGTAATCGAGCCATATTAAAGAGCATACTCGAAAGTACATCTCAGCCAATTTTGGTGCTTTCCTCAAATACGGAAGTATTCTGGTGTTTTTCGACGCTTTTCGCCCGCACTAAAGACCTCATGTCTCAATTCTCCTATTTAAAGTCCGGATGTAATTCCATGAATGTTGGGGGGGGGGGGGTGGTGGTGTAGAGGAGAACCGGAAATCTTGTGACACGCTTGGAGTGGAGCGATTGGGATGAATCTTGGTTGAAAGAACAAGCACAAGCCCTAGTTACATCAGTGACAGAAGACAGAACCGGACCGGGTTCGGGCACTGTGGGGGAGTAGGGGGGGGGGGGTCCGGAATTCCGGTGATTGCAAATCAAGATACGTCCAGATGTGACACTTGATAAGATCGGCCTAGAAATTGTTAGTTCCCAGATCCGACCATTCCTTAAAGTACTAATCCTAACCGCAAAGTACAAAAAATACTTTAAAGCAAGATATATATTCTGGTGATCACTATGAGCCCATGATCATTTTTGCCTCAAGGGTTTTGCTTACAACTGAATTTCTTAAAGTACAAAGAATACCTTTGAGTACAAAATACATTTTCGTGCTCCCGATGAGCTCATCATTATTTTTGCGTCAGGAGTTTTGATCACAAGTGATCACAACAAACCCACGAATTGACGAATTCCTAATTCCATCCTCTGACCCAGCCTTGCAAGTGCCATATGAGCTTCCAGCTCCTGTTTTTGAAGATGTCTTTCAATCAGTTTGATTTCAAACAGTAGATATGCAGTAGAGGTATGTTTATGTGAACAGTGCAGTTTTTGGCCAAATGGTAAATGAAGATCCAAAATATCTATTCAGGTGTTTTCAGATGCCCTTGATTGCCTTCTTCGGCTAACCCGTTTAGAAACAGCAAGTGCAGTAGTCCAGTATAACAAACATTCACATAAGCATACCTCTACTTTACATAAAGTTTTTCACAATATTAGTACAGGGAGGATACCTTGCTATTTGGGCCACCCATATATTTTCGCCACTCCTAGTAAACTTGTTTAAATAAAGACTAAATCACAAGAACCGCATGCGGAACATCCAAGTCCTGATGGTCCATGCTTACGGAATTAGTTAATATAAAACATCATTCACTATCTACTATTTCTTTTTTGAGCAATTACCTGGCACAAACAAATCCAAAAAAGGGCAAATACATGCGAAAAAAAAATGCTGGTGCAAATAGTGTCGCTTAAGCTGTTTGGGTTAATCCGGTAGCATAAATAAATCTGCGGAAGGCATAAAAGAAAATTGAAAACAGAAGGTGGCACCAAAATAATTTGGCCATGATCAGCAGTTGTTTAAAAGAAAGGCATTTGGCATTGCTGCAACTTCGTTAAGAAAACAGAATATGTTAGATTGTAAGAATAATTAGACCTTTCATTCAACACACAATTTCACACATTTGGGAAGTGCAGGCTGAAAAGAAATAGTGGGAATAGTATGCATATATTTCATTCACCAGGGTTTGAGCAAATAGCAAGATTTTTTTTTTTACACAAGTTCGTTTTCCATTTTGAGCGGTTTGAGCCTGGAGAGGACCCTTGCGAGGAAGGGCCGAAATGTAGCTCTAATAAAATGTAGCTTACTTATCCGTTTTGCATCGTCAGAAATGATTCGCAGTCAGCTTGGGCTGAAAGGATATCCAAATACAAGGTATTGTGTATGCCAAAGCCAGGCCAAAGCTGTTGGTTATATATATATATATATGTATATATTATACAATCTATAGTCAGCTCTAATTTCTAAACGGGAAACAGACAAGCCGAATATTCGTTAAGTCGTCGGTGAATATTGCTTGGCCTGCGATTCTCTGCATTTTGATCATAAATTTAAAAAAAGGAAACTATTGGAAGGAATTCCAGTCGTGTTCTTTTTTCAGGTGACATTTCAGCTGTTGAGTTCACTACATGGGGTCCTATCTATGCCCTTGAGGCCAGTTGGTTAAAGACCTACACTGCCTGAAGTCTTATAACGTATAAGATGTATAATGTTTTGTTAAAGGAACAGTAAACTTGACTACGCAGCTTTCGGCCATCGAATCGCCCGGGGGGCTTAGATAAATATACAGGGTCTTATTGTCGACAGGCCCCCCCTTCTTTGTTATCTCGAACCGTCTCGAACCCCCTCCTTAGTGTTCCCAAAGCTAGCTGGCAGGCCCTTGCCCCTTATGCACTGTAATTATGCACTTATGTACTGTAAAAGTTCGCCTTTTTGGGATCCCAAACGTAAGTGGAGGGATACCTATGACATCGCAAAAGTTGTCCGTCCGTCCGTCCGTCTGTACGCACGATAACTCTCGAAGGGATTGGGATATTTTTATGAAACTTGGTGGGAGGATCTTTTGGGTGAAAGTACAAGTCAAGTTCGAAGATGGGCTCTGTAGCTCTATATTTGAGGCTGGGGGAGGGGTTTCAAATTAAGGGGCAAAAAAAATATTTTTGAATCTATTGAGATAGTCGATTTAGGGGTAAGGAGACATGCTGAATCCGAATATGAAAGTTATTTTCTCATCGGACAAGTAGTTCACCCGGAATCGGGCGAAAACCGGACACAAAATTTGTCGAACCCCGCTACCCCTCTTCTCAAATTGGTATAGCTCTGCGCGGGATTAATATAGCTCTGCGCAGAGCTGACGTAAGAGAGAGAGAGAGCTAGTGCGATCAAGGTCGAAGGGGTTGGTATAATGGAAAAGAGTAGGTGGTTGCGGGCTATATAACAGTTGGAAAGTTTATAGGGGATGACAACTTCAGTAGTAGGGTACACACTGAAACCAAAAATAGGCCGATCTCAATTGTGAGACAAGTAGGGGACTTCTAATGGTCTCATGGTCTGATAATAGGCTGTTAGACCCTAATCATCTTCGGCAATGAGGGGTTAGCAGTTATGTCTACTTGGTGTACCTACAATTTGTTTTCTGTGCTTTATGTGGTACGAACAATTTGGTACCACGTCTATCACGAGGACATGGAGTCGTAAGTAAGAATCGGTTGCTAGAATCTTTGGCGGTGAGGGGTTGCCAAGTTTTGCTAGTTGATATACCTTTTATTTTTTGCCAGTGTACTTCATGATAAGAACGATACGGTACCATGTCTATCACGGGGAGATGGAATCGGAATCGGTTGGTAGAAGGGCTTCGCGAGGGGCTTGAAACTTGAAACTTTGATCTGTTTCTAAATATTACAAGTAAAGAGTATTGATCTATCAACATCATATAGTAGATTTTTGGGATCCCATCGACACCTTTGGTCTTGTTACATGTAGACTACAGACTAATGACCTCCCCGAAGACTGCCGGGGTTCGATTCCTAGTCGCGGCACACAAACCTTTTGCAAACCTTTTGCTCAAAAGTCGAATTCTCGGAAACTGCCCGGAAACTGCAATGGTCGTAACGAGAATTTTTCTTGCTCTCAATATCGACTCAGGGTACATTCTTGATATGTTAGCTAGCTCCCCGAGTCAAGTTTGAGTCAAGTTTTCTGTTCCTTTAAATCTTAGGATTATGCCGAGAATCTTTGCGTCTAGTCTTTGAAAACAAGCTTATACCTTCCTAATACAGCTCTTTCCTCCTTTTTGGGATCCCAAAACGTAAGTGGCGGGATACCTATGACATCGCAAAAGTTGTCCGTCTGTCCGTCCGTCCGTCTGTTAGCACGATAACTCTCGAAGGCATTGAGATATTTTGATGAAACTTGGTGGGAGGATCCTTCGGGTCAAAGTACAAGTCTCTGTAGCCCTATATTTAAGGGTGGGGGAGGGGTTTCAAATTAAGGGGCAAAAAAAATATTTTTTGAAAGCTGTTTAGATAGTTGATTTAGGGGTAAGGAGACACGCTGAATCCGAATATGAAAGTTATTTTCTCGCCGGACAAGTAGTTCGCCCGGAATCCGGTCAAAACCGGAAAGTTTGTTAAACGTAAAAGTTTTATTTGAAGTTGATTAGATGTTTGATTTAGGGGTAAGAAGTCATGCTGAATAGGATGGTGAATACCATTTTCTTGCCTGACAAGTAGTTCGCCCGGAATCCGGCGCAAACCGGAAAATTTGATAAAAGCAAAATTTGTATTTGAATGAAGTTGATTAGATGTTCGATTTAGGGGTAAGAAAACGTGCTGAACACGATGGTGAAAACCATTTTCTTGCCGAACAAAGAGTTCGTCCGGAATCCGGCCAAAACCGGAAAATTTGTTAGAAGCAAAATTTGTATTTGAAGTAGATTAGATGATAGATTTAAGGGTAAGAAAAAACGCTGAATCTGCAAATGACAATCATTTTTTTAACCGGACATATACCAATCTGTAAAACAAAATACAGTAAAAATCTTCAAGAAGTCTAGCGGACACTGGATCAAATATTCAATTTTTGGGATCCCATCGGAACCTTTGGTCTTGTTTATCTTGAGCGTGTTGCACCCTACTTTACCTTAGTTACTACGCATGACGTCACGAATTTTTAGCTTCTTGGCGTCAAGGCTGGAACGCATTTCTGAATTTTCGGTAAAATATCACTCCACGGGGTAATCCAGCCAATCAAGTTGCAGAGATCCGTAGTTACCAAGCTTACTACTCTCCTGAGCATGGTAAGCAAATAGTTACGATTAGTTACTATTTCGAGAAGGTTGGAACGGTCAGCGTAGTAACTTTTCGTGAGGTTGGAACGGAAATAGTAACTAATAGTTACTATTTGTTAGAAGGATGAAACACGCTCCTTACCTACCCAACTTACTGTTGTTTTCTTTAATTTTAGGAGAACAAAGAGCCAATCGAGTTAACCATCTGCCGACGTCAACTCTACCCTCTTTTGTCACCAGTAACCGCAGCAGTTTGCTCTTCTCTCATTGGTAAGACATCTGCTTTCTTTTTCACCTTCTTTATTTTTACAGATGGTTATATTAAAAGCGTGTTTCACCCTACCGTAGTTACTACGAATGACGTCACGAATTTCGGCTTCTCGGCGTCAAGGCTGGAGCTAATTATCTGTTTTCAGAAAAATATCATGCCACGGGCCAATCCGACCAATCACGTTACAGAGATGCGTAGTTACCTTGCTTACTACGTTCCCTAGCATGGTAAGTGAATAGTTACTATGAGTTACTACTATTTCGGGAAGGTTGGAACGGTCAGCGTGGTAACCTTTCACGAGGCTGGAACGAAAAAATAGTTACTAATAGTTACTATTGTTAGGAGGGTGGAACACGCTCTAAGGCGCACGCGGACTAGAATCTCTGCCAGGAGTTGACCTCATTTACAGACAGATACACTAGAAAGTATTCTGAAGTGATTGTTCAGGATCGTCTTTGGCCCACCGTACACTTCATGTGAAAGCGGAGTGGTCAAGCTTGGTTTCTACTCTCTATGATAGACAACAAACACTTTCAATGCACCTCCGACCTCGACAGAGCTATCTTACCAGACCATGAAAAATGCGAAACTCGATACGACCGACCGCCAGACTCAAAGTAGCAATTGTAAACTATACGAAACTTATTCGCTCAACTCAGTTTCTTGGTAGTCCTGAACTAGCTTTATTGACTTTTTCGGGCGTGCTGCCAGTACCCCATTTGGCTTTTCTGTGTGAGCGCCCAGTTTAGCTAAATGTTTGTGGTCGGACGATATGCGAGCGCCCAGTTTAGCTTTTTTCTTTCTTTGAGGGGGTGGTACCACCCCACCATCCATAGCGACGCCCCTGCCCGAGGTGTCAGTTTATTTCAGTATTTGGTTTTGGATGATTTCCAAAAGCGCTACTTCGGCAGTCGTCGTTTTTGAAGAGCAACTGGAGTATCAGATACCACGGTACTGCAACAACAACTAATTGCAGATCCAGTTAACTTGGTAACAGATACCATGGTATCTGATGGTATGTGCAAAAACGCAGCTACTGATATTTCTCTTATATTTAGGAGGATTTATCCTATAGCCGTACAGCTCCTATGGTAACGTCAGCTCTGCTCTCTTTGTCACCGCTCCATTGTTGGTAAGTCATGACTTACATCAGAACTGGCATTCTTTCAAAGCGGATTGATTTAAGGCAAGAGCATGGAAATTAGAGAGTAGAATCACCTAGGTGTAGGATTTGAATATCATCCCATGCAGTACAAGGTTCACCAAAAAAGATCTTGAACTTCCCATCCCATCATGACGACACTACGCTTACTTTTGCATTCTCCTTATTTGACTCTTTGAGCCAGATCAGGGATCCACTTATGGGTAAAAAAATAAAAATTCCAGTTATGTATGTTGCTTTAAACGAGATCGAATTAGCCTACCAGAGAGGTTTTATGCATGGTTAATTGTTAATGGTTCTGTTTGAAGAAGCTCTAGTAGTTAACACACCTCCATCTCGGTTGACATGGAAATGACAACCTCGATAGATATTTTATTTATTTATTTTATTTATTTATTTTATTCAATAAAGGAGTAAGCCATACGGCTTGTCGCATAATACAAGAAACATAAACACACTTCGAGTGGCAAAAAGTAAATACATCCAGATTTGATAACTCTTTAACACATATACATGTTTTCATAAAACTTGGCCCCAACTATAGCGGTCTTAAAAGCTGGCAAATTTTGCATAGTGACCACTTCTTCTGGTAAATTGTTCCAAAGCTTGGAAGCCCTATTAACAAAACTACACTGACCCACTGTTTTTTGGACACGAGGCTGGTAAACCTTCAAAGAATTCTGCCTGGTAGCTGAATAATGACTAAACTGGAAATATTCAGAAGAATCAGTATTATCAGTACCTTTAATTATACGAAACGTATTAATCAGATCAGTTCTATCCCTCCGGAATTGCAACGAAGGAAGATCAAGGCTTCTCAGTCTGCGTTCGTATGGTAAATATCGCAGATACGGTACGAATTTGGTCGCGCGTCTTTGAACCCTTTCGACCAGCTGCGAGTCAGACTTCCTCGTCGGATACCAGACCGATGGACAATATTCAACGATTGGACGTACCATTGTCTTATACATGGTCATAAAACTCTGAAAGTTAAACTTTTTGAAACTTCGCTTAATACACAACAGGTTGTAATTCGCGTTTCGCGAAATTTGGGAAACATGCTTCTGAAACTTTGACTGGTCGTCGAAATAAATTCCCAGGTCTGTAACTGTTTCAGAGGATGAAACAGCTTCCCCTCCAATGAAATACCGATAAGCGCTGGCACTACTCTTTGAACGATAGTGCACTACATAGCATTTCTGCTTATTAATGAACATAGAATTCGATTTGCACCATTCGTCAATAGCATTAAGATCTTCTTGAGCCTACGGCTCGGATAGGTTATTTTCAATGACCCTCTCGGTGCTATTTTCCAATATCAACCTCGATGTTGGAGGTTAACTTTTAATATATTTTGAAGGGAAACTGTGAACGGTACTTAAACGGTACCGGTTCCACGTCCGCCATTTACTGCCTGTAAATAACGTTTCTTCATCTCTAATAACTCGGTAGTTGTTTTACCTCGGTCATGCGCCTGGCGAACCTAAAAATCTTGGTTACGTTTCGCCACGGGGACGTTTTGTCGTGGGGATGTTTTGTCATGGGGACGTTTTGCCATGGTGACGTTTTGCCACGGGGACGTTGGGAATGTTTTGCCATGGGGACGTTTCGAACTACCGACTTGTACTTTAATGGGAGCATGTCAATCTGCAAGTTTTCATTTGACAGGTCGATTTCAGCAATTCCCATTCCAACAGTTTACAAAGGGCAATTTAATGATCGGCACAGTCCCGACGGGACAAGCGCATTTAAGGCGATCCTACCAAAGAAAACGAGACTTTAAAAGATTAGGCAAATACCATTGCTACTAAGTTTGGAAGTAGGAGGTAGAGGCTCTTTGGTATTCACTGAAAATATTGTCGGAAATAAATTTATATTGATTTGAACTGACCAAGGAAGACCTGCTATTCGAGCATATCAAGTTGCAGGTGTATGGAACACTGGCCTGTGAGAGCTGGTAGTTGGCCATTCAAATATATAGACTCCAGTTCCTTTTGACAACATTATCATACCTTCTATAGATGTAGTATGACCGTATGAAAAACTTCAGGACGATAAAAGAACAACCAACAATATCGACCATATAACGATTGTCAACGACTTTAATTGTAGGGTTTTGGGACGTTTAAATGTCTGTATCTACTGATTACTTGTAAATAATTTCTTACTTGACCCATGTGTCTGTAACAGGTCGATCGAAAACCTATCTTTTGTTGCACTTGCACGTTGGGAATTTGCCGAATGATCATCTTGTCAAACGGGAATTTGCTGAAAATTTGCAGTCAAATGATAGACTTGCCGGTTGAAAACTAGCAAGTGATAAATAGCCTTTAAAGGACCTGTCGTACCTATAATGCCAGTTCAACCTACTTCCGTAACATCGTTCATTAGATTCACTAGTTTTCGTGAGCATTATGCTCCGGACGAGTGTTTGCGTATCATGCTATTGATGCGCAAAACTGGTTTTCTGTATTTTGCCGAGACTTGCCAGAAGTTGGTGGACCTGTGATAAGGCTTAAAACAGGCAATGCCGTTGATATTTGTTTAAAAGTAGAGCCTAGCTTTACTGTATTCAGAATCCTTTGAATGTAGGAACAAAAAAATAGTTCGAGGCGTGCTTTAAATGGGTGAGACCAGGAACAAATAATCTGAAATATATATAAGAATATCCGTCTCCCATCTCTGCACGACCATGCGGAGTCGAATATATTCATATACCCTACCCGATGCAGACGATCGGAGGAGGAGCTAGGCAGAACATCATATTTTATTTCCTTTACAAAGAACTATATCGCAGTAGAATATCGCAGAAGAATAAGAACGCCGTCCGAGTCGTCTTTTACAGCTGATTGGTTGTCTACCATTGCGATCTTACGTCTAATTTGCTGGAGACGCGTTTCTCCACCCCTGCAGGCATCATACGGTTTTTTATGTGGTATGTGCAGTGGTGAAGAGGGAAGTAGACGGGTATCAACCTAAACCTCACAGCAAGTACGTATAGATCCGCTCAGTTTTATTGGGATATCCATAGTCGCTGCATGGGACCAAAGACGGAGGTTCTATTAGATTATTTGTTCTTGGTGTGATTGAAACATTACAAGTGCTAGAATCCTTCCAGCTTAAAGGAACAGTAAACTTGACTACGCAACTTTCGGCCATCGAATCGCCCGGGGGGCTTAGATAAATATACAGGGTCTTATTGTTGACACCCCTTCTTTGTTATCACGAACCGTCTCGAACCCCCTCCTTAGTGTTCCCAAAGCTAGCTGGCAGGCCCTTGCCCCTTATGTACTGTAAAAGTTCGCCTTTTTACATGTAGACTACAGAGTAACGACCTCCCCGACAAGACGGCCGGAGTTCGATTCCTAGTCGCGGCACACAAACCTTTTGCTTTTGCAAACCTTTTGCTCAAAAGTCGAATTCTCTGAAACTGCCCGGAAACTGCAATGGTCGTAACGAGAATTTTTCTTACTGTCAATATCGACTCAGGGTACATTCTTGATATGTCAGCTAGCTCCCCGAGTCAAGTTTTCTGTTCCTTTTAAGCCATTCAGCACAGTTTTAACTTTTTCGACAACCCAGCAGAGGAGCCTGGTTGTGATTTACAGTAATTAGAGGTGTTGACAAGGACTTCGTTAGGATATTGGAATGCGATCCACTCTCAGGAAGCGTTATTGTGACATGAAGCCAGGGTCTCGCTACGCTCGTCTGATATTTTGAACCGTGGATCACATATCACGATCAGTCTCCACCATTATCTGGTATTTTCAAATATTCTTAGCCTACTTGGTTTAGTTGATCCCCGAACACGAATTAGGACGTTATGCCATTTTTTTTTTTTTTTATATCGGTAGGCTACACATGTTGTAGACACTTTAGGTTTTACCATAGGGTCTGTGTTCTCTATTCCGGTCCTGTTTTCCATGCCTTAATTGTAATCCCTAAGAAACGTAGGTATTATTTAGCCCAAGTCTGAATTTTCCCCGTTTTTTCTTTATAATGTTTATCATCCTGTGTGTATCGTTTAAGATATAACCGTCTCATTTAGTTAATTTTCTGCCTTGCAGTTGTGCAATTCCCTAGCGAGTTCAGGTTGTTCAACTCAACCCTGCTTTTGACTTCAATTGTCACCCTAAGGACATGGACTCACATCGATTTTGCACTGGTCTCATGGGACAAATTCTCTGACTCTGAGATTGCTACTTGGCCTTGGCGAGTGGCGACACTTGGCGTTTCTGATTACAGTTCAGTTTTTTCAGGCTGTTGTTCAGTTCACATTGACGGCAGAGATTTTTCATTTCGGTGGCTGTTTGTTTGACTGTGTTTTGTTTTAAACCAGGTTTTTGTCGTTCGGAATATGGATAGGCATTACTGATACGGTTGAGTCCTCAGTACGTTGTTGTCTAGTTACATTGAAGGGTTGTAGAAGGTGTTGGGAATCGTCCGATTCAGTCTCTCACCCTTTTTGAATATCTCGGGTTTTTCCCGTTTATAACGCCATCTAGCAGTGTTGGGTAAAGTTAACATCTTGATAGCACCGTCATCTGTCATCACCACTATTCACCACATTCACCAGTTCACCAGTCAGTCAGTTAGTTGGTTTTAGAGTTAGTTAACCTTCTACACATATTAATGCCTTGAAATATTTAACGTGGAATTGCAGTAGTTTTAAGGTAAACCTTTTTCGAATTATTACACTAGTTACATACATACATGGACACACATTCCAACCTCAAACTTATATAACCTCCTCGAACCTCCTGCCCTGCACTGAACTTTCCTCTTTACCTTTTTAGGCCAAGTTCGAGGCTATGAAAATTTGAGGTTGGATACCCCTTCTGTATGTACACTAGTTATCGATATTTGAATTTAATTAAGTATTCGTTGATGATTCAGTATTTATAGGGACTACAGATACACTTGACTTGTTACAATAAGCGTTGTTTAACATTGCCATTGGACTAGAGGAATTGGCGTGCCAGATATGGGGTCTTGTCAACATAATGTTGTTGTCTAACATTGGTGGATTGTGTAAGGTCCTGTAAGAGGGATTGAAGATCTCAAAATAATGGTGCAATGCCAAATGGAGCATATAGGCTGTTGAAGGATTTATTTTTGTTTGAAAGATCTTAAATTTCTCCGAATTGAACAGAATTTGTAAACCTATGAATTCACTATTTAACTATTAAGATGAAACAACATTTGGAACCTCCTTGCAGTCAAGCACAAATCCTCAATTTTTTGGCATGGTGCCCCAACGTCAGGGCATGCCCCAAGGTATGGGCATGGTGCCCATACTTTGGGGCATCATGCCCTGGAGCAGGGGCATGGTACTAGCGTGGCACCCCCATGATATTTGGTTGAACTGAGATTGATTACATACCTAAATAGGGCCTTCTTCCTCTCCTAGACCACAAGATACTTAGGCATGCCCCAAGGTATGGGCATGGTGCCCATACTTTGGGGCACCATGCCCTGGAGCAGGGGCATGGTACTAGCGTGGCACCCCCATGATATTTGGTTGAACTGAGATTGATTACATACCTAAATAGGGCCTTCTTCCTCTCCTAGACCACAAGATACTTGATCTTATGTTCTATCTAATCTCTTTTTCCAATTTTAAAAATATTAGAGAACTTCCAAGAAATTTAGCCTTTAATGAAAACCACTTTTTGGGATCCCAAAACGTTAGTGACGAATACCTATGACAAAAGTTGTCCGTCTGTCTGTCCGTCTGTCCGTCTGTGCGCACGATAACTCTCGAAGGGATTGAGATATTTTGATGAAACTTGGTGGGAGGATCCTTCGGGTCAAAGTACAATTCAAGTTCGAAGATGGGCTCTGTAGCTCTATATTTGAGGGTGGGGGAGGGGTTTCAAATTAAGGGGCAAAAAAATATTTTTTGAAAGCTGTTTAGATAGTGGATTTAGGGGTAAGGAGACACGCTGAATCCGAAGATGAAAGTTATTTTCTCGCCGGACAAGTAGTTCGCCCGGAATCCGGCCAAAACCGGAAAGTTTGTTAAAAGTAAAAGTTGTATTTGAAATTGATTAGATGTTTGATTTAGGGGTAAGAAGACATGCTGAATACGATGGTGAAAACCATTTTCTTCCCTGACAAGTAGTTCGCCCGGAATCCGGCGAAAACCGGAAAATTTGATAAAAGCAAAATTTGTATTTGAAGTTGATTAGATATTCGATTTAGGGGTAAGTAAACGTGCTGAACACGATGGTGAAAACCATTTTCTTGCCGGACAAATAGTTCGTCCGGAATCCGGCCAAAACCGGAAAATTTGTTAAAAGCAAAATTTGTATTTGAAGTTGATTAGATGATAGATTTAAGGGTAAGAAAAAACGCTGAATCTATATATGACAATCATTTTTTAACCGGGCATATAGTTCGTCCGGAATCCGGTTGAAACCGGATTTTTTTTTTAGAAGTTAATGTTTTATTTGAAGTTGATTAGATGTTCTTTATAGGGATAAGGAGATACGCTGAACTCGTTTCTGAACTATTTTTTGTTTTTGCTGGGCAAGTAGTTTGCTCGGAATTCGGCCGAAACCGGAAATTTGGCAGAAGTACACCAGGAAGTTTCGATCAGTATCGTCAAATAGATATGGCTTATACAGGTATATCTGAAATTGGTTTTCTCAGATGATTAGCCTGGCGAAGACTGGATTTGGCGAAGACAAGACGTAGTTAATATTACATTTTTGGGATCCCATCGAAAACTTTGGTCTTGTTCTTATTGGTTTACCTATCCATTTCCAGGGAAAAAGGGGAATTCATTAATGGCTAAATTTCTTGGAAGTTCTCTTATATTTTTAAAATTGGAAAAAGAGGTCTAGATCGAAAATAAGATCAAGTATCTTGTGGTCTAGGAGAGGAAGAAGGCCCTATTTAGGTATGTAATCAATCTCAGTTCAACCAATTATCATGGGGGTGCCATGCTAGTACCATGCCCATGCTCCAGGGCATGGTGCCCCAACGTATGGGCACCACGCCCATACGTTGGGGCACCATGCCCAAAAATTGAGGATTTGTGCATGACTGCCTCCTTGAACCTAAAACTTTCACTGGCCAACTGTGTCACGGTTCAGTTAGCCTATTAATGAATGAACACTGGTCAATTTTTTATGTGGTTTGGAGGGTAGGCTACAGTTATAATGGTGTTAACGGGTTGTATGATAGAGACTTAACTAAAAAATGGATTGGGGTCAAAAAGTCAACAGCTGTGGATATTGAAGGTATGGGATCATCCTGGTCGTCGTTTTCTCGACTTTCTCATTCGTCAGTCACATGGAAAGGAAGCAAAATTGAGGAAACCTTGCTTATCTTCCAGACTGTCTAGAAGCTGATGGTGACAATCGGATCTGAAGTCAGCCTTCCTTCGTTTCGGCCTTCTTGCAAAACATACCGTACCAAAATATCCATTTTCTTTTCCAAATATCTTTTTCTGACATTCACAACTTTATAACACCTATCAACTTTCTGTAAGGTTTCCTTTGTGTCAAATGCATGGGTTGGGGAGCATCTGTAAAGCATGTGATGTTGAATTCCAGCTTCCTGTATATTGTAGAGCCTGCTTTGTAGAGGCTTTACAGTAGACCAAGTTATGCAACATTTTGCTTAGCTTATTGTCCCCCCAAGAGCTGGTTAGGGCATGAAGGTTCATGAAGCCTTTGTCCATTTTGTTCTAGGCTTCTGTTTCAATATTTGAATTAAGGGTTTCCAGTTCCTCTAGCTCTGAGAAGCTGAGTTTTTGAGGTTTTAGACTCTTCAGCTGGCAGACGTTTATGTTGCTTATTTGTTGGTTTGTTTATTAGTGAGCCTTTTCATTTTAAATAATTATCAGCTTAAGTAGTCATTCCCAGCTTTATCTAGACTGGTTCATAGAGGCATTGGGTCCTTTAATGCTCATGCAGGGTTTGGTGTCATCATGAGTCCTGGAGGGCTTAGTCCCTTTAGCTGGCAGACGTTATGTGACTGCTTTGTTGGTTTCGTTCATTGGTGAGCCATTAGCTAAAACTAAGCGTTGAGGAGCTCGAGGTCTTTGTTATGGGCCTGCTTCGGGTGGGTTGTCCTGGAATTTCTTTGCTAGCGAGTCTTGGTCGAGACTTAATTGCCTGGCAGGGTTTCGGTGTCATCAGCTTCAGTACGTGGCTGGGTCTCAACACTTTCTAGTTTGGCTGCATTCAGCTGTTCTTCTTGGTATTTTTGTCCTGAAAACAGATTTCCCACCTTCGTGTCAGCTTCTGTTTCATCGCCATTCCTCTTCGTTAACGGGTATGATGAAATCCATTTGTAAACTGGTACTTCGTAGCAACTAAACATGCAATTCAAAATATCACTACTTACCGCAGCTTCTCAGGAACCGACTCATCGTCTTTTGCAAGCTCCTTATGGCCATAATATTTGGGCAGTTTACCAGACGGCGTATTTTCTTTCATTGTTCCATCGTACGTCAAGATTTGTAGGCGTCTGGGTTCGGTAGCAATGCCAAAATATCGTCCTTCGAAATAGAATAAGTATATTTGGGCAGTTTATCAGACGGCGTATTTTCTTCTCATTGTTCCATCGTACGCCAATATTTGTAGGCGTCTGAGTTCGGTAGCAATGCCGAAATATCTTTTTTTTTTAAAGATCTTGAGAGTCGCATGGGAAATCCTACTTAAAGGACGCCCCGCACAGCAGAGTGTTTCTGCTCAGATGTTCTGAGCTAGCACAACTAAGCTATGCTTGCAAAAACTATACGCGGCTTTACCCTGTGTTAGCCTCTTTCATACGTGTATTGTGTGACAATATCAACTAAGAAACCAAATTGTGGGAAATAACAAGAGCCATTCGGTTTGTTTCTGATGTTGCATCACAATCTACTTTTTTCAACACTTTCATCAAGATCCATATGGAATCTGTACCCCATACGTTGTCAACTGTTTCCGTGCTTGTGTGTGCTCATCTGGTGTACGCGAACTGTGGTTCGGTGCCAGCTGACGGCGGTTGGATAGGTTTGGCGCGATAGTAATTTAGCCCTCGTGCTATCGTACTTTGTTGTAATTCTGTCATTGACAATTATGGTAGTTTCGCTAGTGTAGTCATGCGTCTCATTTATTACGTTCATGAAGCCCATGTCCATTTTGTTCTAGGCTTCTGTTTCAGTATTTGAATTCAGGGCTTCCAGTTCCTGTAGCTCTGAGAAGCTGCGTTTTTGAGGTTTTAGACTCTTCAGCTGGCAGACGTTTATGTTGCTTATTTGTTGGTTTGTTTATTAGTGAGCCTTTTCATTTTAAATAATTATCAGCTTAAGTAGTCATGACCGGATTTATCTAGACTGTTTCGAGCAAATACACCTACGAGCCCGTAACGAGCAGCCGACCCCTCCACAAAGAGTCGTGACCGGAATAATTCTTTTAACTAGGCTAGTGTGATGGCGTGGTCGTTATTCGTAGCTCAAGTCGTTCCAGTTCGTGCTCCAGTTGTTAGAAGACAGAGTTTTATTACTAAGCGTAGATGTTAACTGTACAAAAGCTGTATGAGCATTGACTAAATTGTCACAAATACCAACGTCGTAAACTCCAGCCCTAACGGTACTGAACATTTCGCAACACATTAGAATACTGAAAAATCCCCATACTAATAGCGGGTCAAATGCAAATAACCTGGCACCCCAAATAACCTGACATCGTCACAGCTAGACGATCTGAACAACGACGAGATGAAAGTCAGGTTAGAAAACGCCCACAGCTTACGTATCTAGGCAGTTCTGCGAACTCGATTTCTTTTTGGGACACAGTGGCGCGGGAGCAACAAGCATGCGAAGTGCAGTGACGTCGTGATTAGATAGGTAAGTTGAAGCAGCCAAACAAAATTGCGTTCCCGCCTATGGTGTTGGGCACGATCTACGCGTTAGGAACACAGTGACGCGGGAGCAACAGCCATGCAAGTGCAGTGACGTCGTGAATAGATATGCAAGTTGAAGCAGCCAAACAAAATTGCGCTCCCGCCTATGGTGTTGGGCACGATCTACGGAGGCGCCAAGTTCAGAGCTGTGTACCAAAAGCTTCTCATGGGGAAGATAGCAGCTTGCTTAACTGCCTAGATACGTAAGCTGTGGAAGACGCCATGGATCAGTTTGAGCGAATACACCTACGAGCCCGTTACTAGCAGCCGGCCCATCTACAAAGAGTCGTGACTAGAATAACTCTTTTGACTCGGCAAGACGATCTGAACAAAAACGAGGTGAAAGTCAGGTTAGAAGACGCCATGGATCAGCTCGAGCAAATACACCTACGAGCGTTACGAGCAGTTGGCCCCTCCACAAAGAGTTGTGACCGGAATAATTATTTTGACTCGGCTAGACGATCTGAACAACGACGAGGTGAAAGTCTGGTTCTCTAGCCACTTCTCTAGCCACAGCATCTTTGTGGAAGCATTATTAACTGATTAATAAACAGAAAACTGCAGTTACTCGTCAAATGAATACTTTTCATTCAACAAAAACAATCAATCAAAGACTGTATATTAAATATTAGCTGAATATAGTACAAAAATGGCAATTTACCAAAAAATCATAATTTAATGACCTGTCCAAATAGTGCCGTCTCACCAGGTTTTATGTTTATCGCAACACGCGCTAAAACCAACCAGCTGCCTGACAGGGACGCCCAAGCACTTTGAATGGGCCCAGAACAGGTTTCAGTTTGCAATCTCACCCACTCGTATTCGCCGTCGTCTCCTTTTCGCAAGTTCTCGTCTTAAGCTAACCCGAAAAGAACACTCATTTCCTACAACCCGAAGTTTTGTGGTCGACTCTCGCAATTTTCTTCTTCCACGGAAATCCAGGCCCTGGAGCATCTTTTTGACGGATTAGATCCTTTCCTTTCGAAGAGACTGCTCCTGACAACAATTCCATTTCCAGCCGCTGGCGTTGACGTTGATGGTTCTGGCTAGGCGCTTGGCGAGATGAGCTCAGTTTCGCCGTGTCCGCACTGGAACGAAATTTGTTGTTCAAGCTCTACGAAAACGGACACCCTTGAAAGATTCTTTTCCTGATTAATTGTGAATTCTATATTAATATTTTAAGTCATACAATGTGTGACGAAATATTGTAAGGTAAACTAATTTGCATATGTTTCTAACCCCTCACCCCAGAAGATCACCGTGCTCTAACAACTTATTCTTACTTGCAGGTCCCTCTCTGTGACAAACATAGAACCAAGTTTTTCTTACCCAAATGCATCGGAAGCAAATAATAGGTACACCCACTAGCAAAAAATGCCAACCCCTCATCGCCGAATATAACCATGGTTTAACAGCCGATTGTTACTTACTAGTCCCTCGCTTGTCTCAAAGTTTGTATCCAATTTTTTTTTCTTCCAATTTGCACTCCAACACCATATACTGGCTAGAAACAACGGGAAACTCCTTAAAGGAAATTGCAGACACGATCGGTGAAGTAGGCTACATCTGATTCCATTTTGGGGTGAGGCCGCACTCTGCAAATCAACAAAAGTACTTCACATTATATCAATAAGAATAACTACCTGAGATGATGCAAATAGAACATCTCGTTCAGTTCTTGAACGATCACGTTTTTCCTTGCAGCATGCAGACTTCACCATGATGGCTATGATAGAGGTGACACCAAGGCTGGACATAATTTGTTGAATTTGCATACTTGGACTTGCAATCTCAACATAAGTCATTCCATGTTGAACAATGAAGTTATGCTGACGGGATAGATCATGAAAAGGGTCACTGAAATCAAAGAATGTGTTAAGAGTAGCCAATAATCAGGAAACTGCAAAGCCTTGTTGCAGTCACTTTTAAGACAAGACCAGCACAGAGTAACATAGCACCATCTGGTGACGGTAATGATATAGTATAACCAAGTTCCTCATTTGGGTTGAATATAAGGTATAAGTCCATTGACAAGGACAAATCCAAATATGTGCATTTTAGATACCTATGACGTGAAATAGATCGATTACTGAAGGTTAAGACAGTAAATCCAAATAAAATACATCTAGGTCAGGCTTGACCATTACCATTTTAGCACATGCAACCTTTTCAGAACGAGAAATATTTTTTTTTGTCTTTTTCGACTCGGTATTCAATACTACTGACAGAGTTTTGGACCACGATGTCATGGGTTCTAATTAAAGCAAGAGCTTTCGCTGTGGGGGGGGGGGATGTCCCATTTTTTAAGTAACCTAATGCTTATTAGTGCTAAAAGAAATGAGCTAGTGCACACGACTGGGCCGGACCTTAGATCTTCGTGGGGAAGATGGATATCTATTCCTTATGTTCTTGTCATTAGTACACCTACCAGAGAGGATTTTAAGATCTCAACCGATCCAACTTAAATTTAAGTTGTTACAATCCCCTCCAACCAACTTAAACACCAAGACAAAATCTAAAAATAAAAAAAGTTTAAGAAATCGTTAAAAATAACACTCCTAGACTAATCAAAGTCTGGACTGAGTTTTTCATGCGACTTTGTGTCATAGCATATCGTAAACCCCATACACAGCTAATGACCCCAGACAAACCAGCATTAAAACAAGAACAAAGGTTTCGCTTGGATCCCAAGAATTTAATATTTGATACCGACATTGGGTTTTGGAGATATCCGGTCTTCGCCAAGCTCTTTAAACATTATTATTACTAAAATTTAGAAGCAGACGAGCCAATGGTAATCATCTGAGAAGAGCAAGTTCAGATATGGATTCAGCATGTTCGTTTACCCTGCATCCTCCGCCATATCTACTTTGAAAATACGAAAATTTCCGTTTTCTTCCGGATTCCGAGCGAACTACTTGCTTGGCAAAAAGCTAACGCTAAAATACAACTTCATCATGTCTTCTTACACGTACATCGAAAACCTCTAGTCAACTTCAGACAAAATTTCAGATAAAACGGACGAACACCTTTACGAAGTCATAGGTATACCGTCACATATGTTTTGGGATCCCAAAAACAAACAAAAAACTTACGGTAATCATATGGCAATGTCCTTGCATCCTGACGCCTGACTAGCTGCTTTCAGCTTCTTGGATACTCCTTTCGCGACATGCCATATGTCACAGTAGTGGCAAATATTGGAATGGTTGCGTCTCATCCAAGCTTTGATGGATCGATGTCCGTCAGTAATAAGGCTTCCGATGTTGAGGCCGGTGGTGCCTAAGAAGGCCAGGGCCTTCTCGAGTTCCAACCGCTCCATGTTGGAGGAGTGCTCACCAACCTCTGATTTCTGGAATGCAAGAAGAACACTCAAGTTAATGTTAAAAGCAAAAGATGTAAATTTCCAAGAGAACATCCACTAGATTGGCACCTACTCTCATCACCAGAATTTATTTCTTCTAAGGATGATATTTATATGAAGTTTCAAAGCAAATTAAACCGTATGTGACTTACAAAGCAGTCCTAATGAAAGAGATCGTCAAAGGAGCCGTCGCCAGAAATATCAACTGGCTGATTACCAGAACGCAAGGAGTCGATGAGGTGGTTTTGGTGGCTTTTCCATGTTTTAACAACACCAGGTACAATATATTTGTACTGGTGATTGAAGAACGTTGTGTAGGTGAAGACCGGGCAACGAATGTAGTAAAATATCCACAGGGCCTTTGCAGGTGAATCTCCCGTGCAAAGAATAGCAGCTGAGCCGGATGTCCCCTTTCCTACGTGGTTAATCTTGGACTGAGTCATCCATGATCTCAAACAAACAGAAATAACTCAAAAAGAAAATTAACAAGAGATGGAAGCCCACACGGCTCTTGTAAGGCTGGGTCAGAGGATGAAAGTAGGAATTCTTAAGTTCCTGGGTTTGTTGTGATAATTTGTAACCATAACTCTTGAAGCAAAAATGATGATGAACTCATCGGGAGAACGAGAATGTACATCTTACTCAAAAGTGTTGCTTCAGTGCACTTGCCAAGACTGTTTTCCATGTGTTGTACGTTGTTGATGTGTTTCCATCTGTTGTCCATGTGTTGTACAAGACGGGTCTTGCTCTTCGTCTGAGTAAAGTCCTCCAAACCTAGATTCCATCTAGCACACTAAAGAAGATTTTAAAGAACTTCTGAATTTTGTTTTGGATCGTCACTTATTGATTTCTATAAACTACATCAAACGCAAAAATACTGAATTGCGATGACTCCCGCAAAACCGAGAACTCGAGTTCTCACAACTTGATCAACAGCCCCGAGTGCCCCAGTTCCAGCAGCCATATAAGTCTGGATCATTTGGTCAATAACAGCTCTATGCTTGGGCATCGAGATGAAACATCTGGCTCCTCCGAGAGTACTTTCTGAGTCTTCTCCAGTGAGGGTCAGCAGCTGTATGGCCACCCAAGCGACGTTGGCGATCTTTGCATTAGTGAATCCAGTATTGGTCGGCCCATAACCAATATACGGGTTTGCCCCTACCGCCCGAAGACCTGCATCAACTGCAGCTGTTTCCCCATACATTGTCATCACCCTCTCCCACTCAAAGATTGGGTTTGCCTGCATAGCCCTGGCTATGGTTACTACAGCAGTGACACCAAAGTGGCGTGCTTGACCCAGAGTTGCCTTGAACCTGATCATTGTCGGAGGAAGCAGGCCATTGATCGCAGCAAAGTAAGGCCAGGCCGAGTTATGGTCAATGAATGACCCAAAAATGTGGGCAAGTTTCGCCACAGTTGCATGAGAAATGCCCAGGTCATCGATGCCTAGATCCGTAGCTGCACCCCTAGCAAGCTTACGAGTAAAGGCCATGGTTCCCCCATCTCTCTTAGTGATGGCCAGAATAAATGCTCCAAGAGCTGACACAATCTTGTATACAGTAGACGCGTCGCAAGCCAGAGGTGGGATAGTTGCCCCGGTACAGATGAATTCCAGAGCTAGAATGGCTCTACCTTTCGGCAAAGGGTTGTTTCGAGGGTTGTCAATTCCGACTTGACCAACTGCACTAGCAGCGGCAGCAGGTTCAGTAACTGCGGCTTGGTCGTCAAACGCATTACCAGTTACCTCTTCATAACCAGCTCGGAAGACCTGAAGCAACCCTTCAGACGGCGAGTATGAACCATAACAGGCTTTACGGATCATTCTCGCCAGGTCATATGCATCATCATAGGCTATAGGTCATAGGCTATCATCTACCCCCATCCAAATTGCGATGCGAACTTCGATCTCTTCTGTGAACACGGTCGGCTTACCTAGAAGAGAACAAGGCCAAATGACAGTGACTGTGATATAAGTTGTAATACGGTATATGCATTTCGACCTGCCAAATAAGTATATGTAAATTCTAAACTACCCTGTGAAAAAATCCTATTTCCAACTCTGCTCGTGGCCTTTGGGAAGTACCCGGAGGATTCGGAGGACACATCACACTGCACAGTATTTCGTCGTAGATTTTCTGAGATATTTGACCACGTTCCTACTAAGCAATGCTTGCAGAAGTCTACACACAGTGCAAAACTACAGTACACACACATTTCAGCTTCTTTCAAGCCCCTTGCCTAGGATGAAAAGAGTTGCTTTTTTGCACATACCATGGTATCTGTTATCGTTGTAACTGTATCTGCAATTAGTATTTTTGCAGTTACCGTGGTATCTGATACATGGATGCACTGCAAAAACGACTATTGCCGAAATTGAGCTTTTCGAAGTCATTCCAAATGAAAAACTGATATCCACTTACATCACTAAGTGCTAAACTTCTTTCTCACCAATTTGACGAAAGTGAGACGACTTTTCAGATACCACAACCAGTTACCACGGTCGACCGTAGTATCTGAATATCAGATACCACGATAACTGGCAAGATACCAGTTAAGAAAAGGAGTTTAACTCTCTTCTGTGTATTGCCCTGGATTAACCAGTGGGACTTTATTTTTGCGCAGTTAATGTGACTGCATCACTCTGCGAGTACCGAATTCTTTCGGTTGTGGTATCGACCATTATTGAGGTCTTCGTTGTTAAGGTAAGGATGAAATCTACCATAACGTGGATGGGGAACAGAAGTCCCGCTCTTGCCTCGTCTTCGGGGACAGGCCCTGGAGACTGGATCGTTACAACCTTATACGAACCTTGCTTCACGGTTTTCCTTTGCCCATTAAGATGGGCATGTAGCATGCTTTTGGGGACGCCATGCAATGATGCTTCCTGCACTAGGGTCAATCCCTTTTTTTGTATGGCCTCAATGGCACTTTTAATCAGATCCATTTTGCTGTCCATTTTTCCGAAAAATACCTTAACCCGGCTCTTCTCTCTAGAAGTTCTCTCGTAACAGTGAATGAATTGGTAAGCATCGGCGTCACCGGAATAGTCAGTAGCGATGACGCATCGCGTCAAGAAAAGAATTGGTTTCTAGAAAGGGTTTATAAGCTTCCCGTGGGAATGGAAGGATACCATCAAAGTCAATGTTTCACCGCATGGTGTAGGGGTTGTATTACATATGATTGTGCAGATAAATCTCGCCGATGCCGTTTTCCGTACGGAAGGTTCCCAGGTGGATGTACTACAGAATAAATACTAGGCACGCGTAAAGTTAGAAACCCCTTGATTCGCGTTTTAAGTTGCTGAATTGTAAACTGAGAACCACTGGACGAGGTGGGATATTTGGAGTTTATACCTAGCTGTTAGCGAGGCTGTAAGCGTAGCCAGTTGCGGTGGACTAAGTGGGAAGTTAGGAATTGGTGAGCTTTGATTTCGCCGTGAGCCAAGAGAAAGTAAAATTATAAACATGGCAACGCTCAATGGTACGCATAAGAATAATCTATACTATATCAAAATCATGTTTATTTCTGCTTCAAGACTAAGCTTTCTGCTTCAACAGATAGGCGCGAATGCTTACTACGGATACGTACGTAATGCGAATACATTCAAGGGATAACAGTGGTCCGTCTGTTTGTCTGTCAGCACGATCATCGGCACTGCCTATTGCAAAAGTCCTTGTCAAGTCCCGTGGGCAGGACTGGTAAAAGAATCCCGATCTCGGAACCGCTTCTGCAAAAGCTAAATCTTGGCATAGAGTGTGGGTTCAGTGTGATAAGCCGAGGAAAGGATGGGTAAATAAAGTTCGGAAATCTTAGGTTTGCTAAAGTTCTAGCCGATCGTTGTAGTGCTATAGGAAAAAAATTTGCGACTGTAGCTTTATCTCCTTCCAATAAAGAAACAAATGGATCGATGTTAAGACTGTGAGCCTGTTGTTAGGTAGCGTGGTTAACCAGGTGAATAGAACTCCCTTTAATCTTCAAATCTAACATTCCGGATGTGATCCAAAAAATTCAGTATTTGAACCAGTTTTTGCCAGACTCTTTGAACATTTTTACTCTTAAAATTTAGAAACAGATTAAGGCCAAATAGCTAATCATCTAAGAAAACCGAGTTCAGATATTAATTCAGCATGTAAATAAGTAAGTAATTTGTTTCTGACCCGCCATTTGAAAAGCGGAGTATGTTAAAATGAAATAAAAGAATTAAATAAAACACAACAGATACAATATACAATTTTTCATCCATTGGCCAGAAAAGAATGTAGACTGTCATGTGCTGGCTTGGCCCTGTTTTCCATGATTTTTGGCAGAGCCAACGAAATTTCCAGAAGTGCGACGCTTGCATCTTTAACTTGGAAACGCTCCGTTAGTATGTGGCTGTGGTATACCTTTGGCAAATAAAGCAGGTGCTTGGCATACTTGAAATAGCATCGTCTCATCTTCTGCAACTCCTTCTTCCGTAGAACATGATCCACGCCAGAGATGATGTTACCCTTAAAAGCCGGTCGAAATGATCCTGCCTTACTTCTGCCAATTTCCCGTTTCCGGAAACCGAATGTTGAATGGTCTGCTCGACAGCGGGAATGATCCAGTCCCGGTAGTAATCTCGCCCGAGAGACACGACGCACTCGGTGTACTCTTCAGGCGACGTGTAGCGTTTGTATTTTACATCGCCGTCTGCAAATCCAAAGAGACGCCTTACACAGGAGCTAAACAAGAGCTTCCGGCTAATATTGCACTTGTAAGGATATTGAGCATTTAATCAGGATTTGCGCTGTCATGGCCGTATCCGAATGGCCGAGTCCCATCTCAAAGGACACCTCTTAATTATTTTCGGTTCTCCATATGTGTCCTATGCATTTGTAAACTTATATTTCGCTACTGTTTCGTTTAGCATTTAGACTACGGCTTTTTGCTCTTTTCATACGGATGATCATTTGTTCTAGCAGAACAAAACAAATGTTTCGGTATCGTCAAAAAGAAATTTTGCACCGGATGGTCATCATGCACTCTTTCCTCCTTAAATTATTATTCACTTTTTTAAGTTGTAGTATTTCAAAATGGCTGATTACGTTATGTTGGCTATGCTATCAACAACCTACCCATCGCTTTGTTTTTATAAGCTGAAAATCCGAGACATTCGCTCTTGCAAATGATCAAATTTCGTTCAGATCCAACCGGTTCGAAAATTATGCAAGCCACAATATTCCTGATTCCCCTCCCCCCAATGACCGGACGATAGATGATCGAATCCCTGATCTGACGGAATTTCGGTCCAGGGTAGTTCCGAGTAGGAACTTTTCTAGGGCAATCATTGGACCGGTAGACCGAACGACAGACGATTCTGGAAACTTTTTATCTTCGCCATTCACAGTGGAGAGGTCTGCAAGTAATATCGTTTGGAGATTCCGCTTACTGCGTACGCTGATCGCTCAACAAGAACACTAAGCAATACTTACTCTCTATAGAATACACCAGGTTTGAAAAAGTTTCGTACGTCGTTTCTTCTTTGATCCGGTCGTTCGAACCCTCAATACTGAAATTTACGTTGAAGCTGGCCATCAGTTTGTTTGCTGTCAGCCGAAATTCGACATGGCCGAACATTGATTTGTATCGACGGCACAGTGCTGTAGCTCTATTTTCCAAGGCTTCATTTCCATATTGAAGCGTTGCAGCCTTCTGACAAGAGGAAGGGCAGGAAGGACCCCTCTAGTGATTTTCTTATTTTTCTTTCTGAAGACAAGTCTCCAGTTCCTACCCCGTGGCATGCTTATAACCGAGGGAGCTTGATCATACAGGATTCCACAAAATTTGTCTGCGGCGCTTTTCGCAGTAGGCTCTACCTACTGGAAAGAGCGCGTCGTTTCGTTCGGGTTTTAGGCTTGGAATATCGGGGCTTGAGTCACATTAAAAGCCAGAGTTTGTTGGGGGAAAGTAGTGTTTTCCCGAAAAAGTCATCGCCTTTAAAAAAAAAATTCCCTGCGGTGCTCAGTTTTATTCTGTCTAATGTACAGTCAGTAGGAACTGCTTTGGGCAGGAATAGCGGAAGCGAACTCCTGTTATGCGAATGACGGTCACCTTTTAAGTTTCTTTAAATTTGTACTATCTTTTATTTGAAATTAATCTTTTAGCAAAAATACAAAAATAATCTTGAAGGACGATAAAACCTGGATGAGCTCTTACAATTTTCCTCGTGTGGTGTTAAGTTTCTTTGCTATGTTTCTAACTTGTATGACTCTTGAGCCTTACCGGACGTCTGCCATTCTTATATTTTGAGGTAGTCACCCCCACTCCCTTTAAACCGCCCCTAAGCTCTAAGATACGACTACAACGCTTGCAGGTAGTTTTCTGAATATTTATGTGAAGAAAAATTGAAACGGGCTGCAGGGCGCAGGCGGCAGGCACCCCGACGTCGAATTTCGGCTAGCGACGCCCATGGACCCATCAAAGTTTCACTGCAAACGTTAATATCAATTGAAATTTTTCTTACATTCAGGAAGTTTTATTCTAGCAGGCCGGCTCGAAATTGAGAGGCAGTAACCCGCTCGTAAATTTTCTTCCGCTCAAGCCTTGCACACACATTTGAAGGCGTCTCACCAGGGAGAGGGATTAGATCTGTTAGGAATCTTTCTGGGATCGGCTCATTTTCTGGAAGTGCCTGTAACTATAAAACGTTCCAAAAATAGACCTTTGCATGTAGATGATTTTGCGAGATTATTTAGAACAAACAAGACCAAAGGTTCCAAAAATAGACCTTTGCATGTAGATGATTTTGCGACATTATTTAGTACAAACAAGACCAAAGGTTTGGATGGGTTCCCAAATATTCAATATCTGTTGTACTATAGTGATTATATATATATACCCACACAAGTGATTCTTGCGGATTTCCGGACTTCGCCGAACCCTTTAACATTTTGCTCTAACCTATAATCAAGTTAAGATTTGGACTGAGCATGCATGTTTACTCCAACTCTAATTGGCTTAAGACTAAAATTCCTCCTTTTAGAAGTAGGTCAATGTGGGCATACTAAGTGCAGAGCAAAAGAGCTGATGACGTCGAGAGATGATCTTTTCGATCCGCCTTTCTGGGTTTCGGCAAACTTTGTCAGCTTGTCTCCTCAGCAGGTTTCCTTATCCCGATACCGAATCTCTAATCGATCTTAGGTATGTTCGAAAGCTGCTATGTCTCCTCATGTCTCCTCACCCTATAATCTGCATGTCTCCTCACCCTATAATCTCATTTGATTTTAAAAACATATTTGTTTGCTTTAATTTGAAACCCTCTCCTCCACCCTAAAGGTAGGGCTACGGGGCCCATTTTCGAACTTGACTTGTAATTTGATAAGACTCCTCATGCCAAATTTGAACAAAATATCTGCACCACTTCGAGGGTTATCGTGCTAACACACGGACGGACAGACGGACATTTTTTACGAAATTACAGGTATCCCGTCACTTACACTTTGGGATCCCAAAAAGCAAGCAAATCATCGCGTATCCTAGTGTTAAAAGTGAAATACCGTTTTGTGAAACAGCGAAAACGCAGTTCAGATCATTTTTCCGTTTATTTTTCAATTTCCGTTATCCAACTTATAACCAGGTCACTACTATCTAAAAGGGAATAAAAACAGATCTTGATAATTATCCCACGACAAGATGTTTGTACCTCAAGACTTGGTTGTTGGGAAATAAGAGCTAAGTAGACTTACCGTGGTTAGATGTTCCTTCCCGTCTTCATCATCCCAATCTTCAATGATTTCAAGATTGGCCAGGTCAGCAGCAGCCATAGACGACTCCAAAACTTCCAGAACCGCTGTTGAGCTCAGTCGGTCAAGGGGGATCTGGTAAGCCGTCGCCGCAAATGCTGAAATGTATTATATTTTATTACCAAAAGTTCGAATCAGATCTACTACTGCGGAAAGTTTAAACGAAAAGTCCTTGATTGAACAATTCATTCACCCATCAGTCTAAAGAACCGATAAAAATAGGATGTTTCATTTTTCAGTTTCATTCATAAAATGGTTCTTATAATGGCAACTGGAGGAGAAGAACCTAAGACCGGCATTTTTTATTAGATGAATGTTAGTTGCAATTTTGTGACACCATGGTATATGATACCACGGTTTAAAGTAGTTTTCGCAATTGCCGTGGTATCTGATACAAAGGTCAAAAGGCATTTTTGCAGTTATCGTAGTACCTGGCCAGTTTTTGTGGTATCTGATATTCAGATACCACTGTCCAGATACCAAGTAATGTTGGTTACTAATATATAGAGCCTGGGATTTTGTCAAAGTGGTAGGAAAAAAGTTTTTAACTTGGTTTAGAACCATCGTATCTGGAAAAACGCAACTGCTTACGCAGGACACACTACTACGCGTTAAATGTTAACTTATTTTTGGTTTGGCCGGACTCCTGGCTAACTACTTGTCTGGCATGAAAAAAAAACCTCAAACGTAGATTCAGCATATCTCTTTACACCTTGATTGGAAATCTATAAACTTTACCTGTACTTTGACCCAAAGAATACTCACACCATTTGAGCAACATGCCTCAATCCCTGTTGCTGAATGCCAAATCTCTGTCATTGACGTTTTGGAAAAAAATCCTCCGAGTTCTTTTCCTGCTCTGAACAAATGTGACTTTAGTCAAGGATCGAGTGCCGAACATAGGCCACCTTTCCAGATTCGGCTTACATTGGTCCATGTTCGGCATGTTATTCTGTCGGTACAGTGACGAACAGCAAACCTTCCATTATTGTGCTGTATTAATGTCTAGAATTTTTAGCACTAAAGTTTGCAAACATCAAAGTTACAATCAATTTTTTCTTACCTACAATCATGCCCTCACCTTACGATTTCTGTTGAAAAAGCCGAGAACGGAAGAAAACGGCTTAATGCGGGGTCAGTCAACAACTTCTGAGTTTATTCGTGTCGCAACTGGATACACGTCGGATTTCTTTGAAGATAAGAATTCTAAAGCTCGGCGGCGTTCGGCTCTGAAATAAATTGATAACGCTGTAATGATCTGTTCGTAACCACGAATTAAGAGGAATGAAATCTATTTATGGAAGACTGGCAACTTCTGGAAACTAGTTTAAAGTAATAAGAGCTGTAAGCTGCAAGGGTAGGCATGATGCGTACAAGGTCCGCGCTGCCAAGCTCGGTTGGTCCTTCTCGGAACTCCCTCCATCTCCTCACTATATATGACAGGCATGGTACGGACAGGTTAAGATGAACACATTATGATTGATGTGAATTTATATGTAAGCAAAACACTCGAAAACAAATAATCACGTGCTGCCTCAACATGAAAAATTACCCTTTCGTAAACAAACAAAAAATACACTTTCACCAAAAGTATTGTTTCACCGTTCGGTAAAGATGCACATAGTTAAGTTGCTTTTTAAGGTTTTACTTTAAGCATAAATGTAAAGAATAAACGATCATGGGTCCTTCAAAATACGCAAAAATGAAGTAATAAAGTCCGGGTCAAAAAGGGTAAAAAAATATTTCTGAGAAATTTATGGGGCAAAACGCGGTCTCCTATCCGTCTTACTCATGGAAGGTGTCATTAATACAGGGGTATGTGCCGACGAGTCGACCGACTAAAGCCTGCTATATTTAATTTCTTCTGGGTTCACCGGCGTCCGGGCTGATAAACAAGTGAACTTTCGCCGGGCTTTGCCCGACGAAAGCACTTACTCAAGACCTTGACGACCCTGATGCCCCTGTCAATCATTAGACCTAAAATAATTAAGGTTATTTGATAATAATCAAGGTTTTTAGTCGAGTCGGTCTCAGCGATGCAAAATGAATACGTAGTCTGAATTTAATTAGAGCTTGATTCCCAGGATTAAGCTGAAAAATGAAACTGGAAAAATGGTGTGTTATCCAGTGGTGAAATATTCAAGTGAGCTTATAATTTGACATATCTATGTAAAGAAAACCACGGCGGCTCAAGAGGGACGGAAATTGTTCGGACCGACTCTGCCTTTGACTGTAGAACGTACATCTCGTAATTATGAGTAACAATTAAAAAACTGATCTATCTTTGTCATATGTCTTGCTCACAAAGAATACTCTCGAGATACACCCAACTTCCCGCTAACCTACAAATTGCCCAAATGTTGTCAGCTCTAGCCCCGAACTGAAATAGAACGTCACAAACATCAAATGTTCAGTTATGAGTTAAAATCCGAAGTCAACAAACGTTCACATAAGCATACCTCTACTGTAACATATATGAGTAGGCTAGACTACACAAAAAAAAATCATGAGAATTAGTGTAGAAATGGCTGAACGGGAATGTGACTAGAGACTTCTACCATTGCTCAATCCGGCTACGAAATATACGACCATACCGTCCGAAAACGGACGGGATCGTAACGAAAAAATTTAAGATTAGTAAGCATAGAACTTTCAACTTTGGATCAAAATAACAAGCCTTTGATAGCCACTGTGAGTCTGCACATTGCTGTAACGTTTAACTGGCTCCTTGTTAGAATAATATGAATTTTGTAAGCGAATGTTCTTGTTTGACGAGAGTTTGAAGGTGTCAAAGTTTGTAAACAAAGACGGAGTCGCGACTTTTTGGTCAGTTATGACGCGTTTTTGGTGGCTATACACTATGCCAATATCTCTACAAAAATTCACTGCTAGAAAAATATAAAGGTAAAAAGAAGCTTACATTATGAGGTTGGCTCTGGTATGCCAGTCTGGGCTCAAGGCTCATATCCTTATTTCTCTTCCAGCCCAATACACTCACCGTGTCCGAATGTGGCTATGGACTATATTGGTACTGACGCGTCTATGATCAACGAGGCCTCTTGTCGCCATGAGCTTCCTCGCTCCTCGTGCGCCTGACGTCATCGTGACGACATACGATAGCGGCGACGAGCTGGTACAGATGATGTGCAGAGAGAGCAACCTCAGCTGTTGAAACTTTCATGTGATTTCAGTGCTGCTTCGGTTATTGATGGTTCTTTGAATTTCTGTTGTTCTTAATGTTTCTTCAGAGCTTTACAAATACATTTTTAAGCTTTTTTTCACTTATAGCTTTTCAAGTCCGCCGGACAGTTTTTGATCTGATTTCTACTACTATATGGCTGGAACGAAGTGGACAGGTTGTTTCAGAAAATGTGCGCATAGATGGCTCTGTTAGGCTAGTACCGGAAAGGCTCATAGATGACTCTTTAGAATGAGTTTCATTTAAACGGACAGCATAACATCCAGCTAATAAAAGCTTAACCATGGGTATCCTCTTGAAGAACGCCGAATGAACAGACATAGAACTGAAGATCAACCATCTACCCTTCGTAATATTGTTGAATGAACAATTGGTCATATTGTTCAGTCTGTTGCTGTAACTCTTTATAATGAGCGTGTTTAAGCCCGAGAAATATGAAAAGTATGTGTAACTAATCTGCAAGGTATGTTTTGCCTATTGGCACAATTTTCCTCGTTCACTCTTGGATGTGTGAATCTTACAGTTCGGTCAGACAACAACGATGAAAAGTAGAAATATGAAAAGTATGTGTAACTAATCTGCAAGGCACGTTTTGCTTATTGGCACAACTTTCCTCGTTCCCTCTTGGATTTGTGAATCTTGCGGTTCGGTCAGACAACAACGATTAGTGTCATGTCCTTGTGGACTGGAATTCCTGGCAGTAATTTGACTTCTTCAACAACTTTTGCATGCGGAAACGATTGGATGTCTGTTGGTTTTTAGCAAAAACCTGGCCGGTAGATCATGATCATTCCGATCTATCACGGTCATCAACCAGATATTCACGAGGGGCTGTCTACTTTCAGTTCTATAGAATGCGTTTGGATTTTGGCCGGTGTCTGTTGCCGATCGTTTTTTCCGGTGCTAGGAAATGATGAATAGCAGGTTCCGGAAAGTCCATACCCCTAGACATGTCACTTTAAGCCACAAGTATTCGTGTGATTCTTACTGTACGGTTATACGATCAGGGTCAGGTTTCTGTGGGCTGGAATATCTGCTGACCTTTTTCTGCCCCATTATCAGTTTGATATAGAAAATTTATGTTTTTTAACCAGATTTCAGCTGCAAGACAACTGTCATCGCGTATTCGCAAAAACTATTATTTGAAAATATATTTTCATTTACGAGGACCTGAGTATGAGGTTCGCGAAACAGTGCAGACTAATTAGCTAAAGCTACCGAGTTGAGCTAACGACGACGTGCCAGGTCCAACTCCTCTCTTCTTGGACATATTTTGATCTAATCCGGGGGGGAGGGCCGAATGAACAAATCTAGAACTCGATAGCGAGCTATTTCTAAATATAGCTGCCATATGTTAGCATGATTTGATAGTCCATTTTCGTGCTCAGAAAGATCCGAGGGGCTAAACTGTGATGTTTACTGGCTAGACGTGATTTTGACTGTAAACGATATGCTGAAGGTGCCGAAAACCAGAATATGGTTTCTTGCCGGATTAAAATATTAAATTAAACTTGAATTTACGGAAAAGTTGATCATATTTTTCGCGCCTAAAGGCTCTATAATTTGAACAAGATTCCACCGACCGATCGAAGAAATTCCTTCCTTTATTTTCGGCACCATCATCAATTCCATACCAAAAAGTTGCATTTCTTGAGATTATTTTTACACATAAAAATAACTGCCATTCCATGAATTTTTTTGGCATCAATGCTATAAACACTTATTTTCTAACAAATGCACAGAACTGTAGTTTGCTCTGGTAGTCAGGCAACTCCATTTCTTGGGGCTTCGACACATGCACGAGGCCGCACTTCAAGCAGGTTAGCTGCTATCCTTCAGTTGTAGAACTTGTAGATTGTCGGGCGGATGTTCTTCGCTGCTTTGACAACTTTCCTAAAAATAAGAATTGTCAATTGATATAAAACAATACATATCTAAAAACAAATGGACATTTTTGATAGTGCAAAACGGTTACGTCAGCTGAATTTTTTCAGAGCTACCTATAAATAAGTTTATTATTCACAAGTTTCATTTCCAGCATCTTGAGCTGATTGAGCCTGAAGAGGACCCTTGCCAAGAAGGGCCGAAATATAGCTCTAATAAAATTCAGCTGACGTATCAGTTTTGCACTATGATTCGCAGTCAGCTTGGGCTGAAGGAGTATTTAGATGTATATATATATACGTTTAATTTAAAAAATATACTATTTTCTCTTGATTCCTTGTGAAATCATATAACGCTATCCTTATATGGCGCAGCACTAGCTTTACACGACTATTCACCCCTTTTTTATGAAACAGTCCCCGTCCCGTCTTCACATGACAATTCTAACTAATTATTTTACAATTCGAACCAAGGATTTATCCGGTCAGGTGTCATATTTTCTTGGGCAAAACATGTAGCTGCTCTGTCTGTCTGAGTCAGTGTTGCCCTCGTCAGAAAGCGGCATTTCTGCGGCGTCCTTCAACCAAAATGCGGTAACATTTGTGGCATGCCCGAAATTCTTGAAAAACACGATTTTTGATAATTTGGGGAGAGAAAAGGTCAAAAAATGTCATTTTAACATGAATGTTGATTCAATGTTAAGTGAAGTGTGGTGAAAATATGTCATAAATGCGAGAAAACACGTGCTGTCTGTCTACCATTATCTTCAGTGGTCAAAGTTGAGCTTGGTGCGGCTGAGCTTACTGCATAAAAATTCATTTGTCACTAGTCGTTTTCGTAGAGCATGCAACACAGGTACAAACGCAAAGAGGTAGGCTACCACAGATTCGACGGGGAAAGTTCACGGTGGGAAAACCGATTATATGTGAAGTGAATAGCGAAGCAATAAATTTCCCTCGGGCCTTCAAGTCTAGAGAATAAAAGATGGGTAAATAGATTGTCATACCTCAACCCAATTTTCCGGTTTGGGCCGGATTCCGGGCGAATTACTTGTCCGGGTAGAAGCCGATTGTCATATACGGATTCAACATTTCTTCTTACCCATATATCGAACACTCAGTTCATTTGAAATAAAACTTTTAATTTCTAACAAAATCCGGTTTCGGCCTGATTCTTGACGAAGTAATTGTCCGGCGAGAAAATAAGTCTTGGATATGGATTCAGCGTGTCTCCTTACCCCTAGATCAACTATTTAATTGATTTTTTAAAACATCTTTTTCGTCCCTTAATTTGAAACGCCTTCCCCACCCCTAAATACGGGGCTACAGGGCTCATCTACGAAATTGCCCTGTACTCTGACCCAAAGGGCAAAAGAGTCCTCATGCCATGTTTCAATAAAATCTCCGAACCCCCTTCGAAAGTTATCATGCTAACAGACGGACCGACAACTTTTACGAAATCATAGGTATCCCGTCACTAACGTTTAGGGATCCCAAAAACAGAAAGCACAAAAGACGCCTACCACCTAAGACAGTGCTTTTGAGGTCAATAAACTTTCTCTGGCCTGATTACATATACTTAAATAGATAGATAGATAGATAGATAGTTTATTGCTATAAGCAGCCCGAGGGCCATGGCAAAAATTTAACATACAAAAGAAAAAAGAAAAAACACAAACACTGACATATAATAATACTCGAACATAATTTCCGTTTGAATTGTTTTACTTATTCCAAAAATCTACTTCTATGTTCCACCGCTAGCCTCTAAAATCGCTCCATTTTCTTTATACCAGCAAAACACTCGTCCTTAAAAATTCGTTTTAACCACTCTTCGTCAAATACGCGTACATCATACTCTTCTTTTCTCCAGTCACTCAGCTCAATACAATCGCAAAGCATGTGAATCACACTCTCATCCACGTACCCACACATCGGACAGAAGTAAGGACCGAACTTCTGCTTACAATTACCAATATAACGTCTTCTACCCCCAATTGGTAGACAATCTGCCAACAGTTCAATAATTATCTATAACTCATCCCGTCTAAGACCCGCTTTAAACATTATATTCTCACCCCATGTCTCCCTTACCGTAGCATAAAACCCCAAAGATTCCGATTGATCCTTCTGGGCGTGCCAAACCTGTATTTCCTGGCTCTTAAGTATTTCTTTCACTACCTTAGTCACTCCTTCCTCCCTTCCTAATCCATCATTCCACAATTCACCAACTCCGCAATCATCCAGTATCTTTTTTACTAGATATGGCCATGAAGTAGGAGACTCTTCTTTCAACGCTTCTAAATATGCAGATTTTAATAGTCTAACGCGTGGCATCCTAACAATCCATTCCCAAAACCTAACCATACTCACTAGTCTTACATTTCTTAAAGAAGTTAAACCTAACTCACCCCTAACAACAACACTATTTGTAAATTTTCTTACTCCTAACCACCTTTTAAAATAACCTAACTGCACGACTTCCATCTTATCTATCTTCTCATACCCCCATACTTCAGACCCATAATGCATTATCCCCACTACCTTAGACCTAAATATTTCTTTATGGGCCCTCAGGTTTCTAATATCCTTTACTTCGCTCCTAAGTATCAAATTCAAACGTAATCTACCCTTCTCTACACTCTTTTCAATATGTTTACTAAATGTCTTACCTTTAGCTCTGAATCTTACTCCCAGGTATGTCCACTCTTCCTTAACTTCTATTTCTTTACCTCCATAATTGAACTTATCGTCCGTCCTCAAATTTCCTCCTTTCCTGAATACTGATACTACCGTCTTACCTGTGTTTAGCTCCAGTTTTTTCCCTTCTAAGTACTCTCTCAACAAATCAAGTAAAATCTGCAGATTATTTCTACTATCACTTAACAAAACTATGTCATCAGCGAACAAAAGCATACATAGCAAAGATACGTCTAAAGAAACCGTGGGTGCTCCTTTTTTTAACATAAACTCCACAACATCATTAATAAATATTCCAAACAGTTTCGGCGACAGGGTACAACCTTGTTTTACACCCATATTATAACTTATTACCTTAGATAGTTGTTTCCCTACCCTTACTATCAAACGTGTAAATCTATATATCTCTGCTAACATTAACACAAATGTTGCTGGTAGTCCTATACTTAACAGACTATCTATCAATAGAACTCTCTCTACGTTGTCAAACGCCCCTTTCAGGTCTACGAATGCCGCGTACAGTCTTCCATTTCTAGGCCTAGTATACTTATCAATCACCACTTTTAATGCGAAAATATTATCCATCGGTCCGTAACCTTGTCTAAACCCTGCTTGTACCTGATTTAAAACCTCCCTAGAATCTAACCATTTCTTTAACCTATTATCTAAAATCTTACAAAAAACCTTTGATATGCTATTCCCCAGGTGTATACCCCTATAATTACCAAGCTCCTGCCTATTACCTTTTTTAAACAGGGGTGTCATTATTGATAAACTCCACTGCTTCGGCCACACAAAATTGCTTAGTATACCTGAAAATAGTAATGCCAGAGTCTGAAGTAGAAACGTTCTAACCCGCTTCCAAATAACCCGTTTCCTTAGATATAGTTACCACTTGCCATCAAACAATCCTGTGACATAAGACAAGTCTGGCCCTGATTGCTAACTACAAAACACGACAAAAGGATTCGATTTCGAATCAAGGGCTAGGTACGAATCCAAATCCACCAATCCGACGTTAACACAAATCGTATACCTAGGTTACAGTTTAAAAACTGACAAAATCTCTGATGTCTGATGTAATCCGATAGCGTACCAGATTACTGATGATAGTTGGTAGTGGAGATCGAAAAGTTTGATTGCTTGAGCCGGCACAAAATGCCGACGACCACGACTCAAAATGTCCACCAAAAATGCTAACAGCAACTCAAAATGCCCACGGTACAAAATGCCCACGAGTCAAATGCCCACAACTCAAAATGCAAACGACTCAGAATGCCCACGATAGGATAATTTAAGGTTTCAGTCCGTAATTAGGCGTATTCTGGTACTAACGCTAATCTCAATTATAATATAATACTGGTAAAATATTAAAAAAAAAACGTGTGTGTTGCTTTTCGTGATTAAGTGCCGCAAAAGCGCTGTGCTTTCTTGAGGAAGCCTTGACTGATAAGGAACCCAATTGGGACTTGTCTTTAGGAGCTAAAATTTGCTGGTCTTTTAGGACCGTCCTTTGGCTCCTCGTCTGAAATCGGCTCTAGCACCAAACCGACCTGGAGCAGGTCTGATTCGAAACTTTTTCCATGGTTAATCCAGTCCCTTCTAAACTCGTCGTCCTTTGTCCAAGGATGATTTTGGCCTCCCCTGTGGACAGTTTCAACTATCGGCTATGGAACTAAGACGATATTGGCCTCCCATGTGACCATTATGAACTGTCGGCTTTTGGGCCGCCGGCATTTCGGACGATTTCTATTTCTTCTGTTCGATCTGAGTCGGGGGCATTTTGAGCCGTGGGCATTCTGAATGTGGGCATTGTGAGAGGGGGCAAAAAGATCCTGGTGATTTTGGGAACCACCCCTAAGCCCACTGTCGAACAAGACTGAAGGTTTCGATGGGATCCCAAAAATTTAATATTTGAACCAGACAATTAGGTCTTGTCTTCGCCAGGCTAATTATCTGAGAAAACCATGTTCAGATATACCTCCTATAAGCCATATCTATTTTGACCATACTGATCGAAACTTCTTATCTATGGGTTTCTCGTCAGTACCGGAGGAGGGGGGGGGGGGGGCGAGTGTCGCATTTTAACGTTTTGGAATACCTGAAGAGTCAAGCAGCGAAGCATATTTAATTTAGGGGCGGCGCAAAGCATTTAGGGGCTCCCTAAATGTACAACATTTAGGGGCTCCCGCCTTTTGTTCAAGTTTCGACGAAATTATAGGCTACCCATTACGAATACTGATCGGTAGTTTTATTTAAATAATTTGAAAATTTCGAATTCTCAGTTTCTAGGATTCGAGAGATCCTTTAATACTTTAGGCTGCCCCCCCCCCACCCACGAAAATAAACTTACGACGCCCATCCGTTTTATTATTGACAAATGTAGACGATCCTTTTTCGAATATCACAAGATTTCCGGATGATTTAATTGCAGGTCCTTTCTACCTTCAGCTGACGAGGACCGTTGCCAGACAGAACTAAAACATCGCTGAGGAGCATCGTAGCCGATTTTCTGGTTAACGTCGTTAAGAATCTATGATTCCTCGTCAGCTTAGACTGAAAACAGCTGGTGATGTAGGCTACTCTACCCTTGTAGAATCTGACATCTTTGCTCACATTCTTGATGGGGTTCGGCGATACTGAAATTATTAATTTTCTTCGATGATAATAAACGTTCGTCGGATAATAAGAAGGTCAGGAGTATGTGGTAATTGGAATAGTTTTGTTCCTGAAAAACTTTATGGTGGCATTTTGGGCCAAAATACTAAGACCTTCTGAAAAGCTGTCTTGTCGATAGTTTAATGATTTTTATGTGTATTTTGGAACAAACATTTGAAATTTCTGAATTATTCTCAAAGCCGCCAGAGTTGAAGTTCGGAATTTCTTAGTATACGTTGCTAGCTGTACCAACACGGCAACAAAGAGCGCGAAAGTATTTTTGGCCCCAAAAGGCCACCAAATACCGCAACAGACTGAACAATATTACGAAGGGTAGATAGTTGATCTTCAGTTCTATGTCTGTTCATTCGGCGTTCTTCCAGAGGATACCCATTCTGAAGAGTCATCTATGAGCCTTTCCGGTACCAGCCTAACAGAGCCATCTATGCGCACATTTTCTGAAACAACCTCTCCACTTCGTTCCAGCCATATAGTAGTAGAAATCAGATCAGACGGGCGTCAAAAACTGTCCGGTGGACTTGAAAAGCTATAAGTGAAAAAAAGCTTAAAAATTTATTTGTAAAGCTCTGAAGAAACATTAAGAACAACAGGAATTCACAGAACCATCAATAACCGAAGCAGCACTGGAATCACATGAAAGTTTCAACAGCTGAGGTTGCTCTCTCTGCACATCATCTGTACCAGCTCGTCTCCGCTATCGTATGTCGTCACGATGACGTCAGGCGCACGAGGAGCGAGGAAGCTCATGGCGACAAGAGGCCTCGTTGATCATAGACGCGTCAGTACTCAGTACCAATATAGTCCATAGCCACATTCGGACACGGTGAGTGTATTGGGCTGGAAGAGAAATAAGGATATGAGCCTTGAGCCCAGACTGTGGTATGCAAGGTGCAAGCATCATGTGCACGTGTGCGTTTTGAAAAGTTTGATGATTTTTTCCGTTTGTTAAGATTTCTGCCTCGTGGTTCAGAAGCAAAAAGGAAAGAACTATGAAGTTAAATCCAGTAGAGGCGCGTCCCGGTCCGTCAGTACCTAAAATTCAAGCATCTTCAAGCGGGCGGGGGGGGGGGGGCACTACAATCACAAAGAGCAGTGTTAAGGAAGAGAAGAGCCATATTTATTGCTATAAACTATTTGAACAGGCAGCTTATCTGGTTCTAAAGTTCTAAACATCCCTCACTATCCTTAATAAAGATCTTTAAGTCATTCTCCTTTCCTAGGACCGGACGACTAGAGAACGCGACCTACTACAGATTTTAATCGGCAGTTTTATCGAAAATGCAAAAGATGTTAAAATATTTCCAATTTTGATGGTTTTATCTGAGGAAGAAGATCAACCACATTATGTAAGTTTATGTCTAATTGTACATATTTTCGAGCTCCTAATTGTTGAGTGAATTAGTAGATTTAAACGTTTTCTTGATGTGTGACTATGGTACAACCAACCAATAGGACGCCAGACTCCGCAAACTTTGAAGCCTTCAAACTTTCATAAAAAAGAACACTTTTTAGTAAATGCTGGGTGATATAACAAGAAGAATCTGAATTAATGTTCCTGCAATTCACAGGCTTGAATCGCCGGCAGCGAGGGGTAAAGGGTCAGCGGCGGTGCACCGCCGATTGATCGGCGTTTCCCGCACTTTAGCATCTCTAGGCTATGGAACGCCGTTTGCGCCAAATGGACCGCAAAATCTCTCTCTCAGGCACAAAAAATCTCTGTCGTGCTCCGCAAATCTCTCTGACGCACGAAAAGTCTCTGTCGTGCTCCGCAAGTCTCTCTCACGAGAAAAATCTCTCTCTCCGGTTTTGAATCTGTCTGTCGCGAATAACGATCTCTCTCAGGGACGAAACACCTGCCTGTTGTGCACCGCAACGTCTCTCTAGTTTTTGGACTTTATGTCGTGCAGCGCAATATCTAGGTTCTGAAAAGTGAAAAGTGATCTCTCAGATTGTGAGAATCTGCCGTGGCTGAATATAAAACTATCTCTCAGAACGAACGTAATAAAACGTTGGGTACCCGCACTGCCTCTCAAAGCTTCTGTCGTGCAGCACAAAATCTCTCAGGTTATAAACATTTCTGCCATGCATTGTTCTGCTAAAAACTGTTCTATTTACTTGCACGATGCCGACATGCTCTGAAGTCGGTACAAGAGTATGGGATGTCGCGCGTTATCGAGACAAGTCAGAATTGTTTCCAGTCTACTAGGTGGATCTGCTGAAGAGCGTGTTCCACCCTACTAACCGTAGTTACTACGCTATTCACCGTTGTTACTACGCTAGGCTGGAACGCCTTTTTAATTCTTCGGTCAAATATCAGGCTGCGACCTGATCGGACCAATCACGTTGCAGAGATGCGTAGTTACTAAGCTTACTACGCTCCTGAGCGTGGTTAGCAAATAGTTGCTATTTCGCAAAGGTTGGAACGGTCAGCGTAGTAATTTTTCGCGAGGCTGGAACGGAAATAGTAACTAATAGTTACTATTCGTGGAGGGTTGGAGCACGCTCGAAGTAATAATAAAAGGGAAGAAGAGATTACTTAGGATCGAGGTATGGAGGAGATGAGCTCTATCAGCAGTGGCTTAGAGAGTACTTATGGGATGCTCAGAAATTCTTGAATTAAAAGTATAAAACTGTCAATCAGGTAACGACAATCACATACAAATCAGATACTTAAAATCACATTGTTTCAAATGAAGTTTCAGATCAGTTACAATAGCCAACGCTTGAGATGTTGCTTTTATCACTAATTACATATCGACTAGGCAATCCTGGAAAGATAAAACGTTTTCTACAACAACACAAGGATGCGCGGTTTAAAGAACTAACGCCTGATACATTATTTGTTGTTACGAAAAACTTTATTCTTGAAATGTTGTCAAGAACAGGTATTGCCAGGTGCTGCAAAAAAACACATGGAGAGCAATTGCTGAATTTACATAGAGATAAATTGCTGAATTTTCATTATTATGACGACAAAAGAAATTTGTACAGATGAGTTTTTAGCTATTTTTCTGCTCTACACAGCACCGCTTGTTTAGCTGGTCGTTTCATGCAAAACATGTTTCTTGATATCAGGTAACATCTCCAGTGTTCGCTTTTGAAATAGCGCATCCTTGTGTTGCTTATTATATAGCTTGTGAAGTGGCACACTTGACAGGCCCTTTCAGTGGCACCCAGCTTTCCCGTTTGCGTAGAATTCTTTGGTTCTATAAACCTTTACATACTAGCGAATGGAATGTTTCGGTCAGAAACTATTAACTATAAACATCGGCATTGACTAGGTTTTCGACAATGAACTACAAACCATCTCATTATCACTGGGAAACCATTGACGATCAATGCTAGAAAACAGGTATTCTAGAACAAAAATATAGGATACCTTGCTATTTGCGCCGACTCTAGTTAACTTGTTCAAGTAATAAATAATTACTAGGATTGATTGTGAGACTTGCATTCGAATGAAAGCTATCAAACGATTCATGAAACTGGGAAAAAACGAAGTGATGGGAAAGAAATGAGAAAGACTGGTCAAGGTATTTGCTTTATGGCCTAAACGGCGTAAAAGAGAAAAGTGAACTTGTAATCCTGTCACGATTTCAATCATTTCGTGAGTACTGAGGCTGAGAAGAAATGGCGGGAACCGCACGTGCATATTTCGTCAACGGAGTTGGCGCAGATAGCAATATATCCTGTGCAAATTGCTGCCATATCACATTTAAGAACGACTAGACAATGCTAATGTAGATTATTGTAATCTTCGTGTGTCACTCGTCATCTTCTCAAACATATTTGTACTAGACCGTGCTGAAAATCTATATAGGTCGTGTCACGCATTTGAGCCCATCGAAAGATCAGACCCCGCCATGGGCGCCCACCTACAGTTTAATGCTCGGGCCCTACAAACTTTTAATGGATAACCGGTGATATTTCAGAAAAGCTGCATCTCGAGATTGCAGCCTACCCGACAAAAACCGGGAAAGGGTAGGAAAGCAGTATTTTAATGGTGCAAGGAAAAGGATTTCCTATTTAAATACTGATTTACCCATGTTTGAAAAATATTCTAAGCCCAGCTTGCCGGCTTTTTCTTTATTGTATTGTTGCATCTTTCTAGAAAATATCGATCAAAAATTTGAGCTTGTATCCGTCTTATTCGATTTTTGATTCTGATTATAAACAAAACTCTCCAAACTCCGGATACTGATTATTTATTCTTACAGTTAGTTTGTGTCATGCTCATCTGATCATGGTGTAGCCGTTTTCGTCGGGTAGGGTGTAATCTCTCTAAAAGCAAATTTGGTTGAAGATGAAAGACGATGAGTGAAAGGGGAAGATTACGAGAAACTACTCATCTCCGATGATCTATCAGGGCAGTAATGAAGTGTGAATTATCAGCAGTTCAGAAACTATCAGTCTCGGAGAGAACCAAATATCACAACTTGAGTTTGTCTACCCTATGTACATTTCAAACGAACGTTTTAACGGTTAACTGCAATTTACGTTTGGCATCATCATCGGTAAAGTAAACTAAAAAAATCACAGCCATCAGGGCAAAATACTTCTAATTAAAAGCACAATTCCTAGTACATAATTTTCGAACAGAATTTGAATTACAAATCATTATTTGAACCACCTGTGTCGCCTGATAATTCTCACAGAGACAAGTAGTTGGTGATATGGGTTCGAATCAACCTCCTAACGAAACAAATGATATGGCTTCGTACCTAGCCCTTGATTAGGCTTCGAATCCTTTCATTAGTAATTTCCAGGATTGCCAAGAGCTCGACTTACAAAAGTCACAATTACTGAAAAAAGTTGCTTTTTGACACCTCAAATTTGTTTGTTGGGCGTATTGCGCTGCAGAACAGTCGAAAATTGAATTTGGTCATCACTAAAACGTTAATAACATTTGGTATGACAGTTTTGTAACAAAATTTTTTGCGGGAATGAGCTTTATAAAAGGCTTCAAACTGTTTTAGTACAAAATAGTGATGAAGTACCTGTTTCTGGGGTTGATTATATCCCTCACTCTAGTAAAAGTAGATGAAAAAGTTCCTTCTGATATTAAATTGTCACTCAGTAGGAAGAGGTGTCACTTTCAGAGAAAAAGTGTCACGATGTCACACAGAGGCAAAACCGTCAAAAATCACCATAAGTGTCACACTTGGCAACCCTGGTAATTTCACCGATCTCTGCAGGTTTAATGGTTCTTTGAAATATGCAAGCTTATTATATTGCTTTTTTCTTGGATGATGTAGGATAAATTAACTCGGCGACCCAGTAATAGACAAATTCTCATTTTTTGGGAAAAGTATTCTATGCCTTGGCAGAATATAGTGGCAGGGTGCCTATAAGTTGGGGGACTTTGCCCTGCAGCAAAGACATGGTAATTCCACCATTCAACCAAAACGCTATATTTGCTGTGTAGCTGTATGTAAAGCTGTGTTAAAAGCCACCATTCAATCAAAAAAGCTGTATGATTCAACAGATTTTTATGGAGGTTCAATTCCCTTCCTGAACGGACATGTTGCTTCAGCGTTATTATAACTATACCCAAAAAATGAGAATGTGTTTTACTGTGACGGCCATTTAAAAGCAAACCTCAGATTGCACCTTACCCTAGGAAGACGGACGGGACCGTAACGCAAAAAAGATAACACTAGTGAGCATATAACTTTCAACTTTGTCTAAATTACAAGCCTTTGATAACCAGTTTGTAAGCGAATGTTCTTTTTGAAGAGCTTTGAAGTTGTCAAAGTTTGCAAACAAAGACGCGAGTCGCGGCCTATTGGTCAGTTATGACGCGTTTTCCAAGTCTATGTCATTACCATCCAATAGGACGCGAGACTCAGCAAACTTTGAAGCCTTTGAACTTTCATAAAAAAGAAAACTTATAGCAAATAGGTATAACAAGAAGAAGCTAAATTAACGTTCCTGCAATTCAGAGGCTCAGAATAGTTTCAAAAGGCCGGTAATTTAAATAGTCTCAAAGTCAAAAGTCATATGCCTCGTAAATGCTCATTTTCTTTGTTATGATCCCGACGATGACGGTATAGTAATATCCGTTATCTGCAGGTAGGGTCAATTCTTTCTATACCATCCGAGATGTCGAAGATCAAAAAGTTCAATGTTCAAGTTGTTGCATTGCGAGTTCCCATCTCATAGGTTTTACTACACTTGTTTGTACTTGAAAATGCATGACCATTAAAGCACGTATGGCCACCTGACACGTTGTCTGTTTATTCTCTTGAACTGGTAAATAAAATAACAAACCTAAAAAATAAATAAATTACGTTCTCTGGTATAAGAGTTACTGGTTTTCACTGTGTAGAATAGCAAGCCCTAGCAAAAGCACACGCTGTGGTGGGGGCTGCAGGAGCTGTGGTGCTCCCGACAGACTCTCTCGGCACAAAAGGAGGCTAGTTTTGTGCAGAGAGAAGAGTCTGCCGGGAGCACCGCAGCGCGTGCTTTTGCTACGGCTTGCTCATTCTACACAGTGAAAGCCCGTAACTCTTATACCGAAGGACGTAATTTAAGTTCTTTAGGTATTTAGGTATTTACCCAGTTCAAGTGAATACACAGACAACGTGTCAGGTGGCAATACGTGTTTTAAGGCATGAGGATTGACAACACAGTTCGCCTTTTTTCCTTAACTCGTGTTAAGGTTGTTTTTAATTTTTTTTTAAACATGAGAAAAGGTATCTTGGGCCAGTGGTTCCCAACTTTTTCCGGAGCCGCTGCCCCTTTAAATCAATAAAAAAAATTCCGTGCCCCTTCTAGTGAACTTGTTTTGCTGTTAACTTTTACTTCGGACGTAACGTCAAATAGACGACATTAAAGCTACTTAAATTAATGAAATAAATGTAATGTAATATACTGACTTTTGAAGACTTGACAACGATCGAGGAGAAATTTTAAAGCTAGATTTTACTTGATCTTGGGACCTTTGCGTGATAGTTGCGAGGTTCTAGCAATTTGGATTCTACAGGTTAGGAACCACTGTCATACCGCTGAGATGAAAACTCGTTATGCATCAACTTAAACAATCCTTTTCTTCTCGATTGGGAGAAAAGAAATGCGGCAAAGGCTGCACTGAGATAATGCCTCCAGGCAGGAAGCACAGTACCTGTGTAGACAGGCCGTGCTTATGCAAGTTGCCACTCTGGTCTTGCAGACAGGGCACTCTGGTATCATCTCTTGGAGCTAAAAGGAAAACACTTATCAATATCCTAGACACTCCTTGATACTTTCTTTGTCTCTCTACGCACGGTACCGTGAATATTAAATTTCCAAATCAGTTATCAAAAGGACAAGTACTTCTGGCAATCTGATTCGAACTGCTCATACACGCCGACAGTCGGGGGAAGAACTGCAATTCCCTGAAGTCTCCTTTAGTTGCATATATTACGTACCGGAAATTGCAAGGTCTTCTATCGTGGCCAAGTCACTAATTTAATGCTGCTGAAAATTTTCGGCCAAATCTCCCCAAGCCGTGAGGGTGTTCAGAACAGGAAGGCAGAAATATACGTCAATGCCAGTACTTAAACCAAATTTTCTGTCTCGGTACAACAGTTACGATCAGACAAAAACCTGTGAAAACAAAAAACGACCGCTGTTCTAAACCATTATACGAATGGAAGATGGCCAGAGAATAGCAAAAAAAAGAGGATCACTTTACGCAACAGTGAAGTCAAAGAGGAAGTTGCTTGTTAACATCCGAGGGGTTGCCTACTCTCGATTTTGGTGTTCAGCAAGTTCAGCCCGATCGGTGCCGGAACTGAATGAAACAAACCGGCACCGGATGCCACTTGTTAACATCAAAATAAGAATATTTAAAAGCGATTGAAACGTACATCACCTAGTTTATTGTCGGCACCGGCACCGCCTATTTTGACTGGTGCCTGGGAAAGTTGTACAGCAGGTGCCGAGGAGTGAGTAACCCTTCCTTAATATCACCTTGGTGTTGACAATCACTAGTTAGTTTGAGATGCAATAAATCTTAAAAAATTACTATCACTGGCTTTTAAAAAATTTAATGATACGAATTACTATTTAAATATTGTAACCATCCACAGCTTTAGCTGATTTAATGCCCAATGACGAATCGCAAAGATTCGATAACAGGCTTTCCGCGAAGGAACACACTCGTCTTGAGCATACAGAAATCATAATGCTAGTATGTCCAAAGATTAATGTGGTGTGAATTAATAAAATTATTGCGAATATCACGAGAATAAACAAAACAGTATTTGTTTTTATGTCGGAAGTTCAGAATATCACATGAAATTTGGATCGTGAAGATTTATGGGTACTGGGAAGCAAGCAAGTTGCATTGCTATCGTACGTACGAGGAGTTTTCGAGGAGTTTCGTGGCCGTAAGGTATGTAATTCAAACATCTCCGGTGAATTTTGGAGGTCGCAGCGGACGTAATATTTAATAGAGAACTTGATACTTACTTCTTTTGATATATATAGAGGGTAATCGAACTCCTTCCCTTCCAAGGAGTTCGTTCCCAGCATATCGCTGTCCAGGTGCAGCTTAACTGGAGATGTAGGACGTTCGGAGGCCACAAGAGATGCAGAGGCGTTCCTGACAGTGCTGTCTGAGGCACTGTCCGACGCGTCTCCAAAATCTGCCAGACCAAAAGCCTCCTGCAAAAGAACATCTTATGTCACAATTAACTCGATAAATGAACCCAACCACCCCAAGCAAGAACTCTTTTCAATTATGGTATACGTCTGAGATTAATCGTACTATCGGAAACAAATAAGAGAAGGAACAACGATCAACCGACCATCCACTATGCGGACTGGGAATCCGTCCCCTGTACCCTTCAGAAATTGAAAGTGCTGAGGTAAGAGGATTTGCGGAACACAAAGTCGTTATCTCTAATACAGATCCTCGCAGTATTCGCCCGTTGAAAACGTAAACGAAAATAAATTAGTTCCTGGCGTCCCTCTCGCCCACCTTTGCCCCCCCCCCGTTTGTCGCTTTTAGATTTGTAAGATTTTATGTTCAAAAACACAAACAATGTCAGATTGATTTAACTTCTCACCTACGTATTTAAAAACAACTACATTTCGTATATCCTCTTTTTCTTACATTTGTTTTTGATGCGTTTATAAAACGCAAACGATGTCCGTTTCCGTTTAAATAGGAATTCAGAACCTCGAGATTTAATTGAAAGAAATGAAAAATGCTTTCGCCTGTACGAACTTCTCACAAGACAAGGTCCACACAGCAAGTTACCGACAATTTTTTCCTAATATGATAATCTAAAATACTACCGACCATGTGACCCAAAAAAAAATCAACTTGCCTCATACGCCTCACCATCGATCACGTTACTCGGCATGAGGAAGATTTGGGACTTGAAGGTTTTCACGAGGTCGTCCCCCGTGAACCTTCCCTTCCTGCCGCCGAGAATCGGCCTACGACCTATTACCCCCGAATAGATCTTTTCCATGATCGTGAGAGCGTGTTCGGATCCATCGTTCGACCTAAGAAAAGTAAGGTTATTCGATCGTAATCAAGGTTTTCCCTGGAAAAATGTTGTTGTTATCCACCGGTCATCATATTTTCCTATGAGCACAGAATCTGAACTACCTGTGTAAAGAAAGGGGCTTACCGACGAAACGTCCCCGTGACAAAACGACGATACCAAATCTATAGCCGGGGACGTTTCGTCATGGGACATTTTGAATGGGGACGCTATGTCGACAACCCGTAAAGAAAACCATGTCGGCTCAGAAGGGGACGCAGATGGTTCGTACCGATTTTCCTTTTACTAAAGATGCGCAAGCACTCGTCCAGATACCATCGTGCCACGTATTTTGTTAATTATGAGAGGAATAATTTAAAAACATATAATAATAATAATAATAATTTATTTGTCACCCACTTTACAAAACAGAGGTTAAGTGAAGTAAATACAAAAGAAAAAACAGCAAGAGAAAACAAGAAACAAAGTTAATCACATACAGAAAAAAGACGGATAAGGCGATGAAAACACCCTAGCCTATAAGGCGCTTCAATGGCTAGCTCGGCACATAATTTTTCGAAAACACCAGTAATATCTGTCGCACAATACTTTTTTATCAATTTTGTATCCCGGTAAGAACGAGGCAGATATAGGAGAAATTTGCAGTACCGGTAATAATTTATGCGAATACGTTTTAGATCACCGGTCAACAGAAGTGGCGGAATACCAGTACAGAAGAGTACAGAATGATCACAAAAATTTGAGTAAAGCCGAGTTAGCGCTCTTCTCCTATAGTGTCCGCGATTTGCAACGATCTTAGAGTAACCGAGCCTCAGCTTATCACTAATAGTTAGACAGCACGCGACCGGAGAGCTTTCATAGAATCGCAAACTGTTATACCAAGCCAACGAAACGATTTAACACGGGGAATACTAAAACCACCGCAGTATAGTGATTCTGAACAACTATTAGCGTTGAAGACAAGAAACTCGCACTTGTCAATATTTAGGTACAGGCCGATATCGCGGAAAGCAGAAGTAACTGACTTCACTGAATGGGCAAGACCGGACTCAGTTTGACTAATCAGAAGAAGGTCATCCGCATATGCCAGATATGAAATATCAGATAGCCCTAGTAGGCACGTAGTCGATATTTTTGACAATACATTTTCAATACAAGCATTAAAAATATACGGGGAAAGAACTCCCCCTTGTCTTACTCCGCACCGAACAGGGATATGACCAAAATAAGAATTATCTAATGACTTAAGGCGAAGGTAAGAATGGGAGTACCAAAACCGAAGCACGTGAATTACCGACGGATTTTCCTCGCTGTTTTCCTCGCAAAGAATAATGCTAGATCATTGTGAAATTTGGGACAAGTTGCACCAGTTACCGCTATCGGTAGCCCAAGATTGATCCCAGATTGATCAACTGTTGTAAGATCCAACCCCAAAGGGAACACAATTATTTTAATTAAAAACTCAAACTCCATAAGGAAACAAAATCCGAATGTTATTTGGGTCAGTAGAGAGGGTGACTTTTTGGGATCCCAAAACGTAAGTGTAGGGATACCTATTACATCGCACTGTTGTCCGTCTGTCTGTCTGTGAGCAAGATAACTCTTGAAGGGAATGAGATATTTTGATGTAACTTGGTGTGGGCATTCTTTCGGTCAAGAGTAAGGTCTATTCGTGTTCTAGGGTTGGGGGAGGGGGTTCAAATGAAGTAACTAGCAAAATATTTTTGAACAGCTAATGTGATAGTCGGATATGGTATAAGAAGACATGCTGAATACGAGTATGAAAACCATTTTCTCGCCGGACAAGTAGGACAAGTTCGCAAGGAATCCGGCGAAAACCGGAAAGTAAAAGTTTTGTTAAAAGTAAAAGTTTATTTGAAGTTGACTAGTAATTGGTAAGATTGCATGCTGAACACGAATATGAAAACCATTTTCTCGCGAGACAGGTAGTTCGTCCGGAATCCGGCCAAAACCGGAAAGTTTGTTAATATTAAAATTTTTGTCTGAAGTTGATTAGATGTTCGATGAAGGGGTAAGAAGGTATGCTGAACAAGCATACGAAAACCGTTTTCTCGCAAGACAATTAGTTAAGCCCGGAATTCCGGCCAAAACCGGAAAATTTGTTAAGAGTAAAAGTTTTATTTGAAGTTGATAAGATGATAGATCTAGGGGTAAGAAGAGATGCTGAATCCTTATATGACAATCGTTTTGTAGCAGGACAAATAGCTCTTCCGGAATCCGGCTGAAACCGGAAAATTTGTTTGAATTCAAATTTTTATTTGAAGTTGAGATTTTGGATATAGGGGTAAGGAGATACGCTGAGTTTGTTTTTTACCTTTAGTATTTCGCCAGACAAGTAGTTGTTGAATTCCGCCAAAACCGAAAAATTCACAGAAGTAAGGTAGGATCGTTTCGATCGGCTTATGGAGGTGAACATAAATGCTTAATCCATGTCTGAACTTGATTTTCTTAATGATTAGCTGTTTGCCTCGCAAAGACTGGATCTGGCGAAGACAAAACCTAATTGTCTGGATTCGATTCAATTATTTTAATTTCCGCCATAGCTGACGAGTAAAATAAATAAATAAATAATCAAAATCGAAGTAACAAATTTGCGACCAATACCACTAGACAAATAACTAACAAAATAATGATCACACTATAGCCTATAAAAAAATTAAACGTGACATATAATTTTTAAAATCGTGCAAAATAAACATGCTGAAAAATGAAAAAAGTTAAAACGCGTCTGATAAATTATGATTCGCTTGCTTAATTTTGAAAGTTAAATGGCTATCCTTTTTATTTAAAATTAATATCGTTTTTTTTTAGATTATATTCATGCATGATAAAACGATTAGACTGAAGTTTTGAAAGCAGGAAAAAAAAATTCCGAATTATGCTTAGGGGTACCTAAGAATCAGTTCTGTAGTTAGGCGATTTGTTCTTGGGGTCATGACAACTTGATTTGTCAAAAGCAAACTTTGTTTAGCTTGTAAAAGCAACTCTAAAAGCATATTTTCACGATGAAATGGCGTCTTGAAAAATTAATAAATCTTTACCTCCCACCCGAAACTACCGATTTGGTTACATTGCCCATACTATTAGAAAAGAGAACGTGTCGTGGTAATAATCAAGGGAAGTCAATACAAGGAGTTCCATCGAGATGTGACTGATAATACACTTGGTCGGCTATATTTCATGCGCATAACATTCTCAAAATTGCGCAACTATCGCAACGAGATCAGTCGTTTTTCTTTGAAAGTTAATTTACTTATTTAGTCATTCGATCCTCTGTGACAGAAAGTGAAAAAACTTACTTGCTGACGCCTGGCAGACTGCCCGAACTTCTTTTGGAGCTTGAAGTGCTCGGTGAACTTCTTTTGGAGGTTGAAGTGCTCGGGCCCGATCTAAAAAATAAACCGTGAATGACACACTACAACGACATTCGTTATCTACCATCTCAAATCGTTATCTGACATTATTCTACGCCATGATAACTATTCTCATGTGATGGACAAGTAAATAATTCTCGGAGCCATACAACATTTTTTAGTTCAGCTTGTACGCCTTCTGAAAAGCGAAATCTGGCCAGGTTCTTACTAGCCAGAAAAATCCAACAGCTAAAAAAAAATCTTAGGCTACATCATGTAGCTAGTGGAAACACTTGTTTCCGTGTACACAAAGAGGATGTATGAAAGGCAGACTGTAAGCACTGCTAGGACAGCTTTGTTACATTCGTCAGAAGCGAGAAATGAAGAAAATGCCTAAGTAGCAAAATTAAATTGCAACGTTTTTAGATATATGAATTTTTGTTTTTAAAGTAATGTCTCATCAGTCAAGACAAGTTATCTCGTATGCTTTCTTAAAGCCCCAGAAACTTATCTGAAATAGCTTACTGGACCAGACTAAAAGGAAACGGAAATTGCTCTTACCTTGCAACAAAATCCTTCCTGAATTTTGAATTCAGTTCAGCCCTGACGTGCTTCCGATGGTCCTTGCTCCCTCCTTCCGCCCCTGGTCGCGCTGGGGTGCTTGGGCCGTCTAAAAAAAATAATAATAAGAATTGCTGCAGGTTCATAACTCGGAAGACAGAGATCCCATCCGATCAACCTCATCATCACTAAAAAAAAAAATCCCATCGATGTCTCAATATACGAAACGCGAACTGGAGTTGGGCACTGGAATCTTCACAATCGGGTTTGTATGTCACTTGCCCTCCGGCCAATTGCCATATACCGATCACTTTTCCGTCGGTCTGTCGGTATGTTCGGTGTTTGCGAGTTAGGGTACTTCCAGATATGCCAGGACGATGAAACTTGGCAGGCGTATTAGGGACCCGAAATAACTAACTTGGAAATACTCACTTGCCCGATCCGACCATCGTGGGGGGGAGGCAGGGGGGCCGGAATGCGGAATTTAGTGACATAATAACTTTCGAACGGGTGATCGGATTTTAGTGAAACTTGATATGTGGAAAGACGTCATGTGTCAGATGCTCCATATCAAGTCCGGACCAAATCCAATGACTGTGGGGGGAGGGGCGGAGGGGGGACCGGAAATCATGTGACATCCTTAGAGTGGAGTGGTACGGATGAAACTTGGTGGGAGGAACAAGCACAAGTACTAGGTACGTCATTGACAGAACCGGACCGGATTCATGCATTGTGGGGGGCGTCGGAGGGGGTTTCCGGAACTCCGGTGTTACGGAGTTATGGTACTTCCAGATGTTCTAGGACGATGAAACTTGGCAGGTGTATTATGGACTCGGACAAATTAACTTGTAAATACTCACTTGCCCGATCCGACCATCGTGGGGGGAGGAAGGGGAGCCGGAATCCGGAATTTAGTGGCATGCATAATTTTCGAACTGGTGATCGGATCGTAATGAAACTTGATATTTGGAAAGACCTCATGTCTCAGATGTTCCGTTTCCAATCCAGACCGAATCCAATGAATGTGGGGGGGGGGTCGGAGGGGGGAACCGGAAATCATGTGACACGCTTACAGAGCAGCGATCGGGATGAAACTTGGTGGGAGGAACAAAAACAATCCCTAGGTTCATCGTTGACAGAACCAGACCGGATTCGTGCACTACGGGGGGAGTTGGATTGGGGTTCCGGTGTTAAGGAGTTAAGTTACTTCCAGATGTTCTAGGATGATGAAACTTGGCAGGTGTATAATGGAATCGACCAAATTAACTTGGAAATAGTCACTATCCCGATCCGACCATAGTGGGGGGAGGGAGGGGAGCCGGAATCCGGAATTTTATTGACATTAATAATTTTCGAACGGGTGATCGAATCTTAATAAAACTTGGTATTTGGAAAGACCTCATGTCTCAGATTTACCATTTCGAGTCGAGACCGGATTCGATGAAAGTGGGGGGGGGGGGGGGGTCGGAGGGAGGAACGCCTCCGAATGGAGCGATCAGGCTGAAACTTGGTGGGAAGACCAAACACAATCCCTAAGTACATCATCGACAGAAACGGACCGGATTCATTTACTGCGGTTGGAGTTGGAGTGGGTTCCGGAATTCCAGATTTGACGCTTTTTTCTTTTGCACGTAACTGTAGTACCAAACAACCCATCACACTGACAAAGCTACTATCCATTCACATCCTACTACGATAACTTTAATACAAGCTAAAAAGCTTGCAAGTGCCATATGAGCTTGCAGCTCTTGTTTTTATTCGCATTACTAGTTAGATGCTTCAAGTTACAAGTAAATGATAACGTAGTGGTGTTTTATAGGCAAATTGCAGCAAAAGAACTTATGTGCGGATATATTTATGGTCGAACAAATATTTTGACACATTCTGACGTAACTAAGACTCTTGAGTTACCCCTTTTACCCAAATTAGTAAAACAGCCTATTCGTTGGTGAACTGTAAGCAAAGTAGGAACAGGATAAAAGGACGGATTCTACGGTTCGGGACTGGGGAAGTCTGTTCGAGCAGGACGATCCCGACACCGTTTACTTAGTGACAAATGTATACCGACCTAACTCCCATTTAAGTACGAATATAAATAATAATAACCGGATATTGTTAGCGCACAGGGAACATTGTAGATCCCTGTAATGGCTGTAGTCGTGAATATTAATTAGAGTAGATTAGTGTGCATTACTATTGCTTGGTCACTCTCACAATGCCCACGCCTTAAAATGTCGTACAGGAACAGGGTTCGTGCGCTTGCTCTTCCACGTTTATAATACAAAACTGATTCGATTTCTTCCTAAAAAAACAAGCCGTCGTATACGTTGAAGCACAGAATCACCCAATCCACAAAAATATTTTCCCTTCCGAAAAGGTGACGAAAAGGCTCCCTCGCAAAGTAGCTACTGCGGTTGAAAAGTTGCAACCAATTAAATGCGCACACCAGAGGTTTGCGAAGAGTTTCGTTCCCTCTTTTCTAAGGTTGTACAACGAAGTGCAAACTGAGCTGCTTGTTTAAATTTTTAACGATATGTATGACTGTTGTAACTCTATTTAGGTCTATTATTATTTATTTGTATGCTCATAGGCCACTGACTATACCAAACAAATTTGGCGTAAGCCATGAAAGATTTTTGGTCAATAAAAAGATTTATCTATCTATCTATCTATCTATCTATCAGACTGGGACGGCTCAATGAACAGAGTTATCAATTGATAAACTTTGGGCAGAGAACTGACGAAAAAGAAACTTCCAGTAAAAAAAAAACTCGATGCATAAGTATAGACTGAACTTTTTCATTAATTTCCCTGACCTTCTGCGACTTTTCACTATTTTCCCTGACTTTTCCCTGACCAAAAAAAAAATCCCTGACTTTTCCCTGATTTCCAGAGCCGCACGAACCCTGAGGAATCGTGCGAAACGTTGACAGTTCCAGATGCCGACAGTTCAAAATAATCTAAGGGAAGGCTAATATCATCTTGGTTTCAAATGCCGATTAGAAGATACAGGATTAACCACGGCAAAGATTTCGAATCAGACCGGCTCCAGACAGGTTCTGTGCCGGAGTCGATGTCACACAAGGAGCCGAAAGATGGTAAGAAAAGGCGAGCAAATTTACTTATTCCACACTGTCTTATAATGATGACCCCAGGAAATCCCAGTCTATGTGTGAAAGTCTAAAGATTGGGGGGGGGGGTAGCTGGAACCCACACTATCCAACATTTTGAGTGGTTTTCATTTTTGGTTGGCATTTTCAGTTGTAGGAAATGTGATCGTGGGCATTCTCAGTGGTTGCGTTTTTTGTCTCTGGTTGCTGTTCCGTGTTCTGTGTTCACAGTTGTCTGTTCCGGGATCGACTAAAAAGAGGCACGGCACGGCACGGTGCAGGAGCCACGCCTTCTAAAAAGACGCACGCATACTAAAAAGAGGCACGCATACTAAAAAGAGGCACGGCATACTAAAAGAAGGAACGCCTGCACCAGGAGCACCAGGAGGCTCTTTTTAGTACTAGTTCTCTGGCTGGCGTGCCTTTTTAGAACCAAAACGTCTTTGCAGTTACCACCCGCGATTGTTTCAAAAAACTGCAGGGCCTGACCTCTTAACCTAAGTATTAAAATCTGGCGAAGGACTGCTAGATCCAATTATGTCATGGTGTGAAACATCGACAGCTGTGTGCAGAAAACATTTACATCAGAGTTCCCTTGGTATTCCGGAAGGATCCTAGCTACTTCTGCCAGCGAGGTCAATTTATGAGCTTTTTCGGTAGCCTCGGTTGCCATAATTGAAAATAATAACGAGACAAAAAATTCCCCCCAAAAAATGAAAGAGTTGGCCTTAACCTTCTACCTATGAATAATCTCTCGGGTTCTATCCTATAACTTGGGTGGGGGGGGGGGCTTAGCCTATAGCATAGTGCTCCTATAATATCTACTGTAAACGATCGTTTCTCTGTCCATTTGCCTTTTGTTTACAACCTGTCAATAGGTTGAGCTCTAATTTTGATCCATATAAGCTCTCCGTTTGGGTTCTTTTAAATAAGGCCGCGCCAATTTATAAAGGATGTTTCCTTTAAATGCGGGTTTGCGCCGATGTGTAAGGGTGCAGTCCGATTCCCTTAAGTACGGACTGGCCGCGTCATTCCTTTTGATCGATCCCCACAGTCGAAGTTACAAAGCAACTCTGAGTTACGCTGCGCTTATGTGTAAGGGTACAGTCCGATTCCCTTAAGTACGGACTGGCTGCGTCATTCCTTTGGATCGATCCCCACAGTCGAAGTTACCAAGCAACTCTGAGTTACGCTGCGCTTAGCAACAACGGCGATGGCAGAACGACCTCGGCGAAAGGGGCCGAACTAAGTGTGAAGAACTCAGTATGCAGGGAGTTCGGTTTGGACCGACCGAGACTCAGATGGGGGACGAATCCTGGACTCTGGATTCCGACGCTCTTAAGCTGTATGCCGAGCAAGGGCTAGCTGTGAGCGGAAGCCGCAAGAGTGGGGAGCGCAAGAGCTTGTAGGGGGTAGGCAAACAGAAGAAATTCGATCGGTGAAAAAGACTTGTATTCGTAATGTGAACTTACATGTTTGTGGTTTGGAGAACGTATAGTCCAGTAATATAACAAGGTATATGCAAGATAATAATGCTAGAACTTAACCCCGAAATATCACTGAAATCGGCTTATATAGATTCACTGGGTCTTCGTCGGCGGCGTCCCAGGAAGTTGCTTCGGGGAACTTGCTCGACAGCTACTTTCGGTTCCTTGACTTCATTACTTTGTATAACTATGTATGAGAGTTAAACATCTGCTTGGTTATCAACCCGTCAGTATAATTTACTGCTTGCACGAGTCTGCAATTTCAGTTGTGTGCCAAATTGGTTTGCGCATTCCGATTTCTCTTTGCGAGTAACGGTCTCGGGTTTTCTAAGTGTGTATGTAATTTTTTTACACCTCGGGATTAGAAAACATAATGATATTGCGTTTTATTTTATTTTTTGTTTGATTGGTTTCGGTATATGGTTTCGCCCTCTTCTTCCTTCGTTTAGTTTTCTTCTTTTTGTTGTTGGGTTTAATAGCACATCCTCGCAAGCAGTGCTTTTGCTGTGCTATTTATGTGGTCTAGATTGTTTATTAATAAAAGTATTCTAAACTAAACTAAACTAACTATATTCCAACTACATCAGCTCTCCCATCAATCCGTACCATCAACCAAATTCACATGGACAACATGACAGCCCAGTAAAAATGTAAATATTTAGGTAGGAGTGTTGGGTTTCCGCGTTCTCCCGCTTGCACGTGCGGCTCTAAATATTTTCCGACTAGGTGTTTATATGTTTTTGCCTCCCCCTTGTTAGTTTAACTGTGTAGGTCCTTTTTGAAGTCGCTTTTGTAAAAGTGTCATTTCGCATTCGCTTCGCCAGCCCTTCCGATAAGTGCGCTGCTGCTTTAAGCGTTTTTATTACTGCTTATGCGTCTCCACTACACTTTATGCAACTGATCAGTCGAACGACTGAAGCCGTTTGTCGGATACCGCTAAAGTTGTTTTCCACGCCTTATGGCTTTCTGTAAAAATGTAAATATTATCAATCATCAGATTGACGCCCTGTGTTCGGCCATCGTGCTTTATAATGCTTTGCGCTTGTCTTTTGCGCTTTAATTACTTGTATTTAGTGCTTTATTTTGCGGCTTAGAGTGCGTAGGACCTCCCCATTTTTGCTTCAAGTTTTTCGCATCAAGGTCTTACCTTGGGTCGTCGCAACAGTTAGCTGGAGTATTTTTTTAAAATTGCGGCCTTTCTTTTTCCCTTTCCTCCCAAGTTCCTCCTAGTTTTCCCTTTCCCATTTTCTATTTTTAACAACTCTCAGAGACTTCTCTTTGGGAGGAGTGTGGTACTGGCAACATTTCCCCAATATTTCCCTGACAATTGCTTTTGTTAAGTTTCTTCCAGCCCCTAAATTGTTTTAGAACTTAAAGGCATCGAAACATCACACATTTATTCTGCCTTTATTTCTTCTTTTGTATTTATATTGGTTTGGTTCATGTGGTCAGGGTTAAGGTCAGTAGGACTGAAGCCCAACAAACGACCCCGAACTAACTGAACAGGTGGGCTTTGATTTAAGATTTATTTGGTTGCCCCCTCTGTCAGAAACCTGGGTTGCCTCGATAGCTTATCTATCGATGGTGTGTTGGTCTGTGGGGCTGGAATGGAAACATTGTAGAATTTTTGATGCCCGTACACCACTCTGCCCAAGGGGGTAAGGTGTGTTATGGAGACATCCCATAGCACTTTGTTCTGCAATACTCCTCCTAGTTATTTCCTCCCTATCACCTACTTTTCTATATATCTCTTCGGTTTTCACCACCATCATTATTTCCCGGCATCGTGGCAATAGGTAACTCGGTCTTTATCCCCAAGCTCCAGTTAGCTGCTGTGCTAATCCAAGGTGAGATTTTGACCCATTCAAAGTATTTCGGCTATGGAATGAGTCCATAGCCGAAACAGTTCCTGGTCTGAGCAAGACCTCTCTGCTATGTTATAATTTACGGTAAGAGCTGTTATATATATTTAGTGAGGGACTCAGTGTTTCATTATTTATGTTCACTCCTGTCAATGGCTTCGTCGAATTAGTAAATTGATATACGTTATGGTCCATCTCGGCTAGTAGGCCTCGGGCTTGACTGGATATGTGAATTCCAGCTTCGCTAGGATGTGTGAACCAGCTTGATTAGGGATATCTGAATTGACTGCGGCTGAACTATAGAATTCCCCCTCTCGTCAATTATGTCCGGTTTCCTGACTGGTCCTGGGGCTAGTGGGCACCTACGGTGTATGCAAGACCATGAAATACTACCTTCGGATTCAGTAGTATCCGAATACTATGAAGTAGTATAATAGCATAGAAGTCTACGAAAAAGTTGCATTGCTACTACATACTACTACAGGCCCCAAAAATGTTTCATCGGGTATACCTCTCATTGTGTTGCGAGAGCAGCACTTTGGTTTTGTCCCGGTTTTTTTTTTTTTTTTTTCCTAGTACCCCGATTTCAGCTTATTGCTAGAAAGTGGAAAGGGTCTAACCTCTGCGGTTTTTACGGAAAGTGTTGACCTTAGGCCGGATTGACAAATATGACATTACATTTTGGCAAGCTCCGTAGAACTCTTGCCTGGGGCCAAAAAGGATGGTTTTTGCTTGTCCGCGAGCCAGAGCCTACGGTATGTGAAGTGAAGCGGAGTTATGTAGCCTATGTCAGAGAAGACTATCTGAAGTTGTGCAGCTAAGCTTTCGTTTCATCAAACTATGTTTCTGCTTTCGAGTGGAAAGCCGCGTTCTAGCAGGCAAGCAGGCAGACACCAGTTTCAAATTGAAGGTGGACTAAAATCTATAAATGCTAAATTTGTGCTGCAGTTCCCCGGCCCCACAGCCAATATATCTTCTTTGAGTGATAAATAGAAAAATTTACAGAAACAAAAAAGTGGCATTTTCCCACGGGTCCGAAAGTGCTGCCATCTATTGTTTCTACACATTTCTGTTCGTGATTTCTTCTCAATTTATCATTAAATTTCGTACACTTGGGATTGAGGAAGAGAATTAGTATCAGATGTGCCTCTTAAACTTTAAAAGTTCTCTCATTGCTAAAGATATTAGAGCTTGTCCTTTGCTCCTTTCTAAGTGGTGATATTAGAAAGTTGGCCTACGGCAAAAAAGTCAACTTTTGAACTAATACAGATAGAATTTTTTTTTCAACGGCAATCGATAGATCTTGATGAGCTGATCAAAGTATATGTCATTCGTTTTTTGGTAAAAAAATTCCTTCATGAGATACAAAAGTTTCAAAGGTTAAAGGGGTTGACAACTTCAGTAGTAAGGTACACACTGAAACCAAAAATAGGCCGATCCCAATTGCGAGACATGTAGGGGACTTGTAAGCAACAATAGGCTGTTAGACCATAATCATCCTCGGCAATGAGGGGTTAGCACTGTTTGCTACTTGGCGTACCTACAATTTGTTTCCTGTGTTTTATATGGTAAGAACAATACAATTTGGTACCATCTCTATCACGGGGAGATGGACTTGTAAGTAAGAATCGGTTGCTAGAATCTTTGGTGATGAGGGGTTGGCAGCTTTTGCTAGTTGGTGTACCTATTAGTTTTTGCCAGTGTAAGAACGATTCGGCATCATGTCTATCACGGAGAGATGGGCTTGTAAGTAAGAACCGGTTGCTAGAAGGGCTTCACGGGGGGCTAGAAACTTATGCAAATCAATAAACATTTTATTTGACCACTATAAATGTGAGGGTAGACCTAGTTGAGAATTAAGTGTTTACGCCACGAATACAAAACATAATTCAAAACAGTGACATAGTTTTAAGATCTGTAAAATCTATGGTATTTTGATCAGGAAAAGCTACGGACACCTTTATGATACCAACTAGGTTATATAAGACAATTTACCATGCTTTCTTTAGTCCCAAAGTCAACGATTGAAAAGGATAACGTTCAACTGGCTGCAAAGTCAATTTAGTCCCCACTTCTGATTTTCTGTTTTTTCTCTAAACCCTGAGGTACAGCAACAATGACATAATTTTGCAATAACTAGTAAAGTCGCATCTATGGCAATATGGTCCTGAAAAGTTACTGACAGCTTTATAATACCAAATAGGTTATATAAGATAATGTCCCAAGTTTTCACCAGTCCCGATGTCTACGATTGTAAAGGATAAAGTTCAACTCTCTTTAACAGATAGCGAAGAAACAAACCAAAGTGTTGCTCTCGCAACTCTTTTGTCGGCGAAGCCGAACAAAGGTTGCTGCAACACTTCACGTTGCCCGGGCAACGTAGGTCTCATTTCTCTTAGGTGTCGTTTCCTGTGTTTGTAAGTTTGTGCCTAGGCTCCCGATCCTAGCAACAACCCTAACAAGATGACTCCCCACTTTTATAGTATGCCATTGTGACATTTTTGTTAGAATTGTTGTAATCTTGTCTTGTCTTCTTATCCCGAAATTAAACGTCTAATTAACTTCAGTTAAAACTTTCACTTCTAACAAATTTCCCGATTTTGAAGATCCACCATAAAAGTTTTGGTATCCCAAGCCCCGGAGAAGAAATTTTCAACAGTAAATCATGTTTTGAAAGCGACTGACTGTTGAATAACTTATCAATGTTCCTTACCTTTCGCTGTTTCATTGCGAGAAGTTGAACCTCTGCTGGACGACGGATTCACAGTCAAAGAAATAATAGAACTGACTGGATTATCCAAAAGAACCATCAACAGGAATCAGTTCAATAGTGAATTGCGGAAATGTGACAGGAGGCTCGATATAAGGGGTAAGTAATGATTTCCATAATTTTACTCTCACCTGTGCCGTTATGCTACTACTATACTCGCATGATCGCATCTCCACTTCTAGCCGACTAGCTTCGTTATTCATTTGTTCTATCAGCGTGGGATCCTGTCTCGGGCTTCTGGTTTTACCTTTTTCGCGCTCATTAACTAAGAACTTTTTTTTAGTGTCCTGATCTGTTTCTGATTCTATAATCCAAGAGGCTTTGCACCAGACTAAACCCCTTTCTTGTTGTCCTTTCGAGAAAGGCCATATACCGCTATCAAAATATCGTTTTTGACGTCTCCGCTTCATCGATTACACTAGATTTTTGTCTCTGCGATGCCTGGATATTTGGGCCAAATGGACCGCAAAGCCCGTCTCTCAGGCTCTAAAACTTACTGTCGTGCTCCTCAAGCCTCCTTACTGATTCGACCAGGTAGTTTCCATTATTCGGTCGTCTTTGCGCAGAATAATAAGTTCCGTTTTCTGTTCCGTTTGAGAAGCAAAAGGATAAACACTATCTTAACAATTATTGATTTATTTATTCATTTATTTCCGTCAAAACTGACGAGTACAACATATAAATATAAAACAAAACCATTCTTAAATCTACTGTTTCGTCGGACATGTAAGATTAAATAAACGTTCAATTTTTCGGTTGTTGATATGGACATGTGCTCTGAGAGGACGGCACAGTAGCTGCTACACACGTGTCTAAATTTTGGAGCACATTGCAGCGGCACTTCGATCTCGTGAAAGCACATACTGTATTCCACTCATCTCACAACTTCTTTTCAACCTCGTGAAAAATAACTACGCTGACCGTGACTCGGAACCGAGAATGGATTGAAATATGACTGAAATAATGATGACCATAAGTACTACGTGTCCTAGAAACCTAAAGGATCTAGAAGAATAATACGAAATGATAGAATGCACATCATTTTTGTTTTAGACAATGATCTTGGTGACGAAATTGAAAAGTTCGGACAGCAGCATCGGGGTTGGGGCGAGAAGTCCATTCAAGGTTATTTTGCTTCGCGTGGAATTCATGTTGTACGGAGTAGAATAAGACATGCCATGCAAACAAGAACGCCGGAGCTTGTTTCCCTACGGAAAAGAAGACGCTTGGAGAGGCGAACATATTTTGCTCCTGGCCCATTAGCAATGGTTCATATAGATGGAAACCACAAATTGATAAGGTAGCCTATATATTCACGGGGGAGAGGGAGGTAACGGAGTTTCTTGAAAAAAGCTTTTCACAGCTTTTAATTCAAGAACCAATGATAAATTCAAATATAAAAGTAAATGGTTAATTGGTTGATGTTATGTTGGTTATAGTTTATGGATGGATTCCTCATTAGCTGCCGACCATAGGACCCTTGCGGGTTTTCGGTCTGATCTTAGCCGAGTGTCAGTGGGTCTGTGGGGTGGGTTCCCGTCTAGTGGAGAGTCATGGAATCATTAATATTTATTTATATGCTTATTATGTTAAATAGATTAGTTCTATAATTGTATCGGATTTTGGTCAATCGATCTTGTGTCTCCGGCTTGACCCTATGTAAGATTATTTCATAATGAAGTTCAAAATTAAGCCTTGAAACCTCTAAAACATTGAAAACTAGTGAAACAAGATAGCCCACAAGAGAAGATGCTTTAGATAATCAGTTAATGTGTCTTGACCAGGTCCGGCTGTGGTTATGAAGAGTTCAAGAGGATTGGTTTAGCCTGGATTAAATTACGACAGCCTATGTGCGGTACTTACACGATAGGCTTATCACGTAAAAGTGGGGGAGAGAGACCTAGTGCAGGGTCTGCAAAGTGTGACATTAACAAATTCCCCAGTGCTTGGATTTTCTTTATGGAATTTTAAACGATAGTTAGAATAAACATACTTGACATGCCGATTTAGTCTTGTGGAAGGGGGATAGATTGGTCTTGCCCCACCACCCCACCCCCACCAAAGAGCTTACAGCATCTGAAAGAACAACTTTTAAAAGAACTCCGAGAAACAAGATACGACACAAATTTGTTTGTCAAATGCCTCCATAAATGTAGTCTGGAGTGCTATCGTGACTGGCGATAGGATGCATATTCATGCATTCTTGCGATACGTGATCGTAGAAATCATTTAATCATTTTTTAGATATCTTTTGGTCATCCATGCTGGCATAGATGGCTATTCCCGGATAATTTTATTTGCCAAAGCAAATTCAACGAATACAGCCTCAGATGCGTTACTATCCTTTTTTTTTCTTTTTTTTTTTGCGACGTATTTTTTAATTCCCGCGTAGCTTCTTTTTGTTTTCCATTCTTGCTTGCTTTGGATTGAACTAAAGCAAGTGGCTACGTCTCCACCTCCAAACTCAGTGACGTTAATAACAAAAAAATACCTAATAGTTTACCCTACTTTAACGTCACTTACACTTTCACTTTTACCTTTATTCATCTTTTTTTTTAATTTTAAAAAACTCCAGAATAAAAAAATCCACACTAATATTTTTTTCCATTTCCATTTTTGTTTACCCCCATTCCTCTCCCAATTTGTTCACGACAACCTACAAAAACAAAACTAAACTCATCACACTCTGCTTCAAGGATCCCTTCCCCCATAGGGATCCTCTCTATCAGGGGCATCAAAATTTAAAATCACATCAAAACAAAAATAGTCGTGAAAAACCAGAAAAAAAGCCAAAACAAACAAAAAACAAAACAAAAAATTAACTTTCACTTGATCATTCTTTTACAAAAACATAAGCGTAATAAAGTGAAAAACTTATTACCTTTAATCTTTCTAATAAATATTCCCTCCATTAAAACAAAACAAAACCTCATAAATCAAAACAAATTTAAAACAAAAAATTCTAAAACTTACACTATTAAATAAACCTACTTTCTCAATTATCTTTTGAATCCATTTTATTTCCATTTTTTCATCAAAAACTCATTCTTCATTATCCTTGTTTCCAAACCCTTCAACCAACCTTTAAGTTTTCCCGGACTCACTTTGTTCCCCCTTTTTCTGTTCTTCCATACATGCATGCTCAGTTCCATTACCACAGCCATCCTTACTCTATCAATTTCTTTTTCCAAACTTCCTTCAAACGACAATTTCACTACTTTTTTCTTATCTTCCAATGTTTCCATCACCACTCCTTCCTGTCGAAACACCCAGAACAGAAAATCAAAAACAAATTTATTAAAATCACACTCAAGGAACTCATGCCGAAAGCCATCTACCACTATATCTTTACAAAGTTCGCAAATCACCTCCTCTTTTCGCCTTCCAAATCTACCAATTCTATCTTCATACGGTAAAATCCCATGAATCATCAGGAAAACTACTTCCTTAACCTCAAAAGTGCACGGTACATCACATAAATTTCTAAAAGACAGCCTAAAATCAATAAAAGGTTCTTTACTTTTTATATGATAATTACATTCTCTATCATCTATATTTTTCAAAAATTCCACAACTATTTTTTTCCTCTCATGTTTTTCCATTTCATCCTTAAGAATCCCTAACGGCATCATTTCTTTTATTAACCTTCCAACTTTTTGTAACTCTTTTGGGATATTCTCCATTAAACTTTTACACCTTTCATTATCATGTTCATTAATTAATGGCAAAAACCAATTTTTAAGTATGGCTGTTGCTCCCTCCTCCTTCATTAGCCGATCACAAGTATCAAGGAGGCACACTCGTGCCTCTTTAAAGAGGCGAACCACGACAATGTTAAGCGATCTTCGGTTCCAGTGGTCGCAGAGGGATGGGGAGGGATGCATTTCGTAGCCCGAGCTCCAACTAAGAAACCTGCCAAATTTCATCCCCCTCCGACTTTTCCTTCATGGGGAAAATCTGGCCGAAAGTTTCGACCCCCCAACCCCACCCCCCCTTTAACGTTGTCCGATCGGGCTGAAATTCACAAGTTAAGGTCCCCGAGGGCCCAGGAGCTTATCCGCGAAATTTCAGCTCGATCCGATAACTCCTTCCCTGTTTTCCAGAAACCACGCATAGCCACTTAATGTTCATGTTCTCCTTTTGTTTTTTTTTCGCCACGCCTACAGGTCACAGCCGACATCGGATCTGGGTGTACGAAGACTCATTCGACGCGGAATTCTCCGAGTAATTTTGCTTGAAAGTTTCGTCGGAAAATCTTAACCCCCCGATTTTCTAGCTTAGAAAAACCCCATTTCCCCATAAGAGCCCATGTTAAGTTTTTTGTTGTTAAAAGTTACGAATTTCAACATTCAAGTACATCAAAATGATCAGCTCGACATGGTGAGACTGACTGAAAGCTTCAAAAAATTCTGTCTTAATCCGTAAAATTTTTAATTGAGAAAAATGACAGAAACCCTTTTTTTTCTGCCACGCCTACAGGTCACAGCCGACATCGGATCTGGGTGTACGAAGACTCATTCGACGCGGAATTCTCCGAGTAATTTTCCTGGAAAGTTTCGTCGGAAAATCTTAACCCCCCGATTTTCTAGCTTAGAAAAACCCCATTTCCCCAAAAGAGCCCATGTTAATTTTTGAAATTCTTAAAAGTTACGAATATCAACATTCAAGTACATCAAAATAATCAGCTCGGCACGGCGAGAATGACTGCAAGCATCATAAAATTCCAGCTCCATTCCAGAAATTAAATTATGTAATTGGAAAATCAATTCGAGCCAAAATCCAAAAAAACGTTGAGTTTCTGCGAAACAACCGTTTTTGAAATTCTTAAAAGTTACGAATATCAACATTCAAGTACATCAAAATAATCAGCTCGGCACGGCGAGAATGACTGCAAGCATCATAAAAATCCAGCTCCATTCCAGAAATTAAATTATGTAATTGGAAAATCAATTCGAGCCAAAATCCAAAAAAACGTTGAGTTTCTGCGAAACAACCGTTGAGTTTAGGCCGTGCTGATATTAGTGCTGAAATCCAGCGGCTTTGACGAATTATAAGTGAACAAAAGCAGTACGGAGCGCAGAGCCTGCCGGACAAAAAAGGGCAACCCCCCATTCGTCGAAAGATTCGCCGCCCCCCTTGAACGGAGGACTGGATCAACCCTTGGTGTCGAGGCTTCATACTTTGCATGGTCACTGACAGGAAACCGTAGAATTTCTTGTTGCTGAGGGAACAGATCCAGAACTTCTAAATCAATTCGTTGCCAAGGCAACACAACGGGATTGGTTGGAGGTAACAATGCGTCTACCTACATCCACAATGAAAAATAAACTGGTATCTTATTTCACGTTATTTTATTTCTCGATAAAGCCTTTAGAGCCCCATCCGCGTGATAGCTCCAAATTTTCCGTTTTTGCATCATTCTCCTTGATTGGAAATGTTTTCCAAACGGAACGCAGACGCCATCTAGCATATCAGAAATGAACTTCCTAAACGCCATCTGTCCTTTTTTGAGAGAAAATTCACAATTTATCTGGATAGAATTGTATCAGCTGAACTTGGGCCAAGTTAGGAAAGAGAGATCTTCTACAGCAGAAGATTAGATTTCCGAAGCTAAGTACCAGACTAGGCTATCTATCATAATTAATCTTTCTCTTGCCTCACCAGGTCTTTTCTACAATGCCAAGCAAAGCTTGGCAACTAAAGCAGAAAAAGAAAAGTAAGTATGATGAGAAAAAACAAGAAATTAGCGAGATAAAAAGGGAATACTACCAGGAAAATAAGGACCGAATCAAGGAGGATGTAAAGAGCCGCTTCCAAACAAATGAGATTGCAAAGGAGCGTAACCAAACGAAAGCTCACATGCCAAGGGGGGAGTGTCTACATTGGGTAGACACACTTATGATATGATATTCAGTGCTCTCCGAAACTCTGATAGTTTCTGAACCGCTGATAATTAACACTCCATTTCAGCTCTGATAATCAACGGAGATGAGTAGTTTTTCGTAATCTTTCTCTTTCACTCATCGTCTTTCATCTTCCCAACCAAATATGCTTTTAGAGAGATTACACCCTACCCGACGAAAACGGATACTGCTACACCGCCATCAGGGGAGCATGACACAGAATAACTATCAGAATAAATAATCAGTATCCGGAGTTTTGAGAGAGTTTTGTTTATAATCAGAATCAAAACTCGAAAAAGATGATGAGCTCAAATTTCTGATCAAAATTTTCTACAAAGGTGCAATAATACAATAAAGAAAAAGCCAGCAAGCTGTTTCGTACCATTTATAGGCATAAAATATTTGTCAAACATGGGTAAATCAGTCTTTAAATAGGAAATCGTTTACCTTGCAACAATAATATACAGCTTTCCTACCCTTTCCCGATTTTGTCGGGTAGGCTGTAATCTCTTGATGCAGCTTTTATGAAAAATCACCGATTATCCCTTAAAAGTTTGTAGTGCCCAAGCATTAAACTGAACACGGGATTATGTAGGTGGGCGCCCATGGCGGGGTCTGATCTTTCGATCGGCTCAAATGCTTGACCCGACCTATATGGATATTCAGCACGGTCTAATTCAAATCTGTTTGAGAAGATGACGAGCGACCAAGAAAGATTACAATAATCTACATTAGCAGTGCCTAGTCGTTCTTAAAAAGTGTGTACAGGATATATTGCTATTTGCGCTAACTCCGTGAATGAAATATGCATGGGCGGTTCCCACCATTTCTTCTCAGCCTCAGTACTAACTAAATGGTTGAAATCGTGACAGGATTACAAGTTCACCTTTCTATTTAACGCCGTTTGGGCCATAAAGCAAATAGCTTGACCAGTCTTTCTCATTTCACATATTCTTTCCCATCTCTTGGTTTTTTCCCAGTCTCATGGATCGTTTGATAGATTTCATTTGACGGGTTAAATGCAAGTCTCACAATCAATCCTTGTAATTTGGTTTTACTTGCACAAGTTAACTATGGTCAATGCAAATAGCAAGGTATCCTGTATTTTTCTTCTAGAAAACCTGTTTTTTGGCATGTCTGGTCAATGGTTTAGTTCCTTGTCGAAAACCTAGTCAATGGCGATGTACATAGATAATAGTTTCTGGCTGAAACATGGTATTCATTCCTTTCGCTAGTATTTGTAAAAGTTTATAGAGCCAAAGAATTCGACGCACACAGGAAAGCTGGGCGCCCATGAAACGGTCTGTCAAGTGTGATATGCTTACAAAGTTCTTTTCTGTGCCACTACACAAGTTTCATAATAGGCAACACACGGATGCACTGTTTCAAAAGCGAACACTTAAGATGTTACCTGATGTCAGGAAACATGTTTTGCATCAAATGACCCGCAAAACAAGCAGTGCTATGTAGAGCGCAGAAAAATAGCTGGAAACTCATCTGTTGAACTTTCATTTGCTGTCATAATAATGAAAATTCAGCAATTGATATTTAGGCTATTTTTTTGCAGCACCTGGCAATATACGTTACTGATAACATTCAAGAATAACGTTTTTCGTAACAACAAATAATATATCAGGCGTTATCCTTGTGTTATTGTAGAAAACCTGTTATCTCTCCAGGATTACCTAGTCGATGGGGATTTAGTGATAATGGGACGGGTTTGTCGCTCATTGCCTGAAACTTGATACTGAAACCTGAAAACCTTATGCTCGGTAACCTAGTCGATCGTCGACCTTCGCTTGTATTCGTACAAGCTTTTTAGTGCCCGAGAACTCAAAGTACACTTGGAGGGGTGGGCAACCTTGATGGGGTCTTTCAAGTGTGTTATGCTTGCGAAGTTCTTTTCTGTGCTAAAACACTAAAGTTCCACAAGAGGCGACACAAGGATGGGCTCTTTCAACAGCGAACTCTTATGATGTCACCTGATATCCAAGCATAACCTTAGTCTTGACAATAAATAACATCTTAAGCGTTGGGTATTGTAACAGCGCTCTCATGTTAACTGATCTAAAACTTCTGACCGCCGCTTGCGTGCTTTCAGTTTAAACCGCCGGTTATCCCTTAAAAGTTTTTAGTTCCCGAGCATTAAATTGTGCACGGGATTATGTAGCTGGGCGCCCATGATGGGGTCTGTCAAGTTCCTTGTGCTTACAAAGTTCTTCAAGTTTCTAATTAGAAACACAAGGATGCGCTGTTTCAACTGCGAACATTTATGATATTACCTCATGTCGGGACACATGTTTTGTGATATTGATATTGATAACATTCCAAGAATAACGTTTTACATAACAACAAATAATATATCAGGTGTTAACTCTTGACACCGCGCATCCTAGTGTTCGTGTAGAAAACCTGTTATCTATCTAGGATTGCCTAGTCGATAGTGATTTAGTTATAATGGGACGGTTTATTGTTCATTATCATAAACCTGATACTCGTTATAACCTACATTTAAAAAGTTTATCCGAATGAGGATGCAGAACTTATTACTGTGATTAAACTTATTTCTACTGGGATAAGATTAATCCGAATTAGATATAATCTTATCTCAATAGAGACAAGAATAATTCCAGTAGCAAATACTGCAAGATTTTTTTTTACTGTGTAGTCGATCGCGATGTATATGGTTGGTAGTTTCTGGCTGAAACCTGATATTCAGAATTGCATTCCCTTCCCTATTCGTACAAATTTTTAGTGCCAGAGAATTTAACTCAAATGGGGAAGTTGGGCGCCCATGATGGGGTCTGTCAAGTATACTATGCTTACGAAATTTTTTTTTTGTGCCACTACTCAAGTTTCATAATAGGTAACACAAGGATGCGCTGTTTCAACAGCGAACACTTTTGATGTTACCTAATGTCGGACACAAGTTTTGCCTGAAATGATACGCAGAACAAGCAGTGCTAGGTAGACCCGGACTGCTGATTTTTTATTTTTCGTCATAACAATGAAAATTCAGCAGAATTGCTTAGGCGTTTTTTTTTAACTACCTGGCAAGACTTGTTACTTACTTAAAGTTACTTAAAGTTGTTCAGCACCATCCGGCAGTTACTGATAAAATTTCAAGAGTAGCGTTTGTTGTGACAATATCTCAGGCGTTGGCTCTTGAAACCGCCCATCGGTGATTAGTGATGATGGGTCGGTTTTGTTGTTCATTGTCGTAAACCTGATACTCGGTATTACCTAGTCGATCGCGATCTAGATAGTTTGTAGTTCCTCGCTGAAACCAGATATTAAGCATTATATTCTTGCATTTCCTTCGCTAGTATTCATTCGTACAAGCTTTTAGTGCCCGAGAACTTGATGTACACGGAAGGGGTGGGCGACCTTGACGGGGTCTGTCAAGTGTGTTATGCTTACGAAGTTCTTTTCTGTGCCACTGCAGATTAGTTTCATAATGGCAAGACAAGGATGGGCTGTTTCAACAGCGAATACTTGCGATGTTACCTGATGTTGGGACAGCAATACAACTGTTGAATTTTTTTCGTCATAATAATGAAATTCAGCAGATGATGTTTATGCGTATTTTTTCACTACCGGGCAATAACTGTTATGGATAACATTTGCTGTGACAATAAATAACATCTCAAGCGTTGGCTGAACCTTCTGACCGTAGCTTGCGTGCTTTCCATTTAAGTATTGATTTCTGACCATTCAATTTAGCGCATTCTTGTGTTATACATAGCACCACATGTTGGTCCTCGAAATATTTCTTTTATCACCCTTGAAAATGTAAAGATATTCTTAAAACAATTGTTAAGATTTGTCTCAATAATAATAAACTAAAATTTATCTTACTTGGTTCCATGATTGGTCTCGTTGTTGGTCTTCGTGATAGTTTTGTCATAAATGTAAAAATATGATTTTCTAACTGGCTTGCTCCCAAATTTTTACATGGATGCACTAGCTCGAGCATCTTATCAAACTAATTAAGGTTTACAGGGTGTTATTTCCATTTATATAGCTCTTATTCCCACACTTCTATCCGCTATAACTAGGATCCAGTTCCTTGTCTTTGGAACAATAGTTATGTTTTGCAGATACGTTGGTATCTGATACCAGTCATCTCACTTTCATCAAATTTTGTAAAATTGGTGAGAAGATAAGTTTTTCTTTTGGGATGACTTCAGAAAGTGCAGTTTTGGTAATAGTCGTTTTTGCAGTGAAGCCGTATATCAGATACAACGTTAACTTCAAAAACGACTAATAGCAAATCAGGTTAATAACAGATACCATGGTACTAAACGACTGTGATTTTACGTCTGATTTGTATGTAATAGTTGTTGCCTGAGTTTTTACACTTTGAAATACAAAACTTCTGAGCAGCCCATACTCTCTAAGCCACGGCTTATCTCCTGGATCCTAAGTCATCTCGTCTACCGTTCTCATCATCTCTTGAGCCGATCCATATACCTAGTATGCTGGACACATATGGAAAAACATGCGAACTTGTATCGATAACGCGCTACAGGCCATACTTGTCTATCGACTTCAGAGCTTATCCGTATCGATCAAGTAAATAGAATTTTCAGATCCCTAACGTTTCACGAGAGAAGTTTAAATTGGAGAGACATCGCGGTGCACATCATAAGCATGCTCGATCCATTCAGAGAGAGGTTTGCACAGTCCATGTCGGAAATTTGCAGCGCCTGTGAGATTTTACGCTGAACGACAGAAATTTTGAGAGACATCGCGGTCCACAGTTCTAAAAACAAGAGACATCGCTGTGCCCGATTCGTCCAGAGAGAAAGTTTCAAAGCGATGCACAGCAGAGATTTTCAGAACCTGTGAGACATAGCTGTACACGAAAAACGTCTACAAACTGGAGAGACGCGGTGATGCACATACAATAGATGGTAGTGTCGTCCCTCGGAGAGATCGTTGTGCGCGACAGACAGTTTCTCAGGCACTAAAAATCGCTGTCTTGCTCCGCAAATCTCTCTGACCGACAAAAATCTCTCTCTACGGTTTTGAAACTGTCTGTCACGCAAAATGATCTCTCTGAGGACGAGATCTCTGTTTATCGCGCAACACGGTGTCTGCCAAGTTTTGAAACTTTGTGTCGTGCAGCTCAATATCTCTCGGGTTCTGAAAATCTCTGCCGTGGATGACTGTGAAATCCAAGACGAATCTGAAATTTAAATCTAAATCTAAGACGTCGTCTAGTATCTACAGATTCGTTCGCATTGTAGATACGGCTGTGTCCATCTGTTCGGATTTCAGGTTTGCAAAAGCTTGTATTTGTTCGAATACCCTTAACAGAATCCAATCAGAGTTGTTTGGGGGGAGGGGGGGGTGCATAAATTCTTGTCTTCAGCATATACATTAAACGGGAGTAGCGAAGTTCAACCGAACTTGGTGGGAAGCAACGGCTACAGGGTCCTAATTTTGACTTTGGGGGTTCGACACCGTTCTGACGCATGCTTATAGCAAGTGCCATATGAGTTTTTAGTTCTTGTTCTGTATTTAAGGTTTTCTCAAAAGTCTCTTTTCATCTGCCTTTTTTACATGGTTTTAATACACCACTGTTTCTTGGGCGGAAATGAGTGATGGTGCGCGTGATTGGCTGCATAGTCAGTAGATCGGCGGAAACGAGAAACCAACTGCAGGGTCGGGTGCTGATTATTACTATTCTCTTTCAGTCATTGTTGCCGAACGCCTTTAAACCGGTTAATTGACTGGAGAGGGGATGTGACCCACCTGAAAACTCTGATCCGTGCTGAAACATGCGAATGCATCTATGAAAAGTAAAAGCGTAAATACTCCATGGCCATCCGTGCCGTAGTATCTATGATATTTCCTGACGCAGAAGAAAGAGCTACAATAGTAGCGTTTTTGCTTGCCTTGGACTTTGACCTTAGCAGTTGGCCGTTTTCCTTATAAGGCGTTTTTTCAGTCCTTAGCCCTTAGACTTTGGCCTTGGGGTTTGTAACACAAAAACGCCTTATAAGCAACTCCCAAGTAGCTTTGGCAAAAAATTTGAAAGTTCGAAAACATTGCCGTCGATGAGAATCAACTACAAGCAATTCTGGCAGCAAAATTGGGCAAGGAATTATTTGATCAGTATCCTGGCTTTACGGATGAGTCAGAACCAGACTCAGAGGATGAAGATGAGGAATTACTTGCAGCTGCAATGGCCACCCTCGTTTCTACTGGGTTGGGAGACACTGAAATGGAGTTGGAAATGCAGAGACTGCTCTCCAAAAAATCAAGAGAGGTGAGTAAAGAATAACCACTTCAACATACAACAAGAGAACTATTACCGCGAGTGCTGAATTACCACGAACGGACCTGAATCTCCCTGATACCAAAACTGCTCAAAATCAAACAGAAATAGGCTTGTGGTTATAGAATTGGCTTGTTGTTTTTTGTAATGATCTGGCTCGTTTTTGCCCATGTAACACATGGGCATTCTATAGCACATGATGTATACTAAATAAATGCATGTTGATTTCCTGATTGGTGAATTAAGAATGAAGCAAAGAAAATGTATTAAGCCAAAATGCTGCTGGTTTCTCTCCTAGGAACTCATAAATTCGCCAGTTGTAAGCTTCTCTTTGGTGTAAGAATCTGGGACAATTTTATAGGCAGAAATTTTCCATTCCTTGAGAAGAAAGAGCTAATAAGTGCACAAGCACAAAAAAATGTAGTATAAAAGTAAAAAGTTTGACATCAATGGCGGGTGGAGGGGGTCAGGACCCATTAAGATGCACATCTAGACTGATATAAATCCACAAGTGTACCAAAGCTGAATTTGATACCTGTCACTGGTCACAAAATTGACCTATGGCCAGTCTGGGCCCACTTGCCCATGGGCGGGGAGGTTGGAAAGGGGAAGATGAAGTCATGTACAATTTACCCCAGTTGCCCATCAATTGGGTGTAAGTTTTTTTTTAGGAACAAGCATCCAGTAGCTAGAGAGGCTACCAAAGCTGAACTTCTGAAGGAGGTCACAGCTCAGAACGATTCACCTATTACAGACCTCTTAAATGGTTATGTGCCAACCACGGATATCATTTGGTCTGCTGGTAAAAGCATGAGCAAATCATCAACAGAAAATGATGAGAAGGCGACGGTCCTCATGTTGTACCTCGTTAGCCAACCTGGGAACTTGAAAAAATACAGGGAAGGCAACAGTAGAGGTATGTTTGTGCGAATTACAGAACAGTTGCAAGAAGTTGGGTTTTTGTTGGGTGAAAAGGTTAAAGCACGAGAAAAAGTCTCAAACAAATACCAAGCACTTAGAAAGACATTCCGCAACTAAAAAGTTGAGTCTGGTCAGTCTGGTAACCGCTGCCAAGGACAACCCAAAGTTTTATGACGAAATTTTAGAGATTGAGGGGCCAGGCAATCATGTCACAGACCCCCCGGTAGTCATTGACTCAATGAAAAAGCCAGTGATCCCCAGCATTACCCCAAAAGCAATTCCTATCTAGGATGTCACAGATCCAGGCAGTCCCACAGCTAGTCGTCCCCCAATCGTAAGGCATCCCCAGGATGCTCTAAGTGGGACCAGAGCAACGAAAGCCAAGACTTGGCGTCAGAGGATGACATAGAAATAGTACCTGCTGCTGATGTAATGTAACAAAGATGAGGTACAGTTCGAAGAGAGAGAGACAACTGACTTTCTCAAAAGTTTCGAAAAGAAACTGTATGAAAAAAGTAGAGCAAGTGAGGAATCAAGAGACTCGGCTGTGAGTGTCATAAAAGCTTACATGGAGAAGAAGCAAAAGGAAAGAGAGCAAGACAGGGAATACAGGAGAGAGAAAGACTTGCGAAGTCAGAATCAAACGGACCAGTTCCTTGGGATTTTTACCCAGTATGTAAGAATATGACGTCCTCAGAAAAGTCTAAGAAACGTGAAAAGCAGAGTGATTCTGACTCTTCTTAGTTGTGCTTCCCATTTATGTTTGTTTTATATTTGTAATAAGGTTTGGACCTGCTCATTATCTACCTCCTGTTCTTAACTGTAGTAGTAGGTTATTATTCTATTTTGTGAATGAAAGAAACATAGAATGTAAATACAAATTTGAAAATGCAGATCCGTCATAAACTTTGAGCAATCATATCACGCTTGCTTCTGGCTTGAGGTGTTGGGTGTTGGGGTTTTTGTTGGGTGAAAAGGTTAAAGCACGAGAAAAAGTCTCAAACAAATACCAAGCACTTAGAAAGACATTCCGCAACTAAAAAGTTGAGTCTGGTCAGTCTGGTAACCGCTGCCAAGGACAAGCCAAAGTTTTATGACGAAATTTTAGAGATTGAGGGGCCAGGCAATCATGTCACAGACCCTCCGGTAGTCATTGACTCAATGAAAAAGCCAGTGATCCCCAGCATTACCCCAAAAGCAATTCCTATCTAGGATGTCACAGATCCAGGCAGTCCCACAGCTAGTCGTCCCCCAATCGTAAGGCATCCCCAGGATGCTCTAAGTGGGACCAGAGCAACGAAAGCCAAGACTTGGCGTCAGAGGATGACATAGAAATAGTACCTGCTGCTGATGTAATGTAACAAAGATGAGGTACAGTTCGAAGAGAGAGAGACAACTGACTTTCTCAAAAGTTTCGAAAAGAAACTGTATGAAAAAAGTAGAGCAAGTGAGGAATCAAGAGACTCGGCTGTGAGTGTCATAAAAGCTTACATGGAGAAGAAGCAAAAGGAAAGAGAGCAAGACAGGGAATACAGGAGAGAGAAAGACTTGCGAAGTCAGAATCAAACGGACCAGTTCCTTGGGATTTTTACCCAGTATGTCAAGAATATGACGTCCTCAGAAAAGTCTAAGAAACGTGAAAAGCAGAGTGATTCTGACTCTTCTTAGTTGTGCTTCCCATTTATGTTTGTTCTATATTTGTAATAAGGTTTGGACCTGCTCATTATCTACCTCCTGTTCTTAACTGTAGTAGTAGGTTATTATTCTATTTTGTGAATGAAAGAAACATAGAATGTAAATACAAATTTGAAAATGCAGATCCGTCATAAACTTTGAGCAATCATATCACGCTTGCTTCTGGCTTGAGGTGTGTTGCTGTTTACTGCAGTGGTAACAATCTGTAGAGCTTGGGGTACACTGTGACACTTTTCATCATACCATCGGCGAAAACAATCCTCATGTATCTGGCAAATATTATGCAAAACACATCCACTTGTTATCACGTACGGTATGAAAGCAAGCTCAGTGTCTACAGACCGCAGCTTTCGCCAACGTCCTTTCAGTAGCCCGAAAGCATGTTCGATGCTAATGCGAGTGGAAGAAAGCTTTCTGTTAAAGTTTGCTTGCCTTCTGGTTAGGTTTCCAACAGCTTTGTAGGGAGTGATTACGGATTCTGTCAGTGGATAAGTACAGTCTCCGATTATGTGCTTTCCACTTGGCACAATATCACGGGGAGTCGAGAAAATTGTTTTTCCAATCTCGCTACTCCGGAAAACTCTTGCGTCACGGCAGGACCCAGGGTATCCAGCAAATATGTTCAAAAATAGCTTGTTGGAATCACAGATTCCTTGGAGGATTACTCTGTGGAAGCCTTTCCTATTGCAATAAGCTTTCTGCTGTTCTTTGTCTTTGCACACAATAGGAATGTGTGAACCATCGACCGCCCCTATAACACCAGGGAATGCGGCCTTCTGAAAAAAACCATCTTCTTTTCTTTGAAACTCAGCCTGTGTCTTGGGCCAGCAGATAAACTTTGAACTAAGGTTGGTCAACATATAACATATCTTGCGAACGCAAACATGCACAGTTGACTTCGCAACTCCAAAGGTATTACCAACCTGCCTCATTGAACTTAGGTTTCCAAGATACCACAATGTTATTTCAAGAGCTTTTCCTAAGCCTATTGGTTCGTTCTTGGCTTTTCTGAGGTTGCACTGTGAATCACTACAAACATGATCCGAGCTGAATGATTCATATGGGAAGTATTTCTGACACAATTCGCTCTCAAGTAAAATCTCCTTCAGTTCACCAAAGGTTTTCCGTGAAAGTCTGAAGTGCTGTTGAAAACGATTTTCCGTCATCTTGGGAACAATATATTCGCTGTAGTTCTTGACCTGTATATGCTCCTAGAAACAAAGAAAACAAGTTATTAGATGAGGGACCATGACCATAATAAGAAGCCTGTACAGCTAATAGGTATAGTCCTGACTTTTCTTCAAGCTTTCTGGATGTGAACCTGATTATGCAGGCCCAGCACAACTTTTGCAGCCTGTATTTGTATGATAAAACTGAATCTGTGCTGATATGAAGCAGTACAAATACTTTGATTTGAATATGCTTCAGATTGGGACAATCCCAAATAGTAGTATCCTTCTTGTTTAGTAGCCTTTGCTGGCATCAGTTACTAGTACTGCTCTGTGCTCAAGCTACTGCTGCGCTGTAAAAGTTTCTCTGAATAAGGATTATAGTTAACTGCAGGATTTGCTACTGGGATTTATCTTATCGCTATTTGATATTCATCTTATGGGGAAACTAGGACATGTCTGAACAGTGGATGGGAGGTCTTGTGTCACAAAGATCATGTTCCACCCTACTTACCGTAGTTACTACGCCAGTTACCGTAGTTACTACGCTAGGCTGGAACGCTTTTTGAATTTTGTCGGTCACATATCAGGCCGCGGGGTGATCCGACCAATCACGTTACAGAGATGCGTAGTTACTACGCTAACTACGCTCCCGAGCGTGGCAAGCAAATAGTTACTATTAGTTACTATTTTGAGAAGGTTGGAACGGTCAGCGTAGTAACTTTTCGTGAGGCTGGAACGGAAATAGTAACTAATAGTTACTATTGGTAGAGGGGTGGAACACGCTCAAACATAATCGAATTTTAACTATCTGCTTTCCTAGTTTCTCTTTTACTTTATTTTCTTTCCTAGTTGAATTCTTCTAAAAATACAAACTTTAAGCAAAGGTTTAAGGTTTGAATCCTTAAGTCACCTGCATCTATAGTAATTATTTAGATAGTTACCTCTCTGTTGGACTTGGACAGGAGTTGGTCCTTGGTCATCTCAAGCCATAAGGTTTCAGCATACTGATTTTCTGTTTTAGTAAGCAGGCTATCGATCAGATGTAGTAGAAAGATCTCATCATCCTCTGAACTATTAGCATCGTCTGAACTTTCATCAAGCAGCAATTTTTTACCGATCTGAAGTATTGCAGGAAAAGGGTCCATAGCTGCGTTTAACACAGTTTGAATTTATTGCCGAGACACTAAATTTCGTTTTTACTCGGAGTTAACGTTGACCTGCTACGGCGAGAAGGGAACGGCGACCGGCGAAAGAAAACGGAATTTATGAAGAAACCTGCGAGCCTGAAGTTAACCTCAACCTTCGATCAAAAACGCAACTAATATCCTTCTTGCCTCATGTGGGAAGGACATTAGCTATCTTTGTCAAGATGAGTGTACGGATGCCCAAATTTTTGGAATATGCAAAACTTATGAATACAGAGATGCTAATCCTTCCATCAAGGTTAGCCGAAACGCTTCTCCTGTTAAGTACAGATGACACTCGCACTGTCATTGGTAAGTACATACAGAGAATAGATCTAATGATATTAACTATATAATTACATCTATTTCACTGATTATGCATAACATGGAAAAGGTACCTGGGTTCCATATTGTGCTCTATTCTAATTCTATGATGGAGCTCAGAGGACCTTTTAAAACAAGACGAGGTCTTTGACGGGATCCTGTGCTTGGAGGGTGGCTGGAGGACGGTCGACACAACATTGCCAGCTCTTATACATCCAAACTATCTCAAATCGACTTTTCAATAGCTTATCCCCCCCTCCATAAATATTGGGATACATTGCTCATCTTTTATCTAGATTCTATCATGGTCACAAGTAAGTTTTGGCAAAATCACCACCACTTTCCAAGTATCGCGTAGATTCCATGCTACAATTTTCCGATGTTCTGCCGGATTACGTTGGAGGGGCGTAACTATGCCACATAAAATATTAGAAATGGAACGAGCATGCTCAAAAACCTCGTTGCCGACATTTTTAAATCCCGACCATATAAAAACGACTTTCTCTAAAACCTGGTCCCCCCCCCAATGTTCAACTCTATTTCTGATACTTCTCGTCCCAAATGTCTCAAATCGATTTTTTCAAAAACCTGACACAGCCCCCCCCCTCCTGAAATGTTGAGGTACATTGCTCATCTTCGAACTTGACCGGACCGTAGTCGAAGGTAACCTTTGTGCCAAATTTCGTCAAAGTCAGAGCATCCCTTCGCGAGTTATCGTATTTCGGACAGACGGATGCACAGATGGACGGATGCCCAAAAAACCTGAAAGCCGTCTAAGTGGCTTGCTACTAGGGCAATAATAATATATTGTTTCCGCTTGTGTCTTGGAACTATATCACTCGAAGAGACCAGGGAAAGGTACAACCGTAAGCAAAATACTTTTGCCTTACAAAGTCAGCGACATAGACCATCTCTGCTTTAGAGTTGGCCTAAAATTTTTGTTTTTTCTCCAGTATCATAGCTCACCAGAAAACGCCCTGTTTTTCTCTTTTCTCTTGGACAAGGCCCAGAAAGCTTTCAGTAACAACCGGAACTGCTAGCTATCACTTAATTGATTTATAAGAGTGTTCATGCAGAGCTATGCAGGCTGAGCATTTCTGCGCTGAATTATTTGTATTAAACAGTCGTTATCTGTAACTACTTTTTTTTTTTAGATCACCATGGAACATTCTCTCCCGGTGGAAAAGCTACCTTTGTGAGAAATCTCGTGGAAGAAAATTCAAAGGAGCCTAACGCGTTTCCGCCTAAAACAGCTCTGATTGTCACCGATAATACCCAAAAATTGCTGAGGTCTGGCAGACTCACGTACAAAGGCAGCTGCAGCTCTAATATCTATACTGCCACAATACGCGTTTGTGTGGATGATAATTCGATCCAGTTCCGCAGAGGACCTTTTAAAACAAGACAGGTCTTTGACGGGATTCTGTGCTTGGAGGGTGGCTGGATGACGGTCGACACAACATTGCCAGCTCTTATACATCCAAACTATCTCAAATCGACTTTTCAATAGCTTTATCCCCCCCCTCCATAAATATTGGGATACATTGCTCATCTTTTATCTTGATTCTATCATGGTCACAAGTAAGTTTTGGCAAAATCACCACCACTTTCCAAGTATTGCGTAGATTCCATGCTACAATTTTCCGATATTCTGCCGGATTACGTTGAGGGGCGTCACTATGCCACATAAAACATTAGAAATGGAACGAGCATGCTCAAAAACCTCGTTGTCGACATTTTTAAATCCCGACTATATAAAAACGACTTTCTCTAAAACCTAGTCCCCCCCCCCCCAATGTTCAACTCTATTTCTGATACTTCTCGTCCCAAATGTCTCAAATCGGTTTTTTCAAAAACCTTACCCAGCCCCCCCCCCTCCTGAAAAGTTCAGGTACATTGCTCATCTTCGAACTTGACCGGACCGTAGTCGAAGGTAACCTTTTTGCCAAATTTCGTCAAAGCCAGAGCATCCCTTCGCGAGTTATCGTATTTCGGACAGACGGATGCACAGATGGACGGATGCCCAAAAAACCTGAAAGCCGTCTAAGTGTCTTGCTACTAGGGCAATAATAATATATTGTTTCCGCTTGTGTCTTGGAACTATATCACTCGAAGAGACCAGGGAAAGGTACAACCGTAAGCAAAATATTTTTGCCTTACAAAGTCAGCGACATAGACCATCTCTGCTTTAGAGTTGGCCTAAAATTTGTGTTTTTTCTCCAGTATCATAGCTCACCAGAAAACGCCCTGTTTTTCTCTTTTCTCTTGGACAAGGCCCAGAAAGCTTTCAGTAACAACCGGAACTGCTAGCTATCACTTAATTGATTTATAAGAGTGTTCCTGCAGAGCTATGCAGGCTGAGCATTTCTGCGCTGAATTATTTATATTAAACAGTCGTTATTTGTAACTCCTTTTTTTTTTTTTAGATCACCATGGAACATTCTCTCCCGGTGGAAAAGCTACCTTTGTGAGAAATCTCGTGGAAGAAAATTCAAAGGAGCCTAACGCGTTTCCGCCTAAAACAGCTCTGTTTGTCACCGATAATACCCAAAAATTGTTGAGGTCTGGCAGACTCACGTACCAAGGCAGCTGCAGCTCTAATATCTATACTGCCATAATACGCGTTTGTGTGGATGATAATTCGATCCAGTTCCGCCCCGATTTTCACCCTGATAATTGGCGGAAACGAGGTTTCACTTCTGAGGAGGTCAATAGGTTGGCATACGACTTTTCCAAGACCCCCGAAGAATTCCGGAATATCAGGCTGAACGTTATCGAGGACCTTTTGCAGGTATAAAACTTTTTATAATAGTGTTCAACAAGACAAGGTCTTCGATGCAATCCCTTGCTTAGAATCCTGTCGGCTTTGCCGTCAGACAAGGGTCACAACGTGAAATAAGAACAACATAAGAACAAACAGAACGAGAACTCTCAGATTGACCCCCCCCCCCTGCAAATCTTTGGGCCATATTGCTCATGAAAACTACCTACGCGGAATACCCAACAAAGAGAGATGTAGTATCAGTCAGGATGAATAAGAAAAATTCTTCACGTCCTGGGGTTGGTTATAATGTTCACTGCTCCTTCTTCCATCTTTTCGTTGGGCTAAGTTGGAACGTGCAATGGCCTGATATTGGAGGAAGGATAAAGGGCCGCTGCGAGAACTAGACACACAATTTAGTATCACTTGTAGCAATTCCTTCCGATCTTTCCGCCAATAATTCGAACCAATTCCGTCATCGGAAACCATAGCTACGAGAGGGGGAAATTTACCACCCGGCAACGCTGGCTGAAATGTGGAGAACTGGACCGGCAACCTTGCATCAGTTTTCAAGTGTCGTCTTGGCAAAGCTGTTTCGTTTCTGTCGATTCTCGTCAAAACTATACAGCTTTTTCGAACGATGGAATGGTTACCTGGAATACTGTCTAACTTTTAGATCATTGGGTATCGTTGGCATATGGTTCGGGATCGTTTGCTATAATGACAGTCAGTGGCGTCATGAAATGCCCTAGTTCGCGTTTGGGAGTGGGCTAAACTACATTAAACTACATAGCTGGACCCAGTTACAATTTGTCTTTCCAGGTTCTCCATACTGAAGGCCCACCCAAACCGATAGACGACCAGGCAGAAACAATTCGTAAGGACCCTTACTCAGAGATAAAGCCATTTGTTCTTTCTGTGAAACTGTCTTCTAGTGTGACAGTTGGTGAGATGTTCGAGCGTGCACCGAACTCGAAAATTGACATCGCCTCAATATTCACCGAGATTGGTAAAGAACAAGGCATCTCTATCTATGGGAAAGGAACTAAATCTTTGTCTTTCCTGTGCTTTGATGGTGGTATTTACCCAATTTTCGTGAAACTGCAAAGAGATGCATACTACTGCCTACGTACAGACACTGTGCTTTTGGGTGTAGCGCTTCTGAATGAGCATATCCCACAGTGCTCACAGTGTTCAACTACGCCTGTGAAAGCATTTCCATGCGCTGTGCCGGTTCCTGGACCACTACATGTTGACCAAAATGCAATTAAATCCATCATTTCAAAATACGGGGATGAGATCTTCAAAGCTTTGCTACAAGCAATGGGAATAGTTAAACTGGGCCAGCTGAACACTCTTAAAGCTGCTAAAGACCATCACAAGGCCTTGCAGCAAGTCCAGTTTACTTTTCATTCCCTGAGCTCGGTTGTTCTTTCCTGTTTTAGAGAACACTGCAGCGGAAGTTGAGACGAAGAACAATACAACCCAGAATCTGGTTAAGACTTTCTGAACTGGGTTAAGTCCGAAGAATGCCCCAAGTATATCAAGATACTGTCGCACATCGTGTTCAGTGAGATCCTCGGAATCCTGACATATATAAATATATCGTTCATATAATCAAGAAATTAAATTTCTCTGGGAGTGGTTTTTCACAGCGTACTTGTTCTGGACATACTGGAGTTCTCGGGGATTGTCGGCCATACGTTAAAAAAAACGTTAATCTGTATTAGCCCGACCATAGTGTTCTAAATGACGGTTGGGTCCAGTACAGAAGCTGTAGTAAACAAGTTTACAGGGTTCGCGTAACAGCAGAGCACAGCCTACGGGAGCGAAAAGTTTCGTCGAGAAACATCAAGGAACATTTTTCGGTGGCGAATGCTAAGGAACTGATTTGCACTCGGAACCGAAGAATATGTAAATGGAAAGAATGGACACCCAATGGTTTTTCTTATCGAAAGCATTCGTTCATCTAATTAGCCATCATCCGTTAACTACTACAACATGGCGTGAGATAGGAAAACCGTTGAGTTTCTGCAAAAACGCCGTTGAGTTTAGCTCTCGGTGCTGAAATTATGATTGAATGACAACGGCATTTTCGATTTAACTGAACCCAACCGTTGCGGAGTGTCCAGTCTTTAAAGTTTGTATGGTCTTTGCTCGGAAATGATTTTGTCAACCGGACGCGTAAAAACCGTTGGATTTTCACTAGAAATTGATCAACAATATCTCATCTGATCAGTTTCCATTTTTCGCGAACAATCAGATATCCAACGGTTTTCTGTGATAATCCAGCGGTTGATTTTTTGATTAGCATGAAATAAAGATGAAAGGAAACTTATTTTTCAGTGACCAGGCCCACGGACGGCAGTGGCAATCATCTTATTGGTCGGTGGCCCGATGGACCGTGGAGACCTGCTGATTTTTACCCGTCTTACTATGTCATCCAGAACACCATCCACAAACTGTATCAAATTTTCTCAATTTAGAACGTCAAGTATTCAATTTATCCATCGGACAGAACACCACAACTTGGCTAGTCAATTATCACACAGACGCAATGACGTCACTATCGATTATTCCGCTTGGCATAAAATGCGACTACAAAGAATGAATGCTTGGCGCTGACTGAATGCAAATTGACTACACCCAAAGGATGAGAGCAAGGAGTGGGCGAATTGTTGGAAAGGTTTTATGGACTAAGCAGACGTAAATCCACATGGCAAAACAAGGCATGTTGGCGATTCGGAGTGAAACATATTCGTGAGTAAAGATCAATAAGCGTGTCCTGAACCTGAATTTGTCGAAAACTAATCGAACAAGGTTACGCCTTTGTTAAAGGCTATGATTCTGATTTCAGTTTCGTGGACAACTAAGTGAGCTGAAAGATTGAGCTCTTTCTTTCAGGCCACGCCGTTGGACGCCTACGGTCTAGGCAAAAACCAGGAACAGTAACTCCCGAACAACAGGCTATAAAACATATTGTTTTACACCTTCTCATAATTTTATTTTCTTGTTTTGTTTCCGAATCATGTATTGTTGATTAAGTCACGAAGTTTCAGTGCTTGTTCTTCGCTTTACTGAGCTCTAGTTGTTGAATGAAAACAAGTGCAAAAGATATCAGGAAGACTTGTTGTTCTGATAGTAGGTGGATGTACTTCACGAACGGACCTTAAAATACAGCTTCACTAGATCTATTTTTGTTCATTACAGGAATCAGATGCCACTTGTCTTAACGGAAACTTTGCTGCTGTCCGGGACAAGCCCGTGAAATATCGACCGCTCGCTAAAACAGGACTTAGCTCGAGCTGCTCTCGTCATGGCGTTATACTTGCAGCTGTCATAAACGTGTCCTGAACCTGAATTTGTCGAAAACTAATCGAACAAGGTTACGCCTTTGTTAAAGGCTATGATTCTGATTTCAGTTTCGTGGACAACTAAGTGAGCTGAAAGATTGAGCTCTTTCTTTCAGGCCACGCCGTTGGACCCCTACGGTCTAGGCAAAAACCAGGAACAGTAACTCCCGAACAACAGGCTATAAAACATATTGTTTTACACCTTCTCATAATTTTATTTTCGTGTTTTGTTTCCGAATCATGTATTGTTGATTATGTCACGAAGTTTCAGTGCTTGTTCTTCGCTCTACTGAGCTCTAGTTGTTGAATGAAAACAAGTGCAAAAGATATCAGGAAGACTTGTTGTTCTGATAGTAGGTGGATGTACTTCAGGAACGGACCTTCAAATACAGCTTCACTAGTTCTGTTTTTGTTCATTACAGGAATCAGATGCCACTTGTCTTAACGGAAACTTTGCTGCTGCCCGGGACAAGCCCGTGCAATATCGACCGCTCGCTAAAACAGGACTTAGCTCGAGCTGCTCTCGTCATGGCGTTATACTTGCAGCTGTCAATCTGTACAGAAGAGAAGTTTTTATATATGTAAGTAGATGTTACCTTCACAGAACGTGAAATTGCTCCTAGGTTCATTTACCAGAATAGTTTGCAAATACTACCCATGGCGAAAAAAAATACAACCGCTATGTTTTTCAGACACATCATCGAATGTTGAAGAACAAGCCATTAGTCTCGGTTTTTCATGCAAAAACCATATAATTCACGTGCAAAATAAGATCAAATGTGATATTGAAATATACAGGGATGTTTTGTTAATTTCAAGCAGTGGTTGTTACTGCAGGTTTCGTGTTTGTTAGAAAATCAGGTTATATATATTTCTTTAGCCTAACTTCTCATTGTATCAATGTGTGGTTTTCTTTTGGAGGTTCTGATAGGAGGTAACACGGTTACTGGTTCGGCTAATTAGACTGGTGACGAGATGGAGCAAGTGGACGCGGACAGATCTCGCCTCGGTTTTGTTACAAAGCGTATGCGATCTGAATGTGACGACGAGTGTGCAATTAGTTTGCCATAATAGTAATGGAGTATTTAATAGTAGTTTAAGTTTAATAGTAGTCTTGGTATCTTTTGTTGTTGGTAGTGCAAGTCTCAAACAATGTATGTATTCTACCTTAACCACGGTAGCAATGTTAACTATTTATTTCAGATGAGATCTTGGACCATGCTGGGATGAGTGGTTACAGATCCACGAACACCCACACTCCCGTAAATACTGTATTCAGGACCGAACCTTGTGGTCGTAGTGGATCGCTTCCCAAGTATGCTCTTTAATGCCGTTTCATTAAAGACAATCCCAATATCTCCTTCAAAAACCATCACCATATGCAGTTGAGATGCCTCATGCATTCGTAGAAGATGAACGTTCGACAACTTATTAAAAATACATTTGAGATTCCTGCAGTAAGATGGCAAATTTTTCAGTGAAATAAAGTAGTCTAGACATACTCAAATCTAGCAGGAAAGCACGAGACTCTTTACACAAATAATTAGGAAAGAATATTCACAATACTGCCCCAAAAATTATATCGAAACTGTTTCCAGAAATGAAGACAGTAGACATTTAATTGGCGCTTAATTCTCTCTGTTAACTGGAATTAACAAAATCGTTTATTCATAAGTTACGAAGAGAGATCTTTGAGAGATCTTCATTAAGATAAGACAGTTAATAAGAATGGTCCGATTTTGGGGATTATTCTAACATTGCAAAGAACACTCCCTTTGGAGAAATCTTATAATGAGGCCCTTCAAGATTGGATCAAGAGAACTCTGGTCTCAGCAATTTTAAATGATGTTTGAGAATAACAATTTTTTATTACTAGCAGAACCTGAACCTGAACTTAACGAAAACTAATCGAACAAGGTTACGCCTTTGCTAAACGCTATTGAAGCGTTCGTGGACAACAAAGTGAGCTGAAAGGTAGAACTCTTTCTTTCAGGCCACGCCGCTGACGGCTACGGTCTAGGCAGAAACTAGTAACAGCAATTCCCAAAAAATGATATAGAACACATTGTTTTACACTTTCTCGGAATTTTCATTTCTTGTTTTGTTTCCGAATCATGTATTATTGATTATGTCACGAACTTTGATTGTTTGTTCTTTGCTTCACTAAGCTATATTTGTCAAATGAAACCGACTGTGAGAGATTTAAGGAAGACTTGTTGTTCTGACAGTAGATGGATGCACTTGAGTGGTTCATCGCAGGCTCAGACCTTCAAATACAGCTTCACTCGTTCTGTTTTTGTTCCAAACAGGAATCAGATGTCACTTATCTTGACGGGAACTTTGCTGCTGCCCGGGACAAGCCTGTGAGGTATCGACCGCTCGCTAAAGAGGACTTAGCTCGAGCTGCTGTCGTCATGGCGTTACACTTGCAGCTAACAATATGTACAAAGGACAAAAATTGCATACTGTAATGCAGGTTCCCTAAATTAACCTTCTTAGATACAGCATCCTTTGTCGTCAAAATATAACTTTGTTAATTTAAGTAATCTTTCCCGCTTCCTGATTGGTTACGGCAGCCAAATGTAACACGCACGCTGATTGGCTGTTGGTATTCCACGTGCTATAAAAGCGCCGACACAATGGAATGAAATAGAGTCAGTCAGCCAAGCCCCAACCAAACAACAAGTAAAGTGAAAGCTAAGCGAGTGGTTAAGCTAAGGTAATAAAGAACCCGAAACGCCTAAGTTCATTTACCGAGCCGTGAGCAAGTGGTAGAGCCTTAAGACTAAGTGTATGCTATCAGGTGTCAGATCAAAAGTGATACTACCTCAGTGACCATTTTGTTTTGTATGTTCATTAAAATAAACCTCTATGTCTTGTCAACATTATAGCATTATACCCCCATTAGCAGTACAGGTAGCCCTCAAACAGTGTTGCGGAAGGAAAGTGCTGAGGGAAATGCCGCGTTAAATTTTGATGATGCCGCAAACCGCAAATTACGCCGCGAAATGGCTTTTTATATCGCATTCGTCCCTGTACGTAAAATCTGTCCAACTTGAAGTTTCTTGTGTTTCGCGAATGTCTGGCAAGATATGTCTTTGTTGCAGAAAACGGGGATTTCAAAGCCGCGTCCAATTCGCGGAAGTCAACTACGGACCTTAATTAATGACCTGTCGATAGGCAGCTTTTCAAATGGGAGACTTCTGTTTTCGCCACTGGGTTGAGTTGATTTTGACGTTTGAAATTCTCAGTTCATCTGATGACATCAGTCAGCCCAAACAAACAATCCATTTCAGTTTCTGTTTTGTAGTCAGCAATAAGGATAAGGACCAAACTTGTCTTACGCCACAGGATTGTTTGATGGTGTAAGTGGTAACTATATTTAAGTATATGTCACCAGGTCAGAGAAAGATTGCTGACCCCAAGAGTACTGGCCTATCTTAGGGGGTAGGGGGCTTCTATGATCTGTTTTTGGGATCCCAAAACGTAAGTGACGGGATAACTATGATTTCGTAAAGTTGTCGGTCCGTCTGTTAGCACGATAACTCTCGAAGGGGGTTGAGAGATTTTATTCAAACTTGGCATGAGGACTCTTTGAGTCAAATGCATGGTCAAGCGGGTCAAGTTCGTAGATGATCCTTGTAGCCCCATATTTAGGGGTGGGGGAGGCGTTTCTGATGCGACAGAATTTTCATTTTGTGTCTTGTTTCTAAATCTGTTGTGTTGATTATGTCGGAACTTCCAGTGTTTGCTCTTTGCTTTAGTGAGCTATATTTATCTCATGAAAACAAGTGTGAGAGCAACTCGCACTTCAACAATTGCTGAAATGGGTTAATAGTTGACCAGAGATTTGATGAAGACTATTTGTTCTGACAATAGGTGGATGTACTAGAGTGGTTAACCGCAGGAGCGGAACTTCAAATGCAGCTTTACTAGTTCCGTCTGTGTTCTATACAGGAATCAGATCCCACTTACTGGGACGGAAACTGTAGGTTGAAAGGGACAAGCCCCTGAGATATCGATGGCTCGCTGAAACAGGACTTTACTCGAGCTGCTGTCGTCATGTCGTTCTGCTTGCAGCTGTCAATAATGACAATGGAGAGATTTTGCATACCCATTAGCAGTACAGGTAGGCCTGTACATGGAATACGTGTAATTGTTCCTAAGTTCATTTGCCAGGAAGTAATTTGCAAATACTAACAAGAGCTAAAAATACAACCGCTATGTTTCGAGGCATTACGATATATCAGCGACCCTTGAAGAACAAACCATTTCTCGGTTTTTCATGCAAAAAGCATAAACCGCACGTGCAGGTGTTTTTAAAAAAGGTTATTGAATAAACACGGTGTTGGTTAATTTCAAGCCGGGGTAGACACTGCTAGTTACGTGTTTGTTGGTAATCCAGGTTTTATGTAATTCTTATCCAGATTTCTCATTGTAGGGGTCAACTTTGCCAGGAAGTAATTTGCAAGTACTAACATGAGCTAAAAACACAACCGCTATGTTTCCAGATATTACAATAATATCAGCAACCCTTGAAGAACAAACCTTTTCTCGGTTTGTCATGCAAACACCATAAACCGCACGTGCAGGTGTGTTTAAAAAATATTATTGAAATAAACACGATGTTGGTTAATTTCAAGCCGGGGTTGAAACTGCAAGTTTCGTGTTTGTTGGTAATCCAGGTTTTATGTAATTCTTTAGCCAGATTTCTCATTGTAGGGTCATTGACGTCCATCTCTTTTTCTTTCACAGGTTCTGAGAGGATGTAGGACAGATACTGTTTCGGCTAATCAGACTGTTAGTTTGCCGTAATAGTAATTGAGTTGTTTAGTATTAGTCTTGGTATTTGTTGTTGTTAGTTGTGGTAGTTTCAAACAACGTATGTATTGTACGAATTGTACTATAGCCACGGTAGCACTGTTAGCCATTCAATCCAGAAGAGATCATGGACCATGCTGTGATGACTGGTTACAGATCACTGCATTGCATTGGGGTCATTAGATTGAGTCTCCGAGTATTGACGAACATCTACTTCACGAACAACCACACTCTCGTAAATACTGGGGTAGCACCTTGGGGTAGCACTGGATCGCTTCCCCAGTACGCTTACCGCGGCTTCTCTTCTTTGAGTAAGAGACGAAACCATCATGCTTCACACCATGGCTTACAACCAGGAGAAAGTACGGAAGAAGTCCTGGCTATACGAACGACTTTTGAAGGTAACTTCCAACTGTCTTCGAAACATGAGACATTGTTCCTATCTGACTGTCAAAAAGGCCCTAATCAGCCGAAAATTTTTTTTGCTAGCCCTTCCGCAATTTGCAACACTTATAAAAAAGGTGAAAGTGCCGGAGTGTGTCATAGCTGGAAGAGTCTTACTAGAATAAGCAAGCTTATGTTTCGTTGCTTCGGAGAATTGTACAACTTTTTAAGAAGATGCTCCAGGCCACTCGAGAAGCTTAATTGTGAAGTACCAGATACTATGGTCGAAAGGTTTCGCTCCCGAAACTCTCGGGTAGAAGCCGTGGATACCGATGCTTACAGTTTAAAAGAGATTTACCAAGCAGACTGCGAGCAATTACAAGCAAGCAGATTCCCTACATATGGAGCAAACTTGTAGATCTTTGTTTATTTTTAAAGCTGATTGTCACTGGGGAGAGAATGACAGTTTATTTAGGTACCGCGCGGTACAAAAGAGGTCTCCAATTCTCGTAACAAAATACCTAGTTCATTTTGTTTCAAAATCATTCATAATGAAAATTCATAGTGACGTTCTCCCAACGTCGACTATTACTGACATGACAGCTATGTATCCTCTCTTTCAGTCTTGAACAGTTACAGTTTGTCGTTGGGTTCTTAGTGGTTTTTTTTTGGCAATTCGACAGCAGCTTTTAAGGAATTCTCGGAAGTTTTCGCGTACGAAATATCTTCTACATCAGCTCATGTCCTGACAGGACTCCATATCGGTATCCTTCTACCTCTGCCCTTCCTTCCTCATCCTTCCTAACAAACTGGGCAGCTCTTAGAGAATTCTTAGCACTATTTTTTGTTCGTGTTTTGCAAGAGTTTTTAAAAATAAATTTCCCTGAAACTTTATGTGCCGTTCTGGAACACATTTTTTGTAGAACAGTCCACTTCATTTCTCGGGCATATCCTAAGAATTCTCGGTATCCTGTATTTTATTTTTCAAGTTTCAATTTTTTTCGTGCGAGTCTCGGTATCCCTGCAGAGATTTTCCTAATTTCTGTGTAACCTTTACGAAACTGTCATTTCAGCTCTGGGCTTTCATTAGAATTCTCTTTTTATTTTTATCGTTTCATTTTTTTAATCTCGGCAGGCTTTAGAGGATTATGGGCAACTTCTTACAAATTCTTGGCATCTATTTATAGTACAGGAAAATGAGCTCCAAAAAGAGGTCGACCCGAAACAAATTGCAACAGAAATGATTTTTACACCATCTTGTAGAGAAAAAAAACTGAACAACATATCCATTTTCGCATGTTCTGAGTCGACGCAAAATAACCGTTTTTTGGCTTTTAATACTATTTTTTTTCCGTTATTCGAATAAAAATCGCAATTTTCGTGGACATCGGTTTTTCTTGAACTGAAGTATGATTCTAACCCAAAATAACATGGCGAGACGGAAAACGAAGTCGGATTTAGCGTAAGAAGCACCATAAAAAAGTAACTGTATTTTTTCCACTTTTTTCGCCTAAAAAATACAATTTTCGTTGTAGCCCGATTTTCTTGAATGAAAGTGTGGTTCTGACGTAAAATCACGAGCTGAGACCGAAAATAGAATCAAATAGGTTGTTCACTGAACCAGAAAAAATCGTAATCATTAATGAATGATCTACATTTTTTTAGAAAATAATTAGGGAAAGTGAATTACAAACCGAACTGGTTTCCAGTGGTCAGTATCGTAAATCACACTTAAAACACTCTTCGTATACTATTTGGGATAGAATCAATCTTATAAAAAATACAAAATAGAGAATCAGATTCCGACTAGTTTCACAACTTCTTCATTTGGAATGGATTAACGACTAGGGTTCTAGGTTCTCTTCATCATTGTTGCTGTCAATTTTTGGGGAGTTAGAACACATTGTTCCCTTGCAGGTTCTGCATGCTAAAGTACATACTAAGCCGTTTTTAAAGCAGCTACACCTCGCTGAACTACACTGTACACGACAGGAGCACTTCACCATCTTTAGGAGCATACGCGGGGCTGGTGGGAGGTCAGTTGTTAATGGGTACAAGAAGTCATCTTTATTCTTCCATCCCCATTCCTCGGCTTTCAGTTCCGGATCAGGCTCCCCGGTCCATACCTGAACTTGATAAAAAAAAACTCTATAGCTATGAAACTTGGCTGCGTCAGAAGTTGGTGGCAGATGTTCTGGGTGAACAAAAGAGTTTGCCGTTGTCACTTTCTTTTCAAAAACTTCTCTGCGGAGTTTGTTCAAGTTCCCTCCTTTCGACGAACCGTATATGATCAGCAGGGCGTCTTCACCAGCGGTCTTGATTTCCTCCTTCGAAGCGGACTTCTGCATGAACACTGCAGCTGGTGTTCGGAAATCATTGTCTTCTATCAGCCTCTTCAGTGCAAGACCTTTTCCCACACCGTGGATTCGCGAAGTAGAGTCACATCCTAACAGGGCGTGAGCAAAAAGGATCAGATGACAAGTATCTTGTCCCAGCTTCTCTTTCAGGGTGTGTATGTCCCATATTCGGGGAGCTTTATTCGACTTTGGCTCAGGTGCGAAGAATAGTTTCTTGCTTGACAAGTCACAGTGGTAGCATAAGAGAACCAATAGATCGGTATCGTCCCCAACTACGGCAGTGTCGTGATACCGTGAAGAGGCAACAGCAGCTTCCACAATCGGGACATCTGCGTCACCTGATGCCTGGGAGACAGAGACACCCTTTGCACGGAGATGATCAGCCAAAGCGCAGATAAACCTGGCTTTGTTTTTCTTGAAAGATAAGAACTCTTCTTTCTTCACCTTGAGCTGCATATCTGCCGTGAAGAAGATCTCACGGCCAACTGTACGACTCCTCTGCGAGTGAGCCATATCTTTTATGGAAGCCCCACCATCGTAGCCGTCGAAAACGATAGTGGCAGAAGGGTACTTTCCTGTCACGTAAGTTGCATAATGGTCTAGAATCTCCAGGTATCTTTCATTTTTTGTCCATGGTATCCTGTGCAGCAGAGCTCCTCCGTCTAGGATATATCGAGTGCCTTCGGGGAGGGGAAATGAATGCTTCTCAAGGTTGCACGCCTGGGCTATGGCCTTCGCAAGTTCTGGTTTGTTCGCAGTCCGGAGCATGCAGGAGCTGTCAAAAAGTGACGCTGGGTAGGAACACAGTTCGTGTTGAAAGTACTCAGTTTCCGTAAGATTGATCCTTTTCGCAATCATGAAAAACCTCTGAAAAAGAAGAGTCGGGTCTAGTCGTTTGCAGTCTCCGCTTGGACTTTGCTTGGTGGTCATCTGGATTGCCTGTTGTTTTCGTCGAAACATAAAGTCAGAGACCAGCTGTCCAGACATGGCGTCAATGACTTTTAGGCCAACATCTTTGGCAGAATCAACGTTGGCAGACGGATAGGCAGTTAGACCATTTGCTATGCTTCTTAACTGAACATCTCCCTCAAATGGTGAACCCCTTTCCAGAAACTCGATAATCGTCTGCGTATCTTTGCAGTCTCTCAGTTGCATCGGCTCTGACATCTCCTTGTGCTGATCGCTTGTAACGTACAGAATTTGCGAGATACGTTCCATCAGAAGGTTTACTGTAGAGCAGACTGGTCGCGACAAAACCCATAAGGACCTCTGAGCCTCTGTCATGCCGCTGCCGTTGGTAAGGCCACCAGAGGTTTTAAGAGAGCGCATAAGCTCCTGTTCAATGACAAGATCTGTGGAGAGTCCAGCCCAGAATCTATCAGAACGTCTCACTACATGCATGCCACTCTGGAAAGCCTGGTAGACCGTAGGATGGGTATCTTGGAGCTTGTCCATTCGCTGGAGGTAAAGATGGAAAGGAGGTAAAGTTTTTTCTCGGGGTAAATGGCGAATTTAAATAAAGGTTATGACTGTCACTGACCGGAACTAGTTTTCTACTCGACTTTCTGGCATTACTTGAGGTCTTCGTCTAATTGATTTCTCAGTCAAATCTTGGGAATAAACTTTGAAATCTTTAAAACACTGAGTGATGAATGTGACGATTTTCATTTTTATTGCATTACGTAGCCTTCGAAGTGTCTTATACTAGTGCCTAGTTCAGGTATTTCTACGAACAACCGATCATTTGTTGGATAACAAGTGCCGATTGATTGTCTTTACAAAAATTACCGCAACGCATATTGATGATAGTGAGACTTTTTTGTTTTGCACCAGACACCCAATCTGACTTAATTTTCTGTCTCAGCTTGTCATTCTGCATCAGAATCATACTTCATTTCAAGAAAAACGGTCGGATACTAGAATTGTATTTTTTTTCGGAAAACGTAAAAAAAATCACATTAAAAGCCAAAAAACGGTTATTTTGCGTCGACTCAGGATATGCGAAAATGGATATGTTGTTCAGTTTTTTTTTCTCTACAAGATGGTGTAAGAATCATTTCTGTTGCAATTTGTTTCGGGTCAAACCTCCATTTGCCTGTACTATTACTCCATTTTGTGTTCTGATGGAGCTTCATATATTAACTGCATCCCCAGAAGTTTAAAACTTTTCCTCAAATTTGGGCACTGTTCTTACACCGTGAAAACTTGCTTGTTCCAGTGCTATTGTTACCAGCTTTCTGGGATATGTTTAGTGGATAATATTTCACTCAAATTGGCAAGACTACTTAAAACTGGCTACAATCGAGTCGCCCACCGCCTTTACAAACTTCCAAAGATTCGTAGCGTGAGCCACGAACTTGTCTCCCGATGGTGCTGTACTTTGGATGAGATAGTGAGTACATCTAATACCAGATTCACACAGAGCGAATATTCGCCAACTACACCGAAAACTCGTCGATTCTGGCGAAACCAAAGTTTTCGCACGATTTTACAAAAGAAACGCATCGAATTTTCGCCTCGTCGCACATATCCAACTTCATCTACAATTTCGCCGGCTTTCGAGATGGACAGCCAAATTGAAAAATTAATTTTAGCAGTGAGATGTCAGCCTAATATATATGCGAAGGGAGAGAAAAAGCACAAACAGAGACACTTAATCTTGAAAGCTTGGTTTCAAGTTGGTAGGTCACCTGATTTATCTGACCTTAAAATCACCAAGACATGATCACACATTTGTAGATTAATAGCTAAACAACTAGTACTAGCCTATCGGTTCGTTGATTGTGGGCATGCAGCCGTTGACTTGCATAAAGTATAAGAAGAGGGCAGATACCATGACTTTTGTTAGTGCAACATCTCCCTGAGAGTGCAATTCTTTAGTGTATCATTGCTACATGGTATTAGGCTTATAAAGCACAGCATTGTCTCTCGACTTTGATGAGTTCTTGGAAGCTTCACGGTTTGATAGAAAATTCAGTTCAGATTTCCACGTTCTCGTATGTGTGTATCCTGTGTGTGTATTGTTTCTGAACTGTAAATATATCTAGTTTTTGTTTGGTGTTATTTTTGACCAAATAAGAAATTTTATTCAAAGATGTTTGATTAGTTGATATGTTATTAAAGATGTAAGGTTTATTGCGAGTTTGGAGACTCATGTAATTTGACTAAATTAAGATTATTCGTAATATGGCTGTTGCTTTTAACCGTTTAGTTATTTGACCATAGTATACACGACGAAAAAATTCAGTGTTCGGCTTTGTCTGTGACGGAATTTTTGAAAAATAAACTGAATTGAATTGAATTGCAGGGAGGCCTGAGGATGTTCAGTAGAGGCAAGGGAGTGAAATTCTGCCCGAAAGACTAAACTATGCTAAAAACAAAGGCTAGTGTTTTATTTTTAAGGCAGATAGTACTAAAAAAAACAGCTTACATCTACCAGTGCAAATCTCTTAACAGCACTAGCTTTGCAGTTGCTCAGTGCCAAGCAAAATGGAAGGGAATGCGTGACAGTTTTCAACGGGAAATCAAAGAAAAGACAAAGAGGTGATGGTGCAAAGAAGAAAAAACCTCGGCAATAGGCCAACAATTTGCTTTTCCTTCTAAACGGCATGGAGCACAGTCAAACTGACACAAACTTTCAACAGAATCTGACAGAAGTATGCAAGGTATGTGGCAAACTGCTGTATTGTCAAGTAGAGTTGTTGCGTAGCATTTTGATCATCCAGATACTGTAATGTTGGCTTTGAATTGGTTTCTGTTTGTAGATTGATGTATTGAATTTAAGTGTTCTGATAGCCAAATCAAGAAACTAGCCAATTCTCGTTGTCTGTTCCTTTTTTCTGGGATGATTGACTGGTATGATACCCGTCCTGTACTTCATTTTGACTCAATTGTGCTAAGAAAAGGAGAACAAAAATGAAGGAGTATTTACCTCTTCCATAAGATAAAGCACACAGTGAGTGCTGAAAGGATGTTTTAGAGGAGACATCCCGTCTTCCCTGAATCAGGCACAAGTTCTTCCCGTTTCAGTTGATGCTGTAATTGCTTCTGTTAAGAAACTGAAATCAAGCTCTTTTGATGTTGACGGTATCAGTGCTTGTCATCTAAAAATAAATTGCCCGTCTTTGTTTTTCCATTTACATTTGTTTTTCCAAATGTGCCTTTGCTGTTCCCTTGTTCCTGACAGCTTTTTGTGTGGAACTGTCACTTCTGTACTTAAGCGAGGTAAGACTCCGCTGGATTGTTCATCTTACAGGCCTATCACGGTTGCTTGTAATTTTAGTAAAATCCTTGAATACATTCTACTTCCTTTCATAAGTATTAATGCTAATTTTGGGGAGAATCAGTTTAGTTTTCAGTCTGGCATTGGCTGCCAGCACGGTCACCGTGCTCTTGCTTCCCTTCTTAAAGATGCTTCGGCTAAAGGTTATGGTCTTCATATTTGTGCTCTTGATCTTTCTAAGGCTTTCGATAGTGTTGTACATAGTCAGGCTCTTTACTCTCTTTATAAATGGTATTAACCTTTCTGTTATTTTTCTTCTAAAGTTTTGGTATGGTAATTCTTATCTTCGGATTAAAACTAACGGTGCCCTTTCATATTCTAATGTTCTTGTTCGTCGGGGCGTACGGCAGGGTGGAGTGTTATCTCCTAGTATTTTCAAATTTTGTATTTCTGGTATTCTTGAGAATGTTTCTTCTATGTGTTTTGCTGGTTTGAGTGATATCTCCTACCTTGCTTATGCTGATGACATTCTTCTAATTAGCCGGTCTAAACTCAGTCTCTCGCAGACCGTTCATGAAGTTTCTTCTTCTTTTACTAAAATCGGTCTTTCGCTTAATGTTGATAAATGCGAGTATCTTTCTTTCAACGTTCCTTCCTCTACTACACCTCTAAGCTCTCAAAATTTCTCTATCCCTCATGTAGATTCGATCCAGTGGTTGGGTACTTACAAAAAATCTTAAAACTCTTCGGGAGCGCGCTGTTCGGGATGCTAGAGTGAAAATCCAGATTGGTTACTCTAAAATTGTAGCCAATCGAGGGAAATACAATCGTGTCGCCCTTGGTAAGCTTTATTCTACTTTCTCCGGTCATTCTGTTCTTTACCTTTCTGGGCTTTACCTTATATTTAAGAAAAAAGATATAAGTGATATTCGATCCTCTTATTTCCGATTCTGTAAATTTCTTCTCTATCTTCCTCTGTGGTACAAGAATCGAAAGATAGTTAAAAAGTTTTATCTGTCGAATATTACCGAGAAGCTGACTGACCTACACAAAAAGCTCTCAGAAACAGCGTATCGGCGTCTGTCGCCTCACCACGGTTTGATCCGTTTGTTTGATTAATGTTTAGTTGACTTTAGTTTTTTGTTTGACGTCTTTTTCCGTTTTTTTTTTTCGTTCTTCAAGTTTATACTCCACTATTAATCTTTTTGATGTAAGTGGGTAATAAATAAATATTATTATTATATTATTATATCTCTGGATGGATGCTTACCAATTCATGATTCATGTCCATCAGTTCTCAGTTATTACTTTGCGTATGGGTTGCCAATGGGGCCTTTCCCTTGGGCTAGGAAGAGAAGAGTAGCAATTTTTAAGAGGGATAGGAAACTCATCTCTAGAGGATGCTTACCAACTTAGGATCAGGAGGACACAGAGACACAAAAGGGAGACGTCATGCCTAAAAAAGGGACCATTTCAGAACTGGACAGACACCACCACCCAACAAAAGGGATCGGGCGAATTCTGAGTTCAGACCACCCAATTACAAAAGGGATCGGGCGAATTCTGAGTTCAGACCACCCAATTACAAACAGGATAGGGCTAATTGTTAGTTAGGACCACCCATTTACAAAAGGTAGTGATCAAACATCACTTTTGGGACCACCCTTTTCAAGATGTGTATGACCACTTTTTCGAAAGAAAATCGAGCGCTCTATCTAGTTGCGGTTGCCTGAGCCACGCTTTGCCTACGCTCTTCCAATTCTTTCTGAATTTAGCCGGAGTTGGGCCGCTAGGAAGCGTTTATCGCGTGACCAAGTTGCAAAACTAGCTACAGAAGAAGAAGAAGATACAATCGAATTTGAAACTCTTGCCAAAGAAAACTTTTTGAGCCTGTCTTAGACAGTAGACTGTCTCTGGGGACAGAATGGAAGCAGACATTGAACAGATGGAAGGTACATTACGGCTCCCTGGTCCTGAATGCTTTGCAGAAACAATTTTTCTTTTAGTTTATTGCCCTAGCAGGCTTGGCTGGCCTAAGTCCCTAAGACGTTTTTGTTTGCAACACAGTTGTGGGCCAGACACTTCAGAGGGTTTGTCGAGAAAACACAGTTATGTGCCACACAGTCGAAACCAGTCATGCACAAATCCTCAGTTTTTGGGCATGGTGCCCCAACGTCAGGGCATGCCCCAAGGTATGGGCATGGTGCCCATACGTTGGGGCACCATGCCCTGGACTCCCTGGAGCATGGGCATGGTACTAGCATGGCACCCCCATGATATTTGGTTGAACTGAGATTGATTACACACCTAAATAGGGCCTTCTTCCTCTCCTAGACCACAAGATACTGGATCTTATGTTCTATCTAATCTCTTTTTCCAATTTTAAAAATATTGGAGAACTTTCAAGAAATTTAGCCTTTAATGAAGACCACTTTTTCCTATTGGTTTACCATGGTTTACCTATCCATTTCAAGGGAAAAAGGGGAATTCATTCATTTCTTGGAAGCTCTCTAATATTTTTAAAATTGGAAAAAGAGGTTAGATAGAACATAAGATCAAGTATCTTGTGGTCTAGGAGAGGAAGAAGGCCCTATTTAGGTATGTAATCAATCTCAGTTCAAACAAATATTATGGGGGTGCCATGCTAGTACCATGCCCATGCTCCAGGGCATGGTGCCCCAACGTATGGGCACCATGCCCATACCTTGGGGCATGCCCTGACGTTGGGGCACCATGCCCAAAAATTGAGGATTTGTGCTTGACTGGTCGAAACTCACAGAAATGCCATTTTGAGTATTTTTAGGGTGGTAATTTTAAGTCTGAAAATAAAAATAAAATTCAGATAGTTATCTCAACAAATAGAATTAAATACTTTCGTCCTTAGGTAGGGTAGCCACAAAAACACCTAGTGGCAAAAATTGGCGATTTTGTTGTAATGAATGCATGAATTGCTGTGAATTTTCCTTATCAGTTTAACCTATCTAAAACATCTCCAAAAAATATTTTAAAAATACCATTGAATTCAGGACAAAATTGTCTATTTTATAAGGCTAACAGTAAGATGTCCTAGCTATTTAATATTATTTCTTAATATTCAATGTAAATTTAGATGTAAAAAAAAGTAGGTGAACTTGCCTACAAAAATTTGTTGATATTAAGGAGGAAAAGTCAGCAGCCTATAGCAGCAATAGGTCTATTGGACTATAAACTTGATGATCATATTCATATTTTCTCATCTAACTCACTTACTGGGGCTCCCCATGCACTCAAAACCAGCTCAAAATCACCCAGTTTCATAGAATTTCATTGAATCACATAGTTCCAAGCTGGTCACTAGATGGACAAAACCCTAAAGTCAATGGATGAACATAGGCATTTTCTTATGTAAAATACTGTTTTCTAAAGAAGATTTAAGATGCTTAGAGACAAGATAGAGAGGTGATTTTGGCCTCAAATCAAAGCTAAAAGATAGGAGAATCACATTCTGATCTTCAAAAGCTCAGGTTTGATTAATTTTTTTTTTAGTGGCTACCCTACCTTAGGCCTACCATTCTATGCAAAAAGGATGCTCAGATTTATGTCTACATGCAGAATGTAGTTAATTTTATTGTCTTGACATTATTTTGCTGCTAAATTTCAACTTCCAGCCAGAAATGAGCCACAAATCTCTTGTTGGCAGCAGAACACTTTGGGGCGCACAATAGACCATAGAAACAATCTTTTTGAGCAACAATCGACCCACAAACTCTTTGTGGGTGTAAGGAAAAATGCCTCTAGGGTTTTTGACGGTGCAAAACGGATAAGTCAAGTCAACTACATTTTATTGGAGCTATATTTTGGCCCTTCTTGGCAAGGGTCCTCTTCAGGCTCAAGCCGCTCAAGCTGGATATTAACACTCAACTTAAAAAAAAAAAAATTAACAATTAACAATCAATAAATTAACAGTTAATTTCCAGCTTGAGCCTGAAGAGGACCCTTGCCAAGAAGGGCTGAAATATAGCTCCGATAAAATGTAGCTGACTTATCCGTTTTGCACCGTCAAATATGATTCGCAGTCAGATTGGGCTGAAGGACTATCTATCGCACTTGACTATCGCAGTTGCCTTATTGGAAAAGTACAGGATACCCACCCTTAGGGCCTTAGGCTATAATTGAGCCACCCATCATGATTCACTCCTAGTAAGTAAACCTGTGTAAATAAATACTAAATCACAAGATCTGCATATGGAACATTAAAATACTTCCAACCTGACCAAATTAACTGAAATGATCATTCTATTTCTTTTTTGAAGAATTGCCTGGCATAATTTTTTTTTTAAAGGTGCTAATAAATGTGTCAGAAAAGTCAGTCTTTTGAAGTCAGTCTTACAAAATTCACTTTTTCATGTCTGTAGGCTATGTTGTCAGTGTGTTATACTGTACTTTTTGTACGCTTTTTTTTGTACGCTTTTGCAAATGGCGGGTCAGAAATAAATTACTTACTTACTTACTACAGGATCGTATCCAGCTGTCAAACCTCCAGTACATTAGCCTAGCTAGCGTTAAACATTTACTCTACTGTACCCTCTAACTTTGCCTTAAAATGTGAAAAGGAAACTTCATATGGCTTATCTTAAATCATTAAGGTTTGGCCAGGTAAGGGCTAGTTCTGAGCACTTAAGGGCGACACTGACATTTCTTTTAACATTTTTCAGGCCAATTTTGAGTACAAATATTCTTTCAGCTCTAACTGACTGTGAATGGTAGTTGACTGTGCTAAATAGATGTGTCAGCTGATTTAGTTTGAGCTCACACAGTGAGTTCAAAGGTCAGGCTTAATTTTATAGCTTAGAGCCTTGAAAGGACAAGATGCCAAATGAGCCAAGAAGAGCTGAAATTACCTCAGTAAAATTAGCTGATGTACTCATTTAGTGCAGTCAGCTTTGATTATATGGTTTCAAGGTTCGATACAGTACCCCTCCTTTACTATGCTGCTGACCCATTGCATAGTTTGCAAACGCAGATCGTGGAAACTTGCTGACAGAAGGTGATAGCCTAAAGGACATGAACACAAAAATGCTCAGTGATCTAACTAGCAGTCAGGATTTGACCAAGCATCATTGGTTGTAACCACTGGAGACATATTAATGTTTGATAAAGTTGTACCTTGTCTTGCCTTATCTGTACTCAAATATGTTTGATTGATTTGATTTGATTGTTTGATTGATTGTTTGACAGGCTTCTTGGTTAATTTGATTTTGTTTACATGTTTTCTAGTCAACTTGGGCTCAAGGACATTTTAAGTAGGATTTGTTGTAGACATAGAGTAGACTCCTGCTCAAGTTCACCTTCCTCCCTTCTCGTCATTTAAGAAAAGTGAATTTGATGTTGTTTTTTCAGCTATTGAGTATCCTGAGAAATGTCCCAAGTGCTTCAAGATTTTTCCTCGAGTAGGAATGAATCATGCAAATTACTTGAAACATCTTGAAAGTCATAGGAGGCAAGAGGAAGCTAAAGCCAGGGAAGAAGCTGCACCCAAAAAAACAAGGACACTGACCAGTTTTTTCAAACCAGCTCTCAAACGGTTGAAATCCACAGAAGCAGATGTACAAACACAAGTGAGTGGTGTATATCAACTTGTTTGTTATATAGAGTATGAAGAAGGGTTTTCCCACTTCCGATTTTCCACTTGGCACCGATTTGGAAATTTCCCGTGCTGGACTACTTGGACATTTCGGCGCGAAGCTAGAGACGCTTACGGTCTATTACTTAGTGGTGAACCCCATTGCAGGAGCAATTTTTTGGTTTCGCTCTTCAACGCTTACACAATCCCTATATCCATTTTTGGAAGTTAATTAGTGTGATTGGCTTAAGGACAATCCGGAAGTTGTTTTTATAACTATGCCAAGTACCTACTAAGTCTTCCAACCCCCATGGGCTCATAAGCGCAGATTTACGCGATTGTACGGTGTTACTGATCCATTTGTGGCTGTGGACAATGCCGTGGCGAGTTTGTTTATTCTCTAGACTGGAACCACCCATATCCGTTGCGTTTATAGTCTAATCTGATATTTTTCTGTCGTCTTCACTTATTGTTTTCAGATACTTCATATGGCCACTTCTTGTGCCATGTGTATATGGGTTAATACAGTTATTCATTGGTTGATATCCCTTTTGCTTTTCCCCTAAAAATGATTATCAGATGAATAGGTGAAAAATATTGAAGGAGTATTAATCTGGGATTAATGCGTCCAGGTTGTGAAATGGGCTTTAACACTTGACCAAAAGTAAATAGTGTCGACTGCCACCTGGCTGGAAGGTTTCGACTACCACCAGGCTGAAAGGTGTCGACTACCACCTGGCTGAAATTCAATTTAGTGTGTAAAGTGTCCCGATGAATTTATAGAGGCGAAAGCCTTATTATTGCAATTATATTATCGACCAAAAGTAAAGTGGGTGCGATTTGAAAGGAAGTACTGACTGGGAATGTTACGGTGATGCCAGTTGCACTCCGTATGTTTTCCTTATGCCGCCGCTAGGCAGCGTTACTCCCTTCCGTTGCTTATATCTTTTATACTGTCGCGGCCACTCTATATTATTTGTTAACTCTTACGCCGGGTGTGAGTCACCTTCTTCTAAATACTTCTTTCCCGGTCCCCGGCCGGGTAACAACTCTTTTGACTTAAAGATTGTTCTTTTGTAAGTACATCTATTAATAAAACCTTTTGTTTATTTACGGACCATAGGTCACTTCTATGAGTCTTTGTTAAGCTCCTTAGAGTGGGCTGGCCTGTAAGGCCTAGTGTATGATGGGTGGTTGATAACCTGTTGTGTGTTCGGTATGCAAACCATAGTGTGAATCGACCAGGGGAATCCATAATGAACCCGTGAAGTTTTGCACGTGTAGTAGGCCACCAACGCCCTAGGCCATCCTGACTCCGATGATTGTATACCTGGACATTTACCATCTTATGTCCGGCTTACTACACCCCTCGCCATAACATCAGGTTTGAGAGTGCAAACTCCACATACAAATACAGTCATCGTAACAATGGTTTCAGAAGTGGGATTTGGATTTTTTCCCCGCACCATTGTCGTATCAATGATATAAGAAGTGGATTTTGGATTTTTTTTTCCCCACACCATTGTCGTAACTATGGTACATGAAGTGGGTTTTTGGATTTTTTTTCCCCATTGCTTTATTATAATAATAGGTTAAAAGTAAATTTGCAAATTTTTTTGGTCGAAGAACGTAAAGTAAAATTTTCTGATTTTTTTTTCTTCGAAGAACGTAAAGCGAAAATTTTGGATTTTTTTTTTCTTCGAAGAACGTAAACTAAAATCTTTGGGAATTTGTTTATTGTTTGGAATAAATTATAGGTTTAAAAGTAAGAATGGGGATTTATTATAAGATTTAAGGGGGAAAATAACTTAAAAATTAAATTTTGGTCGATTTACGCTTTGGTTTGTAGTACTGGACTTTTTTGTCGTTTAGTTTAAAGTAAGTGTTACCTTATGACAACTTAGGCCTAAGATCCCCATTTTTCTTGAGGTATGCCCCCAGATAAGTGAGGCAAGTCCTCTATTTATAAGTAAAAATATGGGTACAATATTTTTATTTTGGGTATTTAAGGATATTGGTTAGGTGAGGTTCCACTAATAGCATGATTGATGGGTGCATTAAGATTGCATTTGCCAGAAGTTTTGTAACTTCTTGGGCTGGTTAATAGTTAGTATGACTGTTACATATTTTTTTTTGCTGAATATTTATGATATATTATTCCCTGATCAGGAGTTTATCTTTCATGAATTATGTGGAGCATTTTCATAGGTATTTTTCACCAGTGGTTTTGTTGTCATCGTTGTTTGTGTTAGTCAGGAATCGCGACCTGAGCTAACAAATAGCCTCACAGATTAGAATTTTGTATGGAAATGGATGTTACGTCCATATTTTCCTGTTATTACAGGAATTGTGACCTGTTCCGACATTACACATGATGTTTGTGAATGTGAATGTATTTTAGTGGTATGATTGAGTCCCCTAATTTTTTTTTAGTCATCCTTCTTGGCTGCCAGTTTTATCCGTTATGTTTACTTTATAACTGGGTTGGTTAGCTAAGTTGGAGACCCTCCCCCCCTTGTATGCTTGTTGATATGGTATCAGTAGGCCTCACTTTTTTTTTCTAGTCAACCTACTTTCCTGGCAATGTATCCCTTATGTTTCCTTAATAAGTGGGTCGTTAGGTTAAGTGGGGAGACCCTTCCCCCCCTATAGGCATATTTATAGAGATGAATTGTGGTGCTAGTAGTCCCTGTGTTATTATGTTCCCCTCTCCCTGAGATATAGCACCACTGTTCTAAGACCTTTGTTAGAAGGCAAGAAGGTATTAGCCTTTATTATAAGGCTCTGTTGAGAGATGATGAGTCACATTGTGACCATGCCCCTTCACGTAGTTTTATTATTCCCCCCTCCCCCTTACCCAATGGGCTATTCTCTTAATGATATAGATTTGTATATGACAGTGAAGTCATAATGAATGAGTGAATTAAAAAGTAATGTCATAGGTTACGGACCATGTATCTTTCCATGAGGCTGTATGTTAAACAAACAATGAATAACCCATCTGTGTGAGATGTTTTTTATATGATATGTAATATTCCAGTCATATTTCTTAGTTTTTTGACAAAAATATTCTTCAAGAATTAAAAATACCTCATAAAATGAGAGATTTATGTGGTAATAATTCACATTTGGTATTTAGGTTAGAAGAGTTGGAACCTCACATATTTTTTTTTTAGAAGTTGTCATATGGTAGTGTTTACTTTATTGGTTGTTGCCCCCATTGTATATTGGTCCCTGGTCAGTCTGCTCTGTTTTTTTGTTGTTTTTTTTCATGTTTTTCGAATCTCACTTGATGATTCCCTTTTACTTCAAAAAGTAAATTTTTCGAATTCAAATTAAATATTAAATTCAAGTAAGAAGTAATTCAAGTAAGAACTTATAATATTTAATTAGAACTGTCAAATCTTTTCTGAAATACCTTCACTCTGAAGTTATTTATCTGAAATGTTTGTTAAAATCTCTGAAGTATTGAAAGAAGTTTTGGTTGTCGCTGATTACGACGAAAAATTTGCTGATGAATTGACACTTCGACAAGGTGATATCATCAAAAGTGTTATCAGACACGATGGTGACTGGTGGGAAGGTACCCTTGAAAATAAAAGGGGGATATTTCCTAACAATTTTGTCAAGATTGTTTCAGCAAAAACGGGCCATTACACTGAAATACTTTTTGAAATTAATGGATTAAATTCAGAAGCGTTGGTTCCACACCATCCCCAAATTGTCGACCCCATCACGACAAGAGAGATACAAGGAGGTATCGACTCATCCCTGTCTTTTGAACAGGCTGAAAAGATGTTTGCTCGCTACACGGTACTTTTCAGCTATACTCCACAGCATAAAGACGAACTTAGATTGGTCGCCGGAGACGTCATTTTTCTCATGAATGAATGCGAAAAAGACTGGTGGTTTGGCATCACCAACGGAAAAATGGGCGTCTTCCCATCGATTTATGTCGCTCCTGAATTTGTACAAAAAGTAGTTGAGCCGACAGTGTCTCCCAATATCTCATGTTCTCCAAGTCTCATGATACAACCACCCGTTTCTGAAAAGATGTACGAACGCTACACAGTACTTTTCAGTTACGCTCCACAACATCAAGACGAACTTAAATTGGTCACCGGAAACATTGTTTTTCTTATTCGCGAACACGACGAGGATTGGTGGTTTGGGACCGCAAACGGAAAGACTGGCCTCTTCCCGTCGATTTATGTCGCTCCTGAATTTGTTCCAGGGTTAGTTGAGCCTCCCATTACCTCATTTCCGCCAAGTCAGATGACTGAACCAACCGCGCTACTGGGGAAAACCAACGAGCCTAGCTCGAAGTCTAACTCTGTTTTTAGGAACCCCTTACCAGTAAACCTTGCAGAGCCACCTGCACAGGTTACAGAGAAGCCAGCTAAAGACATGGCTCAGGTGATATACTCGGACGCGATCAAACATCCTGACGAGTTGGACCCCAAGGAAGTTGACATTTTGGCGATTCTGTCAACGGAATTGCAGGGCAAGGACCCGTTTAAAGGACAGGTCAACAGGAGCATAGGAGCGTTTCTGGCCAAACGCCTTATCTTGCTTGTGGTCCCCGCCTCTGTGATCAAACTGGTGAGACCAGAGCGTCCGCCAGAGAAGCCACCCCCTCAATTCGACCAAAGTTTCAGGTAGTAAACATCTGATTCTTTCTCAGTCACCTGAAACGGTGATTAATAAACTTATTTTCAGCTATCCTTTCATCAATCTTTTCAAACCCCGATCTAACAATAGTTTTTTTTTTCCAATATAAACCATACCCTTCAGTGCAGATAGCAATTCTCTTTTGGACTCGGGAAATGAGTGTTTTGCGCCCGCTCTTCAACCGCTTTCGAACCAGCCGCCCTTACTTGTTATTGGAGATTTTTACCAGACGCCTGTGTTACGGCCTCACTCTTCGAATCAACTATCTCGTCATGTGCGTTTTGAAGATGAAAAACCAGTCCTCCCTGCGCCCATATTGACCCCGGTTTTGACTGGTTATTTTCCGGCCTCCAATAACACCGTAGATTCTTCAACCGGCCCACCCGAGACTCTGCAAGCAGCATCCTATATCCACGCCCCGAGACGAGTTTCTCCTCCGTTGGTACGCGTATCTCCACCGTCCCCCCAAATTCCCTCCTCGCGATCTGACTCACCACCTTCTAGGCCTCTGCCGCCTGCAGACAATCGTAGTTCACCGCATGTGCCCAATGACCCGCCGGCAGCTGAACTACGACTGTCTAATGATGGCGTCACGCCAGATAGTAGAAACGTTTTAGGGGGTGAAGCCCCAGACTCTTTCGTTTTACAGGTGAGCCCATCTAACGGCTCCTGCGAACTGGTGTTCTCGCCTATTCTCGGCTCTACTCGAGGATCCATGGACAGTAGCCACAGCCGGCCATCATCTTTTTCTCAGTTAAATTCAGACCCAGATGTGCACTCTGCACATTCTAGTGGGCCTAGTGATAATGATTCAGACAGTCCTGTAACTAACTCTCGTAGAATCTCAACCCCAAATACACAGTACAGGACTCCATTTCGACCAAATGACCCTACTCCGAATACCCCGGTTATCACAGCCAGCCGTTTTCGAGGCGCTCTTCGCTTAGAAGGGAATGATAGCCGTCTTTTCTACCAATTAGCATTTGATTCAGATTCAGGAGATAGTATTCAGTCAAATCAATCATCCCAGGCTTTAGCCCAGCCTTTAGCTTCAACAAATTCTAATAATTCGGAATCTAACGTTAACGAATCCCCAATAAATCCGCCGGCTGCTACTTTCCAACGCGACGAGTTCGAGCCGACGCCTACATCGTCTTGGTATGGGACTCCCTTACCGTCCCCGACGCTGCACGACCGACCCATCTTCATCCCTTCCCCATCCCCCCCTGGAATCTGCAACGCTCCAGTCCTGCCTATCCCGACTGCGGCAGCGTCTTTCGTCGACCCACCAACTTCTCCTATTCCGTCGACCTCCACCCAGCCCATTTTGGAGCTGCGACGTTCGGTCAGGCACCGCAACCCACCTGAGCGGTATGCCTCTCACGACCACAGACATTAGACCTGTCCCACAGACACGGCGACATCTCCAACCCTGAAGTGTCTTTTATATATTTTTTTGCGCCAATGCGCCTCTTACCCGCCAGCGGCAGTATGCCTCCAAAGCCTGGCCAAATTTGACCCTCTACCCTGACGTGTCATTTATACATTTCTGCGCAAATGCGCCACTTACTCCGCCAGCGGCATATATGCCCTTGCAGCCTGGCCGTTTTCAAACCCTCTACCCCTATGTGACATTTGATGTAAATAGTTTACCGTGATAGTTTAGCGTACCTGCGGCCACTATATTTTAAGGCCCTCATTGCAGATTGCCTGCTACCTCTTGTGTGTAGCCTGTGTGAGTTCAGTTTGGTTCGGCTCAGTGATATTCACCTGTATGGTTGATAAGCCGCAAATATTGTTTCTTCCGTGTTATGCCTTAACATTTTGTACTGCCTGTGTGGCCGATTCCGGTTCGGCTCTTGTGATATTTGCCTGCGTGGTCGACAAGCCGCCGGTAGTGCTTACCATTATTTGTATTTATTTATGTACTGCCTGTGTGGCCGAGGCTGGTTCCGCCTAAATGTACAGTCCCTTGTCTTTCTGACAAGTTTCAAGTTCAAGCTCCTTCTTTGTTGTTGCCTTTGTGGCTTATTTTTTTGCAAATTATGCCCTTCTGGCCAAGTATTTGCAGAGATTCATGATCTCATGATGGATTTTGTGGCATTTTGTCACTGTTATATATATTATGTTTGTTATGTTGGCCTTCTGCCTCTATATCAATTTAACTTTGGCATTTTGCCGTTATATTAAATTAAGCCTTCTGCCATTATCCACTTTGGTCAATATTGTTTATTATTTATTTATATGAAGTTTTGTTGGACTTAGGAGTTTAGCACCTGTTAACCCCAAACTGGCATTCGGGTGGTTTTTCTTTTATTGGGTGGACATCGGGTGGTATAATTATTTTCGTATCTTTTATATACGAAGAATCTGACCAATTCTTTCTTTTTTTTTCACTTTTATAGAATTCACTTAACATTACATAAAATTAATTAAACTTTAAAAACAATCCCCTGTTCCTTTCTTTTTATTGTCCCCTGAGGGTGGATCAGTACGCGGTACATCAGCAGCCCAGCGCAACTTCGGCCATTTCCAGCAAGCCAGCGCAACTTACACCATCTCCACCTGTTCCAGCAGCCCAGCGCAAATCTAGCATAAGCAGCACCATCTTCATCACATCAATTGTCCGTTGCAGCAGCCCAGTTCAACTCAGCATACGCAGAACCGTTTCCAGCTTTAACCACCCTGTTCCAGTCAACCATAGCAACACCAGTCGACTCAGCGTCACCTCCAGCTTTTGCCAACACAAGTGACCCCATCATCATAACCAGCGCCTGAACCATCTTCCTACCCAGCGCCTGTCGTACCAGCTCTGCGATGCACATCTCGCCAGAGTACGCTCCACCTGCCAAGCCAACCTGCAGTCTTCAGCCACCTAACTTATTCAAACCACTTCCAGCTTTAACCAACATCTTTTCCGCTTGCCTATGCAACATCACCACCCACCATCTCCGCCGCTCCAGCGCAACACCAGCACCATCTGCTTTTGCCATACCGGTACCAGCTAACATCCCCACCTGTACACCAACATCTTCCCCGCCTGTAAAACCACCCATCGCCTACGCCACTCCAGCAACACCTGTACACCAACATCTTCCCCGCCTGTAAAACCACCCATCGCCTACGCCGCTCCAGCAACACCAACACCATCCGCTTTGCTATGCCCGTACCAGCTGACCCCTCAAACCACAAAGCTGACGAACCACCATGCCGACTCTACATCGCCACTCCATCCTCTTGTATTTCTCTAAACTTTAAAAATAATATATTTTAATTTGGGTCTAAGGTCAGATTTATGTAACATTTACGGTTAACTTTTAGCAGATGGATGCCAAAAGTTTGTTAATCTGGTGCTTAACTTTTAAGTCCGTGGGTCACGGACTCAATATGGAGGGGAGGTATGTTACGGTGATGCCAGTTGCACTCCGTATGTTTTCCTTATGCCGCCGCTAGGCAGCGTTACTCCCTTCCGTTGCTTATATCTTTTATACTGTCGCGGCCACTCTATATTATTTGTTAACTCTTACGCCGGGTGTGAGTCACCTTCTTCTAAATACTTCTTTCCCGGTCCCCGGCCGGGTAACAACTCTTTTGACTTAAAGATTGTTCTTTTGTAAGTACATCTATTAATAAAACCTTTTGTTTATTTACGGACCATAGGTCACTTCTATGAGTCTTTGTTAAGCTCCTTAGAGTGGGCTGGCCTGTAAGGCCTAGTGTATGATGGGTGGTTGATAACCTGTTGTGTGTTCGGTATGCAAACCATAGTGTGAATCGACCAGGGGAATCCATAATGAACCCGTGAAGTTTTGCACGTGTAGTAGGCCACCAACGCCCTAGGCCATCCTGACTCCGATGATTGTATACCTGGACATTTACCATCTTATGTCCGGCTTACTACACCCCTCGCCATAACATCAGGTTTGAGAGTGCAAACTCCACATACAAATACAGTCATCGTAACAGGAATGACCGTGAAAGATCAAGGTCAGAGCAAGCACCATAAATAAGTAATCCTGCTCATTTTGACACATTCATTTTTCTTACAGGGTGCTGTTGAAAGTGCACATCCTACTGAAGCAGTTGCCTGCGATGCCGACGAACTACTGCAGCTGCCCGCAGCTTTTGCTATCGATCGAACAGAAGTAGATGACAGAGAAGTGGTCCTTGTACTTGGGCCTACAAAACCACACATGGCTGAGACAGAAGTTCAACAGCCCCTTAAGTCAGTGGCTAAATGTACCGGATACACACCAAAACTTGGCGGCCCATTTTATGCCCGCTACCCGTTCCAACTGCAAGAAGTGACACCGCTCCACTTCATTCCTGGCCCAGGGGTTCTTTACCATGTTACCTGTATGGAAAATGAGAATATGCTTGTTCCTCACCATAGTCATACACAGTGCAGGCATTGTTTTGGCCTCCAGTTTGACAAGTGCATCATCGCCATTGAGAAGAGAGCCATGGAAACAACGCAGGGTATGAACTACAAATACCTGAACCACGAACAAATGGTAGAAAAGGCTGTTTATTATCATACCAAATACCGCGAAGTAGTGTTGCGATCTATGAACTTAGAGAAAAGTGAATGTACGGGACCTCAAGATCACAACGTACAAACGAATGGTGCAGGCCTTGGCTGAACGTGATATTCCCCGCTTGAAACAAGTTGTTAGTCAGTGTCTAAAACAAAACAGAAGTATCAACTTTATAACCCAGAGACTTAGTGATGCAGCTTCTGCTGTTTATCGAGCTAAAGGCTTCACCGTTACCGACTTTGACCTTGGATGTATGATCCTTCATGTTGGTGGACCGCGACTGCTGTGCATACTACAAGGAGTTCTTGGATTACCAAGCGCAAGCTGGATCAGGATGAAATCGAAAGAGCTGGGCTTCCGTATGAAGCTTGTTCCGCACTCCAGGGCAGATCTGATGACTGTTGTGAAGGAAAATGTGGATCATATACTTTCAGAACTGACCAATGTTTCTCCTCTGTTACTGAATGTGAAGCTTGACGGTATTGCTCTGGAAAAGAAATTGCGTTGGGAGGCTCGTGGAAAGTTCGTCGCTGGTATCTGCTGTGTTTGTCAGCCATGCATCGTCGACTTCAGCAATGTCAGCGATATCGAATTCATTAGACAACGTCTTGAGAATTCTAGTCTTCATCTTGCAAGTGAGTGTCTTGTCTTCTATTTGTGCTTCGTTGACAAGACTGGATGCGAAATAGGGAAGCCATTCCTTGCCTTACCCATGTGCAAGAAGGACTCTAAAAGTGCCCAGATCTTGGTGTTTGACTATGTGTTCAAGACGATAAAAAATCTGAGGAAGAAGCGTAAAGATGTCACGTTCGGGAATATTGGTACGGACGGAGATGCACCGCGAAGAAGAATTCTGGAAGGCTATGTCGCAAAAGAAAAAAGGGATTTCGTCACTGATGCTGAGATCGAGAAAGCGGTTGGGCCGCTTGATTTCACCCAAAACTATGATCCAAAGCATCTTACGAAGCGTCTCTGGCATCGGATATGTGTGGTTGGAGTTATGATTGGATCTAGTCATTTTAAGGCTACCTCGTTAATCCCTATACTCAGTACCGTGGGTGGAATCAAGTCCCCAGAGAAGTTCTTTGATGCTGTTGACAAGCAGAACGTACCTACAGCTTCTAAACTATTTCAAGCAGTGAAGTCTGTCTCTCAAGTTCCAAGACGTGACTGGGGACTGTTTGAATGCATTTATTCTGATTTTCAGGTTTTGGCCAACATTTCCAAAGCCCTCCTTGCCCTATATGCTGAGCCTGATATGGACCTGGCAGACATTGTACTATTAGTCTCAGAGGCGACGCACCTGATGTATGTATGCTTCAAGTCAAAAGGAACTGAATTCGTAACGGCTCAGTTCTACCATGATTTCCTCCGAACTGTGCAAGACGTGCAGATAGGCATCATGAAACATCAAGGACCAGATCCACTTCCCTTTGTGGTCTCGGAAAAAGGTTCTGACTATGTTGAAGGCGAGTTTCGTACCGTCCGTACATTAACCCACGATCGTAACGCGGATGTGGTTCAGCTTGAAGAAAGACTTTTGCACGCCGACTCGATTCGTCAAATAATGCGAAGGAACTCGACGTGGAAGAAACGAGACAGATCCAGGCTCGATGCCAGTCGTGGTATAGACCATGTGCCAGTTAGAGAATGGTCGGGCAACACAAACCCAAACTCAGTTCAAATCAACATCCTAATAAAATTGGCACATTTTCGTGCTGAGACCCGTCTCGGAGACTGCGCCTGGTATGAGAAGCAGAGTCTTCCGTCCCTAGAAACTGAGACAGCGTACCTAAGCCTTGGGGCATGCATGATTGGCACGTCTCCGTTCTGTCTCCTCGATACTGAAGAAATGAACTCGGACACCGATAGTGACGTCTCGTTGGACTCCGACTCGAGGGGCAATAACGATGTTCAACAGATATCCCTTGTCCCTATTGTATCCGTAGAAGAGATATTGGTTGAGTCTCAGCAGTCTTGTCCTGGAGATTATACTGAAATCGAGGGGGAAAAAGTTCACAAGGCTACTATCTTGCGCGAACTTTCAGTAGATTTTTCAAAACCTTGCTCAGCTGACAGGTTGAAAAGAATCCGAGGATATACTCGATTTGACAATTCTCTGAACAGGAGTACGGATGGAGATCTTGACTGTCTCATGGTCGGAGACGCTGTGTTGTATCTCCTTATACACGAAGCGAAACTCATTCCCATGATTGGTGTCATTGTCGACATTATGGAGGGATTGACATTAAAAGTGAGAAACTTGAAGCTTGACTCCGAAAATGCCACAGATCTTGTTTGGAGTATAGAGCAAGGTTATTGTGGTGAAGAACTGATCGTGAAGTCTGTCGGAGCTTCGCCTACTTTTGAGGGCAAAAATGACAAGCTTGTCCACACCTTTTGTCGAGAGGAAGTGCAAGAGGCATTTGATTTGCTGTTCGAGAAAACTGACGGTGCACCAAGACTGAATTGTACAGGGTTCAGTTGCTGCTTGAAGTTTTTGGAAAAGACTCCTATTCCTATCGTTCAGATTCCAGTGGACCTTGTTCAGACGGAAAACACCTTTCCCTGCAAAGTGGCAGGTTGCAGAAAACGCGTCAAGAAGCCGCAAATGAGGATGCATATTGCTCAGCATATCTTGAACAAGCAGCTCCTTTCTAATGCTTGTGGATTCTGCGGAGGGATTGGTGGTAAGTGTAAATCTAGTAAGCTTACCTATTGTGCTCTTTTAAGAGAAGAGAACGTACTTAGAACTTTGCCTGGTCTTGAGTTGTCTTTCCCGTCTCGTTGCACGTCTCTTCAGTGTCGTTGGTAAGTCTTTTCCAGGGTCTGCGTTTCGCAAAGAACACGTTGCAGTAGTTGCCCTTTGCTGCTGGATTGGAAAGTTGGAAATAGCATTATTGCAGATCATTTCTTATTTAGATGCGATGATTTGAACTGGTCGTTATGACCCAGGGTCAGAGGAAAGACTCTAACATAAAGTGACCGATTTTACCGTGAAACTGTAATGCTCAGATCTTGATCACGTGTTCTTGTCCACATCGCATGTTTTACCAGTTTGGAATACAAATAAATTTTTCTTTTCAAGATCCACGATGTGAAGTCTCTATCGGCCAGACGTCAGGATCAGGCGCGAAGAAGTTCTTCGGTATCGTCGATTGCAAGTGTCCGTACAGGGAAAACTACTATAGCAAAAAAGCTATGACCCCGACAAGGAAAAAGCCTTCCACCAACAGGCCTACTCGGTGTCCAATTTGCAGCAAGAAATTTTGGACCTATCATGGATCTGACCACTATCTATCGGAACATCCGGGTGAAGTGCTTCCGTCTGAGTTGACCGTTACAGATCTCGAGAAAGTATTCCTGGGAATCCAAAAGAAATAGTAGAGTTATCTTTCCTAGTCGAATTTCAGTGGTTGGCCTATGTAGCCTGGTATACGTTTGAAATGTACCTTTAAGCCGCTTTCACATTGACGCGTTTATCTTGCGTAATCTGATGCGTATGCGTCGATGCAACGCTATTCTTGCGTTGCGTCGACGCGTACGCATCAGATTACGCAAGATAAACGCGTCAATGTGAAAGCAGCATTAGACTTGGTCTAGTCCATATTAGTGTAGGCTACTGACCTTTCCGTTCTATTGATATTTGTCGACTGTGCCTGCGACTGACGACTGCGCTTTTAGACTGATGCGAGTCAAAGGCAACAGCATAGTTTCGAAGTATTCGCATCACCTATAATATCTATTCCTGCCATTCTAAGAGCGAACCTATACTCCTTGCTGACATGTTCTCAGCCCTCTGTCAAGTTTCCAAAAAGACCCATAATTTTGTAATTAGTCGCATATGCTAATCTATACTAGCATCTTACAATGCTGTGGATTTTTTTGGAAGTCAATATTATTTCACGGAAAGCCACTCCGCTGTTTGCTTTCCAGGAAAATTTGGTTGCTTTCCAGGATCAGCGCATCGCCGTAAGCGCTCTAAAAAGGGTAGCGAATTTCAGCCCAGATCGCTAAACTAGTGGGGCTTTCCAGGCCGAGGTGTACTTAGCTTATGGTAGGTGATATAATCCGTGTACGATGATGGTAGGAGAGGACAGCATCCATGATGGGAGTGTAATTTGTTCGATATTCTGTTTGCCCTTGTACTTGAGTTGAGCAGCCATAGTTTTGCGTCTGTGAGTTTTAGCGAATGCAGACTGCAACCGTGCAGGCCTACGGTTTTAGTGATACAACGTAATTTTGTTACCTGATGATTGGATATGAATAAAAAGTGATTTGATTTTTCTTAGATTGTTTGGCATAGTGTGCGGAAACAGCCTAGACACAAGTTCGCGGAGCTTTCCAAACCGAAGTGTACTAAGCTTTTAGTACCGTACGTTACCGTCATCCGTGTAGGCCTACTGTGTGATGTGAGTTTCAGTTTTTTCGTATTTGTGTTTGCCCTTGTTCCCGAGCGGAGCAGCCATAGTTTTGCGTTTAGCTGCGTTTTGTTGCCTGAAGATTGGACCTGAATAAACGACTGATTTGATTTGTGTGTTTCTTTGGGATAGTGTAATACCTGAGTAGAGCTATATTATTCACCCAGAGAGGATATTTGGTTACATATGCTAATTTTTCTCGAAAAGTTGTTCAAAAACTGAATTTTAGGTAATTTTAAAAAAAATTCTGAATTTTTTGACGATTAGACCACCCCATTTCAATTGGGTTCTGCCTATTTTTCGCGATAGACCACCCTATTGCAATTGGGTTCTAGCGATTTGCCCGCGATAGACCACCCTTTTGCAATTGGGTTCTGGCGATTTGCTGCGATAGACCACCCTTTTGCAATTGGGTTCCGGGACTCAAAAAGGACCACCCCCACGGGGGTTGACGTCTCCCTTTTTTGTCTCTGTGTCCTCCTGCTTAGGATTCATGTCCATCAGTTCCTGGACCAGGAACTGATCTGCGCATTAAGATAAAAGTTAGTTTGTAAAGGTTTGCAGGGTTCAGACATGGATTTAAGTTGTTTTTCTGTGTAGTGTTCTTAGTTAAAATGTTTTTTTTTTGTTAACTAATAACTCAATTGTGTTTTTCTGAACTGTATAAGATGGCAAAATGGGGAGCCAAGTAAACTCGCATCTTATCAGTTACATACATATGAAGGAATGGCTGGCAGGAAAAAAACTTCTCACCTACTTTTGGAGCAAAGGGAGTGAAACGGGCTGGTGAGCCCCAACAAACCAACCAGACATCAAAACCACGTTTGGATGGTTACAGTGGTAATACTCATGCGCCTAATAGTAATAATTATGTACTTGGTAGGGGGATACCTTCTCTAATCGAGATCACGTTTCTCTAGATTGCGGGGTAGACGGTATTAATTATGTCTAGGACACTCTCTTTAAGCCATGAGCTCAAGGTAAAACGAATTAATTATGGCTAGGACACTCTCTTTAAGCCATGAGCTCAAGGTGCCGCTCGGACCTGGTAGTACATCTAAGGTATTTCGTCCTGCTGATTTACAAGCATATGACATCGACAGTAGCAGTGATTTCGAGTATTACACATTTATGAGAAGTTCCTCATGGAACAAGCTTGCTGAGTGTCCTGATGAAAGTATTGTCTTAATTATGTCTAGGACACTCTCTTTAAGCCATGAGCTCAAGGTGTCGCTCGGACCTGGTAGTACATCTAAGGTATTTCGTCCTGCTGATTTACAAGCATATGACATCGACAGTAGCAGTGTCGTATTACACATTTATGAGAAGTTCCTCATGGAACAAGCTTGCTGAGTGTCCTGATGAAAGTATTGTCTGGATTTACTCTAGGCCTGATATCCTACCAAGCCTAGCAAGCACTGAGCCTGATTTCCTCCAAGATCAGCACAGAGGACAACTCTTGCTACACCTCGCTATCAACCCTCAGCTGTCTGATACATCCCCAGTTGTTGCCATTGTATTGGGGTTTGGAAATGAGTCTATCTTTGCGGAATATGCTGATGCGTTTAAGAAAGAACAGGCTAAAAGATTTGATGAAAAGCGCACAAGAAAAGTAGATACCATAAAGATGACGGCGGTTGTATCTTTAAAGAAGGACACTGTGGATAAAGCATGGACACTAGTGTTAAAATAAAGCGAGAGGTTCATAAAAGCTTCGGATGCCGAGCTTTTAGCCTGTTTATCTGTAGCAAAGACACATCCTGGCGTGATGATTAGATCATTTGCTTACTGTTACTTCCCGTATGTTCGACCGTGGATGGACGAGAGATATAAAGCCGTGGATTTTTCTGACGTAAAGGATGTATTTTCAGCCACTATAGGAAAGGTTGAAACGACACCTACAGCAGCCACTGCTAGGGAATCCATCATTGCAACCGTTGCAATTTTCCTTGGGCCGGCTTTCTCACAGCAGGAGCTGTTCCCCACCCAGCTAACAAGAAGAATCATAGCGATGGCTGCAAATGGATTGATAGAGGCCTGTACGGAAGGGGAAGTTAAGAGAGTCTTGGAAACAAGAGGCCTGACATTGGATAGGCTAAGTCCAAAAACTGATGAAACCCTGGTCCAGATTATCTGCGTTGATGACCAGCTGCAAAGCAAAAGAATGATGACAGAGTCTGAACTCATCTCTGAAGAAACATTCCTATAGGTACCAGGTACTAGTGATATCTCATGGGCCGTCCTGACCCAAATGAGACTCGTTTTCAAAAATTTGAGACAGACTACTTTAGGATTTGCGGTTGCTGCCAGAGGTCCTGTAGTTGCCATCTTGGCTGATCGATACCCTGAGCGACTGTACGCTTGGGAAAGTACCCGTATGCGGGACTTGTAGAACAAGTAGATCGAGAGTTCCAACAAGCGAACTATCCTCGTATGGCCTTTGCAGGAGTTTTATATCGTGGAACTACTATCAAGGATCCACAGGAGATAGAAAGATGGAACAAGTATGCAATTGCGGCAATTGAAAAGGCGGTAGGATCCGCATCTAAAGCCGCAGAAGTAAGGATGATAGTCAAGATGTTGCCCACTGTTGACACTGTTACAGTGACCAATGTCATTGAATACATGACTCTCGAGGGTGCTCAAGGCATCATGAACTAGGAAAATGAAGAATTCAACCGAGCCGTTTATCAGCAGCTCTCAGCGAAGAAATCAACCCGTCCGTGGTATATAGCCACAAGGGATAAAAATGAAGGTTTAGCTAGAGCTGCCATTGTGAAAGATCTGTTGGCTGCAGTCGATGAAATTTACAGCGAGTCTTTGGCTCAGTATGAAGCGTATATCGATGCTAATGTAGAGGATATCCTAGTGGGGCCAGCTAGACGAATGCTCAAGGCATGGACTGCCGAGTGCCATGATATGAGGAAAGAGTATGCTTCGCTTGAACAGAGATTAAGGTAATAGATAGCAGAGGATTCCCGGGATTGAAAGATGATTTGATTCTGAAGATAGAAGGTCTTCTCAACAAGGTATCAGGAGAAGAGATATCGGATGCTTTGAAGAACCTTAGAACTGAGTAATCAAAAATGAGACCAATTTATGGTGTGTCTAGATTCTCTCGCTCAATTGCTCAAAATTCTTAGTCTTAACGTAAAAAAAAAAAAAAAAAAAAAATACATAAGAACATTACGTGGACGTAAATTTCCTCCACGGATGGAAGGGATAAAAGCATCTATCTTCTGCTAAAGACTGTGACCAGTGAATAACGGCCGACCGAACGAACTTTCTACTCTACGGTCGTGAGCTGAAAATCCAACCCTTCTAACTTTCTACTACATTCGAACAGTGTCCAACGGCCGACCAAACGGACCCCTTCTTCATTATTATATGGTCGCGAGCTGAAAATGATCAATTATCTTCACCAATCAGATGAAATCTATCTAAAGGAAAAGGACGAATACTACAAAATGGACAAGAGTGGAAGTTTCACAAAAAGCTAGTGAGTGAACGAAAACGGTTTCCGAGGAGCCAATTTAAAAAAAAATAAGTGCTCATCATAATTAGGTTAGGTTTGAACATAATGTAAATGATCGTGTAATTAACCATATTTGATATTCATGCGCTAAGGGTTAACGCTTGTGTTGTTTGCACCCCGTCATTAGTATCGTAATAATCATTAAGTGTAGTATTCGTATTTTAACATTCAGTAGTAGTAGCAGTATTCATTTATATTGACAGTAGTAGTTGACCATAAGTATATAATCAATAGTTATTCTGTTTTGTATATAGTACGTAATGAGTAATTAATTACTACAGATCGGGAGATCTGTTTTTCCGTAGGTGGGCCGAGTTGTAACGGATGATCGTAACACTAATATTTAATGACCCTGTGAGTCACAACTCCATCGGCATACGGCACCACGAGTAAGATTTAGATGACGAGTGCTAGATTTATGGTCTCGCGGATTTAGCAAGATCGCTAAATATATTCAGACTCAGAGTAAGCAATATTGGCACAAGTTTCAACAAGATTGCAAGTATTTAGCAAGATCGCTAATTCCCTAACCGGGATCACGGAAAGTTATAAAAGCCAGGAGATGGGACTCGCAAGAGTTAGTTCGTCAATAGTGAGTTCTTCGAGAGTGAGTTCTTCGAGAGTGAGTCCTCCGAGAGTTAGTTCTTGAATAGTTAGTTCCTCGACAGTTAGTTCTTCAAGAGTTAGTCCTTCGATAGTTAGTTCCTCGCAAGTGAGTTATTCGTCAGTGTTATCTACTTGTCAGCGTTTGTCTTCGTCTTCGTCTCCAGTATCGAGTGTTAGAGCGAGTCCAGTTAAAGTGCAACTGAAGAGCAGATGTCGACATACATGGAGGATTATTAGTAAGCGATATCAGGCTTAGGATTTAGGAGTGGAATTAGTAACGCTGTTTAAGGTAAAATAAACATTCATTTATACTTCAACCTGTGTTGTATATAGTTCTACCACCGAAGATAAAGAACCCCAATACACCGCCTCCGCGCTACACATTTATTCTTCTCTCTACCGCTACAGCCCTAGAATAAGGCAGCCCACTCCACCCCCTCCAAATGTATGTCGAGTGGGGGGGGGCACCTATCCGAATTTATCAATGTTTGGCAACGTTTATTGAACCCAAGTGCATTTCTTTTGAGTGTTTTAAAAGGTTACCAGATCCGTTTTCGTGTGAAACCGCGCCTTTCAAAGGTAAAAATGCAGGTTGTAAATTCGCAACAACAAAAGAGGCTTATTTTGACCGAGATCAGGAGTTTGATAAAGAAAGGTTCTCTTGTCGAAGTTACGAATCCGGACCCCGGGTTCTACAGCCGTGTATTTCTGGTACCAAAACCTTCAGGCAAGTTCAGGTTGATTGCGCATCTGTCAGTTTTGAACGAGAACATTTTGAAAATGCCATTTCGGTTTGTAACTTTCCGCCAGATATCTCTGTTAATTACTCAGAATCGGTGGGCGACAAAAGTCGATTTAGAAGACGCCTTTCTCCATGTGTCGATGGCACCTTCTTCCCAGAAGTATCCACGAATTGCGATAGGTGGAAAAGTATTTCAGTTCAAAACTCTCCCCTTTGGGTTGACGACTTGCCCTGCAATTTTGCCCATGCGCAGGATAGCAGTTTTCCTGCGAAAGGAAAACATCTGTCATTCACTATTTGGACGATTGGTTGATTTTATCCCCTACAGTCGAAATCTGCAGGTCCCATACGTACCGCGTAGTATCCTTGTTGAAAAAATTGGGCCTAATTATTTCCAAGACGAAATCTATGTTTGAGCCGGCATAGACGTTCGAGTAGTTAGGGGTTCGATACGACTTGGTGAGTCATTTGTGTTTCCCACCAAAAAAGAATTTGATAGAAAGTTGTATTTTGGTGAGAAATATTTTGAAGGGAAAATGTATTATAATGAGAAAATTGTGTTCACTGATAGGGAAATTAAATTCTGTAGCCGATTATTTGAAAATGGGCAGTTTGATTTCGCGACCAATTCAGTATTACTTGAATTCATGGGTTCACCCTCGAGATCAACCTTCCAAAATGAAGAGTATTATCCCTATATTGGCCCTCCTCAGGAGTGCTTTAACCCCATGGAAAAGATTGAAATTGTTGTATGTTGGTGTCCCCCTAGGACCGTTTATTCCAACCGACCACGTTTACTCGGATGCGTGTTTGACCGGTTGGGGTGGTCATTGGCGGGTAAAACAGATTTCGGGCCATTTTTCAAGATCGGAAGGCCGTTGCAGTATAAACCGATTGGAACTGCAAGCAGCTTATTTGACCTTCAGTCCCTTCGCAGCACAATTGAAAGATCGAAAAGTGCTGTTGCATATCGACAACAAGACAGCTGTCTCTTATATGGTCTCTATGGTTTTGTTCATAGAAGCAGCATGATTTTCGAGGTTAGCATCGGAATTCAAAATTTCTATCCAAGCTGTCTACATTTCAACAAGAGCAAACAAAATAGCCGACCAGTTATCCAGGGGCAAAGCCACCACGCGTTTAATACCGAAACGCAAGGATTCGGCTTTAGATATAAACATAGTGAGGCAAATATTCAGCGTATACGGGACACCCGAAACAGATCTATTTGCGATCCGGACGAATGCGAAGCGGCCAACGTTTTGTTCCCTTCGTCTGGAGGAGGGGGAGTTAGCAACCGATTGTTTCAGTTTGAATTGGACGGGGTGTTCCTCTATGCGTCCCCCCTCCTATATACTGATAGCGGATTTATTGTTGAAAATGCAACGAGAACCGTGCACCTTGATTCTGGTAGCCCCCGCTTGGCCTTCCAAGATTTGGTTCAGTACTCTGTTAACCCTCCTCAGAAACCCCCGATGGAACTCTTGACAATCCCCAATCCCCTCAGTTGTGGCAGTTTACAACACCCCAACCCAGGTCGGTTGCAATTACGCGCTTGTCTACTCTCGTCAACCTCCTAAAAGAGCTAGGATTTTCGGACGGCGTAGCATCTCAGATCGCGCGCAAGCAGCACACTAGCACGTTAGCCATCTACACAAGTAGATGGCGCATATTTGGTAAGTGGTGTGATATGAACAATATTAACCCAATCGAGATCGGACCTCAGGCGGTTACTCAATTCTTCGTGGAATTAATAACCGTTAACCCTTAAAGGGACAACGTTGTATATTTGCAACACTCACTTTTGAAGACGCAAACGCCAACTATACGCAAAGATTTTGGACTGGTACCACTCTCATATCTTCTCTGTACTATGATAGGTTGCGCTTAAGGCGGCATTTTTCCGGCGGGGTCGCCATACTGGTTTCTGTCGAGGTTGACAGAGGGTGCCCTAATTTTACTGGAAAAAGTAAGTTTTTTGTTTTTCGTTGGTTTTGAAGACAAATACATTTGCAGGAGAGAAAAAATTGGCCAAAATAAGAGCTTGAGGGACAGTCTTTCCTGGCATGAAACGTCGAAGACCATGGATTTCGCGGGAACAAAGTTATAGGCTAAGTATTACTGGTGATGTGCAAATTTGCAACAATGGTCCTTGGGTGTAACAAAAAAAGGGGGAGGAAAGAGTTAGTGGGAAAATTAGTAATTCAACAGTATGAACTACTGACGTTTACACAACCCAGTGCCTGTACCCCTGAATGTTTCTACAACTAATTTACAACAATGTTCTTTAGTGCATAGACCACACAGTAAGTAATGGCTTTCAGCTTTCAGGATGAGGGAATCTTATGAGAAGCTGCAAAGAAAATGCAGAGAAAGGCCAATCGACGTTCAAAAGGCAGCGACGCTGCTGTTTGAGATCCCGGATGATAATCTGTCAGAGGTGGATGACATAAGTAGCGATGATCATGATGAACTAGTAGCTGACCCAAACTACGTTCCTCCAGCCTTCGATGACTCTGCTCATGACGAATGTCTCCGAGGTACTGACGAACAGTTCCAAGGCGTACTCGAAGCTGAAGAGTCGCCACTAGAGGTTCTACCAGGGCAGTCACGGTCTTCGAATGCTTCCAAAAACCGAAAGGTTGAGTATACCTGGAGAAAGGTGGAGACTGATCCGACTGACATCCAATGGAAGGGTCTTGAAAGAGAGTGCCCAGCAGAAATGAAAAGCCCACTTGAATACTTCGAGAAATTTTGGAATGATGAACTGTTCTCAATGATTGTCGAGCAGACAAACCGGTACGCTCTTCAGAGTGGGGAAGCCAATCTAAATGCCACAGTCAGTGAGCTCAAAAGCTTTCTTAGCATTGCACTTCTTGTCGGAGTGATCAAAGTTCCAAACTATCGGATGCACTGGGCTGCATCCAAGCGATACCCTCCGACAAGATGGCACTGAAGCGGTTCGGAAAGTTCAAACGATTCCTCCATTTCAGTGATAATAAGGAGTGGAAGAAACCTGGAGAAGAAGGGCACAACAAGCTTTTGGCCCGATTTTGGAGGCAACTCGACAAACGTTTCTTCAAATACCACCGTCAGAAAGACACAGTATTGATGAACGAATGATCCCGTTCCGTGGTAGAACTCATTTACGCCAATACTTACCGAAGAAACCCACAAAATGGGGGATAAAAGTTTTTACGAGAGCCACTGTTTCTGGCTTTGTCTGCGACTTTCAAGTCTACACAGGAAAAGACACTCTTCCTGGTGCAGACTCAGAATTTGGAATATATGGGAATGTGGTGATCAAGCTAACCGAATCGTTGCCAAGCGGTCTGAACTTCAAGTATAACTGGTTCAGCTCATTTCGTCTTCTTGAAGTGCTGAAAGAGAAACAGTTCCATGTTGTTGCTACGATGAATAAGGCCCGGATCAAGAACTGTCCACTCATTTCAGACGCCGAGCTCAAGAAGAAACCCCGTGGCACCTTCGATTACCGCACAACACAAGGTAGTGGTATCACTTGTGTGAAGTGGCTAGACAACAATCCTATTTGCCTTGTGTCAACCTACATAGGGACCAATCCAGTTGACGAATGCCAACGCTGGTCAAGTAGCACTCGGCAAAGGGTCCCTGTACCAAGGCCTGCGATCGTGACCGAATATAACCTTCACATGGGAGGTGTGGATCTGGCGGATATGTTGGCAGCTATATGCCGCTCACAGCTACGTATCAAGAAGTGGTACATGAGGATTTTCGTTTGGCTGCTGGATACGGTCGCAGCAAACGCCTGGCTCCTGTACAGGGAAGACTTCCAGAAACTGAATCGCAAGCCTTGTGACATGCTCCTACGCGAGTTTAGAGCTGAAGTCGCGGCTGGGCTTCACGCGCAAGGACTATCGACACCATCGCGCAAACGTGGCCGACCCAGTTCGTCATCTGGGGAAAGCGAACTGCTCAGAAGGAGAAACGTAGCTGCCCCAACACCGGTCTCAACGCGCTGCGACAAAGTGGACCATCTTCCTGTGAAAGGCGACAGAGGAAGATGCCGAGAGTGCAAGACTGGTTTTGCTACATTGAAGTGCCGCAAATGTGACGTATACTTATGCCTTACAGCTAAAAGCAACTGTTTTGTCTCCTACCATGAAAAATGAGTGATATCTTTCTATTTTGTAAAATATAGAAGTTGAACAATACACTTACCCATTATTCGTAACCATGAAATATTTTGCCTACAAAGGGACATTGTTGCATTATTGCAACAACGTATATTAAAGGTTAACTTCAGACATCGAGGTTGATATCGGAAAATAACAGCGAGACGGCCATTGAAAATAACCTGTCCAAGCCGAAGGCCAGGCAAGTTATGAAAAATACCAGCCGAGCGCAGCGAGGTTGATATTTTTAAATGGCCGTCGAGGTTGTTATTCCCATATCAACCGAGATGGAGGTATGTTAACTATTATAACTTTTTCGAACAGGTATCGACAGTTACAATCTGCTTTAGAACTTTTTTAAACAGAAAGTCACGTTTTTTCTACTCTAACTGATGCCATATTCCCTAAGAGCTTGGTCAAACTACACTAGGCTTTTTCTGCGCAAAATTTGGCACTGAAACATCTGTAGACCACTAGATCCAAGAAAAAAGATCTTTTCGGGGTTGCTAAAAAAAAAATAAGAAAATTCACCAGATTCTGAATATTGTTGTTTCAAATCCTCACGGGCGACCGAACAACGTTTTGCGAACCTGCGCAAAACAATATACTCTGTTCCTCAAATCTCTGCCGTTTTTGAGCCTAGTGTGACCAGTACATTCCGAATGTGCTTTTAGTATGTTCACACGCGTTTAATATATTCGAAGAATTGGATTGCTTTGCTTTGTTCTTTAAGAAATTTTAAACCGAGCGAGAAACGTGCTTTACGATGATCACATGATCTCTGAAATATATAATAGATTTTTCCTCACTCAAAGACAGTGTTAAGTGCTCATTACCTATCTTTTTGGAAAGTAGGATGTTGCTTCAGTTGACAAACTGTATTTTCAGTGGAAATGTGATTGTGACAAGGTATGACCTAGTGCATAGACTGGTTGTCTAAGAGAGTAAGATGTTCTGTCATTTTTTCAATGCTGAATAACTAGCTTTTGGATATCAAGGGATAGTAGGATGTCGTTTCAGTTGACAAGCTGTATTTTACAGTTGAAACATGACCATTATCAAAAGGTTTAACCTAGTATTTTACTGTTTGGTTGGTTGGTTAAGGAAAGTAAGAAGATGTTCTTTCAGTGTATTTTCAGTCGGCATCTGATTATTGTTGGCTGGTTGCTGAAAAAGGAAGTTGTTTTTCAATAGACCTATTATAGCTGACACTGCAAAACGGATATGCCAGCTACATATTGTTGGAGCTATGTTGCGGCCCTTCTCGGCCAGAATCTTCTTTTAAGTTTTATCTGAATCTATTAACAGATTTTGGGGTAAAACAGTTAAAGATTCTTGCTTATGTATTTGGTTTGCTAATTCTTCATAACTACAGCTTGGAGTTAAAGCTGGTCGTGTGATTTCATTCTCGATATGGCTGCTATTTAGCTATTTCGCCAAGGGGGGCTGAAGTATAGCTCCAGTGTAGCTGATTTATCCTTTTATAGTTTCGATTATGATAGCAGTCGGCTGAGGCTTAAAGAATATTTAATAGACGGATTGTATTTCCACTTGCAGCAATTTTTTTTTTTTTTACAAGCGATGACTCAAGTAACTTAGAATGGCTCTGGTTAAATGGGGAAAGTAGTATTTTTCGTAGATACGCCAAAAAAAATATGTCCTATGTTTTTAAGGTCAATTTTCCTTGCTAGTGGTGCTTTCTATGAAGGAAGAATCCTACTTTTCAGCATTTAAGGAAAACAGCTTGGTGAAGCTCTGCGATACTGTTCCAGCCTCTCCGGAGGATGATACGATACCGTATCAGCCTCTCTAGAGGATGATACGATATCGTATCCTCCTCCACAAAAGTTTTCAGTCACTTAACCCCATATTCCCCTTTGTATAAGATGCCCTCCCTTTTTAAACTGATTTAGATTGTCATGATAGAACTACCTGTTCAACATAGGAAGATATGCATTACACACTTGTTCGAGAAAAGTTATATTGTTAAATACAGTTAAAGCCAGGCTTCACCTTCCAGACAGCAAATTTAGCTGTCATCATTATCATCAAAATCTGGAAGGGTTGGCTTGACTATGCGGAAGCCCCGGACGTCTGGGAATCTGGAAGGTGAAGCCTGGCTTTTATATTACTATGATTTTTCTTCACAAAGTTGTTGTACATGGTCCAGACATAGTGTATTCCGGTTCAAATATTTTTTTTCTCGCCTTTTTCATAATTCGTCCCTTTAAGGGTTAAAAAGTTGACGATTTCTACTATTGAGGGATATAAAGCTGCTATTGCATCAGTTTTAAATCATGCTAGTAATCTGTGTCTGGAGGATAAAGCAGTGTTAGATTTGATAGAAAGTCTTCGTCAAAACCCGAACCCAAAGGTGGTAATCCAATTTGGATGGGACCTAAAGAAGGTCATGGTATATTTGTCCACATATGATACCGGTAATTTACTTCCGTTGAGTAAGAAAACCGCATTTTTGTTGGCAGTAGCCACCGGCAGGCGTCGGAGCGTATTGCAAGCCTTGAGTTACGTAGGTTTGGTGGTAACAGCGGCTAGTTGTAATTTGAGGTTTGTGCCAGGTTTCCGCGCTAAGAACCAGAAGTGTGGTACGGTGCACCCTGATATTTATTTGCCCCGGATTCAAAATGAAAGTTTATGTCCGGTTAAGTGTTTAGAGAATTATTTGGAAAGGACGGTAATAATCCATGGTGGTAAGAAGATAATTTTTGTGCCGATTGTAAATAGCAGTAGGGAGATATCGGCTTCAGTGATTGTGAAACGGATAAAGTCGATTATCCTCGAATGCTCCCCTACTTCCCAAGGTGTCCGGGCTCACGATGTCCGAGGTCAGGCTGCAACTACAGCTTTTCGTAGCGGGATATCAGTAGAAGATATACTAGCAGCTGGATATTGGCATTCTAGTTCATCTTTAAAGCATTATATCCGTTTGCAACCAGGATTAGTCGACTTTGAGGCAGTAATTGCCCATAATATGTGTTGATAATTGTTAACGTAGTGCTTATTTGTTTACTGCCATGACAGTTGTGTATTGTGTTTAAAGAAGTCGTATAAATAATGTGATTAAAACCAACACTACCACCACCTCCGGCGGATGTAATTCAGCAATATAGATGGAGTATAAATACTCCAGACCGAAGAAGGTAACATATCGTACTAGAATGAAGACTTGCCAAAGGTTGAAGTCACATTCTGGTAAGATACTTACCTTCTTCGGTCATAACTGTCCACCCTCCTCCACCATTGCATGCGTTGGTTTGGAAAATAAGGGAAAACGTCTGCCGGATCTACGCAGGTTGCGCCAAGATAAAGGGCGAATTAATTTAAAAACCCACGCTAGATAGCGTGTGGAAACTGGCCTTAGTACCTATCGGAGCAGGAAGAGCAATACAGTTGGAGTATAAATACTCCAGACCGAAGAAGGTAAGTATCGTACAAGAATGTGACTTCAACCTTTGGCAAGTCTTCAGTTAAAAATGTTACCGGCAGAATCCGGAAAGTAAAGGGATTTAAACCCATGATTAAGAGGAAACTGTTCGGTCTGGGGAAAGTTAAGGCTCGTGTTGCACAGAAAAAACACAAAACCAGGGCTAAGAAGGAATTCTTCTCTTACCTTGCCAAAACATGGAAGGTTTTTTGAAAAGTAAGGACTCTGTCAAATCTATTACCAGTGCAGTTAGACTGTATGACACTCCAGCTGTCGATGTAAGCCTGAAAGAATTTAAGATATGAGCCACAATACCGATCTACCCACTGGCAAGAGATACCCCTATTCCTCCCCACTGGCAAGAGATACCCCTATTCAGTTCAGATTCATGTCGAGAGCCCTATTTCAAAATTTCCAAGAGGCCATAAATGATCATATTATTTTGTGTTCTCTTCAGTTCACCGACAGCAGGCAATGGAGGCCTAGAAAGTATAAGTTATGAACCTTGGCTGAAATATCATGCTATATGTGTATTTAATCTTTCCAAAGACCTTCATTCAGCTTAGCGCGGCCAGGTCAGATACAAGTGGATCTAAGTTTTTCTGAAAGTTTACAACCCTTATAATTATCAGATGCTACAACAGCATCTTGGAAAATAACTCAGAAGGACAATCATTTTCAAGTCTTGAAACATGAACACGCAGCAAATACAACATGTTAGTCAGAATCCTAGAGCTAAGAATTGTGAGGTTTATTGCATTCATAGGACTGCTAGGGGTGTGTAGGTAGGCTATGTCAATCAGGATTGTATGTTATTTTATTCTTTAGTTTTCGTTCAATTTTTCTAACATTTATTTGTGTTAACAGCCTAGCATCTTATGAAACTAACCAGATGGGCCATTGGCTGAGAATTTGGGTTGAGAACAAAAGAAGGATACAGATACTGGACAGTTTTGCTCGAGATTATACAGTGTTTGATTTCTTAGGTTTTTTAAACGTTTAGGCCTACAGTGATTCAAAGTGTGGAAAACAAATTCAGTTCTGTGTCATAAAATCCTGTGGATTTTATGTTATTTTGCTCTTTGCTTTTCGTCTTTATGGTTGGTCATTCCAGGAAATTGTTAATATTTTCTCTGATTATCACATGGTAAATTATTATTTATGTGAGCAAATTATGGCATGTACCATTCTCCCCCTTACGTGCTTTTGTAATTGAAAAAATACTAGTTGCATTTTTGCAGATACCATTGCGTCTGATACCACGGTCTAAAGTCGTTTTTGCAGTTACCATGGTATCTGATACAACAGTCAAAAGGCATTTTGGCAATTATTGTAGTATCTGGCCAGATATCATCGTGTGTGATATTCAGCTCCCACGGTAGACCGTGGTGACTGGTTGTGGTACAGTAATTTAGAGATATGCTCATGTGAACATTTGTTGACAGTGGATTTTTCCATTTTCATGAACCAGTTGGGCACCAGATATTTTGGAGAATTCCCCTCCACAGAGGAATCCTCTACACAGGTGATAAGAAATCCTCTGTGGAGAGGAAGGGGGGGGAAGTGTGGGCAGTTGGGAAGAATTTTACCGTATGGCAAATTCCAGTACAGTAGACCTCAAAACTGTATCCAGGTCTATCACCTTCCCCCACCGCCCACCCTACTCCTTCAAATCCTAAATAACAGTTGGGCACCAGACTTTTTGGAGATTTCTCCTGCTCAGGGGATTCTCCTACTGAGGTGAAAACAGATTCCCCTGGGTAGGCGATTTGAAGCTAGATGGTAATGAGAAATGATATTTTTTTTTTTTTTCAGTTCTAGAGACACTAGGAAACCATATCCCTTAGCACCCCCTCCTCACCCTCCACCCTATCTCTAGATATCCTATAAGATAAGCCAGAAAACAGTAAAATTGCATTTTTTGGGTTTACCTGGCATCCAAGAGAATTTCTTGATGCTATATTACTTGACTGCCTTCAAAGTGAAACTTCAGAATGCTACTTCCTACCTTTTCACTTCTTCCTTCCTTTTTTCTCGTACTTTCCACTTGTCCAAGTGCTTTCCCCTAGTGTGGAGGAAATACCAAGAAAGGAAGGAAGAAGTGGAAAGGTAAGGAATAGCCTTCTGAAGTTTGACTATAAAGGCAGTCATGCACACTGGCATCAAGAAACTCTCTGGGATGCCTGCTAAACCCCAAAAATGCAACTTTTATGTTTTCTGGCCAACTTTATAGGATTTCTAGAGATAGGATAGAGGGTGAGGAGGGGGTGCTGTGTGATATAGTTTCCTAGTGTCTCTAGAACTGAAATATCTAAAGATTTTTTTTCTAGCAGTTGTCATTTCCGTCAAGATCAAAATCCCCTACACAGGGGAATCTGTTTTCACCTCAGCAGGAGATTCCCCTGAGCAGGAGAAATCTCCAAAAAGTCTGGTGCCCTACTGAATAACATGTAAAATAACCAAAAAAGGTAGTGTTTATATGGATTTCCCTTGTAACCAGAAAGCTTTGGGGTCCAGCCCTGGTCCAGCCTGCATGATTGCTCTACTTATAGCACTCTCTAACACAATGCCTTACAATTTCGCTGATTTCTTCTTTTCTTGTTGGAGTTTACTTTACAAGCACTTTACCATTTTCAGGTGCTTTCATCTACAGTGGAGAAAGCCTTGATACGGAAGAAATCGCATGGCCAAATAGATGCCATTTAAGCGGAGGGTTTCCCTTGGACAGCTGGTATTCCTGACAAAGGTGAATTCCCTTTGCTATTTGGGTAATTCAGTCCAGGGGTTACTCACTTTGGGTGTTGCCTAAAAAGATATTTTTTAAAATTATTTTGAGTTTCCCAGATCAAGTTTCGATAGGCTCAAAATCTACAATTGCTGTAGGGGAGAAGGGCCCACGTTCGGCACTTTTTTGGACAAGTATTTTTGCAGGGCACATTTCCGCGTGTTTTTGAAGTTTAGTGATACAATGTTGTTTGCTCATGTCTTGCCTAGCTTAGGAAAAAAAAATCCTTCCGATTTCTATCCTGCTGTGAGCAAAAGAGGTTTTCCTGAAGCTGGTCAAAAGTGCCGAACCTGCCCCACCCCCGTCCACGTTCGGCATTCAATGGTCCAGGTTCGGCATGTCATTATTTCAGTACTAAGACCAATGGCGAACTATCTTTTAATGTCTATTACTGTGAAAATGAAGCTTGTACTTTGGAAAGTAAAAAAAAGTAGGTCGGACATTGCTGAAATTACGCTAAGGACTAGTTTTACGAACATTAGTATATTACACTGTATCCGCACCAAAAACAAGCTGTCTATGGCAATCACCGGAACTCCGGGGCACACCCTCCAACTCCCCGGCAGAGCCACGACACGATCTTGTTCTGTCAATGACGTGTCTAGTGCTAATGCTTGTTGTTCCCACCAAGTTTCATCCCAATCCCTAGACTCTAAGCATTTCACTAGATTTCCGATGCCCCCTCTAATCCCCCCTCACAAGTATCGGATCCGATCCGGGCATGGCACGGGACATCTTCCCACCTGCCAAGTTTTATTCAATTCCGATCATCCGTTCAAAAGTTATGCATGCTACAAGATTCCGAATTCCCCAACCCTCCACTCCCCCCACGACGGTCCGATCGGGGAAACGACTATTCTCAAGTCAGTCTGTTCGGGTTCCTGGTATGCCTTCCAAGTTTCATCGTCTTAGCACATCAGGAAGCACCGAACTCGCTGGTTCAGCAGAACTGTGCCCCCCCACCACCACCCCGCCCACAGTGCCCGAATCCTGTCTGGTTATGTTAACGATGTATCTAGGACTTGTGCTTGTTCTTCCCACCAGGTTTCATCACGATCCCTCCACTCTAAGCGTTTCCCAAGATTTGCGGTTCCCCTCTCCAGCTCCCCCAAAGTCACCGGATCCGGTCCAGATTTGAACCGGGTCGTCTGAGGCTCAGTTTCTTTCCAAATATCAAGTTTCATCAAGATCCGATCACCCGTTCAAAAGTTAAATACCTCAAGATTCCGGATCCCCCGCCCTTCACTCCCCCCACGATTCTCGGATCGGGGAAGTGGCTATTTCCAACTTAATCTTTTGGGGTCCCTGACACACCTGCCAAGTGTCATCGTCCTAGCTTATGTGAAAGTGCCCTCAATATCAAAACCCGGACCGACCGACAGAAACCGGTCGCTATATGGCACTTGGCCCAAGGGCAACAGCAGCCCAGAGGGGAAAGCCTTCTACCTACAATTATATTATTATTACCATCATTATTAATAAGTTATGCTCAATCGATTTTACTTCTTCGAAGATTTCCGGTTTTGGCAGAACTCCGGTCAAACTACTTGTCGTGCGAAAATGAAATCACAGATCTGGATTCAACATGTATTCTCACCCCCTTATTCAAGGACACATGAATGAAGAGTACCAAGTATCGTCCCCATCTGTATGACTTCCGTTAACATTGCCTGCAGAAAACCCAATCCAAATACGAAATTGTGTTTCCAAGCTATGATTTTTGCTCCATTTTGCATCTGTTCTTATTTCAGTACCGAACAATTTTAGAAATGAACAAATGTCTCCAATCAACCCTTCTTCTGGAATATTTTTTAACCAGTTAAGCCCAAACGTATATCTAGAAGAAATTCCAATACGATCCAGCCAGCGCTGTTCAAGGTTCAAGGTTTTAATTTACGCTTCATTATAAAATTATCATACACAGGGTCAAGCCGGAGACACAAGGTCGATTGACCAAAACCCGGTAAAGATTTGAATGAATTGCGCTTTTTGGGATCCCAAAACGTTAGTGACGGATACCTGTGACATCGCAAAAAGTTGTCCGTCTGTACGGTCTGTAACTTTCGAAGGGAATGAGATATTTTGATGAAACTTGGTGTGAGGATTCTTTGGGTCAAGAGTAAGGTCAAGTTCGTAGATGGGCTCTCTAGCCCTATATTTAGGGGTGGGGGAGGGGGTTTAAATTAAGGGGCAAACAAAATATTTTGAAACAGCTAATGTGATAGTCGATTATGGGGCAAGAAGACATGCTGAACAAGATGGTGAAAACCATTTTCTCACCGGACGATTAGTTCGCCCGGAATCCGGCCAAAACCGGAAAGTCTGTTAAAAGTAAAAGTTTTATTTGAAGTTGATTAGATGTTCGTAAGATGACATGCTGAACACGATGGTGAAAACCTTTTTCTCGCCAGACAAGTAGTTCGCCCGGAATCCGGCCAAAACCGGAAATTTTGTTAAAAATAAAAGTTTTATTTGAAGTTGATTAGAGGTTTGATTTAGGGGTAAGAAGACATGCTGAACACGATGGTGAAAACCATTTTCTTGCCGGGCAAGTAGTTCGCCTGGAATCCGGTCAAAACCGGAAAGTTTGTTAAAAGTAACAGTTTTATTCGAAGTTGATTAGACGTTCGATTTAGGGATAAGAAGAACACTTTTTCTACCCGGACAACTTGTTCGCCCGGAATCCGGCCAAAACCGGAAATTTGGCAGAAGTAAAGCAGGAAGTTTCGATCAGTATCGTCAAAATAGATATGGCTTATAGCGGTATATCTGAACTTGGTTTTCTCAGATGATTAGCCTGGCGAAGACTGGATCTGGCGAAGACAAGACCCGACTGTCTGGATCAATCATTAAATTTTTGGGATCCCATCGAAAACTTTGGTCTTGTTGTCTTGGAGTCTGCATGTGCAAACCTCCAGAAACGAACATCACTATTTTGAAAACGTCACGCTCAGGAGAAGAATGCTCTCCGTGGCCATGTCTGTAAATGCATTCTCCATGGTGTGTTCAAGTATGGTTTCATTGTTCAGGTGTCCTTTAAAGCCCATACCGATTATAAAATTAAAAATTGTGTCGGATTCCGGATCAACACCCAGCGAGATATTTAAGTTTCACACATGGATCAGCGATGGGCAAATCCGAATCCAGGATTCGTCCTTTTGGCGGGATTCGAATCCACTGCTTGTCAGGCTGGATTCGGATCTGGACTCGGATTCCAAACCCTCAATCTTACGAATCCGCTCAAATTTCTAGTCTACATCCTTCCAGTTCGTGTTTCCCAATTCTTACACCGCAGGCTTAGGCAATCCAACCTTTTGGTCTCAACCACAAACCATTTTTTGTAATGTATCACCGTTATCTAAATACCTTAGATATAAGCGATTTTTGTCACCTCTGATTTTTAAACTATAACCTACGTAATATTTGATTTGATTTTTGTTTTGTTTATTCGAATCCTCTGCATGAAATGGTGGATTCGGATTCGTAACTAGCCCTGGATTCTGATTCGGATTTGAATTCTTTCATGATCGGATTCGCCTATCTCTGATATGGATTCGTTCCGGATGTTCCTATAGACTCAGGAATAAAATTTTACTTCTACCAAATTTCCTGTTTTCGCCAGATTACAGTTCGTATACTTGTCCAGCGGGAACCAGAAGCTGGTAAGTTTTCACTCAGCAAGCCCATTCCGGCAATACTTCGCACAGAGACATCAATTGTCGTCGTCGCCACCGGGAAGCGCACCTCAGACCATCCTAGAAAAGGCAAGTAAGCTTTAAAAGGTTAGGCAAATGACGATCCGAATACATTCGGAGGCAGTTGGTAGGTGCACTTTGGTCTATCGTCAAGAATAAACAAGGGGAGAATACTCTTTATGACTATTTCTCCTTGCCGATGCAAAATCTCCGGCCTCTCCGGGTACCCAGCGGAAGAAAGGCAGAAGTGGTATCACAGCTGCTCCCAAAGATCGCCGTGATTGCTTGACACAGGATTTGAGTATCTGAGTTTGAGTCGCTACGGAGACGTTTACTCCTTCTTCCTGAATATCACTGGCGTCTTTTGGACTTAGTCGTATAGAGTATTGATAACTCACATAACCTCGGTGTCAGCATGCTGGATCGATTTTTGTCCGATCTTATTTACCAGGGGTGGAGCCTGGGTGGAGCTTCGCGTGGTGCCTCTTGCAGTATTAAGTGTTACCTCCAGAGCAAAGGTGACGAAGCAGTCAGAAAAGGCGGGAATTTCAAACAGTGCTGATTTCCGGGTATTATACAAACGGAAACAACTTCTGAATCTCGGGTCAGAGTTGCAATATGAAGCTTATGTTATCACAACCTACTTGATTTTTGAGCGTCTGTCCACACGTTTCTGTTCCCACCAAGTTGCATCCCATCCCGCCACTCTCAGCTTTTCCCGTAATTTCCGGTCGCCCCTTTTCCAACTCCCCCTCAGGTTACCGGATCCGGCGCTTATTTGAAGTGAGTCATCTGAGACACGAGGTCTTCCCAAATATCAAGTTTCATTAAGATCTGATCAACCGTTAGTAAGTTATACATACCTCACTTTCCGTATTCCCCCTCCCTCCGATCCCGCCCCCAAGATGGTCGGATGGGAGAAGTGACTAATATAAAGTTAATTTTTTCGGGTCCCTGATATGTCTGCTAAGTTTCATAGTCCTAGCTTATGTGGAAGTGCCCGAACTAGAATGACGGACAGACAGACCGGCGGATGGACAGAAATTGCGACGGCTATATGGCAGTTGACCGAACAGCAAGTCCCATAAAAACCTTTATGGGCGAAGGAAAATAACCAGATATCATTCTTCCCGTCGTCCTGGATCGTCTGTCCACATGTTTATATTCTGAACTGAAGAAGCAACACAAATCTTGGCAGGAAATCTATAGCCTACATCTTGAGCCACGTTAGAAAAAGTTTGTGAAATTAAGGAGGTAGAACAGTCATGTGCCCCAGATGAACCGAGGCGATGCCAGAAATGCTCAGACTCGAGTGAAACTTCATATTCTATTTCTAGGTCCGAACCGCATTTTTGGATGGCGGGTGTAGTTTGTGACGTTCTCTTCTACTTTCTTCTACCGTCTACTCGTAACAAGTGCCATACGAGCTGGTAGCTCTTGTTTCTGACTAGTTTTTTCTGTTTTTCCTGAATGGCTCTGGGCCCCCTTGAAAGGCCAGGGTGAAGCTCCGCCCCATCCCCCGGCGCTGACCGTCCCAACCTTCTCGAAATAGTAAGTGATTGTTAGGCTACTATTTGCTTACCATGCTCGAGCGAGCGTAGTTAGCGTGGCAACTACGATCTCAGTGATACGATTGGCCCGACGGATCAGCCGGTGGCACGATATTTTGCTGAAAATACATTCCAACCGTGACGCCAAGAAACCAGGATTCGTGACGTCATCCGTAGTAACCACGGTAAGTAGGGTGGAACCAGGGTTTCCACATCAAAAAAATTTAGTGAGTGACTTTTGGAAAATAGACGGTCGGGGTCGGGATCGCAGATGTAAAAATAACATCTTAGTTTTATTTTCATACAAAAAAGTGAAATAATCACTTTTGGTCGGAATCACTGCTGCAAAAATGAAGGACAAGAGTGACAAAACAAAATAGAGTGACAATTCACACTATCGTGCGACATATGGCAACCCTGGGTGGAACACAGTCTATGAGACAACTCGGGACTAACAGACAGGGGCGTCGCTGGGGGGGGGGGGGAGCGGGTTTACCAAACCTCCCTCGAAGAATGAAAAAAGCTATACTGGGTGCTCGCAGACGCTCTGTCAAAATAAATGAACTAAGCTTGGCGCTCGCATAGCGCCCGACCACAAGAATGAAGATAACCGCAATTGGGGGCTCACCCAGGTCAGCTAAATGGGGCCTGGCAGTAGGCCGGGAAAAGTCAAAAGGCTAGTTCCGTGTCAGGAGATATTAGTTGAGTTTTTGCTGATACCATGGTATCTGATATACGGTCTAAAGTCGTTTTTGCAGTTATCGTGGTATCTGATACCACGGTCAAAAGGCGTTTTTGCAGTTGTCGTGGTATCTGGCCAGTTACCGTGGTAACAGATATTCAGATATCACGGTCCGACCGTGGTATCTGGTCGTGGTATCTTAAAAACGCATCTCACTTTCATCAAATTTTGTCAAATTGGTCAGAAAGAAGTTCAGCACTTAGTAATGTAACTGGATATCAGTTTGATATGAGGATGACTTCGAAAAGTGTAATTTCTGCAATAGTTGTTTTTGCAGTGGACCGTATATCAGATACCACGGTAACTGCAAAAATGACTAATTGCAGATCCAGTTACCGTGGTAACAGATACCACGGTATCCGCAAAAACGCAACTATTGCCACAAGATAACTCGCCACAGCGACAACTTGCCAAAGTGACAAGCTGACACATAAGGCGTATTCTCGCTGTTCCCCGAGGACTCCTCGGGGAATCGGAATCGAAGGGAACGGCGAGAACATAGGGAGTCACTCCACGTGGACTCCGCGTATGGAAAACAGCGAGAACCGGGGAGTGCTTCTAAAATGGACTTTGTTCAAAGAAAAAATATACAGTTGACGAAATTTATCTGGATCCACCGTATCTTTGGTTTTGCTTATCCTGATTGTTTTTAGTTAATTTTACATTGCACCAGCACCAGCAAAAATTGATTCCCTCCGAATATGAAAGGGAGTCCTTTTTTTATGATAGTGATGATTATCGGAGCATTCCCCCTCCGTGGGGACGGGGAGTGAGTCCCCGGGACAATAAAAAACGCGGGGACTCCTCAAGTGGAGTCCCCGGGGAACGGCGAGAATACGCCTATCGACAACTTACCACAACCTGACTTCTCGCCACATTCACAGCTAAAAGTACTTCATTCACATAACTATAGGCGGTGTCTCGTCAACAAATCAATTGCGCTACTACGGCTGTAACTACTCATCCAAATCACCGGGCTCTTCTCGCTTCTCCATTTTTGCTTTTGACAAAAACACTACTTTTGCCACACCAAGTAAAACCTGTTTAAGCGGGTTAAACATCCAGTGAAAATCCATCCTTCGTTGCCCTTCGCTGACCCTGCACAGACCATACTTTAACCAATCAGGAAGGAGAATAAAGGAGGACAACCGAGATTTAGTCTTAACTATTAAGCAACTTCTCGATTCTGCAGAATCGTGAAACTTTCCCGATTCTCAATTCTGATAAATTGCAAAAAAAGGAGAACTGGCTTCATCTCAATATTCACAAAATGGGAAGTAGGAGAATTGAAATCAGACGTGCAACTAATGCTGAAAAAAAAGCATTAAAACCCATCACCAGTAGTTTTAAACATATCGAGGTGAAGGAAATCCAAACTTACACAGATTACAGCAGTTCCCTTCAAGGTTACTGGCCACAAATGGTCCACCAGGCAGGAGGGCCACCAGCCGGCCTCATGATTTCTTACATTCTTTACAGTCCACCGAGGCCACGCCTATTCTTGGTGAAAATCGCACAGGAAAACTCGAATGCCTTAAAAGAGAAATTAGTTTTAGAATTAGTTATCGAAACGATCCTGCCTTACTTCTGTGAATTTTCCGGTTTCGGCAAAATTCCAGAACTACTTGTCCGGCGAAAAAATAAAGCTAAAAAACGAGTTCAGCATATCTCCTTACCCCTATATCCAACATCTAATTAACTTCAAATAAAAATTTAACTTATTTTCCGGTTTCAGCCAGATTCCGGACGAACTATTTTTCCGGCTAAAAAATGATTGTCATATACGGATTCAGCATCTCTTCTTACCCCTAAATCGGACATCTAATCAACTTCAACAAACTTTCCGATTACCAGATTCCGGGCGAACTACTTGTCCGGCGAGAAAATGGTTTTCATATTCGTGTTCAGCATGCCTTCTTACCCCGCACCGAACATCTAATCAACTTCAAATAAAACATTTACTTTTAAGAAACTTTCCGGTTTTGGCCGGATTCTGGGCGAACTACTTGTCCGGTGTGTGGTTTGAAAATGGTTTTCATATTCGTGTTCAGCATGTCTTCTTACCCCATAATCGACTATCTCATTAGCTGTTTAAAAATATTTTCTTTGTCCCTTAATTTGAACCCCCACCCCCTAAATGTAGGGCTACAGAGCCCATCTACGAACTCGACCTTTCCCTTGACCCAAAGGATCCTCCCACCAAGTTCAATCAAAATATCTCATTCCCTTCGAGGGTTATCGTGGTTACAGACGGAAGGACGGACAGACGGACAACTTTTCGATGTCAAAAACGTCTTGGTATAGTATCTCATGGTAAAAGAAATTTAGTTCACGCTTTAAAACTTCAGTCGTGATAGAAAATGTGTCCACTGTCATGGCCAACACGAAGGATCATTGACGTCCTGTGCCCGAACTGTAAGGAGGTTCCTTATGAATCGGTTATCATCACAGACTTGTGCCTGTCGAACTATAAATAATACTGAAGGGTTTTCCCGCTGATCGCAGCATACACCGAAACCAATAGTGCTTATAATGTGTTTATTTCGTGCTTTTATTTAAAGTTTAACCGAAAAGGACTGGGATAGGACAATCTAGTTACCCATCACTTATTCACTTAAATTGGCTTGAAGACCCGCTGAAAATGCGTTACTTGGTTGTTCCGCTATTCAGGAATAATCGATTTTCAAATAGTGGAATTTCCGTGTGATTTGTGGTACCTCTAATTTGTTGTATGCCTTACAAGAAAGATTTATGACTTTTTTTGGTTCAGGCACTAGGCAATCTTCACCAGTATCGCACTGCCCACTGAAAAGCCTTGTTTGTGTTTAGATAAAAATTTCCCACGTCATAGTAGAATTTTCGCTGTGGGGACGGCCGCAGATATTCTGAACGTCATAACTAGAGCAGATAGTGGAAAACAAAAAAATCCCTTTGCAGAATCCAAATAAACCAGTGTATTCAACTAAATGACACAAAAATAAGTTGGCTTTTCAGTTAAGCTTTAACGTTTTGGCATCCCAGGCTATTTTAACGAATAAAAATAAAATGATTCTGATTCTGAAAATAAGGGCGGTTCTGGCGGTCTGGAAATCTCCGCGAGTTTATGCGAAGGCTGTTCTTGGCGACTTCGGCCAAAAGTCGCTTCACTTTCCAGAGCTGTTCTCGCGCTCCGCTAGTTTCCGCGAGCACTTGGAAAGCGAATCGACTTCGCGAGTGAAAAATGATTTCGGCAAGTCAGCGAGAAGTTGTAAAGGCGCAACGACTTTTTGCTTGTTCTTGCGCTAGGCGGATTCTCGCTTTGCTTTTCGGAAAGTGAATCCAAGAGATCGCCAGAATCGCCCTATAACCGTTCAAAAATACGCGAGCGGAAAAATGAGCAGTTATTTTTCTTTTACCTTTAAATACATTTTCAAGGGCTGCAAGTTCGGCTTCGCACAAGTCTGACATGGCATACCTCGGCTTCACGTCTGGAGACCATTTTTGGAACATCTCCAATCCTTCTTGAATGGAGGAGGTTCTCTCATCCTTGGTGAAAACAAAACCCACGAGGATGTACTCGTCGTTGGTTTCCACGACAAGTACGAAAAGAGGCACAGCGTAGCCTACTTCGTATACTTATGTGTAGAATCGAGCAAGAGACAGATGGTTGCCATACAAACGCCACAAACGTTGTGCTCTTGCGTTTGAATCACACATAATACCGAAGTATCTCCCTCGACAGAATGTGGTCTGAAGAAGACATTCACTTTATGATCTTTCACCATTTCGTCCAGCATCTTCACTACGTTCTCCTGGTCTACGCTAGATTGTGCAATGTTGGTGAGATAACTTTTCACGAAGTATAGATCTTTTTCTTGGATGGACTAAAACCTCTGCCGATCTAAAATCTGGAGTTTCGTGTTGGGTGGAGAACTCATTCACGACGAAATGCTTCAAGCTCCTCTGAATTTGGGTTGTACTTCGTTCTCCGTCTGAAGCTAAACACTGTATAAACTCGGGGTGTACGTTCTCTCGCATGTGGTTTTCCTGGAAAGTGAAGATTAATTTCAATTACCTGTCGCAACTATATTAGCGACGCCATCAGTGTTGGGACAAGTACTTCCAATTTGTACTCAAGTATTATGTATCAAGTCTTTTGGCGTATCAAACAATTTCCGGGCGCCCTTCAACTCATCCCACCGAAACCTATACGCTTTTGACACACACAAGAGGCTCCAATCATTTGATCCCTAATAGGCGTGACGCACGATTCTCGGTCCCCCTTCCGACTCTCTCTACCATTGCAGAATCCGGTTCGACACAAAGAGACCGTTTAGGGCCTCTGTTCCTAACAACACCCAACAAGACAAGTATGATCGGAACCGGGGTATAGGAGGGTTTGCTGAAGCATTGGCCATCGGCTCCCTTAAGCTACTTTCTCGGTTTGGGGTTCGAACTGAACATCTCCTTAAAATTTATTTTTCGTTTATCCGTCCTACTTTTGGCATTTTGGCCTTACACGCAACCAGTCCGATTCGCTTGAAAGAATCCAATACAGAGCGCTACTTGTTGTGTCTAAATCTCCTAAAGTCCCTTATATCAACCTTTTAAAAACTTTCAATCTTAGTACATTAGCGAGTCGTCGTGAAAAAGTATCGGTAAATTTTGGTCTAAAAACTCTTAAACACCCAATCCTCCGAAACATCCTCCCCCATGATTTTGAAACCGAACGGCCAAGACCTCCAAGACTAGTTCCAAACCCAATTCCAAAACTGCAACCTGTCCAATGCACCCACGTAAGATACAGTAATAGTTTTGTTCCGGCTTTCGTTAAACTGTTTAACGCTTCACCCTCAATTCAAGAGCCCACATGATTTTATTGGTTTTTAAGTGAATATGTTTGACTTTTTAGGTTAGTTTGTATTTATATTGACGGTGGAATCAGTTAGTCGGCACACGCCGTGTTTAAGTTTCCTAGTGAATAAACGATTTGATTTGATTTGTGTCTGTACGAGCATTCCAAGTTTCATTGTTCTAGCTTATCTTGAAATATTTGACCTTGCAGGAGTCGCAAACGTAGTAAAGTCACACAAGAGACGCCAATATGACACTTCATCCGAAGTTCGCAAGTACCACCAACATTTCTTATAGATTAAACGGCAAGCTATTAGACGACATGTTTATGTTCAATTTGAATTTCTCAATTACGTTCCCTTTCGTAGAAGAAGGTAGCAAAATGTGGTCTACTTTGTGATGGTATAGTACTGGAACATTTGCTGGTATTCGAAGGCTTCGAGTACTTGGTTAGGTACTCAAGGAAATACTTACTTAGGTAATACCAAGTATTTCGATTTTGTGCTTCAGTAATACTAGAAGTATTTATCACTTAACGCCATAGTAGCCTAGGCATATATTGGCAGAAATCAAATACTGATAGCACAAAAACAAGATTATTGCTCAATAACCAGAAAGGTTTTATTCAACGATGATCCACGGCAAAACCATATACGCGATCCTTGTCCGCGGTTAGGTTAAATCTGAGAGATAGGTCCACCCAAAGCAACAGTCTTTGCACTATTATGTTTTCGCAGTATTATGCATTGTTATGGATTGAAGCAATGAACAGCCGGCTAAATATCGAAATCGGTTTGTTTACACGACCCAGACTAGTCCAATGTCCTAGACCAGACGATGTCCCAGACTAACTGTTCGGTCATTCCGCTATAGCTTTTCTCGAAGAGGTATATGATGCACAAGACCCACGGTCAGTAATATTAGCCTACGATAATCTTCACACAGAAAGTTAGGAGAGGATGATAGCAAGAAGGAATAATCAGTAAGAACTTCTGTCTTTAGTCGCATGCAGCGACTATGAAAACCCCGACAAGTCTGAGCGGACCTAGAGGTATTTACTCTAGCTTTGAGCTGATGTTGATACCCGTTTACTACTCTTCCGTCTTCACCGTTGCCTATCGCACAAGAAATATCGAAAGAGGCGAGCAGGAGGCATACTCCGCGCGCTGATCCGCTCTGGAGCGCGTCCACAGAACCAATCAGCGTTGACTTCTAGATTTCCTCTTTAGCAACTTACCGGCGATCTAGCTATGTGTAGAGGTAACGAAACGTGATGTGGCGCGAAGCCGCTCGTTTGTATCGGGAGTCGGTCGTATTTTACTCGACTCATGGCCGAGATAGGGAGACAGCAGTTCTGTCTCGTTATTTGTTCTTGATGATAGGAAGTCATATCAGCCTCCAGACAGAGATGGGCAAATCCGGAGTTGAATCCAGGATTCGTCGTTTTGGCCGGATTCGCTGCTTTTTCAGGCTGGATTCGAACTCGGATTCCAATCCTGCAATCTTACGAATCCGCTCAAATGTCTAGTCTACATCCTTCCCGTTTCCGTTTCCCAATGTTTACACGGTGGGCTTAAACAATCCAACTTTTTTATCTCAACCACCAACCATCCTCAGTAATCTATCACATTATCCGATTACTTTTGATATCAGCACAACTCCGATTTTCAAACAATAACCCATATTCAGCCCATATTCATGGTTTGATTTTTTGAAGGTCGGATTCAATCCGGATTCGAGTCCGGATTAGAATCCTCAGTTATTTCCAACGACCGTCTCGGTGCTATTTTTCGATATCAGCCTCGATGTCGGAAGTTAAAGGCACAGTAAACTTGACTAGGCAACTTTCGGCCATCAAACCGGCCTAGGGGGCTTAGATAAATGTACAGGGACTTATTGTCGACAGGACCCCCCATCTTTGTTATCTCGAAACCCCTCCTTATTGTTCCCAGAGCTAGCTGGCAGGGCCTTGCCCCTTATAATATGCACTGTAGTTACGCACTCATGCACTGTAAAAGTTCGTGATTGTCAGTGTTATCAACATACAGGGTTGCCACTTTTCTAAAATAAATTCACTATGCCACTAACTGCCCGGAAACTGCAATGGTCGTAACAAGAATTTTTCTAACTCTCAATATCGACTCAGGTCAGGGTACATTCTTGATATGTCAGCTAGCTCCCCGAGCCAAGTTTGAGTCAAGTTTTCTGTTCCTTTAACCTTTAATCACCTACCTCTTTCATCAGATGGTCAAGGTCATGCACTTCTTCTTTGGGAAACCAAACATAGAATGCCATTTCTGCAGCAGTTGTGTCACAGAACTCTTTGACCTGTAAATTGAAAAAAAAATTGTTAAAATTTTAAAAAATTGTGTTCAAGCTAAGACTGTTGATATCCCAATCCAGCCATTCCTTTGCTCCCTAAGCATGTTTGACAATTTTAGGAACCCAATGTCCACGGTTCGGACACACAAAAACCTGACGAGGCCGAAACAGTTTGCTTTTTCACGTGCTTAGTAAAAATAAAGACTGCGATTCTGGTAGAAAAGAGATTCAGTGAAAATGAGTTTTTAGTGGCCGTGTTATACAATTAAGCTAGTTTATGCTTGTAGTAATCCGCGCTAATCTGATAAGGAAAAACGTCCGAGTACGAGTGCACTTTAAATAATTATATATAGCCTAATGTTAGCTTTAAAGTTTGACTGACACCGTAAGACAGATGTTTCCAGATCCAACGAATAGCTGAAGCTAGGCGGACCTGGCCAACAAGAGGATGGTAGTTCATACAGTGCAAACCGCCTACATGAAGAAGCTTAGCACAGCGAACTTCGTGAAAAAACTTCAAGGTATGCTAAAAAATACAATTAAGACAAAGACTAAAAGACTGCAAGTTCAATTTCAAGTAGAGTTACAGCTTAAAGTTTAACTGAAAAGCCAACTTATTTTTGTGTCATTTAGTTGAATACACTGAATTATTTTGATTCTGCAAAGGGATTTTTTTGTTTTCCACTATCATAATTCTTTCTTTGTGAGGCATACAACAAATTAGAGGTATCCTACCACAAATCACACGGAAATTCCACTATTTGAAAATCGATTATTCTTGAATAGCGGAACAACCAAGTAACGCATTTTCAGCGGGTCTTCAAGCCAATTTAAGTGAATAAGTGATGGAACTAGACTGTCCTATCCCAGTCCTTTTCGGTTAAACTTTAAAGTTCAAGTTCAAGGTATGCTGAAAGTACAATTAAAAACAAACAAGAGCTGGAAGCTCATATGGCACTTGTAATGCTGGGCCAGAGGAAGAAAGTAGGAATTCGTCAATTCGTCCTTGGAGCTCACGAGAATGTATCGTTTGGTAACGCATTTGGCTGTGCGCACTTTAGGGCGCTAGAAATTCATCTGTAATCAAAACTCTTGAAGCAAAAATTATGATGAGCTCATTCGGAGAACGAAAATGTATATTTTAATCAAAAGTATTGTTGATACTTTAAGAAATTCAGTTGTAAGCAAAACCCTTGAGGCAAAAATGATCATGGGCTAATAGGGACACGAAAATGTATATTTGCTTAGAAGTATTTTTTGTACGTTGCTGTTGGGATTAGAAGGTCCTTTAAGGGATGGTCGGATGTGGGAACTGATAATTTCTAAGCCAATCTTGTCAAGTAGCCAATTTCCAAGCCAAGTTTCAACGTCCTAGCACATCTGGAAGTACGGTACCTTGATTCGCGATCACCGGAAATTCCGGACCCCCCTCCAACTCCCACCACAGTGCCCGAACCCGGTCCAGTTCTGTCAATGATATATCTAGGGCTTGTGCTTGTTCTTCAAACCAAGTTTCATCCCAATCGCTCCACTCTAAGCGTGTCACAAGATTTCCGGTTCTGCCCTCCACCCCCCCCCCCCCAAACAATCATATGATTACATCCGGACTTTAAATAGGACATTTGAGACACGAGGTCTTTCCAAAGATCAAGTTTCATTAAGATCCGATCACCCGTTCAAAAGTTAAACACACGACAAGATTCAGGATTCTCCCTCCCTCCACTCCTCCCCCCACGATGGTCGAATCAGGGAACTGACTATTTCTAAGCAATCATGGCAAGTCTCTAATTTTCGAGCCAAGTTTCATCGTCCTAGCACGTCTGGAAGTACCTTAACTTGCGATCGCCGGAATCCCGGACTCCCCCTTCTACCCCCCCCCCCCCCACAGTACCCGAATCCGGTCCAGTTCTGCCACTGATGTACATAGGGCTTGTGCTTGTTCTTCCCACCAAGTTTCATTCCGATCGCTCCACTCCAAGCGTGTCACAAGGTTTCCGGTTCCCCCCTCCGACCCCCCCGCCTCCATCGCATCCGGTCCGGAATTGAAACGGGACATCCAGGAAATGTGGTATTTCTAGATATCAAGTTTCATTATGATCCGATCACCCGTTCGGAAGTTATACATACCTCAAGATTCCAGATTCCCCCTCCCTCCACGATGGTCGGATCGGGAAGTTTACTATTTCCAGGTTAACCTGGTAGGGTCCCTGAATTGCCTGCCAAGTTTCATTGTCCTAGCCCACCTGGAAGTAACTTAACTCCATATCACCGGAATTCCGGAACCCCCCTCCGACTCCCCCCACAGTGCACGAGTCCGGTCCGGTTCTGTCAACGATGTATCTAGGGATTGTGCTTGTTCCTCCCACCAAGTTTCATCCCGATCGCTCCATTCTAAGCGTGTCACACGATTTCCGGTTCTCCCCTCGGAATCCCCCCCCACACTCATCGGATTCGGTTCGGACTTGAAATGCTATATCTGAGAATGACGTCTTTCTAAATATCAAGTGTCATTAAGATCCGATCACCCGTTCGAAAGTTATGCATGCCACTAAATTCCGGATTCCGGCTCCCCTCCCTTCCCCCACGACGGTCGGATCGGGTAAGTGCAAGTGACTCATACGCCTGCCAAGTTTCATCGTCCTAGCTCATCTGGAGGTACCCTAACTCGCAAACACCGAACTGACCGACCGACCGATGGACAGAAAGACCGACGAAAAATTGATCGGTATATGGCACTTGGCCGGAAGGCAAGTGCCATAAAAAACTGCAAAAGAAAGAAAGGGTAAGCCACAATCAGACACACATGGGTGAACAGGCCATAATCTTACACTAAGTTTGCCAGAAGACCATTCTTCCAGAGGTGAACACAGCTTCGTTCGAGCTCTAGACTGGGCCCGTCGGGTGTTAGCCTCAAGACAAATCTTTTTGAAGACGAGTAGCTGACGGACTGAAATGCGACAAGGACAGCTCATCTTCTTTGTTGCCTTCGATAGAGTCTGTTTAGGTTTGAAATCATGATCTTGATCCTGAAAAATATCGAGAGCTGCATTAATTGCCGAATGTTTTACGATAAAGTTTGAATTATTAATGCGATTTTCTCTCTGTGTTTTTGCCTTTGTTTTACTCTACTTTTTTTTTAACATCCTCCATCATTTTCTCTTCCACGACAGACACAACAGCAAACAGATCACAAAACCAGAAGAATGCTCTGTAGTACTCTTGGTGACTAACTGCCGATGAAGGATCGCCGTGTGCCTAGCGAACAGCTGCAAGTGTCACCACAGCTGTACCCAACAAACGCCATTGATAGGTTGACATAGGGTTCGGGTCTTTGTTCGGGCGATGTTTCTCGTTCTTCCCGATGCTCACTGGCATGATTTGGACTTAGTCATACAGAGTATTGTCGAAACTCAACATCAGTGAGAGGACGGACGATGATGGATTTGGCACACCAGGTCGTTTTGCTGAATAAATCTGAACAGCCGGAGTGTGTTTAAGGTTTTTGCAAGAATAAGTAGTCTAACAGAACATCCGTCTTTAGCCCAAATAAAACTGAAGGGAGCTAGAGCTGATTGCTGTCAGGTTTAGTTGATACCCATCAACTTCCCTTTTCCTCACTGCGCGATACCAGATGAAAAAACCGCTCTGAGGCAAGTTGACGCAACGTCACAATAGTAGACAACCAATCAGCTTTAAAGGACAACTATGGCGGCGTCCGTATTCTTCTGCGGGGTTTGTATTCTTCTGTGTTATAGCTGTTTGCAGAGGTATCAAAATGATATTCTGCGTAGCTCCTCCTCCTCCGCTCGTTTGTATCGGGTAGGATATCAGAATATATTTGATTCCGCGTGGTCGTATTACAGTGACAGAGAGCCGGAGGTTCGATTAGATATTTGTTCTTAGTTTTCGGGATGAATCACAAACTTGGCCTTGACCTAAAGTCGGCTAATCTTTCCTGACAAAACACGCAAGGTAGACCAAGAGCGTGTTCCACCCTACTTACCGTAGTTACTACGCTGGTCGCCGTGGTTACTACGCTAGGCTGGAACGCTTTTTGAATTTTTTCGGTCAAATATCAGGCCGCGGGGTCATCCGACCAATCACGTTACAGAGATGCGTAGTTACTACGCTAACTACGCTCCCGAGCGTGGTAAGCAAATAGTTACTATTAGTTACTATTTTGAGAAGGTTGGAACGGTCAGCGTAGTAACTTTTCGTGAGGCTGGAACGGAAATAGTAACTAATAGTTACTATTGGTAGAGGGGTGGAACACGCTCCAAGTGACATCGGTAGAGGAATCGGACTACATCAATAAATTATCAATACAGTGGTAATTACATGTCACCTTTTAATACAGCACTATGTCCTTCTTTTCCTATATACACTGATCTTTGGTTGTATTTGATCTAACCAGGTAGCAGGCCAACAACAACAGTAAAGTTCAGGAGACCTTAAACCTTGCTTAAAAATAAAGGGGTGGAACAAAACAGTCTACGCGTAAGCAGAGGCGTTCCTAGCCAAAATGTTTGGGGGGGAAGGTATTTACCGACTTGTTGGTCATTTTCACCGACTGTTTTTGCGGATAAAAACTACTGTGTTGACGAAAAATCGGGTGACTTTAAGAAAAACGACTATTTCCAAGAAAAAATCGACTGTTTTTGCGGAAAATCGCGCCAAATCGGCTATCTTTTACCAACTGGCTGACAACATTCGGGGGAGGGGGGCGTCCCTCCTCCCCCATAGTCATGTGGCACCAATTCCACCTTACATGTTGACCAGCAGAAAAAAAATTCATTCATCTTTTCTGCCATCAACTTACGCTAGATAAAAAAAACTTACTAATTTCATGTCTTTTTTTTCGACCAGTGCTTATTTCCAAACTTGCACACATAAGTTGGGTCTCCCAGAACCACGTAAGGAGATCCAAGGAATTCAACTGGAAAGACAGTCTCCGATGAATTGGCAAAACTTTGCTGCTTGGCAATTGCATTTCCTGCAACAGAATACCTAATTAGATACAGCAACAAAAACAGATTAGCCCGATCCTGGCCAACAGATTGTCTCCTTATTAGCCTTGATATTTCTGAAACCGAAACGAGGGCTACCACACTGCTGTTGAATTTCTCATTCTATGAAAGCCAGGTTTCTAGATTTTTCTTCCAGTCTCGAGACATTAGTTTTCACAGAGAGGGATCAGGAAGGTGAAACCAGTAAAAAAAAATATACAACCCTGGGGTGTTGGGACACCCAAGAGACTACGGTTCCAAATTTGTGAAGGAAACAAAGGGCATTCATGAATATAACAAATATGCAAATGGATGGTTTAGAAGAAAAGGGAGGAGTGATCTGCAATTTGGACACCCTGATGAAAAACGTCTAGTATATGTAGTTTAAGAATGTCTAATGTAAGAATGTATACCGCACGGGGGCGAAACCGAACCTTCAATTTTTCACTACCTAGCATGCAGCTTTTTCACTCTAAAAAATAACAATAGATGGCCTCTACCTAGCGCCCATTTGGCGGAAGTTTCAAATCAGTTGGACGAACTGTACAAGTTTTGGGAGCCCTTGAAGTTTTTTTGCTCTCGCTGGAAATCTGGACATAGCAAGTCGGTGAAAGATAATTCAACAATTGTGATAGCCAGAATTCCGTGCTTTTGCAGGCGTTTAGACTAGTATTTGTTCTCTATCCTGTGTGATTTTCATTTTGATCTGCTGACGGGTTTGACCACGGCCGCCATTTAATTTTTTTTTGTCTGTCTGGGGCGATTCCGAACGAAAATTTAGGGGCTATTCCGAATGTATTTTTGAACGTTCGGTTTCGCCCCTTCTTGACCAAAGATAACTACGACCTTCAACTTTGCAGATTCTGAGGTTTATATGTCACTACTAATGTTAGGTAATGAGGGTGCCCATTTATGCTTATATAGTTGAAAATCTGGTCATTTTGCATTTTTTTACGTTGCTTTTCAAATAAATAGCTGAAATTTGTTCCACCCTCATCACCTAACTAATGTCAGGTGATGAGGGTGCCCATTTATGCTTATATAGTTTAAAACCGAGTATATTGGTTAAAAAATAAGCTTCCAGCAGCAGAAAAAGCAAAAATCATACAGTATGGACCCCCTCTCCCCTATTATCTTCAACGGCCTATAGCCTACAATAAATCACAATCGTCAATTTGACCATAACTATAACAGATTTGGATAATCTTGAGCACTAGTATCCAGTTATAATAGCATCTAGTCTTGCTACAGTAGCATGCAGTGGCAACAGTTACAGTAAAGGTATGCTTATGTGAATGTTTGTTGACATTGGACTATGTCGTTTCCATGCAATTGCTGAAGTTAACTACCAGTTAGTCAAAGCTGACTAAGAAAATGACAGAAGTGCTGACAAATGCCCAAAAGTGGACTGTTGAAGAGACATTTCATTTGATTCCTGTTTGGGACCGTCTTCACATATTACCTAATTTGGGTAACTGGTAGTTAGCTATAGACACAGCAAGTCCATAAAAATGGCAAAGTCCGAAGTCAACAAATCTGCAACAAATGTTCACATAAGCATACCTCCTGTATCAAGAGGGTAAATCGGGTGGCTTGCGCTTCACTTCATTTGAATTTCACGCGCAGATGCAAAAGTGCTGCAACATTTTTCTTTGCTAAGAACCGTTTTTCCCTCTTTCCGTTCTCCCTGTTCGCAGTTTGTTTTGTATAAATTTAAGATCTTGGCTACAAACATGGTTAGCAGAGCAAGATTTTTACTTTTTACTAGCTTCTCATCAGTAAAACGACAATTACTTTACCATCCAGAAGTTTTCGCCGATTTGCCGACCATGTATTCCATAGGTTTCAACCTCTCCTTCTCCAGACAAGAGCTCAAAGTTTGTATGGCATTTCGAAGGTTGGGTCAGAGGCAGGGGCGTCACTAGCCTTTTATCTTTGGAGGGGAGGACGTCCAATTTGTTCCAACGAATCAAAAATGTGCCGACAAAAAACACCGTTAGCGGATAGATCTGTGATTTCACAGGTAGAGGTAGCCTTTTATTTGGGATCGCTCATCAGCGTTTTCACAAAATTTTGCCTGCGGCGCATTTCGTAGTACTCTCTATTTTTTGGAAGAATGGTGTTTCATTTAGTTGGTGTTTTAGGATTGAAACTGTTGGGGGTTTGAAACACATTGAAAGCTAGAACCTGTAAAGTATAGGTATAGAATAGCCTAAAATTTTCCGGAAAAAAAGACAGATTAATTTTTTTTTTTGTCTGCGGCCCTTTTTTTTTAGTTTCGCGTGATTGACACGATCAAACGCAGCCTTAGCATCCAGAAAACACGCAAATACAGGTGTTGAAAATAACCAGTAAAACTGGATCACACACTTCAATAAATAAATACACAGGTCGTTTTAGGTTCAGTCGTTGGAAGATTCGCTTTTTAGCGAAAGGAGAAAAGAAAAGCCGAGTATAGAAATTTAAATATACGAATTTACATTAAAGGAATAATCTCAACTGATCGCCTGCGGCGCATTTCGTAGTAGGCTATTCTTTATATTTGGAAGAACTGTGTTTTATCTAGTTCGTGTTTTAGGATTGGATTCTTGGGGTTTGAAACACTTCCCCAGCGGCGATTAATTTAACTTGTTCTTGGGACATCCGTTGGAAGCTTCGAAATTTTTTTCAGACAAAAAGGCAGACGTAAAACACTTAGCCTGTGTGGCGAATAATTTGACTTGTTCTATATACAGTCGTTAGAAGGTTCAGTTTTTTTTTTTGCAAAAGCTGTAATGAAAACCCGAATATGTGGTGAATTTGAATTTACGAATTACATGAAAGGAGTAACCTCAACTGATGCATTACAGTTAAATTTACACCGGTTCAATTTTGTGCTGGGGGGGGGGGTGTCGGCACATTTTTGATTCCGTCGTCACATACTGCACGTCCCCCCCAAAGAGAGTATATATCATGTTTCTACCGTGCTATGGTGTTTTCCACCGTAATACTTCAGTCAATGACCATGATTGACAGCTAAGAAACATTTCTACTCGAGACATACGATGATTTGGTATGACAATTCTGCACCTGTTTATATGCAACGTTTCCCAGATACACCCCTTCCTTTTTCTTCACCCTGCATATCTGGTATTAATATATATTAGAAGAGAAATACCACCACGGAAGAATACGTAGCTTTTTTACTAGTTACAACCCCAAAAACCCAGATGGTCTGGGTGTGGTTGGTGCACTGCGCTTTTTTGTCGGCACATTTTTTATTCCGTCGGCACAAACTGGACGTCCCCCCCAAAGGTAAAAGACTAGTGACGCCCCTGCCTCTGACCCAACCTTGGAAATGCCATACAAATTTTTAGCTCTTGTTTGGAGATGGAGCGGTTGAAACCAGCTTCGAGATGTAAATGAACTATTTATTTTGTATTCCCCTGACCTAAATTGAAATAGATCGTACCGGAGAGGAATGTAATTTTGAAATGGGACATGGATGCTGGCTACATATCTCTTTCTTCTAGATGGTTATGTATTGTTTGAACATATTTATGTAATTTTATTGACCCGAATTGCCTCTTCATAAGAATCGGCAAAAACTTCTAGATGGTTAGGTAATTTCCGTTTTACTGTTTCCGTTGCTCTAATGTTTTAATGCTATGTTTGTTTTTTTCTATTTTTTTAATGCCATGTTTGTAGCCAAGATCTTAAATCTATACAAAACAAACTGCGAACAGGGAGAACGGAAAGAGGGAAAAACGGTTCTTAGCAAAGAAAAATGTTGCGGCACTTTTGCATCTGCGCGTGAAATTCAGATGAAGCGCAAGCTGCGCAAGCCGGCGGCATGCAGGGCTGCCAAATTGACACATTTTGTGTCAAAATGACACATTTTGATGTTACGTGACACAATGAGCGTGTTCCACCCTACTTACCGTAGTTACTACGCTAGTTACCGTAGTTACTACGCTAGGCTGGAACGCTTTTTGAATTTTTTCGGTCAAATATCAGGCCGCGGGCTGATCGACCAATCACGTTGCAGAGATGCGTAGTTACTACGCTTACTACGCTCCCGAGCGTGGTAAGCAAATAGTTACTATTAGTTACTATTTTGAGAAGGTTGGAACGGTCAGCGTAGTAACTTTTCGTGAGGCTGGAACGGAAATAGTAACTAATAGTTACTATTGGTAGAGGGGTGGAACACGCTCAATGACACATTCAGTCGAAAAGATGACACAATTGACGAAAATGACACATTTATCAGTAGAAATGACACATTTTGGTCTTCTGGTCTTTTTTTTTTTAAATGGTGTAAAAGAAAAGTAAAACTTCAACTTTCTACCTCTAGAAAAGCTACAAATTAACGGAAGGGAATAGCGCTACCTATCGGTGGCGGAAGTACACAGTGCAGGATGCAGATGCCACGACCGTAATTTAAATTTAAATGACGAGAAGTATATATTTTCCATTTACTGTCGGAATTGATTGTCCCATAAATTTTATAAATGTAAACTTGTCCGGCACCTCGCTGGCCACCCCGACAAACAAATAAATATTCTGCAACATCAATTTAACCCAATTTTCCTATTTCTTTCATGACGTCACAAAAACGTCACAGGCCCAAGATAATTTTTCGAACAGCTGTTTACTCCTTTTAGAAACCTTCACCAAATTAGTTCTAAATTAGAACTGGTTTGGAGAAGTATACCTTCAAAACTCTAAAAAAGATTTGTCAATTAAATATGATACCATTTGTAGCGAAAAAATATGACACATTTTGTGAAACATTATGGAATCTGAGATGACACAAAAAGCACATTTTTGAAAAAAAAATGACACATTGCTTCAAAAAAATTTGGCAGCCCTGGCGGCATGCTCGTGGGCCTCCTGCCTTCAGTTGACCGTTTGTGGCCTGTAACCTTGAAGGGAACTGCTGTAATCTGTGTAAGTTTGGCTTTCCTTCACCCTCGATAAATTTAAAACTACTGGTGATGGGGTTTAATGCTTTCTTCACCATTAGTTGCATGTCTGATTTCAGTTCTCCTACTTCCCATTTTATGACTACAGGAGTGTTGCATGAAGCTGCCCTTACCATGGCTCCGCCCACCCCCTAGAAAAGCCACTAAAAGAATAAATCTTAACAACTTTAACCACTTAACTCATTTAGCTGCTTGTTTATTATTATTTGGCTTGTTTTGAGCCAGATTTGATTCCATTTGGTCATGGTACATGATCCTGCCACCCTGGATCATGAAGCTGCCACCCCCAGAAAAATCATGCCAATTCCAAGAAAACAGCAAATTTTGTTATTTGCAAGAGGTCAAGGACTCAAGGAACCTCTCTGACCAAACAGCTGGCCTCTAGCATTCATAATGTAGCAAAACACAATTTTTAGCAAAATGGGCGGCTTCGTGATCACTTGGGTGCCTGTATTCTTTTGTGTTTTCTAGCTTAACCTAGAACAATTACAAGTAAACTGAGGTACCAGCAGAAAGTGAAGGTTTCGAGCTTCCTTTCAGGATACTCCACTGAATTTTATCTCAACTTTTACTCTGTTTCCAAAAGCCATTTCCCCAAAATAGGAGTTTAGGGTGGCGGCTTCATGCAGCACTCCTGTATCTATTGAGATGAAGCAAGTTCTCTTTTTTGCACTTTTGTCAGAATTGATAATGGGGAAAGCTTCGCGATTTTGCATAATCGAGAAGTTGCTTAATAGTTGAGACCAGGTTGAGACTAAGTCTCGGTTGTCCTCCTTTTTTATTCTCCTTCCTGATTGGTCAAACTCAAAGTACAGGTCTGTGCAAGTATGGTCCAGTCATGGACACTAGCTTAATTTTGGGGTACTGATACCTGATGACTGATACCCCATATGAGCAGAGCCGTTACTAGCAAAAATGTTTGGGGGGGGGACAAGGTATTTACCGACTGGCTGGTCATTTTTATGGACTGTTTTTGTGGATGAAAATTACTATTATTGAGAAAAAAACTACTGGGTTGACGAAAAATCGGCTGATTTCAAGAAATAATGACTAATTTTAAGAAAAAATTGACTATTTTTACAAAAAAACGACCGTTTTTAAGAAAAATCGATTGTTTTAAGAGAAAATGACTATTTCTAAGAAAAAAATCGACTGTTTTTACTAAAAATCGCGGAGCTTTGCGCCGACTCGGCTATTTTGTACATTTTTACCAACTGTTTTTGTGGATGAAAATTACTATTATTGAGAAAAAAACGACTGTGTTGACGAAAAAATCAGCTGATTTCAAGAAAAAATGACTAATTTTAAGAAAAAATCGACTATTTTTACGAAACACCGACTGGCCGACAACATTGGGAGGGGCGTCCCCCCTAGCAGTGATGGCTCTGCATATGAGGGGTACTACCAATTTGGGGAGTAGCCTACTACCCAAATATGGGGGAGTACTCCCCACATGTGGGGTATCACTACCCCCTATATGGGGTACCAGCCTAACTTTCCACTAAGTTTCACACTTTTGGCACTTGCCTTGGCTAAACGACAAGCAGCCGTGGTTCCTCACTTTCACAGGTGTTGACTAAACTTGGGCCGATTATCGACGAGTCGTGACGTCACACGAAAAGTCCATATTTTCCATTTAATAACGGAATTGATTGTCCCTAGAACGGTTTATAAGTGTAAACGCGTCCGGCGCCTCGCTGGCCGCTCGGCTCTATATATAAAGATACAAATATATATTCTGCAATATCAACTTAATCGAATTTTCCTATTTTCTTCCATGACGTCACGGAAACGTCACACTCGTCGATAATCGGCCCAAGCTTATTCAACACCCTTTCACAGGGTATAGGTATACTGGTAATCTGGTATACTATTGTCCAGATACGCTCTTCATAAAATCCAATACCGAATTATCGCCAGATGTGCTAGAGGAACAATAACAATCACACGTGAGAACGGGGGACAAGTTATCGGAATGGAGAATGAGTGATTAGGCTTTCGGCTCACACCGACCCGCTAATTAGCCCCGTCGGAAAGTGGTTCAGCAGTCAGCAATGATGTCGGAAGCCAAAATTGACAAACTTGATGTAGACTGATAAAACAGAGCTGGATTGAGAACAAACAGAGGTAGAGGCATTTTATGAAGTTTCAAGTATGGCTAGGCCTAAGACAATTTGGAAATGGCCAAACAAACCCGGATAAACGTATACCACGAAGTAACATGTCATTGTTTACTTTATGCCAGCGCATCTAGTGGCCAAAAAAGAACTAATCTGGATGTAATTTTATGAAGAGCGTATTGTGACGTGGTTTTGGAAGCTTTTGCCAAAAAGGCAGACCCTGTCACGGCTGTCACAAAATGGAAGCAAAAAATCCTTACGAGATTATCGGCAGCGTTGCAGTGGCGATGCCGGAACAAAAACAAGTGGCGCGAAATTCAAATTTGGCACAGCACGTGCGTTAAAACGCACAAGACATCTTATTACTCGTGGTTGCCTTAATGTCTCTTTCCTTTATTGCGACTTGGAATCAGTGCATTTTCATTTTCTTAATGTTAATAAACACATGCTGTGATTTTAATTTAGGTGGTTCTAACAAGAGCTTTATTCTATTAGCAATAGCCTAGAATAAAATATTTGTAATGGCATTACAAAATTCGGCTGTAATAGTGCTCCCGATCTGTTCCTAATTTTGGGATCGCAAAACGTAAGTGGAGGGAAACCTATGACATCGCAAAAGTTGTCTATCTGTCCGTCTGTAAGCTCTGTAACTCTCGAAGGGAATGAGATATTTTGATGAAACTTGGTGTGAGGATTCTTTGGGTCAAGAGTAAGGTCAAGTTCGTAGATGGGCTTTGTAGCCCTATATTTAGGGGTGGAGGAGGGGGTTTGAAGTAAGGGGCAAACAAAATATTTTTAAACAGCTAATGTGATGAAATGAAAACACGATGGTGAAAAACATTTTCAAACCGGACGAGTAGTTCACCCGGAATCCGGCCCAAAACAGATATTTGGCAGATGTAAAGCAGGAAGTTTCAATCAGTATCGTCAAAATAGATATGGTTTATAGAGGTATATCTGAACCTGGTTTTCTCAGATGATTAGCCTGGCGAAGACTGGATCTGGCGAAGACAAGACCCGATTGTCTGGATCAAATATTAAATTTTTGGGATCCCATCGAAACCTTTGGTCTTGTTTAGTTAGTTATTCTGTGGTGCGAATTTATTATTTGGTGAATTCGCATTTATTTAGTTCTTAATCTTTACCATTTAACGGTTGCAGTACTTCAGGAATAAGCATGTCTCTTGACATGAAAAATAGCCTGCTTTTCTTTGTTGTATGATTTTGCCTGCTTTTGTTGATCTGTTCCTTATTTTTTAGTTAGTTTTTATGGCACTTGCCTTCCGGCCAAGTGCCATATACCGATCACTTTTCCGTCGGTCGGTCTGTCGGTCGGTCGGTCGGTCTGTCGGTCGGTCTGTCGGTCGGTCGGTCAGTCCGGTGATCGCGAGTTAGGGTACTTCCAGATGTGCTAGGACGATGAAACTTGGCAGGCGTATTAGGGGCCCGACCAAACTAACTTGGAAATCGTCACTTGCCCGATCCGACCATCGTGGGGGGAGGGAGGGGAGCCGGAATCCGGAATTTAGTGACATGCATAACTTTCGAACGGGTAATCGGATCTTAATGAAACTTGATATTTGGAAAGACACCATGTCTCACATGTCCCAACTCAAGTCCGGACCGAATCCGATGAATCTGGGGGGGGGGGGTCGGAGGGGGGAACCGTAAATCATGTTAAACGCTTAGAGTGGAGCGATCGGGATGAAACTTGGTGGGAGGAACAAGCACAACCCCTAGGTACATCATTGACAGAACCGGACCGGATTCGTGCACTGGGGGGGGGGAGTTGGAGGGAGGTTCCGGAATTCCGGTCATACGGAGTTAAGATACTTCCAGGTGGGCTAGGACGATGAAACTTGGCAGGCAAATCAGGGACACGACCAGATTAACCTGAAAACAGTCAGCTTCCCGATCCGACCATCGTGGGGGGAGAGGAGGGAGGGGGAATCCGGACTCTTGAGGCATGTATAACTTCCGAACGGGTGATCGGATCATAATGAAACTTGGTATGTAGAAAGACCACATGTCTCGGATGTCCCATTTCAAGTCCGGATCGGATCCGATGAAGCTGGGGGGGGGGGGTCGGAGGGGGGGGTCCAGAAACCTTGTGACATGCTTGGAATGGAGCGATCGGAATGAAACTTGGTGGGAAGAACAAGCACAAGCCCTATGTAGATCAGTGACAGAACCGGACCGGATTCGAGTATTGTGGGGGAGTTAGGGGGGGGGGGCGGAATTCCGGTGATCGCAAGTTAAGGTACTTCCAGACATGCTAGGACGATGAAACTTGGCTTGAAAATTAGAGACTTGGCATGATTGGCTAAGAAATAGTTAGTTCCCAGATCCGGCCATCCCTTAAAGTACTAATGCTAACCGCAAAGTGCAAAAAAATACTTTCAAGGAAAATATACATTTTCGTGATCCCTATGGGCCCATGATCATTTTTGCCTCAAGGGTTTTGCTTACAATAAAATTCCTTAAAGTACAAACAATACTTTTGAGCAAAATACATTTTCGTGCTCCTGATGATCATCTTTTTTGCTTCAAGAGTTTTGATTACAGATGATTTTCTATAACTTGGAAATAGTCACTTGCCCGATCCGACCATCGTGGGGGGAGGGAGGGGAGCACTACTATCCATTCACATCGTACTACGATAACTTGAATACAAGCTAAAAAGCTTGCAAGTGCCATATGAGCTTTCAGCTCTTGTTCAGTGGTGCGAATTCATTATTTGGTGAAGTCGCATTTATTTAGCAGTTGATCTTTAGCATTAAACGGCTGCAGTAGCCTACTTCAAGAATATGCACATCTGTTGACGTGAAAACTAGCCTGATTTTGTTTGCTGTAAATTCAGAATAAATATACTTTATATCTACTTTACCCTGGATGGCCCTTTTTTTCGCCCGACAGCTCTGTGGTTTAATAGGTAGTTGTAGGATCGCAAAAAGGCACTTTGATCATCGGTGTTTCCACAAAATTCCGCCTGCGGTGCATTTCGCAGTCTGCATTATTTAAAAGAAGGGTGCGTTATTTAGTTGGCGCTGGTTAGTTGGGATTTGGGCGTTACTTACTTGGAATTTGGGGGCTTGCACCAACATTAAAAGCTAGAATTTGCATGTAAATTCGGCTGTAATAGCGCTCCCGATCTGTTCCTTATTTTTTAGTTAGTTAATCGGTGGTGCGAATTAATTATTGGGACGCATTTCGCAGTCAGCATTATTTAGAAGAAGGGTGCGTTATTTAGTTGGCGTTGGTTAGTTGGGATTTGGGCGTTATTTAGTTGGAATTTTGGGGGGCTTGCACCAACATTTAAAACGCCCCTGCCTCTACTCTAGTACCCTGTCTAAACTATCTCAGCATGTAGATGTAGGTCGCTGCTATTCTGAAGTAACTGGTCCCACGTCCGCCCTTTGATGCCTGTAAATAATGTCCCTACATCTCTTATGGAATCTCTGAAGTTGTTTTACCTCGATCATGCGCCTGAAGACATACTACATCTGTAGAACTTAATCCGTCGGACGTTGGTGTCAGGCTTTCCGGATGGTCCTCAGTGAAACATTTAAACCAGTATAAAACCATCCCAGACATTCCTCTGAATTTAGTCGCATCGGTGTGTGGCTCATCTTTTAAAGCCTACTTGCTTTTCTAGGATTATCTGAAGTGAGCTTGCCCCGTGACGACTTGCCGTCCTATCAGTTGCCCCGTGCGAACTGGTAGACCTGGAATCGGTACGGAATCCGGCCAGAACCGGAAAATCGGTAAGAGTGATGGTCTTATTTAAAATTGATTAAAGGCTAAACGTTGGAATATTAGGGCGTCGACATGTAAATAAGAAAACTTACGGAATCCGTATCTGAAATTTATGTTCACACCGGACACGACCTTCTGGATTCTAGCGAAAATCGGAATTCGGTAGAAGTAGAAGTTTAATTTGAAGCAGTCCATCACAAAGCCCTGGTTTTGGGAAAGCCTATGCCAAACGTAGGGTATATCAGTGTTTGGCTTACCCTATGCCTAACGCTGGATAGGCTATGCCAAATGCTGGATAGGAGGACCCAGTAAAATCTTGATGATTTGATTGAAGTTCAGAAATCAACCAATAGGAATTCACCTGTATTGAGGTAGTGATAGTGAACAGTGATTAGCCCTGACTATCAGAAAGGAAAGCAGGCAGAACGCGAACGCTTATTTCAGTGACGTAATTCTGCAGTATTGCCGACAGTGACAGAATGATGACCCAAGAAATGTAAGTGGTCACACCTCTGAACACTAATTTTAGTGAAGTTATATCAAGACATTACTGAGCAACCGTCAGGAAGTTGTTCTGAAAGACAATTGTGAGGTACAGTCACAACATTGTACAGTGAAGTCGTCTACTAATGTATCATCTAGTGTTACTCGTATTAATCTACGTGGTATGTGTATTCATCATGGGCGTTTCCGAAATTCAGAATTTTTTTTTAATAGCACAAAAAGAGAAAAAAAAAAAAAAAAAAAACAGTTTCAGATTTCAGTAGTAATAGAAAAATTATTGTAAATAACAACTTAAAATTCGTGTAAATAATGTAAATCTCAGTGCAAGCAATGTTATGCATAACAAGCATTGCCAGGAAGAGCCGCAATACAGCCCAAAACCATCTGCTGAGTTTTTTGTTTGTCGTCATGGTATCGGAATATTCAGCAGATGCTTTTTCGCAGAAACCATGGTATCTGATACCACGGTTCAAAGTCGTTTTATCCGTGTTATCTGATTGCAGTTTTTTGCAGTTATCGCGGTATCTGGCCAGTCACCGCGATGATATTCAAATACCACGGTCGGGCTGTGGTAACTGATCGTGTGGCATTTGAAAAAATCATCTCAATATCATCATCGCTAACACAAGAGTCTAGTTTTATATCAAATTGGTGGGAAAGTAGCTTTTACCACGGTCGAAAGGCTTTTTTGCAGTTGTCGTGGTATCTGGCCAGTTATCGTGGTGTCTGGCCAGTTATTGTGGTATCTGATATTCACATACCACGGTCCGACCGTCGTAACTGAAAAAGTCATCTCACTTTCATCAAGCTTTGTCAAATTGGTGGGAAAGAAGTTTGGCACTTAGTGGTGTGACTGGATAAGCGTGTTCCACCCTACTTACCGTAGTTACTACGCTATGCTGGAACGCTTTTTTATTTTTTTCGGTCAAATATCAGGCCGCGGGCTGATCCGACCAATCACGTTACAGAGATGCGCAGTTACTACGCTCTCGAGCGAGGTAAGCAAATAGTTACTATTAGTTACTATTATTGTAAATAACAACTTAAAATTCGTGTAAATAATATAAATCTCAGTGCAAGCTATAATTAATGTGTTTCATTTCCTAATGCTTAAAGTTGAAGTGAAAACCTTTTTTATCTCGCGGGGGCTCGATTTTCTCAGAGGGTGGGCGTAATGTGAGGATATATTTGGGGTAAAGAAATATCTTGATCAAAAACTTACTCTATCCTCACCTCTCTCTATTTTCGGACTAGCTCCGACGCCCACGCTTTTCTCCGGAGATTATTACCCTTTCCCAAGATAAGGAAGAACATAAACTAAGTCTCACTTACTCCTTTCGAACCTATCAGAACGACCCTATTCGCTAGTGCACTCTATACGAAGTTGTCCGAGCCTTTATAAGGACCGAACCCACGGTTGGGAAGTCAGTTCTCAGTTCAGTGCTGAGCTCAGTTGAGTTCTGAGCCAGTTCAAGTTGGGGCATAGCCTCAAGTCAGCCAAGGGACTCAGGGGAGTTCTAGGTTGAGTTTATTGTGCTAGTGTCAGTGTCAGTGTTGTATCCTGAATCAGAGTGAGTAATAAATAACCCGTTTAGTTATTGACCTACGAACTGGTTCTCGCCTTCGAAAAGACTCGGTGCATTAACATCTCCGAACCAGTAGCCACTACCATGCTCGCCCGCTACACATAACCACGCTATTCTTATGCATCCACCACACCACAGCATACACTATTTTTCTTTTTCATAGGGTTAGGGTACCAACAGCTATCCAGCGTTTGGCATAGGGTATCCAAAAATCAGGGGTTTGTGGTTGACTGCTCTGAAGTGATCATCCATATAAGGGCAAGAATACATGCTGGATTCACATGTGAACCTTACTTTTCTCTCTGGATAATTAATTCCGACAGAAACCGGAGCTGTGATAAAAGTAAAGTTTTTTTTTTAAGTGGGGCATCGATAAGGGAGTGAGGATATAAATTACGCAGGATACCGGATACAGGCAAAACCAGAAATCATCCAGATTACAGTAAAATTCCGATGTCGATGAAAATTAGTTGGCAAAGGCTGATATACCCGAAAAAAGACTGGGTAAATCGGAAAATACCGTTTATTCTCGCCTCGGATAAATATTTCAATCGGAGTCAAGTTAAAACCGATATGACTTGTTGGCTGTTGCTACTGGTCTGTTAGAATGGCATCAGCGTAAAGACTGGTAAAAGATTTTTGCTTCTCTTGCTGCGCGATCTTGTGTCAAGCTTCTGGCAACACTACTTGTGCCAGAAGAATTCTCTTTAAGAATTCTTGGGCGCTCAGATAGTTCTTTGAGCAGTTTGAGCGGACTGAACCTTGTATAGCGTAGCGTTTTTTGTTTGTCGTCATGGTATCGGAATATTCAGCAGATGCTTTTTCGCAGAAACCATGGTATCTGATACCACGGTTCAAAGTCGTTTTATCCGTGTTATCTGATTGCAGTTTTTTGCAGTTATCGCGGTATCTGGCCAGTCACCGCGATGATATTCAAATACCACGGTCGGGCTGTGGTAACTGATCGTGTGGCATTTGAAAAAATCATCTCAATATCATCATCGCTAACACAAGAGTCTAGTTTTATATCAAATTGGTGGGAAAGTAGCTTTTACCACGGTCGAAAGGCTTTTTTGCAGTTGTCGTGGTATCTGGCCAGTTATCGTGGTGTCTGGCCAGTTATTGTGGTATCTGATATTCACATACCACGGTCCGACCGTCGTAACTGAAAAAGTCATCTCACTTTCATCAAGCTTTGTCAAATTGGTGGGAAAGAAGTTTGGCACTTAGTGGTGTGACTGGATAAGCGTGTTCCACCCTACTTACCGTAGTTACTACGCTATGCTGGAACGCTTTTTTATTTTTTTCGGTCGAATATCAGGCCGCGGGCTGATCCGACCAATCACGTTACAGAGATGGGCAGTTACTACGCTCTCGAGCGAGGTAAGCAAATAGTTACTATTAGTTACTATTTTGAGAAGGTTGGAACGGTCAGCGTATTAACTTTTCGTGAGGCTGGAACGGAAATAGTAACTAATAGTTACTATTGGTAGAGGGGTGGAACACGCTCGATATCAGTTTTTCTTTGGGATGACTTCGAGAAGCGCAATGTCGGCAATTGTCGTTTTTGCAGAGCAACCGTAAATCAGGCAGATCCAGTTACCGTGGTAAGAGATACCATGGTATCTGCAAAAACGCAACTACTAATATTTCTCTTATTTTTAGGAGGACGTATCGCCGTAGGCCTACATCTCTTATGGTAACGTCAACTCTGCTCGCTTGGTCGCTATTTCATTGTTGGTAAGTCCTTTGCTGTCTTCATCACCTTTTATATGGTATGGATACAGATGATTAGGGTATGGTGTTGGCCGACTGTAATTCCTTCCAGGGTCGTCACCTTCAGTCCTTCTATAATGAACGATATGAACAGAAGATCAGGTTCTTCCAGAGTAATTTTTAATGTTGTTGAAAAGTTTTCCGTGAGGAATGTATGAAGTTGTGGAAATTCCTTGTAGAAAACTCCGTCCGCAACTGCCCGACCCTGTCTTGAACGTCCCCGGCTAAAATGAACCAATAAACGAAATATGATAATATTTGTTTGTGCATGGGAATGGTGGGATTTCATGGTTTACATAAGACCCGGCATAGTTTACATTAAAGGACACCCGAACAATGAAACCATACTTGAACACACCATGGAGAATGCATTTATAGACATGGCCACGGAGAGCATTCTTCTCCTGAACGTGACGTTTTCAAAATAGGGATGTTCGTTTCTGGAGGTTTCCACATGCAGACTCTAAGACAAAAAGCGCAATTCATTCAAATCTTGTACAGCGCTGGCCGGATCGTATGAGAAATACGTTTGGGCTTAACTGGTTAAAAAATATTCCAGAAGAAGGGTTGATTGGAGACATTTTTTCATTTCTAACATTGTTCGGTACTGAAATAAGGACAGATGCAAAATGGAGCAAAAATCATAGCTTGGAAACACTGTTTCGTATGTGGATTGGGTTTTCGGCAGGCAATGTTAACGGAAGTCATACAGATAGGGATGATACTTGGTACTCTTCATTCAGGTGTCCTTTAAGACCAGAGCACGGAAATAAGAGATTAAAATCGCCTAGGTGTAGAATTTGAATATTATCCAGTACAAGGTTCACCAAAGAAGATCATGAACTTCCCATCCCATTTTTATCCACCATAACCGCACTACGCTTATTTTTGCAGTCTCGTTATCTGAATCTTTTTGAGCCAGATCAGGGTTCCGCGTTTTGGGATCCCAAAACGTAAGTGGAGGGATACCTATGACATCGCCAGTTGTCTGTCTGTCCGTCCGTCTGTACGCTCTGTAACTCTCGAAGGGAATGAGATTTTGATGAAACTTGGTGTGAGGATTCTTTGGGTCAAGAGTAAGGTCAAGTTCGTAGATGGGCTCTGTAGCCCTATATTTAGGGGTGGGGGTTTAAATTAAGGGGCAAACAAAATATTTTTAAACAGCTAATGTGATAGTCGGTTATGGGGTAAGAAGACATTCTGAACACGATGGTGAAAACCATTTTCTCACCGGACGAGTAGTTCGCCTGGAATCCGGCCAAAACCGGAAGTTTGTTAAAAGTAAAAGTTTTATTTGAAGTTGATTAGATGTTCGATTTAGGGGTAAGATGACGTGCTGAACACGGTGGTGAAAACCATTTTCTCGCCGGACAAGTAGTCCGTTTTATCGGACTTTAATCTTCAAGGTGGTAAGTAATGCATCACTTATTTTTTCAATCAGCAACGTTGGTTGTGTTGATGTTTCTGTCTCTTCGCTAGACATATGGCGACAAGTAGAACAGTTTTATTGGAAGTTGATTAGATGTTCGATTTCTGGATAAGAAGAACACATTTTCTACCCGGACAACTTGTTCGCCCGGAATCCGGCCAGTACCGGAAATTTGGCAGAAGTAAAGCAGGAAGTTTCGATCAGTATCGTCAAAATAGATATGGCTTATAGAGGTATATCTGAACTTGGTTTTCTCAGATGATTAGCCTGGCGAAGACTGGATCTGGCGAAGGCAAGACCCGATTGTCTGGATCAAATATTAAATTTTTGGGATCCCATCGAAACATTTGGTCTTGTTTCCTCCGAGGAACTTGTTGGTAAAAAAAATAGAATTAGCCTACTACTGATCAGTTACGAGCCCAGAGAAAGACATATTACACTATATATTTTGAAGGGTAACTATGCAAATCCGAAGCAACTTGTCCCACGTCCGCTCTTTACAGACTATAAAGAATTTTCCTACATCTCTAATGCAATCTCCGAAGTCGTTTTACCTCGGTCATGCACCTGGAGACCAAGGCGAACGTACAAATCTTGGGGACGTTTTGCCATGGGGACGTTCAGTCGTGGGGATGGTTCGCCGTGGGGACTTTTCGTCATGTGGATCTTTTGTCATTGAGACGTTGCTGAGAACGTTTTGCCATGGGGACGTTTTGTCGGTAAGCCGATCCCGCAGTCGGATTGAAATTTAGGCCACCGACCTGTACTTGAATGGGTAGCATGTATTCATTCGGCAAGTTGATTTCGGCAATTCCTAGTCGGACAGTCCGGCCAAGGGCAATTAGTGAGCGGCAAAGTCCCTAAGGGACAAGCGGAACCCCACAACTTGGGATATCAAGGTTTTTGCGATATGATATGATATGATGATATATATTTGCACAAAATGCCCGAGGGCCATGGCAATACAAAACAAAATGGAAAAGCAAATTTTCACTCAGTTCCCTAATAAATAATTCCCTCCTAAATAAATCTTTCTCGATATGCGACACTGATTGACTTCGAATGTTTATGTATGTCAAGGAAAAGGGTAACAAATCAGCGAAAAATGGGAACACTAGGGAATAGCACAACTCCAAGGCAGAAAAGCAATTCCCTAGTGAGTTCAGGTTGTCCAATTCAGTCCTGCTCTTGACTTCCCTTGTCACCCTAAGGATATTGACTCCAGTTGATTTTGTGTTTTAAGCTTTGAGCCAGTCTCAGTGGACAAATTTTCTTAGATTGCTGCTTGGCGTTCAGTTTTTTCCGTTCGCAATTTCGATAGGCATTCCGCGCTTTTCCCATTTATAACGCCATCTAGCAGTGTTGAGTGAAGTTTTCCATATTGATAGGACCGTGAGACCATCGTCACCATTTCAGTTAGTTTTTAGAATTTAGCCTAGACCAGATTTTCAACCAGATTAATGGCTTGAAATAATTAGAGTGGATTTTGCAGGAAGTTTAAGGTAAACCTTTTTCGGGTTATTACACTAGTTATACAAGTAAAGTTTGTATTAATAATTGTAAATTCTTCAAGTATTCATTAATCGTAGTGAAGGATTCATTATACCTGATTATACCTACACCTGACAGACTTGTACATCGTCATTGCGGTTACAATAAACGTTATTTAACGTTGGACAGGAGGAGTTATTGTGACAGATAGGGTCTTCCCAGCATAAGTTTGTTGTCTAGTTTGGCACTTCACGCAGTCTATATACAGTAGAGGTATGCTTATGTGAACGTTTGTTGACTTCGGACTTTGCCATTTCCTTGCACTTGCTGTGCCTAAAGCTAACTACCAGTTCGCCAAAGTAGGTAAGAAGGGCAGCTGAAGACACCTGGTACAGATATTTTGGATCTTCAGTCTACCATTTAGCCCAAAACTGCAGTGTTCACATTAAAGTAACTGTTCACATAAGCATACCTCTACTGTAATGAGTCCAACTAATCTACATTCAAGGTTAACTTCCGACATCAAAGTTGACATCAGAATATAACAGTGATACGGCCTTTGAAAAGAATATGTCCGAGCCGAAGGCGAAGCTGGTTATGAAGAATATCTGCCGATCGCAGCAAGGCAGTCTACCACAAATCCCCATTTTTGGGATAGCCTATGCCAAACGCTGGATAAACCGAACCGGCTCTGAGACCGATGGGCCAGCCAATCACGACAGAGTCACCTATCGGTAATTCTTAGTGTCAAGTCGAGTGAAGCGCTATTTGAAGTTAAAAAAGTGTTGAATTTTAAGGCGGGAAAATTGGAAAAGAAGTGTACAATCAGTGATATATCAAATCAAGTTTTATTTGTTTACTGTGCAATACAAGACAGTTGAAACCTAAAGAGCGCGACAATTAATCAGCAAAATTTGCCTATATTTGTGAAATGGCAGGTAAGGAAGCAACTTGTAGCCTGCTCACTATAGCTACAAAATTAAATTCCTATCTATTTATTGTATACACAAATTTCAAGTGCTTTAGGACACTTTTAGCCTTAGACGGCTTACCTTTGTAGGTTTTTGAATGACAGCGCAGTGGGACTGAGTGGGACGCATAGTGGGTTATCGTGACGAACAGGGCCGTTGCAAGGGGGTTGAGGTGGTGCAGCACCCCCCCCCCCCCCCCAGCTTTTTGAGATTCGGTAACATTTTGGGCCATTTTACTAAAACTGTTCGGTATTTTTTCGAAACCAGAAGTATTCGGTACATTTATGAGGATTTGGTAGCTGTACAGAATTCCAAATAGGCTATCGGAACAAGTCCTTTCGGGATTCGGTCAGATTCGGTATAATTGCCAGGATTCAAGAATTCGGTGAGCGAATTTACTTGAATTATTTGGTAGTTTTCTATGTCAGAACTATTCGTGATATTTTAGGGGAGTCGGTAGTTTCTCAGAATCCGAGTAGGCTACGATCCAAAATTATTTGGTATCACGGTTATTAGGATTAAAGCATTTTAAGGTAGTTTAAGGTAACATATATGTTCTCGTAGATTTTTCAACAGCGAGTCAGCACTTCGAACCGCTAAAGAAGTTTGAGGCCGCGAAAAACTATTTAACGAATAACGAATTTACCTACATGAATTCCTCGCAGGGAACCTGCAGGGAAAACCTTGTTTAAAAAATAAACAATCTAACTTTGATTTTGTTTGCAGGAAACCATCCCGTTCACAAAAACAAGTGTGCTCAATTTAATAAACTGAAAACGAAAATCTTCAAGGTGGTAAGTAATGCATCACTTATTTTTTCAATCAGCAACGTTGGTTGTGTTGATGTTTCTGTCTCTTCGCTAGACATATGGCGATTGTTCATCGATGCATTAGCCATCATGAATATTACATCTTAGGGAATATTCACATAAAAGCCGCTAATCTTTACAAATTTAGTTTTCATCATTAAACCAAGAATTTTTAGAGCGGAATAAGAAAACTGTCGAAAGCGAACCAGCGTCGAAATCCATGTCGGATGACGTTTATTTTGAAGTCCCGGCTAGCGATTCGCAGCTAAAAACTGGCGAAACCACGTTTGAGATCCTCTTCCCCAGTGCTAGCCGTACTGATGAACCGAGCTCGGCACTCAACGCGTCACCTGCCCGTCCCCAACGTTCATCGACCCTCTCGGCTGCTGCTGCTGCTTCAGCCCAGCCGAGAATGAAATACACAGGGAGGAGCAGGAAACCCAACCCGCGTTTTGCCGACTCGGTTGTGTTTGTGGGCAAGAAAACCACAGTGAAGGACCAAGCAGATGTGTGCCGCATCTGCGGAGTGAAGTGGGAGTCGGCGGGACACTATCTGCTTGCAGAAAAAAAGGCATTTTTGCTCAAACGTGGGTTGAGTGTGATGAAGAGGGCTGCAGTTTTGGTGGGCACTGGGTCTGTCTTAAGCCCGAAGACACAGCTTTTGCCCACCAAAACAATGACAGTAACATTTTATACTTTTGCCCGGTGCACACAGTATTCTAGTTTTTCGTTTTTGTTTTTTTTACTTGTCTCGTTTTTCTTTTCTAGTACTTTTTCTTTTTAATAAACAAAACCTTTCTTAGAGGATAACAAATAAATCATGTTTCAATTTTTGGCTTCGTTTGGCTACAAAGAGTATGCAGGGAGTATACTCAAGGAATTTAGCGAGTCCACAATTCGGGAAATACGCACGAAGTGCTTGTATTCTGAACCGTCAGGGATCCAGATCTTTACCACGCGATTGATCTCCTCTGACAGCGCGTCTGCTCCCTGGTAATTGCCCTCTCTGACGGCGGTCCTTGTCCCGAACTCGCAGTTTCGAAGAAGGTTGCGCACTTGCGGGGGCATAAGCTTCTTAACTTTGAACTCATGGGCGCTGACCTTCTCGTAAACTGCGTGGCCACCGTGGTAAAAGATGTCAGCCATGGTGACCCGAAATTCCTCGGCAATGTCAGAATTACCACTTCGCACTGCTTGCCTGGAACATATATTGTGTTTACTCACTTCCACTCAATGGATTAAATTATTGACTATGCGTGCATGAAATTGATTTTTGTTTTGTGACATGAAAATAAGTTATAAGGTTTTAGAAAACTTATGTAGACATGAATACTGACTTAATAACAAACTATGTGACTGACGGCCTAGTAAGCAGGCGTGTCCAAAACCTGAAAGAAAAGACTTTTTCAGTCTTTCCCCTTGATTCCCCGAGGAGTCCTCGGGGAACGGCTAGAATACGCCTTAAGAAGAACAGCCGAAGGGCATGTACTCTGTGAACGGGACGGGCAACGGCTCTCTTCCTCACGGTAAAACGAACAGAAACATAACTCACACATATGCAAGGACTCCCAAGAGCTCAGTGAAAACCATGTGTCCAAGGAGCTGTATGTGAGTGGGCCGTTCTGAGCTTCCCGTCCAATCCATGAAATTAACGATATCAGGACTGCTTGTCCAGGGGTACAGACTTTCTTTTCTGTATTCTGATATCAGAAACCTGGCAAGTACATGGAAAGCCAATTTCAAAATTGACATAGACTTGTGGTGATCTTTGGATGGCAGCAAGGAAGCTTGGGCGGGTCCCGTGATGTTTAGGGCTATCAACAACGGCTCGAAAATTTCGGTTTTGTACTTTGCAAGAAGGGCTTTGGTGGCTTTCAGTTCTATGTGGAACGGTCCACTGAGAGGAACAATCCACTGGAAAGCCTTCGCTGTTTTGTCCAAACAATTATTGCTGCCGATTAGGTGGGATTCTAGCTCTTCAGAATCAAGCAGGACTAGTTGGCATGCTCTGCAGTAAAAGGCTTCCTCTCTCAGCCTTGTTAATGACGGATAAATGTCACCATCTACCACGATGAAACTCCAAGACCTTTTGCCACCAAAAATGTCGATCCCCAGCTGCCGACCAATCTGGAGAAGGACCTGAGCAATGTCTCTTTTGCTGCTTGGGGACAGCTTTAGCATTTCTCCGACGGTCATAGAAGTGGAGATGTTGCACAAGTTGATAATGCCGTCTAGCTTCTCCATTGGGTCAAATTGGCCGTTGGTCGGGGAGTAGGACTGTTGCTCATCCCAATCTGTTTCCTGTGGAAAAAAAATCAGTCCAAATACGTTACTCTAGCTGTTCATCCCGAGCTAAAGGAAATATTGACGCGATCTTCCGTAATCACTCCATTTAGCATTTAACCCCAAGACTCAAACAATTTTACACGATACTTTTTAACCCCCCAAACATCGAGTTGCTCACGTTCTTTGTTTTGCCAGATTCAATGAGTATCATGATGTTGACCGTTATTTGCAGCAGCTTTATTCATTCGGAGAAAAACGTTATTTGGTTATGTTCCTGTTTTGCTAAAAGGAAACGGGCCTCGAAAAAGGCTTACAGCTGCCAAATCCGTTGATAAATACGTCTTCTGAGTCCAAGCTGACGATGCTTCAGCTATTATGCTTAGAGAGCGATATTTCGGCCCTTTCTGTCAAGTGGCTAAGTCAGGCTGTAATAGCTAACTACTCCTGTTTTTGGAATGTTCGAAACCGTAGGTAGCTTGTCGAAAGGAGACCTGTTTAAAGTATTCAACTGTTTGAAAAATAAACTGAAACATAAACAACAAATGGTGCAAGAGGTCCTTTAAGTGTCGATGGTCAACTCCATGCATCCGCGATTAGTGTCCAGCGCTTGACGAGCATACTATTTATAAGCTTTTTTATTCAACCTACAATTTTTATGTATTACCTGAAGAAATCGAGTAATGACGTCCTGACGGAAACGTGTGAAACTTGGGTAGTCGCGGTGGAAAGCTCGCTGAGTTTGTTCGTTTCTGCGGGTGTAAAGCCTCGATCCAGCCAGTTTGCGGGATGGTATTTCGGTTTATACTGAACGCTGTTATCAGCAACCGAGACACGCATCGTTGCAGTATAGATTTCCCCTGCAGCTTTCTTATTGAAGGCCACTCTCGAGGTCTTCGAGAGCTTCTGCATGTTGTCCGCTGCAACAAGCGCAACATCCGCCGGACAGGATTTAGGCGCACTCGAACTGACTTCAAACCGCTTTCGGATTGATGAAATTTTCCCGCCAGGTTAGAAGGTACCATGGTAGTCTGCAAGAGAATGTAAGTCAAAATCCGACAGAGCTCCCAACGATGTTGCCCTTCTGTAAGTTTTATGAAAATGGCTGGTCCACGACTTAAAAGGAAATACCTTTTGGATTAAACATAAGTGACCAAAAAAAGTGAGCTATTTCCAGGATGACGTTCACAAATTTGCTACGCTGCATACTAATTATCACAATCATCGAGACATTAATTACAAATAATCGTACCACAGCTAAGTACGAAAAATTAAGAAACCAAAAAATCGAAAAAGGATCCATGCAACAGCCGAAATGTTAAGATATGAGATGAGCAAAGGTGCTAGAAGCTCAAGTTACGTGTACACAGAGACTGAAGACATTTCTGAACGCGAAAATATGTACGCCAACACGATTGTCGCGTAACTCCGGGGAGAAATCCTACATTCGATGTGTCCGAAATTTGGAGCAAAGGGAAATGAAAAAGTGGAAATTTGATTATGAAGAAATCCGGAGCTTAAAAAAATGGGCTTATGGGTGACAGGGCCATGTTTAAGGAGGCAAGCTGAATCCATAGGGGAAAAGGAAAACTCACTTATTCCGACTTCTTTTTGCTTGTTGGCCAGTAGGAAATATACCTCGATGAGACCAGCAGGTAGTATCATGTTACTGGTACCCAGGTACATCCACTGTTCGTATATCTTGCATATGCCGAAAACGTGCTGTCTCGATAGTGCGTCAAGATTTTCCTTCCGTTCGTTGAGACAACTCAACAGAATATCTAACAAACATTTTGGAATCTTCGCCAGATAGTCGACGAAATCGAACTCCGCTAAATATTCTATTTCCGCAGGGCAACGTTCGCTCTCGCGTATTCGCTTTCGTTCCAGCGCGATTATGGCTAGAAAGCTTGGAAAGCACTGCGTGTCCTGTGAGGATCTCTGATATTTCGTTGTCTAGTTCGTCAGGGGTAGGTGGCACTTCGCTCCCAGAAGGCTCAAACGCAATTTCGACGTCTTCAACCTCTGTTGGGATGGGATGGTCGTCGTTTGCCATTTCCAGACCAGGAAGAGTAGCTGACACTACTATTTCCTTTATTTTCCGAGCATTTGAAAAAGTCATGCTGGTATATCTCGTAATGCAAGAAATGCAGATCCGCTTTCCGCTTATCGTGCAACCATTTTCTTCCAGTTCTAGTTTGGCTTTAGTCTGCCATATTTCGTAGCTGGAGGTCTTCGTTTTCCTAACAGAAAAGACCTCGTAGAATAAAAGAATACAAACAAGTAAAGTCGAACGAAAACCTTACTCTTGTACCTAGTCTTCTCTATTCGACATTATTACCGATATGCCAATGTATGAATCCCCGTATCGATACGAAACGTAAACCTCGACGTGGAAAACAGTATCTGTTTTTCTTTCGAATTATTTTAAGTACTTCAATATGACTGCTCTTAGAAACTCAAATCAGCCACAATATGATCTTAGTAATTAATTCTATATTGTTCAAAAATTTTGCACAAGATGAAAACAAAACTGGTTGTAATTACTGCTCCTCAAAAAAAGAGAGATAAAGAGAGCTAAAAATGGTCCCGGATTATCGAATACTAGAAGTGCAAATACAGATATCTTAAAAACTCGAATATCGCTCAGCACCAGTCTGTGCCGGACACATTTCGCATTGAATAAATCACTCTTCCAAGTGATGTTTATAACTAGCTATAGTGTATGCGGATGCCCCCGGGCGACTCGAATGAATGAGTTGGAATGCATTCACGGCTCGATCGGTGATGGGGAGCACGGAACGGTCAGGTGAATATAATTTTGGTTTGACTGAATACGTGTATTTTATTTTTCCCATTATCTGTACACCGAGATACACTGAAGGGGGTCATTGAGAAGAAGAAGGAAAAAAAAAAAAATCAAGAACGAAAGCGAGAAAAAAATAAGGCAGTCACCCGTATACTATATAATAGCTTCAAAGCGTTGTATTCCAAATCGCTTGCGGAGTCACAAGTGGTGTCTTTGATTACCAGTTAGTTTGTTTGACTTTTTGGCGTTTTTGACTTTCGCCAGAAGCAAATTTTATTTCCGTATTTTGTTATCTTAATTTCTGTTTTTGTTCTGATCGGCCAAGGCCTATCGCCTAAATTTCTACACATCACCGATCGGCCTAGGACTAGCCGTTTGCCGTACGCGTTGGGATTTCATATGAGCGGTTATCGAAAACACTGGCTTTTTACGAATAGTAATTGATGTCAAGCACGACGGGGTCTTGAAAAGTCATGATAATAAAGGAAAAAAGGACTCACCGTGTCTTCGTGTTTCGAGTTTCTACAAATCCGCTTATTATTCATTTCGAAAAAAATCAACTTCGCGTCAACAATCAGTATGGTAATCGAGATATTATAGTGCTTTCTAATCGAACCGACTGTCTGAAAGGTGTATTCACGAATAGTTGAAAGACCAACACCTTATAGCTGAACACATGTACAAAAAGTTGTTGCCAAGAGGTTGTGTAGCACCTAGACTCTACGGTTTGCCTAAAATTCACAAAGAAGGGAACCCTTTACGACCTATTGTGTCAAACATAAATTCACCCACAGAAAAAATTGGCAAATATCTAGCCACTGTCTTCCGACAATTAGGGCAGACACAAGTATCATTCATAAAAAAGTCTTCAGACCTTGTTAAAAAGCTGAGTGATTATCCAGTCACCTCGGAAACGCTGCTGGTTAGTTTCGATGTCGAATCTATGTACCCAAGTTGTAGGACTAACAAATGTGAGGCTCTTCAAAAGGCAAAGTTGGAACAACATCCGTCAATATCGGAGCAGAGCACCCTTTCAAATGAAACGCTATTAGCACTCACTTGTATGTGTAACAAATATTCCAACTATTTGCAGTTTAGGGGAGTTTACTATTTAATGAAGGAAGGTCTTGCTATGGGTGCTCCACTTTCACCAGTCCTAGCAAACCTACAACTCGAGGATGTCGAAAATCGAGCTATTCAGAGCAGCGTTGACAAACCAACTTTTTGGAAACGGTACATGGATGACATTTTGAGTACTTGGGAGCACGGAAAAGAGAAACTTATGATTTTTCTTGACCATCTTAATTCTATTGATACAGACATAAAATTCACAGTTGAAATAGAGTCAGAGAACAAGCTTCCTTTTCTGGACATACTTACTATAAAAAGAGACGGATCTTTATTGTTTTCAGTTTATCGAAAACCAACCCACAGTGACCGATATATCAATTTTTCATCAACCACCATTTTTCTGTGAAGCAGGGTGTCATCATAGCTTTAGTAGATAGGGCTCTCCATGTATGTTCACCGCAGTTTTTGGATCTTGAACTAGACCACATCCGCGATGTTTTATTTGGAAATGGTTATCCGATAAAACTTATTGATGCAACTATTGAAAAACGTAAAGAAAAGTTTCGTCATCCCCTTTCACCTTCAACCACTGAACCTGAGAAAAAGGTCGATGTGCCCCTTCCCTATGTCCATGGACTAACAGACAAAATCAAAAATATTCTTACCCTTCACAACATTTCAGCATATTTCAAAAGCTCAAACACGGTGTCTTCTTATCTTTACTCTGGTAAAGATCCTATTTCTGAGACAAACTGCCAAGGGGTTTATAAGATTCCATGTTCGTGCGAAAAATGGTATATTGGTAGGACGCACCAGCACCTGTCTGATCGCCTGCATGAGCAGAGAACTAGCATAGACACCACTCTTAGGTATCAAAATAGACCTGAGAATTTTTCGAGTGCTCTCGCGGAACACATTTATGACCACCCTGATGACAATATCCGTTTTGATGACAGTATAATAATAGGGAGAGAAATAGGCTTGGGACAGTTCATCCGTGAAGCGTTTGAGATTAAAAAACACGAAATAAGGGACCTAGCTCTAAACAGAGATACTGGAAAGTTTCGCATCAGTGTACGACAGATTTCTAGAAAAGGATGCCGCATTTTTAAGACCCCCTCAAACCCCACCTTGCGTTCCCCCAAACATACCAATTACTTCAAATATTCCTTCTACTAATACTCGACCGACTAGACAAGCAGCTTGTATTGCGAAGACACGAATTCGCGAAGCGCTGAATAAATAACCAAGCCAAAAGCACCCTCAGGGCATGCAGAGCAAAGAGGCTATTTCGCGAATCGCGCACAAATCTCGTTAGTGGCCAGTTCTGTGGAAGTGTTTGACTGAAGTGCTGGTAATTTTTAATGATGGATCTCCTCCTCACCAACAGTCCGACCCACAGTCCCAATGTTCCCCCCTCAATGACCCTAGCCTCCCATCCCCCGGGTTGGGTAGCTCTTCAGACCCCCCACCCGTCCCTTCAGGTTTAAAAATTTCTCCGCATCCATCCGTCATGCCAAGAACGCGTCCGATCCGCCGCATTCGTAAGAACAAACTGGAAATCCAGGCATTCAGTGAGTCGTACAGCCCGTCGTCTAGTCCCTACTTAAAAAAACAAACAAAGCCGCTAAGAACCGTTTTCAGCCGCCACCAAAATACGAAACAAAACACAAATGCCCCATATGCACTAGACTTTGGGGCTCAGCCTCACACAACAAACATGTTGAAAAGGTGGGCAAGTTTGCTGACTGGATACAGTGTGACAAAGAGGATTGCTCATACTCGGGACTCTGGGGATGTTTAATCCCGAGTGATGTTATCGCTAATGTAGAAGTTGATGACAGGGATGATATCAACTATTACTGCCCTGGTCACAAGGCGTATATTTTTTCCATTCTTTTCAAGCTTTTTCTTTTTGTTGGATTTTTTCTGAGTTAGAAGTTTAAACCAGTGATTTATTCTTCCGACTAGGTACTTCTGAAAAAAAGGAACACATGGACCTTAAGACCTACCGCGTTTAGTGGGTCGATTACCCATCAAGAACCCAAGCTTTGACGACTCGGCTCCTTGATAGTGGCCGTCACCACTGTCCCTTCGTGTGCCAAATTCACACGCGTAGAGTAGCTCTGTGACTTCTCTCGGCATCAGCTTTTTCACGACAAACTCATTGGCGCAGATCTTTTCGTAGATAGAATGGCCACCATGGTAAAAGATGTCACTCATGACGACCATGATCTCTGCGGCTGCCTCTGAGTTGTCGTTTCGCATCGCTTGCCTAGATGAAAGTGGAAGTTAACAAAAAGTTCGTATATCCCTATGAGAATAATGTAGTAATGGATGCATACATAAATAATGATAAAGACACTTCGTCGCACATACCAGCGGGACTTGAAGCCTGCCTGAAGCACATCAATACGGCCAGTGGGCAGACTGGGGCAGACGTCTTAAGATCTTAAGTAAGGTCTTAAGACATGGAGCGATGGAGGAAATCATATCGTAACCCATCATTATTACGCGTTCACACTTGCCAATGATGAAAAACCTGAGCCTGGGAGCATCCGATAGGGGTGACCATGGAGAATGAGTGCTATACATGGGCACAAGAAGGGTATATGTAACACTTTAAATCTTGTTTTTAAAAGCGCTGAAGAATAGCAGATGATTCTATACTCACACGTATGACAGGATGCTCAGCAATTCCGTGAACACGATTTGGCTCAGATGTTTTACGTGGTCGGCCTGGTCGTCGGTCTGCAGCCAGTTAAAAAATCTAACAGGATTTTTGTCTCCTGTGGTCTGAACGTACTCCGTGGCAAGATACATGGCCAGGGAATGTAAAGCCAGCTGGAGGATGTTAATAGCCTTATGGTGGTCTTTGCCAGATAGAAGCGACTGAACTTGGCCAGGGTCTCTACTGTTCAGAGCTGTTAGCACTGGCTCGAACACTTCCGACCTATAACTTTGCCATGATGGCTTTGGCTGCATTGAAGGCTACATGGAATGGCCCGCTGAGGGGTACCATTCAGCCAAAGGCCTTCACTGGCATATCTTGGCAGCTATCGCACTCTTCGAGATGTTCTTCGAAGGACGGCTGGTCGGATAGCACACGGTCATTGGCCTGGCAGCACATCGCCTCCTCTCGAAGCTTTGTCAGGGTGGGATAAATGCCTCCGTCAACGACCGCGAAGGCCCATGACCTCCATCCCCCGAACTGCTTTATCTGAAGGTCTTTGCCGATCCGATGGAAGACCTTTGCAATGTCATTTCGGCTACTGGGAGCGTACTTTATCATCTCTCCAACAGCAATTTTGCTGTTGGACGGACAAACTGCTACCAGACCGTCAAGTTTGGCAAACGGGTCGAATCTTTCAGCAGTTGGTCGCTGAGCTTCCAGTTCGACGGCTTGAGCTTCCTATATAAAATTGAAGGTTAGTTTTGAATGTATTCAGGTTAGTGTCTAGCTGCTGTATTTCGTCGTTCATAGCTATTCCCTGAATTTACATGGCACAAAAGAAAGTAAGTGGCACTTCCTAGCTGTTTGACTACGGCTTAGCGGAAAAGAGAAACCAAAGTTTCGCAGAATAGGTATATCCAAGCAGTTGAGATTTGGTGGAAATAAATTCAACTGTGTCGTTTGCTTCGATCGAAAAGATGCGTTGAAGTCCGAGATGTAAAACGGGGCAGAAAATAACCTCAGCAGTTGGACATCTTTGTTTAATTTGAAACTAATGTCCCCCTCCCCTGACACTGCCAGGCAGATAACCTAAGGAGACCCTATTTTCTTGTATGTTCAACAACAAGAACTACTCGTGTATAGAACTATCCAGCGGGACCCAGGCATAACCTGCAGCTACATGGATAGATCTGAACCTATGAGTATATAAACTAACCTCCAAAAATCGGCTTGCTACTAAATTGCGCAGTTCTTTGAACTTATCCGACTCCATCGCAAAGCTTTTGGCAAAGGTGGACATTTCCGAAGACGTGAATCCCCTGTCCAGCCAAGTCCGAGGATGAAAATCATCCGTTGCCTGCAGGGCCGCTAAGCTAGGAGAAATTGACACTCGCATTGTTGCGGTATAAATTTCTGCCGGGGCTCGTTCATTGTAAGCGACGCGTGACGTCTTGCCTAGTTTTTGAGTATTGTCGGCGGCCAACAGCACGAAGTTCGATGGACATTTTATCGGCTGCTTTGAGTTGTCCTCCAGTCTCTTGCGGATGGTCGTGATTTTGCGGCCAGGCGCAAATGTTCCGTGGTAATCTAGAGAAGAACATTGAACAAATTTTAAAATCGTAGCATCAGTATTCACAGACCAGTTCTCTAGCTCTAATCTAGTATGCCCTAGTGATTTAATTACTTACTGCATCATGACTGCCAAATCAACTCGGTGGGATTGATACAAGAGACACTACTTAGGCGTATTCTAGGCGTATTCTCCCCTCATCGAAGGGAACGGCGAGAATACAGGGACTCACTCCACGCGGACTCCGCGTGCAGAAAACAGCGAGAACACGGGGAATGCTTCCAAAACGGATTTTGTTCTTAAAACAAATATGCAATTGACAAAATTAGTCTGGATCTCCTTTATTTTTGGTTTTGTTTCTTCTGATTATTTTTAATTAATTTTACATTGCACCAACACCAGCAAACATTGATTACCCTCCGAATCTGAAAGGGAGTCCTTTTTGATGATGGTGATGATAATCGGAGCATTCCCCGTCCGTGGGGACTCGCGAAAATACGGGGAGTGGGTCCCCGGGACAAACAAAAACGCGGGGACTCCTCAAGGGGAGTCCTCGGTGAACGGCGAGAATACGCCTAATCCTGCTCTGGTCTTGCTCGAAAAGCGCCGATCATCAAGCTCATAGGAAGTTCTCAGGAAATTCGGAATGATTATGATTAGGGTAGTCATCAGAGGTACGGCGTATTTTTTAAGATTGATTGTAGTAAAGAACGGAAACAGAAACGACACTGTAGATCTCGAAATACGATAAGAAAAATCATTAAAACTAATGTCCAGAGGTTGGTGGGAGAGTGCTGTAGATTACAGCCATTACAGGTTCATAAACACGGCACAAGGCGAAAGTCTGTTTGTCCTTAAGTGAGTGTAAGTCGCATGCACTGTAATTTAGTGGGGAAAGCAGGATGTCAATTACGGAAGTCGTGATTTGTCCTAAATAGTCCCGAAAATCAAAGTCTACTAAAAAGTCAGTCGGGCATCGTTGTTGTCTTTTCAGTCTCTTTCGTTCCAGGTCAAACAATTTCCATAGTTTCATGTTTATACCGTAAGTTCTCAAAAGTGAGCTAATCTCACTATCGAGTTGTCGTAGAATGTCGTCATTGTCAGTCGTTCCTGGTCCCCCAACGTCCATTTCCTCGTCACAGTCAGGGTCCATTCTTTCGTCAGGGTCAGAATCCATTTCCTCGTCAAGTCTGTCGTGAGTTCCTACGTCCGATTGAGGGTCCATGTCGCTTGTCAGTTCGTGCTCATCCTGCCGTTTCTTAGGAGAACGAGTGTTGAAAAATCGCTTCGTAGTAAAACGGTGGACGGATGCGACGCAAATCCTTTTTCCCTTGTAGATATTACAGCTATTCTGTAGCTCCTCTCTTGCATGAGCGGGGAGGTTGTCTGAGCTCTTCGCTTTGCTCCTACAAGCGAGATTAGAGGTTGTCAGAGAGTTTCTCTCAAACTGGCTTTGAAAATCGGAAAACGATGTAGTTTATTTAAGGTTTAACTGAAAAGGTAGCTTATGTTACATCTGGTATTTGAATCCACTGAAATATTTTGACTCATCTAAGGGATTTTGTAATTTTTTTTCGCCCGGAGCTCTAGTAAAAACGTCCCGAATGTGCGCTACACGCACGACAACCCAACAAATATCCAGACGCGGTTCGATTAACAACGAAAACTTGCATTGCCTTGGTTAAGGTCGGGCTTCACTACCCAGATTTTTCGCCCGGATTCTGGGTTCCGTTTTCTTCGATACCGGTATGGGTAGTGAAGACAGGTCTGAAACGGTCTGAAAGCACCCCGGAATCTGGTAGATTTTTCCACCAGATTCCCGGATTCTGGGTGAAAAGAAGCGGGAATTTGAAAGTAGTTTTCATTTGACTTGGAGAAATTATTGTGCTGAGGTGGTAAAATCTAGGAAATGCCAATAGTGGACTGTTGAAGAGACATTTGATTTGATTTCTGTTTGGGACCGTCTTCACATAATCCGGACCCCAGATTCTGGGGCGTCTGGGTAGTGAAGCCCGACCTTTACTGGTGCCAAGCTCGGAGAAGTTACGGCTGAGGACAGTACGAAGACAGTGTTAAGACAAGTCTTGCAAGGTTTCTGACAATTTTCACTAACTTTTCGCCAATAGCTTACCTCAGTTACTAAATATTTCAAGCATAGGGACAAGCACATAGAGGTTTTGCACTGCCAAATATCACATAGAGGTACCACAAATCCGAAAGAACAAATTCATTCAAGAACAAATAATCAGATAGAACCTGTCTTTGGTACCATGCAGCGACTATGAATACCCCGACAAAACTGAGCGGGCCTAGAGGTATTTACTGTAGCTTTTTACCCGCCTACTCTACTTCCGTCTTCGCCGTTGCTCATCACAGAGAAAGAAAATACAGGAGGCGTACTCCGCGCTCTGGCTCCCTCTTGGGCGCGTCCAGAGAACCAATCAGCTATATCTTCTACTTTTCCTCAAGCCGGCTTCACAACGATATAGCTAATTGTAGAGGTAACGAATGATGTGTCGCGAAGCTACTAACCTCCGCTCGTTCGCAGCGGAAAAGGTACGGGGAAATACTCGACTCTGCATAGTCATAGTACAGAGACAGGGAGACAGAGGTTTTATCCAGGTTCTATCTGCTTATTTGTTCTTGGTTCGTTCTATGAAATCGATTATCTCTGATAACGAACAAAAGAAATTTACACAAATGCAAAATGCGGCTTTTCAGTGGGCAGTGGTGAGATTGGTGAAGATTGCTTAGCGCTTGAACAAAAAAAATAGACAAATCTTTCTCGTAAGGCATACAGCAAAATTACAAGCGCATAGACGCACCACAACTCACACGGAAATTCCACTATTTGAAAAACGATTATTCGTGAATAGCGGAACAACGAAGTAACTAATTTTCAGCGGGTCTTCAATCCAATTTAAGTGAATAAGTGATGGGTAACTAGATTGTCCTATCCTAGCCCTTTTCGGTTAAACTTTAACATTCATATACCTTTTTCCGAATACTCAGGGTAGCCGTTGTAAACTAACACTTCCTATCCAGGCCTACTTCAGCGTTCATTACAGTTGCGAGAACAGCCCGGATATAGGCTTGATATAGAATTTGCTACGCAAGAGCCTACGAGTCAAAAAGTTTGTAATGGGCTATATAGCCGTGTATCAAGGGCTTGAGGGGGGGGGGGGCTGCAATTACTGGTAAAGCGAATCATGCTTTTAAGCCACTTGCATCCTCTGGCTCAAGTGCCATATACCTATCGCAATTCCGTCCTAGTTATGGTACTTAGGGTTAGGGTACTTTGCTAGGACGATGAAACTTGGCAGGCATATCAGAGACCCGAAAAACTAACCTGGAAATAATCAGTTTCCCGATCCCGACTACAGATGACAATTATTTCATTAATAAGTCTCTTTCATTTTCGAAGACATGGTAGAGCATCAGATCTAAGTTGTGTTGTTTTGAATAATTTTTAATATAGTTAACCGTGGCGGGTACAGTTTTCAAATCTTTTGCGACAACCGAATTGGTAAGCAGGAAAGCTGGATACAGTCGATAAGCGATGACAAGAAAAAAGCTATTTTCACGTGGAAAGTAATGTTATTTTCGAAAAACGATAATTCAGGTCCACTTCATAGTAAAATTATCAATTTTTATTAAGAATTGTGTTTTAAGGGTTAACTTATTTTCTCATTAGACATGTAGTTCGACGGAATCCGCCCAAAAACGGGAGATTTTAAAACGTGGTCTAGAATCGATTGGTATCGACATAAAGGGAAAAATTTGACGGCGCAAAATAAAACTATGTTCTAACCTTTGAGATCTTTCAGGTGCCGTAGAAGTCTTTCAACGTTTTCATATCCGGCGGGCTTAATCATCTTGGGTTCCCCTGTGATTACTTTCACTTCGTTGGACGTGGAGGGAAATGTGTAAGCATCGAACGGCCGGAGTGTCACCTCAATTTTCTTCGTGGCCGATCGAACATCATATAGGAGGAAATCGACGCTGGACCCACAGTTGGTGCATTTATCCGAGTAAGGGGGATTTTCGCAACCATTTTTGTGACATATTTTGATTTCTTTGCTCTTTTCCAAGTGACTCTGTATCTTCGATAATTGTTTCTTTATAAACAATATAGTGAATGAATCAATCATCATTCCGCTAATGAATTGTTCGAAATATTTCCCGGAAACTGCTGCGCATTTAACCGTCATTGACTGGTAGTATTTCATGAGAGAAACTTCAGTGGTGTCATAGAGCCAGTTTCTGGGCATGAACGAATCGTCCAACATGGGATTTGGGCAATCTGGCATTTTGATATATAAAAATGCTGTCACGGTGGTGGACTGCGTTCGGTTGTCAGAGCGAAATTGATGAGTTGCTCCGACAACTTGAGTATTGTCAAACACAATTTTTACCGGACCGGTTGGCATAGGGATCGGACGGGCGAGGTCTTTCATGTACCTTTTGATAGTGGCATAGGAACCCCCTGGGCCCAGCTTATTCGTTACGACCGACTTGGATCGAGTAAGCTGGTACTCACAGAGTGAGTGTGAAAGATGGTAAGGGAATACTCGGTTCCTAGCCACGTCAGCATACATGGTCTCGAGTCTTTAGGTCGTTCTTGAAATTTTCGGCATGTTGATCACTGCGGCTCACTTTTCCCACGTGTTCCCTCACTTCCTTAGGTCTGTCTGACAGCCAGTGGGCTGAATTGTATTCTAGAAGGTAATCTGGTGTGATTTTCAGCGGGAGTCTCTTTAAGTCCTCCAGTATTATTTCGACAAGGTCCTTATGTTTCGTAAGTTTCCCTTCATACTCTGTAGCTGACACTTGTTTCTCTGGGGATTCTTCTGAATCTTCTGAATCTTCTGAATGGTCATTGAGATCAGAGAAAATACCAGAAACTAATAGGGAGTCACTTCGTTCTTGAGATTCATGTAGGTCATCACTGGGTGATGGAATTTCAGACCTGACGAGAGAATCGTTATCCCTGTCTGAATGGTCTTCATTGAGGTCAGAAAGAGTACAAGAAACTAATAGGGAGTCACTTCTCTGGGTATTCTCTGGGTATTCTGAATGGTCGTCATTGAGGTCAGAAAGAGTACAAGAAACTAATAGGGAGTCACTTCTCTGGGTATTCCCTGGGTATTCTGAATGGTCGTCATTGAGTTCAGTGAGAGTACGAGAAACTAACAGGGAGTCACTTCGTTCATGAGATTCATGATGGTCGTTACTTTCAGAGCTGACGAGGGAATCGTTATCATCATCGACGTGTAAGTCTATCGCTGGGTCTTCTTCTTTGCTCTTTTCATTTGGAAAAAGGATGGGTGATAGACATATCTGGAGCGCGTCATCTCCGTCGTCGGTGCTCGAAGGTCGCGTGTCTTCTAACTTAAGCCGTTTCGATGGCTTGCTCATCAGACCATAGCTTGCAGGCAGTCGGGAACAAGTATTTCGACTGATGGTAGTAATAAGTCCTGGGTGAGAATACTGCAGATCCCATTTGCTGGAATAGACGCAAAACCTTCTCTGGACTACTCCCCGTCGAAAGGATGCTAGTGGACAGAGCAAGATCTGCACTCATGATTCTGGAGTTGACTTTGGTTTGGCTGCACCATGTCCTGAAGAAGGAAGTTTGAGAATTATGTACTGAATGCCAGGTTCCTGTTATTTTTTTCACCTTTTATTGGATACAGCTATGCTGTTTTGATTGATAGTGTAGACTACCATCACGCGAGTCGAAGGTGTAACAAAGATCTTTGAGACATAAGGCCTTTTTCCGCGACCCATTTGTGGGAAACACATTACTGCCACTGTGTGCCACACAGTCAAGCCACAAGTTGAAACTTGCGGAAGCAACCCTTTTGACTATTTTTTGGCGTTTTTTTTTGTTTCTCCCGAGTTTATGTCTGTCTACTAGATAAAGTAGATAATTTTATTATTTGGACATGAATTTGTCGCTAAATTTGAATTTCCCGCCAAAATCAAAATTGTGAGGTACAGGACTGAATTATTGGTGTTTTGTAGCATTTCTGAGCCTGTAAATGATTGCCAAAGTTATTCTGGTTCTTTCTTGTTTACACAGTTTCATTTTTGCAGAAAGGTTTCGTCTGAAATGAGAGCTTGAAGTCTTCAACTTTTACTATAAAAACGTAACTTACTTCCTATTTATTGGTGTTTGTACAACGCGTCATACCCAACCAATAGAATTCGAGACTCCGTTTTTGTATTCAAACTTTGGAAGCCTTCAAGCTCTCATTTCCAGAAAAGATTCAAATTAGCGTTTCTAGCAATGTACAGGTTAATAATATTTACCAACTCGGAAGTCGGAAAGTCCTATACCTCCCAATGTTAAATTATTTTGTTCTGTTCCTGTCAATGATCGTATAGTATAGATACTGTATCTAGACTGTACTGTACTGAAACTCGCGATTTATCCATTGAAGCGTACGCTTGAACGACTTGTGTCTTACCAGTTTCCGCATCTTGCACTGCAGAGAAATTCAACTACTAGCGCCGTGCCGACCGTTTTTTTCTCCATCACGGATGCTTTAGCCTTGCAAAGGTTACAAGAGATCGACGGGAGAAGCGCTAGAAGCTGCGTAGTCTCAAGCATGGTGAAACGAGTCGTCAGATGTCGGTCCTCTTCAGACTCCGAGGCTCCCCTATTAAAAATATAGTTACGCCCACAAGAATACAATAATATTTCTAACATAAAAACGTAACAGCGTTTCCGCTTACAGTGTAAAACATCATGTCAGCTTGCGAAAAACCTATGCCAGACTAGTTGCACCCTTTTTTTCTATTCCTTTATGATCATTTCGTTCGTCCGAACAAAAAAACATGCTGCCCCTGCGTAACTTTCCCTATCCTTTGACTGAGGAGAGACGACCAAGATGTCGATCAGAGGTTCCGATGGAGTTCCGGTAAACCAAAAAACAGCGGCTGACTCACTGCATTGACAAATCCGATGGGAATGGAACTATAGAAGTAAGCAAATAACCGAGCCTCCTTATACCTAAATGTGTTGTGACATATTCTGTTGTCTACTACAAAAATGGGTCGGGCCGTAGGTTATGTAGTAAGGTTTCTTGGGCCAGAAGACTTGAATGATTCATATGAAGACTAACGAGCGATGTTTACAACGATACCTCATGTAAATCATACCTGTCCGCAGTTCCGTCTCCGGCCGACCAGTCTGAGTCTAGATCCTTAGAAGAGGCTCGTTGGCAGACAGGTTGCAGTATTTTTGAATGCGTCTGACTCTCCATGTCACTTTCACTCCCCAATTCCTCCAGAAGAATCGCTAGAGGAGTAACAGTCGACCTACTGTTATGAGACGAAGCTCCTTTTAGGTCTTCGTCCGACGAATAAAAGTGGGAGTTTAGTGCCCTCCTGCAGTTGGTACTGGTCGAAGCACTTGTGTCACGTAATGCTCGTTTCGTTTGGGGGTATTAGCTGTTTCACTTGACACTCTTTTTGTTGCTCGTGGGTCAAACACGTGGCTACACCTAGGGCACCTAATGCGCCTTGATGGTGTTCGGCATGTTCTATAGAAGTAGCTACACCTAGGGCACCTAATGCGCCTTGATGGTGTTCGGCATGTTCTATAGAAGTAGCTATGTCCGCTTCTTGGGGTGCTGGCTTTCTTTGACTTCGACTGTTGATGGCGACGTCCATGGTATTCCTGCGAATATAGAACCAATTTTGCACACTAAAAAGTCAGCCTCTTCTGTGTAGCCTTTCACCAAGCAACCATGGTGGCCTCCGTAACTGCAGCCCTCATGGTCGCATGTAAGCCGATCCGCAAAGGAGCCAACTCGAGCACCTAAGTCGTGATACCCCTCGCTATTCCAGCGACGGCTGCACACACGACATAAGGCTGTCGAGTTTTCGAGTTCTTTGAGGATTGCGAAAATCGTTGCGAAACGGTTACTGGGCAATTTTGCTTTCCTCCTGCTTTTGAATCCTGACCACTCTTCTAAGTTGACTTCGCTGTGACTACCACTTTTTTTTGCATATATTGATTTTTCATTCCCTTCGATATTTATTATCCTGAAAAGCGGACGGACGACAAAGAAAGAAATTAAAAATTAAAGGTTGGAGATCTTCATGGCCTTTGCACAATAAAAGTCGTCGTAAAAATCAATCAGAAGAAATTTAGTTGCTAATAACTTAGGAACAAAATTGCAGGAACGAGAAAGATACTAGTTCACATTTAAGAACAAAATTGCAATAATGAGAAAGTTAATAATTCGAGTTTTCACTAAGCAGAACCTGGTGACGAAGTAAAATTCCTTAACTGGTGTATCTTAGACCCGCATAGATTTCATAATACACAGGTAACGGTATTGAAAAACCAGCTACGGCATCAGAACGAAATCGATCGTCTGAACTAAAGTTTGCAACACCGTTGGCAGTGCTTCCATTTTTCGATTTCAATTTTCCCTATTTTCACACCAATTTTCCCTAACGTGTTTAGGTCTGGTTACTCCCTATTTTTCTCCCTAGAAAAAAGGATATTTTGCCCTAGAGTTCCACAGAAATCACATGAAAAGCACAGCGCAGCATCAAATTGTTATTTATAACATATAACATCTTTTACACTAACGATAATACATAAAAAAGTTCAAATAAGTGTGATCTCCAGCACTTCATCGCACGTAGCGTTTGCCTTCGTCTTGAAGCCAGCGACAGCTTTCGGTATGCTAACAGTTGATGAAGTTTTATGTTCGTTTTTCAACCAGTAATTGACTCGAATAAGTGAGACTAGGGTGACATTCTCGAGACTATTTCTGATAGTTTCGATAGTCACTGGTGACCCCTGATAGTCACTGGTGACCACACTCAGGTCAACGCAAGACCCCACTCAGGTCACCAGTGAATATGTGAAATGAGCTGTTTTTTTTACAAAGGCAGCTGGTGCTCTATTTGGATAGTCCCCTGCGGATTTGCAGATAAAAGACCACGGGAAAAAGAGATCACCAGCAGATTGAAAGAATCCCTAATGCTAAGTGCGTAGCCTAGGTCGCATGCTCCTATTCTACAATTGCTGCATAACCTAACCAATACTCCCTTATGTCGGCAGTTTACACCAATCTAAGGCATTGCTTAGAAATAAACTAAATACTAGGCCACCTAAATTACTAAATATGGTACCTAATGAATGTCATTCCACGCTTTAGAATTTTTTGAAATTACGCGCTGATAATAAGCCAGTGTTGCAACATAAGCATTTTCAAGAAGACTGAGCATATGCAATCTGTGAGAATTTTTCAGCCTTCTTTGAAAAATTTGAACTTTCCCTGAATATCCCTAAAAACCCTTACTTTACCCCAGATTTCCCTGAATTCCTAGATTCAAAATATGCGTCCCTAAAAGAAGTGATTTTCCCCTAAATAGGGTAATCTCCCTAGAAGTGGAAGCCCTGACCATTGGTCTCCTCGACTGTATTGTTTGGTCCAGAGACACAGATTTTTGTTTGTCCCGCGTAGAGAAACGAAGCGGAGTAGCTAAAATCAAAACGAAGCGCATCGAAATAAACATAAGATCATATTATACAGATTTGTGATTACTTTGTGCAGATCTTACTTTTTATAAAGAAGTTTTGACTGAATGAGAAATCGTTAGTAAAGATGAATGAAAAATAAAGTACCTACTGCTAACGGAGCAGCTTCACGAACTACGGCCTTCAGTATAAGTGTACTCCAAGGAGAGAATAAACAATTTTCTGGGCACAGTCAAGAGGATTGTTGAACCTTTTGCTGTGTACATCGCCGCACTTAGCCGACCAGGTCTCGAATGTAGCCATCATATCCACTCCGTACTTCATGGTCTCTCGCTCCTTAGGCTAACAACTTTTGTAACTACAAAGGTTTTATAATCCGAGTTTGTGTAGTGCCAGCCGAACTGCATTTGTTAAATTTCTCACTTTCGGAGGACGGCCAGTTTCAGCATATTCTCTTCGTCTTCCTGAGCGGATTCTCTGTCAGATCCAGGGTTGTAGTTGCTCCCTTATTCTTCGTGACTTAAATCTTCATTCTCAAAAACATCTGAGATTCAATTGGCGACACAGACCGGCTTGCCCGTATTGGCCTTTTTCTGAAGGCCCTGCAGTTTTGATTGTCGATGTCCGTTCGGTTGGCACTGCAGCTGCGGCTGGCAGTGCGTGCGCGATTAGCGCTGATGATTTGGACGATGATGGTTAAACTACGGCCGCGCTTGCCTGATCAAAATACTCTTCCGGGAAAGTGGAGCAGCCCTGGATGGGATCAGTGACAGATGATGCTGGCGCCCTTGAAGAGATGGGATGTTCCAGAACTACTATCTTATCTTGCAGCATTCGATTCGAATCCTTTCGTGATCAGATTCGCCAATCTCTGCATGTTCAATGGGTTCTGTTCAAAAAAGTTTTATTTGTTGACATGCTTCCATCTTGGATGATAAAGGAAAAATGAACTCGACGGCCCAAATTCTAATTTTTTGGGAATGGTACCCGAAGTCTGAGCCTGCCCCAGTGTAATGTCATGGTGCTCATACGTTTAGGCACCATGCCCTGCAACAAGGACATATAGTTCCCCCATACAAATCTATTTGAAAAGCTATTTTCTATTTCAGATTCATTGTTCAACAGATTTTCATGGGGATTTTCAACAGATTTTCTCTTACCCCTGTTGGATTTGTGCATTGGCAAAGAGATGAAGCGTTGAGAGGGTCCTTTTAATTTACTTCTTTCCCAGTTTTAGCTAGATATATTCGAACATTCCGAGACGAAAATAAATTCACTGTTTCTTAGATTTGTTTAGTAGTAGCCAGGGTTTCAGTCTGTCAGCGAATCCCATAGAGAAATAGGGAGGTCAGAGACAATTCTCTTCACCAATACTTCGGCCCTTGTTGCAATAAAACGAACCTGTAATATTGCTCAAAAGGAGCATAGCTGACTTTCCCGTGTTCATTATGCCAGCTCTTGTGCGTAGGGAACCTGTATTTATGGTAGATCAAATCAGTAAATCAAACTTTCACTCTTGCACGTACTTTCTAATGGTGGACATGAGCTCAAACTGCGGATCTAGCTCATGTGAGAGAAGAAACATCGTATCAGGGTCATTCTTCTCCTGTTTGGTTGTTTTGGTCTCAAGGATTTTCGCTATCATTTGTATCGGTGACAAATTTTCAGTTTCCAGTGAGCCTGAAACTCATTTTTTTATCTCCCAGTTTCATGTCCCTTGTACTGGTGTCACAGATGCAGAAAATGTTGAAGCCAACGTTATGAATTCCGATGCATCGGAGCGAACCCCCTCACTAGCTTCTGCCACTATCTGTCCATCTCCTTCCATGGTATAAGTCTGTTCAAAGCTCTCTGTTTCGTTAATCTCACTTGCTACTCTAGTAACTGGCTCCAAAAGGGTGGAGCTGCCCTGAACTTCGAAGCCTGGTATTTTCTGACCACTATCTCCTACAGTTTTCCTATTTCAGGAATAATGGCGTCATCCAGGAATCTCCTTCCATGGTATAAGTCTGTTCAAAGCTCTCTGTTTCGTCAATCTCACTTGCTACTCTAGTAACTGGCTCCAGAAGGGTGGAGCTTGCCCTGAACTTCGACGCCTGGTATTTTCAGACCACTATCTCCTACAGTTTTCCTATTTCAGGAATGATGGCGTCATTCAGGAAGCTCAAAATACACATGAGCTGTTTGTCCTCTAATATCACCGTTACAGCCCCAGATCCACTTGAAAGCCTACCTGATTTTTTCAGCCGCGCATACTTTTCACGAAGTAATTTAAAGCGTTTTTGGGCTTCATTAACTGCAGTTTTAAAAAAAGATATGGGCCTAAATGCATAGTTTGAACTTTAACTTGTTTTACCTAGACATATTATTCACAAAGGAGACATTACTTTTGGTTTGACCCAATTCTTTTGCTTGCATCATAACTGATATTCTAATACTCAGAATACAACATATTTAGTATGCCATGTCAGCTTTTTGTATGAGCCCGAGACCATGGTGTGGAAGTTTGCAGTAAAAGCTGTAACTGCTTTGACAACCAAGGTTGTGATCATCCCTGAGCTAGCTAGTTATTATGATCTCAGTACAACAAGTAAAGTAGTATGCGTTGTTAACGTAAGTTTTTACCTATATGTCTGAAGGGATCTCAAGTCGAAGAAACTGAACAGTGTGGTTTGAATAAAAACTCAGCGTTGGAGATGAATTTTAGGGTTGTCGTCGCACAGTCGCCCGGTATGAACAAGCATTGTGGTCACACCTACGTGTATTCCTTGTTCTATCCTAATTACCAAACTGTTTTTACTGATATTAAGGGTTATTAACAGAAAGCTTAGTGTGAGTAATTTTAGTGAACTTTTATATGCTTACATTTTTCTGGTCAGACATAGCAGAGTTTGGGCTAAACCTGATTTGGGTTAGGGTAGCCAGTGTTTTGTACAGTTTACTCGTAACCAAACTCAACCTTTGTAACAGTCCATTAAAAATTGTACATTAATATTAACGTGTTTTACAAAGGTTAATCCAAAAATAAAGAATTTGTGGTCAACCCTGCCCAGGGTTGACCACAAATATACCTTAGGCATAGCCTACCTTTTTTTTGTTACTGGAAATAAAAAAATATTAATCACCTTACATAGAGCAACTTTCTAGTTAATTAGTATCCAGCATTAAATTAGGCATGGGATATGGATATGGCAAACTATACTCAAATTCTGGACATGGTGCCCGAGCATTAAGCCATTCCCCACATAAGAGCATGAGTGCTCGTATGTTGCCCTGATGCTGTGCCTAAACATTTGGATTTTTTGTATGACTTTTGCTGGATAAAGCTAGCCTGGAACACAGTTGTCCCAACGAACGCCGATTATTCATTGACAAAGGATCTAAGACATCCGAGAGAGGATGTTTCTCGTTCTGGCCGAGGTGCCGGAGGTCGAGATTGCGATATGGTTCACGCAAATGTGAACGCTGTTCAACCGGGTTGACCGAAAACTTTGGAGTTCTCCCGATTGAGCTCCACTGCACGTATCCACTGCACTCCACTTTGGAGTTCTCCCGATTGAGCTCCACTGCACGTATCCACTGCACGTATCAAAACATCCCCTAACGTAAATAACAACATATGTGACTGTTTAAACTTACCTCTGCCTCCTCGCACATGCTTAAGAAGAGGCTACTACTCCTAAGACCCCTAAGGATCATAGGAGTAATGTAGGGGAATACAAGTTGGTCAGGCCCGTTTTGCGGAGCGCCCCCTTGTCGACTGCCTGGCAAATTTATGAATATATGACTTTAAGTCAGCTTGGGCTCAAGGAATATTTATGCCAGGACAGTTTTTTCCTCGAGTTGGTACCTGTACCCATTTTTTTGGGTGCCATGTACACCTTATGGTGGACCTTCAGGTGCACTTAAAGTTCATCTTCGTCCTGAAGTACCATTTTTAACTAAATCTGAGAATCGATAAGTCTAGAATTTCCTAAAATGTAATAGACGAGGTGGTAGTTTTTACACCTTTAATTTAGGCGAAGCTCATTTGCATCGCCTGCCATAATAACTTCTGCATTTGGGTATATAGTAGTGACAAACCCTCAAGCGGTTATTTAGGACTGCCGGACCTCAACAGGAGATATTAGATGCTGCGTTATATTCTTTCTTCTCCACATTTTTAAACTAACTCGAACTACGATATATCTCTAGTCACGTTCGGTTGACGCCAAAACGTCCCCTGACACAAATAACTTATGTGACTGTTTAAACTTATTTCTGCCTCTTCGCACATGCTTAAGAAGAGGCTACTACTCCTAAGACCCCTAAGGATCCTAGGAGTTATGTAGGGGAATACAATTTGGTCAGGCCTGTTTTGGGGAGCGCCCCCACTTGTCCCCACAATAGTACCTGATCTATGCTAAACTACAATACATTATGCTAAGATACTATTTCACCTAAGTGAAGCTGCAATACTACCATGTCTATAATACACAATTCTAAGCTACAATACTTACCAAGATGAAGCATCTTCATTATATTTCCGTAGTGGGCCTGGTGGCTCTAACAACCTCCTTCTCTCAGAAAGAGAAAAGGACAGCTCCGGAGGAGCAATGGGCTGGTACAGATATCCACTAGTACTGGGACCCTGCTCCTCGTGAAGTAGCTCCTCATCAGTTTCATAGGATTCACTAGTATCAGTGGTGATTTTGTTAGAGCTGCTGCTCTCGTCGGCCATTCTAGTAACTTCTCTACAGAAAAAAACTCCAATACAGACACCAATAAAGCTTTACCCCTCCCTTCAAATTACTGACACTTGGGTTTTTCCGGCATTTTAACACTTCAAATTCGACGCAATTCTTACGACGGTTCTCGGAACACTCCGAACAGGCAACACAGCGAAGGGTTGAGTAAACAATGAAAACACTGCCCAATTTCCGAGACGCGTGAAAATTAGCCGAAGATTTATTTCTTAAAATTAAAAGATAGTCTCGGAAAAGAGATTTCGGGTGAAATTCCAGGAGGATTGTCAGAGGATAAAAATAGCCTAATAGTCCGCTAAAGCTTTTATATACTTTGATTGAGGGAGGGGTCGGATAAGTAGTTATCCGGCTAAAACCAGGAATTTGGTCAAAGTTTTTTTGCTGAGGTCGATTGAAGATCTTATATCGGGGCAAAAATACGTGTTGAACCCATATTTAAAGGGTGTTGTATTCTCATCGCTTGTTTTGTTATTACATTTCTGCTTAATTTGCGCCGCTTGTAATGCTTTCCTTGCTGTTTATTTTGTCATGTTTTATTCCAAATCGGTTGGCTTATAAATAAACTGATTCAACCAAACCATCTCATTGAATACAACACAGGGTGTTTCTTACTAGAAAGTATTCTGACATCATTTCTGTTTTCAGTTTTCTCAGTGGTTCAGTCTTCTTGCCGTAGTTTGGGGTAAAGAAAGGGGCATAAAAAGCCATGAGTAAAACCGGGTGGAATGTTTTTAACCTGAAAAAGACATGGCAAGTTGGGACAGGCCATTTGTTCTCGCCTTGGAGGAACAGTATAGTTAGAATCATCGGCGGAAGTTCAAGGAAGAACCTTATTATCAGATATATTTTTGGTTAAAAGATAACGGATAACTGATCTGTTACGATTACAGTACATGTTTAAGGGTTGCGGAGTCGAGAGTTTTTCCAGAATGTCCCGATTTAAGTTACATTGTATACGAAGCTTTTGTTCTTAAGGAAGTTTATATTAAGAACAAAGAAAAATTGACAGGTTCGCAGATTTGCACACACTATGTCACGCTTGAGAGCTCCTGATATCCTGGTGGTTGCCAGAAGAATGCCCGTGTTAAGTCTAGAGAGAGTAGAACACAGTGTGATGAGCTTGTCCAGTATGATAGATTTATGTTTAAGGGTTGCGGAGTCGAGAGTTTTTCCAGAATGTCCTGATTTAAGTTAGAAAGAAATATTGACAGGTTCGAAGATTTGCACACACTCTGTCACGCATGAGAGCTCCTGATGTCCTTGTGGTTGCCAGAAGAATGCCCGTGTTAAGTGTAGAGAGAGTAGACCACAGTGTGATGAGCCTGTCCCTAGAAGGTAGGTACAACTACATTGAATTTCGGTGGTAATACCGAATAAATATGGACTATTATCCGGATCTGTTATAATTTCGTCGAAACAGGACCGAAGTTCGGGATCCGTGACTACCGACGAATCCTGGCAATTATACGTAATATATTACAGAATTCCAGTTATTGTAACCACATAATTTTGCTTATATAAACTATTCGGGATTCTGTATCACCATCGAACCTCGATAATTCCATTGAACAGTTCCGGTATTAAAATTTACAGAAAAGATGGATTTTTTTTTTTACCGAATCTCAAAAAGTTCCCCCTCCTCACCTTACAAAGCCACTGCCGATCTAATATCTTTATCCAATACTCCTTAAGATCAAGCTGACTGGGAATCGTATATTCAAACAGTGGACAAAACTTGCATTCTGGGCAAGGTCCTCGTCAGGCTTTCAAACATCAGGGACAACGTTGGGGAAGAAACGAACCTGCAGACCAGCATTAGCAACGAAAAGCAAGTGCAATATAAGCCTTTAGCTCTTCTCTTACCCCCTAAATAAGCAACTTGCCATGTTGGTTCAAAGAAAATATCCCATGAACCGCAAACGGCATTCCAATGGGGACCACTCTCTTACAATTGGTTGTCTACTTCTCCAGGAAAGTCATCACCATGGTAAATACACATGTTGCGCAGCACGCAACAAGCGACCACGGACTTCATTAAAAACACTTGAAACTAACCGACGCTAAACTGTAAGCTCTCTCAATGGCCATGATCGTCTAAGAGTGTTCGAAGTTATAATTCTGCAGAGCTACAGTGTTTCGACACGGTGTTAGTAGTCTGTCACTTAGTGGATATGCCGCATCGCCTACCACATGGCTATTATGATGGAGTAGCTTCTGACGATGTTTAGTTTCATGGCTGAATGGTTTGAGTCTATAGATCAACTGTAAGCTCTTTCAATGGCCATAATCGTTGAAGAGTGTTTGAAGTTATAATTCTACAGAGCTACCGTGTTTCGACACGGTGTTAGTAGTCTGTCACTTAGTGGATATGCCGCATCGCCTACCAGATTGCTATTATGATGGAGTTACATCTGACGATTTACAGTTTCACGGCTGAATGGTGAGAGTCCATAGATCTGTTCGTCATCAACTGAACCTGGTTGTCCCACAGAACAGCTGGTAAACTTCAAGTTGTTATCGCTAACAGCTCGCAACTGCAGAGAATGAAAGCTCTTACTGTTAAAACAGGAGGCAGGTTGCTCTTTAGGAGCTTTTATTGGAATATGTGTATCATCAATTGCCCCAATGACTCCAGGGAAGGCTCGCTAATCACGAAAGCGCTTAATAACACGATCATCATGTGCACCAGAGGGCCAATTTATCACACTTGGTTCAAGCTCTGAAGCGATCAGATACGAATCGTAAACTGTCTTGGGTCGACGAATAGCCGAACAGTTCTGGCGCTTCAACAGGATCTGCTTCACACAGTTTCAGAGTGGTGACTCTGATCACAATTTATCTTCAAGGCCTTTGACTGAAGCAAGTATTAAACTGCCTCGTCCTCAAGCTGAAAATGGGATTTGAAATCAGTTAGTCGCATATTCTTGATTGTGTACTCAAATCAAGGCATTTTGATATTTTCCAACCATCATAATTATTCTCATTCTTGGTGACCTGAATAATGATAAGAAATATATAGCTAACTTACAATGGTTAAGGCAGGTCATGCTGTGGGGAGAAAAATACAGCGGTCATGCTGTGGGGAGAAACATACATAGTAAAATCACAACAACTTTAATATCATGGTAGCCTCTTTACATAGAACTATTTTCGACGTGTTAAATCCCAAACAAAGAAATATTGTCTTTTGTATAGTATATGGCTTATCCTTGTAATAGAGATATGCTTTTTATAATGTTTAGTAGCGCCACGTAGCGGCCAGGGAACCGAGTTCCCTAGCTGGTAGATAGCGTAACCAGCCGATCTGGGTTTCTGGGGTGCATACAGTTAAAAAGCCGTACCAAGCTAACCCTATTCTGAAACAGATGCAGAAAACCGCTTACGAAAACAGGGTGTTTTATGAACGATCTAATAAAGGTCAACAGATCGTCAAGCACTAACGACTGAAGAAGAAGATATTGGTAAGGAGCCAATATTACCAAGTGTGACACTTTTGGTGCTTTTGAAATGTTTTCCTCTGGGTGACGCCGTGACTCTTTTTCTCTGAAAGTGACACCTTTTCTTACGAATGATATTTTTGAGGTCAGAAAAGCACTTTTTTTTTATTTAATTCACTAAGTGACGGTTTACAGCCCCCAAAAACATGTACTTTACTTTGATTTAGTTCGCAAAAACAGTTTGAAGGCTTTAATAAAGCTAATTTCCGATTAAATTGTGAAACAAATATGTGAAGTAACAGTTAAGAAATGTTTTCAAGAATGTTGTAACTAAATTCGGTGACTACAAATTATTTGCATTTTGCACGTTGTGCAGCGGAACTCACACAAAATTTCGAGGTGTCAAAAAGCATCTTTTTGTCAGCAATTGTGACATTTTTTTATTTATCTACTTCAGCTGTAGCCATATCCAAAGGGGAAAACACGCAATAACACTATTAATCACACATAACCAAACATGTAACAAAGATCATCCAACCACAAGTTCATCATTCCATTTTTTCCACAAAGGCAGAGAAAGTTGAAAAATTGGAGTGGAAAGAATTGAATTTGGATCAGGTTGTTATCTGACTTGAAAAGACGGCTTTTTAGCGACAAAACTGGTTTACGTTTTAGTTCGTAAAATGGAGGCAAACGATTATTTGCAAACATCCCCGAAACGCTACACTGGTGCGGGAGTCGGTGAAGTCTTCTGTAACAGTTATTGTAATCACATTAATCGCACCAGCAGTGAAGTTCGTACAAAGAGCAAAACAGTTAAGCTGAATACAAAAAGTACGAAAAAGCCTATCACGGATAATTGCAGAACGAAACTGAAATTTCTAGCAACTACATTTCCTCGCACGCACGGACCTCTTGTTAGATGACGCAAATGAGTGAGATCCAGGAGGTCAAGCGTAAACCAAAAACCAAGGTATTTAATCTCTTCAACAAATTTCAGACGTGATGAGCAAAGCAACAAAATAGGAACTATTTTGATTTTCAACTCTGGTGGTATAAATGCCATGCATTCCGTTTTATAGGTATGAAAAATAATATCTTTCTCCAGAGCAAATTCCTCACAAAATTTTAGTAGGAGGTTTAAAGCATTAACACTCGGAGCCATGAGGACAAGATCATCCGCATAACCCATATTATTAAAACACTTACTACCAATGAAACAACCAACTGGCATGGCGCAAAGTCGGCTATTTAAATCATCAACATAAAGCTTGTACAGAAAAGGGGATAAAATACTACCTGACACCATTCTCGACACGAAACGGGCTACTACGATAAGTAACCCACTTAACTTCAAACGTATGTCGTCGAAACCTTGAGGTGTTCAAGTAACAAAACATACGGAGTGGGAACACCTCTTTTAAGCAGCTCCAGTAGGCTAACAGTTTTTGTGATTAACCCGATCAGATGCTTTACGCGCATCAATAAAGCATACAAAAACCGCCAAGCGAAAAAACCAGAATTTCATAATAACACTTTTCAGAATATAAACACAGAATTCTGTCGATGAATGAGGCTTGAACCCAAACTGATGTTCTGACGTCGCCAAATACGGTTCAATTTTCGACAGAATACAACGTTCAAAATTTTTTTAGAAAGCGCTCGCTAACGCAATGGGCCGATAATTCGAGGAAGACGACATATTACCAGTTATTACCTTAGGAACGGGAACAAGAACTACTCTTGTTAGCGAATCTGGGAGCAGACTGTGGAATGTCATTGCATTAAATAAAGCAGGCAAAAAAAATACTTAGAGACCCATCGCATGTTTTAAATGAGAAGCAGACAAACCGTCCGGACCAGGGCCGCAATTATTCGTACGTGAAATTGCTTTCAGAACATCCTCGACATCAATTGGTTCAACTTCAAACGGCAAACCGAGGCAAAGATCATGGACACCGGTCAACGAGGAAGGCGACGAATTAAACAGGGTTTTAAACGAAGCACTCCATAGGTTCGCAATATTATCACCACTAGACACGCCGTCTAAGGAAAGTGACAATGAAGCAGATTGTGAGCCACGCATACGTTTTACAACCGACCAAAATCGATGTTTCCCAACCGAAAAATAAGTCGCAAGTCATTCAGCCCGGATAACGCATTTATTGACTCTATACTGTTTCAAAGTTCTTTTAAACTGAGCTCTCGATGCTTTCATTAGATCAACTGCTTGCCAAAGCAAAGGTCTACCTAGCTGGGATTCGTAATATACAGGCTTAACAAACGCGTTCCAACCCGGAATATTACGGCCCTTCTTACGCTTCAGATATTTCCGGGATACATTTCAAAGTACACACCGACATAGCAAGCATACCAACAAATACAGACTATTAATTTCAGAAATGTGCGACGGATCCGTACAATGATAGAGTGCCAAGCCGATAAGTGCAAGCACCCAGTTTAACACCAACCGCATCTGAATAATCCGCCAAATTTTGTAAAAAGGCTGCGGACCAATCAAGCACAGGCGGAGTAGTCACAGGCTGTGAAAACCCGCAGTCGAAACAGAAAAGTCTCTTAATAAAAACGACAAGGGAAAGTGGTCGGATCCAACAAAATTATACAGAAATTGTAACTCTGACAAACTAGAATTAGTTTCTTGGGACACTAGCACATGGTCTAGCCAATAGCCAAGACAAAACTGGGAGACCACGATAAATTGCAATGTAAGTAAAAGTGAAATTGGGGCGAAGGAAAACATCCGCCATCATAAGATTAAAAGACGTACTAAGAAGGTCCAACTCATCCGAGAAAACAGAACGCCTTCCGTCAAGAATATCCGCATACCAACCCCCAACGGCATACAGATGAGCATAGTCAAAAACTTCAGCTGACCTAAGCATAAACAAAAACACAGCCCGGCCACCGTAAGGCCTACCTAAGAGAATTCCAGCGCTCGAATCAACCCAGGAGGTTTCTTCTTTTCAGCGATTGATGCGTGGACTTCGTCGAGCAATTTTGCAGCATAACATACTGAAAAGTTACTGCTATGTCAAATTATATATATTAGTTCAAATGGTTTACTACCTGGACTACTCGGTTGATTCTGTTGACTGTTCTCTCATACGCCTATCGGTGCATACAATATGCAAAATGGTAGACACTCTTGACGATTTAAGTGAAGCTGAGAAATCAACCAATCATAACTGATTGTCTTGATGTGGTGTACATCATAGTTTTGGTCGTTATGGTACCAGGAGGTAACCACCGTTAGTTATCAGATAGTAAAAAATCATGGGTTTGTGGTAGATTCACTTACCAAAGGTTGGGTCTTCTTTGATCGGGTAGGCTCTGGCTTCACCCATGGCAAATTTCACCCAGTGTGAACCATCTTGATTCCGCTTGAATGTGTTACCAGAGTTCTCGTTGTGGTGAAGTGCGGCTATCATTGATCTGGAAAGTAATCATACGGTGCTGAATAACTGGGTTGACAGAAAGAGCATGTTTTCTTGAAATAAATGTTGATATCTTTGAATTTAGTAAAATTCAACGAAATCGGCAAATTATCAGTCAGATTCTGTAAACAGTAACAGACAAACAGAAAAAGAGCAATAACATTTTTTCTGACCAATGAGCCCAGGCCCGTATCCAGGCATTTGTGTTTCAAAACTCGCTCTAAACGAGCGAGAAATGGCAGCTGTAGAAATTTGTATAGTGCCGTCACGGTCTTGCGAATCGTAATGTTTGTAATTATGTAAAATATCTGTGTAGTGCTGTACGATCAAACGTATTAGAAGCTCGAAATCGCCGGTCCAAGTGCTGATGGGATGAATGTTAGTCGGTAATGTACACAATGCAAGTCCTTCCGAAGCGTATACTAAAACGTGCTTCTGTTTATCGAATTGCTCAGTAATATAGTTATAGCTTACCTGCAATACATAGCGGGGTACCCCAGGTTCAGGTCTTTGCTGGCAAAGATATTGAGGTTTGAGTGGAATGCCTCGAGCTTTGACGTCGTAGCCTGGGACAGGGAAAGCCTGCTGAAAAATATTAGCTAGTTTAGATTGGCTTAAAGTAGCCTACATCTCGCACTGTTACTGTTTTCGTTACGCTATTCTAAAACAGCTGAATACAAAAACAAGCTCTACTTCTCACAAATCATCCACGGCTTTTACAGTTCTAAGCCTTACTCCTGACTCATTCACGTCTACCAGAAACACGGAAAAAATGTATGTAATCTATTTCCTCACGAGCAAGCTTCTAGAAAGTCGTCAGGAGTATGTTACGTAGCGAAAACAGCCAATCAAGGCAAATGTGAAAATCACTAAGTTAGGGGGGCAGATATTATTTCTGAAATTCGAGTCTCCAGGTTCTACAACAGGTAGAAGCTCATATATGGCACTTGCAAGAATGGATCAGAGGATGAAAGTAGGAATTTGCAAATTCGTTTTTCTTGTGATTATTAGTAAGCAAAACCCATGATAAAGTATGATTAAAGTTTAACTGAAAAGCCAACTCATTTGTGTGTCATTTAATTGGATACACTGAATTATTTGGATTCTGCAAAGGGATTTTTTGATTTTCACTATCTGCTCTAGTTATGAGGATCAGAATATCTCCAGCCGTCCCCACAGCGTAAATTCTACTATGAGGCGGGAAATTTTAATTTCAACACAAATGGGGCTTTTCAGTGGGCAATGTGGTGAGACTGGTGAAGATTGCTTAGGGCCTGAACAAAAAAAATTGATAATCTTTCTCGGAAGGCATAGCCTACAGCAAAAATACAAGCGCATAGAGGCACCACAAATCCCACGGAGATTCCACTATTTGAAAATCGATTCTTCGTGAATAGCAGAACAACGAAGTAACTCATTTTCAGCGGGTCTTCAAGCCAATTTTAAGTGAGTAAGTGATGGGTAACTAGATTGTCCTATCTTAGGCCTTTTCGGTTAAACTTTAAGCGCCCTTAGAAATCAAAAGAATGTACCGTTTCGTAACAAGTATTTTTTTTTTGCGCTAATGGCGCTAGAAATCCATCTGTAATTGAATCCCTTGACGCAAAAATAATGATGTGCTCATTGGGATCATGGAAATGTATATGTATTTTGCTCGAAAGTTTTGTTGTGCTTTACGGTTAAGATAAGTACTTTAAGGAATGGTCAAGTTCTGGGAAGTGACAATTTAAGCCAACTTGTCGAGTATCTAATGTTCCAGCTAAGTTTCATCGTCCTAGCACACTCGCGCCCCTCCAACTCACCCAACAGTGCCCCGATTCAATCCGGTTCTATAAATAATTCATCTGGAGCATATTTTTTGCTCTTCCACGATCTCTCTCGTCCAAGCGGGTCACGAATGTTCCGGCCCCCGCAGTTGTTGGATTCGGTCCGGACATGCAAAAGGACATCAGAGACATGTCCTATACTCAATTATTTTGGAAGCTTCGATGGGTTGACAACTTCAGCGTTTAACTGTCCCCTCCCTCCACCCTGTCTTACTTCTGCCCGCCGAAACTAGAAGAGTTTATGGGCGTCATGCTACTCTTACCTTCAAAAGATCAAAAACTTTTGACATCTTGAGACCTCTGACGATCCCACGAATCCCGTTTTCTTTTGAGGTAAACAGTGAGTGCTCAATAATGAGCTGGGCGATTTCCACTCGTCTTTCCTCAACGATCATATCGGTTGAAATTCCGCAAAGCTGCATGATCTGGAAGAAAAATCTCGTCGCGGATTCGTTTTGCCATAAGTAAAGCAGAATAGTTGCGTTTTTCTTTTTCTCCGTAGGTCGGTTAACCGACCTATTTGCCACTATTGACCGTTTTTTCGTCTCGCCGGTCGGTTCGACTGAGCCCTAAAAAACGGCTTATAAGAAAGATGGCGTCTTCCTATCGCCGGCGCCTTCCCATCGCCGGCGCCTATCTCTCCCATGAGAATTTTGATTTCGCGCCGTGCCAAGAGCGTAGGTCGGTTGGATGGAACTCCCGCCTCAGTCTACAGGTCGGTTAACCGACCGGGGAACGGAGCCAAAAAAACGGCTTATAAAAACGACTAATAGTGGGAAATCTTATAGGTCGGTTAACCGGATAACGGCAAAAAACGCAACTAATGTAAATACAGCAAAGTCTAGCCATCCGCAGCTTGTCCATCTTCCTTAATTTCAAGAAACATTACGAGTTGACTTACTAAACATTACGAAGGACTTACGAAGGTCGATGTTACTAAACCTAAAATACACAGCGGTAGACTTGCTAGGATCACAGGAGTTTCGGTTCAAAGGACCTCATTTTTGCGAAATAGGCTGTGGCTCTCACATTTTGGCTCTTAAGGGAGATAGAAGGATTCCCGCTTAGTTTCAATAACTTTCTTGTGATGAAATCAGTGAAGATGAGAAGTCATCAACCTGTTTTCGAAGCGAGTGGGCAACTGCGAGATCCGGGAGAGGACCTCCTCCGTCTATGGCGGGCTCTCCGGAAAACTTAGTAGAGGGCCCTTGAAAAATCAGGGATTCATTTCTTACGGCCTTTTTGAACACTTTTGGCCCATGCCAAATATCGCATTGAGATGAACAATAATTTTGTGGATGTCCTCTTGCAGTACTTTTTCCTGCAGACTGCTTAGGACCTCGCAGAAAGTGACGGTTTTGGGATGGAGTGTTAGTATTAGCTTAGCCTCGGGTGTTCTATTCCCAGCACTGCTGCAGGTGTCAGATTCTACATGGGACACCAATTCAACCGCATCAAACACTTTCCCACATTTGGGGCACTCTTCATAATCTGCAGTAGACTGGTGGTGGCCGTTGCCATCAGATGCTTCATCCGAGTCATTTGATAAGTCTAGAAAAAAGGGTGCGATAGAGACTTTTCGCAAATCTTACAGGGTCGAGTCGGCGGGGGTTGGGGTGTACTCAAGCCTCACGCTTCACAGAATCGTACTCTAAAGTCGGAAGTTCCTGGCTTTCTTTACTTCTTTGACACAGAGCCTACGGTGCGAGGAATGAAGTTGAGCTGTATAACCTATGTCAGAGAAAACTGTGTGAAGTTATGCAGCCAAGCTTTATTTTTTTTTTTTTTAATAAATGAATAACTGTATTGTTAATATCGCGAGGATAAATAAAACAATATATGTTACAAAAATAAAATGTCTGTCACTTGTTAAAATTTTCCACAAAATATTGTTTCGTCCCTCCACTCTTTTTGTCTGCAACACAAGATCAGAAGTGTGCAGAAGGAGGCTTAATGATGCTTAATGATGAAGGAAATCTCTTGTTGTAAGGACGGTGTTATTTTGCGTGCAAGAGGTGTTGAGAAGATGTTTCGGGTTCGTTTGGCATATGAAAAAGGTGATTCGCCCTTTTCATCGGAAGCACAAGGGCACAAGGGTGTGAATGCCAAGTCACCATGCCGCGTGTGCGACATGAATAAAGATGAGATGAGGGATTTTGCTCATCCACTGATGGCACCATATTTTCCATATCGGGATGAGAAGTCACATCTTGAAAGAGTTCGAATTTTCAACACTCTTGATGGTGTTCAGAGGGAGGAGTTCTCCAAGCTTTATGGTCTTGGTTCTGATCTGTCTGCATTCTGCCTAATTCCATACGTCAGAGTTACGCAACAATTTCCATTCGACCCCACGCATGTACTGCTGGAAGGCATTTCCCATTATGACATTTCTCTCACCCTTTTTCAGATTTCAAAGAAACTGGGGTTGTCACCTAAGGCATGCAGTGACATGTTGCAGGGGTACTCACATTACTCTGAAGGGCAGAAAAGTGACAGGCCAATGAAGTTCACAGAGAACCGGTGTAAGGAGTTCAAGCCGTCTGACCTCAATCAGACAGCAAGCACCATGCAGACGGTTCTTGAAGTCTTACCATTTGTCTTGCGACAATTTGCCTCAGGTCTTGATCCCTTGGATGAGCATGTTGAACTGATGATGGTATTCCGAGAGATAGTGCTGGTTTCCATGTCTCCACATGCAAATAGAGAAACTGGTCACATTTTGCACCATCTCATCCATGTGAGATCTTCTCTATTTTCCAAACTCTTCCCGGGCCAGCCATTCGTTCCGAACATGCATTATCTCATGCATTTTACAGGTCAGTTTGAGCTCTTTGGGAATTTGTCTGCCCAAACATGCTTGTGACCTGAAGCTGCTATCCAGGTGATGAAAAGCAAGGATTTGAAGAACTTTGTCAATCCATCATATAGCCTCTTGAAGCACTCACTTGGCTACTGTGCGGCTAAACATGTTGAAAATGAGGATGACAGTTGAACAGGTCTAGATCTTGGCAGGCACTCCACTGTCGTCCAGGATCCCGCATTGAAAGCCTTATTTGTTGCACACGCTCTTTCACTTAGTGCAACTGCACTTGTGTCATCAAAATGCACATTCAGAGGACTGAGCTACTCCAAAGGTGATGTCTTGAGCCGCGTTCGATTCGCATTCCCAGTTAACTGAAATCATCATTTTGCCGTTTTATTTGCTATTCCCAGTTGACTGACAGCGTTCGATTTATCTCGGTCGACAGAGCAGTCGACGAAAAGTTGACTTTTGACGACCAAGAACAAATTGTGATTCGTTCTATTGTTAACCGAGAATTTCGGCGGAAAGTTCAAAAGCTGAGAAAAACATGGCAGAAATTGGTGAAATTTATGTTTTTAAATTTATGCAGGACAGAAGTACTCTTGTATACCAGTGTGGTAAGTTCCAGGATTATAGTCATGGGTGTCAATAATTTTGAGAGAAGCCTAAACAAAAGCTGGCAAAATATTCACTGAAACTTTTTGTCGTGTGTCTTAGGGATTCTATTCAACAGCATCCCATCTTGCTAATACGCTACCCCTCTGCAGATGCTGAGACCTTCCAGTGGGTCTGATGTTGGTGGGATCAGAATTATTATTGAATGTAACTTGGTACGAGGGCCACTCAGGGATTCTTTCAAACAACAACAGGTCCACTAATATGCAACCCCCCAGCTAATACTCAACAGTGTCTTACTGGCTACACACTGTGTATTATTTAAAACATCAACCCCTCTGCTCACTGTGAGACCCCTGCTTCATTAGCAGAGGGGATTCTATAGTGGGCCTATTGTAGTTTGAAAGAATCCTTGAGTGGCTAAGAATGAGCATGAAAATGTAAAAAAAAAAACATGCCCTTATCTTAGATCTTATTTTTAAATGAAACTGAGTGGCGTAAAAGCACAAAAAGAACAATCGTCCAATGGGATAAGAGAACACATCAATAGCTATGACTTTGAGGCAGCTTTCGGGTCCAGTTTCCGCAATACATAGAGTCGTAACTGGTGCTTCCATTCGGGTTCGCATTCAAACTTCCCGGATGATCTTTCGGAAGACCTATTCTCAATACATGCAAGCATGTTCTGCAGAGATCTGATCATGATAGTAGAATCCCTCACTGAACATATTCGCATACATACAGAAGCGCAGGGGCTGATCCAGCGCTCGACTCTAGGGGGGGGCGAATGCTTTGGCAAAAGTGTTGTTTCTACCCCTTTTTTCTGCCGGCAGGCAGAAAAAAGGCCGAAAAATTTGATGGTTTTTACAACTTCCCCGATCATTTTGGGAGCACAAATTCTCTCTTCTGTACCACAAATTCCCTATTTTAAGGACAAAGTAGTTCCAAGTATTCGCAAACTTGCTCTAAAACAGCATTAAAACGAGACTTTTTAGTCCGTCTAGGGGGGGGGGGGCGATCGCCCCCCAATCGTCCCCCCCTGGATCCGGGAGCGTGTGAGTAAAGCATCCAGTCATGTCTTTAATTCATAACCTAGTCTCGGGTTGTGCAAGTTTGAGTTTGCATAGATCCCCTGCAGTCACTAGTGCAGAGCAGTAGCTAGTGGCTATTATCGTAAGAAGGGTGGACACGCTTAAAGGCAGTCAGACTATAGAGTGTCCGGGATTAGCTGTGCTGTTAGCTGGAAACAAGCCCTGTCTGACAAACACATGCAATGTGAGTGCTTTGTAGCCCTGTCAAATCAAACTATGTTTGCATGGGACTAGGGCTAGGCTGAGCTGAGCTTCTGTGCAAAATTTTTAACAGCGAATTTTGAGACAGTTCTTTTCCATTCAGTGCGGTGAGAAAATTCAGGGGCGTAATTTCGTCAAAATCCTGGGGGGGGCAAAGTTGGGGAGTTTGGGGGAAATGAGCATGAAAATGAGCAGTTTAGGGAAAATGAGCAGTTTGCAAATGGGACAAACATCAAGCTGGGGGGGGGGGGGGCAGTTGCACCCCCTATCCCATAGCAAATTACGCCCCTGAGAAAATTTCGCTCAATTCAGTGCGGTTTCTGAACTAAAAGCTCAACTTACAATTTTCCAGGTGATGAGTACTACGGTTTCTCTGAGGATCAAGTCCGGGACATGTTCCAACAAGATCCAAAAGAGCTTAGGGCAATAGCACTAGCAAGTCACTCACCATAGGTGATAGACGCACCCTCCACCTCGAAAGACTCTGGAGAAGCTGCCACCTTCGGCCCAGAAGACTCGGGCAAGGCTGGCGGGTCCAGCTCGAAAGATGCAGCTGACACATGCTTAACCAAAGACAAAGTCGAACTATGGGCACCGAATGGAAAAAAGAGAGATGTGAAACTGAATGAAGAAGGGACCAGAAAACTTCTCGAAATTCTGGGTGGAGAAGATATGAAAGAAGCCCTAAGATCAAAGCGACTAAAAGGCTGCACAGTGTGGAAGACAGTTAGCGAAGAAATGATTGCTGACGGATACTGCCTGGGAAATGACCCAGCAAAAAAGTGTCAGGACAAGTGGTTTAATCTGGTGAAAAATTACAAGGAATGGTTGGATAATTCGAAGAAAACGGGAGCTGCCCCGATGGAAAAGCCAAAGTGGTATAATGAAATCGACCAAATTATTGGAGATAAACACTCAGTCAATCCGTTAAATGTTATTGATACGACAAAAAAGTTTGATTTTGATTTTGCAAAGCAGAAAATGAAGGAACGTATGAGTTCCACCACTATTTCAATCTCAGATGACGACAATGATGAACCCATAGAGCCGGCAAAAAAAAAGACAAAACTACTAATTCCTGGTCGTTCTGTGGCTGGAAAGAGACCAGTCGAAGAAGAAAAATGGAGGCAGGAGACCAGGACCTACCGAGACAATATGGTCAAGATTTTGCAAGAAGATCGGGCCAAAAGGGAGGCTGCATCCTCCAAGTTCTTACAGTATATGGATAGACTAGTAACTGTGGAGGAAAGCAAAGAAAAGAGACTAAAGGAGGAGCTTGAAATGAAGAAAAGGCTCTTGTAAACTTTTTTTTTCCTATACTTTTCTTCTTTTTTTATTGTTCGAATAAGCAATTAAGGAAATACGTTTCATGGCACTAGGACCCGGAAGCTTACGCTATTGATGCATTTAGTCTTTATTGGGGAAATATGGGAATTCATATGTTTCTGCCTTTCAGTGTTATTCAAAAGTGCCTGCAAAAGATCATGAGCGACCGGGCTGAGGGGATTGTAATTTTGCCCTTCTGGACAAGTCAGACTTGGTTTCCTGTAGCAATGGCTCTGGCAGTGAAAGTTCCAGTACTGCTCCCTTTCAAGATTTCACTTCTGAAGCAACCGAAGGACCATTTGCAGGTCTTTCAAGTCTCCAGTAGGCTCTCTGGAGCGAAGGGTGGAGCCTGGGTTTAAGTGAAATTGAAAGTTAAACGAGCCTGTGAAGTTTGACTGGAATTTCACGATCCCCAGGATCCACCACGAAGCGAAGAGAGCTTACTGGCCCACCCAATAGATTTTAATCCCTCCCAAAAGAGTGGTATAATTTTCCTGCAATTGGCACTCACAGTTCCAACACTGAGTAAGCCTACGCGGGACCGCATCAAATTTGACTAGTGAATAGTTTTGGTTGATATGGATAGACTTGCAACTGTGGAGCAAAGCCAAGAAAAGCAACATAGGAGGAACTTGAATTGAAGAATTGTATCATACTTTTTTGATTGAACGTACTCATTTTATTCCACTGTATATTCAAATACATTACAAAACGTAAGCAACACTAGCAGATCTGTAAAGGGACTATTCACAATGCTCTTGCTATTGCTTCCCTTTTTGCTAGCCCTCGAGAATACCTTTGTGATTGAGGCTGACTAACTGCTGTTCTGTTGTTCCCCGAAGTATTATCGCTGCTATCGTTTGTACTGTTGGCTTGAACAATATCTTCAAGTCACCTTCGGTATCACAAATTTTATGTAGCACACATGCCGCTGTTATAACGTATGGAATAAAAGATATTCCAGTATCTACGAGGTTCAGTTTTCTAAACCGTGCCTTTAACAAACCAAACGTGTGTTCGATTACAACTCTAGTCTTAGAATGCTTTTTGTTGTAGCTGTTCTGGTAGCCAGAAAGTGCACCACGCACTGGCTCCTTGAATGGCGGGAGTAACCAATCTGAAATGGGGTAGGCAGAATCACCCAATACATGGAAGCTGTCAGATAAGAAGACATCACTTCTATTGTTTTCTACTTTGTCAAAAATTCCTGAATTCCGAAAAATACGAGCATCGTGTGCAGAACCTGGGTATCCCACAAATATGTCAAGAAACTTCTTGTCACTAGAACAGATACCTTGTAACACCATGGAATATCCACACTTCCTATTCCTGTCCGAATCCTACTGATGGGCTGGACAAAGGATGTTTACATGGCAACCGTCTATGGCCCCAATTACTCCTGGAAATCCTGCCCTTTCTTTGAAAGTTCTTTCCAAATCCACTTGATCTGAAATGTTTTCAGGCCAAAATATGAACTTATTGGCTGTTGCAGACAAGAAGATGCATAAACGGTGTACACATGAATGGACGGATGATTTTGACACTCCAAATAAATTCCCAATTGATCGCATAGATTCTTTGTTTCCTAAGTACCAAAGTTTTATCAGCAAAGCTTTCCTCAGACGAACAGGCTTTTTGCCAGCAATTTTGAACTCCTCTTGTTTTTCTTCTGCTTTGAGGATGCTTAGTTCATGTGGGAATAGGTCTTGTAAAATCTCTGTCTCACTCTTAACTATATAATAAAGTGCTTCAAACGTTCTTCTCTGTAGTCGGAAGTGCTGCTTGAACAGGTGATCCTCAAGTCAACGACCACTTCAAAGTCTTTTACTTTGCTATCTTTCATCTGAGCTAAGTATCTGGGGTTCTCTGTATCATCTTCATCATCATCAGCTAACAGGACATTAATTTGAGAAGAATCCCAGAGTGTAAAAAATGTATGACCCAGTAAGCCAAGCATCTTGGAATCCATGTTTGCATCTACAGTGACCACAGGAAAACCTAGAATGAAACCGGACAATATGAAATGCTCGAGATGACCAGTAGCCTAAAAGGTGCCGGATGAACTGGAATCCCAAGTTTGCTGAGTGAGCGATAATAGGTTCCAGTGAGCGACAATTGCCTGCTTACTGTAGCACCTAACTGCGACTTGGAAGAAGCAGGGTCAAAGTGCAGATAAATTCAGAAAAGTGTCATGCATTGTATCTTCTTACTTCTAACCTTAGCCTACAACCCGCACTTTCTGCTCGTACCTTCTTTGTCTAACGATTGGCTAAGAACACTCAGGGATTCTTTGAAACAACAACAGGGCCACTAATATGCAACCCCCCAGCTAATACTCAACAAGTGTCTTACTGGCTACACACTGTGTATTATTTAAAACATCAACCCCTCTGCTCACTGTGAGACCCCTGCTTCATTAGCAGAGGGGTTGCTATAGTGGGCCTATTGTAGTTTGAAAGAATCCTTGAGTGGCTAAGAATGAGCATGAAAATGTACAAAAAAACATGCATCCTAGTGTTAACAAAACATCAACCCTTTAGCTCACTGTGAGACCCCTGCTTCATTAGCACAGGGGTTCAAACATCAACACTTCTGCTCATAATGAGACCCCTGCTTCATTAGCGGAGGGGTAGCTATTTGAAATAATCGACGGTGCATGACCAGTAAGACACTGTTGAGTATTATTGTGGGGGGGGGGGGGGTGCATATTAGTGGGTTTTGTTGTTTAATAGAATCCCTCAGTGACTGGAACAGCTGCTATACTGAAATTATACCGTACAAATACATAGAACTAATAAAAGTATAAGGTAAACGACTATCCCCTTGTCACCACGAGAGAGCTGAGTTGGATTTAAGGTCCTGTCTACCTCTTTTTCCTCAAGAACTTCTTTTTCATCAAGACATGTTATGCCTCATTTGAATCTTTTGCCAGAATGTCGTTCTATTTGCGATTCTTGGTTATTTTTGCTCAGTTGACTTTCTTGCAAATAAAACGCTTGACGGAAGAAAAGTTAACTCTACCGTTAACTGAGAAATATCAAATCGAACGCGGCTTTGATAACCTGTTGGGATGTTGATTGTGGTTTTCCCACATTTGTTGAGGTTGAGCACATCATAGCAAATAGTGAAGACTTGTTGTTTGTGTGTGATGGCCTGACCGTAACTGGAATGATTGAACATCTCCATCTCATTGAATGTGTTTATTCAGGAGAACGAAGCATCGTCAGATATTCAGAACTTCCTTTTCTGTGGCCTCAGTTGTGTGAGCCTCAATCTGATCATTTCTGTGTGTCTCATTTCTCATTAGCGTGCACAAAGTGGGGAGGACACTTTTTGGTTTTGCCCATGTGATACGTTCGAAAGAAAATTAATTTTACTCTAAAGTTGTCCAATGCAGCCTACCCTAACTAATCATTGTTCAAATAGTTGTTTTAAAAAGTGTTTTATTTGTTGGTTAGATTTTTGAATCCTTGCTCAGATTCTTTGGGTTCAGACCCTTTGGTAAAAACCTGTCATCTGTATCTACATACCTATTTGGACCGTTGTGAAATGAGTAGCTTTGTTCTTTACTGGTGTTTTGTATGTTTTTATTTCATGGCCAAACTCTCTGCATTTTCCTTTTGTTGCTGAAAATTTGATTCTTCAGGCTGGGTTTCAGTGTCTGTGCTGCTACATATGATCGGAAAGAAGAAGAATCTTAAATATCCCGTTTAGTCTCAGCTTGTTATAAAAGGTTCAGAAACGTTAATGGAAATATTTTGAAACAATCACATGACAATTTAGTATACATTTAGCAGTGGCTTCCTCTTATGCTTATATCCAACCAATATCTGCTGATTATGGTAAGTAAGCTCCGGGGTAGGGTAGTAAGCTCCCGGGGTTTAAAGAAGTCCAGGTCTGATAAAGATATTATTAAGAGGCTTCAGAGAAATAGGGAGCTCATGGGACGAAGTGTACTGGAACCATCTTGTTCAACCCGAAAGTTTTGTTTCAACCCAAACTGTTTGCACATAGTAAAACAGCATTTCCACATCAATGGGTTTGCTACAAACCCCAGTAGCGCATAATATATTCCGTTTCTTTTTGGGAATGGCGACGACTCAGTATAGATATGCGGGAGAAAACCGCCCCGCACCCTGTTGGTTCCAAATTTTTTACACTGAAAAATCCTAGCCAGACGCAAATGTGATTACCTTGCTATCGGAAAAATGAACAGGGTTTTCACTGATCTTCTCAATTTGTCTTTTCCTGTTTCATTGTCCGAAAATTTCGAGTAGGAGCGATCGCCCCCATACGCTTTTGCAAAATCCAGATAACTACCAGATTCTTGTGTACTTCTCACTGCCATTTTTTAGCAAACTGGTTGCTGCGTAATCTTCAGTCTATAGCATTTAAGCTAAGTTGTAAGTTCTCTTATTACATCTAGATATTTCTCTTTCAGAACTCGGCATCAAAAAGTGCTTGACGTTTTCCCATCTCGCCTCGACTACAAACGCAGAGCTGAAAGAAATGGGGCTGCAGTTTGGCTCGATCCTTGAGCTGAGAAATGAGCTGTTGCCCAAGATAAAGAAGAGTCTTGAAGTAGAAGTTGAAGTTGAAGAAGAGTCTGAGACTATAGGCATTGCTGCCAAAACCCCTACTGCCAAAACCGCTGAATTAAGAAGTGATGTTTTTGATGATGGTGCTTCTCTTGGCGTGAATAGTGACTGTCAGATGTGTTGAGGGATACTGTTGGCATTGCTGCCAAAATCCCTGAATTGAGAAGTGATGTTTTTGATGATGGTGCTTCTCTTGGCATGAATAGTGAACTGTCAGCTGTGTTGAGGGATACTGTTGATGATGATAATGAGAATAGACCAAATTACAACTTGGAACATCAAGATCGGATAGAGAAATCTCCCAGGACACCTAGGGTTCCTGTGCACCCTCAGATACCGTCTTTGCCCCCACTGAACTCTTTTTCAGAAACAAGTCAGGCGATCTTGAAAAGTACTGACAGCTCAAAGCTAGTGACCGTCTTGCCTGTACTAGTAAAGGAAATTCGTGCATATTTTATATCCATTCAATTTGAGACAAGATCCCAGACACATTATAAAACCATCGTCCAACACATGAAGACGACGTTTCCAGTTTTCGCGACGGATGCGGGAGAGCCAGTAAGTATCATTTATAAGATTTAGGAGCTGTAATGTTCGCCAAGTTTTGTGCAAAAGATCAGTCTGTATAATTAACCAGTATAGCGAAACTACGCCATTTTCACGGTATAAGGGGGCAAATCGAGATTTTTCGAGAGAACTGTAGACGTTTTACTGACAAAATGCGCCGTTCCCAGTTAACGAATGCAATTGTAATATTAAATTTTCTAAGGGGTTGCTTTATATCTTTATCAGAGCAGAGCTGTAAATGTATAAATAAATGTTTTTTATTTTCTGAATAGCTTGTACTGTACACGCTATAGCATTGGATCGTCATTTCACAAATAACACATGAGAAATAACACAAGTAAAATATCTATTTATGTGTACAACTTCAGAATATAACTTGACTTTTTATTAGAATTAAAAGAGACTAGAAATAAAATATTGGGTAAAATAAGGTACCGTACACCAGATTAACAATCAGTGAAGTGTATCGGTGTTTTTTTTTGTTCTCTGGAAAGCAGCGTCCCTCCTTTGTGTGATATTAGGCATATTATTTGCTAGCACATGTGATGCCAGACACTTGCTCCCGAGCACTATTGTCATCTTATGTCACATTTCAGCAAGCGTCGGCAGGTCAAGCTTGCCTTAATAGCCCTTTTTTGGATGGCTTCAAGCCGGTTGGTCTGTGCGTACTGAGTCCTGGGTGCCAAGCTGGAGTAAGCACACTCCAGGCAAGGTCGGATGTACGTGCAGTAAATACTGCATAAATCTAGCGTCGGGATAGCAAAACGTCTCAAACTATATACAATGTTACTAGAAATGCAGCACCACTCCTCAAGTCGTTCGTGGTTCTGAACGTGGGAACTCCAGCTGAGGTCATCATTAGTCAACAAACCAAGGAGTTTAACTATGGTCTTGGACTCGAAACCTATACCTCAGTCTTAGGAAGGTCGCCTTTAAAAAAAGACACTCTGACTATATACAACACTCGTCGTACGGCTTACTGAAAGAAAGATCTGATATATTGATTAGGAATATCTTATCCTATACAGGCTCGTCATTTCACGCATTCTGTCCTTAATTTACAACCACGACAAATTAAATTACAACCGTTAAATATTTTCATTTACTTTCAAAGTAAGGGTGTGGGAGAATTATTGTTTGTATAAGATGTTTTGAAGGAGGTTTGCTTTTGCAGTAGCGGTTTCTTCGTTCAGATGCCCTTTAACTATAAAGAATGTCTTTTTTTCTAGTTCCTGTCAGCACTGAAAGGTTCGTTGCAGACGTGCATGCGCCAGCAACGCCTTAGAAAAGGAGCAGCGGATGCACCGCCTGGAACGCCGAAACCTATCAGAAAGAGGTACTCGAAGTGTGAGACAAGAGATGACGAGAGGACCATTACACCAGAAGTCACGAATGCTATGCACGAGATAGCAACAGCCGCCGAATCTGGCGAAGGACCAGACGATGAGATGAAGACGCTGGTGACCCTGACAAGACGCCACAGAGTTGGTCAGGAAGGGAGGCCTGAGTTCCTCGTACCATCTTACGTAAGTCTAAATTCAAAACGATTTTCGCGGTTTCCTGTGCACTGAGCCCCCGTCCGTTGTGCATTGAAACCAGGAACTGTAATATGCGAAAGCAGTCGTTTCTCGATTTGTTTGCGGGTTGTTGGCTGCAGCATGGAAAGTTCGGCATAAGGTCGCAGATGAAGAGATAGAAGAGTTTCAGATGAACTTTAAAGGACAACTGCTATGGGCGATGCAAGCAAACTTACAGACTGCTTTTAGAGCCATGTCATAAACTGTTTTAATTTTTCTATCCCTTGTGTGTCAAAAATCCGGTGGCTCGGAATTTCTGTTAAAAAACGTCAAATTTTCGACGCATCGGAAAACGCATCGCCGCGGAAAATATAACCGAGAGCTCTTGCTAAACTACTGCGATCACTCGGTCCTTTACCTTTCTGGACTTTACCCCCCCTGCTTATAAGAAACAGGATGTAGCTGAATTCGAATCGCGTACTTCCGTTACTGTGAATTCCTCTTGGTATAAAAACCGAAAAATGATACATAAATTTTCAGTAACAGATATAACTGTGAAACTTGACGAGCTGCCTGTCGGTCGCAGCGTTTTCTCCGCATCATGGTCTTGTCCGTTTGTTTGAAGTATAATCTGTTCGGAGTGCAAAAGTGTATTGTAATTTAGCTTGTGATTTTTTTTTTATATGTACTCCACTATTTCTATATCTATATAGAAGTGGGTAAATTGAAAGATTCATTCATTCAGAGCTATGTCTATAACGGAAACGAAAATCCTCCTGATCGAGCCACTTTGAAAATAAGAAGGATTGTCCGGAAGTTAACGTCCAAATGCAGAATGATTCAACCGGTCGGAAGCAGGGCAGCTGTCCCTCCAAGCTATACTGACGTAACGAGTCAGTATAGCTTCACCGAGTATAGCGTGGTATATTCAGTTTCAGTCAGATTATCTGCCTCCCCCCTCACCACACGACACGGATTATGCGTGCGTCATTACAAGAAAACTATTTCTTTCCAGCTTCAAGAGGACTTGCTGCAGGAGCAGCCGGAGTTGAGAAAGAAAGTTTCAATGTTTCTGTTAGCTGCTGGAAATTATCTAACGGAAAACTAAAAGCATAAATCGTTTATAGATAATGTCGACATGCTGATCAAGCTACAGGATTTTTGCTTGCGAAAATCGCTTGGCCTTGCATACGTCAATGCTGCAGATAAAAAGGTATATTTTTTTTTACATGTTCGTTTGCTCAAAGGACACCTGAATGAAGAGTATACCAAGTATCATCCCTATTTTGTATGACATCCGTTAACATTGCCTGCAGAAAACCCAATCCAAAGACGAAATAGTGTTTCCAAGCTATGATTTTTGCTCCATTTTGCATCTGTCCTTATTTCAGTAGGCCTATAACAAACAGTTTTAGAAATGAACTAATGTCTCCGCAGTCAACCCTTCTTCTGGAATATTTGTTAACCATGCAGTTAAGCCGGAAGTCTGCGTGTGCAATTGCCTCCAGAAACGAACATCCCTATTTTGAAAACGTCACGCTCAGGAGAAGAATGCTCTCCGTGGCCATGTCTGTAAATGCATTATCCGTGGTGTGTTAGTGTATGGTTTCATTGTTCCTGTGTCCTTTAAGAGTTCACACGCATCTTAATTGGAAGGTTCAATTTAGGAAATCCTGTGTATGTCTTCATTCTTCATATATCCGGGCATGTGCTGGAATAATGTGCCGGCATAACTGCGCCTGCTCCCCTCTTTTGCATCCCTGAAACCTTACTATATCATACTTTATATTGTACTCGTTTTCGTTCCAAGGCGTTTTGCATGACAAGTTGTTTGAGTTGTGTGGCTTTTAATCATTCTATTTGTAAGTGGCACCCAACGTGAAACGTGGAAAGTTGTTTACACCATAAATGTGGCACCTACATTTTTTTTTATCTGAGATCGTTTGTAACAATAAAATGGTAATGCTAAATCCGTGAACAGGCACCGTCGGAATGAGCCTCTTGCTCTTCAGAACATTCTCGTGAAATGTTACGTTCCGGTGCATGGTTGATGAACCGGGACCGCATGCAGTATATATATACGAGCAATCAAATCGTCTGTAAAAATCGCAAATCTATTAAAAAAAAAAATCCATTCCTGGAAGAGAATATTAATATTTATACGGAAGGGCCAAGATAGGTAATACAGTTCCGGTTTCTGAATTGCTTTAAACATCCAGTGCTTCTTGTATCTGGAATTACAAAAGGTTTTTTTTTAAGTACGACCAGCCGATCATGTCCGTGGACAATCAAACGAACTGCTCCGTCCGGTACAAGCTGATAACCATCCCTTGCTTTGAAGGCTTAAGGGAAGCCCTTCCGGTGTGCATCGGATTGTACTTTCTGAATGGAGGGAAGGTAGACTGGGTGTTTCCGTTCCACTCTCTTGGTCTCATTTTTTTGTTTGAAATGCCGTGCCGTCCCGCCATTGAGATGAGCCGCATTCAGCAACTTTATTTGAAGCTGATGACCACCAACAGCCTTCACGTAGAGGCCATGGAGAGGGAACACCGTTCAGCCGAGTCGTTCAACGACAACGAGCAGTATATGAGGTGTGTAGAATGTGTATTTAGAACTTATTTATTTATTGTTGGAAGAAAAGGGTCCAGAAGTGAGAGTGTTAAAGAAAACCAAGTCGCGCACTCGAGGGCCCAGTCGTCAACACAAAGCGTTTATTCGTTTCTATCGTCTTGCAAGCTGAGCTTATTTAATATCAGATCAGTCAGCGCCTGATCTCCGAACGGTGCACTGCTTGAGAAGTGGATACTGACATAATATTTGCACTATCTTATTTTGGACTGAAGGAGATTTGTAAGAGAGTGAAAGAGATTTGAGGAGATTGGAGTGAAATGGCTTAGTCGTTTTCCTTAGCACGCGCAGCACCCGTCGTTAGCATTCCAGTCATTTTTGGATCGTTTAAAAATGACAAGCAACTCGGCGTACAAAACTACTTGTGGAAAATGTGGCGAAAGTTTATCTTTGGCTAACAGAGACGCAGTGACGTGTGCAGTTAATGCTGGAGGCTGTGGCCGTCTATGCCACAACAGATGTGAGAAACTGGAACGAGTGGAAAAGGATAATATCTCATTCTATACGTGTGAGTCATGTAGCGATAAGTCAGTTGCAATAACTTCCGACATTCCAAGTTTCGCTACTACGCAAATGGTATACTCTCCAATTTTGAGCTTCGTCAATCATTGCGTACACACAGGAATTAGTGACGATAACTGTGTAGCCACCTGTTCCGATTTCTACAAAGTTGATGAACTTGAAAGCGCCAGATCGTTACTAGTCGATGTTGTCAAGCCCACCAGTAAATTCCCATCACGAGGCGGACTATCAGTTAAAAAACATTTGTGCGAAGATATTATCGGCATTTTGCGCTCGGAGGATGCATCCCCTCGCTCAGTATTACCGAAGTTCGTTATGACAGCAAGTGACGTCATTCCAACTATTGAATCGGGGGTGCATGCGAATATGACGCGCGCCATTCATTCCTGCGACAAGAGGCTAATGAACTACGCGGAAGCTGGATTTTATTGCAAGCAAGGTGTCAGAAGCTCCGAATTCTTGAAGAATTGTTGCGCGGAACTCGGTGATAAAATTGGCGAGGTTCCTAGCAGAATCACTAATGGAAATGTAATCGGCTCTGGGAGTGTAAACTGGCCGAGCCTCGCAGGTGACAGCAATATAGTCGGTGTTGTAGTTGATTCCCCTCCAGCTGAGGCTGATGATCCTGTCAAACGGCATGAGGTGTTGAAAAACTTGATAGGTTCGGAGGGAATTGTGCGAGTTACGGTACCGAATAATTCTAACCAAGGATCAAAGTGGGTCATACACGCTAAGAAATCGTCGGCGGAGGTTTAAAGAACAGTTTGACTCAGAAATTCGGCAATTCGAAGATTAAGAAAACGCGCATTATTGGACTTCTCCCGAGTGCGAAATTCTCGTTTGATGCGAACGAGGTAGCTCTTAGCAACGACCGTATCGAAGGGTTTGAACGAATTGGCAACTCCAGTTCGTATCGTGTACTATTTCGGTCTGTTTCTGCGAAGTCATATTATTTGAGGCACGGCATTCACATCGGGTATAAGCATTTCCGAATTAAAGATTATCAGTTTCTTCCGAAAATGTGCTTTAAATGTGGTTCTTTGGACCACGTTGCTACTGCTTGTTCTAGTGTGGAACGGTGCCTGAAATGCCTTGATTCGGATCATTCCCATTCGCGTACTAATCCGTGTACGAACAGTTCCAACTGTGTGCATTGCGGCTCAACAGACCATACCGGTTTCAGCTTTCGTTGTAAAGTGATTGCAGATAGAATAAAGAAAGCTAAAAAATGACAATATTGAAAGTAATTTCGTTTAATACTAATGGTGTTACAGATAAAGTTCATGTTTTGAAATCATTACTTCTTGAAGTAGATATTCTGTGCTTACAAGAGCATCATTTACTAGAACATTCTGTCGGATTGCTTTCAAATTTTAGCCCACGTTTTAGTTGTTTTTCGGTACCGGCTGTTCCTACTGGAGGACGTCCTTCTGGAGGGCTGTGTATATTTGTCCGGAAGTCAGTATTGTATGACGATAAGAATCTCAAATTTTATACTTTTTACGTGTTACTTGCCGACAAATTATCACAACAAAGATTCTGATTTTGATTTTAATTTTGCATGCTCACTTCTATCTCGAGCTATTATTCAAATTCCGAGAGATTTTCAATGGCTAATTTGTGGCGATTTTAACTGCGATTTGAATGATTCTGATATTCGGGCGTCATTATTACTTTCTTTACTCCCGGCATACCATCTTGTAGAGAAATCCTCATCTGGAACGTATGTACATAACTCAGGTTCATTATCGGATCTGGACCACGTTGTAGCTTCAGATTCAACAATTGTTTCATCCCAGGTGCATGTTGGTTCTGATATTCCGATAAGTGACCATCTTTATCTTTCTTTTAGTATTGTTATTCAAGATTTACCTATTTTAATTACTCACCATTCTAGTCAAGTTGTACGAAGTCTTAAATGGGACAAAGAAAATATACAAAGGTACCATGACGAATCAGATAAGCTATTATCTCAAATAATTGTAAATCGTCATTCGAATTTTGATCAGATTGCTATGGATATTTTTTATCAAGAAATTGTACATAGTTTAAAAGCAGGGGCTAAAAAAGCTTTTGAAACTACTGTTTTCCGCCCCTACTTGTATTTTTGCATGGAGTCTGAATCATGTTTTAGTACAAAGCCAAAAGAATGCGAATATAGCTTTTCAGAAGTGGAGATCTGCAGGAAGCCCCCGATTTGGACCTTTTTTCATTAATATGAGTCAACCAAGTCACTTTCCAGGTCTGAATTAAGATTTCACAACGAAGTTATTCGGGATGAGATTGGAACTAAAATTGCGGGAGACCCGATTGAGTTATGGAAGTATGTTAAAAGTAAAAAAACTAATTCAGAAATTAAAAGTTCTTTAAAAATTGAAGATTGGGTTTGTCATTTTAACAGTAGTTTTTCGGAGCAACAGAAGCAGGCCCATGACCGACTTGATCGAGAGTTGGATGAAGAGCTGTCGAAGCCAAGGCCAGTTTGTAAAATTGAAATTACTGAAGAAGATGTAAAAAACGGGATAAAACTACTTAAAAGTAAGCAATCTTGTGATCATGACGGACTCCATTCAAACCACATCAAATGGGCTTCTCCAAATGCTATCCTTCTACTGTCTACGCTTTTTTCTACTATTCTTTCTTCTGGTCTTCTTCCTGCTAGTTACTAGCTACAACCTCGCCAATCCCAAAGAAAGGAGGTAACCTTGAACAATGTGGTGGTTTTCGGCCAATTACGGTTTCTTGTCAAATAAGTAAACTTTTTGAGATCATTCTCCTGAAATATTTTGAGTCTTGTGGTCAAGGGCTAAATCAAATTGGATTTCGGAAGCATTTAAGTATGGATATAGCACACACCCTCCTTGCTCGTATTGTTTCTTTTTGTAGTTCTAGGGAGAAGGTTTATTATGCTTTGGCATTAGATTTTGCTGCTGCGTACGATTCTGTTATTCATTCGTGGGCTATTGCTGCACTACTTAAAAATAATATCCCTCTCCCTATAGTATTAATCCTAAAAAAAGGGTATAGTTCTTCTCGTTTAAGAATAAAGTGGAAAAATAGTTACAGTGGATTTGATATAGTTCTAAAAAGGGGTTTAAGGCAAGGTAGTATTCTCTCGCCAATTATTTTCAATATTACTGTCTGAGCTTTGCTTGATCAAATTAGAACAACATTTGTTTATGGTAAAGGATACCTTTTATCTTGGATAGCATATGCAGATGATTTACTTCTTCTGAGTATATCGGTAAAATCCCTCCAAGCTAATGTAAATTTTCTTGTTAAAGTTTTTTCTGACCACGGCCTCCTTTTTCGACCAGAAAAATGTCAGTTGCTAGTTCTGGGCCCTAGGCCGAATGATATAATAAATAATCTGGTTTCTATTTCTATTAATAATTCAGTTTTAAAACCGTTAGATTTTTTCACTTATCTTGGTGTGCCATATGGGCCCACGCTTTCACTGCATTTAAGTGTAGGATTGCAGCAAGCTTTGGGGCAGTAATATCACTTCGCGATTATATGTCTCGCCGATCTCTGGCGAAAGTTTTTAATACTGTTGCTCTTCCTCAGGCCCTTCTTTTCTCTCCTTTACTTCCTTTTTTCACATCGAGTAATTTCTCTCACATCAAAACTACTTTTTTCAATTTCGCTAAATATCTTTGTCGGATTTCAAAATTTGAGTCGAATTCTTTTATGATGGAGACTTATCGGTTAAAAAACCCAATAGATATCATACAAAAAAAAACATACTAATTTTCTGTCTAAAATTCCTCGAATCCATCACAACCTCGCTGAGGCTGTAGCTGATGGTTAAATTTTTTATGCATACGTTTTATTTTTTTTAATTTGGATATTTGTCTGTTGATTTGTTTATGTGATACGGCCTTGTTATGTCATAGTTATCGTTTCATATTTTTGGCCAGTTATGTATGCGTTTATTACTTTTTTAACTCTCCGATTTCTGGAGGAAATAAATGAATTGAATTGAATTGAATATCGGCATTTTTTTTTTTTTGATGGAATGCGAAGCTTGCCTCCCGGTATCCCTCTTAACTTAGACTGTGTAAAGAACAATGTATAGTATTAATTCAGAGAATGGAAAGCTCAGGCACTCGCAGATGATACTGACAGTTACTTATATATGGTAAATTTTGCTTGAAGATTGTTGACCGCGTATATACTGTCCCCTGATCTTAGGTTCGCCTAAGGAATTTCGCTGTATACATGTCGGTCGCCCGTGGGCTCTGCTCCTTACCGCTCCTTTATGACCTATTAGAGGTTGTCGTAGGTAATTAATCTGCCCCGTTAAACCTCCTAAACATCTCTTTCTCTTCGCGCAGTGAACATGACCCTTAGTTTCGTTTGGACACGCTTGTGGCCTTATACTTTTCGTCTCCGTGGTTCAAAGTTCTTTCGTGAGACCGGTAAGGTTATAGTCAGAGACGTCATAATCCTCTTTGGAAAAATTTGATCAACACAGAACCGCGCACAGAATCACGCATGCATGTCCGGAACCGCGCATAGGTGCACATAACCATGTATCTTTCCTATATATAGAGCTAGAATCAAACGGACATTTTTATTTTTTAATGCTTATTGTTGTCGTAAACGGAACGAAAAACCAGCGATATATGTCGTGATGTAAGACCACTTCCAAAATAGATGGTAATTGCAGCCAAAATCAAGAAATATGAGCTTGTAGCTCTTTTTCATGTTGCACTTCTTCTTGCTGTGATGCAGTCCTGCATGAATGCTCGCATTCAGAATATATATATATTTTTTTAAAAGATGTTAAATACTTCTGCTTTCTTCCGCAGAGATGAAATCAACCAAACATCAGCCTCGGCGAGGAAAGTCAGATGTGTTCCAATTACTCCGACAACAACTGGAAAAACTGCGAAGGGGAAAAAGAAGCATCCGAAGCCAAAAAGGAAGCTGAGCTATTCTGATGACCAGGATTCTGATGATTTGGAGTCCTCACGGCGTCCTCTCGGCTGACACGAGTGACTCAGAGTCGGAGATCTTGCTGGATGTGGAGAGGGACAGCAGCTGCGACGAGTTATATACTGTTCCGCAGAAGAAACAGCGCCCACCCAGCAACCGACCAGGCATGAGAACGGGCCGTCAGGACTCACCTGCAAATAGACCTGCTCGCGATGGCTCAACACATTGCTCACTAGCTGCAGATATTCATGCTCTCGATGCGGCTCGCGATGGAACACCACATGACTCACTAGTTGCAGATATTCCTGCTCTCGATGCGGCTCGCGATGGCTCACCACATGAATCACTAGCTGCAGATATAGATGCTCTCGATCCGGCTCGCGATGGCTCACCACATGAATCTCTAGCTGCAGATATTCATGCTCTCGATGCGGCTCACGATGGCTCACCACATGAATCACTAGCTGCAGATATTCAGGCTCTCGATGCGGCTCGCGATGGCTCAACACATTGCTCACTAGCTGCAGATATTCATGCTCTCGATGCGGCTCGCGATGGCTCAGCACATGAATCACTAGCTGCAGATATTCATGCTCTCGACGCGGCTCGCGATGGCCCACCACATGAATCAGCTGCAGATATTCATGCTCTCGATGCGGCTCGCGATGGCTCAACACATGAATCACTAGCTGCAGATATTCATGCTCTCGATGCGGCTCGCGATGGCTCACCACATAAATCAGCTGCAGATATTCATGCTCTCGATGGCTCACCGGATCTGTTTGCCGATCAACTGCATACACAACTGACTGCGCCACCTGTAGCTGTTGCAAAGCACACGGACGTTAAGTCAAGAAAGATCCGTATTGATTTTACAAAGCAAGCCCAAACCAAAGAAGATACCACGACTATGCCAATCCTGCAAGCTGAGATGCCACCGCTAAAGCGTCGGAAGTCGGATCTGATCATGCCGGACATCGCTTCTGCATCATCAGCTCCCGAGACAAACCTAAAGGTGAGTTCTTATATTCTTTTCTTATGTTATGTATGTTCGTATTTTGTCGTGTCTTTGCGTTCAAGAAATTTGTTAATGCCTCGTGAGTTTCTGCACAAGCGTTAGCCAGAAAAACGCACAAAAACAAACCTGAAAATCATTCGTCTAAATGATTTCATATCAAACAAAATGATGAAAACGAGATTTTCGGGGTTTCTTTTTGATCAGCTAAATTATCCCTCTAAGATGATGTGCGAGGGATAAATCAATTTCGGATATTTCGGCTGCACTTCCGGCAAACCGTCCTCAGGACGGTTTGCAACCAACAACCAACAACCAAAACTGCTAACCTCAGTTTCTTGAGATACGTGGGTTTTCTATAATTTGTGGCTTGTGTCCCGACCTTTTTAGGAAAAATGTAAAAAAAAAACTGCTTGAGGCCTACTGATGGGCCTAACACTCGAAACTGTTATAGCCACCTTAGTTTCACGAGGCATCTGTAAGATAACATGAGGTTTTGATATCTCCTGAAAGTTGAACAACTGTCAAAAAATACGCAATACGAACAAGCGGGCAAGTTAATGGATATTATGCTCTTGATCGAAAGTGATTTCTTCGATGTTTAACAGTCGACCAAGTCAAGCATACAGCAGCATACTAATGTATGCAACCTCCTGCAGATTTGTATCGGAAGAATTAAAAGTAGAATTCCAGACTGGCACCACCCTCGGTGCCAGTACCTGTGGCAACATACTTCGAATTCCTACTATTCGAGATTACGTTGAGTTCAGGAAGGAAATGTATCTAGGCTCTTGTTTTCAGAAATGTAAAAGAGAAGATGACAGTCTATGGAGACTCAGGTGTCATAGTCAGGAGACTCGCTGTTGTTTGTTACATTTCCTGTCCTACACCATCGTTTTTTTTTCGGTTTTCTTGTGGCCCTTGGACCATGAAACTACTTGTATTTTGTATTGTAGCTGAAATTTTATCATGAAAATGGACAGAAACACACGAAAGTCAGGAGAAAGATCGCACTTTTCATAAACACCGCGGGCTCTTGCTTCTTATATTTTCCTTGTTGAAGTCTTAAAAAGTATTTATTTATAAGATAAGATTTTTTTTTTAAGATAAGATTTTATTTACGCTAAGAGCCAACGGCCAAATGATACTATTTTGTGACTGTATGTATGTGACACATCCAGTACTACTTTTATTTATTAACATAATCAAGGGTTAAATTAAATTTTCCTGTATTTGGAATATACTAATAATATAATTGCAACAATAAGGCTTTAGCCTCTATAAATCTGCCATGATAGACAAGGTAGATTTTGATGGATTTCAGTTATTACTTTTTAGACTAATTATTTGATTACTATAAATTTGATCTTGTTCTTCTCACAAAGGCTTGCATTTCATAGCTTTGTAGCATTAAAGGTATAAGGTCCTAGCAATGTAAAATGAGATGGGACAGAGTTTTTGTCGACCCGGACTGTAATCCTGTCTCCAGAGGTGATAATCAGCTTCCAAATATGACATCATCACAACTATTCTTGAAAATGGGGCCAGCCAAAAGTATTGATCAACTATGCAAGATTCAACCTTTCTTAAAAAACAGTTGCTTACATAAAGGTCAGCAATGATTACTGATCACACTCATCACATCAGTTTGAAGAATCAGTTGCATTCAGTTGACGTACTTACAGTACTCAATTCAATTCAATTTATTTATAACCCGTCAAAAACAAGGAGGGCGTGTAGCCCTAGTGACGGAGTACAAGAAAGAAAAAAGAAAAACAACAACAAAGAGAAAAAGAAAAGACAACGCACATATCAATATTTTACATTATACACAACACAAACACAACTATAAATTACACGAAAAGGGAAGACATGGTGGTTCTGTTTACTGGCGGAAGATCTGAAATCTTCCACCCTTTTATCAATAATCTTAGCAGGCAGAACCAGCTGAAATTTCTGTGCCAAGAAAGAATTACTGGTCCAAGGGTGCAAATGCAGCAGGTATTGGCAAATTTAAAATAAATTCTGTGAACATTTTTTTATTAGAAGCAGAAAAAAAATTGCCAAATGGGGGACATAGCAAGAAGATGGGGCACAGTTAGGCTGTTGTAAAGTTTAGAAAGATGAAAACGGTTAAGATGCGTGACATTAAAAACAATTGAAGCATAAGCGATCCGGATCTTTTTAGCGAGGTTTTGAACGTTAAGCTTGATGGTTTCTTTGATAATTTTTCCGATGGGCATGCCAAGGTAAACAAGACTGTCAGAAAGCGGAATAGATGTTTCAGAAAGTTCAAGTCGCTTCTCTGAATTACCCTTGATATTGAAAGCAATTGCAACGGTTTTGTCAACATTAAACTCAGTCTGATCTGCTTATATTCATTTTGTAATTTCGAAAACGTACTTTCGCTTCCCAGAAAAGTAGGGCGCATTTTACATCAGACGGAGTCACTGCAAATGCAGACCGTGGAAATTTAGCCAGTATACTATAAAGCTCTTTTTCAAATTCACTTTCCGTAGCCGGATCAGGTGACGAAAACTCACTTTTATAATAATCGGTCCAACTAATTTCAGGAATACTGCCAGCGGAGGCCCGCTCGGTACGTTTGAGATTTTTCCACAAAAGAGAAGGATCACTCGCTATCTTGTCAACAATTTTTTGAATCAGCATAATTTTGTGGTCCTTAAGAGCTCTTGTAAATTTCTTTTTGTTTTCAAGCGCAAATCGTTTACTATCCCGAACGCGGTTTATCAGATTCATTCCAAATTCGTAGCCACAGTTTAGCAGATTCACATGCTGAAACAAGATTCGAGTTTTTTGACCAATCAGCCACTTCCGTTTTTTTGCAAACACGTCTGGTTGGAACGGCACTAAACTCCGCACATCGAAGTGCGTGATTTACTTCCGCGAGATAACTCGTAATCTGTATTTCAATCTCACGCTCACTAAGGTAAGAACTACAATCGGGGCTAAGCAAATGGAACGGAACTTTGATTTTATCGAGTAGCGAGTCACAGTCAGACATAAACAACTGGCGATTAATGCGGCTCCAGTCTTTAATATCGAACCATTTTTTGCAGTTAGCCGTTTTGCTAACAGTAATGCTCTCAATAGTCACACAAATCGGAAGGTGATCAGAGTAAAAGCCTTCACGTAAAACTGCGGCTTGGTTCAGGGGGAGAGGGGAGACAATATGGTCAAGGTTCGATGTTGAGGAACGAGTGCCTATATAAGTAAAATTTTCATCTTTTTCAACTAAAGAGTAAGATGGAGGTATGGAGCTCCAAAACAACTGGCTCCTGGGGAGCGTTTTGTTCGTCAAATCACAATTAAAATCACCGAGGATTATGACACGTGAATTTGAAGATTTCTCCACTTTCTTGACCAGGCGGCACACTTTTTGGCAAACCCCCAAGAACTTTGAATCAGAATTTTCATTGCGATAATTCGTCGGGAGGTACACGTTCACTATCGACATATCCAAGCATGACACTGCAAGAATATGATCGCTCGATTCAATCAGTTCGCATGTTAAACCAGTCAAAATGGCAAGGCCACCTGAGGGGCGTCCACGAGCTGCAGTAGATTTCGCCGGAGAGATAAACACAGAGCAATCAGGCGAAATATTTAACAGTTCCTTTTTATCCGTTGAAAGGAAATTCTCTTGAAGACAGACTACATCATATTCCTTGAGTAATTGGGTCAGAATTGGAATTTTATCAACTACTTTTCCGTTTATATTCCATTACAGAACCGAGATAGGACGCATCATTATTTCGGGATCTGTTTTAACAGGGACTGAGCCATAGGACACTTGTAGCTGTAGCATGGGTGACTGGAGGATTTGCAAAGAGCACATTGTGTAGGTTTCGTACAAGGATCCTGTTTAGAGCTGGAATGACCACCTTCACCACAAACCGAGCAAACACAGGAGTTCTGGCACGCGGCGGAAATGTGGCCAAACTGCTGGCAGTTATAGCACCGGGGTAGGAGGAATCTGTATTCTTCGATTGGCAATCGCTCGTAGCCAACCACAATTGGGGAGTGCATTGCGTTGAGCAGATGCTGTTTGTTTTCAAACTTTAGCATATATGAGTGGGTTGAGCCGATCTTAACCGCCGAGACGCAGTTTTCCACTTTAGAACAAACATCGTCACAGCACATGTCGGCTTGTAGTCGACGCACAATTCCGTAATAAGCGGGGGATTTCACTTTTGCACTAAGGGAGGAATCAGAGGTAGAAATAGCTTGAGCTACAGAATCGGCAGCGTTCTTGCTATCTACAACGACAGTCCAAAGAGACTTACGAGGCTTCAGTTCGATGATGCTAGCAGCATCGTTCCCACAAACCTTGTTCAAGTACTCTTTCCTTGCTACCGCATCTGTTATGTCCTTGGGAGGGTTTCTCAAAACAACGGCATAAGAGGGGGTCGGCGAAGTAGACGTGGTGTTTTGTCTACTGACCCCACAATCGCTAGCAGAAAGGGATCAACCTGACTCAACAAAGTTGTCAAAATTGACAACCTGTTCGTTCACTTTTCTAGTCAGAGTGGCGCTAGTCTCGCCGGGAATAACTGGCACTTCGTCAGGTTGAAATATGACGTATCTTGGGAGACTGATTTTCTTTTCATCGCAGTGTAGAATAACTTTTACGATGTCTAGAACGTTGTCGGCGGGATTCTTTTTAGCTGTAACACTAGTTGCTTATAGCACTTGGAGTTGCTATGCTAGCACGAGTCCACACTAGCTCCTTAGCAGCCACGATCGAATCTACACCAAAAAAAGCGAGGGCTTTCTTTGCAATGTCATCAGCACGTACAAGTTTACATGCGCGAGTTGCGTAATTTAGAACCACGTTCAAGACAAGCTTCTCGCTTGCCGTCTCCATAGTGAATGAGCAGCAATCATAAATCCGTGGGCGGAGCCAGTCAAAGCTTAAAAGTCTACCTCACAGGAGCTATCCAAAGTTCAAACAAGTTTACTCGCTGAGAGCGGAATGAATACTGAATGAATAAAATACCTGGTACTTTCAAACCTAAATAAGTCTTTTTACAGAATCAGAATGAGGATATTTTACGACGATCATTGCACTTTTCGTGGAACTAGTGATGTCGAGCTTCAGAATCACAGAGCAGTCTCTCAGAATTGTGTATTAGCCACAGGTTATAACTGTGTCATGTGTGGAAAATATTTTCTCACTAGAGGAACTTTCTCGAAACATATTAAGCAAAAGCACAAATAAGATGATGAAATTCCTTTTAAGATTGCCAATATTCTTGCTGCTCCAGCAACTGCTAACGTAAAACGTTCCATCAGTCTTCTGAGCAAAGGTGGTATCCCAAATAGCTCCATTTTCTCATCTTGAACATGGAAGATATGCAAGTAAGATTCGGTAAGCTCTTTTAGCAATGAAGTTAAAATATCAGTGGAGAATACCAGATGTTGCTTCTCAAGATATAATCTGTGAAATAAGAAATCTAGCAGAAAGTTATATCAAACAGATATCTGAAAACCCATCCGATCTTCCAATACCATATGAGGGACTTCCAACCATTGTTCCCATATATTTAAGGACAGAGCTACTTGGCGTCGAGGAAAGTGGGGAGAGAACTGAGGTTGTTAGGAATGGGTATTACATACCAGTAACAGAATCACTGAGAAACGTTCTGAGGAATGAAGAAATTTTTGAATACTTTTTTCGACCTGAAAAGAGATCAAAATACTATGTCTCAAACGCTTTACAGTTTGCAAACTCACCATATGCTCAGAAGACTTGCAAACACGTGCAACCCTATTTACGGGTTGTCGACATAACGTCCCGATTCGAGCCGTCCCCTGGCCAAACGTCTCCATGACAAAACGTCCCCACGACAAAACGTCCCTGTGGCGAAACGTCCCCGTGGCGAAAAGTCCCCGATCAAAACATCCCCTAGCGAAAGTTCCCATGACGAAGGTACCTGGCTATAGAATGTTTTTTCATCGCTGAGGGATAACTAGATGATATTACTGGTTACGTCACCAGTTAAGACAAAAAATGTTCTTGGAATATAAACTTTTTAAAACCACGACGGGTTGACTACTTCAGCATGTAAGCGATGGTCAAGAAACAAAACAAAGTGTTGATCCCGGCTATAGCCATTTCTTGAAGAAAGCGCACAGATTTAGTAGTTTTATCAATTTTCGTTACATCTTCTATTTAATTGGTTATTTGTGTGTTAGTTTACTCTGCGAGAGGATTGCATAAGTGCACTGTTTTTCTGTTTGATGTCCTTATGTTCACGTACATCTGCGTGACAATGTGAAGATGGCTACCGAACTATGCTCGAAAATTCAATTTGGGATCTGAACAGGTATTATTCTGGAGTTGAAATATCGCTTGGATCAGCCAGCTTTAACTTCAGAATAATACTTGGTTTTGGCAAGGGGGACACGCCATTTTTTGCTGAAGTTGGATATTTCAAAGGTCACAGCGCCAATCAGACTTGCATCATTACTATTGCGATCCGAAGAAGACCACGAGAAAAGAGTGAACCAGTTAAACTAACTTCTGTCCAAAACAGATAAGATGAAATGCGCCAAAGATTTTGGTCCCAGTGAAAAGGAACTCAGTCCGTTGTTTGATCTGACCTGTTCCAAAGTCAGACAAATGTTGCCTCATGACCCCATGCATATGTTGCTGGAAGGGATTGCTCGAAACGATGTGAAATATTGCCTTCAGTCCATCAGACTGCAATACGAAAAATCTGTTGAAACGCTGAACTCCGAAATCCAACTGTTCCAGTTCTACAGTGATGCTCAAAGGCGTGACAAGCCGAGAAATTTTTCTGAAGCTAATGTGGAAGGCATGACTCCTAGCGATCTGCTCCAAACAGCGGGAACAATGAAGACTCTGTTAGATACCCTTCCTTTTGTGCTCGGAAATCTTGTAGAGGCTAAGGATCTCCTTTTGACAACAAGAGACTTCATTCTACTAGCATTACCTCTCCATTCCAGACTTCATACATCGCTTTCCCTATATCATACTTATGCACTGCACTGTGAGAAGTACAACAGTTTGTTTCCTGATGGGCCTTATACCCCAAAATGGGTTACTGAGAGCACCTTGTGTTAAAGTTTAAGATGGGTGGCCTTCATCAATAAGTTGCATGAGGTCACAAGCGATGCAAAAAAAAACTGAAGAACAAAGACTTACAGAACACCAAAAACGTCGCACTTACTCTCTGCAAGCACTATGTCGGATATGCGACGTGTACGCACAACGAACACCGTAAGCGGCTGATTCCACATCCACTGAAGGGTATCACTGTTACTGAACAAATAGAGGCAGTACCCGATATCAAGTTACTTTTCCTGCTGCATGTGGAAAGCTGCAAAGTGTTCAGGTATACAAAAGTGGAATACAAAGGAATCTCCTATTCAAGTGGAGACGTTTTGGTTCACAATTGGGAGGAATGTGAGTGTGAACCTGCACCATGCAAGATTCAATTTTGCTATGTGGCGAATCAAGAACTTTTTTTCGAGGATGTTGATTTGAACATACTTCACTTCAGCTACCAAGTGAGGGCATTTGTCTGTGAGCCAGCAAGTGTCTCCCAGCTGCTGAATTATTCAGTCCTGGCTCCTTTATGGCTACATTTCGTCATGCCACGGTGTAATACAAGCTTCTGGGTAGAACTGAACAATGTTGATCGTCAAGTTCTGTAACACCTCTTTCACGCATTTTAAAGAGTAGTCTCGGGTTCTTTCAGTGTGGTATTTTTTACATTTGTATTGTGCTTAGTAATGTTATGAGTTTTAAAACAAGAATAGGACGGGTCGATTCAAGATCGATTCATTCATTGTCCTATTTTAGAAGGAGACATTGAAAGTGTTGCCGATCAGTTCGATTTTGCGGTGAATGAGGATTTGTTTACCCTCTTCTTTGGTGGAGTCATAGGAAGAATATCCAAATTCAGATTGGTAGTATCAAGGCTGTCGTCGCCCGAGTGTGCCCATCTACCCAGTGATATTGCCGATGTCACAGTGCAAACCAGTCCTTCTGAACCTGGTGGAAATCCCACTGATGGACCTGCCGGTTGTTACTCTACCTATTCCCGGTCCACTTCAAACCCTAGTCAAGCCTAGAAAGGTACTTTATTTGTATGTATTCCCCACTGCTCCAAAATTCGTCTCATGGATGCTTTAATAGGGTCGCCTACTTCCCCTCCTCTTGAGCTCGTTGAAATGTTCTTTATTAGATACATGAATATTATTGACTAATAATTCGAGCTTACTGAATGTGACAAAGTCCTTCAATGCGAAGAGGATGTCGACCGCCACCAGCGCAACTTCCGCGTCAATCCTAGCTAATCCGCGACAACTTCCGCGTCAAAACTAGCGAAAACTGGGCGTAATGCTTCAAACTTTTGGACAAATAATGAATTATTTTAGGTTGTTTGGAAGATTTGATAATTTGCCCAGCCGGGCCAGTACCCTTTATGGGACGCAGGCTGTTTCAATACCATATAGTGTCGATCCTTAAACACCAGTAGGCTGTTTCTAAAACAAGAAAATAGGTGCAACTACCGACAACCAATTACAGGCCTTTTCGCTAATACATGTAAACGCCTATTGTAACCCGATTTGTCTCAGTATTCTATGTCCCACCCTGTTCTATTTCTGCCGTTCCACATTTCAACAAAAGCATGTCTTATAGAATTACGATGTGCCTGTTAATCCGAAGAGGGTATCTGGAAATTTGAGTCATTGCAAGTCCTAAATTCCAAGTGTCCTAAATCGGACATGAGCGTTTCTACGCACTAAGAAAATGGGAAGTGATAGGACAACCCCAACTGAAGCTGCTTCGAACGCATCTCGCATCCTTCGCTTGTTTCCAGCTTGGGGACTGGGACCAAGGGATCAGTGAATGAGTAGAGTAGAAAACTTTTGGCCCTTCTTCATGCTAATTTTAATTGCAGGTAACATAATTTTAGGCAGTTTCTCTTCGCGAGGCCGACTTTGCCAACTTTTCTTTGCCGACTTTTCTTTTGAACCAATATCTGCTATATGTTTTATTTGTTTTGCGCTATTTTTTCGGGCTTTCTGTTTTAAATCTCCCCCTAATGACATTGTGGAGGAATTTGTGGTATTTTCATGTAGCTGCAACACTAATACACCAAACAGGTTGAGTGTGATTGGTTATGGTATGGCTAGGAGCTTAGACGCCTAGGCGCGATTCTCGATCTTGGTTGAATGGTTTCTTCACTGTAAAAAGCCAGAGCTTACCGAAGTCAGAGCTTACCGTGCTTACGTGCCTCTTTGAGTATGAGTGATGATCTTGATCACCTGACAATAGTAACAGTTACGTTTTGGTATCTGATATACGGTGTAAAGTTGTTTTTGCAGTTATCATGGTATCTGATACAACAGTCAAAAGACGTTTTTGCAGTTATCGTGGTATCTGGCCAGTTATCGTGGTATCTGAAAAGGTCATTTAACTTTCATCAGTTTTCGTCAAATTGGTGGGAAAGAAGTTTGGAATTTGGACGTAACCGAAATTGTTTATAAGTAAGTTTTTGTCGATTAGAGATTCGATTTAGACGTAAAAATTAACCCTGAATCTGTATCTGAACCTTCTTTTAAACCGAACACGGAATTCGTCTGGAACTGTGAAGTCCTGTAAAGCTTTCATTTAAGGGTAAGAAAATTTGCCATCACATTTTTTTTTTCTCTGTAAAGATAGGATCATCTTAATTCGATTTTCGACTAGGATTGGTTATTCGCCGTTACGGGCTCTGTTAACTCGGTTAACTTTTTAATTTTGTAACGTCCTGGGGCTAGAAACTCTCGAATTAGTCAAAGATTTGGGATTGATGATCCATTCAGGGCCGTCAAGAGTCGGTGCGCCTTGCATGGCGCTATGGTGCTATTTATTTTTAGTTATCTTTTTGGGATCCCAAAACATAAGTGGAGGGATACCTATAACTTTGTAAAAAACTGTCCGTCTGTCAGCACGATAACACACGAAGGGAATGATATATTTTGATGATTCGGTGGGCCCCATAACTATATATATACGGAAGGGGGGGGGGGGGTCAAATTAAAGGGCGAAAAAAAATATTTTTAAAAGGCTAATAAGATAGTCGATTTAGAGGTAAGAAGACATGTTGAACCCGACTATGAAATTTTGTTTTCCGCCGGACAAGTAGTTCACCCGGATTCCGGCAAAAAACGGAAATTTTGCAAAAAGTAAAGGTTGAATCTGAAGTTGATTTCGATTCAGGGGTAAGGAGACGTGCTGAATCCTAAAATGAAAATTATTTACTAGCCGGACAAGTAGATAAGCTGGAATCCATATATTCAGCATGAATTTTTAAAAGCCAACGACATAGTGTATATAGAGCGAGGATACATGCTGTTCTAGCTTAGTTTAGTTCTCGTTAGTCTCAGCCGGCATTTACTGGGTCGAAAAGGTAGAATGCATCCGACAACTGTCTGGTGAAAATTTTCGACCGATTTTCGGAAAACAAGGTGGTCCCTAGCTTACCCATCATCCATACAAGCGAAAGCTCTGCGTCGATGATGACACAGTTAATTGGGTTTAGTCAGGACGGCTCGCGGCAGGCAGTCTGTTCTGTCGTATCGTGTCGGGGGGTTGATATGTTCTTCAAACTTCGTATGAGGATTCACTGGCAAAGTACAGGCCAAGGCCCTAGACGGGTTCTTTAGCCCTATATTTAGAGGCACATGAGAAGGTTTTCGAATTAAGGAAAAAAACATTTTTATAAGATAATGAGATAGTCGTTGAAGGATAAGGAAGCCCGATGTATCTATATAAGAACTTACTGCCGGAAAAAAGGATAAGACCTTTCTGACGTCGATTAGAGATGAGATATTGGAGTGAACATGCTTGCTGAATCCAAATTTGAACTTGGTTTTCTCCTTTGGTTAGTGGTTTGGTCGTAAGTTGTCAAAAAACAATTTGTAGATGTTCAAGCGGTTGATTGTTGATAAAATAGCAAAATGTTAAAGGCGTCTGGCGAAAAACCAGAAATCTATAAGATTCGATTATCTGGATCAAGAAGTCCAAAACTATTAAATTTTTTTGGACTCCATCAAAACCTTTGGGCTTGTTTGGATTAGTTCTCTTCTTCCTACTTATGCTTCTCTTGTGTTATATTTTTTCTTCCTTTTCCTTCTTTTTGGATCCCAAAATGTAAGTGGAGGGATATCTATGACATTACTAAACTTGCCCGTCTGTCCATTGGTCCGTCCATCTGTAAGCTCGGAAGGGAATGAGATATTTTGAAGAGACTTGGTGTGAGAAATCTTTGGGTCAAGGGTAAGGTCTATTTCGTAGATGGGCTCTGTAGCCCTACATCGAGGGGTGAGGAGGGGGTTCAAAGGGTGGGGAAGGTGTTCTTTCAGTAAATTACAAAAACTAGCTGTTCATGCAGTGAGCTACCTTCCGCGAACTAATCACCGGCCACTGAAAAGCTGCGTTTGTAGTAAGAGTCAGATTGTCTGCGTCATAGCCATCGTCATAATAAAGCATATAGTAGGAAATAAAAAAAGCCCCTTAATACCACCCAAATAATGTACTGCATTCAGTTAATTAATACAAAGATAAGTTGGCTTTCCAATTAAGCTTGAAAGAAAGTAGGAAATCGTGTTAAAAGTCTTGTCAGGAATCTCCCCTTCTCCGAGATATTTTTCGAGAACGGCTATTCCTTTTGTTGATGATAAATGTACCAACCATAGAGGTGACGATATTTGCATTATGTCTTGGGACAAAGGATTTGTCATTTTATCTTGCAGGAACGACTGAAATTACAAACACTAGCTGTTCATGCAGTGAGCTACCTTCCGCGAGCTAATCACCGGCCACTGAAAAGCTGCGTTTGTAGTAAGAGTCAGATTTTCTGCGTCATAGCCATCGTCATAATAAAGTATATAGTGGGTAATAAAAAAAAACCTTAATACTACCAAATATTATACTGCATTCAGTTCACTAATAGAAAGATAAGTTGGCTTTCCAATTAAATTTGAAAGAAAGAGGAAATCGTGTTAAAAGTCTTGTCAGGAATCTCCCTTTCTTCCATATATATTTCTCGAGAACGGCTATTCCTTTTTAGATGATAAATGTATCAAGCATAGAGGTAACGATATTTGCATTATGTCTTTGTTCAAAGGATTTGTCATTGTTACTTGCAGATACGACTCGCGCTTTTTCGTCCAGCTTGCCGCAGGCTCGTGGAAGTGCCGATTACAGTCGTTCCTGCTGTGAAGTGCAGTTGCACCACCAGGGGGGGGGGGCACGAATACGAATTTGAACTCGAATACTATCTCAACTCGAACGATTTCGAATACGCCTTCAAACAAAATTAACGTCAAATAAGGTTAATATGAAATTTTACAGAAATTGCCAAAAGATAAGTCACTAATTATGATGAAGGGAGAAGAGTTGGAAGCGAGCAGTACTGAAGATTCTACGATCGCCTTTAGTTTACCGCTACCTTTAAGAACTTTGGAGAATGTCGACTCTGTTTCCTGCTACGCAAATTCGGTTTTTAACCTTTTGATTACTTCAGAGACGTTCCGGGATAGTGTCTTGGATATAAAAATTTCGGATGCTCTGGAACTTGAGCTTAGAAACATGTGTCGCAAATACCTGAATCGACATAATGGGTCCGATATCAGGGTTACTGCTAAGCAGTTGAGATTCCAGGTCGAAAAAATTCAAAGTAATGTTTTTGGAGAAGAACATCAACAAGACGCCAGCGAATTCCTGAATTCTCTAATCATTGCTTTGCCTCAAATGTCTGTTATGAAAAGTTTGTTCGACACCAATATTGAAACTAGTATAAGCTGCTCGGCATGTAGCTTCGTCAGGGCCGATAACATTGTTTTGTTTCTGAACGTTCCTCATAAGCGAACTACAACTTCGAGTGAGTGCATCCATGAACATTTCAAGCAAGAAAACGTACTCGAAAGCATTTTTTCTTGTTGTAATGCACAAGTATCGCTTCGGAAAACGGTAGTAACTGAAACCAACAACGATTACATAATCGCGTCGTTGAATCGTTAAAGTTAGTAGTAAAAAATGATACTCGACTTTACAAGATGAATGAACGCTCAATCCAAATTGGTGGTTCTGCTTACACAGTAATAGGCTTTGTATCTCATATCGGTGCGACAGTTTATTCGGGTCTTTATGTGTACATTCGACGGTGTAGCATGCACAAATGGATTCTTTACGATGATCAGATGTTAAATCCAGTCAATATTGACCCTGAAAATTACATCCAGAATGCCTATCTCCTACTATTAAAGAAGAACACGTCCAAGACCCAAACCAATATGGCTTGTCCCGAGATATTCGGAAAAAGCTAAATAGACTCGATGAGACCGTCAGAGAAAAAAAAGCTACAAGATCGGGTAAACAAAGAATCACAACGTGATAGTCCAGAATTAAAAAAAGAAGAGAAGCAGACAGAAAGGAAATGGATCGAAAACATCAAAAAGGCAAGCAGATAAAGCTGACAAAGAGAGAAAACTTCAGGAGACAGAATTCAGAGAAAAGAAAAGACAAGCTGATAGAATAGAGAAGGAACGGAAGCGTCAAGACACAGCGGTGAGAGAAAAGAAAAGGCTAGCAGACAGAGCTGAAAAAGAGAAAAAGTCAGGATCAAGAATTCCGAGAAAAGAAAAGACAAGCTGATAGAATTGACAAGGAACGGAAGCGCAGCGGTGAGAGAAAAGAAAAGGCTAGCAGACAAAGCTGAAAAAGAGAAAAACGTCAGGATCAAGAATTCCGAGAACAGAAAAGACAAGCTGATAGAATTGACAAGGAACGGAAGCGTCAAGACACAGAGGTGAGAGAAAAGAAAAGGTCAAGCGGACAGAGCTGAAAAGAGAAAAAACGTCAGGATCTAGAATTCCGAGAAAAGAAGCATGTATAATTTTCAAGCCAGTGATCAGGTTGTGATTTGAGCGAAACTTGATGGGAGCAGGGGCGTCACATATATGGGGGGGGGGGAGAGTTGACGCACCCCCGAATGTTGTCGGCCAATCGGTAAAAAATACTGAGACAAGTTGAAAGAATTGACTAGGAACGAAAGCGTCAAGACACAGAGACAAAATGTCAGGATCAAGAATTCCGAGAAATGAAAAGGCAACCTGAAAAATAGAAAAAACGTCAGGATCGAGAGTTCCGAGAAAAAGAAAGACAAGCTGATAGAATAGAGAAAGAAATGAAACGTCAAGAAACAGAGGCTAGAGAAAAGAAAACGTTACAGGCAAGCAGACAAAGCTGAAAAAAAGAAAAATAGTAAGGATCATGAGTTCCGAGAAAAGGAGAAAACAAGCAGATAGAACAGAGATGGGAAAGAGAAGAATTCAGAAAAATTAAAAGGAACGCTGACAAACTTAAAACGATAAGTAAGCAGGAAGATCAGTTATCTAAATGGAGGCGTCAAAATGTACAGCTGAAGCAATAAGAAAGACAAACAAACATAATTCATAAGTCAGCTAAGATTTGTGACAAAGAGTTCCGCCGAAATAAAAAGCTTGACCAAGAAAACTTTGCAAAAGGATGAACAAATTAAAAAATTTCTGGAAGTCATAGAGTCTAGCCCAACTTTCGTCTGCAAGTCGTATGGATATCCACCCTATGGACATTTACAAATGAAGTCCATTCTATAGAATGAAAAATATTGAGTCCACTCTCTTCTTGAGTGGCACCACAGAAAGTCCAGCTAGGTGGACCGCAAACGGGAAAAGCCTAGAAGTAGACAATACAGAGTCCGTCAAGGTGGACCTAATATACTGCCCTAAGAAAGCTTAAATGAGTCTACCTAGCCGGACTTTCCTCTAAGCCTAGGATTGCTTCATCAAGTCTGCCTAGCAAGACCTTATGATTTACCTAAGAGAATTTGCAATTCCATCCAACTGGACATTATTACTGACCTAGAGAAACTAAAAAATTCCACCTAGCTGGACTTACCAAACTTCCCTACAAAATTTGGTCTTGGGTCTTCCTAGCTGGAATTTAATCCTCTCTTACAAAACCAACTTCTGAATTCTTGCTGAGTGGACCTGAGCTCAAATTCCTGGTAGACTAAAAACGGGCCGCAAAATCAGGGGTAAGAACGTCTGATTCCCGCCTGGAACCGTTTCGGCAAAATATTCAAATTCTACTAAAAACGAGGGTATTTTCCCTAAGTTTTTGAATTAACAACAAGACCTTATGATTTACCTAAGAGAATTTGGAATTCCATCCAACTGGACATTATTACTGACCCAGAGAAACTAAAAAATTCCACCTAGCTGGACTTACCAAACTTCCCTACAAAATTTGGTCTTTGGTCCATGTGGAAAAATGTCAGCTTTTTCTGATACAAGTACAGAAGTAAAGTATGTATTTTACTAATTGCTGCTAGGCCACATAAAAGTTTGACACCTAACTTGACCTAACTGGAGCTTGGTATACAGGAGACCTGCAACCTCAGCCTATGCAACCTCAGACAGTTTGGACAACAAACCTATGGTGATGAAATAGTCAATCTAGCTTTTAGACTATATATGACTTTGTTCAAGGCGAGAATGGTGCCGTCTTCAGCAGACAAGTTGTTGCCTGTCATTTAGCACGAAGGAAATAAATTAATGTCTCTTTTTCAGATTCGATACGAGATGCCAGAGAAGTTGAGGAAGTAGGGCTTATGAAGAAGTGAATGTTTAAGCAGTTATCAAACATTATTGTCAGGTATGTATATAGAATATTGATTCACTGGAGAGAAGGTGCCCAGCAGGGATGCATAACCTCCCCAACCTTCCCATGAGCAGCATGTTCAGAAAACTGCAGTTTCATTGTTTTTTATGGCCCTTGCAGCCATAGTCTGAAGTGCCGTAAAACGGTCGCAAAAAGTTGACCTGTCTGTCTCAGGGATTTCCAAATTCAGGTACATCTAGGCAAGCTAGGACGCCGAAGATTGGTATACGTATAAGCTACTCAATTGAAACAGAGCGGGTTGTGATCAGACCCATACATGGTGTAAGGGAAGAAAAGGTTTCTGGATTCCAGCACATCTATGATCTACCAGAACGAGTTGCCGGAATTCAACCAAACTTAGAAGGCTGTAGAACATAGGACCCTAGTTGAGCCTTTCGGGGGTTGGTTTGGGCCCGATCAGACCTCTGTTGGGGAGGGGGTCAGTAAATTGAGCCAGAACCTCCGCCCGGAAGAGTGTTCCAGATTCAGTCAAACTTGGTAGGATGCAAGATCTGAAGTTATAGTTACGCCTTTTGTGGTTCGGAACTCTGAACTATGTTGTCCCTGGTGTAGTAGCCATGGCAAGTGCCATATGAGCTTTTAGCTCCCGTTCCATAAATTTTTGATTCAAATGCGTTGTCGGATTAGTGTCAGAATTTCGGAAAAACTGTATGAACTGCCTCCCGAAAGTTTAGCAGTGTTAGAGAAGTTCCCCTTGAAAATATTGTTTTGCTAGCCCTTTGTTGGCTGAAAAGTGCATAGGGCGAGATTTCCTTGCTGGCTTTTGAAGCTTTCGTAAAACGATTGAGTTGTGGTGATCAATTGAGTGACTGCAGTTTCCAAACAGAACTGTGTTTCTCACTAGGGGTGGCCTTTAGTAGCTAAACTAACAGTTCCAAAATCCGCATTTTGCCCCCCGTCCCCCGTGCAGGGTGTCCCGGGGGGGGGGGACTGGTTTGCGCAAGTCAAAATTTTTCAAATGCACCTGAACTTGATGGTTTTTGGAATTTTGCCTAGGCAATGTACCGGAATTTGACAACAGGTCTGCTACAACAGGTGCGTAAATTGAGGGGAAGACAGCAAATGGGACCGTTCAGAGGCTTATTTAAACGCTAAAAACTGATAAAAAAAAAAGGCCGAAAAGTCAAACATTTCTGGCGCTCGGCCAAATGTGACCCGCCAATCTTGACCCATCCCTAGATTTTGATAAAATGACTGCCCTGAGCTACAAATATTGATAGAAGTTTCCGGATCTGTTCTGAGTAACTGATCATTAGACGCATTCTTAAACGCCTTGGAGGTCGTTTTAGTTAAAGAATATGTTAACGGAGAGAATGGACACAACGGTTTTTCCCATCCAAAGCATTGGTTCATCTAATTAGCCATCTTTCGATTAGCCATCTATGGCAACATGGCGGTATATAGAAAAACCGTTGGATTTGTGAGAAAAAGCCGTTGAGTTTAGCTTTCGGGGCTGGGATTACCGTTGAAATCCAACGGCTTATTAGATTAAACTGAACCAAAGCTCATTGCGGAGTTTCCAGTCTTGATTGTTTGTATATTCGTTTGTTTTAGTATTAAAAGATTGCCAAAAAGGCTGAGAACGCCAAAATTTCTGAACCGAAATTTCTGACCGAATAAGGGGTAGCACGGATGCCTGTTTTCGATGATCTGTCGCGCCTCCCGTGGACGAAACTAAATCTTTTGAGATATTGACAGTTATTCAAACTTAAAAGAAATGCTGCAAAAATGTTGAAAAATTCGGGTAAACTCCGACGTAAAATGTCGAAAAATTTCGCCCCCCCCCCTCTAAGGAAAGCCTGCACTACCGCATGCTACGCCACTGTCAGACATCAAATCACGAAAGAAGGTCCCCAACAATCACAGATCATCACAGCTCAACAAGTAATGAATTGTGGTCGTTTCTGATATCAAGGCAAACGCGTTGGCTACAGAATATTTTTTTTCCAGCATTCGAAGTCAATCACTGCTCTACAGATCATCAACCACTGGTTTGGTTCAGGACCTGATTCAAGATGGATAGTTCGTAAGTAAATGCTAAACTCTATCTTGTTAGTTCATCTCTTTAGACCAATTTTTATTTTCTAAATCGTGTCGAGTCTGATCGTCGATCATCCTGTAATCGAAACCTTCTGTCCGTAAGCAAGAACATATAATCTAGGGAATGAACATATTTCATATAGCCTCGTGTTACCAGCGAACTGAGTTGTAGCACGAACTTTTACGGCTAGATTCGAACGGTAGGCCGCCTTTGGGTGAAGCTTGTCTTGCGATGTCTCGTTGCCTCGAGAATGCCTCACCGGCACGTTCATCTCGCTGGAGACGAAGCACAGATGCGACGCAAATTCTGTTTCAATCCGGGGGGGGGGGGTATTACCCGTAAATGTCGCAAATCTAAGCGGAAAATTTTAAATCTTAGACGATTGTTCTATTTTAATATGGTGGAAGGGACCAGTTTACTCTAAGGACCTTCGAAAAAGATATCTGCCGGTCCTGTAAAAAAAAACTCCGACTCGACTGCATTTACCACTTGCTTGGTTACCTTTCGCTTAGTTTATCGTCTTCAGGAACACTAAGTTTGTCAAATCAAATAATATAATACATAGGCTATCGTTTTTTTACGGGCCAGTTTAATAGATTGTTTGTTCTCAGAAAGGAAAGTAGTTGGCCGGTTTTGTAGTTGGTTTGTCATTCATTTCTTTCGTAGTTTGTCATAAAAAGGGAAAGTAGCTAGGAGTCTTCTTTGTAGTTAGTTAATGTGTCATTCATTTCTTGCGTGTCTGTTTTCTCATCAGAAGGGAAAGTAGTTAGTCGGTTTTGTTGCTGGTTTTTTTGTCAGTCATTTCTTTTTTATTTTGTCATAAAAAGGGAAAGTGTTTAGTAGGCTTTGTAGTTTATATTTTTCATTTATTGCTTGCGTATCTGGTTTCTCATCAGAAGGGAAAGTATAGTTAGTCGGCTTCGTAGTTTGTTTGTTTTTATCCCTCTTATTCTTCCCTACTTTTCCTCATAAGGAAAAGTAGTTAGTCAGCTAGTAAATAAGTACCTGGCGTAATAAGTAACTTTCTGTTTTAGGGCTTTTACTGAAAGTCCTACTAGGTGGACTTTGACCGGAAATCTAGGATAATCTGAAAGTCCTGCTAGGTGGACTTTGACCGAAAATCTAGGATAATCTGAAAGTCCTGCTAGGTGGACTTTGACTTGAAATCTAGGATAATCTGAAAGTCTTGCTAGGTGGACTTTGACTTGAAATCTAGGATAATCTGAAAGTCCTGCTAGGTGGACTTTGACTTGAAATCTAGGGTAATCTGAAAGTCCAGCTAGGTGGAATCTGAATTAGGAGTCACTAGAACCTTGAATTCAAAGTCCACCTAGCTGGACTCCATTGAGGCCTCTCTTATAAGAGACTGGACTTTAAATTTTCCATTCTATAGAATGGAAATATATTTTCAAAGTCCATTGGGCGGAGTCCCAAGTCGCATGGAGCAACCGGCTATCGCGTAAACACAATAAAGCTCTTACATATTCTACGAAAACTATCACACTGTCACGTAGAAACTTGTCTAGATCTCACAGCGTTTGGAGAAATAAACGAGAACACATGGGTCTGCTTTACGTGCGCGAAATATTTAAGAAAGAGTAAGACCCCTCCTTGATCTAGCCCAACTTTCGCCTGCAAGTCGTATGGAGCAACTTGCTATCGTGTAAACACAATAAACCTCTTCCCTATTCTTCGAAAACTATCATACTGTCACGTAGAAACTTGTCTAGATTTCACAGCGTTTGGAGAAATAAACGAGAACACATGGGTATGCTTTACGTGCGCGAAATATTTAAGAAAGATTAAGATCCCCTCTTGATCAGTTCTGATCGGAATGACCGTTCCTATTGTTGACCCGCTAATTTCTACTTCAAATTGAATTGAAGTGGAAAAACTAAATGCTCTCAATATTCCATTTATGCAAATAAGATCCCTTCCCCGTGGGAGGCAACAGGGATTGAGAGGAAATATTGTAAACCTTGCTGCAAACGTTACAGGTTACAGGTACGTTACAGGTACCACTTCAGCTCTTTCAAGAACAGCTGCTGACAGCTAAACAATTTTCGTTTCACTCGAACGAAATTTAGCTTATAACCACGATTATCGGCATGGAAATGTCAGCCGACGAAAAAATCTACAGGCGCTACGTTATTTGTGTTCAACCAGTGATCTCTACAAAGAACGGAATATCTCGGTACAAGCAAATGAACCCGAAGCGGTCATGACTAATGACCAAGATTATCGGAATGGAAATGTCAGACCGGCCATGACTAATGACCAAGAGATTACTCAGGAAGATACTTGTTCCAGCTCTTCGGGATCAACCTTAACCAATGAAGTCTTAGAATCACCAGTTCCTACTCCAACAGAGGACACAAGCCAAAGATCTGAGACACCAGACAATACTGATATCGTTGAAAATATCGAGGAAGCTCCAGACGAGCCCGAAATTGCGGATCTTCGTGGGGCGGAAATACAAGAAACTTTCGATACGTTGTTTATCCGACGCCAATCTCGTCACATGAGAAATTCTGAACATAGATTCTTGGTTCCACGTGCAAGCCAAAAAAATAATCAGAGAAATCCAACAGAAAAGCCAGATTGTATTTCGCAAATGCCTAGGAAACAAGCATCTCAAGGCTTGAGATTTTCATAATGACAGTTTCGTCCAGAAACTAGTGAACTTGAATGAAGGTTACAAAACGTTCAAGAATGTCAGAACAACACCAGCATATTGGCAAGCAGCTAAGAAATATCTCTTTGCAATGATACGAAAGCTGGGTATCCCCACTTGGTTTCATTCTGTATCTTGTGCTGAAAAAAGATAAAATTTCCTTTTCAAAATTCTAGGTATAACAGTTGACAGAAAAAGTTATAGTGACGAAGATATTGAGAGTATGGCATGGGAAGAAAGGTGCACAATCATAGTACACTATGCTACACTTCTCCTACAAAGTATAGACATCTTAGGATGCACAGATTTATTTTTTCGTGTAGAATTCCAACAAAGAGGATCTCCAAATATTCACATGTTCATGTGGATCCAGGACGCACCAAACTAACTAGTGAAAACCAACTAGAGGTAGCAAGTCACATAGACAAATGCGTATCGAGTGACATTTGAAAGACGATCTTACCTACTTGAAGTTACACAAACGTACCAAATCATGTTTGAAAAGGGGAACGACGAGTGAATGCAGATTTCACTTCCCTATACCTCCGACGAGTCGTACACAAATCTTGAAACCATTCGAAGGACGAAGAAACGTACGAACAGAAGCTGGAATTCTTAAGATTATGGAAAGAAGTTGAAAAATTACCAAAGACCATGAACTTTGGGTCTGATCTTACTTTTGAAGACTTCCCCATCCATACGCATGCGCTTTATATACTGCCGCTTACATGTTGTAAAGCCAAAGAGGCCGAAGTCTTCTCGTGTCTCAAGCAGAGATTGAAGCTAGAGAAGGTAACGTAGGTATCAAAGAGTCCATTCGAAAGCTAGGAAACGCCTTGTTAAATCATTCAGAGTTGATCGTCCAAGATGCAACATGGTATTTACTTGGGTTCCCTATGCGAAAAGCTAGTGTACTTACGAAAAAACGTACATCAAAGCTGTGCGAAAAGAATTGAAAACAGCAACAATTTTCCTAAAACGGTCGCCCGCAGAAATCAGGGTGAATAGCTACAATACAAAATTGCTTAAAGCAATGAAATCAAATCATGATCTCCAGTTCGTACTCGATCCATACGATTGCGCTTTATGTATCGCCGCTTATACGTTGAAAAACCAAAGAGGCCCAAGTCTTCTCATGTCTCAAGCAGAGAAAGAAGCTAGAGAAGGTAACGTAGGTAACAAAGAGTCCATTCGAAGGCTAGGAAACGTCTTGTTAAATCATTCAGAGTTGATCGTAAAAGAAGTAGCATGGTTTTTACTTGAGTTCCCTATGCGAAAAGCTAGTCGATCTTTCATATTCTTGTATATAGCAAAGAAAGAGGATCGCTGTTTCTTACTCAAAGATATGGATAGCATAAAAGCTTCCTGAAGATACAGATCAATTATATACTATAACAATATTTTTGACAAATATGCAAGACGACTACAAATATTCTAATCGCTATAGTTAGCTAAATTCGCAGGCTTTATGGAAATTGTTGGCAAAACAAGTAAGTCTACCGAATTTCAAGACTACGAATCAGAAGATTCTGACGAATCAGAAAACGAAGACAACAAGGAGTCGTTCGATCCACCCAACATTTTGAAACTAAGAGCCCAGTCACACATGGCTCATTTCCTGGCTTATTTCGGCGCCGAAGTGGACACACTAGAGCTGAGAAAAGGCAGATTTTTGGGTTGCAGAATTAGAAAAAAAGAAACAGAACAAAATGCACCTAATTCTGAATGTTAAAGTTTTAAATTCAGGAGATCAATCAGAGGGATACAGCGTTTCTGGTTATGTTCCAGGAAACAGACTAGTATTTTTCTGATGTTGGCTACAGAAATAATATAAATAAGTATTTTTGTTATGCTTCTTTGTTATTCTCCAGTAGAAAACAATGAGTAGACATGAAATAGATATGACTGATGGTATTTTGACATCTATAAACTCTTTACCGTTTCGCCCAAATACCGTTTCCCTTAATCCAGGGATGTTTAAAGGAAATTCACGGTAGTTCACACTAGCCCAGCACAATTAAAACCGGATTATTGCAAAACTGGCGAGTTTCAATTTTACACCCCTACTGCAGTCTCCTAATTATCCCCATGCTGCACCAAAGCCATCAAATGGCACGTCCCTTAGGGATTTTCAGACCCTCACCGGCGACCGACCCAATCGACGCAGTTTGTAGACTCGTTTTCAGCCGAGAAATTAGCGCAGATCTCGGCGCCGTTTGTCGAATAGGCTGGTTTTTGAGCCATGTGTGAACAAGCTCTAAGAAAACGTAATATCAGCATATTACTTCCGGCAACATGACTTTGAGATCGAGGAAAAAGTCTAATATTCTTAGGTATCCGAGGTTTAACAAAGAAAATGACGAAGAAAACCACTACCGTGAATTGATATTACACAAAATGGAGAAGCGGATCACTTGATGGCCAATGCTTCTTCATACAAACTAGCGTATCAGCTACCTCTAGAAGAAATTAACAGAATCAGACCCTATTTCGAAAACGATGCTACAACCGAAATTGAAAATAACCGATTTCGAATCTAGACGAAAACAACCGATTGGGCGATGTGGCAACTTCCGTAAAACACGAAGACGCCTATGACCCTACTAAAAATAACAAAAATGTGCCTGGGTTTACCAGCGACATTGCGATCGATCTTGGTAGATCAACAAATAATGCCGAAGCAGAACTTTCACATATCAGTCAAATTAGTACTACTGAATTCTTAACTTTACTTCGCCAAATGACTTTGAAACAAAGATTTGTGTTTGATGCAGTGTCGAATTTGTCGAGAAAAGAAGAAAGCCACACTATTTTTTTATCAGTGGTGGCGCTGGAACTGGCAAGACTCAATTTCTAAAAGCAATAGTGCAGCATGTTCTTACGATTTACAAGAAAGACATCTACGACCCTGATAAAACTACTATATTATTGTGTGCACCTACAGACAATGCTGCATGTAATATAGGAGGATCAACTTTACACTACGCATTGAGCTTACCAATAAGTCAGGGAATGAAGAACTTCAAAGATTTAACAGGCGATAAGCTAAATAAGGTCGGAGTTAAACTGAAGTGTCGATGGTTGGAGCGAATATGCTGGAAACAAATCATGGGAACTCAGCAGGATTTTGAAGGCGTGTTCATTCTTTGTGTTCTCTTCTTTGGAGACCTGTATCAGTTACACCCAGTAGCAGACCGTTATGGTCTTCAACCACCTAGTAGCCCATACAAAGCTTTTCTCTCAAACTTTTGGCAAGAAAGCGTAGTCATGATTGCGCTTGACGAAATTATGAGACAAAAAGAAGGCAAGCAATTTGCGATCAGTGGATTATGAGACAAAAAGAAGGCAAGCAATTTATCGATCAGTGGATTATATCTCTCTAAGATAGTATTCGAGAGATATGAAGAAAAATCGAATATTTCGGCTACACTTCCGGTAACCGTCCTCAGCGAAAAAACCGGTTAAAGGAGAAGCTTTCAAAGTTAAAATACGAAAAATACTTGTCTCAAGGTATATACGTTCCGAAGGTTTGCCCGGGTCCTGCTGTTGTAAATTTGAGTTCTAAAGTACTTACACAAGAACAAACCAGAATTCTTTCAAAGGGAATAAAATTCAATTTCCCCCAACCTGACATACTTTACACGGAAATAGTTACTGGTGTCGAATCTGGAGCCAGAAGAAGTCAGAGCAGAGGTTGTAAAACCCTGTTGGATTTCAAACTACCAGTGATACAGCATACTAAAAACTCCCCTTTGAAAGATTTGTCGATACTGAGAAATTTAAAAAAGAACAAAGATCTGGTCATCACAAAAGCAGACAAAGGGAACACAATAGTTGTGATAGACACAGAAGAGTACGAATCAAATATCCTATCCCTTTTGTCAAACACTCAAGTTTTCGAAGTTCTCTCACAAGATCCAACCGAAAAATATACAAAGGAGATCAGGAAAGAATTGAAAGAATTAAAAGACCAAAAAATGATTCCCGAATACACATACAAGAAGTTGTTAGCTAGAGATTGCGTAGCCCCTCGCCTGTATGGTTGGCCCAAAATACACAAAACTTCAAACCCTTTGAGACCCATTGTGTCCAATGTGAATGCTCCTACGGAAGCGATTGGGAAATTCCTGGCTAAGGCTTACCGACCTTTAGGCCATGCACACATTTCTTTCGTCAAAAATTCTCCTGATCTTGTCCAGAAACTAGATCTTGTCCAGAAACTAGTTACTGGTGTCGAATCTGGAGCCAGAAGAAGTCAGAGCAGAGGTTGTAAAACCCTGTTGGATTTCAAACTACCAGTGATACAGCATACTAAAAACTCCCCTTTGAAAGATTTGTCGATACTGAGAAATTTAAAAAAGAACAAAGATCTGGTCATCACAAAAGCAGACAAAGGGAACACAATAGTTGTGATAGACACAGAAGAGTACGAATCAAATATCCTATCCCTTTTGTCAAACACTCAAGTTTTCGAAGTTCTCTCACAAGATCCAACCGAAAAATATACAAAGGAGATCAGGAAAGAATTGAAAGAATTAAAAGACCAAAAAATGATTCCCGAATACACATACAAGAAGTTGTTAGCTAGAGATTGCGTAGCCCCTCGCCTGTATGGTTGGCCCAAAATACACAAAACTTCAAACCCTTTGAGACCCATTGTGTCCAATGTGAATGCTCCTACGGAAGCGATTGGGAAATTCCTGGCTAAGGCTTACCGACCTTTAGGCCGGTAATCCAATTAACCCAAACACACTATTAGTTAGTTTCGACGTGGAGTCTATGTACCCTAGCTGCAGAACAGACAAATGTGAAGCCCTTCTGTAGGCAAAGTTGGAAGAATATCCATCTATTGCCGAAAACAGCACAATGTCAAATGAAACATTAATGACTCTTACAAAGTGCTGTAACAGATATTCCAACTACTTGCAGTTCAGAAGGGTATTTTATTTGATGAAGGAAAGTCTTGCTATGGGAGCTCCTCTATCCCATATCCAAGCAAATCTCCAGTTAGAGGACATAGAGAATCGGGCCCGTCAGACTTGTACTGATAAACCGGGTTTCTGGAAGCGTTTCATGGACGATGTCGTTACTGCATGGGAACATGGAAGGGAAAAACTTATGAAATTATTGTATCACCTTAACAGCATTGATGATAACGTAAAATTCACAGTGGAACTGGAATCCGAGAACAATTTACCTTTTCTCGACGTACTTATCATCAAAAGGGACGGGAACCTATTGTTTTCAGTCTACAGCAAACCCACTCATAGCGATCGTTACCTCCATTACTCTTCGAATCACCATTTCTCGGTCAAACAAGGTGTTGTAATTGCTCTCGTGGACAGGGCCCTACATGTCCGTTCATCTCAGTTCTTAGAACTGGAGTATTTTTGTAAAGGAAACAGGGATAAGGCAGTTCATAAGAGAGGCGTTTGAAATCAGAAAACACGAAATAAAAAACCTTGCTCTTAACAGGGACACGGGTGAGTTCCGCATCAATCCGCATTTGAACCGGTCCGAAAGTATATCAAAACAATCCGGAAAAAAGGGGCTTATGAACTTCCAGGTTTCCGGAATTTTAAAGTATCGGAGAAGAAATCTAAAAAAAATCTCGGAAAATCTGGGAGCCCAGATTCTGGAAGATGAAGACTCAACTTTATCTTTTGTGCCCGCTTTTGTCCATCAATGGCTAGACTTTCCTTTTTTCTTTTTCTGTGTGTATTTATTCAAAAGTTCGAAGTGTTTTTGAAAAAAAATCCGTTCATGTTCGTATCAGCCAGTTTTTTCGCGACTCGACCACCTTTTCGGTAAATGAAAGCTTCAGCTAGTTCTAATTTTACTTCTATATTTTCTACTAAATTTCCGTTATAATGACAGACTGAGCGACCTGGAGTCTAAACCTCTAGATTTATCTATTTTTCAACACCACGGGAAGTTTTGTATTGACGAGACAAATGGCAGTACTCTACCGAATCTTCCTACCAATACATACAAATTTTCTGGTGAAGTACCTTGCCTTCCCAGTACTCGAGCATTGAGAACGTTTTTTTTTTAACTGCCGTGTTTTTTTCAACTGTCGGGATGACCTGGTCGATGTGGTATATTCACTTTCGTGTGATGTAGTTGGATTGTGTGAAACTTTTTGAATAATGATTCCCCACTTGTTTCGGTTCCTATCAATTTGAATGTAAAACTCGACTGCATAGGCGCCGAGGAGGGTTAGGGGTTTTGATAAAACAAGGAATTTAAGTTGCCATCTAGCGGCAACAACCCGAACTTATTGCATTGATGGCATATGTGTTTACACCGTTGTTTAGAATGAAACCAAACTGGACGTGGCTTTCAAGCCACAACACTATCCCCCCCCTCAATTCTCAACCATTAAGTAAAACATAAACACGAAACGGTTTAAAAAAAAATTTACACATGATTGAACTATCTCCTTTAGGGACCCACACGAGCTCAAAGGCACGGCCAGCCAACACTGGAATCAAAAAGGAGATTCTTCACTGGAGTCCACGGATGGTGCTTTCACCAGGAGTGTTCCAGTTCATCTACATAAAGGTTGTACAAAATTGGTGAGAGGACACCCCCTTGTCTAACACCATTCAAAACCCTGAAAGGAGTAGAACAAATTCACACAGAATATTTGATTCTTAAACCAACAAGATAAAAATAGTACAATTCTAGGATCCAAACCCCGAGCCAAAGTTTCTGAGGTTCGGGCCGCACACCCTTGGCTACCAATACTCTGTGCCCAATGGAAGAGTACTAATTAACTCGCCTTTTGTGTTTTTCGTCATTTGTAGTGCTGTACATATTTGTAATTGGTTAACAGTGTTTTCTCTTTTGTTTTTCTTTTTCTTCCATTTACTCCGTTCTTGTTCATTTGAATGTAACGGGTTACAAAGAATATACATACATACAATATTATAAGGACACTATGGATCTATCGTCGCTTTTATGCCGAAAGTATCTCGCGAATATGTATAACGCTGTCGCACAGCCCCATGTTCTGTATATAGCGCCATTTTGGAATCTGTTGACTTAGATCCAAAAACGTAAGCTCCGGTCCCTTTACTTCGGGTTTGCCAAGTTCCTGCTGGGTTGTCCCTTTGGGACGAGGAATTTATGATAGATAAAAACCAGTACGGACCCTAGTCTCGCAGTGACTCGGGTGATAACAAATTTCCAGGCGAAATAGAACCATCCAAGGCTTAAACATTTTTAAAGCTGTTGATTGCGTAGCCGTTACGTAAATATCACATGTATGCATTTATTTCGTGCCTTAAATTTCTCTCCTTTTTATTTTTTTCTCACTTCTTCTTTGCACCGTTTTGTTCTGAGTGAAAAAAGGGTGATAAATACTTTACTTTCTTACTTACCATGTCGATGTCTTCCAAGACACAGGTGAATAGGAAAGAAGGAGTAACCGAACTGGCCTATTCCTGGATGTGGTAGTTCGCAGTGATCATGCAAGCCATACGGTACCCCTTTCCTCTAGGGTCTTCTAGGTGAGCACAGGTGAATTGACGTCTCAAACCTACCCTATTCATTCCCTAATGTACCTCATTAGCTCAAATGTCAAATGTTTTGATGCAATTATGACTTACTAGGTTCACACATAGTAGGTTCTCAGAGTAGATCGTGATCCTCCGGTGTATGAACTTGCCCCTTCGATCTAGAGGCCATAGCACAGTGCCTCTGTGACAGAGTCTGAGACTTAGACATTGGTCTAAACCCACCGTTGTCACAACTAAACCGATGTGGTTATCGCTCTTTCACTTTTTGTCGCCCGAATGAACCTTTCTGATACTGTATCGATACAGATACTCTCACCAGTTTTATATTTCCAACTTGAGGACATTAAAAAGTAACGTTCAAACGGCGGGGGAATATTCACTGTTCGTGGGCGAACTGGGATCGTAGTCTTTCATTAGGATGACGGTTCTTTTACAGCTTTATCTCGGAGAATCTGGGAACCCAGATTCCGGAAGGTGAAGACCCGACTTAAATCTTTGAACTGAACATGATACTAAAACGTCGATGGAAGTTTTGTATTTTATTTTTCAGCTCCACGGGCCGGAAAACCCAGTGGATTGTGAGACCGTCTCAGTCGACGGTCCCGAGGAGATAGCCCCGGCGGTTGAGGTTGATGTTGAGGATGCGGTTGAGGAGATTAGAGCACCGTCTCCATCGCTCACCTTCATTGAAAAGGTATGTACCTAAAGTAATTTCATTAAAGGGGGGAGGGGTGGAGTACCGGAAAACGTATGGCTTGTTTCGAGAAGAAAGATCAGGACAGGACTTTGCGGGAACGACACCCACAGGACCTATATCGAAAGACAGGACCGGATCCAGGCAGTGTGGCGAGGTTCTTGTATTTTCCGACTTGCATAAGTCCCGAAAACGTGACCCCATCAGGATGGAAATAGAAATTTTGCGAGGATAGACATTTCAACAACCATCGTTGTTGTCTCAACAATTTGCAAGACAAGAGGGTCAGATTGTGATGTGTGAGGTTCTTGCCTCGCCTCGCGAGGTCGACGGCTCTTTCGTTCCGCATACATTTTGTGAGATTTCTAAACTGCTAGGCTTCGATCGAAGGTTGGACCCATAGGAAAAGACGCAAAGGCTTCCGAGTCCTATCCGAAATTTCTGTTCTTTTACGGACATGAGGTTTCGGTCAAAATCCGGAAAAAAAGCGGAAATTTGGTAGGCCTACAAGCTAATCCTTTCCAAATTGAATTGACGGCCGATACAGGATTAAAAAGCATAGTACTGAATTCGGTTCTCAACTTGACTTTCTTGCAAGAAAGGTAGTTCACCCGGAATAAAGCTAAAATTCGGGTCAAATGAACGATTTTTCCAACAGTAGATCAGACAGAGGTGAAGGGGTAAAAATGCATGGTGGAACCATTACTGAAGAAAGGAATAGGGGTAAACACTCATGGTGAATCCATTAGTGAACCTAATTTCACTAGCTGATACGCTCTTTAGCCGTAATTTATCAAAGAAACACCAGGCTATCAGTTTTTAAAGCGGTCGGTTAGGAAGGGAAAATAGTAACATGTTTAGGGGCTTTGGCGACGACCGGAAATCTAGAAGCCCAAATTGTCTGAAACAACAGTTCTAGCCGACTTTCTTGTTAGGATCCAGTGAGCTTACCCAGTCTCGCCATTTTAGGTTACCATATCCTCTTTCGTCACCACCAACCTAAATAGGTTCGATCCAGACATTTCACAAATGCAAAAATTCTCAATTGTCATGAGGTAGGCTTCCATGGGAGCTGGCAAGCCTCCTTCATGCTGTTGGCAATAAGTCCCGAAACTGTGCATATAACATAACATTGCAAATTTTATTTTATTTTCAGGGCACATCAATTTACTGTCTTTGTTACAGCGTAGTAGAAAAGCCCTACAAGGGCTAAAACTCAAGTCCAGATTAACATGTATAAACCAAAGTCCAGATATCATGAGACTTTTAAACTTATGAAGAAAGGTAATTTTGATATTTAATATTCTAATATACTATTCGTCACACCGACGAACTAGGTTTCGAGTCACTATTGTTCAATGGATTATACGGCGATGAAATGTTGAGAGAGCTGTTCCAAAAGGAAATTTCCGACAGAGAGACACAGCACATTAATCCTTCGGGATTCGGGATTCCCCCTTTCCAGTCGTGAAAGAAAATAAGATGCGGAAACTTGTCAATACAAGCGCCAAGAAGGTGGGGCCAAATGCAATGACTGCGTTTACGGTGTTTAGTTTTTTTCTTTTAAGGAAATCCATCAGCATCAGAATAATATTCGAGCAAGTACTAGGAAATGTTGTAAACAAGAGGGCGGGTACGAACTTTTTTGTGGTGATCTAAGCACACTATTCTTCTGGACGAACTACAAGACTATGGTGGACATTGAGATCAAATTTCCACCACTGTCACCTCCTCAGATGAGATGAGCGGGAAGTCCGTTCTTGGATAGGAGGATCAAATCACAGGAGGGGTTTCGAACCCCATCAGTATGGTTAGAAGAAGGGTTGGGTCTTTTTATCTCTTCCGCAGGTTCCATGGTCAAACAATAACAGAATTCGACAGGAGTTGGCGTATCTTTCAATTTTTTTAATTCTTTTGTGGAACAATGTGTGAAATGGGAGCAGTGTTACGAAAGGCCTTCATATCTTTATCATTAGCAAATTCAAAGCAAATATTTTACCTTTTAAACTTAAATTTCAAGGAATATTGTTCCCGAACCTTTTAACTCAGCTTGATTGAAACGAATAATATTTCCGAACAGAAACCCAATCCCAAAACAAGTCCCAAAACATCTTCTTACATAACACTTCCAAGATGCTGTGTTTTACAAGCGGGAGATTCAAGGCATAAATTCAAAATATGCCGCCTGAATCGATGAGATCGAGAATGAATGGATAAGAAGAACTCCAGAATCATACCTCCGACGAGCCCTTAAAGTGTTCAACGCAGCGTGGAAAGAGAGCCACTTCCCATCAGTTTGGAAGACCAATAATATTAAAACAATCCTAAAGTCAGGAAAACCTTACAACGACCCAAAGATCTTTCAGACCAATTTCGCTCCTACCATGCATTCGCAAAATCTTTGAGATAATGATATACAGAAGACTTACTGGTACATAAAAAGAAAACTCATCATCCAACTAGAGCAGACTTGCTTCAGAAAGAGCACAGCACCATAGACAACATAATTAGACTAGAAAATTTTATTTGAACAAGCTTTGAAGAAGGAAAAATTGCAATTGCAATCCTGTTCGGCTTCGAAGTCGAACATATAACATATAACAATGTGTCTCACGAACTCCCGGCAAAAATGATGCGAAAAATTTGACTCCCCGAGACATTTTGCAAGTTCTTGGAAAATTACCTGAAGGAAAGAAGATTTTCTGTGAAGATAGGAAAAGAATCATCAAAAGAGAGAGAAATAACAAAAGGACTACCACAAGGAGCCATCCTAAGCACGCTGCTACTCCTGACCTTCGTCTCAGACATCAACCTGAAAGATAAACAAGGTTTAAAGGGAATACTCGCCGATGAACTCCTCTCCTGCCACAAGGGGGATGACTTAACCTCAGTGACAAGGCTTGGCGCAGAACTCACTCGACAACATCAACACATACTCAGTAGCGACCGGACTTCTGCTTTCAGCTGGGAAGACCTATTCATCGTCTTCCACAGGAAGAGAAAGTTCACTAACCCGATAATCAAGCTGAACGAAATTACTTTAGAAGTGACTACAACAGGAAAAATCCTCGGTCTGACATTTGACCCGAAGCTGACATGGCTTCAATAATTACTAAAGGTAAAGTCTACAGCCACGAGGAGAATCTCCATAATGAAACGCATGGCGGGAACCAAGTGGGGATCTACTCCTCAAGTCATATGGAATTTTACAAACTACAGATTCGAGGGAAAATGGAGTATGGAATACAGGCATACGGAATCTGCTCGACCAACCTCCTCAAAATCCTAGAGACTAAACAAAATATGGCAATCAGAAATTCGAAGTGAAAATATATACGTTAGTAGATCAGTAAACGTGTCCTGAACCTGAAATTAGTGAATACTAATCGAACAAAGTTGCGCCTTTGTTCATCGCTATCCTACTGAGAGAGCCGTTGGAAGGTTACGGTGTATGCAGATACCTGTAACAGTAATCCCCTAACACCATGACATAAAACACATTGTTTTACCCTTTCTAAGAATTTTATTTTCGTGATTGTTTCCGAATCTGGATTAGTGATTATGTCACGAAATTTCAGTGTTTGTTCATTGCTTTACCCAGCTTTATTTGCCTCATGAAAACAAGAGTGAGAGCAACTCGCACTACATCCACTGTTTCTAAGGGTTAATTGTGAACCAAAGACCACAGGAAGACTTGTTGTTTTGAAAGTAGATGGATGTACTTGCATGATTAATCGCAGGAATGGACGATACAGCTTTACTGATTTATTTTTTTTTTTCCACAAAGGAATCAGATCCCACGTATTGGACGGAAACTTTGTTGTCGCCCGGGAAAAGCCCCTGAAAAGAGGACTTTGCTTTAGCTGCTGTCGTCATGGCGTTCTGCTCTTAGCTGTCAATATGGAAAGGGAAGAAATTTTGCATACCCTTAGCAGGACAGGTAGCCTTCATAGAACGTGGAATTGTTCCTAAGTTCATTTGCCAGGAGGTAGTTTGCAAATACTACCCATAGTTATAAAATACAACCGCTATGTTTCCAGACATTGAGATATACTAGCGACTGTTGTAGTCTCGGTTTTTAATGCAAAAGCCATAAACCTCACGTGCCAGGTGTGTTTAAAAGATTATTGGCCAACACAAAAGTCAACTGGAAACAATCCAGACGAGAGTCTGCAAAATAATTGTCGGGCCAAATTACAAAAACTATGAAGAAAGCTAGAGCGATCTGAAGCTCTCAACCCTGGATGAAAGGAGGCATGAGACGTTGACGAAGTTTGGAGCTGACATCCTGAAGTCCCAGACGCACCGAGATATCCTGCCTCATTTTTCTTCAGTAACCCACGCACACAAGCCGAGGTTGGCAACTCTTAAAGAGGGAAAAGAACTGTTAGAATGCCAGCCTACACAGTCGACGACAAGATTTTTAAACTCCTTCGTGCCATACTACGTGAAGCACTACAACAACAATGCCCTCAAATCGAAATGATAGCTCATCATGTGTGTTCTTCATGTTGCGTCTTTTTGTGGTTCTCTCTTCTTCTTGTTTGACGATACCCATGTTACTGCATTTTGATAAAGGGAAAGAATAATGATTATTATTATTATTATACATGGATGTTGATTAATTTAACGCCGGGGTTGATACTGCAAGTTTGGTGTTTGTTGGAAATGCAGGTTCTAGGTATTTCTTTAGCAAAGTTTCTCACTGTTGATGTTCATTGACGTTCAGAATTCAGGTTCTTCTTAATTTACAGGTTCTGAGAGGAGGTAGGACGGTAACTGTTTCGGCTTATCAGACTGATGTTCTATTAATTTGCCGTAATAGTAACTGTTGTTTAGTAGTAGTCTTGGTATTTGTTGTTCTTGGTAGTGGTAGTCTCAAACATGGACCATGACTGGTTACAAATCACTGCATTGCACTAGGGTCAATAGTTTGAGTGTCCACGCATTGAGTATTGGCGAAGCTCCACAAGGCACAAAACTTGCGGCACTGTTGTTTTTGGCAGTGATAAGATTCGTCATTTTCTGGGTTTGATGAAAGATTCAAGTACGTAGATGACTTGTCAGTTCTTCTCAGGTATGTTATCGAGAAATCCGAGGCAGTTCCTATGTTCTGTGACAAAATATTCAGCAATTTTAAAGACCAATGTGCTACTAACAGCCTAGAAATCAACAAAGAAGAAACCAAAATCCTTCGCTTTACTATCCTGAAGAGGGATTTTGTGCGTTTCTCTCCTTTGAGTAAGAGACGAAACTATCATGGTTAACACCATGGCACACATCCAGAAGAAACACGAGACTTTGTTCCTATGGACTACAGTGTATGTTCACAGATACAGTAAGTTGACTGATTTGCTTCCTCTCATCATGACAGGCCGAAAGGCCCTAATCAGCCGATCAAATTTTGTTGTCCTAACCCTTCCGCATTTTGCGACACTTCAAAAAGCGGAAAGTGACAGCGGTTTCATCCTATAGTATAAGTAAAGACGCTTTTTCGTTGTTTAGGAGAACTGTACTTTTTAAAAAGATCTTACAGGCCACTCAAGAAGCTGAATTGTGAAGTGCCAAATACTATCGTTGAAAGGTTTCGATCTCAAGACTTTCGCGTAGAAGCCGTTGAGGCAGATGCTTATGTTTAAAAGAGGTTTAATGGGCAGACTAATAGCACAATCAAGCGGATTCCCCAACCAGCGTAGAAAATCTGTAGATCTCTGTTTATTTTTGAAGTCGATCGTCAGTGGAGACAGTTAATTTAGGTACCCCGCGGTAAAAAAAAGAGATCTCCAATTCTTTAAACACAAAACCTAACTGGTAAATGTGTTTCAAAATCATTTTACTTTTTACTAACAAATTTCATAGTAAAGGTCTCCCAATGTAGAGCATTGTGACAGGACGCCTCTTTTTATATTAAATTAGGAACGAACCATATAACCGCATTACCAGCATTCAGGGCGGGAGCATGTTTAGGCAACTGAAGGGTAAGCTCAGCAGGTTACTGGATTCTCGTCGTCTCATGAGTCTGATTTTCTTGTATAGATGTCGAAATCTTTCCGAAAACTCTTGTCTTCATCTCTTTCAGTCTTGTACAGTTGCAGCTTGTCAGTAGTTTTTGGCAAGTCTCGACATCTTTTTAAGTCCCAAGCAGCTCTTTAGGAATTCTCGGACGTTTCTGCGTACTGAGTTGACAAAATATCTTTCTATATCAGCTTTTGTCCTGATAAGACCTTATATCGGCATCCTTCTTAACACTCTGGGCAGCTGTTGGAGGATTCTCGGCACTATTTTTCTGTTCGTGTTTTACAAATTTTTTAAAATATTAACATTGCTGCCGATATTCTTTGCAACTTTGGAAATTCAGTGCAACTTTATGCTGCCGTTCTTAAGCAGTTCATTTCATTTCTCGGGCGTATCTTGAGAATTCTAGGCATCCACTTTTTTTATTTTCGAGGTTTCCTGCCGAGATTTCGGCATTTCTGTGTAACCGTTACGAAACGGTTATGTTATGTTTCATTCAGAATTCTCTATTTTATTTTTGTGGTTTCAATTTTTTTAATCTCGGAAGGCTTTGTGGGATTATGGGCAACTTCTTACTAAGTCTTGGCATCTTTTTACTCCATTTTCTGTTCCAACGGAACTACATTTTCTAACTGCATCCCCAGACAATTTTAGAGACTTTCTTAGGTCTTACAAGTTTGAACTGGGATAAGTCTCACATGAGACCTCGGTTACGGATCCTCAAACAGTTGGTCATTATGAAAGACGTGCCAAACTAGCATTCGAATCTTAATTTAAGCTTTTGTTGTAATAAAGGAAGATAAGCATTCTTAAAAAAAGGTGGATTTTGTAACCTATATTTACCCTTTTATCATCAAAGTTTGGGATTACCAATTGCGGAGAGCGCAGTAACGTGTTACTAATTCGGAGGTTTGGCAGATGCGAGGCGTTGTTACGGTGATGCCATCTGCACTCCGTACTTTTTACTTATGCCGCCCCTAGGCAGCGTTACTCCCTTCCGTTACCTGTGTCTTTATCTTTTATACTGCCGCAGCCACTCTTTCTTATTATTTATTAACTCGTTGGTGGAATACAATGAGACACTTTCCAGTTTGGGGGGGTGGAATACAATGAGACACTTTCCAGTTTGGGGGGGGGGGTCGGATATCTTAAACAGGACCAAATGAGTTTTCAACTAAAAGCCTTTGCGAACTCGACTCTTTGCTGTAAATACATTTGATATTCCTGCTGCTGTCTAAAATGGCGATTTTTTACGGAAATTTCAACTTTCATCGAACTGAATTTGAAGTCTTTTTTTATTTCTCAGAATTCGACTTCGGGTCACTCCATCTCGTACCTAACCATAAAAATACACTCTTTATCAGACATGCCTGAAGACTATCAAGAGCTGTAAGCTCATATGGCACTTGCAAGAGGTATTTTTCCTATTCTGGCTTTATTTTTGACCTATTTGGAAATAAGTGTGATTGACTGATTGATTTCAGCTAACTGTTGTTTTGCTGAACTTGTGCTTATAGGTTAGGCGAAGTACAAGTACTCATCAGTTTTACCGGTACTTTCCTTCGAACTAAAACACTCCCCCAGCGCACGCAAACACAACACACCACCAAGCTGACAATCGCCGACGAGAGCCTAACTGACACGATAGACATCATGCTATGGGAAAACGCAGACGACAACCTGAACCTCAAACCCCTCCACACCTACCGTTTCGTAAATCTGTACGTGAACTTGTTTATGAACAAGGCAAACTTGAACTGCTCCCAATACACACCTTCAAGGTTCATCCACACAAGACCCTGCCAGAACCTGCCACAGGTCACAGATGAGCAGCTAACCGACCCTACTATCTTGGTAAACGAGGACAGGACAATTTCAATAAATGGAGAACGTGAAACCATTGACCCAGAAGTAAATAACTCTCTCTTACTAATGTTGTTCCTTACCTCCTTAATCTTATGACACTTATTTCCAGAAAGGATACTGACTTCTCTCCGCGAATGTAAACTCAATCTATTCAGAAACAGTCAATGGATGAATCAGTGGATGAAAACGATGATATAGTTAATACGATCTTGAAAAAAGTTTACCGAGTTTGCGCAAATACTCCGTTATATGTGTCCAGGTACAGATCCACATTAAACTGACCCTGCGAAATAGACTACCTCCGGGCTTCTCGACTGGTATTTACATACTCAGACGCCGAGGGTATACAAACGCTCGAGGTGAGATCCTAAACGGCGACCGTGGCCCGCAGAGACATTCTGGGGATCAACGTTGGGTTCGTCCTTCGGTCCATCCAGACAAATGACGACGATGCTTAAAGTTTTTGCTGAATTTTTGAACAATTTAATTTAGCGTAATAAAGATAGTCACTTGCTTAGAACAAATCCCTCATCTACACGTCACTACTGTGATCCTAACCTGCTGTCGCGCCATCACCGGAAGTTCTACCATCCTAAGGCATTCTGATCAGATCCCCCCAAAGTTCTGCATGCCACTAGATCCAAGATACCACCTCCCGCCACTCCTCCACGATGGTCGAATCGCGGAAGTGACTATTACAAAGTCAGTTGGGAACGATCATTGGTCCTTGGCGATCATAAAACAGTATCGGTTCTTCAAAAGTTTTTTGTTCACTTTGTCGTTAAGATCTGCATTTGAACTTGGTTAGGGATTCATATATAAGCAAAACGCTTGAGGTACAAATGGCCATGGGCCCTTGGGGATTACTACATTTTATCGTCTCATCAGAAACACGTCCTCTTGTCAATAATCAAGCTCCATTCGGACCTCATCACCCATTCGAAAGTTACGCATGATACAGCATTCCGGATTCCCCTTCCCTCTACACCCCCAAGATGAGAGACACTACTTCCATGCCGATGTGACCGGGTCCCTAAAATGCCGGCCAAAGTTTCATCGTCCTAATGCATCTGTAAGTGCCTTAACTCCCGGACACATGTCATGTACAAATAACAAGCGTACTGACTTGTGCATTGAATTTAGAAAGAAAAGGTGCATTGGCGTCGAGATTGGCGTCTGCAATAATAATTCCAGCCAACTGGTAACCGATTCTCTCCTATTTTACTCATTTAACCTCTGAGTCATTCACTTAACTTCAAATGACGAGACCAGTCGCTTTAGTCCAGCTAAAAAGTAACTTTTGCAAATATGCTGTGAAAGCTCGTTCAAAACAAAACACGATCGAACAAACAGCCTTCATACCCACGGACCGTTGGCCTACATCAGAATGTACAGGCTTTCAATCCTTACAACCGTCAGATCCAACCCGTCAATGTGAACTGTGAACTCGACAACAACCTCTGAAAACTGAACTGTGTAGTGCAGTGCTTCCACTTTATTTTTTCGAAAATCAGTAATTGCTCCGAAAAAATCGGGAGATTATCGGGAGATCTTTTTCGGAAATCGGGGAAAAAAATCGGGAGTTTGAAAAACAGTGATTATGTCTGACAAAGCAGACAAGCTCGCTTTCTCGCCAGACAAGTAGTTCGCCCGGAATCCGGCCAAAACCGGAAAGTTTGTTAAAAGTAAATGTTTTAGCTGAAGTTGATTAAATGTCCGATTTAGGAGTAAGAAGAGATGCTGAATCCGTATATGATAATCATTTTTTAGCCGGACAAAAAGTTCGTCCGGAATCCGGCTGAAACCGGATCGGCAGAGGTTTTAATCCATCCAAGAAAAAGATCTATACTTCGTGAAAATTTATCTCACCAACACTGCACAATCTAGCGTAGACCAGGAGAACGTAGTGAAGATGCTGGACGAAATGGTAAAAGATCGTAAAGTGAATTTATTATTCAGGCCACATTCTTTCGCAGGAGATACTTCGGTATTATGTGGGATTCAAACGCAAGAGCAGCAACGTATGTATGGCAACCACTGTCTCTTGCTTGATTCTACACACAAGTATACGAAGCACGCTGTGCCTTTTTTCGTACTTGTTGTGGAAACCAACGACAAGTACATCCCCGTGGGTTTTGTTTTCACTAAGGACGAGAGAATCTCCCCCATTCAAGAAGGATTGGAGATTTTCCAAAAATGGTCTCCAGACGTGAAGCCAAAGTATGCCATGTCAGACTTCTGCGAAGCCGAACTTGCAGCCCTTGAAAATGAATTTAAAGGTAAAAGAAAAATAACTGCTCAGTTTTCCGCTCGCGTATTTTTGAACGGCTATTTTGGGGGTATATATCCTACGATCAGCGGGAAAACCCTTCCATATTATTTATACTTCAACGGGCACAAGTCTGTGATGATAACTGATTTATAAGGAACCTCCTTACAGTTCGGGCACAGGACGTCCAATGATCCTTGGTGTTGGCCATGACAGTGGACACATTTTCTATCACGAGTGACGTTTTAAAACGTGAACTAAATTTATTTTACCATGAGATACTATACCAAGACGTTTTTGGGATCCCAAAACATAAGTAGAGGGATACCTATGACATCGCAAAAGGTGTCCGTCTGTCCGTCCGTCCGTCTGTAAGCACGATAACTCTCGAGGGGAATGAGATATTTCAGATAACCTGGCCCTTGTTGACGAAAAATGTGATTGCAGTGACCATCAAAGACTATGGGAAACTGTTTAGACTCGTAACAAAACCGGTTTTCAATGGGCCTTACGGAGATACGAATACGAATGCCAGCGCCACTCAGCTCGTTAGCGAAGTCGCGTGTGTCTATCTGAATAGAAAATTGTTTTGTTCGAAAATTTGAGAAAAATTGTGACTTTTTATAACGGATTTTGCTTTGGATTTGGGTTTTAGTAAGTACAGTTTGCTTATTGGCTTTGTCATGTGTGGTACAGGAGAGCTACCATGGTCAAAATGAGCTTCACTGGTTTAAAATGTTGAAAGATTTCAGGAAATTCTAATACCCAGCCTAATATAGGAAGAGGACAGATATGCTTGATGTGAAATTAACAGTTTTCACACTAGGGTGAAGGAGCTGGTAAAGGAAGAGGACAAGCAGTCTAGTACACTAGCCCCTTTTCAGGCATGGTGCTCAAACGTCTAGCACCATGCCTGGGTGCTGGACGTTAGAGCACTGTACCTTGGATTTCATGTATGGTGCATGGATTTCAGTTCACAGTGCATGCATGAAAAACAGTTGTGATGACAGAAACTGTGTTTTTCATGCATGCACTGTATACTGAAATCCATGCACCCTACATGAAATCCAAGGTACAGTGCTTGAATGTCTAGCACCCAGGCATGGTGCTAGACGTTTGAGCACCATGCCTGAAAAGGGGCTAATGTACTAGACTGAGTTACAGCGATTTTTTTTTTGAAAAAATTTGAAAAATTGCAAACATTTGAGCTTTATTAAGGTGCCAAAAAAGGCAAAGAAGTAAACAAAAGTGACAAAGAAGGATCAGCTGGACTATCCACAGCATGTTAAATGTTTTATGACCAAAGAAACTGGACTGACTTTCCAGTTTTTTTTTCAACTGCACAGGCCTCACGTGACAACATTTTTAGTAGTCTACCCAATTTTGCCTTTGTATTTTCAGCTCCTTCGTACGTTTTTTCTGGATGGAATCGAGGTAAAATTGGTGAAATGGTTTCAGCTTCGTGTGCAGCGTGTGCTCCTGTCTCTGAAAACCAGGAAGTGGCTGGAACTCCTAAACTGCACCGCAGATTGGGCTCACGAACATATTCCGGACCATGTGAGCCCGTTGTGACACCTAAAAGGAGGGGTAGGCCCCGGAAAATCATAACTCCCAGAAACGCTGCACTGCTGACTGAAAATGCTGATCTGAGATCAAAGCTGAAAGGGATAGCGAAAGAAAGCAGAACTCCGAAAATAAAAAATGCTGCAAAAAGTGCTTTGATGGAGAGAGTAAGAAAGCGTTTGCCTGGAATCCTTGGAGGAATTGTTGTCAAACAAATGGAAAGCATCGGGAAGAAACCACGTGGGTTCAGGTATTCTGAAGCTGAGAAGCAGGCAGCCATTAAAATGCAAATCGTCTCGCCAACGGGTATGAGAGTCTTGCGGTCGATCTTCCCCAAGTTACCCACTGACAGGACAATCAGCCACTGGTTGTCTGGTTTGGCATCAGGACCCGGATTCCACAAGGAAGTTTTGGAGGTACTGAAAAAGAAAATTAGCACTATGACTGAACATGCCAAGTTATCGGTGACATTCCAAGATTCATGGTTATGCTGATTATGGCATGACCAGAGAAGGCGCCAGTGATCGGAATGGCCAGATGCCTGAAAAAGTTTTGACATTTATGGTTCGCGGGCTTCATTCAAACTGGAAGCAACCATTGGGCTATTTCTTTGTGGGAAGTTCCATCTCCAAAGATAAACTCCTTGCCCTGGTTCTCCGAAGTGTCAAAGCAGTTAAAAAGTGTTGGAGCACCGTGGTTGGACTTGTATGAATGAATGAATGAATGAATTTTATTTCCCGCTAATTAAAGGCAAAAGCACAAAAGCGGAGTATAGGAAAAGACAGAAAGCAAAATCACAAAAAATTTCACAACATCAAAAGAAAGAAAAAACACTTCAACACAGGCACTCAGACATTTAACTCGTAACAACTCGACTATTTACACCCATATTTACAAACAAAAGCACAACTAGTAACGTATAGCCTCAGTGAGACTATTGTCAGACCTTAAACTTTGTCGGAACTTTTCAATTCTGTCTTCAACAGCACAGAAAGGCTCTGGGACATTATACTTCTTGCTCACATAAGTGTTCCGTGTCCACGGAGGTAAACCTAGCAGAAACTTGCAAAAACGGTAAAAGCAAGAACGAATTTTACGCTTATTTAGATCTGATAACAGGCGCCAAAATGGAGAAAGAGCAAGTATGTGCGGCATGACCAGACTTGCGAAAAGCCGAGCTCGAATATGCCGATTGTAACATGCTTTAGATGATAAGATCATGCCATATGCCTTACGAGTTTTGCTCGCAAAATCCTCTACTAATAGAGAACGAGTTGTTCTGATACTATCACCAATAGGGAGGCCTAGGTATACTAGACTAGAAGAAGGCTGGATGGTCTGATCACCAAGCTTTACAGGAGGAGCAGGATCACCACTTTTGCGGTTGAAAATAACAACCTCTGTTTTTGCCTCATTAAATGAAAGGCCGATCTTATTGTACGACTCGCTTAGGGACAGGAAGTTTGGCTCTGTTGCACTAATAGAACGGCTCAGATTCAAAATGTCATCAGCGTAGTTTAACAACGAAATATCTAATCCTAAATACACAAAACTGGGCTTTGTCACATTCTGAGCTTCACTAACGCTATTATTGTAGAGAGGAGGCGAAGATAGAGCTCCTTGACGTATTCCCTTTCTAACGGGAATTACTACTGATGAAATTTTCACACCATTTGGCAGGAGGATCTTCACTTTGACTTTAAGCTTACTGTACAGATCACGAAAAGGAATCAAAATAGACCGATCAAGACCGCGGTTAGACGCACTTAAAAGCAGCTGGCCGTGTATACCGGAATCAAAAGCTCGTGTTACGTCGAGCGCTGAAATGATAACGTACTCACCGGTTCGGTCACATTCTAGAAGTACATTACAAATAAGGTGGTGTGCGTGCTCTCTGCTACTTCCCTTTTTGAAGCCAAATTGGTTATCGCGAGTATAACATACACGGGTAATTTCACCAAGAACAAGTAATTCAAAAATTTTACAGAGCACAGGCGCAACAGTAATTGGACGATGTGAGCTACACTGTGAGGGATCTTTGCCCTTTTTCAGAACCGATGTTACAAGGCCTACAGAAAATGAATCAGGTACTAAACCACTCGCAAATATCATTTGATAAAGCAATGTAAGATATTCAAAAAGCATAAAACTACCATTAGTCAAATGCAGACCACATATTTTGTCGTCGCCCTTAGAAGTTTTCTTTTTGACCTTGCGAATTGCCTCACAAACACTGGAATACGACACAGAAAATCCGGGGCTAGAAAGATCGCTGCATCCGAGTTTTTCATCCAACTCTTTTTCAAACTGTACTTCAAGCTGTGGGTCAGGTGCACAAAACTCGGCAGAGAAATAATCATTCCATTCAGTCTCGGAGGGACCAAGCTGCGTGGAGCTACACGATTTATTTTTTTTACTACGAAGAAACTTCCACACTTCGTTAGGGTTACTTGCGACACGAGCACTATTCTCATCTATGATGTTTATACGATGCTTAGATAAACACTTGGCGAACTTTCTCTTTGTATGCAGACGGGTTTGATTCACTACTCCATCTCTTGGTTTTCCATTCTCACACCATAACTTAAACCAGAAATGGGACGATTTACGTGCTTCAACAAGCTCAGGATTTTCTTTCCACTTTGGAATCTCAGTGCCAATTCGCACTTTCCGCCTTGGTACAGCGGCAGATTCAGCGACAAGCAAGGCGTGTACAATTTCGGTGCAGAACATGTTAAGACACAGCTGTTTTTCACGCTCATCAAGGTTTGAGCCAGCCTGGAGAAGGTGGTAAGGCACCTTAATCCTCGACAGAATGTCGTCAGACACAGTTTGATACACAGGTAAGAAAATCTTCTCCCATTCAGTTATCCAGACCCATCTTTCGCATTTTTGAGGAGACGCGGGGCGCGTGATTTCGAAAGAGTTCGAGACAGGTAGATGATCGGAAATGTTTGTAGAAGTGTCAACATGTGAGTGAAGCGAAGTTGCTTTCAGTTTTGACTTAACTATAAAATCGAGACTAGATGTAGAGCCACTGTTGTGCACGTAGGTGAAGTCCAAGTCATTATTTATAACTTCGAGTTCAGCACAGGCATTCAAAAGAATCTCAGTCCTGGGGTTGTTTGCATTTCTGAGGTCACAGTTAAAGTCCCCAGCGACCACTATTTCGAGCCCTTGTTGACGGGTTGCAGTCACGGCACTGGCAAGCTTACTGCAGGCAATGCTAAACTTTCTTTCTGAGTTTCGGTCGCGGTAATCAGTTGGTAGATATACCGAGAAGACTACAACGTCACAGAGTTTTACTGAGACAAAGAACTCTGACGTAAGGTGCAATGCAGGCGAAAGTTCCGCACGAGCCAAAACAGCAGTACCACCAGAGGGCCTGCCCCTTCCGCTTGAAAGAGCAGGAACTCCAAAAACCTTAATCCAGCCATCAAGAATTAACAGGTCTAGTCCCTCGCTGGACAAGAAGTGCTCTTGTATGCACAGAACGTCACATGAGCTCATAAGTTGCACAAGAACAGGTCTTTTATCTGTCACTGAGCCATTAATATTCAAGGTGGTGATTCTTAGAGAACGGTTCATTTCATTAGCTTCTGGGCTTCAGGACACTTGTACGCATAGCAGGGGTGATCGCTTTTTCCGCAGAGAGCACACTTCATGGCTAGTTGACAGGGGTTTTCTCGCGAATTTCTATGCGGCCCTGCACAATGAGAACACTTCTCAGTCTGTGCACAGCTGCTTGCAGTGTGACCATATGCCTGGCATTTGAAGCACTGCGGGGGAAGGAACTTATATTCATGGACGGTTAGACGCTCGTACCCTATCACTGGCGGATTGTCTACGGCATATTGAAGGTCCTGTCTCGTCTCGAACTTCAGGCGGAAAGACCTAGTTTCGCGAATCTGAGTCACTTCCACGCAATTCTTTAAGAGACTCTGAATGTTCTGACCGGTCGTTTCAGAAGGCGTGCGGCGCACGATACCGAAGAATGCAGGAGTCGTCACTTTCGCATCGGCAGCTCGGTTCGACTTGTTGACTGCATCAGCAAGCGAATTGGCAGCATCTTTATTCGACATTACGACTCGCCATTCATCCTTTCGTGGCTTGAGAGTGACAATGCTGGAGCTACTATTCCCGGCAACATTGTCAAGAAAGTCTTTTCGGGCACACGGGTTGTCAAGATCTTTGGGGGGATTTTTGACAACGACGGAGTAAAGAGTCTTTGATTTTTCAAGAGCGGACGGTCCTGGCTGGGGAAAGGCGATTGCCTTGGATCTATTCTGTTCTGCAAAGTTTTTGAATTCCATGTAGAATTCATTCAGCTTGCGTGTAAGTGTTGCAGTAGTTTCACCCGGTACTATTGGCACTTGATCTGGTTCAAATATTACGTAACGTGGTAACGTCATCTTTTTCTCGTCACACATGTCAAACGCGCGTACTATATCATGAACATTGTCGCCCAGTTTTTGCCGCTCAGTTGGTCGCGTCGATGCGGCATCAGCCCATAACACTTTCTTCGCATCGACAATTTCGTCGGGCTTGAAAAATTCACAGGCAATTCTCGTTATCGAGTCCACCGGGCAACCCGTTTTTCTCGCACGTGACACGAAATTCAGCACAGCGTTCAAAACGAGTTTCTCGCTAGCCATTCCGCAGTGAAATGATCCAAAGGAGAAAAGTCCGTGGGCGGAGCCAAAATCAACGTCACCAGAAAACAGTCCAAGGGTAAAGCATGAGGCAATATTTCACTAGATGTGCTCACGGCAAGTGCTGAATGAGAACTGATGCGATCTGCGATCAAGGGCTTTCAAATATTGGACTATATTCTTATCTGGGTATCTCTGTCGAAAAACCGTTTGCAGTTTTGGAGGGTATGAAGGTATTTTGCGTTTTTGATCCCCCACATCTGCTGAAAAGCATAAGAAAATATCTCCTACTGGCAGATGTGAAGTTTGGCACGGAGAAAGAATTGGCGTCGTGGACAATCATAAAAAAGCTGTATGAACTGGATTCAGCAAAATCCATAAGAATGGCTCCGAAGCTCACACCAGACCACATAACCCCGGTAGGGTATAGAAAAAGGAGGGTTAGTCTGCCAGCCAGGTCTTTAGCCACACTGTCTCTTCTGTCATTTCTTTCATAGCTGAGGCACAAAGCAGCTTATTGGGTCCTACAGCCGTCTCAACAGCTAAGTTTGTAAAAAGGATCAACGACATTTTCGACTGTGCGAAATCCTTGTCGTTCGACACTCCAGTTAGTTTGCGACGGCCTGTCACCTCCGAATCAGAACATATTCAGTTTCTGAAAGAAACTTTAGACTTCATGAAAACTGTCAAGTTTCTTAGCAAGAATAGTGGTCGCATTAAGTGTGTTGAAGGATGGTGCCTATGGCTTTCTGGAATGCTTCAGCTGATTGAACATGTGAAGTCTCAGAATATTCACTGAATATTGTTCGGCTGGGTCACATAAATCAAGATCCACAGGAAAACTGGTTTTCGTCCATTCGTTCCAATAAAGGAGGATTCAACAACAACCCAACTGTCATCCAGTTTGATGCTATAGCCAAAGGACTGATAGCGAAAACCCTGATGAAACTCCTTCCCGGTGCCAACTGTAATCCTGATGCAGGTAAGAGAGTAGGTACACGAGCAAATTTACAGAAGTTAAATGAGCCTCGACCACCCTTTCGGCTCCGAAATATTTGTGTCAGCGCTCATTTGCTTCTCAACAGCTTGCCCGAAATTGTGTAGAAATGTGCACTCTATGCTACAAACAGGCCATTGTTTGTAGGACAGCGGAGGATTCAAGCATGATCGCTTAAGCATCAGTCGTACTAGCAATTCCTTTTTTTTTCTATTCCTGTCCGGTAAATTGTTTCAGTCCTAAATCAAATTGACCGCTCAAACTGATACATCGAACTGCAGTTCTTCTTCAAGTTAACCAGACATGTCGTAGTCTAGAATTGAGTGAGGTGGCCGAACTTCTACTGCCAGTGGGTCTTCAAACCTGTCAGTTTCGTGTGGTAGCCTATTTGGGTTTTGCCGAACCTATCGAGTGACCAAACGTGTAGACCTAAGCGAAGCCAACCATTGCTAACGAACCAAATGATATAATGTGCGTAGTAACTAAACAGTAAATAATTTTGCTTTTCTTTTCAGACCTCTTTGAACGACTTTTGCAAAAAGAGGAAGAAGAAAAAGTCAAGGCATCCCTTGGGTCCTCTGGCGAATGTCGCTCCAGGAAGCAGAAGAAATATTGCTTTTGATTTGCCAGTCATCGAGGGTGACGAAGATGACCTCAAAACAAATGGTACAGCATACTTCAGTGGGTTTCTGGTGAAGAACATTCTGAAACGACGCGAATGTGATGAATGTCGAGAGGTCCTTGTTTCTTGTGAGAAGGAGAGGCACGGGGCCTTTATAACAAAAAAAAAGTACAATCCACAAAGTGATCTGTTGACTCCTAGTCTCAGAGTCGTGAACTTTGTTCAGAAGACGGTGGAACTTGTGGACGCGCACTTTGAGGAAATCAAACTTTCAGATAACTTCCAGGAAACTCTAAGAAGCCGATCTGAGGACGAACTGTTCATTGTGGAAATCAATTTGTGCGACGGGGTTTGCAACTCCTTGTTCGACTATGCAGTGCACGTGTATTTGCATGCAAAGCCAAAACGGATTAACCAGTCGCTTCAAGCGAAGAACTCTGCTGCCAGTGAGAAAGTGGACAAGCAGTGCAAAAAAATGAAAATACTAAAAAAACTGCTAGAAAAGTATGTTCGAACTGTTTGGTGACGACCAACACGAGTATTAGTCGTATAGATTCCGTTAACTTGTAGCTTAGCTGTGTCTGGTGTTACAGACCGTGGAACTTGTGGACGCGCATTTTGAGGAAATCAAACTTTCTGAACTTCCAGGAAACTCTAAGAGTTCCGATCTGAGGACAAACTGTTCATCGTACAAATCAATTTATGCGACGGGGTTTGCAACTCCTTGTTCGACTGTGCAGTGCACGTGTATTTGCATGCAAAGCTAAAACGGGTTAACCAGTCGCTTCAAGCGAAGAACTCTGCTGCTAGTGAGAAAGTGGGCAAGAACTGTTTGGTGACGACCAACACGACTATTTGTCGTACAGATTCCTTTGACTTGTAGCTTAGCTGTGTCTGGTGTTAAAGACCCAACCCACATTCCCGGGTTATAAACCCTATCAACTACCCCACAGAACCCACAGTAGCCCGCCGCATCCTATCTCTGTAATTTAGCGGAAATTCCCTATCACGCCAGTCGAAACGGCATTCAAAAACAAGGGGGGAAATTTGGAAAAGATTCCACGCGGTGTATAAAAAAAACAGCCTTTACAATAAAAGAACGACTTGAAGGAAGCGTAGTCCCGTAAACAAGGCCAAGATATTTCATAAAGTAGGTAGCCACAACACTATTATGCCCAATAAAAATGTCTTAATGTCATCGCCAAACAATCGCCAAATGAATCTACATGTGTAGGTAAAAGCGCTGAATATGTCGGAAGCAGGAGTGCTTTAAGAATAGCTGCGTTTTTGATCGCCTGGGCTCGTTTCCTGTACGTTTCCCTGGGCAAACCCATAGTTTGCCGATTTCGATAGCCGTCCACTGTTCACGTTCCCAGCCAACGCGGTACCATTGCCTGTTTCACGTTTCTCTGTTGTGCAAAAAATGGTAAATAATGCCGAGGCCAAACGATGCTTTTTTCAGCGTCTATTTAGGCGCCGAGGCGTCTTTAGATTTAGATTTCGGCGTGTATTCATGAGCTTAAAAGCTTTCTACTTTTCAGCGGCATATAACAAAGTTTCAAAATGGCCCATTTTTTAGACGCCTAAATAGGCGCTGAAAAAAGCGTCGCGTGGCTTCGGCATGAGCAACAGAACTCCACCAGAATCAACAGCTAATTAAGAAAACCGGAATAAGGAACGGCAAGCAAAAACACCCACGTAAGTTAACCTTTTCAGCTAAACACAACAGCAACCCAAAACCGCCACAATCATTTGCACAATCATGGATCACAATCACAATCATTTGCAGACGAACGCGCTTGAGAAGCCATTTCGAGCTGTTCTCGAAGCTGATTGGCCGGCGTCAATCTTTTCTTCCGGAATTGAGAAACGGTTCGAGGTTTCTAAAAATGTCTGTTATTCCCTTTTGTAACAAATGTAATTTTTAACTGCTTTCTTTCAGCCCTCAACTGAATTTACTGCAGCGCTACCTCTTTTCACGGAGTCCAACTCGGCAACTGTAATTGCGCTGAGTGATGCTAGATGGCGTTCGCGATTATTATTTTCAAACCCGTTTCGGTTTCGAGTCTAAACAGTTTCCCAAATCTTTGGGTTAAACCTTAAAGTTTAACCGAAAAGGACTAGGATAGGACAATCTAGTTACCAATCACTTATTCACTTAAATTGGCTTGAAGACCCGCTGAAAATGCGTTACTTGGTTGTTCCGCTCTTTAGGAATAATCGATTTTCAAATAGTGGAATTTCCGTGTGATTTGTGGTACCTCTAATTTGTTGTATGCCTTACAAGAAAGATTTATGACTTTTTTTTCAGGCAATAAGCAATCTTCACCAATATCGCCACTGCCCACTGAAAAGCCTTGTTTGTGTTTAGATAACAATTTCCCGCGTCATAGTAGAATTTTCGCTGTGGGGACAGCCGCAGATATTCTGAACGTCATAACTAGAGCAGTTAGTGGAAAACAAAAAAATCCCTTTGCGGAATCCAAATAATTCAGTGTATTCAACTAAATGACACAAAAATAAGTTGGCTTTTCAGTTAAACTTTAAAGGACCTGGTACAGGATCAGTGTTGCCAGATGGGCTTGTTTCCCGACCCATGGGCTTGTTTCTGAGGGCTGAGGCGGAAGACGTTGGGCTTGGGGCGGGAAAGTTTTATTGTTTTAAAATGTAATGAGATGATTATATTGACGGACTTCAGGACGTAAAGAGCGATTCCGATTTTCTGTATTTGCGAACACTGTTGGCTAGGGTTAGGATTTTGCGGAAAGAAAGAATCATATTTAATAGTGCAAAACGGGTAGGTCACCTGAATTATATTAGTGCTACAAAATTTATTATGACGTATCCATTTTCCACTGTCAAATATGATTTGCAGTCAAGTTGAGCCGAAGGAATATTTAAGAACGGATCAGAGATTGCTCACAGTTCCTCCCTGTATACAGGTTATCATGTATCAGCTGATAGAAGTAGGCCTACATTCATGTTTCGGCCCATCCTGTCAAGGGTCTCCTTCAGGTTCAAGCCCGAAAATCCAACCTGGGATCACAGGTTCGATTTTCTGGCGTAATCCGTTTAACAAAGAACAAATAAGCCAGGTAGAACATCAGTCTGTAGTCATATGTACCGTCTATGGATACCTTGACAAAACTTGGCAGAGCTAGAGGTACTTGCTGAGCATAGCTAGAGGTACTTGCTGAGCTTTGAGTTCAAGCCCGTCTACTTTCCTCTTAGCCGCTGGGCATTTGAGAGGAAAAGAGGGCAGTAACAAAGTGACTTCACACTGGTATACACCTAGATTTGTTTACTCTCGACTTTTTTCTCCGGAACCCTACTGCGATCAGCTGCTAATTAAAGATAACAAATTGTAGCATAGAGATAACAACTTGTGATGTTGCGCGGAGCTCCTAACCTCCCCCTCGTTTGCATCGAAAATCGTCCACATATTATTCGACATCGAATAATATGTGGAATAATATGTAATTCAGTACCGTGTCAGCACTCATTCAGTGCAGTCGCAAAATTTTGCAAGCGACGTGATTATTGTTGAAAGCTGTGTCTGGCTGATTTGGATTATTACTGATAGCCGTGCTTAGCTGATTTGGACGTAAGAGTACGGTGGAAAAATCTCGCGCAGGTCCTGCGTTCCACTGGGCCACCTATCCATTGGTGATCGCCACTGCATACGTGGGCCTGCCCCACAAACAGGTACGAATATTTTTGAATCTGATGTTAATTGGTTGAGGAGATGGCAGGATACACCGTTCACGAGCTAGCGTTGGCGAAATTCCAGGGTTACCCTGAATGGCCGGTCCGTATCGTTGAAGTGATTGATCCAAATGGGAATGCAAAAAACAAAATCTACAAGTATTTGGTTTTCAGCTATGGAACACATGACACCCAGTTCGTCAATGAATCCCAGCTTTTAGATTTTGATGATAATAAAGCTGAGGCTATGAAAAACTTCAGAAAAGGTGTGAAAGGAGCGTTTGAAGAACTTGCGCTGAAACCAGATATCTACAAAGAGATTTGCAATGACAAGCTTAAAGGACATGCGTCAGAAAGTGTAACTTCACAGAAAGCTTCGTGATCAACTGCTCTTATTACTAGGATTACAGCTACGGAACAAGAAATCCAGTCTGTCATGGAAAACCTTGCTCAGAAAATTGATCAGAGACTAGATGAAAAATTGGTAGCTGCTGGTGGTAAACAGTCCCTTTCTAAGGATGCACTGAGCGCAATCAAAGCTCAAAGCTCGTCAATTTCAAGTGAAGTTTACAGAGCGTTGCTTGTTGAATTTGAGCCGAGATTTGTTGCTTTTTCAAATGATTTAAAGCATTTGAAAAATCAGTGCTCATTTATAGAGGAACGGATGAAGGTTGCTGAGTTAAAGCTTGATGATTATGAGCAAGAAACAAGATTGAATAGCCTCATGTTCAATGGGGTTAAAGAACCTCCCAATAGTGATTTGAAGTCAGTAGTCGTTGAAGTTATCACAAATAAAATGGAGCTTGCTATATCTGATGAAGATTTGATTGAAGTGAAAAGATTTAAGCTAAGCAACGCTGCTAATCGACAGGATGCAATTGCTCCCGTGCTTGTAACATTCAAGACTAAAGACCTCGCTTACAAAGTCTTCAAGGGAAAGTCGAAATTAGCTCGTACTGGTATGTTTGTTTCGGAAAATCTGACAAAGCGTAGACGTGATATTCTGAACCTAGCGCGTGACAAATACGGGAATAAGCAAGTGTGGTCGGATCAAGGCCGGATTTACGTACGTCTCGCAAGTGATTCGTTCCCCCGTCGTTTATGGTCTATCGACGAGGTTGCTTAAAAGCATGTGTTGCGGGTTGAAAGTTGAAAAAGTGGAATGCGTTGAAAGTTGTTTTCTTTATTTATCTACTTATTTATGGTTATTTCTCTACTATTATTTCTTTCTTTTTTCTCAGTCTTTCATTTTGTTCGTCTTTGGCCTTTGGTCTTGTGTCCCTGTTTGCTCTTCTTCCTCTATATTTTTTCCTGTTTCTTCTGAAGTGTTATTTTCTGTTCCTTTATGTGTAAAATGACAACGTGTGATCAAGATCGGTTTAGTCTTCATGATTACTTGTCGATAGGTATTGCCGGTGATGATGATATACCGATTGCTGAGCTAAAGCCTATGAGGGAGAGTGATTATATTCGGCTGCCGTATAATCAAGATATAAATGAAAGGAGTCTGCGACTGTGTTCTTGGAATGTACACGTAACTACGAGTTACCTGGATATTTTGGAATTAATTGAACAATTTTCTTCTTCTTTTGATTTTATTGGGTTATGTGAAACTTTTCTTAGTTCAAACCAGTCTCTCTCTCTGTATTCATTTCCAGGTTATGATCTTCATGTCAAGAATCGAGTTTTGATGGGTCGTGGTGGTGTTGGCTTCCTTGTGAAGAATGGGTTGAATTATCAGGAAAGGGATGATCTTAGTATATGGATTGAAGGTAAGGTTGAAGTTTTTTCAATTGAAATTGAATTTGATGGGAAAAAGAATATAATTAGTATGGTGTATAAGCCGCCCAGTGCTCACTTGGATGACTTCGTGGGAAGAATGGGTCAATTGATTTCGAAAGTACCGTCTGGAGCAAGTCATATTGTTATGGGTGATTTTAACTTTAACCTGTTGGATTTATCTAGTCATAATGTTGATTTTATAAACTTTATGATATCGAATGATCTATACCCACTTGTGAGTGTACCCACGAGAATTACTGGACAGAGTACAAGCCTAATTGATAACATCTTCGTTCGTTCTGCTGATTTGAAGCTTTGTTATGCTGATGTTGTGATTTTTCCTGGTTCTGATCATCTTCCTTTGGTGGGTGTTATGAAGTGTCAGTTGCACAGACCAAAGAAAAAGAAAATAAAGACAAGATTAATGAAAAAAGAGAATCTTCAAAAGTTTGTGGAGGAAGTTAGTGTCATCGACTGGACCCCTGTTTATTCTGAAAAAGAATCCCCTACGAGAGCACTTGATAATCTAATGTCTGTTATTTTACCCATTTATGATACTGCGTGTCCCATTAGGGTAATGAAAGTGAAGAAACAGGAACCCCGTAAACCATGGATTACAAATGAAATACTGGAAGAAAGAAAGCGAAGGATTGAGCTTTATCAAAGATATTTAGATGATAAAAGTGATGACTCGTTTGAATTGTTCAAAAAACAGCGTAATTTAGTGAACAAATTACGTCGCAAAGCAATGGCCGAATATTATGATAGGAAGTTTTCAAATAGTAAAGGAAACATGAAAGAAACATGGAAACTGATCAAAGAAGTACCTGGTGGGAATGCTGATACTGGGGGAGATGAAGTACCACTTGAGGGATTCGCCCGTGAAGATAAGAGTGGAATTGTAAATAAGTTTGGAAATTTTTTCTCTAATATTGGTTGTGAAGTGCAAAATAGTGTAAAAAATAGATGTCAACAGGTTCAAGAACATATTGTATGTGATAATAGAGGTGAGAGTTTAGAATTAGAGTTTGATCCGTGTACAAGTGATGAACTGCTTAAAATAGTAAAATCTCTGAAATCAAACTTCTGCTGGAGTTGACGGTTTATCTCTTCGAGCGTTTAAAGCAATAATGCATTATATTCTACCGTACCTGCTTTTCATCATAAATCTGTCACTTGAAAAGGGCAGTTTCCCTGATCAGCTAAAAGTTGCGAAAGTGATACCACTTCATAAAGGTGGCCCAAAAAAGGAAATTGAGAATTGGAGACCGATTTCTATTCTTCCATTGTTTTCTAAACTACTAGAAAAAGTGGTTCATAAACGTTTATATAGTTTTCTACAGGCCAATAGTTTACTGAGTGAGACCCAATTCGGATTTCGTAAAGGGCACTCGACGACGAATGCTTTGCAACATCTTGTGGAATCAGTTAATAGTGGTATGGACAGAGGTGAAACACCATTGTTTATATTTATAGATATTCGCAAAGCATTCGATACAGTTGATTTTCAAACGCTACTAAGTCGGATGGAGTCGTTGGGTGTCCGTGGGAAGTGCCTGGATTGGTTTGAAAGCTATCTCACAGGGAGATCTCTCAAAGTAGTGTTGAGTGACGTGAGCTCAGCAGCATTTCCAGTGAGGTGTGGAGTACCACAAGGTTCAGTGTTGGGACCACTGCTTTACCTTATCTATGTTGACCTCATGCGTCTTTACCTGAAAGATGTGTGTCTTACCTCGTTTGCTGATGATACCGTTATAACTGTGTTTGCATCATCCGTGGAGGATCTGGTGAGAAAAGCGAATCTTGCACTGGAAAGGCTGGCAGTTTTCACTTCGTTAAGTCTACTCTGTGTAAATCTGCGCAAGACATTTTTAATGACGTTCTGTAGAGTTGGTTCACCGCTGGATGTGTCTGGCCTGGTAACTTTATGTGGTAAACCAGTTCAACAAGTGGATCATCTCCGCTACCTTGGTTTTTATCTTGATTGCCACCTGTCATGGAGATGTCACAGTGACGCTATATCATCAAAAATCGCCCGTGGGGTTGGCATACTTCGACGTCTGCAGCACTTTCTCTCACAGAGGATACTTCTAACTATATATTACTCGTTGGTTTATCCATATATCTCCTACGGTTGCCTTTTATGGAGCAGCAATTTCTTATGTAACTATAGAAGAGTACAAGTTCTGCAAAATAAAGCTGTTAGAACAATCGGTAGATATGTTCAGGATGTGCATGACACCTGTGCTTGTTTTACGTCCCTGAAGCTCCTTAATGTCGGTCAGATAAGAGACTATCAGGCTGCAGTATTTGTGTTTCAGTGTATGAATGGCTTAGCCCCCGATGTCTTTAAGAGTTTTTACCAAACAAATAGTGACCTGCATAATTATGGAACAAGGCATAGTGAGGATATAGTTGTGGATTTACGTCATGGTACCCGGTCTTCATTTTCAATGAGACACCTGGGTCCATCTGTATGGAATGACCTACCAGTGAGCATTAGGGCGGCGGAACACCTACCTCAGTTTAAAATTAAATTAAAAGATTATTTTCTGGGGCATAAATGTTGAATTTTCTTATGGGTGGTAGGGTGGTGAGGGGAGGAAGGGTGGGCTAGGGCGGTAAGGGTGGGTAGGGAGGGAAGGTGGGGTTGGGGAGGGGAAGGGAGAGGGTTGGGGAGGGGGGAGGGAGAGTTGAGTTTTGATGAGTGAGAGAGATTGGATTTATTATTATAGGTAAGTAAATATGTGGACTTTCGCGCGAATGCAAACCCTCATAGGTTTTTCCTCCAGCGCGAAAGTGTTATTTTTTATTTTTATTTATTTGTGAATGTGAAAATAAAACTTGAACTTGAACTTGAATGGTGGTAGTACAGAGATCGGGAGACATTTTTTAGGTTTAACACAGTCAACTACGATTCGCAGTCAGCTTGGGTTGAGGGAAAACTTAACCCCTTCCGTGACGGGTTGTCGACATAACGTCCCCATTCGAAACGTCCCCTGGCGAAACGTCCCCGTGACAAAACTTCCCCATGACAAAACATCCCATGGCGAAACGTCCCCATGACGAAACGTCCCGGCTACAGATTTTTTTTTCATCGCTGAGGGATAACTAGGCCGATGAGATTACTGATTATGTCTGAAGTTCAGACAATAAATGTTCTTGGAACATAAACTTTTTAAAACCACGATGGATTGACTACTTCAGCATTTAATCGATAGTCAAAAAACAAACCAAAGTGTTGATCCCGGCTATAGCCATTTCTTTAAAGAAAGCGCAAAGATAGTAGTTTGTCAATTTTCGTTTTATATTTTATTTAATTGGTTTATTTGTGTGTTAGTTTACGCTGCGATATCACTCACTGATCTTGCTTTAGTTCGATCCGAGGGAATATAGGATGAAAGTAATACCAACATTTTCGTCACGATCATTGAGCCTGTACGTAAAATCAAGAACAAACAATCAGATAGAACCTCTGCCTTTAGTCACATGCAGCGACTATGAATACCCCGACAAAACCGAGCGGACCTAAAGGTTTTTACTCTAGCTTTGAGATGATTTTGATACCCGTTTCTCATCTTCCGTCTTCGCCGTTGCGTCCATAGAACCAATCAGCTTTGACTTCTACTTTTCCTCACGGCGGCTTCACAGCGATTTAGCTATTTGTAGAGGTAACGAAAAGTGACGTGGCGCGAAGCTACTAACCCCCGCTAGTTCGTAGCGGACAGGGTATGGGGAAATATTCGACTCCGCACGGTCATACTACAGAGATGGGGAGACGAAGGTTCTGTCACATTATTAGTTCTTGGTAAAATTTAATATTTGTATCTTAGGATAAGACGAATAAAAATTAGACGGAATCTTTAGGGAAGACAGTAAAACCTGATCGTCGGTCCGAACGTTTATGCCGCGAACAAACTATCAGGGTCGAGCGGTAGCGGATTGAAATTCCTCCCAGGAATTTCCTCATCATCATACATTCCACAGAGAAAAGTTCTCAACAACATGAATGCTACGGCAAGAGCTGAATTGAACCTTAAAGGTTGCTATCACCGAGCATTTAGGCGACTGTTTCGGCTACCGTGGAGGTGCAGCATTAGCCAGGCCTTCGTGTCAAGCCACGTATGTACATTGGATGAGTTGCACCGAAAAGCTAGAACTTCTCTGTTTTTGAGGCTATGGAATAGCGAGAATGTTCTCATAAAATATTCTTGCTCTCCTGTCATGCTTCATTTGCCGGTATGGCGCAATCTACTTGCTCGTACCTGAGATTTGCTTTTCTTTTTTTTTGTTGTATTTATTTTTGTTGTTGTTGTGTTTTTCGTTGTGTATATGGCTTTTGACTGAATTAAAGAGTAATAATAATAATAATAATGATGAAAGTGGCAGAAAAACCATCTAGGGAAACCTGACCGCCTGTTGTACAGTAGAGGTATGCTTATGTGAACGTTTGTTGACGGTGGCCATTTTCATGCACTTGCTGTGTCTAAAGCTAACTACCAGCTAGCCCCAGTAGGTAAGAAGGGCATCTGAAAACACCTGTTTCGGATCTTCATTCGACCATTTAGCCCAAAACTGCACTGTTCACATAAGGGTAACTGTTCACATCAGCATAACTCTACTGCACTGAATTTGACGAAACTCCGGAAAGGAATTACAGTCCGCCCATCATCTGTCCGCACCGTAATGGAGGTAAAGGAGGTTTTAAATATTTGTCTTTCCTCTTCTAGCTTTATGCTATTTGGAAAACAAATTTGACTGATTGACTGATAAAGGCAGCATAGGACTTACCAAAGATGGAACACGGAACTAGTGACCAAGAGAATCGGCGTGATCTGTACCGTCTACACTGCCTCCTGAAAATAAAGGAAATAACAGTAATTTCGGTAGATAAGTGAGACTCTCGATTTTAGTTTAGTTTTAGAGCGTGTTCCACCCCTCTACCAATAGTAACTATTAGTTACTATTTCCGTTCCAGCCTCACGAAAAGTTACTACGCTGACCGTTCCATCCTTCTCAAAATAGTAACTTATAGTAACTATTTGCTTACCACGCTCGGGAGCGTAGTTACGCATCTCTGTAACGTGATTCGTCGGATCACCCCGCGGCCTGATATGTGATCGAAAAATTCAAAACGCGTTCCAGCCTAGCGTAGTAACTACGGTAACTAGCGTAGTAACTACGGTAAGTAGGGTGGAAAACGCTCTTAAAACCACCTAATTGTTTTTCTTTGTGTCTGATCTTTCTGTTTAGATCTTTTTTTAAGCTAGCCCAGTCAACAAGCTTTCGAGCTTAACTACTTTAGTAATTCTTTTATTTTTACTGTTCCTGGAATCCAGCGATATATTTCGATGATCATGGATTAAAGTTGAACCGAAAAGGGCCGAGACAGGACAGTCTAGTTACCCCCCACTTATTCACTTAAATAGGCCTGAAGACCCGATGAAAATGCATTATTTCGTTGCTCCGCTATTCACGAATAATCAATTTTCAATTCACGAATAATCAATTTTCAAATAGCGGAATTTTCCTGTCGGATTTGTAGTATCTCTATGCGCTTGTACCTGCGTTGCACGCTTGACAAAAAATAAGTGTTCACGACCGTCCGCAAGCTGATTACTGGCCACTGAAAAGCCGCATTTGTATTGAGATTCAAATTTTGTGCGTCATAGTAGAATTTTGCGTTGTGAGCGCGGCCGTAGATATTCTGACCGTCATATTAGAGAAAATACTGAAAAAAAGGTTTAACACAATCCAAATAATCCAGTGTATTCAGTTAAATGATAAACACATAAGTTGGCTTTTCAGTTAACCTTTAACAAATTAAAATGCTCATCTTCCACCGGTCGGTGCCGGCACCGGTTGCCACGCCTTAGACCATTAAATCAACATATTTGGAAGCAGGAATCGCCTAATTTATGACCGGCGCCGGTGGTTTAGGTGGGTGCCGGGAAAGGGTACACAGCAGTTGCCGATATTGTGTAACCCCTCGACGATAAGATAAAAATTGCAGTAAAGAAGCATTTGGAAGGGATGAGCATACTAGTTCTTTCTTCTGGATGAGCATCCAAGCTTATCGACCGGGCTAGCTAAAAAAAAAAAAGGAAACCAGACAAAAAGAACAAGAGCTAGGAGCTCATATGGCACCTGTTACGAGTAGGTGATGCAAGAAAGTAGATGAGAACGTCACAAAATACCCCGTTCAGCCCCCTAGCTTCGAACCTAGAAGTAGGATATCGAGTTTCGCTCTTTGAGCATTTCTGGCATCGTCTCGGGATCATCTAGGGCAAATGAACTTTCTACTTTCCAAGTTTAGATCCACTGTGGATCCACTCGTACCTAGACCCCTCCCCCCACCGTGCCCGAATCTGATCCGGACTCTAAAATACAGCTATGGCATATGACGTCTCTACTTTCCAAGTTTATTTCAGATCGATCCACTCGTTTGACCACAGCGCAAGGAAACAGTTTCCGAGACTCCCCCTCCCTTCCCCGCCCACTGTGGCCGAACACGACTCGAACACATAAACGTCGCATCTCTGGCATCTCTTCCCGTCTATCAAGCTTGACTCGAGCATGGCCTATCTGCACATTCCCGGTTCCAGACACCCCCCTCCCCCGACGCCAAATAACAAATCGGACCACCCGTTTGCAACCTACAGAAGTAAGTAATTTCCGGATTACCCTTCCTTAAACTCCCCCAAAAATGGTTGAATCCAGGAACGGAAGTTTTCCTCGTGTATTGTGTCGGGTCCTTTGGTCTATTTGGTCGGATCAATAGTATACCGTATACCTTCCATGTTTCATCGTCCCTGGCACATTTAGAAGTATCCTAACTACTCGTGATCATCGGATTTCCTAGAAACTCCCCTCCAACTGGGTCCAACAACCCCCAAAGAGCTCCAATACGGTCTGGTTCTGTCTCGCACGCATCTGGGGCTTATAACTGTTCTCCCTACCAAATTCCATCCCGATCCCTCAACTTTAAGCGTTTCATGAAATTTCCGGTGCCCCACCCCCTCCAACTTCCCCCACAAGTATCGGATCAGGTCCAGAACTGAACTGGAACATCCTAGACGAAAGCTCTTTCCACTTGCCTAGTTTTATTCAAACCCGATCAACCATTGAAAAGTTAATGGCATGGCACTAGATTCCAGATTCCCCATCCCTCCACTCCCCTGTGATGGTTGGACCGGAGAAAAAACTATTCTCAAGTCAGTCCGTTCGGGTTCCTGATACGCCTGCCAAGTTTCATCAACTCAGTACATCAGGAAAAAGCCTGCCGAACTCACGGGATCTCAGGAATTCCGGACCCCCCCGAAACTCCCCCAGTGTCCGAATCAGGTCCGGTTATGTCTGCGATATATCCAGGACTAGTGCTTTTTCTTTTCACCAAGTTTCAATCCGGTCCCACCATCCTAAGCGTTTCCCAAGATTTCCGGTTCCCCCCTCCATACTGAAATTGACGATAATCATGAAAGGAATTACGGTCCGCCAACGCTATACCCCCCCCCCCCCCCCCATCTGTCCATACCATTAAGGAGGTGATAACAGCAGCATAGGACTTACCAACGATGGAACACCGAACTAATAGCCAAGAGAACAGTGGTGATATGTAGGGTCTATGCGGCCTCCTAAAAAGAAAGGAAATAAAAGTTATATCGGTAGATAGGCGTGACTATCGATTTTAGTTTTGTTTTAAAGCCAGCTCTTCTGGATACTCTTGATGACTAACTCTCCCTTATAATGCACAGTCACCGTGTACCTAGCGGAAAAGCCGGAAGCGGTATAACAGCTGTCCCCAACGATCGCTGAGATTGGTTGACACAGGATTTGAGTTGTTGAGTTCGAGTCGTTTGGGAGACGTTTTCTCGTTCTTTCGAAGGATCACAGGCGTGTTTTAGACTTAGTCATATGGAGTATTAAGCGAACCAGGATGCTCATCTTGCAGATGTCGCAGCGACCGGTCGGTGCCGGCATGGGTTGCCACGCGTTAGAACATATAAATCAACATGTTTGGAAGCGGGAATCGACTAACTTATGGCCGGCAACGCTGGTTCCGATGAGTACCGGGAAAGGATGCACTAGCAGCTGCCAGGGTATCCTAACTCGCGATCACCGGAATTCCGGTAAACTCCCTCGAACTGGATCCAACAACACTCAAAGAGCTCCGATAGGGTCTGGTTCTGTCGCGAACGTATCGAGGGGTTATGACAGTTCTCCCTACCAAGTTCCATCACCGATCACTCGACTCTAAGCGTTTCACTTGATTTCCGGTGCCCAACCCCCCTCCAACTCAACACACAAGTATCGGATCCGATCCAGAACTAATCCGAGATGATAGCTTTTGAACATCCGACATGATAGCTCTTTCAACTGGCCCAGTTTCCTTCAAATACGATCAACCGTTCAAAATTTATGCATGCCACAAAATTCCGGATTCCTCATACCTCCACTCCCCCCATGATGGTTGGACCGGAGAATAAAACAAATCTCAAATCGTTCTGTTCGAGCCCCTGACATGCCTGCCAAGTCTCATCGTCATAGTACATCAGGAGGTAGTCTACCAAACTCGCGGGATCTGTGGAATTCCAGAACCCGCTGAAACTCACCCCACGGTGTCCGAATCTGTTCCGGTTGCGTCAGAGACAGACCGACCGACGGGCAGCAATTGCGATCACTAACGTTTAGCTGGATCAGTAATCTAGAATTTATTCGCCCGAAAAGCTTACGGCCAAGGCAAAGATGGTAAAAAAAAAAAAAGAGCTGGAAGCTCATATGGCACTTGCAAGGCTGGGTCAGAGGATGAAAGTAGGAATTCGTCAATTTGTGGGTTTGTTGTGATCGTTTGTAATCGAAATTCTTGAAGCAAACATTATGATGAACTCATCGGGAGCACGAAAATGTATATTTTACTCAAAAGTATTGTTTGTACTTGAAGGAAATCAGTTGTGAGCAAAACCCATGAGGCAAAAATGATCATGGTCTCATAGGGATCACGAAAATGTGTATTTTGCTTAAAAGTATTTCTTGTACGTTGTGGTTACGATCAGTCTTTAAGGGATGGTCGGATCTGGGAACTGACAATTTCTAAGCCAAGTTTCATCGTCGGAAGTACCTTAATCTGGAAGTACCTTGATTCGCGATGACCGGAATTCGGGACCCCACTCCAACCCCCCCCCCCCCCCCCCAACAGTGCCCGAGCCCGGTCCGGTTATGTCACTGATGTATCTAGAGCTTCTGCTTGTTCCAACCCAGTTTCATCCCAATCTCTCCACTCGAACCGTGTCATAAGGTTTCGGGTTCTCCCCTCCACCTCCCCCCCAACATTCATCGGATAACATCCGGACTTTAAATAGGACATTTGAGACATGAGGTCTCAAAATAACAAACCTGTTCTTAACGAAAGAAGAAGGAGGTTTACAGATTATACACGTAAATTCAAAAACAGAGGAGCTGTTTACGAGGGCTGTAGCTGAAGGAATAATGTGTAGAGAAAATTCAGTATTACTAGCATGGCAAAGTGATGAAAAGAAGTGCCCAAATCCACTGAAAGAACCTTTTAAAAGAATTAAAGAACTTGAAAAGATGGGAGTTATTGATTTTCAAAAGAAACAGATAGCGAAGAATGAAATGAAGACATATTATATAGAAAAGCTAGACCTACCACTGACAAAAACTGTCACTGATGGAAGAATGAGTAAGGAGGAATTATTGAACGCAGCCATACTGTTGAACACATCGATGCTTCAGCCGAAAGTAAAAGAGCACATGTTTTATCAAATACACAATATCCTACCCACAGAGGAAAGAAAACACCGAATCCAGCCTCATATTTCATCTGGTCAATGTAGGTTATGTGGTGAGACCGAAACATTAGATCATTTTTTTGTAGAATGCAGGGGAAAAGAAAGAATGGTAGGTATACTAGAAAATATTGTTCGAGGAGTTGGAGGATATAACGAGAAAGGGAGGATTAGTAAGCAAATTTTTCTTCAAGAATTAGAGAATGGTAAGATCAATCCAATTAGTAGGACGTTGACATTTTTTATTTCGAATTTTTGTTATTTTATGTGTAAGGATAAGGAAAATATGGATGGAGATGACTTAATCATGAAGACAATTGATGTTGTATGGAATAGAATGAGAGGAATGAATAGGAAAGCATTAATGTGGTTTGAGATTGAAAATGAGATTGAATGTGGATATAAATATAGATGAATTTTTGTGAGATAATAATAATATTTAATCTTTATTTAATTTTGGTAATTTAATTTAATATTTTTAGATCTTTTGTGGACCATTTTAATTTTTTTTTAGTGAAATATTTGTGATAGTAGAGTGTGTTAAGTAATTATAAAAAAAAAAAAATGAGGTCTTTCCAAATATCAAGTTTCATTAAGATCCGATCACCCGTTCAAAAGTTACACATACCTCAAGATTCAGGATTCTCCCTCCCTCCACTCCCCCCACGATGATCGGATCGGGGAACTGACTATTTCTAAGCCAATCATGTCAAGTCTCTAATTTTCAAGCCAAGTTTTATCGTCCTAGCACGTCTGGAAGTACCTTAACTTGCGATCACCGGAAATCCGGCCCCCCCTCCCTCTAACTCCCCCACAGTGCCCGAATCTTGTCCGGTTCTGTCACTGACATACATAGGGCTTGTGCTTGTTCGTTCCACCAAGTTTCAGTCCGATCGCTCCACTCCAAGCGTGTCACAAGTTTTCCTGTTCCCCCCTCGGACCCCCCCCCCCCCCACCTTCATCGGATCTGGTCCGGACTTGAAACTGGGCATCCAAGACATGTGGTCTTTCTATGCATCAAGTTTCATTATGATCCGATCGCAAGTTCGGAAGTTATACATACCTCAAGATTCCGGATTCCCCCTCCCTTCACTCCCCCCACGATGGTCGGATCGGGAAGTTGACTATTTTCAGGTTAATCTGGTCGGGTCCATGATTTGCCTGCCAAATTTCATTGTCCTAGCCTACCTGGAAGTAACTTAACTCCGTATCACCGGAATTCCGGAGCCCCCCTCCAACTCCCCCCACAGTGCACGAATCCGGTCCGGGTCTGTCAATGACGTACCTAGGGCATGTGCTTGTTCCTCCCAACAAGTTTCATCCCGATCGCTCAAGTCTAAGCGTGTCACATGATTTCCGGTTACCCCCTCGACTCCCCCCCCCGCATTAATCGAATTCGATCCGGACCTGAATTGGGACATCTGAGACATGACGTCTTTCCAAATATCAAGTTTCATTAAGATCCGATCACCCGTTTGAAAGTTATGCATGCCACTAAATTCCGGATTCCGGCTCCCCTCCCTCCCCCCACGATGGTCGGATCGGGGAAGTGACCATTTCTAAATTAGTTTGGTAGGGTCCATGATATTCTTGCCAAGTTTCATCGCCCTAGCACATCTAGAAGTACCCTAACTCGCGATCACCGGACTGACCGACCGACCGACAGACCGACCGACCGACCGACGGAAAAGTGATCGGTATATGGCACTTGGCCGGAAGGCAAGTGCCATAAAACAAGACCAAAGGTTTCGATGGGTTCTTAAATGCGAATGGGAACGATCGTTTTCATATAGATTATCAAGTCTCGCAGACGTTCAGTCTTTGCCAGTCTTCAAATATATACCTACTAACAGACCAATGAACAGCAGCCCGAGGCGAAAGCCTTTTTGCTGCAATTATATTATTGTTACCGGTACTTAATAAGTTATGCTCACTCGATTTTACTTCATCGAAGATTTCCCGTGTTGGCAGAAATCCGGTCAAACTACTTGTCTGGCGAAAAATCAAATCTCATATTTGTATTCAACATGTATTTTCACCCCCCCCCCCCTATCAGAGCCCAAACCGATTATAAAAACGAACTTTCTGTCGAATTCCAGATCAATGAACTGACTGGTGAGATAATTGAGGTTCACATATGGATTCGTTGATGTTGCGATAAACTTCAGAATAAAATTTTAATCTTACCAATTTCCTGTTTTAGAAAGACCGATCCCTCTATATTACGGGGAGCATAGACGTTGGCAAGTTTTCACTCGGCAAGCCGATTTCGGCAATACTCAGTCGTCCTGTTCGCACAGAGCCATCATGTGTCGTCGTCGCCACGGAGAAGCGCATCTCAGACCATCCTAGAAAAGGCATGTAAGCTTTATAAGGTTAGGCAAATGACGATCCGAACAGACTCGGGGGCAGAGCAAAATAACACTAGAGAGTAGCGCCAAGACTTGAAAAAAGTGACACACACTCGAATAGCAGCGGCACTAGCACCACTAGCGATAGTGAACGTCCCTATTGAAAAATCCATCGGTCGTGCACCAGCGCTTGCTCCAATAATTTCATATTCTGAGCACAGCAAAAAAAAAGATACAACCTCCCATGTTTAATTGATGTGAGCTGGCCGCTTCGTAGCTTTACTAGAAATTTCTAAACACGCAAGTTTGTCTCGGTTTAAATGCGGCAAGCGTCCGTTTGCAAAGCATGGAAAGCATGGGTCTTGACGCGATACTAGCACTACTAGCGATATTGAACGTCCCTACTGAAACTCAATCGGTCGTGCACCAAGCGCTGGCTCCAATGATTTCGCATTTAGAACATACCAAAAAAAAATTTTACAACCTCCCCTGTTTCCACGATGTGCTGAGACCGCATCTTATCTTTACCAGAAATTTCTAAACCCGGAAGTTTATCTCGCTTTAAATGCCGCAAGCGTAATGGGCGGCGCTATGAGCATGACCCGTTTGCAAAGAACAGAAAGCATAGGTCTTGGCGCTACTCCCTAGTGTTATTTTGCTCTGCTCGGGGGTAGTTGGTAGATGCAGTTTGAACCATACTTGCAAGAACAAGTAAGCCAACAGAACCTCCATCTTTGGTCCCATGCAGCGACTAAGGATACCCTGACAAAACTGAGCTGAGCTAGAGGTTGAGCTTCGAGTTGCTGGCTGTCTACTTCCCTCTTCGCCGTTGTGCATATCAGAGGAATTAGTGCAGGAGACGCACTGACCCGCTATCCAGTGCGTCCAGACAAACATCGGCTTTTACTTTAGAAATTTCTTCTTCGGGGCTTTACCGCGATACAGCTGTCGAGAAGTGTGAGCCAGAAAGAATTGTGATGTCCGCGTGGCTCCTACCCTCCGCTCGTTTGCATCGGGCAGGGTACAGGGATTTAGACGACTCCGCCTGGTCGTGTTATAGAGATAGGGAGACGGAGGTTCTGGTGCTTATTTGTTCTTGATATAGGCCACAATGTCTGAGATAATATGGAAGAACACCCGGAAAGCCATTCATACCGGCAGATTCAAGTTCGTTTTCCTGACACACACTTCCGACAGCATTACTTTGTAAAGATGTAGTAAGACTTCTTGAGCGTGTTCCACCCCTCTACCAATTTTAACTATTAGTTACTATTTCCGTTCCAGCCTCACGAAAAGTTACTACCCTGACAGTTCCATCCGTCTCAAAATAGTAACTAATAGTAACTATTTGTTTACCACGCTCGGGAGCGTAGTAAGCGTAGTAACTACGCATCTCTGTAACGTGATTGGTCCGATCAGCCCGCGGCCTGATATTTGACCGAAAAAAGAAAGAAGCGTTCCAGCCTAGCGTAGTAACTACGGTAAGTAGGGTGGAACACGCTCTTTGTGTTCAGTATTCGGTAATACGAACAACTTCACGGACGAAGAAAAATATCCACATTCCATTCCTCTCGATCGTCCTGGACCGTCTGTCCACATGTTTTTGTTCCCACCAAGTTGCACCCCAATCCCGCCACTCTAAGCTTTTCCCGGGATTTCCGGTTGCCCTTTCCAACTCCCACTCAGGTTACCGGATCCGGCGCTGATTCGAAGTGAGTCGTCTGAGACACGAGGTCTTCCCAAATATCAAGGTTACATACCTCACTTTCCGGATTCCCCCTCCCTCCACTCCCGCCCCCCAGATGGTCGGATCGGAGAAATAACTAAAAAGTTAACCTTTTCGGGTCCCTGATACGTCTGTTAAGTTTCATCGTCCTATAGCTTACGTGGAAGTGCCCGAAGTAGCAAAAACCAGGATGACCGACAGACAGACCGACGGACGGAAATTTCGATCGCTATATGACAGTTGGCCGAAGGGCAAGAGCCATAAAAACCTTTATGGGCGAAGGAAAATAACCAGATTCCATTCCTCTCCGTCGTCCTGGATCGTCTGTCCACATGTTTATATTCTGAACTGAAGAAGCAAACAAAAATCTTGGCAGGAAATCTATTGCCTTTATGCCACGTTAGAAAAGTTTGTGAAATTATCTTTTATTATTGAGGATAAAAAGACGTTGGTGTCTTTATGCTTTCTGGTTGTAAGTGTGTTCATACATGTTTGGAAGAAAAGGAAAAGAAAGAAAGCTATTCGTATGGATATGTCGGGTTGTGGCTTTCAAATAATGTGAAAAATGATGAGCAGTAGTCGGAAATGGCTTGATAAGATAGACGTTCTAACCTACCTTTATGAGTTAAAGGTTGAAGAACCGTAAAAATTAGATTTTGTAAAAATATCATAAAGCCGCGTTTGATTCAAGTCTTCGTCTTCGCCCTGTCTTCTTGGGGTCTCTCCCTCTCAAGGTTTTAAGCCATTTTATTTAGCATTGCCAGGTGAATGGCTTGTTCCTTCAATTTAGGCCACAACCTGGTGGTATTATTTTTATATTTTTTTCGTCCGGAGAGTTTGGCATGGCGTGAGCAAGTTTACGTACGGAATGGAACGAGTCTTTCATTCTTTGAGTGCGTATTACATGACTCATTTATATTAACTACATATAGCCAGTGTTTAAATGGGGTCGAGCGAACAAGCTCGTATCCATCCCGGCCCCCAGGGATCGACATATAGTGTTATGAAATGCTTATAAAATTAAAGAACCTGAACCAAGTATCAGAACTGACTCAGAAAACTCCCTGAGACAGGGCCTAAACGAAAGTACATTTAATTTCTCAAGGATTACTGGCTACTTGGGTCGACTTAGTAGTCGCAGGAAAACATTGGGGACCCATACTTGGGTCGACTTATTAACGCAGGAAAACAAAACAGTTAGAAAGGTGGCGAAAACCCTGGACCGTATTGCGGTCGCGGACGCCATACATTGACCATCAATAGTATAAAGATGGCAGCAAAGATCTTACCAACAAGGGAACAGCAACCCGGGGAGTTGCTGGTGGCGAGAAGAGAGGGGAGTTAACATCAGCAGAAGGTAAACTAGGTCGTCCGTATTTCCTCCTAAAAATAGAATTCCCAGTGAGATGGGCAGACAAAAACCAGACAAGGGCTACAATAACAATAGGTTGTCATAATTAGATCCCATTAAATTAACAGTAACAACACCAAAAAGTAAAATCATAATTTACACATTATACAAGAAGAAAGTTGAAAAAGTTCAGAAAAAGTTGATTATTGGTAGTTAACAAGTTTTTATTTTTAATTTCGAATTGACTGTTTTACAAGCAGGAACAACACCAAGGTTGCTAAATATTTAGACAGGCGTCCAGAGCCAGTTCAGGTATGCTTATTTGAATGTGGCCTAAAAGTGAGTAGTGACTGAGGGTAACAGTAAAGTCCATAACAAGCAACTTTTACTTTAAGATATTCTCCAAAAACCTTTATTTCCTATTCAAGTTTCCAAAACTTTTACATATTATGACACAGATGTCTACTGTTTCTTTTTTTAGGTGCTGTGGCATTCAGTTAATGAAACCATGTCAGTCTACCAAAAACCCCTGAATTTTGGATACCCTATGCCAGATGCTGCAAAATTCTGAACCTTGGAATGCCCTATGCCTATACTTCGACTGGTTCTGTAAAGAAAAAATACGAAAGGTTTCAGTTGGATCGCAAAACTGAATTTCTATTCGACTTTTTGATCCACACAATCTGGTCTTGTGGATATCCAGTCTTCGCAAGACTCCTTGAGTACATTTACTCTTTATCACACTGATCAGCCGCTTGAAAATAAACATAAGCAATCATTTCTACTTTGACTAAAAATATTTTGGCTGTATCCCCGGCGAACTTCTTTTCCAACAGGAAAAGAAAATTCAGATACGGGTTCACTGTGTATATTATATCGAAACTTTAATCAAAGCCTAACAACTCTAAAACTTCGAAACATCATGTCTACAGACCAAAACACTGGTGATACAGACAGGCAAACCCAAAACCTCTCTATCTGCAGTCAAAAGCTCTAACGATTGAGCTAAACTTCTCTATGTTACTTTGAGAATTGCCAATGTGCACAAAACTAAATCTGTAGTAGACTTCTTTTAAAGTCTATCAAGAGCGTGTTCCACCCTACTTACCGTAGTTACTACGCTAGTCGCCGTAGTTACTACGCTAGGCTGGAACGCTTTTATATTTTTTCGGTCAAATATCAGGCCGCGGGCTGATCCGACCAATCACGTTACAGAGATGCGTAGTTACTACGCTCCCGACCGTGGTAAGCAAATAGTTACTATTAGTTACTATTTTGATAAGGTTGGAACGGTCACCGTAGTAACTTTTCGTCAGGCTGGAACGGAAATAGTAACTAATAGTTACTATTGGTGGAGGGGTGGAACAAGCTCCAAATCTCTGGGTTTTAGCAAATTTCGGTGGCATCACTTGTCCAAAAAGAAAATAAACTTTAAAAATATAATGATTACATGTTCTTCCTTTGATGCGACCTCTAACTGACTTAAGAATGAACTTCTATTTTATTTTATTTTTTCTGGCTTTGGCCGGATACCCGGATTCCCTGTGAACTACTTGTCCAACAAAAAAATACTGTTTCCTGCATTCCAGGTATCTCCTTGGGTTAAATCGGGTTTGAAATCATCTACTAGGTTTCACTTCCTGCCTTACTTCTGGCAAATTTCCAGTTTCTGCCAGATTCCGAGCAAACTACCTGTCAGCAAAAAAAAAAAACTCTAAGGAATGAACTATATGTATGGTGAACTTTAGCCTATGTCTAGGGAGAAAAAGATGGTCATATACAGACCCAGCATATCTCTTTACCGCTAGATCAACCCTCTAATCAACTTCAGATAAAACTTTTACTTTCCCAAACCAACATGCTGAATTTCAACTCAGCATGTCTGCTTATCCCTAAATCAACAATCTAATTAGCTTTTAGAAAATATTTTGTTCACCAATTAATTTGAACCCTATAGGGCTACAGAGCCCATCTAAAAACTAAACCTGTTCTTTGACCCAAAGAATCCACACACATCAAGTTTCAACAAAACATCTAATCCCGTTCGAGAATTACTGTGCTGATCAGCGGACAGAAAGACTGACAACTTTTGAGAAGTCAAAGGTATTCTGTCACTTACGATTTGGGATCACAAGAAATTGCAGGAAATGACAATGTTTCTGTAGAAGCTACATACTCCCACTACACTTTGTGAATGTTTAAAAGATATTTGTCGAAACACTATAATTCATCAGAGTTCAGCAACTGATGGAGAATCCCCCTCACCAGGAGCATGGCCGCTATCGGCCATATAACGTAAGATAGAAACTCTAGTGTTCATATATTTCAATCTCACGTCCATAAGATTTGAGTACAATAATAGACGGGCACTGCTTCCATGCACCATAGACAGCAAGAAAACACTGGGAGAGATGCAATGAAAAATGGAATGTTCTCTTAAACCTAAATTATGGTGTCAAATAAATCTCAGCCAATTAGCCAAGCCTTGTGGTAGTTGCGGTGTCACACAAAAATTCAATATTTTTCATTTACTAACATTACTGATTGTCCCTAGAAGGGTATATAAATGTAAACATGTCACTGATGTCAGGCATCTTGCTGGCCACTTAGCTCTATATGCACAAAACAAATATAGCCGATATTGTGCAACCTTCATCCACTTGAATTTTTTTATTTCTATCATGACTTCACAAAAACGTCAAGGCCCACGGGCAACAGGCTGTGATTTAATTCTGTCCCAAATTACACAACAGTAATGGTAATGCTTTCCTTCAAAACCTCAAAGAATAATAAGAATTTACATATATTAGAATTTTAATGCTTTAGCAGTTTGGCTTTTACCTGAATGGTACAAATTAAATCAAGATTGTCAATAAGTTAAACCACACATCATTTTTTTAAGGAACTTCAGCTTTAATTATTATGGCATCCAAGCAAATAGATGACTCAATCAAAATCTTTTTTTTGTGTCGACTAAACTGTATCGGAATTCCGTAAGTCATGACGTAAATAGTGACATCATGTGATTGAGGACCCAAAGTAACATTTGATTGTCCCTAGGACATTTTATAAATGTAAATGCGACCGGCGCCTCGCTGGCTGCTCGGCTCTATATATATAAGGTAAAATTTTGAAATTCGAACACATCGGAATTCGGACACGTTGATCGAACAATTCAAGTCGGACGTTTTCTTTCATCTCTCACGGCGAAGAGTTAGCACTTACAGACAAAACGAAATAGCCATTGGTTGCGAGAACCAAAAACTCGAACGCTGCTGTTTTATGGCAACGCTGTAACAATTTGACGAGGGAAAATTTAACTAAAAGGTTTGCCAAATTTTACTTTTGAATTGTTTTGAAGTGGTTCCATAAAGCAAAAAATTGCCGGGAAAAGGTCAGTGCTTCTGTTGAAGGTGGCTAACATAGCTAAGTTGCCAGAATTTGTAAATGTTGCACTGATTGGGATATATCGTGTCATTAGTTTTGTTCGAATAATTATGCGATAAATATTTATTTGGACACCGTATTTGACGACATTAAGCTATTCGAACAGTTGTATTTTGTCTGTTTTGACTAATAGCATAACGAACAAGTGTATGTCCATAATGACCAATAGCTGTTCGAGATGGTTACTCCCTATTCGAACACAAAAGCAGAGGGACATCCCTTCCACACCAGAAAGCTTTTATTCTCATAGAAATAAAAACCCCAGGAGAGGCTCAGAAAACATCCGACATTCTGCTCTTTCAACAAAGCTAATTCGCGAAACGATACCGGCAATGCTGTCCTCACGAACGTCAAAGAAGAAAGAGAACGTAAATTTGTGTCAGAATTTCAATGTTTTACCTTATATTCAAATACATATTCACCGTGAGGAATAAACTACAGTTTTCTGTTTTTTAAGGTAAATTACATCAAATAGGTGTGGCATCACGCTTTTACGGAATATTACACCTTTTTTAACTTGCAGCTAGATTCTAGAACAATAATAGAAACAAACAAATGAAGAACAGTCTACAAATTACAGCCTACCTAAAAAAAACAGAAAAGAGTACAAAAGAGTTGTTTAACATTGCAACATATAGGACTTCTGACTTGAGGCTGGTTGCTTGATAACTATTTTTTTGATCCTTCAAATGATTAGAACAGTCTGCTATAATCTTACCAGGGGTGTAGTCCAATTGGTGACTGGTGTCACAGTGAATGGCCAACTCTTGACTGAAATCCCATAAAGCGAAATGAAATCAAATCTGATCCGGATTAGACAGTTTCGAGGTTTCAGATCAACGAAACTCCATTGATCTGAGCTGAGGAGAGGAGAAGAGCAGCCGGCGCCACTTTTGAATTTGACGCGTAGATGGCAGATGCTATGAAATAAATTAATTTTCCCTCCGTTCGTATTCTCAGCTTTTGAAAAATTGACTTTGAAGTTTTTGCTCAGTAAAAGAGAAAATACCAGCTTAATATTTTCTCCGTGATACACCCGATACTTATTAAGTTATAGGCGTATTCTCGCCATTCCCCGAGGACTCCACTCTCCTGCATCGTTGCAACATTTCTCATGACGTTTTTCGCGGTATTAGCTTGGTATTGGTTGCACAGAAAATCTCACGAAACTCTAGTCCGAAACTGTAAAGTCTAGATTGGGCTGAAGGAATATCTAGTCCGAAACCAAGACGTTACACAAATTAAAATTTATTGTACTATTTTCTGTTCAAAAGTTGACTTCGGACTGCAGATATTGCATATACGGCACTTAATACAGAACAAGTGTGCCTTGAGTTTGTCCCTTTCGGTCTGGACCACAAAAAACACATCGAGGTTTTAAGACCTTCGGATGCTAAGCATGTTAAACGATTTCTGGTCCTTCCTCTCAACCCTTAACCCCCACCAAAGATGAATGTGATTTGGAAAAAAATTAATTTCGCATCTAATGCATTTGCTTTTGTCAACCACCAAATTCCTACCGAATCGGGTAAAAGGTAAAAGTAAAAGGAAAACAAAAATTAACAGCTGACAAAAATAGTCTAGATCCATTTTACTTTTGGTTTTCTTTGTTCTGATTGTTCTTAATTAATTTTGTAGTGCACCAACATCAGCAAAAATTGATTCACCTCTTAATTTTAAAGGGAGTCTTTTTGATGATGATGATGATGATAATCGGAGCATTCCCCGTTTGGGGGGATTCGCGAGAATACGGGGAGTGAGTCCCTGGGGCAAACAAAACGCAGGGACTCCTGAAAAGGAGTCCTTGATGAACGACGAGAACACGCTTAAATTTTCATCCCAATCCTTTGCAACGAATGTTCCCAGTTTGTTCGCATGTTCGAATAAGGAATTCCTGTAGTCCATTAAAACGGATGTTCCCCCCTTGCTCCCCCCGGTCGGATCTTGTTCGAACGTTTAACGATATATCGTGCTGCTCCTTTGAATCGGGGCACATGTGTTCCCCCTTCCTTAGCCCCAGCACTAATGTCAGGGTGCAAGTATTTAACAACGCGAACGGTTTGTGTTGGAACAGTTATGCCCGGGCCACATTCAGTCACATCTGTACGCAATTTGGTTCGTTAATTTGGTTATTACACGCTCTTACGTTTCATCCTGGTCACACCTGGAACGAAGAAATTCAAGATATATTACCACCATCATTACTCATCTGTAAACAAAACTAGCTAAAGGCAGTGACCTGTGGTCTGTCATTGGTCCAGAGACGTTTACGTTACGTTTCAAAATGGCGGAGATGGATTTTTCCATCTCGTCTATTTTACGTTTTCAGCGTCTTTTCTTCCCAATTTCGACCGTAACACGGTCTTATTACCGGCGTTATTACCAGGTGTGACTATAGTGGGGCCCGGGCATTACGTAAATTTTTGGAAAATTGAAAAATAATAATAAAAAAATGCAAAAAAAGAGCAAACAGCAAAAAAATCACTGGTGCGCCGCAGATGAAGTTTCATGTAGCACGCCGCCGCCCACCCGAATTCTCTTCACCGCAGCCGAATTTTGATTCGGCGCGATTTTGGGGACTAGAGGACTCCTCGGGGAATCAAGGGGAATGGTGAGAATAGAGGGAGTCACTCCACGAGGTTTCCGGCTTTCCGCGTACGGAAAACAGATAGAACAAGGGGAATGCTTCTTTAACGGATTTTGCTCGAGAAAAAATACGCAAATGTGAAAATTAGTCAGGAGCCGCTTTATTTTCGGTCTTGTTTGTTCTGATACTTTTTAATTAATTTTACATTGCATCGACAAAAGCAAAAATTCATTTCCCTCCGAATCTGAAGGGGAGTCCTTTTTGATGATGGTGATGATAATTGGAGCATTCCCCGTTCGTGGGGACTCGCGAGAATACGGCGAATAAGCCCATGAGCCCCCAGGACAAACAAAAACGCGAGGACTCCTCAAGTCGAGTCCTCGGGGAACGGCGAGAATACGCCTTAAGCCCCGTCTCCATTACCGTAAACCGACCGTTTTACGGACGGTCCGTAGCCGCAAAAATGTGGTCTTCATTAGGTCCGTAACCGCAAAAATGTGGTCTACATTAGTCCCAAATAGGTGAATCTTGTGTTGAAATTTAAAAAAACAGTTTATATGTGACTCGAAAAACAGTTGAAAAACAGTTACATGGGACTGTGACAAAAAAAACAGTCTCCACTACGTCCGTTTTACGGTTACGGAGGGGTCAGTACCGCCGTTTTACGGCTACGGCCGTCCGTAGAGAAAGACCCGTCTTCACTGCCGTAACGGTCAAACAGTCGGCCGTAAAACGGTCGGTTTACGGTAATGGAGACGGGGCTTTAGCTGGAAGGGGCAAAGTGTCCAACAACCCGAACTTCCAGACATTTTTAGTGACTTCACCTATTATGTCTGGAATCCCGAAGAAAACTCTGAAAGGTGAAGCCTCGCTTTAGGAAAATATTTTTACGGAAACGCCGATTTCGCGGCAATCAAAGAATCTAAGCGTCAAATTCAAAAGAACCGCCAGCGGCTGGCAGCCACTGCCAGGCAACTTCATTTTGGATTGCAGTTTCCCTGGTTTCAGTCAAGAGCTAGCCATGTCAGATGACATTCCGACTGCAGTCCTGCCTGGTAAGATTGAAACATTGACAAAAGCCATTCATTAGCCTAGTTGCATTTTTGCAGATACCATGGTAGCCTATCTGTTACCGCAGTAGCCTAAATAACTGAATCTGCAATTAGTCCTTGTTGCAGTTACTTTGGTATCTGATGTATGGATGTATGGTTGCTCTGCAAAAACAATAATTGCCAAAATTTGTGCTTTTCAGTGTCGTCCCAAAAGAAAAACTGATACCCGGTCACACCCAGGTCATACCCAGGTCACACCCTGGTCACACCACTATATAGGCGTATCTGCTGTTCCCCGAGGACTCCTCGGGGAATCAAAGGAAATGGAGAGGATAGAGGGAGTCACTCCACGAGGACTCTGCCAGGACTCTGCCTACAGAATACAGCGAGAACACAGGGAATGCTTCTAAAATTTATTTTGTTCATAAAACAAATATGCGGTCAACGAAATTAGTCTGGATCCACTTTATTTTTGGTTTTCTTTATCCTGATTCTTTTAATTTTTTTTTGCATTGCACCAACGCCAGCCAAAATTGACTCCCCTCCAAATGAACATCTGAAAGAGAGTCCTTTTTTATGATGGTGATGATAATCGAAGCATTCCAAGTTTCTGGAGACTCGCGAGAATATGGGGAGTGAGTCCCTGCCTGGGACAAACAAAAACATGGTGACTCCTTAAGTGAAGTCCTTGGGGAACGGCGAGAATACGCCTGAAGTGCCAAACTTCTTTCCCACCAATGTGACAAAAATTGTTAAAAGGAGATGAATTTTCAGATACAGTAGAGGTATTCTTATGTGAACGTTTGTTGACTTCGGACTATGCCATTTTCATGCACTTGCTGTGTCTAAAGCTAACTACCAGTTAGCCAAAGAAGGTAAGAAGGGCAGCTGAAAAAACCTGTACAGGTATTTTTAATCCTCAGTCTACCATTTAGCCTAAAACTGCAGTGTTCACATTAAAGCAACTGTTCACATAGGCCTAAGCATACCTCTACTGTACCACAATCAGTTACCATGGTCGGACCCAGTTGGACCCTGGTCAGACCATGGTATCTGAATTGCGTTTTATTTGAAGTTCATAGTACAGCGGACTGTCCGTTGTCGTTTTATTCACCAGCGCTCTGTACGCTGGGAAGGCATGGGATGCCCTAAGTCATTTTATTTGCCAGCGGGCCGCCCGCTGAGTGCCAGTGGACCCGCTAGTTTGTACGCTGGATGAGGCAGGGAGTTGTTTAGCGTACCTTCTGATGTAGTCCGCCAGGAATAAAACGGCTACTTACAGTTCGCCATCCTCTTCCGCTGTACTATGAACTTCAAATAAAACGCAACTCTGAATATCACATACTACGATAACTGGCCAGATACCATGATAACTGCAAAAACGACTTTACACCTTGGTATCAGACTATCAGATACCATGGTACATGCAAAGACGCAACTATTCTTTTGTTCTCATTATTAGTCAAAGCTTAGGAAGTCTTCTTTGAAAGTTGAGTAACTTAGAATTGTACCGTACCAAAGAATATGATCTACAAAAGTGCAATTATTCTTTTGTTCTCATTGTTAGTCATAGCTTAGGAATGCTTCTTTGGAGGTTGAGTAGCTTATATGACGATATTCAGAGCCTAGGAATAGTCACATTCCAGGAATGCTTCTTTGTCCTTTGAAAGTTGATTAACTTGGAATGTACAGGATACATTGCTATTTATGCAATCTATTGTGAATGTAGAAAGCCCACATGTATCGAAGCCCTATCTACCTCAGTGACAGAACCGGACTGGATTCAGGGGTGAATGAGATGAAAAATGGTTAGTAAGCGTTCTTAGGAATGATGTTTTGTTTCTATTAAGAGATTGGGGCGATTCCTGAGGATAGCGATGGAGGCTGATGGAGCACAGGAATAGATTTTTGGAATAGGAAATAATTTCAAAAATTGCGTTATAAGATATGAGAAATGTTACGGAGGAGTTTTTTTTCTTTTTTTATGTTATGTGCATTTTATGTGGTGTAGGGGAGACCTGGGCGCCTCCGGCCACTTTTTCGATTACCAGCCACCAAAAATTTTGCGTTCGTTATTTTGAAAAATCTTGCTGAAAGCAGGAAAGAGCAACGTTTGAACTACCAAATCTATTTTGTAGTTTTCTTAGAACTCAACCAGATTGTAAGAAGAAAGTGATCCCGCTGAAGCCCCATTCTTACCGGAGGTGCCCCCAACCCGGGGCACCTTCGGTCAGCTTTAAAATTATACGACTTACCTCTGTTATACTGTCTTTAGATGGCTAAATATACAAAACCTACTCATTACTTTGTTTATTGGTTATAAAAATAAGCAAAAGTTACAAAGTTACTTCATTTATTATTACTGGAAAGGAAAGTTTCAAAATCACTTTTCATCTGAGACTTTGGAATAGTGAAAAATCGACGTCGCTGAACTCGATCATCTCTGAAACACGTGCCGTACCTCCACTCCTGGATGGAATGGGCAATTTAATTTTTACATCAGCCAAATTAACATAACTTTCATTCGCTACTTGCGGGAATAAAAACTTGGTAGACTCACTGTCCTTTATGCGAAGAAAACTGAGAAATACTTCATTGTTCTCTTTTTCTTTAACAAGCCCAACATCGTACAATGAACTGCTCTTGCCCTGGAACTCCACCAATACATAGTCTCCAATACTAAAGGTCCCCAGTGCAAGTGGCTCAGTTAGCACGTTATCACCGATATGTAGACTATTATCCGTGTCATCATCCAGATGAACTGAGACAATAGATTCTTCATCAGTCGACTGATCGCACAAAGACGTTTGCTGCTTCCTCTTTTGACCCTTCCTCTTTTGATACTTTAATTCGATGCTTGGAGCATCAATGTTAACCACAATTGAATTGTAGAGAGACTTATCTTTAGCTTATAACTGATAAGGTTACATATCATCAGGTTGGGGCCCCTCCCGTCAGTGACCGAACGTGCCCCGTCGTGGACTGACCGAAGGTGCCCCAGCCGCCATTTTGTCAAACTTATTTTCTGACTCGAAAACAATCAATCAATAAGTATATTTCACATAATATTTCTGTAGGACAAAAATAACCTTGTACGTCAAAACAAAATGGTTTGAAAAATACATAAAAAAACGGTTTTATGTATTTCGGCCCCCTCCAGGGCCATTAAATATCAACCTCGCTTTGCTCGCAGAGGTTGTATGAAGTCAGTCCTCCGAAAAATTTACGACAGTAACACACCCCCATATCGGAGTAACAACCTCGAGGGCCATTTAAATATTAACATCGCTTTGCTCGATATATATTTTTCATAACCTACCTCGCCTTCGGTTCGGATAGGTTATTTTCAATGACCGTCTCGGTTTTATTTTACGATATCATTCTCGGTGCTGGAAGTTAGCATTTAATATCACATTCCTTTTCTGTTCTGAACAAGACTTAATGCCATCGAGAAAGTAATCCTGTTGGACGTTGTTAGCAGGAAAACAAACTAAAATCTTCCTGTATGAATGTCTTAACTGCCTTATAAAAGTGCTGGCCTACTGTAAGGGCACTCTTCAAAGAAAAATGGTAAAATGATTTGTACATAACTGTGTCGACCAGCTATCTCCAAATTTAATCAGATTGTCATTTGCCTGATCTTTTAAAGCCTACTTGCCTCTTCTAGGATTCTCAAAACACTTTATACTATGGCGACATGCTTTCACTGGGTGCCAGTTCAACCGACCCGTGTGAACTGGAGTATGTTACTGGGAATTGCCGAAATCCACTTGCCGCCATGCCGAGAAAACTTGCCAACTGATATGCTCATCTTGATGTGGAGAGATTAGAATGAGAGCTCGAGAGGAAGAACTGGTGCAAGAAAAGGTATAGTAATGATTACACAGGACCCTTGCCAAGAAAAGCCGAAATATAGCTGTAATAACATCAGCTGACCTATCAGTTTTGCACTTTCATATACGCTCAAGCTGGAAAAAAAACTTTTCCACAGGCTCATTTTTGAACTAAAGCGGCTTTGAGCCTGAAGAGGACCCTTGCCAAGAGAGGCTAAAATATAGCTCTAATAAAACTCAGCTGACGTACTTATCCGTTTTGCACTGTCAAATAAGCCTCGGAAAGCGAAGTGAGTCTCAGCCAAGCCGAAAGAAAAACGCGGCGGATAAACCATCGGAGCTTTTCAGACCGCCAGAATAGCCCTTGGATATTGCAATGCTAAAATGCTTTCGATTCAGTCAATCAATCAGTTTTATTTTAACCCTAATAGCACTAGGCTAAAATTCGACTGCTTCAGCAAAGTTTTTACTTTTTCTCGAACCCGGAATCAAATGATTCCTACCTCACTCGTGGAGTAAAGTGACCAGCTAAGTTCTTTGCTGCAGCTCTTATCTTACCTTAGTTGTGTTTTTGCAGATACCATGGTACCTGATACCACGGTCAAAGGTGTTTCCGCAGTTACCGTGGTATCTGATACCTCGGTCAAGAGGTATTTTTGCAGTTATCGTGGTATCTGGCCAGTTATCGTGGCATCTGATATTGAGATACCACGGTCCGGCCGTGATAACTGATTGTGGTATCTGAAAAGTCATTTAACTTTCATCAAATTTTGTCAAATTGGTGAGAATGAAGTTCAGCACTTAGTGATGTAACTGAATATCATTTTTTCTTTTGGGATGACTTCGGAAAGTGCAATTTCGGCAGTAATCGTTTTTGCAGAGCAACCGTGTATCTCGGTGTATCAGTTACCACGGTAACTGCAAAAACGACTAATTGCAGATCCAGTTACCGTGGTATCCGATACGATGGTATCTGCAAACTCTTATCTACGGATGTTACTGATATTTTCCTTTATTTTTAGGAGGAGGCGAAGCCGCTCCCCCTTTATGATAAAGCCAGCTCTGCTCTCTTGGTGACTAGTTCACCGTTCCGTCGCTGGTAAGTTCGCTGTTCCTATCAAAATCGTTATCTTCAGTGCTCCCATACGTAGTAATGCGAAGAGAGCATCATGTTAATCCCAGAGGGGCTTTTTACTTTCATCATTTAAAGGACACCTCGCACTATTTACTGTTCCTGTTCCAATATTCAAAACTATCTTCCTGCTCCAGTATTCAAATATTCAAAACTAAGGCTACGCTCTGCTTTTGAAATATTATCCACGGCCTTGCCTGTTTTAAGCCTTTTCCAAGACACATCGACTTCTAGTCTAGCAAGATCTCATCCGTAGCTTAATGCTCATGGAAACTAGTGAATCGCGGCAAGTGCGAAGATTAGTAAAGTTTCGTTAGCGGGTTCAGCATGTAACATATAAAATGTCGATATCCGGGTTTGAGAACTAATGAATGATGTTACGGTAGTAAAGCATTGTTCAGATTGATGGTATAAGGTGTATTGCGGCGCATGAGGCTTATTACAGATTCCTCTTTTCCTCGGGGTGCGTTCTATTTTTGGGATCCCAAAACGTAAGTGAGGGATACCTATGACATCGCAAAAGTTGTCCGTCTGTCCGTCCGTCCGTCCGTCCGTCCGTCTGTCCGTCCGTCCGTCCGTCTGTCCGTCCGTCCGTCTGTCCGTCCGTCCGTCCGTCTGTCCGTCCGTCTGTAAGCACGATAACTGTCGAAGGGAGTGAGATATTTTGATGAAACTTGGTGTGAGGATTCTTTGGGTCAAGAGTAAGGTCGAGTTCGTAGATGGGCTTTGTAGCCTTACGTTTAGGGGTGGGGGAGGGGGTTCAAATTAAGGGACAAACAAAATATTTTTAAACAGCTAATGAGATAGTCGATTATGGGGTAAGAAGACCTGCTGAACACGAATATGAAAACTATATGTCCGCCCGGAATCCGGCCAAAACCGGAAAGTTTGTTAAAAATAAAAGTTTTATTTGAAGTTGATTAGATGTTCGATTTAGGGGTAAGAAGGCATGCTGAACACGAATATGAAAACCATTTTGTCGCCGGACCAGTCGTTCACCCGGAATCCGGCCGAAACCGGAAAGTTTGTTAAAAGTAAAAGTTTTATTTGAAGTTGATTAGATCAGTGGTTCCCAACCGGTGGTACGCGTACCCAAAGGGGTACGCGAGACCCTTGCAAGGGGTACGCGAAAGAAGCAAAATCGGTTTAATCCAAGTTTCAAAATTTCGCCTTATTCAATTTTGATTGCCGAAAGATTTTTGATTGCTAGAGGCATCACTAACCAAAACGTTTTGAGGGGCAAGGTATTTTTTATCATTTTTACCGACTGTTTAAAAAAAAAAACTGTTTTACGAAAAATCGTGGCGCTTCGCGCCGACTTGTTCTTTTTCTGGCGGACCACTTAGGGGGGGGGGGGTTGCCAACCCGTGCTTGACGCCTCTGTGTCAAATGTTGCCGTTAATGACGTCAAGCCAAGATCTGACAAAATTTTATCTATAAAGCAGCCTCAAGTGTCTCATTAACTTTGTATAAATTTCTACACATGTATGCCTTATCGATTATTATGATGAATAATATCGTCTTTATCACGTGGGTACGCAACCTTTTCGAACCTTGATTAGGGGTACGCGGTACAGAAAAGGTTGGGAACCACTGGATTAGATGTTCGATATAGGGGTAAGGTGGCATGCTGAACACGAATATGAAAACGATTTTCTCGCCGGAAAACTAGTTGGCCCGGAACCCGGTCAAAACCGGAAAGTTTGTTAAAAGTAAAAGTTTTATTTTAAATTGATTAGATGTCCGATTTAGGGGTAAGAAGAGACACTGAATCCGCATATTACAATCATTTTTTAGCCGGACTTATAGGTCATCTGGAATCCGGCTGAAACCGGAAAATTTGTTATAAGTTAAATTTTTATTTGAAGTTGATTAAATGTTGGATCTAGGGGTATAGAGATACGCTGATTTCGTTTTTGGGCTTTATTTTTTCACCGGACAAGTATTTGTGGAATTTCGCCGAAGCCAGAAATTTCGTAGAAGTAAGGCAGGATCGTTTCGATCGGCTTATAGGGGTAAACACACATGCTGAATCCATATCTGAACTAGGTTTTCTTAGATGATTAGCTGGTTGGCCTTAATCTGTTTCTAAATTTTAAGAGTAAAATTGTTCAAGGAGTCTGGCGAAGACTGGATCTGGTGAAGACAAACTGGATCAAATATTGATATTTTGGGATCCCATCGGAACCTTTGGTCTTATTGCTTATGCCGAGCCAATCAGATCGCTTGGTTGCTTCCGCGAGCGAGCTGAGGAAAGGAGCAGCGTCGTCAGGGTTGCCGCAGGAAGCACTAAAGTTGTACTTTGTTGGAAGCTAAAGAAACAACTTTTCTTCAAAAGAACACGTTTTGTTCGTTACGCATTCATTCATTTTTGCATTCATTTTCTGCCTTTTTCGCAGTTTCGGTTGGAGGATCGAGTACAATGACTGATTGATTCTTTTCCGAAAGTTCGGCATGGGCCCCGAGTTTTGTCGATGGGTGGCAAGATTGCGTGTGTACGCTTCGAAGTGGTTGAGAAACCCTTGAAATCTTTCGAACAATTACTACTTCATAGGGGTCCGTCGTTGTGCCAATTGTTTTAGCACTCCTTTCGCTTGATGCCGGGGGATCATTTTGCACAGGATTATTTTCTCGTAAAACATTAGCTTTTCGTAAGGGTTCAGCTGCATCCAGCGAGAGTGCCCAGAAGACCTCGTTAGCCTCCTTGAGCTGGGTGATAGTTTCCGTCTGGTTACCTATAGTTTTCTTTTGATCCTCTATTTTTGCTATGAGGACGTCAACAATTTGTAGTGCAAAAGATTCGTTTATCTGCTCATCATCTTTAGATTAGTATATCTGCTCATCATCTTTACTTTAAGCATTAGATGGGGGGTTCCTTTCAGCGGGCTTTTGGCGAAGGAGCAGCACGGAGCGAATTTTATTTTCTACATCGTAGTCCCAATCAAAGGATAAATCGCATCCGTACTTCGCTGTATTTCCACTAGGGGTTAACTTACACTTCGCTGAGGAGGAGAAACAGCTTCCATAGCAGTGAGACACCTGTCTCGCTGATCGAGAACGCGAACGAAGGATAGTTCATCTTCCAAGTTTCATCAGTAAATGGTAGTGCTACCGTGACGGATCCATTTTCGGCAACTGTGGTAAACTCACCCTGGCACCTATCGGCCGACTTGCGCAGTGGCGTATCATGTTTTGTCTTGTAGATGGCATTACCTCTGATACCGTCCGGATCAAATGGTTGCTATCAGTGTCGGCGCAATTTTCTGCTGTGGCAGCAATGCGAAGTGGAGAGGTAGGTGGTTTGTGGACTGATTTTTAACCAGGTGTAACAAATGTGAAAGGATAAATGGCGAACTTACTAGTAGCCGTGGAGGGCGTCCTCGTGGCTATAGGACAATCAATCAATCAATTTATTTCTTGCCAATATCATTATAAGATAGTTTGGACGCGTCACAAAGAAGACAATGATACAAAACACACAACACGCACAATTGAGATTAAGCAGAAATATTGACAGTTATAAATAAATAAACTAAATCAAAAATATATTTACAATAACTCAAATCCTATTTACAATTTAATTTAGTCAGCAGTCAATTTCTCTAAGCTTGTCTTCATTAAAATTCCGAACGAAATAAGGCACAATCGACTTCTCATAGCGGCTTGTCCTGCAAGGAGGCCTTTGTAGCTGCTGCACTTCACTCAGCTTTGATTTCAGCCTTCTATTTGGGCGACATCTTGCCACTATGAAGTTTATGAAGTCATCGCTTGAGCAGAGATCGCATTGCTTCTTCGTGAATCTGATCTCTGCGCACTTTGCATGAGTCCATTGAGCACAATTACTGCACTGAATCGAGTCTGATTTGACTAATTTTTCACAGAAAACGCAGAATTGTCTGGTCGGGTTTTTGGGATCCCAAAACGTTAGTGACGGATACCTATGACATCGCAAAAGTTGTCCGTCTGTCTGTAAGCACGATAACTCTCGAAGGGATTGAGATATTTTGATGAAACTTGGCGGGAGGATTGGTTGGGTCAAAGTACAGGTCAAGTTCGGAGATGGGCTCTGTAACTCTATAGCCCTATATTTGAGGGTGGGGGAGGGGTTTCAAATTAAGGGGCAAAACAAATATTTTTTGAAAGCTTTTTCGATAGTTGATATAGGGGTAAGGAGACACGCTGAATCCAAATATGAAAGTTATTTTCTCGCCGGACAAGTAATTCGCCCGGAATCCGGCGAAAACCGGAAAATTTGTTAAAAGCAAAAGTTTTACTTAAAGTTGATTAGATGTTCGATTTAGGGGTAAGAAGACATGCTGAATACGATGGTGAAAACCATTTTCTCGCCGGACAAGTAGTTCGCCCGGAATCCGGCCAAAACTGGAAAATTTTTTAAAAGTAAAATTTGTATTTGAAGTTGATTAGATGACAGATTTAAGGGTAAGAAGAGACTCTGAATCTGTATATGACGATCATTTCTTATCCGGACATATAGTTCGTCCGGAATCCGGTTGAAACCGGATTTTTTTGATAAGTTAAAGTTTTATTTGAAGTTGATTAGATGTTCTTTATAGGGATAAGGAGATGCGCTGAATTCGTTTCTGAACTATCTTTTCTTGGCTGGACAAGTAGTTCGCTCGGAATTCGGCCGAAACCGGAAGTTTGGCGGAAGTAAAGCAGGAAGTTTCGGAAAACGCAGAATTGTCTGGTCGGGTTTTTGGGATCCCAAAACGTTAGTGACGGATACCTATGACATCGCAAAAGTTGTCCGTCTGTCCGTCTGTCTGTAAGCACGATAACTCTCGAATGGATTGAGATATTTTGATGAAACTTGGCGGGAGGATTGGTTGGGTCAAAGTACAGGTCAAGTTCGGAGATGGGCTCTGTAACTCTATAGCCCTATATTTGAGGGTGGGGGAGGGGTTTCAAATTAAGGGGCAAAACAAATATTTTTTGAAAGCTTTTTCGATAGTTGATATAGGGGTAAGGAGACACGCTGAATCCAAATATGAAAGTTATTTTCTCGCCGGACAAGTAATTCGCCCGGAATCCGGCGAAAACCGGAAAATTTGTTAAAAGCAAAAGTTTTACTTAAAGTTGATTAGATGTTCGATTTAGGGGTAAGAAGACATGCTGAATACGATGGTGAAAACCATTTTCTCGCCGGACAAGTAGTTCGCCCGGAATCCGGCCAAAACTGGAAAATTTTTTAAAAGTAAAATTTGTATTTGAAGTTGATTAGATGACAGATTTAAGGGTAAGAAGAGACGCTGAATCTGTATATGACGATCATTTCTTATCCGGACATATAGTTCGTCCGGAATCCGGTTGAAACCGGATTTTTTTTATAAGTTAAAGTTTTATTTGAAGTTGATTAGATGTTCTTTATAGGGATAAGGAGATGCGCTGAATTCGTTTCTGAACTATCTTTTCTTGGCTGGACAAGTAGTTCGCTCGGAATTCGGCCGAAACCGGAAGTTTGGCGGAAGTAAAGCAGGAAGTTTCGATCACTATCGTCAAAATAGATATGGCTTATACAGGTATATCTGAACTTGATTTTTTCAGATGATTAGCCTGGAGAAGACTGGATCTGGCGTAGACAAGACCTAGTTGTCTGGGTCAGATATAAAATTTTTGGGATCCCATCGAAAACTTTGGTCTTGTTCTTCGCAGGTTTCACAATTTTACCGCATTTCGTCATGGTTTGGCTATGTTCAGTGAAAGTCGTCTACACGAGGGGGGGGGGGGGCGCCTCGGTCCCGGTGCTCAGCATTGTGCCAACCTATAAGATTAGACAGCAGGGGCAGAATATTACTTAGATAAAAGTCTTCAAACATATGTTAAAAAATGTAAGAGGTGTTGCATTCGTCACATCACTTAGCAATCCGTGTGCGCGGTCTATCGCATCATTACAAATAAAAACCTCGACCGAGGAATCCTTCTGGGTGGCTACCTTTTTTATTAGAAAGGATATTCACTCAATAACGCTCCTGGAGAAGCGAAAAATTTTCGAGAATGGTAAAGTAAACAGACTTACTGAGTACCGTTTGGTGTCAGTCGGACCCCCCCGCTCATGGTTACTTCTCTCTTTTCCAGAGTTAGTAACGAAATGGTGTTCACTGTAGGGACACCTAGCGCTTGAGGGGGGAGTTGGAGGGGGGGGGGGAACTGGAAATCGTATGACATATTCAGAGTGGACGGATCGAGATGAAACTTGGTGGAAGAACAAGCACAGGTCCTACCCGTACGGAAATTTCCCGCCTCGATTTCTGTTTTCCGCCTGAAATCTGGTCGAAATCCAGCTCGATGCCGAGATTTGGGCCTGAAATCTTGTTCGTGGTGGATTTTCAGGGCAAGATTGAGGCAGAAAAGTAATTTCTCCCCGATTCCTCCTTGGAAAAAAATCGGGTTCTAAATTCTCTTCCGCGATTTTACCCCGTTTTCAGTTTTTAAGAGTGAGATTGGCCCGGTCATCAAAAATCTTCCCCGAGTCGCCCATGAGACAGTTTTCGTCCACAATTTCGACCGACAATAATTTGTCGGGCCGTAAATTGTGTTACACATTTCAGCTGAATTCGACCTGAACCCGAAGAGGTTTTCGAAAAAGATTTTCGATGTTTGGGAGAGTGCGTGGAACTTCTGACGCATAGTGCGAACACACGTATCAGCATTTCCCGGTTAGCTTAGATTTTCTGTACTTCCATCAAGTTGAAATCTTGATCTTCCATCATCACGTTGAAAATCTCTACTAAAGAAAATCTCTCTAAAGGGGTAGCCGAAAATTGGTCAACAAATTTGTCCTTACCCCCAAATGTCTCCTTACCCCTAAATCAACTATCTAGCTTTCAAAAAAAAAAATTGACCCTAAATTTGTAACACCTCCCCCACCCTCAAATATAGGGCTACAGAGCCCATCTTCGAGCTTGACCTGTTCCCTCCCACCAAGTTTCATCAAAATATCTCAGTCGCTTCAAGAGTTATCGTGGTTACAGATGGACAACTTTTCGATGTCATAGGTATCCCTCCACTTACGTTTTGGGATCCCAAAAAGAAATAAAAGCTCATGTGGCACTTGCAAGGTTAGTTGGCACGCTCTTCCGGACGGCTCTCCTGTGACCCCCCATAACACTTTCTGGGAACAAAGCTATCATACCTTTCTGTACATGCTGGACACTATTATCAGCCTTGACAATTCTCTTGAGTCTCTCTATTTCAGACGCTTGTTCCATCACTTTGCCTTGTAGCTTTGACACATTTTTCTTCAGTTCACGGTTTTCTAGCATCACTTTGAAATGGTTTTCAGACTCAGAACCAGAACTGTCAGAGTTCGGAATGTCCTCCTCACTTGCTACCTCTGCATTAATCTCCTCTGTTAGAAGCTTTGAAACTACTTCTGAAGCCTTTAGGTTTGCCATTCTCTTGGCCTGGTCTTGTGTTTTTTTTTGGTCTCACTTTTCTGAAGTTCAGGTTGTTTCCCAATTATCTGAATACTTTTCTGTTCTGTTTTCCTTGTTCAGCCAGCTTCTTTGGGCTCAGGTTCCATTCTGGGTTCCATCTTCCGAGACAAGGACTCCATACTGTCTAAAAAACAGTTAAAATCATGCATGGGACATGATCACATTTTAGAGCAGTACCAATCTGAGACAATGATGGACATTATTTAGATGACCAATAAATAAATGTTCATGATTTTTAAATGGGTTGTGCAAGTCCAAAGTTGGACCGGACAACTTTGGTGAGAGAAAATAAATAGATCCTGCTCCTTCTCTTAGGGCCCCAACCAGTAACCAACCCCTGGAGCAATCTTTGCACTTCTAGCTTTTTATTGTTATTGTAGATTTATTTCCCACCATAGTGCACAAATGTACAAAGATGTAGTAATTAAAAAAGATAAGTCAATAAGGAACGGAAAAAAATACCACTACTGGCAACAACAAAAATGTAAGAAAAATAAGGAATCAAGAAAACACACTGAGGAATTACATTAAATGGAGCATGCACTGAGTTAAATTAAGGCTGTTCTTAAAGCGCTATCGCCTTTCCAGAACTGTAGGTATGGGTCATTCTGCTCTATACTTGCTGGACAAACTATTTGTTGGTTACTGATTAGGTACATCATTACTTGCAATAAATTCTTGGAAAGCGCTCTATGTAACTAATCTTTCGGTGTTCGGCCATCAGCCAAGGACCAAAAATAGATGTTCCATCATCAAAAGGATATGTCACGGTATGTAGGCTACCCGCGTCGCGGTACGCGGTTCCGTTCGGGTCTCTTCTTGACCCTATCTCCGAACGGTACTCTCCGAAGGAATAGGTTCGAATCTGTGGAGGGGGAAGTTCGGACGGTTGTCCTAGGTTTTACATTCGGTAACCACTGTCTAGAAAATACACTTACATTTATTGGTGAACTCGATCATTATTTACATCCTTTTCAATCACTGATTATGTTCCAGCTCCTCCAAAGGTGATCCTGACTAAAACTGCATCTAATTCACTAAGTGTGACGAAGACTGACTATCGTCAATTAAGAGTTGATTAAGAGCCCGCGAGTCCCAACTCCTGGCTTATATATTTCCTTGATCCCGGATATGCTTACTTTCTTAATTCTTGAAACATTTAGCAATCTTGCTAAATGCGTGAACCCAATATTGCTTACCTTGGTTCATGAAACATTTAGCAATCTTGCTAAATTCGCGAGATTCTAATTCTGTACTCGTCATCTAAACGTCATCTCGTGGTGACGTGTGCCGAGGGAGTTGTGACTCGCAAGTTTACATTCTAGTGTTATGATTATTCACTGAACGAATTGCTAAACCTAAATTAACATTCGTTACAGATATGCGGTTGAAAATCATAAAAGGATCCACTAAAATAGGAGACAATGAGGTTGAGGTTAGTATTACTTCTGTATTGTTGTAATTTTTTTAATTCTGCCTACTTGGTGTGTACTAGGTACAGCAGCTTCAGTAATTCCGCCACTGTTTCAATCCCACTTCATTGGTATTTATTAGATGTTCTGACTACTGCAGTACAGAGGTAGAAACAGAAACAAACCGATAGGCCAGATATCATTTGGAAGAGGAAAACTCCGTCAGCTCAAGTTTTGGCAAGGTTAAAGAAACAAAACCAACCAGAGAAATGAAAGTGGAAACTGAAGATGTGTGCAGGGGAACAACCAAAAATCCTTTAGGATAAATATTACAGAACTACAATGCAGTGAAAATTAACTAATCTATCATATAGGCTAGTGCATGGAGATCAGTTTGTGGGGTTCATCTTGCAAGCCTGAGACAGAAGACAATTCGTGCAACGACATGGCCCAGCGGTTTGACATGGGTTTAACCCATGATTTTTGGATGCCCTACGCCTAATGCTGGATACACTATTCGAAACGCTGGATACTCCAACCCCATTATATATTGCTGATTTGAGTGAAGCGCAGAAATCAACCAATCAGAATTCCTTTTTAGGTTAGAGATCAGTAGAGGTATGCCTATTTACCTTAAATTACCTTAAATTGCACTTCGGAGCAATCTAAGATATAATCCTGATGCGATGCTCCTGCGCTATTTGAACACCTCTTTCAGTTTTTCCATAATTGGTTTTGCTTCTTGCTCACAAAACAGTCAAACAGAAAGAGAAAATAACAAACTTGGCGTCAGTGAACAGCTAACTATTTCAGCAATCCTTTTATCACCAAAATAAAACTTGAATTTTTTTTTGTAAATAAATCAGTCAAATTTTAAAACTTCTCCTTCCCTTTTAAAATTCCTTCTTCCATTCACTGGTTTAAACGAGGTAAATATGGTTTGATTTACTTGCTTAAAGCCCAAGGGCCATCATACAAAATACAAAAAACAACAAACAAACAAATATCTCCCCCCACAAATCCTAATTACAAAAACTCTTCCCTGTGATTCCATCCTATACGCCAAAACCTTCCAAGTTGCCTAACCCCAAATACACTTTTATCCTTAAACTTTTCAACCAACCAACCTTCCCCGAAAATTCCCTCCCCAAATATTTCAACTCTTAAATCATTCAACTCTACACATTCGCACATGAAATGAAACAAATTCTCATCCACACAACCACACATTGGACAAAAGTAAAGACCACTATACCGCCCCTTAGCACTACCCATATAACTTCTCCGTATTCCCAACGGAAGGCTATCACTACGAGCGCTTACCATTAATTTTAATTCCTCAGAAGATAACCCTCCCTAAAAAAACATCTCTAAACCCCGACACTCTTTGGCCTTAGCGTAAAGATACATCGACGGCTTAGAATCCTTCTCATGATGCCATTGTTGGATTTCTTGATCTTGTAGGACACGCTGAACCGCCTTACTTACCTCGCCTTGGGAGGCACCTGGACCCTGGCCGTCACACCACTGGTCAGATAACCCGCATTGATCCAGGATGTTTTTTTTTATCTGGAGTGGCCATGAATAACATGAAGGGTCTCTTAAAGCCTCTAAATACGCAGCTTTCAAAGGTCTTATTCTAGGTAAACTAATAATTTTTTCCCAAAATCTTACCATCCGGACAAGCCTGCTACTACGTAATGAAAATAATCCTAGATCACCCTTTAGAACTAAATTACAACTCTTCTGTGATAGCCCTACCACTCTTTTGAAATATCTATTTTGTACCACTTCTAGCCTAGCCCCTGCATTAAAACCCCACAATTCTGCCCCATAATGCATAACCGATTTCACTTTCGTATTAAAAATTTCTTTATGAAACTTCATATCCTTAATATCTTTCAAATTACTACGCAGAATACCATCCACACATCTGTTACCCTTCACCAAAACACTCCACGTGCTTACCAAACTTTCCATTCGATGTTAATTTAACCCCCAAATAAATGAATGATTCCTTAATCTCGATATCTTTACCATCCAAACTTACCCTATCCTTAGAACTTACTTTCCCCCCCTTACGAAAAACCATCATTATTGTTTTATCAGCATTTAAAGTTAATTTTTTCAGTCTTAAATATTCATTCACAAATTCCAACAAAAACTGGAGATTTTCCTTTGATTCCGCCACCAAAACTATGTCATCGGCAAATAATAACATACACAGCTCTACCACATCAACACAAATCATAGGTGCATTTTTAGCTCTTAAAAATACTGACAAGTCATGAATATACAAAGAAAAAAGCTTAGGAGAAAGCGTGCATCCTTGCTTCAAACCAATTCTAGACACAAAACATTTCGACAATTTCCCTGCAACCCGCACTACCAACTTCATGCATCTATACATTTGGACTAACAAAAAAACAAAAGGGGATGGGAGGCCCATGTCCAATAGCCACACCATCAACAATTCTCTGTCTACATTATCGAAAGCTCCCTTTACATCCAAGAAAGCAACAAATAGTTTTCCTCCTCTCCGATTAGTATACTTACGAGGTAAAGCACTTAAAATAAAAATCTGATCAATCGTGCTATAACCCTTCCTGAATCCCGCCTGAAGAGGGGCTAATACCTCCTTTTTTTCTATCCAATCACTTAAACGAAAATCTAAAACTTTACAAAATATTTTACTAACAGCGTTCCCTAGATGAATAGCCCTATAATTATTATGGATAGACTTATCACCTTTCTTAAATATCGGGATAACTAATGATGTATTCCACAAATCCGGCCACTTTCCTTTTTCAACAACGCATGAAAAAATAACAGCCAGAACACTTATTAAATACACTCTACCCCACTTCCAAACCATCGTAGGGATTCCATCCACCCCTTGCGGTGACCGTCCTTTCATATTCTTCATAGCCTTCCAAACTTCAGACTCGGTAACTGGATCTATCAAACCAATATCCACCTCTTCTAAAGGGTAACTAACACTATTTTCTAAACTAGCCTCCCATTCTTCCGAAAAAATCGCGTCCTTACGGTCTGCCCCCTCTTTTTCCATATAATAATCCGGCCATGTACTAGATTCCGGGATCGAATCATTTTTAAAATCTGAAAGTGAACATTTAATCTCGTTCCAAAAAGCCGCACCCCTTTTTTTAATGTACGATTCCATAATTCTTCTATTTTTCTGAATTTACCACTCTTCTTTCTTCTTTTTAATTATTTGTTTATATTCCTTCCTAGCCTTTCGATACTGGATTAAATGCTCCTTCCGATTTATCTCACGGCTTGTCCTTACCGCTTCTAGACATAGACTCACGTCCTTCCTCTTATTTTCGCAATCACTATAAAAAAAAACCTTTACCATGCAGATTCACATGTAGATTCTTTACCAATAGGGATTACCCTATTATAAACAAGTTCAACTAACAGCGTAACTGCTTGTTCTGCATCACCCTTTTCCGCTGTTCTTACACAATTTTCTAACTCCTGTTCTACATCTGGGATTCCTAAGCACTGGCTCAATCTTGACTCCAAGTCATTAACCGAGCCTATACGTAGAGGTTTCCTTACATCTTCTGCTGTAGGCCTACTATTAACAGGCCTAATACAATGACCATTTTCTCTCTGTTTATCCAACCCTCGTTCTCCAACAAACCAAACTCCGATTGGCACGTGGTCAGATCCCACCACATCCAAAATTCTGAGATCTCTTCACCAAGGCCAAAGATGCTTATCAACTATTACATAATCAATTACGCTCGGCCTAACCCCTGAAAAACAAGTAAAACCTCCCGATTCCTCCCCTAACCTCCCGTTCATAATAACTAAATTTTCATACCCACAAAAGTCTAATAGATTCGACCCCCACTTATTTTTCTTACGCTCATGGTCTTTACTTCTCCTTCTTCCAACATTCATTCCATCATCCAACACTTCTACATCCATACTGGCTATCCTTGGAAGATTTTCCGGATGCTCCCCAACCACAAACTCCTCAAGATTACTAATATAAGCGTCGAAGTCTCCTAAAAAAATAAAAGAAACATTAGGATACTTCCCACTCAAATTAACCTTTTCATTTATAAGGATCTCCCAAACATCTTCCTTTGAATAACAACTTGTTTGTGGTGGGATATACACACTACAAATTACAATACATAATTTCCCTATCCGAACTCTTACCCAAACAATGTTTTCTGACTTACTAGATATCCTATAACACTCGTCAAACGCCATTTTCCGGACAAATAAACAAACTCCCCCGTATACTCTGCCGTTTCTAGACTTATTTCGCTCCACTGCAAACACCTCATAATTCCCATACGTTAGAGTCCTCTACGGCTCGCACCATGTTTCTACTAAACTGATAATGTCCCACTGACCTACTTTACACAAACACTCTAATTTTTCTCGTTTCAGTCCTTGGACGTTCCAGTGTACCGCCTTCAGAATATTACGCGACTGGCCCTCGTAATCCTATCCATCCATACCTAATTCGAAAAATTCCTCTCTACTCATTTCGCTTTCACCTTGATTACCACCTCCCGGGACGATGTCTCCAGGATTTCCAGCTTCAAAATTACCAGTATCCACATATAGCCAGCATTTGGCATAGGGTATAAAAAAATCAGCGGTGGGAGACTGGACAAAAAATTCTACCCTACAGTAATAACATTAACAAAGTACTGCAAGTTTACCAGAAAATGCCATGACCTGACACGTGTAAATCTGTCCAGCATAATAGGCTTTCTTAAAAACTGCTTTATCTGACAAATCTCTTCTGCTCCCTTCACAAAAATCAGAATAGGTGATTATTCCCAAGATTTCCGTCCCATTTTCTCATGCCATTCCACTAAAGCAAACTCAAACCCTTCCATGGTTGATGATTTCAGTTTATTTCTCTTTTCTTCAGGGTTATCAATTAACTTCCCACTTGACCTAACTCTACTAATAATCTTTCTCAGTTTCTGGTATTGTGATATTTTACCCAATTCGTTACTGCTGCGTAACTTCTGTTGCTGCTGTTACAGTAGGGCGATATTCAATATCGATATTCAGACCAAATATAGATACGTGAACACCGATACTGAAAATGTTTCGACTTTATATTTTTTCTGGGTATTGTAAATACTCTAATATAATTTATTGATATCGATGACGATTATCTAATGTCGAAAGTGAAAATATCGATATGTTAAAAAATTCGAATATCGCCCAAAACTTCCGTTGACAATCTTCTTCTTCTTTGAATTTTAGCGCAAAGACTTGGATTTAATGGATTTATCCATTTTTGACAAATGAATCGAGGTTTTCTCCCATGGTCGTCTACTGCCGCTAGGCCAACATCTAGATCTACTCACTGCAGAGACGGAAAATTGTTTAATATAATAAGTCCTAACTCTTCTCATCAAGAAGAGATACAAGAGCCGTTGCTAGCAAACGAAGGAGATTTGGAAGATGAACCAAGCTTTGCTGATAATATTCATGCAAACTATAATATTTCCCAGCAAATCGAGGTAAATGAATGAACTTGCTCCATGTGTCTTTGTTCGGGTGCAATGCTTCCAATCGACCCGCCCCAGTAAATAGTGGCAGCCCTCCAGAATAAAGTAAATTTGTTCTTTATTTACAGAAGAAAGTTTATATCAAAACTACTGCAATCGCCAGGCACGTCGTTCACCTTATTTTTTTTAATTTTTGAAAGTATCCCGATCCGATAATCCGCGGCTAAACAATTTAGATTGATCTTAACTGTGATTACCAAGTGTTCTTGTCAGGGGCATATGTACTGGGCTGAAAGAATGTTCGGTTCTCAAACAAGCTTTTCTAGCACTCATGAGCTGAGGCCCTAGTTGTGCAAAAAATACAAAGCCGTAGCTTGACTTCGAATATAGTTCACACCCATATATGATAAAACAGATCCTATGACCAAGTCTAATAGGAAATTTTAGCTCTTGTCTTTTCTTCCGGGATGACACGAATGGATCACCCGTGGCTGCTTCTTCCGGAAACAGGGAAGGTCGATCGTCTCGAAAACTCTTGTACAAGGACGCCAAACTCACGGGTGAAGAAAGTGATTTTTGATAAAAGCATTGGTTCTCCGGTATTCCCTGACAAAAGAATGCGAACAGCAGTTAACAAAGGTCATTGAACTTCATATGCCAACAGGAACAGGTGGTCTTGACTCAGTCTACATCAGAGGAAAGCGTTTTTCGAATAAGACAGACTTACTTACAACAGCATTTCTATTGCGAAAACTGCATCACTTCTGTCAGTTTTAGTGAAGATTCGTCGGCGAACATTTGCGAAGTCTGTAACTGTGTAGTTGAAAAAAATACTTGCCAAACAAATGGGAATTTTTACCTTTACTATCCTGTAAGGGAACAAATGACAGCATTCCTGCAAATCCCAGAATTTTATGAATGTATCGAGGCAAACCAAAGCGCAAAAGATTTTGGAGAACATTACGATACTATTCTTCGAACCTTCCCGAGACGAGATCGCGCGTCTTTCCGCCATATTAGACTGAATCCAAGCTGGGATGGCATTTCAATATTTAAATCGTCACCCTGGGAGATTTGGCTTTCTCAAAGCTTGATTAAAGAATTCCCGTTGCAGCTTCTGAGGATTTATGCCATGCCCAATGCAATTTGGTTCGGAAAGACGAAACCGACTTGCTACTGTTTTATGAAGGCCCAAGTCGAGGAGCTTCCTCCGATAGTATTCGACGGTAAAGAATACTACGTTTTCGCGCCAACGTTTACTATGGACCTTCCGGCAAGGGCAATGTTCTGGGACATGAAATACTTCAACGGCGAATATTCATGTACTAAGTGCTTACACCGTGGAATAGTTGTGGAAAAAGGAAATGGGTATGTTCGGACCTTTCCGAATGTTTCCATGCACGAGCGAGAGACTCGAACTCACCAGCAAACAATCAGGGACGCGCTAGCAGCCACGGAATTGAATCCGGTCCATGGACTGAAAGGCGCCAGCGCAGTCCTCCTCATTCCATATGTAGACTTCGGCTCCTTACACTGCTTCTACCTTAGAATTGAGAGGTCGGAGTTGGCGTTCTTCCTCGACTCTGAGAACCACTCACAGCCAGGAAAAGGCGGATTGGAAAGGGAGTGAATTCAGAGCCTTCTCTCTCGTCTACAAACCGTTTGTTTTTTCTGGAATCCTGTCTGCTTCGTAGCCTACTATCAGCTTAGTGTCCTTCGTTCTAGTGCCTTGGCTCTGGCGGAAAAATCCGTTCTTGACGATGGAGAGCTACTTCTTTTTGAAAAAGTCTTCGAGTATATTGTAGCGCGAACAGAAGTTCTTTTCGGAAGAGAAGCAGTGAGGCTGAACATGCACACTCTGACTCATGTTGTCTCTTCAATCAGAAACTGTGGAGCCTTGTCGAAGACTACAACGTGTCATTTCGAAGACGTTTCTGGGAAGATCAAGGCTTTGATCCGTGGAACCCGGGGCGTCCCGAATCAAATGCTACAGAAATTCAAGAGTCGGACTGATATACAGTGAAGAACCGACGAAGTTTTTGAAAGAGACAGCACTGCTTGGCGTACCATGAAATAATTCCTGACTGTTGGACAGCGCAGAGCCACTACTTCAGTCAACGAACTCAGTGGGATTCTTTTATTAGGTAAACAAAGAACCTCCAAGCTTACTGCACATCAGAAAAACGCCATCCTGGTGAGAGGTCTGCCACTGTTTGAAAGTGACTGCGTTTCTCACTGTGGGTTTCTGTACAAAGGCTTTACGATGAATAGCCACGCGTACACACGGTTCAAAAGGAGGGCCAATGTTTACGTTGCGACACACGACGGATATTTTGAAACAGACAGCATCTGCATCGCAAAGACAGTTGGGGAGCGCAGCGCTACCCCCTGCCTCTTGTTCGGTTATCAGTGGCGGATAGTGAAGCCGGTTTTTGTTCAAAGGTTCAATTCACTCTTTGTCATGAAGTCTGAATTTTTGAATTATGCTGAGAAGCTTCACGAAGACCTCCGCGTCATTCAAGTACAGGACACACTGTACCCGGCTTTTTTTTTATGAAGAAGTCAGATTCACATGAAGTGATTATTGGCACACTGCCTGTAAACCTTTATCTCGACTGAGATTTTCTGTAAACTGTCTGTACATATATTTCCTGGAAGATTCTACTGTTATCAGTATTGTGAATGTATACGATTTATGATTGTATTTTTTTTAAACATGTCTGCCATGCACCAGATAACTTAAACGAAGTCTAACTATAGAGCTATTTGAAGGAACCATATATCGACAGTTACAGTAGCCTGAAAGCATTTTTCCTTCTCCGAGCTGCATCCACGCTAAGTAAACAAATACCCCGAGAGGTTAGAACACTCATTCCGCAAATATCAGTGTGAACACACGATCAGGATTGGGTTCTCGAAACTGCAGAATCCAATGTGGAAAAGTAGAGATTTTCAACTAATGGAAGTACAGCTAAAATCTAAGCTGGCCGCTGCGGGAAATGCGCTGATACTGTGTGTTCGCACTATGCGTCAGAAGTTCCACGCACTCTCCCAAATATCGAAAATCTTTTTCGAAAACCTCTTTGGCTTTAGTCCGAATTCAGCTGGAATGTCTAACACAATTTACGGCCCGACAAATTATTGTCGGTCGAAATTGTGGACGAAAACTGTCTCATGGGCGACTCGGGGAAGATTTTTGAGACCGGGCCGATTTCACCTGAAAAACTGAAAACGGGGTAAAATCGCGGAAGAGAATTTAGAACCCGTTTTTTTTTTGAAGGAGGAATCGGGGAGAAACTACTTTTCTGCCTCAATCTCGCCCTGAAAATCTACCATGAAAACGATTTTAGGCCGAAATCGCGGCCATCGAGCTGGATTTCGACCAGATTTCAGGCGGAAAACAGAAATCGAGGTGGGAAATTTCCGTACGGGTCCACACAGGCTGAGGTCCCGTTGATCGATCTTTGTCTGCCGAGGAGCAAGTACACCAAAGTTGAACTTGATACCCGTCGTCAGGTCACGAATTTACCTCACTGGACAATCTGGGCCCAGATACTGGGTACCAGTGTACCTCCACAAAAACGATTCGCACATGGTTAAAAAAAATATAGTGTTCTTTAGAACTCTGCATCCCCCCTTGCAGTGCGTAGGGCAACCTTTCCTGCGGAGCCATCACAATTCGATACCCTCAGCTCTTCTTGAGAAAAGAGCAGTCGCGCCAAACCTTTCGTCATCTTTGAGAGAGAGCCTTTGGCGCACACCGAGGTTCTCTCGAATTTGCCTTCACACCCCGCAATAAATTCCTGAATAGCTTGGTTATTCGGAGGGATGCATTCACTGCTGACTGATTTCAGCGCATGGGCAGTACGTAGCGTGGTCGGGTGTATTCCAGCTTCCTGAAAGAACAACACATAACCCATAAGTACAGCCTTACAGTTTCGAGGACGATAGCTTGAGAGAATACCACGCCCCGCTACACCAAAAACCACGTAGAAACCAGCTGAGCAAGCTTGTTTACTATTATTATCACGACGTGGCGACTATATACCTCTGTTTCATGTTTCTTTTAAGCCATACAGTTTTAAGAAAATGTTTAAATTTCGAGTTAATCTGAAGCTCGTAAAACAGTATGAAGTATACTCGCATATGAAGCTCTGTAAGACATTTCGCATCCGCAACAGCCAAGAACAGCACTGATCTGGATCAGAGCAAGTATTAGCAAGGTAAAAACAAGTGCAATAAACCCAATTTTGGCCCTTTCAGCACTTTTTTAATGATGAACGACAGACCATTACTCATATGAGGGCAATGTCCTGTTTCCACCTAATTCGTGGGGAGTTAGACTTAAAAAACGAAGGACTGCTGAATCGACATTAGTTTCCAGTGTAGAACTTTTCCAGTTTTTTTTGGCGTTTCCTTGGGGACCTGGGAAATCGGTGTTTGTGGCAGGGATAGGCTAACATTGACCTTGGTGATGCAGCCTAGGCACGTGCAGCTTTCACTCCAATCGGAACTGTCTGTCCCAGCACACCAGCATGAAACTGCCATCCTTATCCCTGGCTTTGGAACTGGACCAAATTCGACGTCACCAACTGGTTACATTCGGGACATTTTTTAGTCATTTTGATATGGCTCACATACTACGTTGGCGCTTGGTCACACAATTCAAAGTAACACCGTAGAGTTCCGCGACCGCTAGATGGCGAACGTGTGCGCAGCGGGAAGATTTGAAAAGTAGTCACGACCTGCGCGAACGGTCACGTAAGCAAGACCGAAGGTTGCTGACTAGTGTTCATTAGATGGTGTTTGAAAAATATCGAATTTCAGAACTAAATATCTACAGTGTCAGTGGAGACACGCGAACGTTATGCAGTTGTAGGGTAACATGCATTATTGTGTTCATTTAAAGTAACAGCTTGGTCCATACTGGGCTGTATTTTCACTGTTATTCACAATCTGAGATTTAGTTAAAACCTGGTACAACGTCTAGTGTTGCCACGGTAAGATTCAAAATGCCCGCGATTGAAGCACATCTCCCACTATTTACTGTCTGTGTTCCAATTCAAAACTGTCTCAACTAAAACTACCAAACATACATACTACATACTATACATAAGGTACAGTGACCAGTAGGTCAATTTAAAGTTATCCAATTGTCATGAAATTTTCAAGTGCAAATCGTTTTTAAATGATAAACATAACAACATACAAACATAAAGAGTGTGTTCCACCCTACTTACCGTAGACTAAGTATTACGTCACAAGTTTTGGCTTCTTTTCTGGAAGTCATTATTAAATTTTTAGTAAAGTACCATGCCACGGGGCAATCCAGCCAATCACTCCGTAATTACCACGCTGACTAACTTCCGAGCATGGTTAGATACTATTAGTTACTATTTCGAGAAGGTTGGAACGGTCAGCTAATAACTGTTCGTGAGGCTGGAACGGAAATTGTAACTTGTAGTTACTTTTGGTAGAGCGGTGGAAGACGCTTAGAGTTTTCTGTCACACTGTTGCCACTAAAATCGGCTTGATGTATGAAGACAAAAAACAGCCTCCTTGAAGATGCAGATTACAAGGCTATGCCATAAGATCACATCTAAGAAACAAAATTCACATTAGAAACATAAAATTGGTTGCCGAATCATTCATGGCACGAAAGACAAAATAACTCAGTGTCACTGGCCCAGCCAGTGTTTGTCCAGGTCTATTGGATAGAAGCTCGCAAGCTCCTCGGGGATAGATGTTCTATGCATGGCGTCGGCAGCCATCACAGGTAACCCAGTAGACGCCCCTCCCATACTTATTACAGTATTCGCATCTCAACTCCCCCGAATCTTCGTTTCGCTACTTAGCCGTTGTTTCTTCTCTTCGCAGGTTGGCCTAAAGAAATTTATGGGTCACTTTCCCTAGTTGCGTTTTTGATAGCCTGTCGTGACGCCTGTCACTCGCCGGTCTGCTTAATTGTCGTTTTCGATCGCCTTGTCAGTTCGCCTGGCACCTTAATTCCCGTTTTTGGTGAAACCGAGATCTTGTCCTGTCGCCGTTCCAGAAGTCCTGGGAGTGAAACGGCGAACTGCCTCGGCGAGGTAGTTTGCCTGTCCTGTCTTGAAAACTTGGCAGAAAATTCGAAAACTAAGGTGGAGGGAGAAAATTTAGAACATGTACCAGAAGGCAGCTCAAACCCATGCAACTCAGAAGAAGTAGTTTTTGTTTGTGGTTACAAGGAAGGACTTTTTACAGTCAAGTGTAAGTTGTTTTGTATTTGGACTTGTAGGACCAGAATACCAGATGGATAGGATACTACAAACTACAAAGACTTACCAGGCCTCTTTATTCAAATGTACGCAAGGGGATACAACCACTGTGCTTAAAAAAACTTGGTTTGTTTGACATTTTGTTTTCAATCCTACTCAACAATGATCTGGTTGTTCCTTTCTTTCTTTTCTTTTTACGTAAAATACATTGCTACGTAATCATCCTATATTTGCGCAACCCTTAGTAAACTTGTGCAAAGACTAAACCACAAGGGTTGCATTTGGAACATCAGATACAATCCATGTACTGCTAACAACTACTAAAAATGCAACAGAAAAAGGCTGGTAGCAATGGTCATGCTCAGGCTATATGGGTTAACCTGATAGCAGTATCCTATGAAAGGTGTAAAATAAAATTGGAAACAGAAGCTGGTACAAAAGCAACGTGACCATGGTCAGCAGGTGTCTAGAAGAAAGGCGTTATTTTGTAACATAGCAGCCTCATTTAACGAAAATGCTGGACAAAGTATTGAAATACAGGCATATATTTTATTCACATGGGGTGGCGCAGATAGCAAGGTATCCTGTAGGCTACTTACGGTGGTTTGGTAAATAATTTCAAGTTGGGGTATGCTTATTTAAACACACTGTATTGCTGTTTTAGCTAAATGGTAGAGTGAAGTCCAAAATACTAAATCAGGTCTGTCCAGGAGACCTTAATTAGCTACTTTGGCTAACTGGTAACTCATATTTGCCACAGCATGTGCCCAAAAATAGCACTGTCCCATGTCATCAAATGTTCATATAAGCTTAGCCTAACAGACTGCACTGCTCCGCCACAGCAAGTGCCAAAAAATAGCACTGTCCCATGTCATCAAATGTTCATATAAGCTTAGCCTAACAGACTGCACTGCTCCCAACAGTTGAAACTATACCTGACAGAAATAACACCAAAATCTTTGCTGTAGTGACAGTGACACAGAAATCTAAACATGTCATGTTAATGGTATTTTCTTAAGGACAGCCAGAAATTGCCCCAAAAATGAACTCTAACTGGTTGGTTTAACTTTGGTATACTTGGTTTAAATAGGCAAGAAAGGAACAAAATTGTATCCATAACCAGAAAACTGTTAGTGTTTCTTGCAGGACTTGGATATCATTCTCAGTTTGCTGCTTAAATTGTACATTACCTTACCTTACTGCAAATTCAATACATAATCAGAGTTAAGCACATAATATTTTAACTGTTGTGAAACGGACAAGCAAAAAGCTATGGCTACTCATAGCAGAAAGCAGAAAGGATTATTTTGTAAATGATAATGGGACAAAGGCTATTTGAAAGAAGCAAAGGGAAGAAATGTAGAATATTCAGTTGCACTGATTTTTAATGAAGCCCATTTCTGAAAGATACTGAAAATATGAATAAATAGTTACAAGTATAGTTAGGTCAGTCGAACTTGGTTGCACTGTTCGTTGGGACATTTGGAATCAGAAACCTTCTTGCTACACTTTGTTCTCTAGGTTTTCAGAACTTTAGTCCTTGGTAGTTTAGTTACATAGTTCTCCTTGTTCCCCCGACAGGGTAGTTTGCCCCAGACTCTCAACACTCACTGTTTTTGCCAATGATTTATATATGATATATGAAAAATAGTTTTTCACTGAAGGAATTAATCAGAATTTGAACATTCATAGGTGCATTCCATGTGTGCTGACTTTGTCACCTTTCGTGATTATATGATCAGCCGTATTTTTGCAGATTCTGGCTGGCCTATCATACTACCCTTGTCAATTTAGACCTTTTTATTTTAGATGGGGGAGTTTATCACTCATGGACACATGAGGATGCGGTTGCAAACAACTACAGTACTGAGGATATGTTTCTGTCCCTGAAAGAAACCGGATGGAGTGGAGTCGACAAACCGCCAAGTGGCGAGTGGGTTGAAGCAATATGTACAGACGAATTATCTGCAACCCTTAATGGCTACCAACCAACAGGGGACATGGTTTGGGCAGCTGGTCGTGGCAAGAGCAAACTGACGGCTGAAAATGACGAGAAAGCGACGGAGATGCTATTGGAGCTCCTGAAAGAGCCCAGTAATTTAAAGAAGTTCCAAGGTGGGAGCACCCGTGGATTATGGGTCAAAATAGCCGACCGTCTGATGGAGTCGGGCTTTGTTTTGGGAGAGAAAGTTAAAGCCAGAGACAAGGTGTGCAACAAATACCAGAGTCTATGTAAGGCGTACCGCACCTACAAGAGCGAGTCGTCGGCTACAGGAAACGATACAAAAGAAAGGCCGAAGTATTTCGACGACATTTTTGATATTGAGGGGGGGGGGATTGTCATTCCAATGACCCACCTGTGGTCATTGACTCGATGAAAAAAGCCCACATACCTGCACTGTCCTCGCCTCAACTCAAGCGTCGATATACGTCTGATGATCAAGGTTCGACGTCTTCTAGTGTTGGTGTTGTGCTGAACCCAACCCCAAGTAATGACCCAGTCGAAATTAAAGTTCAAGATGCACCGAAACCAAGTAAAGGAATCAAGTCTTTGCCAGGGAAGTCTAGACGGACGGATTTTCCCGAGTCCAACTCTGAACAAGACTGCTCTGATGTCGAAGAAATTAAGACCACCCCCGTGAAAAAGGGAAGATTCAGTTCGAAAAAAGAAACCTCAAACTTTTTGGAGAGGTTCAGTAAGAAACAAGAAAAAACAGTGAAGAGAATGCAGAATATAGGAAGTCCACTCTGTCCTATCTCAAATCGTTCCAGGAGAAGCGTGAGAAAGCAAGAGAAGAGGAGAAGGCATATAGAAGAGAACGGGATGCAAGGGTTCAGAAACAGACGGATCAGTTTCTTGGGCTGTTTGCACAGTAAGTGAAAGGAAACAGCAAGAAAGCTAAAAAGCGTGACTCCTCTGATTCGTCCTCTTAAGTGATTTTGCCTAGCTAGCCATTTTTACATTTGTTGCCATTATTTTGCATATCGTTGTTATCCTTTCCTGCTAGTACAAAGAATACAACATCTGATGCTGTGAAAATTGTACCTTAACTGAATTTTGTACCGTTTTAGTCATAGAAGTCGATTTTAGTTGTTTTTATTGACAATACTTAAAATAAACAAGAATATCGAGCTGGTCTTCCTATCAAATTCAATTTACAAGGACTGGGCGATCAGGTCCCTTTTGCTCCTGGCTGCGTTCGTGTTGCTCACGATTGCGCTGCTAGAGGTCTGAAAGTTTTGTGGCACATCGTGTTTCCTTTCGTCATACCATCTAGCGAACCCATCTTCATGTATCTGACAGATGTTATGTAACACACAACCACTTGTAATAACATAAGGTGTAAAAGATAATTCTGTATCAACAGATTGAAGTTTCCGCCACCTTCCTTTGAGCAATCCAAACGCATGCTCGATGACGATGCGAGCAGACGAGAGCTTCACGTTGAAATTGGTCTGAACTGTAGTGAGATTTCCCACGGTCTTGTATGGCGTCAGAATATGCTCTGTCAACGGATATGCCGAGTCGCCAATAATATGTCCATCAATTGGTAGCAAGGACTGTGGATTTGAAAAAAGGACTTTCCCTATTTCACTATTTCGAAGAACTCGAGCATCATGGCAGGAGCCAGGATACCCGGTAAATATATTCAGGAATAGCTTATTCGAGTCACAAATCCCTTGCAGGATAAAGCTGTGAAACCCTTTCCGATTGCAGTAAGATTTCTGCTGGTCCTTATCTTTGCATACTATTGGTATGTGTGATCCATCAACAGCACCAACTACACCAGGGAAACCAAATTTTTGGAGGAATCCAGTCACTTTTCTGCTGACATCAGTTGCGTTTTTCGGCCAGAATATGAACTTAGGAGCTAGCTCTGTTAGCATGTAACATATTTTCCTGACACACATGTGAACTGTTGATTTTGCAACTCCAAATGTGTTGCCAACCTGTCTCATGGAGCTCATATTCCCCAAATACCAGAGGGTAATCTCGAGTGCTTTTCCAAGAGCTATAGGTTGGTTCTTGGGCTTATTACCGCTCTTAGACGGTTCTGAATGGAACTGCTCATGGGGGAAATATCTTTCACTCAGGTCACTTTCAGTGAGAATTTTCTTGAGTGCTGCAAACGTTGTTCTGGTAAGTCTGAAGTGCTGTTGGAACCTGTTGTCAGTCATCTGTGGGACGATGACTTCACTGTAATTTGTGATCTGTACATATTCCTGAAAAAAAAAAGAATTCACAATTGCTCTTAAGTTGAGGCAGAAAAAATGAAGTTCTGAAAGCCAAAAGGAAACCAACAAGTAACAATTCAGATTTAACACAGCAACTGAGGTAAAACAAACCTTTTATTTGTCATATAGTACAAAAGGCCTCCCCAATAAAAGCATTTCTTGGAAGATTATACTTCATTTTGGTAATTATCTTCTACTAGTCAATTACAGTCGAAACCATTTCTTGGTTCTGATATCGACCACTGTGGCCGAATGTATTCCCAGTGCAACAATACAACTGGTAGGCCTATGTCTATGCCTTATGTTGGATCATAATTCTGATGCTGGATACCACCATGGTCATGTAGAAAGCTAGACACCTGTTAGTAGCCTACTCTGAGCGATTCCAAAATAAAGGAATTCTGATTGGTTTGTTTGTGAGGTTCACTTGAATCTTCAGTATTTTAATGGGGCTGAGTACACAGCATTAGCACAGGGTAGATCAAACAGTTGATTTACCTAGCCTGTGGCATAGGGTACCCGAAAATCAGGGGTCTGTGCAGGGTCTGTGGTAGAATGTGTGGCGCCACCTAGACCTAGAGAACTCAAATATGACTACAATTTTTCAGGAGGGACTGATGAAAAGTTCAAGACATTATCAACTGTAATGCACTGTACGTTGGATGAGTTGCAATTAAATTATTGCAAAAGGGTTCTAGATGAAATAGTAAGAGAATAGCATGTATGGTAAATTTCTGGGAAATGATTTTGATTATGCCTCAATCAAGACTAATAAAGGAGATTGTGTGATTGAAGGAAGGGGTCGTGGGCACACCATAATAAGTGTATTAATAGATAATACAGGTTTAAGTAATTAGTGGAATGAGGGGGATGGCCCAGGATTGGAGTTATGAGTGGTGTCTAGAGTAGTTGAACAGACAATCCAAGATCAGGAGATACAGACGTGGTTATCTGAGGTGGGAAAGTCTGAATCTCTGAGGCTATATGCCTAGGCAAAAGAGATAAGGGGGAAGGAAATTTATTTTACGTTCGGGGTTTTTGCAATTAGTTGGGTTGGATAATAGATATGAGGGCTGATGAGTTACCACTTGGTGCAAGAAGACTGCAAGAAGAAAGTATATTGGGAAAAAAGAGGAGAGATCAGGCTCTTACCTGCCCCATGTACGGTGAAATGAATGTGGATGCATGCAACCTTTTGTGTTACTGTAACTTACAACAAGGACTAAGAAATGTTGTGAAGTTCCTAAAACTAACTTTTAACACCAGACAGATTTTTTTGATGGACCAGTTCTATGTATAGCGTACATAAATTACCGGTACTAAGAGTAAATTAGAACTGTTAAGAGTATGTTAGTGTATTGTAAGATTGTACCCTTTTGTTGCAAGGTGGATCTAATGTGCAACTACATCATTCATTCATATAGAAAAATATGGATAGCCTACCTCTCTTTTTGAATTCACTGACACATTTCTTTCATTGCACATCTCTGTCCAAAGCATCTCCGCTTCATCTTCCAGTGAATCCTTTATCAGGCTGTCTAACAAATAAAGGACGAAGTCATCATCGTCATCTGAAGCCTCTGAATGATCGTTATTCAGCAATAACGTTCTACCTGTCTGCAGAATTGCAGGAAGTGGATCCATGTTTCTGAAGTTTCAAATGCTTCGCCAAAACGTGTTACCCGCACTAAATTCCGTTTTCGATCGCCTGGCAAGACATCAAGGCCAGGCGCCAGGCGAACGGCGTTATAAAACGACATTTAAGGAAGAACGGAGAACTGACAGGCGAACTGCAACAGGCGATCAAAACGCAGCTGCTGTTTTTCTGCCCCTTTTTCTTCGCTGGTAACTGCGATTATGTGGTAGCCTTTGACGGCTCGTCCTTTTTCTCACCTAGCTCTCAGATAGTTGATACTAGCATCATTTTTCAGTATTTAGTCATGGGAAGGCACGCTTTCTGATGGTCTTTGTCTCTGCTGGAGCTTGAATGTTATAATAAATAAATAAATAATAAATATAAATATATTCTTAATTTCCATAATAGCACAACATAATATGGCTAGCAGAGGATCTTCATGAAAAATTAGTAACGTCAAATATAAACAGTATAAGATAACAACCATCAAGAGTTAAAATGGGTAAAATAAGGCACAAATGATGATAAATATCGTTCAGACGAATTTACTAGGGTTGGGGTAATTTAAAGCTGGTTTTTCTTTTCAGTTTTTAGTCTAGTGATGGGCTGGTTGGGGTTGGGCGAATGGTAGTCTGTTAGTCTCACAGAACTTAATCGGATTGCCAAGTCACATTGATAACTTTCGCAAGCTGGAAAGGGAATGCTATTCTAAGTCATCATTCCCTGGTGTTGTTGGAGCTATCGATGGGACACATATCCATGTCTATGCTTCCAAGTCCCAACAAGCAGCCTACATCAATAGGAAGGAAAGACATTCAATTATACTACAAGGAATTGTTTCAGCTGAAAGGCTATTCTTGCATGTCTGTGTTGGTTTCCAGGGTCTGCACAGGATGCCAGAGTTTTTAAGAACTCAAAGTTTTTTCAAGCTGTCAGTGCAAACCAGACTAGCCGGTTCCCAAATAGTGACTTTCACATTCTTGGCGATTCAGCATAGCCCATGTCAGACTGGCTTTCTCCACCATTCAGAGACAGAGGTCGTCTTTCAGATCAACAAAAGCGTTTCAGAAGCATTCCCAGACTAGGATAGTAGTAGAAAATGCATTTGGCATTTTGAAATGTTGTTTTCAGTTGCTTCAGTTAATTGACTCGGTGGTTGAGTATGTGCCAAGAATCACCCTAGCTGCATGTGTCTTGCACAATATCTGTCAATTGAAAGGTGAAGATATTACGGCATTGTATTCCAGTAACTTTGATGGTGACCAACCTCAGATAACTGCGACAACACAGACAGTTGCCACCACCGATGCAGGAAGAAGGAAGAAGGATGTCATCATGAACAGAATTTGTTAAAACTTGAGTTTTCGCCTACTTATTGCCATTAGTTCTTTCGATTTTACTCTTCCAATTAAAATGTTGTTTTCTAAAAAGATAATTCATAAGAATCGATATTTTCCTTGTTTTCATTCCTTTTCATTTCCATGTTTTTGAATGGATGAGAGCTTGCATCCATATCCATGTTACTTTGTCATAAGCTGCTTATATCCATATTTTGCACTCTTTTTAGATGTTACAAATAGATGCTGGCACGTTTGAAATACAGGTGTCGGAAGTAATTCGGATCACACGCTAATTCGGATCTCGGGCTTAAAATACCCTTAGATCTCAATTTAGATGCTAGGAAATGGTACCAAAACCTGCTCTAGGTCATGTTCTTCAAATCTGTCACCTTCAAACATTGTCTAAATTAGTCTTTATTGCCATGATAGACCGAGATCCGAATTACCGTGTGATCCAAATTACTTCCGCCACCTGTATGTGGATCTCAATGCCCTGGGCATCGGGGGGGGGGGGGTAGTCTAATGTAGAATAAAGTTTCCATTGTCGCTCAGCAGTCCTCAGCCTTCCCAACCCCCCTTAGAAATGGTACAGCTACTATACTTGAGAATCTGTATTACAAAATCAACTAGTTAAGTGGTAGCTGTGGACTATAAAACCTGCATGAAAAAACGCCGACCGTTGCAGATAAAAACAGCACAAAATGAGGCCAGAAAGCATAAACACGTTTCATAAAAACGGGGATTTGAACTGAAGTACAATTCACAGTGACTAAAATGAGGAGATTGAGACTGACGATTTACTCAGAGTCATCTCTGTTTCGTTTATTTTCCTTTATTTTCATTTTCTTTTCCTCCAGCATCACTGGCCTATCCATCAATCATAGATACTTGGAACTAGTCTGCTCTTTAAATTTCGTCTGTTCTTTAAGTACTTCCAGGATCTTATCCTGGAAGCCTTTGCATTGGTCACGCCACTGTTAGTCCTTCTTTTTCAAATCTTTTATTTCCTGAAGATTTCATTTATTAAGTTCTTTTCTATGTGCCTCTCATAGATGGGAGTCTCTTTCCCTTGAATGCCTCTGACTCGAGGCTTGTTTCACTATCACTCTCACTGCTATGGTTGGTATCTGTCAGATCAACCATCTTCCGCTTTCCAACGGACTTCGGCGTACACTCCAACTTGGCCTTCAGATTTGTGTCTCCGGTGTCAAGGACTGCAATTGGAGATATGTTATGCCTGTCGCCGATCAGGCCATGTATTTCATCAAAGAATTTAGGTACTTTTACTGCACCCATCCCTATTGTCTTATCACGTATGTCGATATACTTAACGTACTCACGCTTAACATTTTGCCATTTGTTTTGGCATTTTTTGATCGGATCTGAACCCAGATTGTAGTGCTTTACCAGTTCTCTTGAAATGTCCACAAACCTTCGTCTTTAGAAGATGCCCTTATAAGATGCCCTTATTATTGCAAAGCTTGCTCTTGAGGTCTTCAGAACTGCTGAAAAGCTCGATCATCCGCAAAAATCCTTCTCTATCCCGAACTTTGTCAGTCTCTCATTTGGGCGGTATTTACTCCATAGTTCATCACCTCTATTGGGGAAGAATTCACTGTCACTTTTGACATCCACAACATCCTTTGAGCAATGAGCTTTCTCCTCCCTGTTCGTTTCTTCTTCTGGCTTCTGGCTTAGTGCTGCTGCATCCAGTGATTCCAAGGAGAACCTTTCTGAACTGCTTGAGGAGCATTGACCATAAGGATCCTTTTTTCCTTTTGTAAATTGTATCTCTCTCCAACCTTTCTCAGAAATATCCACTATTCGTCCTCCATTGTTTGAATTAACACCTAAAATTTTTCATTGATTGATTGAACACCTAAATCGGAACCCCTTCTGAAGGTGAATGCGCTCAGTCGACTCGCAGGCTAGGGCAGCTCATGGTGCTGCATTAGGAGGTTTGTGAGTTAGAGGCGATGGGCTTAGTATTCCCTCTACGGTTCTCAGAGGCATACTAGCTTTCGATATTGTGCCTGGGGAGGCAGTTTTCCGCTTATGGTTGAGACGATACACTCTTCTTCGAGCAAGCCGTGCAAACAAAAGAGCTGGCAAATTCCAATATATATTTCAGTTTTGCAGACTTGAAGTGGAACCATTTCTGACACTACGTGCATGCCACCCCTCCGGAACGGTTCGTAACGTTGAGAGAGCAAATTGTGCATGAACATTTTGACATTGCGATAAGAGTCCCCTTGTCGCAAATTCGCTGACACTGAGCGTTCAGTCCAATTCCGCTAGATGGCGTTGCGCTACACAGTCAGTCAGCAGCTAGGTGGCGAGACAGTTCTCTGTGGCACTGTCTGTCAAATTATTCATATGTATCACTGCAGGTTAAACAAGGTCTTTACGCTTTAACTCGCTAGGTAGCACTGATCTTTTTCGTGGCGGACTTAAGCGTTGCTTTAGGTTCTGAACTGTCTAGGGTAGGGTATTTAGCCATGTCATTCATAGCAATACAGCCAGGAGACGAGATTGTTCTTGAGGATTGACTGGCCGTAGCTGAAAAATCACTATTTTGAGTATCAGTTGACTCAGGAATAGGGCTGGAGCTAAACGGTTGAAGACGTGCTGCACTGATGACATTCTCTACAAAACTGTCATCAGCCAGAGTGATATTCAGCGATGTGAAGCTGGGATCCTCCAGAAGAGCTACGCTTCTTTTCATTTCCCTCCATAAGTAGAAAAACGCTTCGTAGTTTCGCCGGTCCAGCGCATCTAGTCTTCGGAGCGAAAAAGGAACAATAAAGATTGCTCAATTTCACCATCCATGTAGGCCAGTAGAGTCCTTTGATTCACGCTCACAGGATTCTTGCTAGCTTCGCAGGTCGGGCAGCGTGATTCGAAGCCGGAGGAACAGCTCGGGCACTGGAGGGATGCAAGGGCTTTCATGGGGTTGCTGCGTCTTTTGGCAGGTTCTTGAGCTGATGGCAGCAGAGGGGAAAGGGTTGTCGGCACTTGTTGGGCAGTCAGGTATCTGGACCGGTAGAGGGGGGAGAGGTATTTGGAGGCTTCGGGAAGATTAAGCTCCTTCAGGCATTTTGAGTAGTCGATGGCGTTTGCGTCCCATGGAGAAATCTCATACTTCCGAAATGAATTGGAGCAGGTCTCCGGCTTCATACATGTTTAAATACGATCGGTATATGCTGGGCAAAGTTAAACTTCTTAACTTGTCTTTTGTTTGGCAGTAGCGTTGCTGTTGCAGACGCGGTGCCGTTTTCGTCGCACAGACCAGACGTATACTCGATGAGATGATTCCTCCATTCGGCTTTTATGGGTCTGAAGATGCCGACGTCGGCTGGTTGTAGAATATGTCTGGCATTTGGAAAGAGTTGCACAATAGTACAATGCCTAGCTCTACAAGTAAAGAACAACTCATAAGATATATGGCTTGAGTGCCAATCAAAAGTCAAAACTATCTTCCTATCTTGCGGACCAGCTGACCGAACACATGGATAAAAGTTTTTTACGTAGTCCACAATGTTGGCCTGTTTCATCCATCCGCCCTCACAGTATGGGATGCCCACTCAAAAATATTTTAAAACAAGCCTCCCCATGTATTGCTGTCCTGAAACTACTTATGAAATTTTCTTGCCCTTCTAAAGACCTCCAAATTTATGTTAGTTTTTATCAGACCTATTCTTGAATACGCTTGTCCTGTTTGGCACTTCGGGCTCTCTTCAGAGAACACATACCGTATCGAGAATATTCAAAAAAGGGCCCTCATGATTATTAACGGGGAGGGTAAAGTGCCCTACAGTTACCTATTAAAAAGGTTCAAGCTGGCTACCCTTGAAGAGAGACGAACCCACCTTAGCATCTATTTCGGTATAAAAACCCTCTCTGTTTTCCCCGACTACGTAATATTCTCCCTCCCCCCTATTCTCCTATACGTATCAGACCCCAGCGAGAGAACTCCCAGAAAATCCCCAAACTAGCACCTGTGATCCCTCTTCATGAAAGATATAGAAGGTGTTTTGCTCCGGCATTTGTTGCGCTGTACAATAACCGATAAGTTTTTCTTTCAGTGTTTTTTTTTTCTCTTTTGTAACAAGACTATAGAGTGAGAGAGTGTTATTTTATTCATTTTTGTATGACGAAAAGGTCAAATTCGGCGGCAACGCTGTGACAGGTACTTTTGAAACAATAAAATTCTATTCTATTCTATTCTATTCTACTTTCCCAGCAAATCCTTTTGGAATCGTTTTTAGTGGTTTTGAGCCTGACCGTGTGCCTTTAAACAGAAAGAGGGGCGGTGGGTAGTCTCCTGCGGCAATAAAACAGACTAGCATAGTAAGTCCCTCTTTTTCATTGTCTGCTTTCTGGTATACCACTTTGCCCCCCCCCCCATCTGAGCCAAGAACTTTTTGGACCTCTGCTTCAAAGTTAGGGTTGATCATGCTTTCATCCATGTTAAACCAGATTCTTGGATTTTCTAAATCCCAATTCTGGAGTCCCGGTAGTCTGGAGTGTCTATTTCTGCGTGTCCATGTAGCTGCGAATTTTCTCTTCCGACACCCCTGCTCTTCTTCCCTGCACAGTTTCAGGTGTGTTGCTTCTAAAATCCAAGCACCCAGTTCTTATTCTGCATTCCTCTGCCCCAAACGAAGTTTTGAATTTTTCACAAGGCTGGGTCTTGCTCTGAGCAGAGAGAAACCCCAGCGCTGTTTCCCGCAGCTCTTCCCTGTAAAAGGTGATCCTTGAATTTGGCATTGAACAATCCAGTTGACCGGACCCTGCTCAACGTCTTCGCCGAGGAGTGGGGTAGGGCCCTTTTTGGGCATCGTATATGTTTGGTCCCTGTGGTCCTGCGATGTTGTTCGGAGAATCTTGTACTTCTTGCTAACTGCACGGAGAGGTTGCCCACATCGCAGTTCCCCCAGCGCCTTCTGCACTTCCTCCCTATCATACGGCTTGGTTTCTCCTCACGGCTTTTTTTGCGCGTCATTATCATTGGCAGGTTCCTGGTTACTCATTATCCTGAAATAAATATTTTTGTAAAAACTTTAAAAATATGGCTGTATTTTTTTTATATATTCCTAGAAGTGGCACTCTTGAACGAGAAACAGCCACACCTAAGTAAATGTTTTCCTTTAGGTCAGTCAGTAACCAAGAATAAACCAAGACATTTATACATGTTGTTTTTTGAGGCTACAGTTTCACCAAACTAATGCAGTGTCTGTTCAATCAAATCAACCCCTTGACGACTGTTTATAAACATATTGGCCAAATCACAGTAATATCCAGCCATGCTGTATCGACTGTCTAATTTCGAAATGCCAAGAGCATCCAATGTCACCAGTCGCGGTGTTTTATGTTTGCCACAGTTACGCCTTTCTTTCCGTGAACCGTCAGACAGATATACAGTCAATGACGAAGAAACTACATTTTTATTAGCTTTTCGGAAGTGTGAAAGAAATCTTAGAAATAACGAGAAGGGAAAGATAATCTGCAAATGTGTAACTATGAAGGAAATCTTTAGTAACATTATTAACAAAACAAAGAAAATGAGAGGATGCAACTTTGTTCCTTGGGGGGTACCGGAAGTTATTCTTTCGACTGCGGAAACGGAACCATTCAGTTTTCCAACTCCAACAACGCTGAAGCCAGAAAAATCAACACCAATTGTACGAGTTCATGTATGTCTTGCCCTTCCTCCAGACGGAATGGGCTTTGGTAGCGTCATCAAAGCTTCCTCCAAACTGACTCTTCCCTTTTCACTAGTTTCTTGAAATTTATGATGGAAAAATGCTTTACCAGAACAGTCAGTCTTATCACAATCCTCGTCTTTCAGCAAGACCTTAGCAACAAAATACTACTTTGTTCTCTTGCCAACGACTTATGATAAGAAGAAAATCAAAATTTTGTATTCCTTGAGGTCTGAGATAATCTCCACTATCCTCCTCAGCATTTCAAATGTGAAGACTCTCGTCGATGCCAGTATCTCTAAGCAGAAAATCTTCCTCTTCATCCAAGTCAGATATTATGTTTCTTTTGACTGTTCGCTTTTATCCAGCTCGGCCTTTCTTCTTCGACTTCTTGGCTGCTTTTATCGAACCTTTTTCTTCGAGTAGCTTATCTGGCGTTGTAATGTGAATTTTAGAATAGAGCTTTGCGCCCTCTAGGATGTGTTACGACAATTGTATTTTTATGTGAAGATGTACTCTTAACCTGATGTCAACCTACTGGCTACTGTTTGAGCCTTTATGACTCGTCAGTTTAGTCTCAGGACTTCAAGGTCCGTCTTGCCAACAAACCATGTAGCCCGTTTTATATACAGAATGGGGGCCTCGTTACTTCGTTGGGGTTTTGTTACTCGGGTCTGTTAGTTTCCGAACCAGAGATATCACGAAAAACATTTAAACATGAGCTTCAATTTTCTTGAAAACTAATAAGCAAGCCAATCTTCTTTTTTTTTGCACAACGGAAGGCTAGATGGCTGTACCTTACTGTCACCGCTATATGACGAATCTCTGAATTTTAATACGGAAGGGTCGGTCTTATCTGCCTCACCCATATCTATTACTTCGTAAAAGTTGCCCTTCACTCCGTCTGTCAGCACGATAACTCTAAAAGGGAATGAGATATTTTGATGGAACTTGGTGTGATGATTCTTTGGGTCAAGGGATAGGTCGAATTCGTAGATTGGGTCTCTAGCCCTACAGTTAGGGGTGGGGGTATTTAGGCGTAAGAAGGCGTTCTGGACACGAGTATGGAAATATTTTTTTTCGCCGGACAAGTAATGCGCCCGGAATCCGGCTAAAACCGTAAAATTCTTAGAAGTAAAAGTTTAATATGAAATTAATAAGATATTTGATTTAGGGAAATTTATGAATTTCATCAGCGAATTGTGTCGTCGTTGGGTTAGAGTTTCCATTTTTAAGAATGAAGGATTTATTATACGACATATATGCATTGCTGAGTATTATTTTTCAAGCACGCCTCTGGAGTATTTCAATCCCCGCTTCATGGTCCTGAGTGAGTCAAGCGTGCCATACTTCGCTGCAGTATTCGAGTACTGGGCTGAATATGTATGGTATAGTGTGCATAGCACTTCGTGTGAGAATCTTGAAAGAGTACGGAAGTTTCCAAAACAGCGAGCCATGGCACATCTTTTTTAGCAGCGAAGCCAGAACTGCTTGCTTGCCAAGCATCACGCTTGTGTTATCCGAAGCAAAACCAAAGAGCTTGGTTAAAGGAATATCTCGATCCCGCATTGCCTTCAAGACAAAGTTTTTCAACCCTAGGGCAGTTCCATGAGTGACGACCGGCATTGCAAAAAATCGGTCGACAACCTTTTCATCACAGGCAGAGTAAAAACGGACTAGAATCACTAGAAACTTTGTGGTCGTACGATCTGTGCTCTCATCTACTATAAGTGAAAACTTTGTTTTCTTCAACGTAGAGGAAAGTTCGTCATCAGCAGCAGCGGAGATAACGTTCTTTGTCAAACTAGTTGCTTCCGTTTCCGCACACAAGTTGCGTTTTTCACAATCACCGAATCAGGTACTGTCTTTTTCCGAAGACTAGGCAGGGTATCCATGGCTGATATGGGGAGATTATTTTTGGCAACCTAGGCCGCAAGGGTGATTTCAAAAGCCACTGTCCTGTCTGCATACAGTTCTCTTTGTTTGATTGTTTCTGACACTGCTTGTGGGTCACCAGCTGAGCTGTTTTTTTCCGCATTGACAGCTTGTATGTGTTGAACGGTTTTTGAGTGTCTAATCATACACGTCCGATTCCCAACAATCGTCTTGCCACAGGAGCGACAACAAGCCTTTTTTGGGTCGTTTTTATCTCTAGCTGTCGAGTCTTTAAGACCATCCACCTGATACCACTTTTTTGAAAACCTCAGACTCTGAAGCGAGACCACCTGCCTACCGATACAAACCAAAAAGAGAAAAATTGATGATTCCATGTTCCGTTGTACTATTGGCACACAGACAAAAATACTAGGTGCTAGGAAGTTCTGTAAGTCTACAAACATAACATAAGTTATTTAACAAACAACGATAAGTTAGGCAAAATGTTACTGTGAAAGGTAAACACACATAGGTTAAGGGTAGTTAGAATCGAGTCAGAGATACTAGGAATACTACATTTCGGGTTTTTAACCACTGTTTTGAGCATATAAAGGAGAAGGCTTTGCCGGAGCGGTTTCTATCTCATACGGATGCTTGAAACATTTAAAACTTATAAAACAACGTATGTAGTATATATGAAGACACAGCACTTCTTTGGTTGTTAACTGTTCGGAATGCCGGAGCATCATGTGATGACAATAACGGATGATCTTCGCGGAACTCTTTCATCCAGTTTGAGATCAGAGCCATAGCCGGAGCAAACGGAAGACAAAACAAAGGAACAAAAACTGGTCACAACTATTTAGGCCGAAGCTTTAACCAAGTGAAAAGATTAAATTTAGATAGATAAAAGGACCGGACAAAGCCTCCCTTTGTCCTCAAATAAACCATTACACCTCTATAAACTACTAAGCTAAACTTTCACTCCTATGTTGTAGTATGTGGCGATGTGGTAGACGAAATACCGAGTCAGACTTGCCAGAAAATCAACAATCACGTTGGTAGGCGGCTGGCATTCATCCAAGCTAAAGACGACCAATGAGGCTTTTGTATATTGTTGCACCAAGTCGACTTCATCGAGAAGGGATTGCTCCGATCTGTACGAGTCGAGCGATTATCCTGACGTGGCTATTCTATCGACAAATTCGGATTTTTATGACACTTCCAGCATAACTGAATCATGGACTGTCTGTGTGATGTTCCATTTCTTCCGATGAACTGCTTTACTGTATTTTGATTCAATACGCCACTATTTGGACCACCTGATCGTCATAGCTTCTTAGGTAGTTCAACAAGTACTGACGTCACTGATATATTTAACCGGAGAGAGTTTGCTTTGGAGAAGGTCACCCATTAAACGCTTGATAGACGCGTTTATTTTCGCCCCATGTGCACCCTTTTTCCCAAATTCCAGCAGATGTTCAATACATTAGTTTTTTCCGGTCTCCATATGCGAAAACAAGATATTTCTTCTCAAGAAAAATAACTTTCAGTATTTGTACTGGCGACCATGGAAAATCATTAATTTTGGAAAAATAAATATTTCCTTTTCTGTTTCCGCACAGCACTATCAAGCTTACTCTTACTCTCATGAGACCTTGAATGAACTGTGGGGAGCCGTGTATACGCCTCTACCTGACCAGAACACTAAGAACTATCCTTCCAGTGATGGAAAAAGTTGGAAACTTCTTGTCCCCTGTTAACGCTCTCATCACTGCTTTCGCTCCCCTCCTTTTGTAGATAGGTGGTACCTTGTTGTTCCGCGTCTACGCTCTCATCACTGTTTGCTCTCCGCCCAATAACCCCAAAGAAGGGGCTGACCCACAGCTTCATCAGGATCAGGTTCCTGCAGATCGTCATCTACTTGGTCGTACATTTACTCAGTTTCGTCAACAGTTTACTGTTATATTAGCTGGGACGACAAGGAACTGGAGCGGTTCCCAGTGGTGAACGTAGACGTCCACCGAGTCAGAAACCTAATATGGTAGCATCGGCCGAACGAGACGATCTTCGAATGTGGGATATAATACATCCCCAACGCGTGGTATAGGACGGGGTGAGTTGAACACAACTAACTGTATCTAAGATAATGTTAACTCTGCATCAGAACTGGTTAAACACTTGCACATAATTAGGAATTTGTTTTTAGATCTACTCTGGATCGCGGCTGTGACCCAACAAAAATCTACCGACACTCACTGACTCAACTTCCGGGCTAGTTCACCACAAATAAAACTCCCCTCCCTTTTCTATGTCCTACCACAACCTCGTCTGTGGTACTTGTCGCGCTGAGTGAACAAAGCATCACTAATAGTTAAACGCACTTTCACTCGGGCATGCGAATTAGGTGACACTGACACGGTTTTTAAGGACCTCTTCAAAGCTAACTGTAGTTTTGGAACTGGAGGCAAAGAAAAAGCTGTTCTCGTCTGGTCAGGTCTTTCGACGGGGTACTCCGAAAAATGATATTACTGAAAGCTTCACTAGCAACAACCCTCGTCGAAAAACGGTTTCCACATTCTTTACATAAATCTTACCTGAATAAAACGGAATGATTCTCATAATAAAAAACTAGACTATTGCTGAGTTAACAAAGCATCACTAGTAGTTAAACGCACTTTCATTCGGGCATGCGAATTTGGTGACACTGATCTTTAAGGACCTTTTCAAAGCTAACTGTAGTTTTGGAACTGGAGGCACAGAACAAGCTCTCGTCTGGTCAGGTCTTTCGATGGGGTACCCCGAAAAACGATATTACTGAAAGCTTCAGTAGCAACAATCCTCGTCGAAGAACGGTTTCCACATTCTTTAGATAAATCTTACCTGAATAAAATAGAATGATTCTCATAATAAAAAACTAGACTATTCTTTTGCATGTCTGGATTACCAAAGATACACGGACAGGTAACTGCGATCATAAATAAGCTATTACATAATCCTTCCTATCTCGACGCTCGAGATCTAGGTTCACCCTTCCGCAGAACTTACATGGATTTCTGGCTATTGATCGGAAAGCGCCGGTTATTTGTTCGTGCTCATTGGGAATAGAGTTGTTCACTCGCAAGATTCCTTCTCCCCAATCAGTGTTCCAGAAGATCCCAACTCAAATAGCACATGAAGTCTTCGGACCATCATAGAGAAATCCTCCAAAATTGGCAAATCTGCCAAGATCCGTCGTACAGATCATTAGCCGCTGAAGACTCAATTTTGCTACTATAAACAGTACCCGGGCCACAATCCTTGTCTGCTCTAAGTGACTGCGGCTTTTTGACTTTCACATTGGACCCACATCCTTTCTGAATATACCCGGCTTGTCTGCATTGGCGGCATATTACCACTGTTGGCCTATCTAATAAACCCGTTGACATCCGACTAAGCTGAATACAAAGGCAACGACTCCAGCATTTTAACAACTACGGCCGGATCTAGGGTATTCTGTTGAAGGGCAACGACAAGTTCTCAATACGTCACTTCTCGTAATCTTTAAAAGCGCACTCCTAACTTGATTTTTGAAGGGCAATCACCTTATTTAGTTATAAACCAAACACTGCGAAGTGACACTGTCGAAATCAATGTTAGCTAGGATACGTCTGTTGTCCGTTTTTATGCATCTTTCTTGATTCCTTTCCTGTCCTTGGTCTGCCTGGCTCAGAAACCTATTATGGTAGCGTAGCCTCCACAAGCGGATCTTCAAATTCGGGGCTACTAAGTTACTAATGTGTTGTATGGGATGGGGTAAGGCGGACACAACTAGCTGTATTGAAGATAATATCAACTTTCCATCAGAACCAGTTAAACACTTGTACCTAAAATAGCTATTCATCTTTAGATCTAGTCTGGATCACGGCTACGAAGAAAAAGTTCGATCCTGGCTTCTGTTGCGCGCTTCCAAAACCTCCGAGCCCCTACAGTTATAACCATTATCTACAACTGGAATAACACACTTGCTGGATGATCCTCACATCAAAAAACGGTTAAAAACCAGATTATTAGCCTGTATAACTCCGTTTTTTGGTTAGAGAGAACAGTGCAGCTTGAGTCATCGTATCCAGAATTCTAGCCAGAAAACTCACCTCATCACAGTTTTCGAGAAGCAAATCATACGAGATGTGTCGGTCTGGGCAGCAAACAGCAGCTTGATGCAAAGACAAGGTAACGAAAATAATAATTCTTTCAGTATTATGGATGTCCTATCTGATTGCCCAGGTCAGCGTGGCTTTTAACGGTGATGTTATTCAAATTTCTCGTCATTTCGAGTTAATAAAAATATCTAGAACGAAAGAACAACACACAACGACCGCTCATCACAATATTTATATTTGTCTCATCTCATTGATCTCATCCAGAGTAAAACAACACTATAGAGTAATGTCAAGACCTATCCGTCCCATGCATAAAAAATGGGCCTCCGTCGGAGTGCCTCCCAGCGCTCTTGGAGAGAGTACTGTCAGCGAGGAGTTACTCTACGCAGTGGCGGATGTAGAAAATTCAAGGAAGGCTGAGATGCGGTGCAAATATCGCGGAAACAGGGGAGGCTGATTTTTTTTTTTGCGCTCCTGATCAGAAATTACTAACAGCATATAGAGAAAAGTGTTTTATATAATTTCCTATTCAAGCAAATGATGGAAAATCATTAAACAACTCGAGAGTTATACCGTTATAGGGAATACTATTTACTGTAAAAATCAGATTGTTTGATGCCGATGTGAGCATTAAAAACCTCGTTTGCGCTTGAATACGGTAAATGTAAGCGTCAGATAATTTTTGTTGGAATAATTCGTAATTAAATAATTTTTATTCGAATAATTTTCATTCACGGCCAAAACAAAAATAAGCCTGTGCCGAACTGTCGCTTCTGTGAAGAATAACGTAACATTTCTACAGTCAAATCAGTCAAACTTAATTTCCAGTGAGCTTATGCTAAAGTAATAATTATGCTCTAACTTTACAACGTCAAAAGACAACTTAAAAGTATTCCAATGAAAACGAGAACTTGACAAAATAATAGGTGCGTTTTTGCCAGCTACAGACAATACCTCAGCAGTATCTCTGTAACTCCTTATGCTGTTTTCGCTAGGTATTTGAAGAGCTACGGCGTAGCTCAAGCGAAAACAGCAAATGCGCAAATGTGTCAACGAAAACAAACATGAGTCAGAAGGACGTAGCCTATAAAAAATATTTGGAAGGAATCTGGCAATTTAAGCAAGCATATCAACAGGTTTAAGCAAGGTGACACGTCTTTTTGAATGCTTACTTGGTACAAACAGTTTTGAAATGATTCTGGATTATTTTCTTTAGCTTTAGCCTACCTTACAGCTTTCAGAAGTCTTGTAGTCTAGCCTACAGGTCCCTCCACATAGTGCCACTTTGTTAAAGGACCCCTCTTGCTTATTCTGCCTTTAATAATATACCTAGCTCCCTAGTGGAATTATAAGCTTCTTAAATCCCCACCTTTCTCCACTGTTTCGTTTTGTGCCTACGAATTTTTAGCGCTTTTTCGGCCGTGCCGAGTTTTGACCGTCACACAACGCAAAGTTTGCCGGTATCTTCTGTGTCCGCTGACAACTCATTTCATAGAAGGATATGAGAATCTCCTGTTTTTGCAATCTTTTATTTGGTTAGTTTTCCAACTTTTTAACCACGGCGCGTTCAGTTTTCAAACGTTTTGCGCCCAGCCGCCGCGTCGGAGAGCAGGAAGGCTGGACATAGTTGACAAGCGCTAAGGAGAAAATCGCTAATTTCAGGTGGAAAGTAATGGTATTTTCGAAAAACGTTTTTTATGATCCATTTCATGGGGAAAAGATCATTTCTAGTAAGGGTTGTGCTTTAACAAATAATAAATCCCCTTTGAACCAATCCTATTTCCATGTCCCATGTGAACCTCTGATCACAGTCTCTAGCCGCTAGGTGAAGGCTCTTTTTTTATTCATTACTTGTTCTGAGTTGCCTCACTTAGCCAGCGTTTCTGTGTTCAGAAATATCGGGTTGTCTTGAAGAATCCATTGTTCAGTCTATTCAATAATCTCACGACATATTTTCATAACACTACTGCGAAACTAACCTGCCTCTAGTCAGGATCTAATAATGAACAATTTGCATAACAATTAAATAAAAAAAAAAACTACTAAAAACAGACATTTACAAGTGGGGATTGAAGGGGCTTTGAGCTTCGAGACTCCCAGAAGCCAGGGGTGGTTGGTTCAGAGCATACAAATTGGTTTGTTCAGAGCTTGCAAATTACAAAATCACTAAATACTCAACAGTAGTGAGGATAGCCTTAAACTGGCCCGATGTTTTTATTACAGGAGATGGACTCCAGCCTGATACTTCAACCATCATTTTTCCAAATGATATATCAGCACTGGGAAAGCACAATTTTTGATGATTCAAATCTTATGGCTCTGCTTATATCTGTTATGAGTGGCAATGAAAACAGTTCATTGCACGAGTTGATGCTTTTGTTGGCTGAGACAAATGGTACTCAGAAACAACCATGTCAGAATACACCAGTACCTAAGTGTTGTGCAGAGATACAGTGATTCTGACTTTCAAAGCCATTTTCGACTTGAGAAGAACACCTTTTATGAAGAACTTAAGATACTTCGCGAATCACCTCTTCTTGACAAATATTTTCCCTATGAGCAAGCTCTAGAAAACTTTGGCATCGATGAAAGAGATGGTACAACAAACACACCAGTGAGACTGGAAAAAGCTTTGGTACTTGCAGTTTGGTATCTAGCAACGCCAGTAGTGATGAGAGACACAGGTGACAGATTTGGTGTTGCAAAGTCAACAGTACACAAGTATTTCCGTGTTATTGTTGATTTTCTCTGCAATATATCACAGGATTTCATTGTGTGGCCTACTCACATTGACGATTTTCGTAAAGTGGAAAGGTACTTTTACTCCAAGTCATCATTCCCTGGTGTAGCAGGAGCGATTGATGGTACTCATATTCATATTTATGCTCCAAAGGCACAACAAGCAGCCTACATTAATAGGAAAGGAAGACATTCAGTGATACTGCAAGGGATAGTATCAGCAGAGAGATTGTTCTTGGATGTTTGTGTAGGGTTTCCGGGCTCTGCTCATGATGCCAGAGTGTTCAAGAGCTCAACATTTTTTCAGTCTGTTAGTGCAAGTAGAGCAAACAAGTTCCCGAACAGTGACTTTCACATACTGGGTGACTCAGCATATCCCATGGCAGACTGGCTGATTCCACCATTCAGAGATACTGGGAATCTTTCTGACCAACAGAAGCGGTTTAACCTCAAGCATTCGCAAACTAGAATTAGCGTAGAGAATGCATTTGGAATTTTTGAAGTGCCGTTTCCAGATGCTGCAGTTAATTGACTCCTCGGTTGAATACGTGCCAAGAATCGCCCTTGCTGCATGTGTCTTGCACAACATTTGCCTTCTGAAAGGTGAAGATATTGCATCTTGGTACTCTAGCAATTACGATGATAATCAACCCAGACCGCTCCAGTCACACAGAGAGTTGCTGTGAGTACCATTGATGCAGGAAGGTCAAAAAGAAATGCAATTATGAACCGGATTTGCTAAGGATTTGTTGTACTATGATTGTATAAATGACTGCTTTATTCTAATTAAATCGCTTACCATACTAGTAAAAAACACTAAGACAATTATTAGTTGGTATGAAAAGTATGCAAAAACTTTACTAACTTAAAAGAGAAAAAGGCATGACTATCATCTACTTGAGACCACACACTAAGGATCATCATCTTGTGACAACTATTAATCCCAGTTTTGTCTCATTTCCTTTTCCTTAATCTTCATCTTTTACTCTTCCAGTGTGACTAGCCTGTCCATCATTGACAAAAATTTGAAGTTAGACTCTTCTTTAATTTTATTCTGGACTTGAATTTCTTCCAAAAGTTTAGCTTGGAAGCTCTTAGACTGGTCACGCCACTCAGCATCTTTCTTTTTTAAATCTCTTATCTCCTGTAAATTTTCGTTGATCAGGCTTCTTTTCTTTGTTCCTCTCATAGGAGGAAGTCTCTTAACATTCCCAGGAGAATCAGATTGTCCACAATCACTATCACTGTTGCCATCATCGTCTTTCTCAAGATGAGTTCTCTTACCAGAAGGTTTCAAGGGTGGTATGATAGCCAACTTGCTTTTCAGATGTTTATCGCCTGCATCCAGAACATCAGCAGGACTTACATTATGCCTATCCCCAAGAAGTCCATGGACTTCATAAAAAAATTCAGGGACCCTGATGGCACCCATCCCTGTGGTTTTGTCACGACTATCAATATACTTCATGTACTCACGTTTCACGTTCTGCCATTTATTCTGGCATTTCTTTTCAGGATGAGGGCCAAGATTATAGCTCTTACCAATTTCTTTGGCAACAACATGCCACAGACTTTCATCCTTTGATGCTGCCCTTTTGTTATTGCACAACTTTGTCTTCAGGTCTTCCGAGTTTGAGATCATCTCAATGACTCTAAGAAATGCTTCTTTGTCATTTGTTTTTTCACGTTCATTTGGACGAGGCTTACTCCGCACTTCTGAACCCAAAGTAGGTGAGCTTGCCTTATCATCATCTTGTTGAAGGACCATGTGGGAATCATCTGCTGAAGCATGGGCTTCTTGGTCTACCATGTTTATTCCACTAGACTGGGTCTATGCTGCTGCTTCAAGCGAATCTAAACTGAAGCCTTTTTTGACAGCCTGGGCAGAACTTAGTATTAATACCATATTCCCATTTTGAAGGTGGTACCTTTCTCCTGCTTTCATCAAAAAAATCCAGTGCTCTTCTTCCATTGAAGCACGTACCTGAAACAGAAATAACTGTGATGTTTACAACATGGGACAGATGCTCAAGTAAGTACCCAAATTAACAGTCATGGTGCTGATCCGCAGCTGTTTGCTTGTTTGCTGTGAAGTAGTTGGTTATTTGTAAAGTCAGACTGCTACTCAGAAAATAAAATGGTTGTTTATCTTCAGCCTACCAATATAATGTCGGATAACTGGCATCTTTTTGTGATCTCTTGACAGAAGAGAATACAGATCATGCATACCTAGCGGTCAGTGCTGATCGGAGCACCTGTCGTCTAGGAAAATTGCACAGAGATGCCAGGGGCCTACTCGACATACTTGCAATGTACCATGTCGACATGGTCGACCATGTCGACATGGTACATTGCAGTATGTCGAGTATATAGGCCCCTGGCATCTCTTTCTGGGCATTTTCTTTTCCTACACCCACTGTTAAGATCGGGTAGCCACTGCTCCATGAACAGTGGGTGTAGGAAAAGAAAAATTCAAACGAAGGCAAATACTCATCCTGACATGGGTCACCCCCCACGCATGACCAGTCAGGAAACTAAATTTCCGATGCATACAGGATATCTTAAATGCATTGAGGCTGGCCTCTGTGTACCACACACGCATCATATTCAAATTTGTAACTCTCTTCTATGTATCACCTGATGCATATGTGATAAACAAAAGAGAGCTCCAATGCATTTGAGATATACCATATGAATCGGAACTTTAGTTTCCCTGACTGCATACGCCAGGCGGACCCATGTCAGGATGGATGTCCCAGAATAAAACAGAGCCCGGCCTGGCAGGAGTGATGAAGGATAATAACCCCAACTGTTGCCACCCTTACTCAATAATCACTAACATAAATTTCAAGCTTCCCCAATTAGGCAAGTCTTGCAAAAGATTTTTAAAGTAACCCTTCTGAACTGAAATTTGCTGCAAGTTCTACTTGTCAAGGACAAAAAAAAGAGAGCCAACCTCTTCCTTCCTTCCAAAATGTCTGACCAAAATCTAAATCACTACTAAAAGTTAAATTTGCTGCAAGATCAAAATGGAGAATAATAAACCTCTAATCTGTCTCTAATCCTTTTTAGAATCTTAAATACCTTAATTATTTATCAAAATAATCCAGCTACAGTCAATTAAGATCTAGCTACAGAGCTGAAAGCTCCGTAACTGAGTAGCAGCTACTGAGCGTAGCTGATAGCTAGCGAAAACGACTTATTCAGCTACAGAGATACTGAGTAGACAAGCGAAAACAACTTTTTCAGGTATTAGCTACAGACTGTAGCTGGCAAAAACGCACCTAATATTTATAGCAAAAATCAGATTGTTTGGTCCCTGTGCCCCCCGGCTATGTGAGTATAAGAAGCAACATGACGACGGCGGACACAACCCCAAAAATTTCTCAAAGGTATCTAGAACTTGATGAAAGACTTTAACATTAAATATCAGACCACTTGCTTTCCCGTAGGAAACTATAGTTTGATAGTCACGCTTTATTTTCAACCGAAAAAGAACGAGAAAAAGAACAAAATAAGCCTGTGCCGAACTGTCGCTTCTGTGAAAATAACGTAACATTTCCTCGTTTGCGCTTGAATACGGTAAATGTAAGCGTCAGATAATTTTTGTTTGAATAATTCGTAATTAAATGATTGTTATTCGAATAATTTTCATTCCCGGCCAAAACAAAAATAAACTGTCGCTTCTGTGAAAATAACGTAACATTTCTATAGTCAAATCAGTCAAACTGTCAAATAGTAAAAATCAGATTGTTTGGTACCTGTGCAGGCTATGTGGGTATTAGAAGCAACATGACGACGGCAAACACAACCCCAAAAATTTCTCAAGGTATCTAGAACTTGACGAAGGACTTTAACATTCAATATCAGACCGCTTGCTTTCCCGTACAAAACTATAGTTTGATAGTCACGCTTTAATTTAAACCGAAAAAGAACGAGATACGGCAATTACGGATAATTAATTCACTTCAATACGCTTGAAGACCGAATAGTTGTTTCGTTTTTTGCAGATAGTCGATTTTCTTATTGTAAACTTTCACTTTCGGATTTTGTTATATAGCCTACTTATACAGGCTATGCGAGCAAAAGAAACAACTAGATGAAGACAAAACACAACCCAGAAAATATCCGTAAGAAAACTAGAAAAACTGAAGACTGTTCGCTACCTGTGCGAATATTAGGAACAACAATCCCTCCTGAGACATACTGACTTTTAAACTGCAAAACGCATCTTCATCTGGTAAACTGTCTACTATGCTTCTGAGGTTCTCGACACTTTCAACTGAATCTGTCTTTTGGATCTCCCAGCGCTCTTGGAGAGAGAAGCGTCAGCGAGGAGTTACTCTACGCAGTGGCGGATGTAGAAAATTCTAGGAAGGCTGAGATGCGGTGCAAACATCGCGGAAGCAGGGGAGGCTGATTTTTTTTTGTTGCGCTCCTGATCAGAAATTCGTAACAGCATTTAGCGAAAAGTGTGTTTTATATAATTTTATATATGTAGTTAAATGATTTTTATTCGAATAATTTTCATTCCCGGCAAAAACAAAAATAAGCCTGTGCCGAACTGTCGCTTCTGTGAAAATAACGTAACATTTCCTCGTTTGCGCTTGAATACGGTAAATGTAAGCGTCAGATAATTTTTGTTTGAATAATTCGTAATTAAATGATTTTTATTCGAATAATTTTCATTCCCGGCCAAAACAAAAATAAACTGCCGCTTCTGTGAAAATAACGTAACATTTCTATAGTCAAATCAGTCAAACTGTCAAATAGTAAAAATCAGATTGTTTGGTACCTGTGCAGGCTATGTGAGTATTGGACGCAACATGACGACGGCACAACCCCAAAAATTTCTCAAAGGTATCTAGAATTTGACGAAAGACTTTAACATTAAATATCAGACCGCTTGCTTTCCCGTTCAAAACTACAGTTTGATAGTCACGATTTAAACCGAAAAAGAACGAGATACGGCAATTTTGGATCATTAATTCACTTCAATACGCTTGAAGACCGGATAGTTGTTTCGTTTTTTACAGATCGTCGATTTTCTTATTGTAAATTTTTACTTCCGGATTTTGTGTAAAGCCTACTTATACAGGCTATGCGAGCAAAAGAAACAACTTGATGAAGACAAATTACAACCTAGAAAATATCCGTAAGAAAACTAGAAACACTGAAGACTATTCGCTACTTGTGCGAACATTAGGAACAACGAATTACCAGAATAAAACGAGAGCTTGACAATCGAGCTTGATGACGGCAAAACACAACCTTGAAAATTTCCGTAAGAGAACTAGAGCTTGACGAAATACTGTTTAAACTGTTTTGAACCTGTGTGAATGTTAGGATCCTAAATAAAACAAGAGCTGGCAAGCTTTAAAGTTTAACCGAAAAAGGAATTGCTATTACAAGCAAGCTAAGCATCACTTATTCACTTAAATGGGCTTGAAGCCCCAGTAATTGGATTTGTGGCGATGCGTGCATTAGGAATAACTTGATGACGGCAAAAGATAACCTTGAACATATTCCTGAGAAACTGGAACTTGACGAAAGACAAATAAAACTGTTTGATACCTATGTGAACATTATGAACCCAAATAAAACAAGAGCTTGACAATCAAGCAAGTCCAGCCGAGAAAGGATTCGGTATATTCAAATAATGCATAAAACGGATACATCAGCCTCGATGATCATGGCAGATATATTTCGCTGTAGGGAAAGTGGTATTTAAAACTAATTTCCGCGACTAAGATATTTATAGTCGGTAGAAGCTTCTTTTATTTATTACAGTTTTGTTCTTCTTCAACGTTGACCCTGAAGATTGACAGCCTGACGAGAACCCTTGCAAAGAAGCGCCGAAATCTCGCTGCCATAAGCATCGTAGCTGACTTCTCCGTTGTTTGCTTTATTTGAATGTATGTTTAAAAGTCGGCTTAGGCTCAAGGAATATTTAAAAGGATTTAGCTGAACATCACTTATTCACTTAAATAGGGTTGCTACTCACAAATCGTCGGTTCTCATATTACGGATTATTTGTAGAGACACAGAAGGTAAACCTGACGGTATCAAAGAGTTGTCGACGGCCCTTGAAGCTTTCCTCAAACTTTTGTGTTGCGTGACTTGCACAACTCGGCTCGACTAAAGGGGACAGTGGCGAAAGGTGGGGAATTCAGAAGCTTGTAACTTCACAAGGGAGCTGCGTTAATCTAAAAGGCAGAAAAAGCAAGGGGGTGAAAGAATTGAAAATAAAATATGAAATATGATGGGTTGTAAGTTCAGCTTTAACCTATCTTTGTCATTGCAAAACGGATACGTCAGCAAGAAAGAGGATCCTTGCCGAAAGGGCCGGAGTATAGCTCTTATGACGGAGTATAGCTCTTATGACAACTTTAAACCACTGGTATCTCGGAGCACACCCAACCTTAATCATACTTAGTATTTTCCATCATTAGGGTCCCGGTTGATCGTTCGGTTCTCGAAGTTGAGCAAATAGCAAAAGCGCATCCTGAAGAAGTAAGCGCAAATTTTCTCTTTCGGCAATTTCCTGTACCTAAAAGGGAAATCCAAGGCTTCTGCGTTTCTGTAAGCTCGACTTACCAGCCCAGGTCCCCAGCACCTTTGGCTGAATTCCGCGACTGCCATATTTTCATGTTCCTTGCAGAACTGGACAAACCGGACGGATGGTGCAACAAGGCCGAAAAATTGGTTCGGAGAGTCCTCGTACGCCTTCATTCTTAGAAAGTTATCTGTCGTCTCAAACTCATTTTCTCTCTCCATAGAAATGTCTGGATCACACTGTAAACACTTGTGCCACTCCTTTATTTTTCGTACAAGGAATCTGACCAAATATGTAAATTCGCTTTCTCCACCGAGCACATCTCCTCTCTAACTTCTTCCTCTGGCAGAAGTTAGAGAAAGAGCTGGCAGAAGTTCAGCAACTACCTCTCTGGTCTGCTCAAACAGCCCTGAGAAAAGTGGAGAACCAATATCGACAGTAGCACAATTCCCATTTGCTTGTAGCGGAGGCTTATACAGGGAGCTGAAGTCCTTGGTTGTTGGTTTGTAGGACATCCTCCAGAGCGTCGAAGAATGCCGTAGAACCTCTCCAATCCATCTTGGTTTAACCTGTGCGTGCAGACATACGTAAAGCCTCTACTTGCCAACTCTTCAACAAGCCCCAGTGTTGCCACTGTGGTTACAATCCACCCTTGAATACAGTTTGTGGGAATTGACATTTACACCGCCTGGCGAGGGCTTGACAGACCCGCAGTTTCTTTTCGCATTTACTGTCGGTCGAATCGGTCGTGTCAAAAACGGAGATGGCGTTCTGCAGGAGCGTGAAAGGTTTGCTTTGCGGGTTCATTGCCCTACGAATCTGCTTTTTGCTTTTGCATCCGAGGGAATTCATATAATCAAAGACTTTGTCAAAAAACGAAATGAACTGTGCGGTACCGATGGGTTTTATTCGCGCTCACCGTGTGACTTAAAGTCTGAACCGCCAGTTTTACTTTCATTTTGTCGTGATTCCCTGACGTTTGGTCAGTCTGGCTGGGTGCAGTACGGAACCAGAATCTGCTGTCGAGAAAAAAAAGGTCCAAAAACCATTCCAAGAAGCAGTCCAGTTTCCGAACTTAACGTCGTACTTCGTACGTCGTACTTCATCAAGTTGTTCCATGCTTTTAAGAAGGTCTGGAGAGTCAGAAATGAAATAGACTCTTTCACTATTGCGTTCAAAATGTGGACGCACTCTGCTGATCTTTAAGCCCTTGTTATAGCCACGAAAGTTCCCACAGTGTTTCCACTTTTCTTTTCAAACAATCTGGAAAACCTCGGCGATTTTCGGTAGAAAATCGGTAGATGGCTCTCAGGGTTCGGTAGAATTTTCAGTAGGACTGTTTTTCATTTTGCGTTATGTTTTTGGAGGTGTTTGAGCGATTTGCGAATAAAGTACCACATTCTAAAAACCCAGAGAGCGATTCCGGAAAGAAAAGCGGGATTTCGTCGATCAATTTTTGTCAAAGTTGACTCTGTTTCGAAGGGGAACTTCGGAAGCAGATAGAAGCTCGAAAAATAATGAAATGTATTTAATTTGGAAACTAAGTGTAGTCGTATTTCGTTCATTTTAAAGCTGTTTTGACTTAAGACATTTTTCTTCATCAACCCCTACTTTTTCCCACCCTTTCAGGCTTCGCAAGACACCCCGCTAAGTTCAGGACGGTGACAGAAAAATCCGGACGAATTCCGGACACCAGGCTTTTAACCATTGGGTTTGAGTTGAGCGGATAAACTTTTTTTTTTACTGCCATCCCCGAACAGTTATTCACTAACGATAAAGGGAAAAAGCAAAGTCGCAGCTCATGAATATTCATACAACTGTAAAAAAGTATAAAAATCAACACAACTTTCACTTCTAATGCCACACGACATAAACTTTACTGATCACATCCACCCTGACTTTATCTCGTCATCAAAAATCCCAATAGACAACTCGGCTGGATTACTGCGCGGTAGGCCCCATGGCGGCCTTGCAACTATGTGGAAGAAAAACCTTCCAGTTTCAGTCCAGCCACTGGATTTCGACAATGAAAGAGTGCAAGCTACTGAGCTAAAAGATGGCGATCGGTTTATTCTTTTATTTAACGTTTACATGCCAGTTTGTGATTTCAAGAATTTGCCTACTTTCATTCAATGTCTTGCTCAAATTTTGTCCTTTGTGCAAGTCAGGAATCAAGTAGATGGTACGATAATAGTTGGAGACTTTAACGCGAATACCCTAAAGCCATCACTTTTCAAAAGTGAACTAGTGCGGTTTTGCGATGAAAACATGTTTCAGCTAGCTGATGTTTGTCAGCTCCCTCATTCTTCCTTTACGTATTTGAGTGATTCATCACAAAGTGTCTCATGGCTTGATCACGTCATGGTTTCCGAATCCTTAATGCAGCAAATATCCCAAATCAGCATTCTTACAGATTCTATTGGCTCTGACCACCTTCCGCTAATTTTTTGCCTGGATATAGTTAGCTGTGTTGACCTTGATTCAACTACTGGCAGACAGCTCGAATCTAAAAGTGCCAGGTCTCTGTGGAATCAAGCTTCACGTGAGCAAATTCATGACTACTCTTGTGAAATCGAAAAACGGCTGAATACGCTAGACCTTTCAGATGAATGCTTTTCGTGTACAAACGATATGTGTAATGAGCAGCACCACAAGGACAGGATTTATGCTGTTTACATGTCCATGTGTGCGATTATACTTGCAGCTTCTACCCTGTGTATACCATCTAGTAAGCAGCCTTCTAATCGAAAGCCCTTTTGTGTACCAGGATGGAATCAGTATGTGAAACCAGTCTATGATTATGCACGCTACTGGTTCAGATCTTGGGTAGCTGAGGGTAGAGCCGCTGGTGGTTTTCTTGATGAGACAAGACTGCTCTGGAAGAAAAGGTTTAAGGAAATCCTAAAGTGGGTAAGACGCGAGGAAACTATTATCAGAGCAGAAGCGATGGCCGATAATTTTCTGAAGAAAGATTTTAAATCTTTCTGGTCCTGTGTGGGGACCCATAAGAGCCGTACAAAAGTTCCAAATGTGCTTGATGGCATAAGTGGTGATATTCTGATTTGCGACATGTGGAAGGAAAAATTTAAATCGCTATTTAATTCAGTCCCAAGAAATATGCAAAGTGCAACGGAAGGAATGAGCACTCTGTCAAGAGAGTTTGAGCCTTTTTCTGAGAGTGAACTGGTGCGGGCGATCCGTGAATTAAAACCAGGACGAGCTGGGGGATCGGATCTTATCTCATCGCAACATATTAAGTATAGTGCAAGTGTGATAGCGGTTGTCCTTGCCCCTCTTTTCTCGGCGATGTTAAAACACTCGTGTTTACCGGAGCCGCTAATGGAAGTTATCCTAGTCCCTATTTGTAAAAATAAAAACGGGAATTCTGGATCTTCAGATAATTACCGACCAATTGCGCTGGCGTCCACATTTTCTAAGGTTTTGGAGTATTGTCTACTTTTTCGGTTGAGGGAATTTCTAAAAACGTCAGAGCATCAATTTGCTTATAAACGTCGACTTTCTGTTGAATTCCCTATTTTCATTATGAAGTGTGTTATAGAATACTACTGGAATTTAAATACTTATGTATTTGCGTGTTTCATTGATTCCCGAAAAGCCTTCGACAGAGTTAACCATGAAATTTTGATAAAGAAATTGATAGAAAGAGGTGTCCCATATCATTATGTGAATCTTCTGATTCATTGGTTCACAACCCAGAAATTCAAAATTCGTTGGGGGGATATTTGCAGTGAGTCTTTTTCGGTGCAAAACGGAGTACGTCAAGGGGGTGTATTGTCCGCGTACCTATATACGTTTTATGTAGATGAGCTAAACCTTCGTCTAAAAGCGTCAGGCTTTGGATGCCATATTGGACGGAATTGTTATAATAACCTAAGTTTCTCAGATGATCTGGTTCTACTGGCTACAAGTGTGTCAGCTTTAAATAAACTGTTAGCGATTTGTGATGAATTCCCTTATCAGCATGATATTCTTTATAATACGTCAAAAACTTTCTGCATGCTTTTTCGTCCGAAAAGTCTGCGGAAAATAAAACCGCCCCAGGTCTTTTTGTCAGGAAATGTTGTGAGTTTTGTGGATGAATTTATGTACCTAGGGTTCATTTTCTCTAGCGATCTTAGTGATGATTGTCACCTCAAGCATTTGTAAAGATCTCATTGTATACGAGCAAATATGTTAATAAGACGGTTCAAAAATTGCTCTACTGAGATTAAGAATGTTCTGTTTCGGAGCTACTGTACTTGTCTGTATGGTGTTCGCATGATCTCTTCACATACAGTTAAAGCCTTTTCTACAATACGTGTGTGTTACAATAATTCGTTCCGTCTCCTACATTCTTTGCCATCTTGGTGCAGCGCTACGGAAATGTTTACTGATGCTGCACTGCCTGATTTTGCGGAGGTAGTTCGCAGGAGCCGGAAATCCATTAGACTCCGAGTAGTAAATAATTATTGCGAAAACAGTCTTATCGAGGGAGTGAGTACCCCATTTATGCAGTTATCACTACCCATCTGGGATAAGATCAACTCCGACGTTTTTGGTTTCCCAGGTGGATAGGTGACATTCGTTATGTTTATGTTATTGTGTTCGTTTGTTTTCTTGTTATTAGGCTAGTCAATATGGAATTTCTTTTTCTGGAATAAAGAGTAATAATAATAATAATAATAATAAATCAGTTGACGCGTCGTTCGGGAGCCCGTTCAGGCCCGGGAGAAAAATATGGGTGATTTTCTGCCCGTCTGATATGGTAAGCGTCTTTCAGTATACTAGCATAAGGAAAAATTAACATTTCGGAGCTTAGTTTTCATGTTAGCCTTGTCCGCGCATACAGGGCCGACAAATTCAATGCTCAGGAAATTGGAGCTCATCCTCTGCTCATTTCTATGTGGTGATATTAGAAAGTAGGCCTAAGGCAAGAAAATCAACTTCTGAACTAAGACACAGTTTTTTGAATGGCGAGTCATTACAGGAAATTTATGGGTCCCTGATGTCAGGATGTTTGTGAGTAGGAACAGATCAAACGTACATTAGTTTAATCAGGGACCCCTAATTTTCTTGGTCCCTGGTTTAATCTTTACAAGTTTAATCCAAACAGAGACGAGCATAGTAGGAAGAATGCAATCCATCTCGGTGCACTAATCAGCCCAGTCTAGCAAAGGAACGTGTAATTGTCTTGTCCTGTATAAGCTTTCTTTTAATTCAGGTAAATCACGTTATAAAATTCATCATACATGAAGTACCTCATTCAAGTCCATTTTTTCTCTTTTAGCTCAAGAACCTGGTAAATAGATTGCATGCATCACAGTCTAGTGGTCCCAAAAATTTTAGCCCCGACGATGTCAGTTTTGGGTGGGATACCGTCAAAAGCGTCTATGACGAGGACTTGCGCCTCGTATCCCTAAACTTGCCACGGATGGTGCCACACCTTAACAAAGCTGATGTAGAGAGAGATTCATGGACAAAGCTGAATGTTAATCCTGCCAAAATTCTACAGGTAAATTCGTTTAATTCCTTCATAACTGGAACCAGGTGCAACCTGTGCAGATGCGAACACACTTCTGTGCCGCGGGATACAACTTTTATTATCTTGTTATTATTCTATGACCGGACAGTTCCTGGGTAGATAACCAACGCTTTGGATGTGGCCGTGCTTTTGGTTAAAATATTATTTTCAAAGCACGCTAGTCAAGCCGTTACGGTGTATTTAACATGATGAGCTGGTGGTGAAGGTATTAGAACCTCGTAAACGCGGGCACAGATCACGGAAGGATTTAGCCATCCTTTTTGGGGGGTACGACTTTTTCGAGATTGCCGATGTTGCAACCCTATTTTATGCCGTTCAGGTGAAAGTTGTTTGCGTTTATTTTACTGTCTCCGTGATTTGTAAGCTAAAGTACCGAAAGTTCAGAGTTAAAAGACCAAAACTAGAAGACTCGACAGATACCCCGAAGTTGTGGTTAGGATGTATCCATCTAGAAGGAGCTTATTCGTCAAAGTTTAAAAGAGACCCATTCATTTCAGCAACGGCAGTTCCTGTCTGCTTTGAAGGACCATGTCAGCGAAAGAGCATTCTCAGGCACTGGCGTCATGGGAAAAGCCGGCTGCGGCAATTGTCCTGGAATATTTGACCAACCTTTCCCTTGTATTCGAAGAAGGAATCCTGTCCCACAAGCCGGTAGTGAACCTACATAACAGGGTCATTCTGAACACGAAGAAGGGTCTGCAGTATTTCGAGGACTGGAGACTCGAGGTTTCAGGTAGGACTACGCCTGTTTTCATGCGGTGGAAAAGATTTGATTTTTAAATACTGCCAAACTTTATTCATTACTGGAATTACCGTGAAGCGCTTCGTTTTTTCTGGATCTACTTTTCATACCTTGCTTTGTGAATAAGTTTACGCATGAACGGATCAAACGTTTCGTGTCATCAGTTTTCCATTTTTAGTTCATTTTACTGAAGAAAAAAAAAACCCGCCCAGCTTCGATTGTTTACTTGTTCGATTGTTAGACATGGGCACGGACCCATGAGGTACACGTAAAGCCCGACGGTCAAGGTTCTTGTTTCCGTTTAAACTGCAACTGATCTAGTATTTGTTCTGTAACTCTTTTAATCAAATCAGGTGTGGTTTCCAACACCATGGCCGTGGCCACCTCGCTTTTTTCGAAGGTCTTTTAACCCAACCCTTGCACCGTGAACTTCTACCCCTGCCGTACTCAAGGGACAAGGTGAGAGCCCAAAGAGCGACAGCCGCAAAAATCCCTAAGACTGAAACCAGTCCCGAGCTAGAACCAACCAGTACGGGGATAGTTTTATCCCAAGAAGTGTGTTTTTTAAAGATTTTATTAGTTTGGTAAATGAAAGATGAATTAGTTTGAAAAGATTTGTTGTTCAATTTACGTTATTCTTGTTTGACGATTATCCCCTGTTTGGCGTGTCCACGATTTATGTACTAGTAAAAGACTATTCTATTATATGAAGTTCTTTTTGAACTGCTCAGGATCAGCGCGATGGTGTCAAAGGACACTCCTTATTATGCGCGGCATTATAGTAAAAAATTTACGACGAAGCAGGAGCCCATAAGATGTTAGCCCCATAAGATTACGACGTAGTAGGAGCCCATAAGATTCCACGAAATATAAAAATAAGTTGCGTTTTTGCAGATCCATGGTATCTGATATACGGTCAAAAGGCGTTTTTGCAGTTGCCGTGGTATCTGGCCAGTTACCGTGGTAACAGATATTCAGATATCACGGTTCAACCGTGGAATCTGTTCGTGGTATCTGAAAAGTCATATCACTTTCATTAAATTTTGTCAAATTGGTGAGAAAGAAGTTCAGCACTTAGTGATGTAACTGGATATCAGTTTTTCTTTTGGAATAACTTCGAAAAGTTAATTTCGGCAATAGTCGTTTTTGCAATGGACCGTACATCAGATACCACGGTAACCGCAAAAACGACTGATTGCAGATCCAGTTACCGTGGTCATCAAAACTACCTGTGCGACGGCCGTCATTAATAGGCACTTTTACTCAACTAACTTCATGTTGCAGATGAGCATCCAGATTACCCGTTCGATAGCCCTCGACAAAAGAGGTTTCTTGCAACGCAAACATTTTTGATGTTGAAGATTATGTGCCACGGATTTACAGGCCTACTTGGAGATTTCAGCTCAAGAAACACCAAGTTGTACATAATCCCAGGTTTGAATGGAGGTGTAGTGGAATCCTTCTTCTCGCAAATGAAATTCCAGACAGCAGGGAAGTTGACGAGCGAAAACTACAGTTTCGTCAAAAAAGTGGTGAAGAAAATCACACGGGGTAACAAAAGTGCAAAGAATGATTACAGAACTGTTCCGCTTCATGTTCACATGTTCGATTTTAGGAAGTCTTCGGAGTCATAACATGTTTCACTGGATGATTGTATTTTGATTAAAAGCAAACGAAAGAACGTCTGTGATAACAAGATCAAATGTTCCGATGGGATCCCAAACTGAATCCCACTTAGGATGTAGCAATGACTGGCCGCCTTACCGCAGCTTCTCGACGACCTACAAATAATATTAAGAAATACAAGCAATCCCTTGACATCCCTTGACAATTTCCTGTAATGACTCGCCAAGGATCACCAGAGATATGTCCTCTGTTCAGTTATTAAATTTCACACAAATCCAATCACCCGTGCCAAAGTCACGCGTGACTCAATATTCCAGATTCCCGTTTCCCCCACTCGCCCCCCCCCCCCGAGTGTCATATCGAGTAAATTTGTATTTACAAGTCAGTTTGAACGGGTCCCTGATACGCTTCCCAAGTTTAATCGTGAAAATCCCGAAAGTCACCGTTCCCAGAATTCCGGGAAAATCCCCTTCAACCCCCCTCCCAGGGTGCGGATCCAGTCCAACTACGTAAACAATTTATCTGAAGCAGATGCTTGTTGTTGGACATTCATTTCTACCAGGGACCCATACATTTCTTTTACAGGCGAGGCCAGGCACCAATGGCGAGGCATTGCAGGAAATTTATGGGTCCCTTTTTCTACTCTAATCTTTACGTCAATAAGGGTTTTAACTACTCTGAACAGAAACATGAATTTCTACTCGTCTACGCTAACTAGGGTCCTTCACAAGTCTGAACAGCAGCCAAAAAGCATCATGCAAGCTAGACTGTTAACAGCTTACACTACTTATTGTACTCTACCTGTGCCATTACCTTTGGGAAATTCAGTGCTTTAAAAGATGAAACTTTCTGAATTTCTTCAAGAACACTTTCAAAGAAATCAATGAAGATAGGATAGAGCTTTTTCCCATACACTATTCCATTCAAATACATCTTGCCATATCTATAGGCGAAGGCTTACATCTTCTTTGACAGATCTTCATATTGTAGGCCATTAGTAGACCCAAACAATTTGGCAGTGAAATTCTCATGATTATCGCGGATGTATACTTTCCTTTAAATTGTCTCTGAAAAGGGTTTTTGACTTCCGGTTTCTTCTTTTTTTTTCCAAATCCGTTAATTGCAATGAAAAAAGACAGCAGAAACTCTGCAATAGAGTACGAGCAGAAACGAAATCGATCTAAGTCTTCCTCTGATGGACATGGCTGAGCTGTATTTTCTAGCTCAACAACTTGCTGTCTACAAACTTCTGCCAAATGGCTTGGTAACTGTATTTGGAAATTAAGCTGATCTTCAACCGCACCACTACCATCTTTCGATTTAGTAAAAAAGCCTTGTCTAGTTAGGCGAGAATAAAGTGTTTTCCAAAATAAAGTGGATACAGGGTTGTCAGACTAATATTTTCACATTGGAACTGAAGTCCTCCTTCACCAAAGTCTGAAGCTTAGACTGAAGCTCTTCTACCGACCAGCCGAAAGCCTTAGAAAATGCACAGCTAGACGGCCAATAAAGACTTGTTAATGTTTACGCAAAATAAGAATCAGTTAGAAACATGACTACCAATACCAACTATGATGATAATATGCGAAGGCGTAGACCTAAACAACAGTCAAACAATTTTGATAAGAACTATGTATATTATTAATAATTTTTTACCTAAAATTCCCAGATCAAGTACTAAACCAAGCTATATAACTAGTGAAGTGAATGCGTAGTCACCTTCTTTTCAACACATGGTACATGGGAAACCATGACAGGGTTCTGAAAAGCCTCTTTCTCTCCTAACTCCTCGTGTATATGTTTGCGTGGTCTCTAGTTTAGGACCAGAAATAAGGTAAACAATTCTGATCAGTTACCCACATTACATTAAACCACAAACCTATCAGAAGGAAGCAAAGGTTTTGAGCTACCATTCAACATACTATCCTCAGATTTATCTCAGCTTTTATCTTGTTTCGGTTAATCAGCTCACTAAAATAGGTACTCACTCCTAAGGGCGTTGAAAGTGATTTTTGTCATTCTCTCTTTGATTATTTGGAACTGTTTCTTATCAGGAATTTAGTATTTCTGTCAAAAACAAGATGTTCTGCGATAATTGATTTTATATAATACTATACCATGACCTCCACTGTTCTGGAGATAGCAAGGCATCAATAATGATACAACCAGAGCCTCTTCCCTAATCTGCTGGAGGCTAAGAAAATCTGGCTGATTTTAACCTTTTTATATTATTTAGCCTAGACATGCCCTTCTAGACGTAAATTTGCAGGTAACTATGCCAGAGACCTGCCAGAGACTCATCCCTAGATAGCCACAGGACAACACAACCAAAGGACAACACAATTGACACTCTTAACCACTTTTTACTGTGTCCTTGCTCCAGGGCATGGTGCCCAAACATATGCGCAACATGCCCATTCCTTGGGGCATGCCCTGACGTTGGGGATTGAGAAAAAAATTGAGGATTTGTGTAGGACTGCACTCAGTAGCGTAACTCTCACCAATTTTTAGGTTGGGTAAAGGATCTGATGTATTGACAAAAGATCCTAGTTACGCAACTGCCTACACTCAGGGCTGCCAAATTGACACATTTTATGTCAAAATTACACATTTTGATGTTACGTTATACAATGGCATATCAAGTCAAAACACAATCGACGAAAATTACACAATTTCAGTAAAAAATACACAGATAAGACAAATTTTAACTTCCTTGTCAATGAAAACTTGTTTCAGCTACACACTTATTTCCCCATGAGTTCGAACATTTACTAATTTAGCCCAAAAACATGACTCAACCAAACTTTTCCCCTGGAACATTGTCAATGACCACAAGACAACTTATCACAAATTGTCATGGGCTGCATCTTTGACACAACACAAAACTTCATTCATGCATAAAAATTATTGTATACAAATAATACCTTTCTGTATACACCTCCATTACAGAGAAATATTCCTCATTGCATTCCTCATATTCCACCTGAATGGCAAGTCGTTACAGGAAATTTATGGGTCCCTGGTATACGTGATGGCGCTTATTTTTCCAACTCATCTGAGGGAAGCTTATGACTTCGCAACGACATATCTAAAGGAATGTCACAGCCTCACATTCTCACTCGGCCACTGCTTCTGCCAAGAACATCTTCTATAAAAACGGTAAATAAGGTAGGACAACAACTAACCTCCCGTTCCTAACGCAAGCTCCTTGTTTGCTGCGTACAAGTCTTTCAAATTAACTTTAAAACTTGATAAGGAGAGCATATTTGAAAGCCACTGGGGCACGGGCACATGAAATAGTCCAAAACATACGAAAATAGCTAATGCACTTTTCGCGCGTCTGGAAAATATTGTTTATGAGAGGTCTCTTATTAATCCGTCTTACAGGTATGACAAATAATACTGCTGATTCACTGAATGCCGTATGGCAGAGACTGCTGCAAAAGCCAAAATGTGTTCCAATGGACGTCTGTGTTTTGGGCCTTTAGTCGTTGGACGACTATTATTCTGCCCAGGTCGACAGAGGCTACGAGTCAGTAGGAGATTTTAAGTTGCTGACCAGTGCATGCAAGGATAAACCGGCTGTGAAAAAGGACCTGGTTGATCCCATCGAAAGCCGGAAAGAGCATATATGCGTCTATTGGTAGAATGTTCTAATAATTCTGAGAAAGACTCGGAGAATGACCTCTCGTCTTTTCCAACGCTGCATATTGCAATGTCTATATGTCGACAGAAGAAAGTTTCTTTTGACGAAAAAGACCACGTTTACATTGTAAAGAACATCTCTGGAACTTCTTGTCCCTTGTCAAAAAAGGAAGAGAACACATACTTGTATGTGGCAATACCATAAAAACAGTACCATCGAGCAAAAACTCATTGTCCCTACGACTTGAATGCTCATGTCAAACTGAAAACATAGTATGTGCCTGCAAGCTAGCTATTTTGTTATACGAAGGAGTGATCATTTCCACCAAACAGCCTCACTTAAATATAGCCTTTAGGATAACAAGAATAAAAAAAAACGAAATCAGAAATACCTGCGACTCGGTGCGAAAGGTGCACCCGCAATCTCAGAGAGAATAGATTTCAAGCCAGCAGATGATTCGGTGGCTGCTAACGTAAGGTTAGACGCTTCGGATTCTGACTACGCTATTATTAGTGACAACGAGGGAGGATGGAGCGGTTTTGGAGCATCAGCTACTGTTCGTGAGTACGAATTACCACCATACCACCGATTGTGTTGTTGGAACAGAAAACCTAATTTGGATGAAAATTGAATTCTTCGGTTAAGATGCGCACTTTAAGGGGGCTGTGAATTCATCTGTAAGCAAAGCCCTTGAGGCACAAATAATTTGCCCCTGGGGATCATTAATATGTATCGTTTGATGAAAAGCATTTGTACGCTTGCGGTTAAGATGTACACTTGCGGGGTCTCCAAGTTCCATCACAATCAGATCACTCGTTCCAGACTTATGCATGTCACACGGTTTACGTGACCCCCCTCCCATATGCTTTGGATGCTTAGACTTGGAAAGGGGGGAGGCAGAGGTTGTCTTCCATTGTCAGTAAAATTGTACCTTACCTTAACAGCCGAAACCTGACTGAATGCCTATTTTTGCTAGAGACCTATTAGCTTATGTTTAACTTTTTATTTCAGGATGCTTCCACATTACGCATATGTCTCCTGGGCGGGAGAGTTCGAATCAGCCCACAACCGCCGAGCGGTTGTACCAGTCAGCTATATCCAGAATTTTTCCCCGTCTCATAAGGAGGATTTTGCAAAAACATATGTGTATATGGTGTACCACACCAAAATCATCGATGAAAGCTACTACCCAAATGAAAGTGACCCATACTACCCTGCCCAGTTTTGGCCCTGGGATTTAAAGGTAAGTAAGAGTACACTGTCAGAAGTTTCACAACAGATCGCGCATAACACTTTAAAGAATAACATCTTTTCACTTAGATGCAAAGTGTTATTACCAATTAAGTTTACACTATTTTGTGCCTAGATCTCCAACAACACCTTCATTTGGTAAAAATACTACACTGTCAGGAGTTACATAACAACAACAGAAGGATGCACGGTTTCAACAGAACACTTTGGGATGTTATCTGTTATGTTTCTTTCGTTCCCATTAGTATTTTTACCAATTGAAGTCAATTGAAGAACCTCCCGTTCCTAACGCAAGCTCCTTGTTTGCTGCGTACAAGTCTTTCAAATTAACTTTAAAACTTGATAAGGAGAGCATATTTGAAAGCCACTGGGGCACGGGCACATGAAATAGTCCAAAACATACGAAAATAGATAATGCACTTTTCGCGCGTCTGGAAAATATTGTTTATGAGAGGTCTCTTATTAATCCGTCTTACAGGTATGACAAATAATACTGCTGATTCACTGAATGCCGTATGGCAGAGACTGCTGCAAAAGCCAAAATGTGTTCCAATGGACGTCTGTGTTTTGGGCCTTTAGTCGTTGGACGACTATTATTCTGCCCAGGTCGACAGAGGCTACGAGTCAGTAGGAGATTTTAAGTTGCTGACCAGTGCATGCAAGGATAAACCGGCTGTGAAAAAGGACCTGGTTGATCCCATCGAAAGCCGGAAAGAGCATATATGCGTCTATTGGTAGAATGTTCTAATAATTCTGAGAAAGACTCGGAGAATGACCTCTCGTCTTTTCCAACGCTGCATATTGCAATGTCTATATGTCGACAGAAGAAAGTTTCTTTTGACGAAAAAGACCACGTTTACATTGTAAAGAACATCTCTGGAACTTCTTGTCCCTTGTCAAAAAAGGAAGAGAACACATACTTGTATGTGGCAATACCATAAAAACAGTACCATCGAGCAAAAACTCATTGTCCCTACGACTTGAATGCTCATGTCAAACTGAAAACATAGTATGTGCCTGCAAGCTAGCTATTTTGTTATACGAAGGAGTGATCATTTCCACCAAACAGCCTCACTTAAATATAGCCTTTAGGATAACAAGAATAAAAAAAAACGAAATCAGAAATACCTGCGACTCGGTGCGAAAGGTGCACCCGCAATCTCAGAGAGAATAGATTTCAAGCCAGCAGATGATTCGGTGGCTGCTAACGTAAGGTTAGACGCTTCGGATTCTGACTACGCTATTATTAGTGACAACGAGGGAGGATGGAGCGGTTTTGGAGCATCAGCTACTGTTCGTGAGTACGAATTACCACCATACCACCGATTGTGTTGTTGGAACAGAAAACCTAATTTGGATGAAAATTGAATTCTTCGGTTAAGATGCGCACTTTAAGGGGGCTGTGAATTCATCTGTAAGCAAAGCCCTTGAGGCACAAATAATTTGCCCCTGGGGATCATTAATATGTATCGTTTGATGAAAAGCATTTGTACGCTTGCGGTTAAGATGTACACTTGCGGGGTCTCCAAGTTCCATCACAATCAGATCACTCGTTCCAGACTTATGCATGTCACACGGTTTACGTGACCCCCCTCCCATATGCTTTGGATGCTTAGACTTGGAAAGGGGGGAGGCAGAGGTTGTCTTCCATTGTCAGTAAAATTGTACCTTACCTTAACAGCCGAAACCTGACTGAATGCCTATTTTTGCTAGAGACCTATTAGCTTATGTTTAACTTTTTATTTCAGGATGCTTCCACATTACGCATATGTCTCCTGGGCGGGAGAGTTCGAATCAGCCCACAACCGCCGAGCGGTTGTACCAGTCAGCTATATCCAGAATTTTTCCCCGTCTCATAAGGAGGATTTTGCAAAAACATATGTGTATATGGTGTACCACACCAAAATCATCGATGAAAGCTACTACCCAAATGAAAGTGACCCATACTACCCTGCCCAGTTTTGGCCCTGGGATTTAAAGGTAAGTAAGAGTACACTGTCAGAAGTTTCACAACAGATCGCGCATAACACTTTAAAGAATAACATCTTTTCACTTAGATGCAAAGTGTTATTACCAATTAAGTTTACACTATTTTGTGCCTAGATCTCCAACAACACCTTCATTTGGTAAAAATACTACACTGTCAGGAGTTACATAACAACAACAGAAGGATGCACGGTTTCAACAGAACACTTTGGGATGTTATCTGTTATGTTTCTTTCGTTCCCATTAGTATTTTTACCAATTGAAGTCAATTGAAGAACCTCCCGTTCCTAACGCAAGCTCCTTGTTTGCTGCGTACAAGTCTTTCAAATTAACTTTAAAACTTGATAAGGAGAGCATATTTGAAAGCCACTGGGGCACGGGCACATGAAATAGTCCAAAACATACGAAAATAGATAATGCACTTTTCGCGATTTTTACCAATTGAAGGTGTTTTTGGAGATCGAGGCACAAAATAGTATAAACTTAATTGGTCATAACACTTTATTTCTAAGTGAAAAAGTGTTATGCACAATCTGTTATGAAACTTCTGACAGTGTATCATGCCAAATATTCCTTCAGCCCAAGCTGACTCCAAATCATATTTGTATACGCCTACTGAATTTTGTTTAGATCATATTTTGCCCCAACAATCCTCTTTAAGCTCAAAACTGATGGACAAACTGATGAAGTTGGACAACAAACTCAACCTCAAGTAATGCAATAGACTTGTGGAAAAATCTAGCTTAAGAAATATAGTTCTAACAAAAATAAGCTGACGTATCCATTTTGCACTATCCAGTTATCATGCTGTGTTGGAGAATGAGTGCGGAGATAGGTGAAAACCCTGGCTGAAAGTTAAATCACAACGGCCCATTGGGTTAATCCCCAAAATAAAAAAATTGGGGGTGTATTGGAACATAAGCAGTAAATAGTGTGAGTTGAGCTTTGAAGAACGCCTAGTAGCATCTTCTCTGGTAGTTTTTGTTTTTTATAGTTCAGCAGTCTTTTGTAGAATTAATTGTGGATAAAGCTTGTTTAGTACGTTTTTGGGCGTGGGGAGAACATTGATGCTTATTTTCAAACGGCCCAATATTGATAAATATTATGGTGTTTAAGCAAACGTTTGACGAAGGCAGGATCTCTGAATGCCCCGATTGTCGTGGGAAAATTGTCCAACAATTATGTAGATGTACAATATTATCTTCTGGCCAAATTCCATCAGTATATGGTCCTTTTCTTACAGAACAAGGAGTTGACGGTTTTTTGGCGTCTTTGACTTCTAAGCGCCTCGTCGCACCACATGTTGGCGAAGACACCCCAACCAAAAAAAAAAAAAACACCAAAGAAGACCCCATCAAAGGTAATAGCTTATTACAGCTTTCAAAGCAATTCACTTGTCGACAGAACTGGGGAACATGCAGATTCAGGTCTTATTTGCGTTTCATTTGTATTGATATGTTTTTATTGCTTTATTTAAAATTGTTTATGTTAATATTGGACTTAAAGGAACAGAAAACTTGACTCGGGGAAAAAAGCAAAAACAAAAAAGGGGGGAGGGGCCTGTCGACAATAAGACCCTGTATATCTATCTAAGCCACCCCGGGCGATTCGATGGCCGAAAGCTGCGTAGTCAAGTTTACTGTTCCTTTGATTTGTGTTGAATGTGAATTTGATTTTTTTTTTAATGATTCGTTCTTGTACGGCGTTGAACGGCTTAAAATAAGATAATAAGAATAATGTAATTTATTTCCTTGATAGCTTGTATTATACAGGTTAGCACTGAATCGTCATTCACGCAAATAAAACATGCCAATTACATAAGTAGACATTTCATCTACACGTACAAGCTTAAATATAATTTGACTTGACTAGAATTTAAATATTGGGTAAAATAAGGTACAAAGGATTTCACGTAACGATCCGTCGAGTTTATGGGTGGTCTTTCTAGTCTCTGGGAAGCAGCGTCCCTCTGTCTCTGTCGCGTATTAGGCCTGCTATTTGCTGTTGTACCAAAGTCAGGTAGAATGGCACGAACCACATGTGATGCCAGACACTTGCTCCCGAACGCTATTGTCAGTTGATGCCGCCTTTCAGATGGTCAAGCTTGACCAGGCCATCCTCATGAGAAAGATAACCCGGGCCGAGCATAATCTTAACAGCCCTTTTTTGGATGGCTTCTAGTCTATCGGTCTGTGCGTTGGTGAGTCCTGGGTCTCGAAAATCTCGAAATTGAGTTGGCACAGGGAATAAGTATTTTTTTTTTCATTCCAGGGTCCAACTTTAAATCAGGCAGAAAACAACAGGCGCAACCTGATAAAAGACCTGCAAATGCGTACTGAAAAAAGTGGAGCAGCAGGAAGTGGTGGCGGCACGAGTGCAGCAGGGAGTGGTAGCACGAGTGGGAGTGGTGGCAAAGAAAGGGCAGAGAAAGCAGAACTGCAAAGAAAGTGTCTGTGGCTGGAACAGAAAGTTTCTGAGCTGGAAACGAAACACAACTATGTGCAGTCCTTGAACCATCGGATGCAGGAAGAACTTCTGGACGCCATTAAAAAGAGGCAGTTTATCGGTGAGTTGAGTTTTGCCTTGTTTGCATGGACACGACCAGATTGATTTTCTTTCGTGATCCGGCCGTTGTAAGATTATTTTAGTTAAGAGCAACCCAGAATGCTGTCGCATGAGTAATTTTTGAATCGGTTTGTCAGATCTGCTCCAAACTTAACAGTTTGCATGGAGCGGCTCTTTAAATTTAAAGGGCCGCTCCATGCTGTACCACGGACAGGAAACGCGATAGCATTACTGAAATATCTTGTCTGCACCAGTACATAACTGTTTTGCTGTTCGTGAATTCACCCCGGTTACCTCACAGTTGCTTCCCAGAAAATTATCCGCTGGTGTGAACGGGTCTGAAAGAAGATTCTGTAAAAGGTTTTTCTAAAAGTTGAAGCGTTTTTACTGGAAAGATATTATAAAAATATTTGTCACCATACTATACATTTTCATGTTCCCCAAGATTAGTCCCTTTAAAAGAGGGGCTAAAGCTGGCTCGAGTGTCAAGGAAGCATTGATTTAAGAGCTTTTGTTAGATTTCCAGAAATGTAAAAATGTACGGTATTACCTCATCCGAGGTCTGAGCTGTATGAAATTCCGTAATAAATACCAACTCTATACCGGAAAGATAATGTCCTTACATTTTCAGGCGAAAAGTTCAAAACATAAATTATAACGTTCATGAACAGTAGAGGTATGCTTATTTGAACACCTCTCAATTTGTCCACGATTTGGTTTTGTTTCTTGCTTATAAAACAGTCAAACAGAGAGGGAACTCAACAAACTTGCTATCACTGAACAGGTAAGTGTTTCAGCAATCCTCTTAGCACGAAAGTAAAATTCAAAATATATTCTTAAAAATTTAAAACTCCTTCTCCCATCTGCTGGTTTGAACGCGCATGCCTACCAGTGAAATTTTGCATCTAGCTTGAGGGGGCGTCGCCTAGCGACAAAATGTGTTTTAATTTGAACACTTTTGACTTTGAAAGAAGAAACTGAAGTAAATAATGCCCAACTCATTCAAAAGTTCGAACAGGTGTGGCTAAACGGGATATTGATTACATGTTTTTGGCAAGTATTGTGCATTAGAAGTTGCCTGGTATGGGTTTTAATGTTTTCTTCGGCGATTGTTCACTGTCAGCAGACGTTCAAATAAGCATACCTCTACTATAGCTGATGGAAAATACGTCAAAGGTGCTCTGGCATAGCAAATTGTCCTATCTTTATTACGGGGTATATCATATCCGCGCAGACCAGCCACAAGGAAGCGTTGGCTCACATATTATCATGCGCCCCTAGTCGTAAGCTAGTCAACCAAATTGATATTATTTTTAAAAATAATACTCTATTTTATGTTCCGCATTGATGTTGTAGTAGCCCAGAACGATGTAGATTAGTTGCGGTTTGCAGATTACCGGTACCGAGTATCTGGACCAGATATCGTATATCTGAATTTCAGATGCAACGGTACGGATCGTGGTATCTGGAAAGTCATTTCACGTTATCTGATACCATGGTCAAAAGTAGTTTTTGCAGTTACCGATTATCTGGACCAGGTATCGTATCTGATAATCAGATACAACGGTCCGGGAAGGTCATATCACGTTAATCGGCATCATCATGATCAACACGTAAAAGCAGGGAATTAGGCAATTGTTGTGTTTGCCACGATCCAGTTACCGTGGTATAAGATATTTGTGTATCTGTTAAAACGCAACTATTGTCATGACAAAAGACGCAGCATTACTAAATTAGTTTTCTGCACGTCGTTATTTATTCAGTCAAAGAGAAAGGATTCGGGATCCAACTATCGATACTCGATGGTAGGAACAAGGAGATGATGTAACGCGATTTAAGACGGAGTTTGTATTATATGGTGATATGAATCATCTCTGATTCTTTGGCAAATAGGGTAAAATAATCAGCCTCTGCAAGTGGATCTGGGCGATCTTCACCAAGGGACACAGAAGCAAAGAAAGGAAGTGCACTGTGTGAACGTGCAATGCTTTCAGCGGAATCTTTTCTTCCGTCAAAGCGTTGAAATTCCAATCAATTGCCCAGGATTTCCACGAAAGAAAGTGAACGTGCAACGTGTTCAGCGAAAAATTCTAATCTATTGCCCTAGACCACATGTTCCGGTTTTCCATTCCCAAGTTCCGGTTTTCCATTTCCCTATAGCTGATTGAAACTGAGCCATCGGTTTCGATTTTCCAGTTTCATGTTCCGGTTTTCCAAAGCCATCGGTTCCGGTTTTCCAGTGACCCTATTTTTATGCCAACTTTGAATGATGATCACCATGTTGATGCTTTAGCAAGGTCACTGAGCGCTAGAGCAAATCTTCTTATTCGTAGGTTAACTGTTCCCAACTATATTGTTACTCTCTTGTGACTAACCAATCTCACAAGCGAGAAAAGACCTTTCGCCCGTATAACAACTCTTTCCGGTGGTTACATGGGTTCAGATGGAACTGTAGTGCTTCGGGTATGTTTGTTGGTGAAGAAGTTCCTTCTTTCCCTGAAATCTATCGTTCCTCCGTTCTTTCTCTTCAGTCTCGAATTCTGGCGTCGAGCAATCCTCTGCTGATGATCCTGTGCGGACCACAAATGCGCCTGTCTCTGCCTCTGTGTCAATCACGGGTAAAGAAATTTACTGTGGGTTTGACCCATCGTGATTGAGTTTCGTGTGAGCTCGACCTATTTGAATTGTGTTGTGTAGGCTACTTTTTTTTTGAGGCTTCATTCCTTGAGCATACTTTTTTTCATTTTTTCTTGTTTAATTAATATAAATTGCGTTGTTACGTAGCATCCCCAGTGGCTATAAATAAATAAGTAAATGATATAATCTTTTGTGCGTGTCACCTTAAATGACATCAATTAAAGCAATATAGCAATTGTGTTCTGGAAATATAAAGGAGTTTTTCTTTTTTAGGTGAGGAAGCTAAGAAACTGTGGCCATCCCTAAAACGAAAGTTTCAGAAGAGAGAAAGGCTTCAAAAAACAAAAGTGGAGACCCAGCCAAGTCCAGGGATGTCTGGTGCCTGTATTCATGGCGGACTCTATGACTGAGAGAAACTGTGCACAAAAATGATCAGTTACACAGATCCCAGGTTTTAGGATTTAGAAGTTGGTAATGTGGGTAATTCAGAAGTTGATAATTCAGATGATGATGATTTTGCACAAGAATCTTGTGGTGCTAGTGAACGTGGTGATGGAGAAAATGCTGATGATTGTGATACTGTTCAACTGATACAGCAGCAGCAAACAGCTAGTCGGCAGCAATCTCTACCTAGTGCTTTGAATCCCTCTATATATATATATTTAATTTATAACCCACCAAATGCACATGGCGACAGTGGAGTAAAAGGAAATAAAGAAAAACAAACACAAATAACAATCAACATTAATGACGACAATTTGGACAAAGTTTCTAATCAGGCCTAAAAAACTCATGGAAAACATCATGTACACTATGAGCTGGATGGTTAGATGTTCTTAACAGAGACGCCGACGTCCTCTCCAGTGACCGAATGACATCTTGCACCCCGAATTTCTGAATTAGTTTACGGTTACGACACGAACGAGGAAGATACATTAAAAATTTACAATGATTAAAGTAGGATGTTTTTAAAACTTTCAGATCTTTTTTCCGCAGAATGTGGTACACACCAGAACAATAAAGGATATAGGGCGCGCAAAATGCATTATAGATTCTACCAAGCGCCTTTCGGTTATACCGACTTCGGTTTGGACAGAGACGGCCATACGCAATCCGAATCAGTTTAGAGGTATCCTGAGTGATAGCCGAGCAAGTCTTTGAAAGCGTATTTTTAAAATTGAGGCCAAGCCACTTTAACGAATCAGTTGCGGGAAGTGAGAACAGACCCATGGACAGCGTGAGTGGTGCACCAGAATATAAAGCATTAAAACATAGGTATTCACTTTTAGAAAAATTAACGGCAAGACCAATTTTTGAAAATTCACGAGAAAGGATTTGAACATTTTTTTCAATTGTGCATTTGCTTTTACTGACTAGAAGCACGTCATCTGCGTATGCAATATAACTAACCGCAACGTCTTTATAGAAGTAAGAAGGCAAAAGAGATTCAAGACAATTAGAGATGGCAGCCTTGAAAACATAGGGTGATAATACACCCCCTTGCCTAACACCGTGCTTTACTGGGATATTCTCCGATACCTGACCACATTTGATCTTAATAGATGAATTTGCATACCAAAACTGTAAAACTTTGACAATAGAGGGATTCACTCCAAATCGCGCAAGCGAAAACAGAGCCTGCGAGTGGACAACATTGTCAAATGCACCAGTTATATCAATGGAACATAAATGAACTTCGAATTTCTCCCTAGTCGCCTGTTTCATGATAGTTGTCAGCACATGATGAGCATGAGCACAGCCAGAACCGGCGCGAAATCCAAATTGCAAGTCACTAAAATCGCATTTCTCTGTGATATCAGGTAAAAGAACATATTCGAAAATTTTGCTTATAGTGCACGATACGGTAATCGGCCGGAAACTCTTGCAATTTTCCGGATCCTTCCCTCTTTTGATCACTGAAGTAACACTTCCAACTAGAAAACTTTTCGGGACAATCGACTGGGCAAGCATCATTTGGAACAGAAGCTGAAGATGACTGGTCAAGGCGGGACAATCAATTTTGAAAAAATCAGCACCGAGTTCGTCAGAGTCAACAGATCCAGTTTTTTTCAGCTTTCTTATAGCGGTTCCGATCGCACTTCTCTTTACGGGATAAATGGACTCTTGACGCAATTTCCGAGGTAACAGTTTTGTTAGTACCTCCTCATACCAGTGTTGGAGCCTTATGTTACACTGTCCAAAAATGCTGCGATAGTAGTTTAGCCAGTCGGTGGAGGTCAATTTGGAAGGGGCCTGGGCCGAAGCATTGTTGCTCCGGATCACCTTTTCCCAAGATTGTCTGTCACAAGGAGCGTCTGCACCACCGAGACGAGCTGATTTCAGCGCAGTCTTGAATTCACGTTTGGTTTTGGCTTTGATCTCAAAGACAGTGCCCTTAATAGGACGTCCACATGAGATCCATAGCCTTAGCCAAAATTTGGCTCGATTTTTGGCCCTTTTGACTTCAGGACTGACCTTCCATAATGGCTTTCTAGTCCCAGCACGAATCCTTTCTGTGGGAACGGCGGTATCTGCAGCGACCTCCAAGCAATGAACCAGTTCACAATAATATGAGTTCAAGTCGATAGAGGGAAATTGTCCGTTTATTCCGGTCTGAAGAAGATGGAAAGGAATGGTTAGGCTCGAAAGCAGAGTTGTTAGTGTGGTAATGTAAAGAACAGGATCCATACGGCTCCAGTTCCTTTTCACAAACCAAATCGGCTTCAGTTTTATAGCTTGTTCTTCAGGGGGCCGTTTAAGACGAAAGAGCAGTGGCAGATGGTCATCATCTATCTTTTCTTCATCGACTTCTACAACGCCTTGGACAGTTGAAGCATCGGAAGTGATCACGTGGTCAAGATTGGACACACTCCCACCTCTGTTGTGGACATATGAGAAAAGGCGGGACTTCTCTATGATCCTGTAAGGCTGGGGAAGCGATTCCACAAACAATTCCGTGCGGGCAGAATCCTTAAGAATATCTGTGTTTAAATCGCCAACAATCAGCCACTTCAGACCTCGGTTAGAAATATCAGAAAGGAGACTTTGGATAGTTTTACAGGATTTGGCAAAAGAAGAAAGTGATGCAACGTTGCGTCGATTGCATGGCAAATAGACATTTATCAAAACGAGATTGCCGATTTGAATGGAAAGAGCATAACGGTTCGAACTGAATAATTTAGGCGTAGCAGAGCATTTACTGGATCGAATAAAGGTTGCCAATCCACCAGATGGCCTTCCTCTGGTCTTAGTTGCTGGCTGGATGAATATGAAATGGTCAGCCGATCTACGTAATCCTTCAGAGCTTGCAGATGAAAGAAGATGCTCTTGCAGGCACAAAATGTCGGCAGAACTGAGCAATTCATCTATCTGCAAATCTTTGTCTTTTGTACCATTGATGTTGAGTGAAACACAGCGAAAGTCGGACTGAAATTCAACCATCTAGATTGGGTTGCAGAAATTTCCTCAGAACCTGACAGCGGAGACTGAAAGCCACATGATCTTTGCCGCAGTTGGCACACTTTGGCATGGCCGTGCATGGAGATTCCTTGGAATAAACATGGCAACCAGAGCAACGGGCACACTTCGGAGAGTCAGCAGCATTTGGGCAGTTTGCAACAACATGATTCGGTGACTGGCAACGATAACAACGTCTGGGCATACGATGAAACTCATGAATTCGGAACAGTTCGTAGCCAATTCTTATGCCACTACTGAGAGCTGAAATAAGAGCTGCTTGGTCAAGGAAACCAATTTTGAAAGAACGGGAGTTGGAAATCGACGCTACTTCCGTCGCACCAGGAACCATTGACCTCTGTGTCTACCCTGCGGTTACAGTCAGTTAATTCTGCCACTCCTTCCTACAAAAGAAAACAAAGTGAATCCAGTCCTTCCCCAGCACGTGAAAGGTCTGTTTCAGGGGAAGCTCTGCTCTTGGCAGACTTATTCAGAGCACTGAGAAAGCCATGAACCGCACCTGTGATGCACCTAAGCAAGATACAGCTTACCTTGTTGGACAGTTGGTTACAACGAAAATGAGAAAGTACAGCGAGCTTGTACAAATTCATATTGAGAAGAAAATAAATGATGCACTTTTTGATGCAGAAATTGAAAACTGATAAGACACAAAATGAGTATTTGAAGTGGCCAGTGGCTTACATTGGCCTGTGGCTTACATTTGTCTTACAGGTAAAATGCTTTAAGGTCATACAGACATTCTTGGTTGACCTTCCGTAGTCTTTTCTACTTCAAGGTTTATGCATTTTCAAGACATATTTTCAACCACACCGTGCAAAATCTTTTTTGTTGCAATTTTTCCATTAAAGCACACCTGAAAGGTTTCCTAGTAACTAGGAAGCCGTTGTAACTTCAGTTACTAGCAATGCATCACAGTAACTAGGAAGCCGTCGTAACTTCAGTTACTAGCAATGCATCACAGGCACACGGTTACGAACAACCGCGAATATTTTAAACAGGGTGCGCAATACGGGATCAGTGTCTCGCAGCTTTTAAGGTGTACTTTAAAAAAAATTATTGGCGCTAGGTTTGGCTGACTGATCAGAGAATAATTTTTCTTATAGCTTTACTGGAAACAAAAAAAATGGCAAGCAAATTTTCTATGACTTGCATACAATGGCAGTGTAGAAGTTATAAAATATCAGAAAGCGCCCATCGTCACATGTGCAGCTTGCGAAGGAACGCTTCCTTTGTCGGAACTAAAGTACTTGCACAGATAGTCTCGTAACCCGAGAGCATCATCACTTGACCGGTTTGATGTTAACCCACTTGTCATGTTCGAAAAGTTTCAGAGTTCATTCTGGTTTGAACGCCATGCACCATCGTCATTGTCACCGGAGTCAACGAAATCAGTGGTCATGTATGATCTTATTCCAGAAGTGACATCATCCGTTTTCAAGAAACTGTGTAAGCATGAGGCACTGAGGGCTATGATGTTGCATATCCGTTGCGCATTGAGTCCCCGACTGCAGGTGAAGATTACGGCAGATAGATAGCAGCTCTTCAGATGTGCTTTAAGTTTTCAGCCAGTCACGGCATTTTCTAACAATAAAATGTTAATGTCTGGTCTGGAAGCATGATTCTGTATCAATCAGATAGGATCATAACTAGGAACTTCGATAACGAAGCTTCGTTTAGCTAAAACTTGCACCACCTCTCTGGAGAAACCCTGATGATATCCACAGAAAACTCATTAGTCCATTGCATTGGTTCTAAAGTACTTGGACAACAGCTTACCTCCAGGCAATCAAGAATTGGCGATTTTCTGGTTCTTCTAAGTAGTGCAGCTACTGCTGAGCTTCCCAGGTTTGTAACTTCTCTTCTTGCATCTTTTTGAACTTTTTGGATGCTGGAGTCTTGATTGGAGTTGGAACTGCCTCAACACTGTTCTCTAACGATCTTTTCTTTTTCATCTCTCTCTTAAAACATTGATACAACAAACATAACTCAGTTAACATTCTTGGATTAACGCCTATATTGTAATTTCTTCAATCAGAATTAGAAAATCCCTTACATCTAAAGTTAAGTGCTTAAGAGGCTGATTTACTTGAATTGGACTTCTAGAATTAAAGAAAGACATAAACTGTTTACAAGTATAATTGCGCCTAGAGAGGAGAAAGGAGCTTGAATGCTCGTACTGCAGTAGGCATTATTGGTTGTCACACTACATCACTTATAAATGACTAATTATTATGACATCTGCAGCAAAACAGATGCATAGCTGGTGCAGGGTGGTTTATGGAAGATAAATCCAACAGAAGTAGCCAGATCTCAACAAAACTTGGTAGGAAGTAAGATCTAGGGCTACTAACTGAAATATTGAAGTAATATTTATTTTCCCAACATGTAAACCATTCTATTAGCTTCACTCTAGTATTTTTTTTATGGCACTTGAGCCTACTCAAGTGCCATATAGCGATCGTAATGTCTGTCGTTCTGTCCGGGTTTGCTAGTTTGGGCACTTCCACATAAGCTAGGACAATGAAACTTGGCAGGCTTATCGGGACCCGACCAGAGCAACTTACAAATAATCACTTTCCCAAGTTCAAGTTTTTTAATTTACACAAAAAATTCTTAAACAACAGACAAGCACTGTGAAGAAAAAAATTCGTACATGCAATGCTTGCTAATTTTTTTTTTAATATAATAAGAACAACTACGTACCCTAAAAACCTATCAACATATATTAGAACTTAATTTATCTGACCTATACAAAAAAAATGACCTGCTATCTACCAAATAACCTTATGAAAAACAACACAAAAAATGACTAACCATATGACTTCAATAATCGAGAATACGTACAAAATAAACCAACCACACGCGAAACAACCATTCAACCATCCACACTAATTTTATAATAAATTATATTCCAAAACATGACAATTATTATATCTTAAAACTAAGAATCAGCAGTTCTTTGAGTCGCGACCTGATAAGCGATGGGCTTCCTTCCAACCATTCAGAAACAACATTTTTATATTTTTCCCACACATATGGTATCATGTATCGTAAAGAAAATCCGACTTTCCGCGGATCCGGAAAACTAATAACAAGGGCAGTGAAAAAGAGCAAACAGAAATGTCCACAAGTGGGACCGATCCCGCATTGCCAGTTTCGAAGTCGAACGCTCTACCACTGCGCCACGGGAAGTTGCTAGTAAAGTCGAATGCAAGATTCGGTACAGTTTACGGATCAAAATAAGACCGACTGCAATCGAAATTATTTGACCTCGTGAAACGCTTCCACATAAGCTAGGACGATGAAAATTGGCAGGCATATCAGGGATCCGAATAGAATAACTTTGAAATAATCCCTTCCTCCACCCGGCTATCGTGGGGAGTGGCGGGATGGGGAATTCGGAAACTATTAACATGAATAACTTCTGAACGGGTAATCGGACATGAATGAAACTTGACAAGTTCCAAGAACGAGTGTCTCAGATATTCAGTTTCAAATCAGGGTCGGATCCGGGGATGGGGTACCGGAAAGCTCGTGAAACATTTAGAGCCGATGGATCGGGATTAAACTTGGTGGGTACAGTAAGCATAAACCCTAGATACATTATTGACAGAGCAGGACGACCGTGGCATTGTGGGTTGAGCTGGAGGGGCTTTCCCGGGATGCCGGTTATCACAAATTGGGGTACTACTAGATTATCTATGACGAGGAATGTGAATAGAACTGGACAAGTTGCAAGAACTAATGTCTAAAATCTTCCGTTTTAAGTCAGGATTACTGCCGATAACGATGTGCGTAGCTTTTTCCAGATTATCTATGACGAGGAATGTGAATAGAACTGCAAATCTCGTGAAAACCCTTCCGACTACTTCGTGGTCACATCCAATTCGGATACATAAATTATCACAGCTAGAGTACTTGCTCCTACTATCGATTGAGCTATACATGAATCGGAGCCTCAGTAAGACAAAACTTCTATTCTAACAGTTCTCAATGGAAGGAAAGATTCCGCCTTGACAACTGCAAACCGCATCTGACAAACATGCCAACTATTCTTACAACGCCTTTCAGCTCTTGCTTGTTTCTGTTTTTTTTTTTTTTTACCTTTTTAAGCCAGATAGATTTCACTAAAGAAATATTTTCCAAAGCATCAGTCTAGCTTTCAAGCCCCACAATTCGAGCTCTTTTATGGAATTCCCAACTTCCCTTTGCCAAATAGGATGCGCCAATTATTTTTTTAAGGCTAGATTGACACTTCTGTCACCAGAAGATAGTTGTCCGAACTGTCAGAGGTTGCATAGGTCAGCTGTACATGAGTGCAGCATGGGGATGTTGCCCAAAACACCTATTTACTATTACACCTGTTTTACACTATCACCTATATAGCTCGCTTCATCGTGCAGCAACGCCTCGCCCGATCTGGATCTGGAATCACACGAGGCGGTTTCTAAGGTGGTAGCGGGTCTTTCAGGTAGCAGGAGTGGGGGTGTTAATGGTTTAACTGCAAACCACTTAAAGTATGCTGGCCCGTCACTCACATGCTTTTTAACTGTTCTGTTTAATGGTTTTCTGTCGCATGCATATGTACCTGATTCTCTAACTGAAGTTTGTCTTATCCCTATCCCCAAGTCGGTGACGGGTGATCTAAGTAGTCTGACTAACTATCGGCCTATTGCTATGGCAGCGGTTATCTCTAAAGTTTTCGAAAAGTGTCTTTATGAGATTGTCGAACCTAAGATACGTTCGTCGCCATACCAGTTTGGGTTTAAGCCAAAATCTTCTACGGACTTTTGTGTTTTTATTCTAAAAGCGGTGATTGAGTATTTTTGGCTTTTCTCGTCCCCTGTGTTTGTGTGCTTTATCGACGCTAAAGCTGCGTTCGATCGAGTTAACCAGGCTAAGTTACTAAGAAAGATGTTAGCGAAAGGTGTGGACCCTAGAATAGTCGTAACCCTTGCATGCTGGTTTAAAAACCAAAAATTCTGTGTTAAATGGGATGGTGTTTTCAGCCGCCCATTTCATTTTATCAACGGTGTTAGACAAGGTGGAGTTTTATCCCCTATTCTGTATAACCTGTATGTTGACGAGCTTAACAGTGCTCTTGCTAATGCAGGTCTAGGTTGCTTCATCCAGGGTGTTTGTTTTAACAATATTAGCTATGCGGATGACGTTGCGCTTCTGGCCCCGACAGTTCATGCGCTCAACCGACTCCTAGCTATTTGTGATGATTTTGCTTTACAGCACGACATTATTTTCAACACGAAGAAAACACTATGCATGGCATTTATCCCTCGGGGTATCCGCCTTCATCACCTTCCAAAGGTTTTTCTTTCAGGGCAAACTCTTCAGTTTGTGGATGAGTTTAAATACTTAGGGTTCACTTTTACCCCTTCGATGAGTGACGAGCTGCATGTAGCTGCCCTATCACGGTCACTATGTGCTCGAGCTAATCTGCTGGTTAGAAAATTTGGGGCTTGCGACTCGCAAGTAAAAACTTTCCTTTTCAGGATGTATTGCACTCAGCTCTATTGTGTGGCTCTTGTTACTAACATTAGGGTCAGGCGCGAAAGTAGCTTTCGTGTCTTGTACAATAACTCTTTTCGTTGGTTGCATGGGTTCAAGTGGAACTGCAGTGCATCGTCAATGTTTGTTGGTGAAGGCCTTCCCTCGTTTCCAGAAATTAGGCGCTTTTCTGCCCTCTCTTTGCAGAAGCGTATTCTCGAGTCTCAGAACCCGTTGCTAGCCGTCCTGGCTGGGCCACATACGAGGCTGACGCTCCCAATTTGGTTGTTGTGGGGGATGTTGCTGTTTTGTAACTTTTCCCCGGACTGTGCGTGAAGTTTAAGTTTGTTGTTATTAATTTGTTATGTGTTGTAGTTTGTAGATTTATATGGCCCTTGTCGGCCGTTGATTCAAATAAATAAATAAATAAACAAATAAATAATAACGTTTCTACTGAGCTTAATCCGGATAATCAAAGTTCTGTAGATGCGGTAGTGGACCATGAGCGAGATAACAACAATACCGACGATAACGCCGCAGTGGATGAGTCAAATGACCCCCCTACGAACAACTCTAGAGAAGACCAGGTGAGTCGTAACGTACGTCAAGCAAAAAATAGCCATAATAGCTGAAGCGCTATTAAATTCCAGTCGCATATAACAATGAAAAGGACATGAAAGAAAATTCGGTAACTTATCGTAGACGTAATTTAATAAATAGAAACTCGGGAATTGAACTTACCTAGGTGAAACCGGGAAATTATCAAAAGTGCTCTGCATGCAACTTGTACTGAAGTTTAGCATGGTTCTTTTAAGGGAAGTTCGCTTTACGCATATCTTCTGCTTGAAGGAATGGTTCAGGTAGAAAATCTCATCATCAATGTAACAATCTATTAAATGCTAGACTTGGTTACTTCACCTGTCAACGAACGTGTTTTTAAAATGCGCCAAATAGGTTTCGCAGGCGGAGTCTGATGTGATATGTTTTTACTGGAACTATGACTTGTTGCTTATACGGCTGTCCGCCGTCATATTTGCAAAGAGAGAGAGATTTTTACTGAAACTACGACTTGTTGCTTATTCGGCTGTCCGCCGTCAGATTTGCTTGCTTTTATAACAAACCGTACGGTCCTAATCCCAACTTTACAAGACGGAAACCAGCTTGTTATGACAACCCATTTTACAACGGAAGAAAACCCATTTTACAACGGCATTTTTTTTTAGCCACCATTGCCCCCTGACAGTCGAAGAGTCAATACTCAGAACATTTCTGTTGTAAATTATGCAAACACGATGTGACCTTTGGCACCCTAGACGTGGTTTAATGTACAAACTGTGCTACTGAGGTCCGGAAAAATACGAACTTACGAAACGGCAACTTTTTCTTTTATTACCCTGTAGAGAATCAGTTTCGTCGTTTACTTGCTACTAAAGAATTTGTGGACGACCTAGCATCTGGAGAAAGCTCATTTGACAGGGGTACTTTTTACTCTCACAGTGTCCTTAAAGCTCTCAATGCCAATCCAGGAGCTCGCGTTCTGACAGTCACTGCGAGTATAGATTGGTTACCCGTCTTCGAACACTCGGACTTTCAAGTTTGGATTTTGCAACTGTCCCCAAATGAGATACCTACCAGACACTTATGGAGCGCCGAATCCGCATACGTTTTTCGAACCTTGGGTTCGAGAAGGTCAAGTGCTAGAAACTAACTGGTTCGTCATAGATGACCAGGTTTATCTAGTTTTGACATTATTTTGCTCGGATGACCTTCCCGCTAGGTCTATTAGGTGGATAGCCACGTATTTTAACGGGAAGTACGCTTGTTGGCAATGCCTTGAGCCTGGACAGTGGGGCAAGAAAGGGGAAGGTAGCGTTCGTGTGTTCCCATCCCCACCAGGAACAGCAGTCGTACGCACGATCAGAATCTCCGTGTTGCTGTTCGGTCGAGCTCGGAAAGGGCTTCAAGGGATGTTCCCCGTTGTTCCTTTCAAATACATAGACTTCGTCGAGTCCAACATCCCAGAAGACATACACAGCATATTTCTGGGATATTTAAGAAGTCAGATGAACTTGTGGCTCGACACCAAGAACATTCGAGTGCTTTCTATTTGAACAGAAGAATGGATGAAATAGACGAAGATTTCCTGAAGATCCAACCCCTCCCCCTTGTGATGAAACGCAATGTCAGGAGTCTCGGATTTAGAGCCGAACTAAAGGGCAGTAAGCTACGTGTCATAATGCTGCTCTGTTTTCCATACGTATTGAAGAACGTACTCCCTGCTCGGTTTTACCGCAACTTCATGCTGATTTCGACGTCTGTTGCTCTCCTCCAACAAGACGAAGTGACTACTGACGAATTCGATGCATGCGATGTAGCTTTGACAACAGCTATTCGTGACTTCGAGCAGCTTTACGGAATTCAGAACTGCACTCTCAACAATCATCTGCTCACCCACTTGTCCAACATGGTGAGAAGAACAGGGACCCTGACTAGAACCTCCACATTCATTTTCGAAGGCGACCTGGGCAACCTTCTCACCCTTGTTAAGGGCACACAGGGTGCTCCTCTACAAATGGTAACCAAATACCATCACGGGATTTCCATGGCGATCAAAGCTGACTCGATCTTGGGCCAGGCTCCAGATAAGTTCAAGTCGTTGTACAATAGCCTCACAAAACTCGGTGCCCGACGGTCAGTTCAGGTGTACGGTGAACTGAGGGGGATGCAGCTTCTTTGACCGAAAAAGAATGCAAAATTCGACGCGTCGGAAAAAACTGCTGCTGTCGGATCATTCCTAGGTGTCGAAGCCGATGAAATCGGCGAAAACTATACTTCATATATGGGTGCCATAGTGAATGGCGAGACACTGCACAGCAGTGAGTACTCTCGAATGACAAGGAGACCGAACTATTTTGCGAGACCTGAAGGCAGCAACTACTGGTCGTCTCTCATCAGTCTTAACTCCATTTTTTAGCGCTTGGATACCACTGGAAAAAGGAGAAGCCATTTTTCAAAACTACTGTTGATTCGATTACAGTTTCCTCCAAATATCTGTGGCATATAAAAAAGTTCAACACGTTAGTAGCTGCTGATGTAGGTACTTTGCACGCCGTTGTGTTTGCCTTTGAAAGCAAGGCCAGAGTACAAGCAGGAGAAATTGTTGCAACGGGATCACATCGATCTGATATTTATGAGGACTAGCAACCGAAGAGCGTTTCACAACATGAAATTACGATTGAGTGAATATATTTATTAACTAAGATGCAGACTTGTTTGGCTTACCAGATAAAAAGAATTTTGTAAATTAAAAGTGTTTGTAAAATCGGATATACTTCTCTTGCCTCCAGGTAAACCGACACTGCAGGAGTATATTGAGTGGCGGCGCCGCACTCACACTTCTGCTTCTGGAAGCAAAAATCACCTTAAATCCATTTTTCATCCTTCGCGCGGAGGACGAAATATGGATTTAAGGTGATTTTTGACCAGCAGTCAGTTGAGGATCCGAAGAGACAGAACGGTAAATATAAAGCAAGTATATATTTTAATAGTAGTCGCTAAGATTTTCCATAACGGAGTTGGATGAGTGTGCCGAATTTCTCAAAGAAATTTTAATTTAAGACTATATTTTTAGTTCTCAGTTGCCTCGGAATTCCTTAGAACGAAATCTTTGGAGTCCCGGAAATCCGTGAAGAGAAAGACTAATGGGCCGGATTTTTGGGCTGAAAAGCTTTGCTGGTCGGGAATTCCGTGAGACTGCGGGAAGCGGGAATTCCGTGAAGACACCCGAGATGATGACCAGGAATTCCTGGCTTGGCGCGAGATTCCTGAGAGTCGCCTCCGGAATCGTTAATGACTCTCGGACTTCCGTGGAAAAAACCCGGAATTTCGCGTTTTTTCCCGGAATCCGAGACCTTCTCCGGAATCCGAGCACCTTTCTTCATTACGGGATGGGCTATGTACTGTTTTCAACCTACAATATTTTCTATTTTTGATCTGAATCGTCCTTGCAGTTCTCCTATTTCGCAATTTCGGAGTACTGATACGGAGCCTATTCTCTTAATCTTGCGTTTTTTTAGAATCGAAAACTGTCGCAATTCTGCAGATAGTCAATTCTCTGATAGTCAATTCTCGATTCTCAACTCTCGTCCCTGACTATGGTCAGCAGAGGGAGGATGTTGAATATGCATTAACAGGTCTACCGGGTTGCAGACGAGCTGAAAATTAGTGTTCGAAATGGAGAAGCTAGAAGAGATAAAACGTTAATTTGTACGGGAATTTAGAAGCGAGTACATAGCACTGGGAGTTCAGATAAAAGAAAATGCTGTCTTAATCATCAACCAAAAAACTGAAATGCTCATTATTCCCAAACATAAGTATTCCTTAAGCCCAAGCTAACTGCAAATCATATTTGCTTTTTAAAAGATACCATGGTGCATGTTATCTGATAACACTGCAACTTGACCTGCATTTTGTCATTTTTGCAGTTACCATGGTATCTCACTCTATCGTTGCTTTGCAAAACTGACAATTGCCAAATTGCCGCTGTTAAAAATCATCCCAAAAGAAAAAGTGATATCCACTCCAATCACATGCGTCAAACTTCTATCCCACCAAATTGACAGAATCCTAGTCAGTTCTGTTGGTTATGATGAAAGTGAGACACGTTTTCAGATATCACAATCAGTTCCACAGTCGGAACCCATGGTATCTATATATCAAATACCACAGTAAATGGTCAGAAAATATTAAAACAAAACATTTTTTTTACATCTTTTACGATTGTAATTAACTTTTTTTTTTTGCATGCGACGAACCCTTTTAATCTTTCGTAGTAATGACACAGTTTAAACATTTATTGCTGACGTCGTCCCTCAGTTTTAAAAGAGCAAGAGGAACATATCTTCGTTGCAGTCCACACCATTATTTCCGTGTCCCCTTATTGATTACAAGGGCCTCTTTCAAAAACGACTTGCCTTCACGCACCCCGAGACACCAAAGTGTAGTGAAAATTACTGCAGATCGCACACTAACGTGTGGAAGTTCATTAGCTTTTTTACTCTTTTTTTAAATAGTTTCCGTGGAGAGGCCATTCAGTGGTTGTCCCCGTCTTGCTAATTTCAAAGCGAAGTTGAAGCTCTGTTCTTGTTTGACGCGCCTTCATCCGAAGCAGTGTCTAGAGCTAAGGATCATTTCAAGCAGACGCTGGCCAGTGGAGATTTTCATCTGAGTCTGAAAGGTGAGTTCTAAATAGAATTCCATCGAATGCTGACTTCAGTATAATTTTTGGCGTATTTGACTGACATCAGAAAACCATAATTGTACTTCTAGGAACTTTAGGAGTGCTGAAGCAATAGTACAGGTCTTTATTCAAGAGTTATTTTTCTTTGAAAGAATCGCCATTTTACTGTAACCTGTAGCTCTCCACGAAGACAGTATTAAACCCATCTAGCGGAGTCGGAATTCTCTGGTGGCTTCGTCACCACAAGCTCTGATGTAAAGAGTAAATAATACTAGTTTTAAATATGGGTGTAAACATAGGTTTGAAAAATCACCTAGCCGTCGGATAGGGATCCGAACCTTTTCTGTTACGACTCATACTTTTCCCAGGATTTATGGACCTACCAGCATGAATCGCTATCGGCTAAGGCTGTAGGTGAGAAGGTCTTTAATTGCCGGTGGAGTATGGAGTATGAAGACGAACATTTTAGTTTTATATCTTACAGGTCTTGGCAAAACTAACGAGCAATTGCTGTTTTTCATAACAGATTCCTACTTTCCAACAGAGAGAATCACCGTTGGGTATTGTGCAGCCAGTTTCCTTATGCAAGTATGACCGTTGGGTATTGTGACAGCCAGTTTCCTTATGCAAGTATGTGTAATGAGGAATTGGAACTCCAAGTGCACTGTATCAATATGTTGCGTTTTGTGATTCCGTTCTTACGGCTCAAAAGTGCTTTCCACTGACATAACCAAAGACATAACCAGTGGAAAGAAAGGAAACTTAGATTATCCCCATGGGTCTCAGTAATCGATTTTCCATGACGCGATTTTCGATTTCCCTATTGTTAAGTTTTTTTCTAGAAACAAGGTCAAACTTGAATGTACCCCTCCTCCCAGATTACATTCTCGTGTTTCATTAGCATTCAGAAATACCTCATCGTTGAAGAGATGGTGGGGCAAGTGCTGTTTACAATAAGGCACGAGATTATCAGAGGCCTTTTGAACGGGCTTAAGTATCAAAAATCTAGTATGTCCGTCCAGTAACTATGACGGGTCATAGTTCACTATGAAGCTATGATGTAGATAAACTAAGCACTTTGTTTAAGAGCGTACTTCATATGTTTATGTCACTACGTCATCTCCAGCCCTTATGTTATCTCTCTAGGCGTCACTCGGAAAAAGGGTGAAACAATGGAAAAAATGCTCATGCACTACCAGTGCGAATAATCGCAGTCAAACGGTGTATAACGCATTCAAGACCTTTCTCCAGTGCTATGGATTGCCAGACAGAGTAAGAGGAGATCAAGGAGGAGAAAATGCTTGAGTTGCAGAGGCGATGCAGTTCTTTGTTTCGGCATCAGCTTTTCGGAGGGAACAAGCAAACAGTACCAGCAATTTAACGGTAGGCTACCAAATAATTTTTTAAGTTGTCATTTCCCATTTTCAAATATAAGGTATCAAAATGTACGAAGGCATGAAAATGATTTTCGTACAAATTTTTAACATATCTACTTACCCCTAAATCGGACATCTAATCAACTTCAAATAAAACTTTTACTCTTAAGAAAATTTCCGGTTTTGGCCGGATTCCAGGCGAACTATTGTCCGGCGAGAAAATGAGTTTCGTATTCATGTTCAATATGTCTTCTTACCCCTGAATCAACTACGACTTTAGCTGTTGAAAATATTTATTCGCCCCATCATTTGAACCCCATCGCTTAAATTAAGCTACAGATCCCATCAACGAACTCGACCTGTCCCTTGACCAAAGAATCCTCACAACAGGTTTCATCAAAATCTGTCATTCCCTTTAAGTTTACTTGAAAAGCCAATCAGTTTATATGTATATATATACATAAGTACACATATATTTAATTTATAACCCACCAAATGCACACGGCGACTGTCATTTTTAATTAGGACTAGAAAATTGTACGGATGATGAGCTGGATTAGTACGGTAGATATTTTTAGTAGAGACGCCGAAGTTCCTTCCAGTGACCGGATAACATCTTGCACGCCGAATTTCTAAATTAACTTACGATTGCGACATGGACGAGGGAGATATATTTCGTATGCGTGTATCATTTTACTGAATACACTGCATTACTGGATTGTTTTAAGATTTTTGTATTTTTCACTTTTCAGATTAGTGTAACGAAACGTCTTAATTGTCGTCGCGAATTCCCAAGTTCGCAGGAATGACGCATCAGCATTTATTCGCCAGCTGAGACTCCAGTAGAGTCAGCTGGAAGATTTAATACTGCAGTGTCAGCATTTGTTCTCCAACCAAGATATTAGTGAGTTGTCAGATGAGATGTCAGCTGGCATTCGCCGGAGAGTTCAACACTGTACTGTTGCAACCACTGTGTCAGCTGATGTGCCAGCTGATGTTGGTTGGAACGTATTGGAACTATTGCGGAGTTAGAACGTAGGATGTATATAAGATAGGAGTTGAAACAGTTTACAGTTGGTTCGTCATTAGAGGCAGTTCCATTATCGTCAGTCTTGTGAGTTCGTCATTAGTTAGTTCCATTATCGTCAGTCTTGTGAGTTCGTCATTAGAGGCAGTTCTATTATCGTTAGTCTTGTGAGTTAGACAGTTCTCGTCATACACAAGTTCAAAGACAGTTCGGAGATATAGCTCAGCTCATCTGCAGTTCAGTACCACCGTCCTAGTTCAGCTCTATTCCGCCTGTTGCGTCAGTCTCAGTTGCAGTGCTGTCTTAACTTGGAATACCATTCTTGATGTGCCCTTTCTAACGTGTAAGTACGATGTTAAATAAAGGATCGCTCGTCATGATTCTGGTTTGCCTTGCCTAATATAGAACCCAGAGCCTCTCCCCACTCCACGCTACCATAATATCAGGAATACGAATAGGCGCAATTCCCGTATATATCGAATACTTTTCAGTTATTACAGTGGTGGCTTAGCGGCGGTCTAAGGTAAAGGGGCGAAGCAAACCAAATTCAAGTACGAGCAACCTATTTTTTTTATTATTAAGTCAGTCCCTTCTTTTTGTTTGTTTTTCCAACGTAACCAACCACAGAGATAAAAAATATATCAAATTTTGTCTGAATAGCGAACACTGTTATGAAGATTTACAATTTGGTGATATGTATGTGTGTGTTGTTACCCCTAGGGGTAGTGACAGGAAAGAAAAAGGACGACGAGGAAGGATCTGCTAAGAACACAGGGAAAGGATCGACAATCATTAAAGAAATATCACAGACCACTGGCAAATATCTCCGTGGCGAGATATCCGAAGAGGAGGCGTTCCTCGAAATGACAAGAGTTTGGAGAAGAAGCCATCGAAAAATACGGATTACGGCACAGCGTTAAGATTGGGAGACGAGCCAGCAGTTCTAGCTTTCAAGGCCAAGAACCCAAGGTACACGAGCACATAGGAGTATGACTCTGGACTATACTAAGTTTGGTGGGGATTGCGACATAAAGATAAAGGCGAAAAGGCAATTGCCAGGTCCAATCTTCATCTACACGACGACAGGAAGAGATCTTGACGTCCCTGAGACTCTTTGCGGGACCGAGTAAAGCCAAGGAATTTTGTGCGTATACCCTGGAAAGAACGCTTGAAGAGGGCGATGACCCTTGTAGGGTCTTAGACAAACATGAAAGACGAGGCAGAGAATTTGGATAGATCCACTACTAACGCTGTGATTCTCACCTTTGTGGGGCCAAAATGTGATAGACTGCCCTCCAAGGTGATTAAGGCGGATGTTCGACAGGGGAAGAGCAACAAGAGAATTCTTGTTAACCATCCTGATTTTGAGGGTTTCGTCAGGAATATTCAAACGGGTGAGAAAACGCAGAATGGAACAAACAACGGAAATTTTTAAAAGGCTCCACCAGAACGGGCAAAACGTAAACGAGTCTGGTGAAGCTCAGGACGGTTCTTATGACGACGACGAAACAGACTGGGAAGAGGAAAAGAAAGAGGACGACAAAAAGTTTAGCAAAATGAAAAAGAAGCTCAAAGCTTTTAAAAGAGAAATTGAGGATTGGGGGTTCTTGGCCCATGCCACTGGCATGCCAGGACTCCCTCAAATCTATCTCTATGGGTGCACTTTGCTCCCAGAAGTTTTTAGCATGGAATTTGAGATCCCATTGGTATGCCACTGGTACCTGGATTGTTGTTAGTTTGGGGGTTGATTAGGAGGCAGAGCGCAAACAAAGGAGATTTCTACGGACAGTTATACCAGCCACCAGTTATCCCAAAGGATAAATGGAGCAGGCCAGAAATCATTATGGGTTTCTTGCTTTCACTTATGGGAGTAGCAGTAGGATCTGAAGCTGGTTGGATACCTAGGCAGGTAAGCACGCCTTTGTACCTCACGGTACTGGTTATGTTGACTGTCTATGTGGTCCCATCGGCGGTAAGACACTCAGAAGGCTCCTACCAAAGAATGGGACTAATTGGGATTTTCGTAGCTGCTGCGGTCTTGTTTCTGATAACTCCGGCTGAGGTCATGGAAGAGATAGCTAGGAAATTTGGGTCTAAGAAAAAGAACCCCAGCGTTGGTGACTTTGTCGCTGACGTTGTGGTGGAAGTAAAATTAAATGCTAACGACTATTACTCATACCTGATGGAGTTATTAGGGACAAGCACGCCTCAAGTTGATCCGGGCAATTCTGAGAGGTGGGTGTGGCACTATGTCATAGCCGGTGGCAGATGGTTTGTCTGCGACCTTTTAGTGTTGTTTGCGGAATGTCTCGTGTTAGTTGACGAGATGAGAGGCAGAAGCACGGCTGAGAACGTCAGAGCGGAACTTAGGAACGCAAACTTCAAACAAAACAAAGATTGGTTTCATCAAATAACGGCTTATTTGCCGGGATCTTGAGGGGCTGTTGCACTTTTGGTTAATTTTGTGTTACGTTGGATTTATAGGGATTACTTCGGGATTTTCACTATGGTTTCTCTATGCACTATAGCCTACCAATGTTGGGGGGGTTTGTGCACCGGGACATGGACCATGATAGGAAGCAAGTTGTTTGACAGGACTAGGGTGGAGTTAAAGGAAGATAGAATAGACGCAGGGAAAACTTTCGAAACAAATGAAGGACTCATCAGGAATTTAAGGATTTACGTTTGGGGAGCAGTGACATTCTCTACGGTCATGATAAGATGGGATCACAATTGGGTGCCATGGGCTTTTTGGTTTATGTGCCTATACGCCGCGTGGATCCACGGGAACTATAGATGGTTGGCTATCTTTGGAAAGTTTTGTGTTGGGGACCTAGCAGGAGTAGGGCTAATAGCAATAGAACCGATATACAGCAGGAAAGTTGTAGAGCATCAGGTTCAGGACACGTTTTTTATACTCTACACACTGTTGTGTTGTCACTTTGAAGCTTCACCACTCTCTGCTAAGATCTGCTTCTAATATGACTAGAAAAGCCTTTTTATAGACTATTTCTCTGACGTCAAACTCGCCTTGCTCAATTCCCACTGATCTCATCTCCCGCTTGACCGCAAACTCTCTCCGGAATTCTAAGGTTTACATTATGACTTGGTCTTAACTTCAGAAACAATATTTCCTTTTAAATCTTGGCTGAGGTTAAAAGGATCGGAAACAGCATCCCTTTAATTCTGAGTCGAGTTTGAAAGGTATGCTGGATAAAGCTTTAAGTATAAAGATATGAAGACCCTTCGTAACACTCCACCCCTGTTACATAGTTTTGTTCCACAAAATAATTCTCAAAGTTACCCCAACTCTGTTTCATAATTAGAACATTTTCTTTACTTTCATGGTCTACGTAAATGTTTAAAGTTTAAAATTCAGCGCCTCTGCTTATACCCGAAGTTCCAGGAGATTTGCTTATTTTCGATATGGCCATAGCTAGATAGAAAACGCTTTTGGTCCATATTCAACACTTGGTCTTCAGACTCTGGTCGGTGGATGTTGAGTTTTTACGCTCTCACCGTTGACCCCTAGCCTACTTACCCAGTCGTTGGATGTTGGGTTTTTACGCCCTCACCGATGACCCTTAGGCTACTATATCCTTGACCAAGCGGATAAAGTTATCATCCGAAAATAAAGTGATGAATCTTACGTTACTATTCTGAATTTTTATGATGGAAACAGAGTTAGGTGCCAACGCGTACTCGAAGAAACGTTACGAGGATAATCACAGAATTTAAACAAGTCCTTTCCCCCAAATTGAGTTCAAGTCCCAATTTACTAAAAGAACCCAACCCAATTTAATCGTAAATTAGTCATTTAGAAGTTACAGCCCCCTGAAAATCTGAAAATTTGACACGAGATAGAAAAAGACCCGACCTGAAGTCCGATAAATTTTCCTCGCCGATTTCCCGTCAAAACCTTAAGTCTTGTTGCATACAGGCTTTGACTTCACAAACCAACAGAGGATGTTAATAAAAAAAAATGTTGCTGACAGTTGTCCAGCTAACTGGATGCTAAATTTATTTCAGGTCTTGGTTTGATAAATATAACGTAACCTCTTGGGTGAAGGAAAGGCTTCTGGCGCTGGAAGAAAATGGCCACCTTGATGCATACGTTGCGTTGATTTTGTTGCTGTGTATCCCGTACGCACCCATCATCAACAAGATTCTTAATGAAGCCATGCATGCTTGGAACGACCATAAGATATCGGGGACTCACGGCTAATCCCCCAGTAACCTATACAACAGTTCGATAATTCCTTACTCAATACAATGCTTTTTCTCTTTGTTATGCACCGTTACCTTCTTTGTTACGGACTGTTATCTGTTATGAACTATTAACTCTTTACGACGGCTATTATGATTACTAGACACATGGCCCCCGAGCGGTGTTGACCATGGTTAAAAATACAAAGTAATATTAAACCAAACTAAACTCTACCTCGTTAATCGGTTGTAGAAAAACATATTCGTGTATTTACATTTAAATATGATAAAGATAATAGATAATAAATAAGCCTTAACACTTAACTTTTCATCCTCTCCTGCAGTGACCGTCCACCGGTCCAACTCAAAACGTACTGCTCAACAAGTAGTGCACCGCACTGAGGTCTTGGTACAACGGCAAGTGCATATTGTTTCACCTCATTCCTGACTGCGAATCATAATTGACAGTGCTAATGGAGACGTCAGCTGAGTTTTTTATAGATACATTCCGGCCCTTGCAAAAAAGAGTCAAAATATAGGTCTGTCAAATTCAGCTGACGTGACAGTTTAACACTGACATTTATGACATAAAGTGCGTTTTAGCCCTCAACTGTCAATTTTATTTGTCGAAAAGTTATTATCGAAATCTTTTCATTTTCGGAAAAAATAATTCTACTCATTTGACGGAATCAAGAGAGGACTAAAAATCTCGGACTAGTGTCCCAGGCTGCTTGGTTCAGACTTATCTGAAGTAAACATTCACAAAGTGACAGAATTACGAATGAAGCGAGAAACAAAACGTGAAAAAGAGAGATCGTGCGTTATTTACGGCAATTATTTAAAGCCATTTAATTAAAACTCTTATTTTACAGAAAAAGGTGTCAGTGGACGGCGGTGTAGTGCCCAGGTGTACACCAGGTGCAGAGAGTGAGCAACCCCTAGGCTTCTCCTCTCGCAATTTATGTGAATTTTTGTTTTCTGTTCCAGGAAGACTTTCGATTGCGCGAAGAAAATATCCCGCACTTCGATCCTACTACCCAGGGCGTGTTCGTGGAATTCCCCCGAATGAACATTTCTATAGAACAGAAAGTTGCCACTGAAGGGCTTGTCAAATGTTGTGATGACGGTGAAATATCTGATAGTGAGGACTATATTGCAGTCCGGGAACTTCTTTCATAACTTGTTACTGCTTAGATATATGGCTCTTGTGTTGTATTATCAATGCTGCGGTGAAAATTGTTTTGCTAGTAAAGCACCGGACCAAATGCCCATAAAACCTTGTTTTCCCGGATCCGACCATCTCTATAGGGACGAAGGAAGGGGGAATCCGGAATAGTGTGACCCGCGTAAGCCAACGTAGTCCAAGGGAACAGTGTATTATTTTTAATAATACAAAATAAGTTTGTTTTTCAGTTACAGTTTATGAGGTTTTGGTCGCGTCTTCTCTTCCGTGAAACATTATTCATGCTTCGTTCTTATTTTTTCTCTCTCGTGCAGATGGACGAAGAAACTCAGTACAATGGCGAAGAATACACCCTAGAAGAAGAGATGCCAGTACCACCGATAAATATCGATGCGTCTGAAGACAAGGCAAGGGATCCGATTATCGTGGAGTCCCACGCCCATATTAAGATAGGAAAGAGTCAGAGACTAATCCTAGACGACGTGCCTCCAAAGGAGCAAACCGTCCAAGCAGCACAACTAATAGACCAAAAACATTTGTGACCGGGCTAACGCCGAGGTTACAAGGGACATAGGACAACGAGGGTAAGAGGTGGACATAGGACAACTACTCGGGGAAGATGGTTACCCAGGACCCACATCCATGAGACCAGGCTAACGCCTAGGTTACAAGGGCGCGGTAAGAGGTGGACGTAAGACCACTACTCGGGGAAGAAAGTTTCCCAGGACCCCATATCCATGTGACCAGGCTAATGTCGAGGTTATAAGGGGGATGGTAAGAGGTGGACAAAGGGCCACTACTCGGGGAAGGAGGTCACCCAGGACCCCATATTCACGTCCCACGTCCTCTGTTTTGTCAAGGCTGGGTCAACTCCGCAAACATCCCAATAATACCCCTGTCACCGACCGACCCTTCAGTCGTGTTGGTGGACCCGTGGGTACGTAACTAGCACCGTTGGTCGAATCTTTAAATGGTATTGGGCTTCGAGAAGAAGGGAAAAAACTCCCCTGCAGCCAGAAGAAGCCAAAGAGGATCCACAGAAGATACCGAACCAGAAGACGAGAACTAGACTCAAAGCTTCAAGAAATGTTATTCAGTGAAAAAAATAAGAAGTGAAATGAACACTTAAAGTGAAGTGTCAAGTTGTGTTAGAAAAAAAAGGAGGACAGGCTTTTGGTTGTAAGTGTGATGAGTGTTAGAGTAAAATTAAGGTATTCGCCTCGTTTAAGGGGAAGATATGTCACGGGTTGCATTGAGAATTATCAAAAACCGTGATTGTATTCAGAAAAATAAGGATAGTGATTTATGTTAGAAAAGTTAACCATATAAAAGTTATTATGAATAATATAATGTTTAAGTGAAGGAGACTGTTAGTTCAGTCTTTCTGTAGGAGATATGTTAATTGAGTATAAAGTTATATTGTTTTTATGATTCACTAGACCCAATAAAGGTAATCTTTTCTTTAACCCTTACTTTGTAAGGTTGATTTTGGTTGTTTGAAGTCTAGTGGCGCGGCGTCTTGTACGCCAGCTAGGCTAGAGACCTCAAAGTGACGTCTAGTGGTTTTACCCCCAGCGGTGACCCTGGGTCGTCACAATCCTCACCAGCCAGAATGGACGGGATGTGAGAATTTTTTTTTAGTACTACTTGCAACTATTGAATTTTGTTTGAATAATCTCGGCTGAGCTTTCATCAGCTTGTTAGGCACAGCATGTTCCTTTTGGCTTTGGCATCTGTGCGAGCTTTTGGCTGAGCAAATCTGAGCTTTCCATCTTCCATTGCCGCCATTGGTTATGTGCAAACTGTGTACCAGCTTACTTTTTCACAGACTGATGCTAGGCTGAGATTCTGTGCAAATTTTGGTAATTAAATATGGCATTTTCCATTGCTCCTGTTTGGTTCAGCTATTTTCTGATCGAACTTCCAAAGGAACATGGTGTGGAAACTTTTGCTTGCACTAATTTGGCTCAGAAGCCTCGATGAATGGAACAGGAATTTCTCAACTCTGAAGTTTCTCCAGTAGCCATCTTCCAGTTGACGGACCTATCTCTGCCAGTAGAATGTGCACAGAGGTTAGATCCAAGTTGGATCGGTTGAGATCTTAAAATCCTCTCTGGTAGGTGTACTAATGACAAGAACTTAAGGAATAGAGATCCATCTTCCCCCACGACAATCAGATCAGGTCCGGCCCAGTCGTGTGCACTAGGTAGGCTACTCTTAACACATTTCAGTGACCCTTGCATGACCTATCCCGTCAGCATAACTTCATTGTTCCACATGGAATGACTTATGCCGAGATTGAAAGTCCAAGTATGCAAATTCAACAATTTATTTCCAGCCTTGGTGTCACCTCAATCATAGCCATCATGGTGAAGTCTGCATACTGCAAGGAAAAACGTGATCGTACAAGAACTAAACTAGTAAAGGAAGTGTTTGTGGCTAGTTCCTTCCTAGGCTAGTTGAGATGAGTTGGATTTAGGGCTTCCTAGGCTAATTCCTTCCTTCCTTCAATATATGGCGTTGCTGTGTGCAAAAGAGATTTTTGAAATGTCCGGCAAAAATTAATCTATTTCTGATTTTGGGGATTTTATGTATTTTAATCTTCCACTTGTACTTTCTAATTTCAATTTCTCAATTTCTGATTTATGTTTAAATTTCTATATTTATTTTTGAATTTCAATTTTTATTTCTCTATTTCTGTTTTAATTTTCGTTTGTTTTCATTTTCTGATTTCTATTTTCATTTTTTGATATGGACTCAAAATGACCTTCATAGGCGACGAAGGGTACGAAAAAGCATATTTTCTATATTTCGACTTCCAGCATGTTCTCGAGGCCCCGAAAGGTGAGGCTGGGCCGATATTTTGCAAACGGAAGTTGGCTTGTTACAACTTAACGCTCTATAACCTTGATACTCTCGAGGGTGTTTGCTACATGTTGTGTGAGACCGAAGGGCAGAGGGGGTCAAACGAAGTGGCCTCCATTATTTTAAATGCCATTTCGAAGGACACAGACAATTCTGACTTTTATTTTCTGTCAGATTCGTGCGAAGGCCAGAACCGTAATCAGTTTTTCCCAGGGATGTCCCTTTGGGCAGTGCGAACTCTTAAGCATGTCAAGACAATCAACCATATTTTCTTAGAAAAGGGACACACCGAACAAGAAGGTGACAGCATAACAGTGCAATAGAGCGTGCAAGTCGACACCTTTCTATCAATGGTCCAACTGAGTGGCAAAATGTTTGCGCTTTAGCAAGGAGAATAACACATACAAAGTTGAAACCCTTGACCACACCTTCTTCAAGGGGTAGAAGAACTCATCGAAATAAATATTGTAGAATGTCAGCACATGTGCTGAAAAGGTGAAGTGGCTCTCAATATTCATTCAGTCGTTCTCACTTGATTCTAAATCCCGTGCTGAACTTTATATCTCGCGCAAGGAAATCTGGGTGCTCGATCGAATCTATTGTCAAAACAGCGTGCGACTTTTATGATGATGAGATTCTCGTGACCGCGAAAATACTTTTATGGGCTAGTATTTCGATAACCAGGCCTAAAGAGAGCAAAAAATATAGCGGATGATGCCAACGATATAGTTCGTCTGTTTGATATGTGTGATGAAAAGAAAATCATTCTACCAGTTTATGTCATTCCGAAATCCCGATGACGTTTCCATTGTCCCAGGAGGAGGGAACTGCTACATTAACCCGCCAAGTTCATGAACTACGGATGGAATTTAGAAATTTAGCCGCAGTTCTTAAACCCCAAGCCCGCTCAACAGTACTGAAGAAAGAGGTGCCTCAGCCGGCTATGCCGAAGCCTTCTTACTAGGTTTATAGTTAAGAATCCGCCTAAGCAACTGGACAATCCTGCAGCACGTAAGGACTTTCTGGATTCTGTGGGAAGGATTAGTAGCGCCAGTATCGTACATCTGAACCCTCGTAAGCAAGCCTGGCGTGTGGTGCTCTCAAACAAAAGCGAAGCAAGCAACCTCGCAAACGCATTAAGAAGTCTGACAAATCGATTGAGGCCAAAGTTAAAAACCCGACATTCTACGGCATTGTACGCCATGTACCCGAAAACAGGGATAAAGAAATGCTTTGCTTCCTCATCGCGAACTGTACAGATGCGCTTTAATTGGGGAAAATCCCTGCCAGAACATCCATGGCAGTCGAAGTCGCGGCGGCAACCTCTGTTGGTGATGCCGAAATAGTGGAGAGTATTTTTGGAATTTTATTCGAGCCAACCCCGAAGGCCAGATGTCGCGGTGGACCGCCCAGTCCAGAAGGAGATTGGAGATTGTGTCAGCCCCACCACCGCTGCCGTCACCAGTTGCGAAGCCGAAGCCCGTCTCTTCTCCCAGCACTGCAGCAATAAAAAGCGACGTCCCTGACGCAACATCCATGGCAGCCGACTTCGCGGCCCAAGCCACAGTACAGAGCTTAGCAAGAGCTTGTCGGCCCTTGAGATTGGCTAAAGTTAAATCGAGTAGCAAGAGTCAGCGGGCTAGACCTCTAAGTCAGTTAACTTGCACGAGGCACGTTTTGTTAACCCCTCATTTAATTGTAGTTTCTGTTTAGTCATAGTATTTTGCGAATCAAACACTGGTTTACCTGAAAGCTCTTGGTTCGCCAACGCTATACCTCATATGCAGGTGTTGGAAAGTGGTAAAATCAAAATTAGTCAATTTGTATAGTAGCCAAAAATATAGTACACAAAATCGAACCATTGTGAGGACCGGTGAATGATTCTCCTTATTAATCCCAGTTGTGGCTCAGTGCCTTTGAGCTTGAGTCATGTTTAAAATTTTTGTAAACCTTGTATTTGTGTTTTCCCCGTGGTTGGAAATTGTGGGGGGGGGGGTAGTGTGGTGGCTTCAATCCCACGTAGTATTTTTCTTCATCATTTCCAAGCCAGGTAAAAACAATTATCTAGGTAGTGGTGTTTTATATTGCCTGTAGATTGTGTGGTTGTTCGTGATTGTGGCGGTTCCTGATTGGATGTTTCTGACCCGTTGTCGAAATCATCACTTCGATTTACTGAACCCTCTATCTTGAATTTGGAGATTGAGACTTTTGGTACACGAATAGAGAAGTACAACTTTTGGTTATTTTTAAGAGAGACGAGCACGGTGTGTTTGAGCCATAGGCTACCTAGGACATCCGTCCTCAACCCGTCGTTTGCTGATTGGTTTTGAAGGGCGGTCTGCAGAAGAGTTCCTCCACGCTATTCACAGGGTCCCAGTGACCCTATTTAAGACCTATCCTTAACAAACCAACCTCGAAACCACATCAGTGAGTTTACTAGAATATTTCTACATTTTGCTCTGCATAGCTGCTTGAAACAGATGGATGCCCAGACTTACCCCCCAAAAGACCTGTTTTGGGTAAGTGCGGCCGGCCGTACCTTCCCCGCATGCTATAATGGTTGTCATTATTTTTTAGGGGAAGAACAAGGAAAAACATGAGAACGAAACGATAAAGAAAAGCAATAGCTAGGCTTCATCAACCTTGCTCAGATGCAAGCAGTTTCGGTGACAGTGGACCAGATGGAAAGAAACGGAGACAGGGCCGGTTGCTCGTTCCGTCAGCAATAGACATAGTGTGCACTTCCAAAGTTTCTCCAACGCTTCAAGGACAATACAGTTCACCGACTAGGATTTACCACGATTACGAAGTTCCTTTGCCCAGTTGTTCAACACTGAGGAGATACCACGAAGACGAATGACCAATTACCAGTTCACCGGTTAGGAGCGACCATGAAGACGGATGGCAATTGATGATTTCACCATTGGGGAGCCGCCACGAAGACGAATAGCCGTTTACCTATGACAAGACGTACAGAGGGCTGAACGGAAGTCCGATTCATGAACAAGGGCCGTCATGTTATCGGTCAAGGGGAAGCTGGTTCAAAAGGATGATGGGCAACCATTCTCCCCACCTTCTGCTTCCGGAGATCGTCTTACTACTGTTCCGGCAGTTAGATATGTAGAGTCCTCCCCACGACAACTACTACTATTCCTGTAGTAACAGATGGTAAAGTTCACCGTTTCCACTGTGTCTCAGAAGCTCAGTCGCAAAATAAGAAGCCCGACTCATGAGCAAGAGCCATCATGTAGGGTCTCCACTCCCAAGAGGAATGTAGATCAAAAGAATGACGGGCTTCCATTCTTTCCGCCTGTTGCCTCCCGAAATCGTCCTGCTACTGTTACGGCAGTTAAAGATGTAAAGTTCAACGCTTCCACTTTGTCTATGAAGCTCAGTCGCAAAAGAAGCCCGACTCAGGAGCAACGGCCATCATGTAGGGTCTCAACTTCCACGAGACAGGTGGATCAAAAGGATGATGGGCGTCCATTATCTCCACCTGCTGCTTCCCGAGATCATCTTACTGCTGTTCCGGTAGTTACAGATGTAAATTTCAACGCTTCCACTTTGTCTATGAAGCTCAGTCGCAAAAGAAGCCCGACTCATCTGCAAGAGCCATCATGTCCAGGGGCCAGTTCGAAGAGGCGGTTTGATCAAAAGGATGATATGGGGACTTCTAGCATTCCGAAAAGCAACAGGACTGCAGATACCAGTTCATCGCCCGACTCCGCTGAGGCGGCTGTTTCGCCTTCGGTGACCGCCGATCGCTTAACCGGAATAGACGCTTTTGACTGGTCAAAAGCTAGAGGTCTAATGGAAATCAACAGCATTTGTTGCCTTGAGACAATGTCCCTGCGCCCTAAAACTGGAGAAGTTTCTCTGCTCCGGTACGCTCTCGACTCTAAAAAGAAGGACGACTGGAAAGTGGATGGATATCATGGTTGGAAGTCAGGTGGTGCCCATAAATTGCCACTGTCATCTCCCACCTACCGACGCACGCGCAGCATGCAATGCGTAGATATAGGCGAAAAGAAGGGAGTTGTGCTGAAGAAACGTGCTTGGACAAACATAGATCCTCTCAACAACTCATTTATCACTGTTGTATCACGGTGGAATGCCTAGATTTTTATATGAAGCAGTTTCACACAAGTCTGCGACAGGTATCAAGGCCACTAGGCCCTTCCTGAGAACACTTCCGAGTACCCTGATCCATCTCAAAGAGACTGTATCTGCCACGTAAGAGGAAAGTCCAAATCGTATCCTAACAGAGATCAGGGAAATCGATGTTCCTGTTAGAGACCTAAAGGAAGTTCAAAATGTCACATGGGGTTTAAAGGAAGCTATTGATCATGACGAATTTACCTCCTTAAGGCTCGAAAAAAAAGTTGCAAAGACTCTATCATGGAGATATCAATGATCTTATATAAGTATGATGGTCTTCCCAGAGAATGCCAAGGAGTTTTGCAGCTATCATACGGATGGCGGAGTTACTCAAGTCACCGTTCGAGTCGTTGTGAACCCCCAGAAAAATCACACCATAGTTAAAGTTTTAGTTGAAGTTACATTAGAGGATCGAAGAAAGGGAAAGGATACACGTTGAATCCGTATCTGAACATAATTTTCTCGCCTTTTGAGGTCTCTAGCGTTCGCATTTCGTGTCGGGCTTGACAGTTGGTAGCACGAGCAACTAAGCGTGACAAAACTGGAATCCAGCCAACTGAATAAGCCAGTTCAGCATTTCCATTTTCCGTGAAACGTTTTTGTAAATTTTTAAGTTTTAGTTGAAGTTACATTAGAGGATCGCAGAATGGGGAATTAGACACTCTGAATCCGTATCTGAACATTTTCTTAAGTACTTTGCAGTTAGTTTTGCTGTCAGCCCCGTTAGTGCAGTTGAGTGATTGATTGAGCAACAGTTTTCCCCGAACGGTTTGTTGTGCCCCACTTCTTGGGCCTTAACTGTTGTGACAAGTCTCTTTAGCCTAGCTGCAATGTTTTCTCATATTTGATTACCATTATCCCACGCGCATACATTGACCCCGGATCACTTTGCCCCCATGCTTGCTCCCTATTTACCCAGAACCGTCTGCTCGTTCGGTCCTTTACCCGTTACCTTCTGCCTGGCCTTCCACTTGGGTTGATAAAGATAAGGGCACCCAATGCACAGATATAGGCGAAAAGAAGGAAGTTGTGCTGAGGAAACGTGCTTGGACAAACATAGATCCTCTCAACAACTCATTTATCACTGTTGTATGGTATCACGGTGGAATGCCTGGATTTTTATACGAAGCAGTTTCACAGAAGTCTGCGACGGGTATCAAGGCCACTAGGCCCTTCCTGAGAACACTTCCGAGTACCCTGATCCATCTCAAAGAGACTGTATCTGCCGCGTAAGAGGAAAGTCCAAATCGTATACTAACAGAGATCAGGGAAACCGATGTTCCTGAGAGACCTAAAGGAAGTTCAAAATGTTACATGGGGTTTAAAGGAAGCTATTGATCATGACGAATTTACCTCCTTAAGGCTCGAAAAAAATAGTTGCAAAGACTCAATCATGAAGATTTCATATGATCTTTTATAAGTATGATGGTCTTCCCTGAGAATGCCAATGAGTTTTGCAGCTATTATACGGATCGCGGAGTTACTCAAGCCACCGTTCGAGTCGTTGTGAACCCCCAGAAATATCACACCATAGTTAAAGTTTTAGTTAAATTAAGGCTCGAAAAAATAGTTGCAAAGACTCAATCATGGAGATATCATATGATATTTTATAAGTATGATGGTCTTCCCTGTGAATGCCAATGAGTTTTGCAGCTATTATACGGATCGCGGAGTTACTCAAGCCACCGTTCGAGTCGTTGTGAACCCCCAGAAATATCACACCATAGTTAAAGTTTTAGTTGAAGTTACATTAGAGGATCGAAGAAAGGGAAAGGATACACGTTGAATCCGTATCTGAACATAATTTTCTCGCCTTTTGAGGTCTCTAGCGTTCGCATTTCGTGTCGGGCTTGACAGTTGGTAGCACGAGCAACTAAGCGTGACAAAACTGGAATCCAGGCAACTGAATAAGCCAGTTCAGCATTTCCATTTTCCGTGAAACGTTTTTGTAAATTAAAGTATCGGTTGCAAAACAGTTTCTGCAATAAACGTTTATGGATCTTGATGCATAATTTCCTAATGTCTGAACCATCTTGAACCATAGTTCCTAATGTCTGTAACGGTGCCGGGTTAGCCACGATCTCTCAATTCCGCCACTCCTAAGATCGGGTTTTTAGGCCTGGCAACGACCTCCACAGCTGGATATACCTGAAAATGATTCACCATCGGATCAACGCAGTGCCTGTGCTATCTAGGCTCAACCGCGGACATGTGCAAATGGCATGCATCCGCACAAATTTTCTTTTTTTCTCAATGACGAGGAACTGGTTTGTTCAATCTGCTCCGAATGCGGTGGCAAAAGCACCGTTCAAGTTGGACACAGGAATGCTTTGTTTCGATAAGAAATTCTTAAAGGATAAGTACAAACAAACTAACATAGCAAACTAACATTGGATCAACGCAGTGCATGTGCTATCTAGGCTCAACCGCGGCAGGGACTGTCCTAAGTTGTGCAGAGCAGGATGTGGTGTGAAAGAGACCCTCGGACATGTGCAAATACAGCCCAGACAAGATTCAAGGTATCCGTTCTCTTCCTGTAGACATTTTTGATGTAATCAGGGTAGTCATACACAAATCCTCATTTTTTGGGCAGGGCATGCCCTGACGTTGGTGCACCCTGTCAACAAATTAAGGATTTGTGTATGACTGAATCAGGGTGCACCAAAAACAGACTGCTCAAAGCTGGAGTTTACTGAAAGATTTTTCTTGTAGATGCACATGACTGAAGTTTTTTCAATGCTGACTGGATGATGTAATAATCTATCAGGAAAGGTTTGGGGTGCAGTTAGGGAGTACACACGGTCATTGCCAATCACAGCTTGGAGCGAATATGAGGATTTCCATTCTTTGAAGTCAGACAGTACGGAACTCTATTAATTTGAGACTATCATCCGTAAAATTGACTTCGCCTAATGAGTGGATCTGCCTCCAGTCAGTGATTGCCCAAACATGAGACGATATCCAAGTACAGCTAACTTCCACTGAGGAGAACTGTTAGGTCTTCTCCTGAGTGTAAATATAGCTATAACACGGAGAGATGCAAATACAACTTTGTTGAATCAACCCCAAATTGCTTTTGTAATGATTTTCCTACACTTTGAATGGCTGGCTCAGGATGCAGGAATTATTGGTAGTTTCTTTTGCAGATGGGAGCAAGACCGCGAACTGGGACCACACAACAGTGGTAGCAAAGGGCTACACTGTCGAAGAATTCTTGGAACATGTATCTGTGACGAAAAGTGATGGTCCAGGTTCTTCTAAATCATCTGATACAACTAAATGCATCGTACCGTATTAGCCACATGCCAATCGTACAAATACATACGATTTCGACAATCGTACGTATTTGTACGATTGGCGATTGCATCCCAGTTCGCTGGTTTTCTTCTGTTAAATACTATAGAAGTAGTTAATAGAAAGGAAGAAGAAGAATCACAACTGATTTGCGTATTTATTTTGGTTTAGCTTATTTTTTATTTGTTTACTCCTTATTTAAACCCTGAAGTTCAATACGTAATTTTAAGATTTTCTGGTTTCAGTTTAGTGATTAGGCTGATAGACAGTAGTCAGGCAAGTTTTATTTTTGTCAGGTTTTCCTGAGGTGGCCTAGTTCCGTTCACTGTAAAGTCAAGTCATTGCTGAATTAGTTAACTGAATGCATTGCAATTTTGACTGTGTGGATGGATTTTTTTTTCACTACTTATTTCAATGGGATCCCAAAAGTGAATATCATGGACTTCCTCATCCAGAGAAGTCTTGCAATTTGTTTGTCTTCGCCAGATCCCATGAGCGTGTTTGGAGTGAGGGTTCCCTCCTTTTGGTTAATACATTGAGAAACAATTGTCGCCCTTCTTCACTCACGTGTAATGATCAAAATCAATAGCACGAGGCTTTCCCTACTGACCTTTCACCTACTTTTCCGCAAAAAAAATGGTTCAAAATATTGACCTCAGAGACGTCATCGTTGCAAGAAGAAGAAATAGAATGAAGAGAGACAAAACTGACCTCAGAGAAATCATCATAGCGAAGAGGAGAGAACAGAGGGAGGACTTGCGAGAAATGCTGGCAAGAAGGGCTGAAGCACGGAATGGATCGCAAGAAGAAGCACGGGGTGGGATGAGAGGGGAGAGTAGAGGGAGCGGGGAGAGTTGGAGGAGGGAGGAGAGAGGAAGAGGGAGGGAAAATGGTAATATTATTGTGAATGTCAATCTTTGACGATAAATTTGTGTCCTCAGGCGATGACTAAAACCTTTGCTTAGATATACTAGGGGTAGCAACCTTGTACTCGCATGGTCGTGTCAGTCGTGCCCGGTCATTCATCCGAGGTGTTCGCTAACGAGGCGAATTCAGGTAGGCTGCGAGGCCGCATTCAGGTAGTTTCTAATGCTAGTTCCATTTTCATGTGTATTCCCCATGCTCAGTTCTTGTGAAATGCAGATAGAGACCATAGATTTATCACAGATCCGAAATGGATTATCTGTGAATAACAGACAAACGAAGTAATTATTAGACAGTAGTCAGGCAAGTTTTATTTTTGTCAGGTTTTCCTGAGGTGGCCTAGTTCCGTTCACTGTAAAGTCAAGTCATTGCTGAATTAGTTAACTGAATGCATTGCAATTTTGACTGTGTGGATGGATTTTTTTTTCACTACTTATTTCAATGGGATCCCAAAAGTGAATATCATGGACTTCCTCATCCAGAGAAGTCTTGCAATTTGTTTCTCTTCGCCAAATCCCATGAGCGTGTTTGGAGTGAGGGTTCCCTCCTTTTGGTTAATACATTGAGAAACAATTGTCGCCCTTCTTCACTCACGTGTAATGATCAAAATCAATAGCACGAGGCTTTCCCTACTGACCTTTCACCTACTTTTCCGCAAAAAAAATGGTTCAAAATATTGACCTCAGAGACGTCATCGTTGCAAGAAGAAGAAATAGAATGAAGAGAGACAAAACTGACCTCAGAGAAATCATCATAGCGAAGAGGAGAGAACAGAGGGAGGACTTGCGAGAAATGCTGGCAAGAAGGGCTGAAGCACGGAATGGATCGCAAGAAGAAGCACGGGGTGGGATGAGAGGGGAGAGTAGAGGGAGCGGGGAGAGTTGGAGGAGGGAGGAGAGAGGAAGAGGGAGGGAAAATGGTAATATTATTGTGAATGTCAATCTTTGACGATAAATTTGTGTCCTCAGGCGATGACTAAAACCTTTGCTTAGATATACTAGGGGTAGCAACCTTGTACTCGCATGGTCGTGTCAGTCGTGCCCGGTCATTCATCCGAGGTGTTCGCTAACGAGGCGAATTCAGGTAGGCTGCGAGGCCGCATTCAGGTAGTTTCTAATGCTAGTTCCATTTTCATGTGTATTCCCCATGCTCAGTTCTTGTGAAATGCAGATAGAGACCATAGATTTATCACAGATCCGAAATGGATTATCTGTGAATAACAGACAAACGAAGTAAATTATTTTTGTCAGGTTTTCCTGAGGTGGCCTAGTTCCGTTCACTGTAAAGTCAAGTCATTGCTGAATTAGTTAACTGAATGCATTGCAATTTTGACTGTGTGGATGGATTTTTTTTTCACTACTTATTTCAATGGGATCCCAAAAGTGAGCATCATGGACTTCCTCATCCAGAGAAGTCTTGCAATTTGTTTGTCTTCGCCAGATCCCATGAGCGTGTTTGGAGTGAGGGTTCCCTCCTTTTGGTTTATATATTGAGAAACAATTGTCGCCCTTCTTCACTCATGTGTAATGATCAAAATCAATAGCACGAGGCTTTCCCTACTGACCTTTGACCTACTTTTCCGCAAAAAAAAATGGTTCAAAATATTGACCTCAGAGACGTCATCGTTGCAAGAAGAAGAAATAGAATGAAGAGAGACAAAACTGACCTCAGAGAAATCATCATAGCGAAGAGGAGAGAACAGAGGGAGGACTTGCGAGAATTGCTGGCAAGAAGGGCTGAAGCACGGAATGGATCGCAAGAAGAAGCACGGGGTGGGATGAGAGGGGAGAGTAGAGGGAGCGGGGAGAGTTGGAGGAGGGAGTAGAGAGGAAGAGGGAGGGAAAATGGGAATATTATTGTGAATATCAATTATTGACGATAAATTTGTGTCCTCAGGCGATGACTAAAACCTTTGCTTAATATACTAGGGGTAGCAACCTTGTACTCGCATGGTCGTGCCAGTCGTGCCCGATCATTCATCCGAGGTGTTCGCTAACGAGGCGAATTCAGGTAGGCTGCGAGGCTGCATTCAGGTAGTTTCTCATGCTAGTTGCATTTTCATGTGTATTCCCCATGCTCAGTTCTTGTGAAATTCACATAGAGACCATAGATTTATCACAGATCCGAAATGGATTATCTGTGAATAACAGACAAACGAAGTAAATTATTTTTGTCAGGTTTTCCTGAGGTGGCCTAGTTCCGTTCACTGTAAAGTCAAGTCATTGCTGAATTAGTTAACTGAATGCATTGCAATTTTGACTGTGTGGATGGATTTTTTTTTCACTACTTATTTCAATGGGATCCCAAAAGTGAATATCATGGACTTCCTCATCCAGAGAAGTCTTGCAATTTGTTTGTCTTCGCCAGATCCCATGAGCGTGTTTGGAGTGAGGGTTCCCTCCTTTTGGTTTATATATTGAGAAACAATTGTCGCCCTTCTTCACTCATGTGTAATGATCAAAATCAATAGCACGAGGCTTTCCCTACTGACCTTTGACCTACTTTTCCGCCAAAAAAAAAAGGTTAAAAATATTGACCTCAGAAACGCCATCGTTGCAAGAAGAAGAAATAGAATGAAGAGAGAAAAAACTGACCTCAGAGAAATCATCGTAGCGAAGAGGAGAGAACAGAGGGAGGACTTGCGAGAATTGCTGGCAAGAAGGGCTGAAGCACGGAATGGATCGCAAGAAAAAAACCGGGGTGGGATGAGAGGGGAGAGTAGAGGGAGCGCGGAGAGTTGGAGGAGGGAGAAGAAAGGAAGAGGGAGGGAAAATGGGAATATTATTGTGAATGTCAATTATTGACGATAAATTTGTGTCCTCAGGCGATGACTAAAACCTTTGCTTAGATATACTAGGGGTAGCAACCTTGTACTCGTACGGTCGTGTCAGTCGTGCCCGGTCATTCATCCGAGGTGTTCGCTAACGAGGCGCCGTACTTGTTTTGTTTTACCCGGAGAAGTGTTACGTAATTGCTAACGAAGATCCGGAGTTTTACCCGCTGAGGAAATACTACATCATCTGATGATACGATAAATGTTATTCTGAACTAGCCGAAGCGGATTATCGTTACAATAATGTCAGTGACGCAGAAAGTTTTTGAGAATGCTATCAAATCTCTCCAGAAAAAGCTTGACTCTATATTAACTGCCCAAAAGGACTTCTCTGCTACACTCACATCAATTAGTGCTGAGTTAACTACACTTAAAAATGAAGCCTCAACCCGTGATGCCAAAATATCTGTCTTGGAGCGAAAAGTTGAGGAACGGGATGCAAGATATGAGCTGTTGGACGCCAAACTACTGGAAATGGATGTCAAAAGCAGGAGCTTAAATTTCGTAATCCATGGATTACCAAATAAACGACAATCACAGACTGCTGTTGCCAACGTTAGCAGCCTACTTGCCGATAAGATGGGTATTACCAGTGATCTCAATATCACTAAATGCTATCGGATGCCCAATAACAAGTCGAACATCACAAGCCGTAAGCCCAAAGTAGCTCCGGTATTTGTTACTGTTGGTACGGAGAAGGACATTCAGACGGTATTTAGTTCTATTTCTAACCTGTAGGGGACTGGAATCACAATTTGTACGGACTTGCCACCTAAACTGAACACTGTTCGTAATGGACTGTTAACTCAAGGAAAGGCCCTTCGTGACGCTGGTTCTGTTAATGTGACTCGGGTCAAACAGAAAGGTGCCAAACTTTGGCTAGAGTTCAAGTCGGAAACTTCGTCAGAGTGGGTCAAAGCCTAGTGATGAATATTTATGATTGTGTAGAATGTTCTCCCTTCGGAAATTGTTTGGTGACAACCAGTTTTTCAGTATCTGGTGATTATTTCGTCTAACTGCAGTTTATTAACTTGTTAACGTTTGCGTTGCGAAGATATGGTTATGCAACCCGCTTCACTCGATTCAGTAATCATGTGTTTATTCACTGGGGAAGCAGCGGCCGTCACCACAGACAATGGTGCCTGCGCCAAAGGACACGACTACTTCGTCGTCGACGATCATGCGTCGAGATGACCTGCAACAAGAGTAAAGAGAACAAGGGGACCAGTAGCAGTAAGGGATTGTCACTCCTCCCTTTATTTCATAATGCTTTTTCTTTCCCTAATCGTTCTTGCTCTTAGGATTGCAGAATTTTGGAATTTTGGTCCAAAGCAGAGCAGTTTCCTCAACTTCAAGCGATGGACGCTACTCATTCAGGAACCCCTACAGTTAATTTTCGACCGGTGAGGCACGGGATTGTTAACCCCTCATCTAATCGCAGCTTATGTAAATGTTTATAAATAATTTTCTTTTCTGACACCATCTACTGGCCAAAAAGGGTTCGAATCCCTGTGATGCTTTGTGATCTCTATGTATAGGTATACGTGATATTTAGTCATAGTATTTTGTGAATCAAACACGGGTTTACCCGAAAGTTAGTAGTTCGCGAACGCTATACCTCGTATGCCCGTGTTGGAAATAATAATACAAAGTGGTTAAATCAAAATTAGTCATTCGTTTGGACTTTATTCAGTTAATAATATAGTGCAAAATTGAACCATTGTGAGGTCGGTGATTGGTTCTCCTTGTTAATTCCAGTGGTGGCTTAGTGTCTTTGAGCTTGAGGAAATGTACCTTAAAGGAGATAGTTTAGTCATGTTTAAAAATTTTTGTAAACCTTAAAGGTATTCGTGTTTTCCCCATAGTTGGAAATTGAGGGGTGGGGGTAGTGTTGTGGCCTAAAGCCCACATAGTAGTAATGTTATTTCCAAGCTAGAGGAAAACACATATGCCATCTAGGTAGTGATATTTAACATTGCCGGTAGATGATGCGATCGCTCCTGTGTGTGGCGGTTCCTGATTGGATGGTTCTGACCGGTTGTCACAATCATCAACTCGTTTACGGAATCCGCCATCTCGTTACTTGGAGATTTACCTTTTTTGTCAACCAATTCAGAGAAGTACAAACTTTGGTTATTTTGAGAGAGAAGAGCACGGTGTGTTTGAGCCATAGGCTACCTAGGACATCCGTCCCCACTCCCTCGTTTGCTGATTGGTTTTGAAGGTGGAAACTAAGGCTGGGCTCCGCCGGTCTGCAGAAGAGTTTCTCCACGCTAATCACAGGGTCCCAGTGACCCTATTTAAGACCTTGCCTTAACCAGCACCCTCGAAACCACATCAGTATCGTTCCACATCAGTATCGTTCATGTTCTGAGAAAGAAGGAGATTAGAAAATGATCATGTTATTTCAAGTATATAAAGCACCTACTCGACTTCTCAAAATTATGTCACAGCCATACATTGACGGAGAAATTCGAAATTCAAGATGCAAGGTTTCTCTTTTGGATGTTTCCTCGTCGCTATCAAAGATTATTGACAACAGAGCCCAACCAGCGCACGACCTTCTACACTGCTTCCTTGCTGAAGATTGAAAATTAGTGTTTTTTTCTGTGTTTTTATATATATTTATTTTCTTTCATTTACTCTGCTTTTTCAAAATAGCGGGTTACAAATAAATTACTTACTTACTTACTTACTAAGAAATTCATTAGTGATTCAGAAGTTAGTGTTCGTGTGTAGCAGATGCATTCAATGCATGCGGAACTTCACTATTAAACGCAAGTCTGTTTTTTAAACAATGCATATTGAATGAAGGACCCAGGACCACCATTTGAACTTCCCCCTTTAGAGTAACGAACCAAACCAGCCACTCGGACTACTCCAGAAAGCTGTTTTCTCACACTCGGATCCGAAGATGCAGCCAAGCCAACAACGTCTAGAAGATTGAATTGGTTAGGTGAAAAAGGGAGATTGACGGAAAGGCAAAATGTAGTTTAAGGGGATATCTGGGAAACGTTGAAGAATAGCGAAATGGGCTATCGAGTGCGGCATACCTAGTTACAGATAGCTGCAATCGTGGGGCAAGTATTATCCAATAAAAACGAGTTTACGGTAAGCTAGCAGCGTCTTGCTGCAATCGGTCCGTTTGGAGTTTTATCTGTTGCTCTAGATAGCGCCGGTTACCATAAAATTGCGGGAATCGGAAGCAGCCTGTGAAACTGGAACATATTTGACAGTGCAAAACGGATACGTCAGCTAAAATTTATTAGAGCTATATTTCTTCCCTTCTTGGCAAGGGTCCTCTTCCGGCTCAAAACCGCTCAAGTTGGGAAAAGGAACTTGCGGAAACTGGAACCCTGAACCCTGGGCGCATCGCTTGTCGGCTTCACTATCTGCTCCTAAAACTCGTTGCGTCTAAAGCGGCTGACAGATTCTGAAGGGTTTTATTAAACCCGAACCCTGAAGGGGGGGGATTCATCGGTGTAACTTAGTACCTTCCCTAACCAATCTCGTTAGCTTCACTATCGGCCAGTTCAAGTGCTGATTAGTGTTTTAGAAGCGAGTCAACCTCATCTCGCGAGTCAAGCTCATGCCTATAGTCTCTTCACTGACAGCTGACTGGACTGTAAGGCAGTGTTTCCACGTCTACCGATTTTTCGAGAGATATACCGAATTCCCTATCCATCTCCCGACAAAAAAAGAAGATCCCGAAACTACCGAAAATCTACAGAAAACTCTGAATCCCCGGAAAATGTTACTTTGTGTTGGTGGTCAAAGACAGACAGAAGGAATCGTTTGGCAACGGTAACTCTGGCTTCCACGATTCAGACGAAACTTGGAATGAAACGAGCCGGAGTTACCGCAGACACACTGACGGTTGACCAGCCCCTCAGAAAGAGGCTAAAAGGAGTAGCAGCGTCTGCCAGCACAGCTGAGTTACAGCGTGATCTGAGTGGAATTTCTACATAAAAAGCCATGTGATAGAAACAGATTAGCTGCGCTCGTTTTCGCCGTTTATCTCCCTCGCGTATAGCCTTTCTTTTTCATTTTTCAGAGCAAAACTCCGTTTTCCTTTTCCGTTTAAGCCCTTCGTTTTCGTTATTTTCTTTTTCAGTCTGTCATTTTCCTACCTCATTTTTACCAGAATAGCAAAACGACAAACGGAGGATGAAACTCCATTTTGCTTCCCGTCAGTCTTTTAGAGTGCGTTTTTAATGCTTTTCGTAGATTGGTTTTAAACCATTTTCTTAGCCGGTTTAAACAGCGGTGGGAGATGGATGGACGAAATGAATGCAGATATTCCTTTGTTTTACTGTGTGGAATGCAGTATATGTATTTGAAAGTTGTGTTGTCTTGCAGAGCCTGAAAGGGTGGGAAAAAGTAGGGGTTGATGAAGAAAAATTTCTTAAGTCAAAACAGCTTTAAAATGAACGAAATACGACTACACTTAGGTTCAAAATTAAATACATTTCAGTATTTTTCGAGCTTCTATCTGCTTCCGAAGTTCCCCTTCGAAACAGAGTCAACTTTGACAAAAATTGATCGACGAAATCCCGCTTTTCTTTCCGAAATCGCTCTCTGACTTTTTAGAAAGTGGTACTTTATTCGCAAATCGCTCAAACACCTCCAAAAACATAACACAAAATGACAACAGTCCTACTGAAAATTCTACCGAACCCTGACAGCCATCTACCGATTTTCTAAAGAAAATCGCCGAGGTTTTCCAGATTGTTTGAGAAGAAAAGTGGAAACACTGCTGTAAGGTGACCTTTCGTCTTTTTCAGGTGGCATAACGTGGTACAAGACGAATTAACCAGCATCCTTTCCAGCATCAGCCCTCTGCCCGCCATGCTGAAAAACGTTGACCGGTGATGTAGAGCATTCTGATTGTTGATTAGTCGTGACATAATTAGTGCAATATTTTCATATTTTATAGTCGAAGGAATATAAAGAGACCTTACGTTCAAGCCAGAGGAATCGTGTTCACTGGCTGTTCAACTCGCTAGCTCTTCCGATTATTGAACGATTACCTAATACAATTGCAATATTAAGCCAGTGAGAAAACTGAGAGGAGAGTTACAGAGTTATTACTAGACCTACTTGATGTAACCTACCCTGAAAGTCTGGACCAGTTACGTATTCGCTCCGTTGCGCACAGATATTTTTGATGAAATTTGATTAAGACGTCAAACTTACCAGCCGCGATTATTACAGCACTAAAGTGAGCGGAATCGTTCAAACTGACTGCACCGTCTTAGTCACTGGCACGGATTCCGGCTTGTTAAATCGCGTTTCCGCAAGCATGTGTACAAGTGGAGTTTTGCAAACAGAATTGTTGGAGCGTTGAAGAGTCTAAACCGAAGATGTGGTTAAAGTGGGATCGTGCTTTACTTGTGTATGTAGTGATTTATCGTGGAAAATATTTTTTTCTCCCCGCGCGGTAGGTTTGAAAGAAAATCCAACTTCGACAAGAAAATCCAAAATCTACCATAAAAATCGAAATATGGCAGAAAATATCCCCATTCCAAACTGGGACATGGGAAATTTCACAGACCTGGATGATTCCCAGAAAGATCCAGAGTAAATAAGAATGTTGAGTCATTGAAGTCGTACCATCAGGAAGTGAATGAGGAGAAGGCGCTCCTAATGGCTACTACTCTTCAGGCAAAAGTAGACAAACATTTGTAGTAGCCAAACGCCCAAATTCACTGCCGGTACAACACGAAATCCAGAACACAACTAGTTATGCAAGTCAAATGGATGTATCACTGCCCGGGACTCAAAAAAGAAAAAATGAGTCACCAATGGAACTTGGAAGTACTAGTAAGAAGACTGGTGACATAGTCTATAACATCTCAGTGCAAGGAAGCAGCAACGTTAGCATTAATTTTTAAGAAAAGATTGAAATAAAACAGTTGCTTTTTTACCGAATTTCCGCCAGGAGGTATCATGGGGCTGCACAGTGTACTAGTGTCTCTCTGCGCTCAGGGGATATCAGCCTATCATGCTACCCGCTGGCCAAATTTTTCCGTTATCACCCTCAGCAAGGGCGATAATATATAAGAACGCATATAGATAATATAGTACCTATCATAGTATTCTAGCCCCGATTGCTACCGCAAATCCTGAGGTTTAAAAGGTACGGATCTATCTATGTGCAGAATTCTGGTTTTCAAAATAAGGTTTCAGTTCCCGTAAAAGACAAAAGATGGCACTACAGTTGATGCTGTTGATTTGCAACAGATTTACGTTGTAATGATTATAACTGATCAAATAAATGTACCTTAATATCAATGCAGAAGATACATACTGAACCTCACTACCACAGAACGCATACGGTATAGAAAATATACGTATTATAGTGTCATAGCACCGATTACGACCGCAAATAAATAAGGTATCCTCAGGTTTAAATGCATGGATCTACCGATGCTTAGAATGCTGATTAAACTAAGAACCTACTGGTCACCTCTTAGGAGGAAGCCCAGGGGGTGCTGCTTGCAGACCACCCTCGCCCAACTGGGCACGAGATCAAACTGGGTCTCACTGGTTATAACTAAGAGCCAACTGGTCACCTCTGCGGAGGTGGGCTGAGAAGCCCAGGGGGTGTTGCTTGCAATCACCCTCGCCCTACTGGGCACGAGTTCCAACTGGTTCTCACTTTCTTAGGGGCTGAATTCTTGGGGAGGGGGAATTGATCTTGATTTTGCTACGTTTGATTGTGAGGGCCGAGCATCTCGCAGAAGAAAGAAGAAACTGGCTTGCTGGAGGATCTGGAACACTGAATTAGTAAACTATTTTGGTCGTAAAGTGCGTTTATAAATAAATCTACTCGTATTCCCTAGAACCATCTGAACCAGATTTCCGAAGGTTTAGTTACGGTCGTGTTGTGTTTAGTTGTCATGGTCGGTTGCGCCACGCTACCTTAAGGGCAACGAGTGACGACTAAAAGCAACTCCATTGTAGGGAGATACCTTCTACATACAGTAGCTGGTATAGCCGTACAAAGAGGAGAGACAAAACGGAGAAAAGCTATCAACGCAAAATATGAAAATTCTTAATCTCAGTTCCACTGAGGATCGCAACCTCAGAATTGCATCATATTATTTAGCTTTTGCACACAACTCAAAAAGTGTTGCAAGTTTTGTTGCAAGTTTTAAGTACTTATAGGGTTATTCTCTTCAGTCTCTCTAGTAGTGGTCTGGACAACCAGTGTTTCTGCACCGAATTCGTATTTGCTTGAAAGTACATAGCTAATTATTCCAGTCTCATACTTGTTTCATCCATGCACTTTTAGCCGTTCTCGTACGTATCCATCATTGTCCATGTCATATTTTAACTTCAATGTCAGTTTTCTTAAATATTGAATGTATTGTGTCCGATTATAAATCAAGTGAAGGATTTATAAAGTATTCTGGGTTCCCTTATATTAAAAAATGTGTTCACTGTTAACAATTATAGGCATGGCCAAAAACTTATCCGGAAACATCTTCGTCACTTTCCAAACAACCAATGAGGCACGCTCAGTCAGCGTGCAGTCCAATCAGCAGTTATGCAGTAGAACTATTTTCAACCGAAAATCATCCACAAAGCGCCTCCGACAGCTGATTAGGACGTCGACTCCAAAGCCACGACTGCTGCCTTTCCCACGTGTCAGGAAATTTAAGAATCAAGATAGCCAGACCGACTCAACAGAGTCCTTAGCTGCCCCTATAAAAGAACAATTACTAGAGTTGACATTGTGCCCAATCTGTATGGACACTATGAATGAGCCCGCCCTCACAATGTGTGGTCAGGTGGCTTGTTTCAGTTGCCTGACTCAATGGCTGTCACAGACAACCAACGCCACCGCCAACACAACCGTGTTCATACATCGCAAATATCCTCAACCTGGCAAACAAGCTTCGTGACCAGTCAGGGGTCATTGCCTCCCTACGGTCTCTAGGCGCAATTAATGAGGATCTCGAAATTGTCAGAAATAATGTACAGGGCCTTATGCAGCAATCACAACCATAATTTTTTAAGTATTCAGATGGAGTGTCCTGGCCTACCAACCATATTACTAGAAGAGTCAGCCAGAAACTGGAGAGAAAAATACGCAAAGAAGATTACAGACGCAGAAACCAAGCAACTATTCAAGGAAGCAATATCCGATGATGCACCAGTGGCTCCAGAAGACGTAGCCTACATAATCTGCAGGGAAGTCGTTTACAGAAAAATGAAGTCAAGGGTGGGAAGAGTGACATATGCAGCCATTCCCCATGTAAGTCGCAGACAGCGTATTCTGGAAAAATGCCACGTTTCTCGATCAGGACCACACTACACTCCAACTGAGATGGGCCGCGAGGTACTAGCCAATTACGTCTACTGGCCACACTTGTTCAAAGACGCGAACAAGTTTCAGCGAAAATGTAGATCTTGTTTGCGTCGCAAACAGCCCAGACCACAAAGAGTACCCTCTAAAACAGTCCCAACTGGGACTACTCAGGACTCAAGTAAGCAACCATGTTCATCAGCAGGCGGACCGAGCGCATCCTCAACATCATCACTCACCAGTGATCTTCAACACCCTGCAGTTCGAATGCGGCGCAGAACATTCCGACAAGTCCAACGAAGTTACAACCCGCACAACAACAGCAAGAAGAAGACATCCTGGCCACTCCACAATACCTCCTGGGGGACGAGGATATGGAATTAATTGAAAAATGGTTTTCCTAATTGCATTTGGATTCTCTTGTGTGTGTGTGTGTTTTTTTTGTATTAATTTGCATTTGGGTTCTTTGTATGTTGTTTGCCATAGAATTTTTGTATTGCTTTCTTAATTTGCCTCTGGAATTTTTTTAATTTGGGTTGCTTTAATTATTAGTAAACATTTTTTTTTCTTGAAGTCTGCCTTAAAGTTGAGTAAAGTTGAATAAATATGGTATTGTAACCATGTAAATATTATTATATTGTTTTATTCTTACGACGCAAATTCTAATTCATCTCAAGAGGAAAGCCTTCGCTCAGCGAGCAAATTCTGTCACGTCCTGTGACGCGCAGGTTCCTCCGTCCTTATGCTTTTAAATACGCGGAGCGCACACGAAACTTCAGACAGTATAGTTCTAACTGGAATTGCTGTCTCTAGAGCCAACTGGTCTCGCCTAAAAAGGTTTATTGCCTTTTTCCCCAAACATGGGACGTCGTAGGGCCTACGCAGAGTAGTGCTCGCCCAAGGGTTTATTGCCCTTAACCCCTAACTTGGGCGCGTCGAAAAGAGCCAACTGGTCACCTCTTCGGAGGTTGGGTCTTAGGGACTAAGACAGGGCTAACCCCCTGTACCCAACTGGGTGTGCAACTGCAAACTAAGAGCCAACTGGTCACCTCTTCGGAGGTTGGGTAGAGAAGCCTGGGGGGTGCTGCTTGCAGACCACCCTCGCCCTACTGGGCACGACATCCAACTGGGTCTCGTTTGGTAAAACTAAGAACCAACTGGTCACCTCTTCGGAGGTGGGCTGAGAAGCCCAGGGGGTGCTGCTTGCACACCACCCTCGCCCAACGGGGCACGAGATCCAACTGGGTCTCACTGGTTATAACTAAGAACCAACTGGTCACCTCTGCGGAGGTGGGCTGAGAAGCCCAGGGGTGTTGCTTGCAATCACCCTCGCCCTACTGGGCACGAGTTCCAACTGGTTCTCACTTTCTTTGGGGCTGAATTCTTGGGGAGGGGGAATTGATCTAGATTTTGCTACGTTTGATTGTGCGGGCCGAGCATCTCCCAGAAAAAAGAAGAAACCGGCTTGGTGGAAGATCTGGAACACTGAATTAGTAAACTATTTTGGTCGTAAAGTGCGTTTATAAATAAATCTATTCGTATTCCCTAGAACCATCCGAACCAGGTTTCCGAAGGTTTAGTTAAGGTCGTGTTGTGTTTAGTTGTCAAGGTCGGTTGCGCCACGCTACCTTAAGAACAACGAGTGATAACTAAAAGCAACTCCATTGTAGGGAGATACCTTCTACATACAGTAGCTGGTATAGCCGTACAAAGAGGACCCTCAATCCTGTGTGGTAGTCTACAATACCATACTACCATGGCACATCAGCATCGATTTTTTGCCGTAATAATTTGTCACCTAGCGAAGTAAAAGTTCCCGGAATTAATGAATATGATGAAATGATTTGGATAAAAGTTAAACCAAAAATTTTACCTCGCCCCTTCAGTAACATTATTGTGGGATGCTTTTATTATTCACCGGGCCAAAAATCAGAGCAGCGAAAAGATTTCTTGGACAAACTTCATGCATCTCTTGATTACCTCCAGTCAAAACATCCTAACGCTGGGATCCTGCTTGCTGGGGACGGGAATGAGCTAAACCTCAGTAACCTTTGTCGGGGAGCAAATTTAAAACAAATCGTTAATATTCCAACGACAAAAGGTGGCACTTCACTCGACATAATATGCACAGACATGCATGAATTTTATCAAAAACCCAATTCCCTCCCCCCGCTTGGCGGAAGCTACCATTTCACGTTATCACTAAACCCAATACAAGGCCTGATTCCAAAGTACAAGTTTGATGAATTTAAATACCGTCCAATTACCGATGGTGGCCTGCTTAAGTTTGGGGCATGGCTGTCAGAGGAGCAATGGGATGATGTCCTTGCTGCTGATGATTCTAATAAGAAGGCCGAAATTTTTCAAGAAAAGCTTCTTAATAATTATGTCCTTCACTTCCCAGAAGTCAAAAAGAAAAGATGTTCTAATGATAAGCCGTACGTGAACGATGCACTGAAAAAAAACCTATTAAGAAAATGTATAAAAAAGCAGATCCGAAAAGCTTCATCCGAGTACTACCGTAACAAAATAAGCGAACTCTTCAAATCCCGACCAAAGCAGTGGTACAACACAGTCAGGAAAATTAGCGGTAAAACGGTCAAAATTGTTGATTTCAACCTTGATGAACCGCCAGAAACCACAGCTAATTCGCTAAATAAACACCTTTCGGCTATTGTGCAAACTCTTCCTCCTCTCCCAAGTAATACCTCTTTTCCCCCATTACCAGATCACGTTATCCCAGCAATACTACCTGTGGATGTTGAAGCAAAAATCCGTAAACTAAAAAGAACTTCAATATGCCCCCTTGATATTCCGATTGATTTGGTCCAAGCATTTCCCGATAAACTATCAAAACCTTTGTCAGATATTTTCAACACGATAACCAAAAGCGGTTTATTCCCTGATTGCTGGAAAAAAGGGTACGTTACTCCCATACAGAAGAAAGGGGCTAAACTGGATTTTAGTGGAGTCCGTCCTATTACTCTTACACCGATATTTTCCAAAATGTATGAGAGTTTTGTAGCAGATTGGCTCAAAGAAACGATCCATGATTTAATAGATGAAAACCAGTTCGGAAACATGAAAGGTTTACCGACGACACATTATCTGGTTAGCCTTCTCGACACTGTATATAAACTAATTGATGAGCCTGATACATGGCTGAATCTTATTTTAGTTGACCTCCAAAAAGCGTTTGATCTTATATTATATTAAATGAATTTTAAGTACCACCTTTTCTAGTCAATATCATTGCATCTTTTCTGTCAAATAGAAGTCAAGTTGTAAAGTATAAAAACATTTATTCAGATGCACTTCCTATTTCTTGCGGTGTTCCACAGGGAACGCTCTTAGGTCCTCTGTTATTTTTGGTAATGATTAACAATCTTGCTAACGAATCAGCCGATCGCTGGAAGTTTGTGAACGACATGACATTACTTGAAAGGTGCAGAAGGAACATAAAGAGTACCGCAATGGAAATACTTGACGATATCGCTGCCGAAGCAGCCGAGTCGAAAATGAAAGTTAATTCACAGAAATCGAATATCATGACCATAAGTTTTCTTAAATCAAAGCCATCGTTCACTACTCCAGTACTAAATGAAATATTTACAACAAAGACCAAACTTTTGGGGATCACACTGACGAATGATCTGAAGTGGGAGGCTCACATTTGTTCCATTATTAAACAAGCCAGTGCGTCTCTGTCTCTCCTAAAACTGTTTTCCAAATTTTCGTGCCCTAAATCACATGTTCTCCGCCTTTACGTTACTTTCATCCGTCCGCTACTTGAGTATGCTTGTCCGGTTTGGCACTTTGGCCTGACAGTAGATCAGTCTGATAGGCTTGAAACTATTCAGAAGAGAGCTTTGAGAATCATCTACCGCCAGGGCAAAGTGCCTTATATCCTCCTCCTCAAAGAATTCCGACTCCCTACTTTAGCAGCCCGACGTCTTACTCTTTGTACTGGTTTCGGGAATAGTCTGCGTTCCCACTCAGGTTTTGAGCACCTGTTTCCTACCCCATATTGCCCGCCAAACCTCGACTACCTCGAGCTGTAGCACAAAAAGTTCCGGTTCTTAACCCTGTTTGTACAAGAACCGATCGCTACAGAAAGAGCTTTGTACCATCTTTTGTTGAAGTTTTGAACAATTGATCAACTATTTCCCTTTAATGTTTTAATTGTCTAGGGTTTTATTCTGTTTGATCATTTTTTGACTATTGCTTTATTATGTACAACCGCCTTATTAAATGTTTTGTAATTATGATGTACCTGACGAAAACGACAAGTTCGGCAATCCAATGCTGTGAAAGTTTCGTTTTACAATAAAGTATCAGTATCAGTATCAGTATCAGATTATTCGCTTATTCTAAGGCTGAAAAGTGAAAATCAATGCGCAACAAGTTTAATATGATTGTTTCAGTTAGCGAGAAAAAACAACGGATGGCATCACAGTTACTACGTCGTGGAACATTTTGTACCAGATTCGAGGGAAGAAGTCTACTTTAAGCAATTAGTTGATCCTACTCTCCCGAAAACTGTAGAGCTTTCAGCTGATGCGGAATACATAGCCGGAGTAAAGTTCGTCTACCAAGAAGGTATCATCTTACGTGCTAGAGAGGGAACAGCTTGGTATGGTACCACATGGCGTGGTACCCACAGATTTCAGAGGCAAGATTTTGGCTAACGCTCATGTCACGAGAGACCCGACGGGCAAGGAAATGCATCTACCATCTCAAGAGATGGTCAAACGTCTCGCGCAATATTACTTCTGGCCGAGAATGTTCTCATCTGCATCATCGTACGTAAAGTCGTGCGTCCACTGACAAGACTATCTCCGCCGCCCCCGGAAGGAAGGAATGTCGAAGTCCGCAACCCCTCGGCGTCGAAATACCGAGGGAAACGAAAATAGATCCCATTGATAGTGATTTCATTTACCTGTTTTGGATTTGAGTTCAGTAGTTGATTAAACCTCTTGCTAGAAAGGTCAAAATATTAGGTTACGCTACAACAACGGTTTTGCTTACCTGCCTGTCTTCTTTGTGTCCTGAGGGTAGAACTCCAGGCTCCTCCAGAATATTTTAGAAGTAGTGAACTGAAAGACAAAAATGCTCTTCATCCGGGACTTGAACCCAGGACCTTCTGCTTACAGGGCAGACACTCTAACCGTTTGAGCTACCGAGGGGCTTGTGAACAGAGTTCGCAAACCACTACAATAGTCCAGTACAAGCCGGCCATAGGAACGGTGATCCCGGCCGAAGGCAAATTCATCTAATCAGTTCACATCCCCAAGTCACGGAAATTATAATACATAGATGGAACTTTATACAAGGTACTTTTTAGTCACGGTAAAAGTCCCTTGTATAAAGGGCCATCTATGTATTCGTCCAGAATAGTTTTTGAAAGCAGTGGAGCCTTTGAAATTCGCACGGACGAAAAGCCAAAGACTTCAGACAGTCCGACAGGAGACCCTAAAAATTAAACCCGAGTTAGAAAAAACGTCACGGTCAACTACACTGTAAAAAAATCTTGCAGTATTTGCTACTGGGATTGACATTGTCTCTACTGAGATAAGATTATTTCCAATTCGGATTAACCTTATCCAAGTAGAGATAAGATTAATCCCAGTAGTTTACTCAGTTAACTTTAATCCGTACTCGAAGAAACTTTTACAGTGTATCAAGAACAAATAACGAGACAGAACTGCTGTCTCCCTATCTCGGTCATACAAACATGCTGAGTCGAGTAAAATAAGACTGACTCCCGATGCAAACGAGCGGCTTCGCGCCACATCACGTTTTGTTACCTCTGCAAATAGCTAGATCGCCGGTAAGTTGCTAAAGAGGAAATCTATAAGTCCACGCTGATTGGTTCTATGGACGCGCTCCAGAGCGGATCAGCGAGCGGAGTACGCCTTCTGCTCGCCTCTTTCGATATTTCTTGTGCGATAGGCAACAGTGAAGACGGAAGAGGAGTAAACGGGTATCAACATCAGCTCAAAAGCTAGAGTAGGTACCTCCAGGTCCGCTCAGATTTGTCGGGGTTATCATAGTCGCTGCATGCGACTAAAGACAGAAGTTCTTACTGTTTATTTGTTCTTGAGTGTATGCACTGTCTGATTCAATTTCCGCTGGTGCAGAGCCAGGCTTTACTTACCAAAACTTACCCGGAATCAGGAAGGGTGCCATAGAGGCATAATGTTTAGGATGACAAAATGAATACGCAAATAGATGGGAAATGCCAGGCAAGGGACAGTGATGACGGAGACTTGTGATTCGAAGGTGGAGGGAAGAGTGTAAGGGACATGTTTCGAAATTTCGCTCTATAACGAGATATTTAGTCTCGTCAACCTTCTAGCGACTTCGCATGACAACCAGCCTCCCAAAAAAGTACTGGCGTTTCCAAATTGGTGAGCCACTGAAGTAAAAATTAAAGCAATTAAAACTCCTTCCATTCGGGATTTACTTTCCACTGGCAGGCCGGATCCGAATTCGAGTCCAGGATTCGTCTTTTTGGCCGGGTTCGGATCTTCTGCTTGTCGGGCTGGGTTAAGATTCGGATTCCAAACCCTGAAGCCCACGAATCCGCTTCAATTTCCAATTTTTTCCCAATTTTTACATACTGTGCTTAAGGTATTGCGCTTAACGGGTTCCGGATTCATTCCTGCTAGCCGAGATGAAACCGACACCATAATAGGCACACACGAAAACTCCGAAATATGGTTTACACCGTTCAATTTGCATTAGGCATTAGTAATTTTTTGTCACTTATTTTTTAAGCTGTAACCTATGTACACGATTTGATTTTTGCTAAGGTCGGATTCGAATCAGGTTCCGATTCCGGATTTGAATCCTCGGCATGAAATGGGTGGGTTCGGTTTCGTACCTAGCCCTGGATTCGATTCGAATTGGGATCCTCTGATGATCGGACTTGAAATGGATTCGGATCTTTTCATGATCGGATTCGCCCATCTCTGGGAACTGGTGAGTCCGAAGTGACCTACCTTTCACCTCGGTCCGCGTTCGGAGCGTAGTATTCGAAATTTGGGTCTCCGGTTTCAAATTAATGAATACATTTACGGAAGAAGTTTGCATTGGCATTATAGGTATGACGGGTCCTTTAAAATCTACCAAAGTTTACTACCATGGAACGCATATAGAAAATATATTACCTATCATAGCATTCTAACCCCGATTATTACCGCAAATCCTCAGGTTTGAAAGGTATCGGTCCACCGATGTGCAGAATGCCGGTTTTAGAATTAAGGTTTCAGTGCCCGTAAAAGACAATAGATGGCACTACAGTTGAAGCTGTTGAATTTGCGAAAGATTTGCGTTGTCATGATTATAGCTGGGCAAATAAGTGTACCTTAATATCCATACCTTACTACCATAGAACGCATTTAGAAAATACATTATCATATACAAAAATATATTACCTATCAGAGTATCCTAGCACCGCGTACTACCGCAAATCAATAAGTTATCCTCAGGTTTTAAAATTTTACTGAAAAGCCGACTTATTTTTGTGTCATTTAACTGAATACACTGATTTATTTGGATTCTACAAAGGGATTTTTGTATTTTCCACTTTCTGCTCTAGTTATGACGTTCAGAATTTCTGCGGCCGTCCCCACAGCGTAAATTCTACTATGGCGCGGGAAATTTTAATCTCAACACATACGCGGCTTTTCAGTGGGCAGTGGTGAGATTGGTGATGATTGCTTAGTGCCTAAACAAAAAAAAATCACAAAATCTTTCTCGCAGGGCATACAACAAAAATACAAGCGCATAGAGTACCACAAATTACAAGGAAATTCCACTTTCTGAAAATCGATTATTCGTGAATAGCGGAACAACGAAGTAACCCATTTTCAGCGGGTCTTCAAGCCAATTCAAGTGAATAAGTGATGGGTAACTAGATTGTTCTATCCCGTCACTTTTCGGTTAAACTTTAAAGGTATGGATCTAAACATGCGCAGAATACTGATTTTAAAAATAACGTTTCGACTCCTGCGAAAGACAATAGATGGCATTATAGTTGATGCTGTTGAATTTGTAACAGATTTGCGTCGCAGCCTAATAATTAAAACCATCGAACAGATGTACCTTAATATATATAGGTCCAAAAAGGATAAACAAATGCGCACCACGTGAATTTGATTGTTTCAGTTGGCGAGAAAACACGACGGATGGCGTCAGTCTACGTTGTGCGATTTTGCTTACCTGCCTTTCGCCTCTGTCTCCTAAGGGTAGGACTCCAAGCTTCAGATCCCCTCCAGAATAGTACCGAAAGCAGTAGAGCCTTTGAAGTTCGCACAGACAAAAATCAAAATAATCCGACAGTCTGACCAGGTCATGTCTACGCAGACCCTAAAAGTTCAAAAAGACGTCAACTATCCATCAACACCCGAATTGAAAAAGGTGTCAACTAACCATCCCTACCCGAATTAAAAAAGACGTGAACTATTCGTTTTATGATGTTATTTCTATTGGTGCAAAGCCGGGCTTTACTTTCCAGATTTTTGTTTTCCGAATTCCAGATATCCGTTTCGTCATGCTGGATCCGAAAGCCTTAGCCCGGGATCAGGAAGGGTGTCATAGAGGAACAAATGTTTAGGAGACAAAAAAAAATACGCAAATCGATGGTAAAAAAAAAAATACGCAAATCGACAGAGAGTTGCGACTGGCAGAGGAGAAAAAAGAACGTAAGGGACGTATTTTAAAATTTCATACAATATGCGGGTTCATTGAACTCTAGTTCCTGGTTCGGCTCACTTAAGTCTGATGTTGCCTCTATAAAAAGATTTTTAGTCTCACCAAGTCCCAGCGACTTCGTATGAGAGCCAGACTCCCAACCAAGTATTGGCGTTTCCAAACCGGTGTTGTAAAACGAGATGCTTGTGAGTCTGAGGTAACCAGACACCTCGGTGCTGGCGATTCCGCACTGGCGGTGGGGCGCATTGGCGGTGGTGGCTGGCTAGTGTGGGGAAACGAGACACTGGTGAGTCCGAATTCGAATTCGAATCCAGGATTCGTATTTTTGGCCGGATTCGAATCTTCTGCTTGTCAGGCTGGATTCGGATTCGGACTCGGACTCCAAGCCCTCAATCTTCCGAATCCGTCAGAATTTCTAGTCTACATCCTTCAAGTTTCCGTTTCCCAAATTTTACACAGTAGGCTTATCTATCAGTTATATCAGGTTATCAGATTACCTTAGATGTCAGTGATTTTGGCACCCCTGATCTTTAAACTACATACAACTAACGTATATGATTTGATTTCTGTTAAGGTCAGATTCGATTCCGGATTCGAATCCTCAGCATGAAATGTTGGATTCAGAATCGGATTCGTACCTAGCCCTGGATTCGGATTCGAATCCTTTCATGATTGGATTCGCCCATCTCTGCACATAACCCGACAAGTGAGAATAATCAGCAATCAGCCCCCCCCCCAAAAAAAAATAAAAAAATAGGCAAGTCTTGAGAACTGAAGACTTGGCAAGAATTCAGTTCTTGTGCTATTGGGTAGGCTACCGACTTGTAGTGACAAGTGCGTAGGCTACAATCGAGCGGCAGATTCAGCTTGATTTATCTGCTATTCTACAACACTATGATAAAGAAATGGTTAGCACTGCCGGATTTCCGATTTCGCCACGTTCCGGCCGTACAGTTGTCCGGTAGTAAAAACATACTGGGAACTCTGGGAAGCTAACAGAAGCCAAAAAGAGCCAACTTGTTTAGGCAAAGTTTGGACGAAATGCTTCCACTCTTTTAACTGCGTTTACAGGAGGACGGATAGTCTGGCTATAACAAACAGCACAGCATTGTAAAAAGTTAAAAAACCTACCGAAGCTAAAACTAAAACCAACCTTTGCAAACATCAGGAAGATTTCGAACTTTCAACTTACGAATTTTCAGGTTTACTCTCGTGCTTGACATGCAGACAAGACATCCATTATTTTTCCATTAAGCTTCTCTTCTTCTTCGCAGGCGATCATTGGAATTTCACTCATGCTGAGTTTTGTTGCATTTCAACTTTTTGGGAAATTGGTTCGTTGGATAGGGATGTGGTGGCTGGGATTCATTATCTTCTTCTTCATATCAGTTGGATAGAATCCAACGGTCTGACCAGGTCATTTCTCTCCAGACCCTAGAAGAATGTTCAGAGGTAAAGATGCATAAAACGTTCTCCCTGCTACTTTCTCTGAACGCAAGGGTTCACCATCCCGATTTTTCTTCCGGTTTTCAGATATCTTGTTTTTTTCTAAATGGATCTGGAAGATAAAATCATGATTGAAAGGTCTGGAAGTTTAGGTTGTTGAACAACCAGGTTCTGAAAGGTTTCACAGGGGAAACATTTTAAAGACTCAACAAAATTGTCTGGGAGGTAAAGAATTTCTGGAATTGCAAATCCGAGAAGTTTTGAAGAGCCAAAAAAATATTTTAACATAACTATCGTGAAGATCCGGAAAGCTTCGATTGCCTATGCAGGCAACCGACATCTGAAATGTGAAGCCTGGCTTTTGCTCCCCAGAGAGCTGAGAATACTCTATGTGGCTAAATCCAAAACAGGCCAGGGAATCTCAGGAAGAACGAGACAAAGCGCACGAACATCAAGTACTGTATGAACCAAGAAACGGCATTGGTTAAGGTCGGCTGTGGTAACGCTTCCGGTTCTTCCGCTAGTCTCTACGAAGTTCCCAATATTCCAACCAGTAGCGGCCAAACACAGCCATTACCAAATTAGTTTTATGCCAAAGATTGTTGAAATTTTAAATAGTCCTTGACCATTTTTACGTACCTTTAAATTATATGTTATACTGATAAATTTGTGCATGACAGTATTGGTTTTGTTACCGTGAAAGTGTGAGCGAATATATTACTATTCTACTGTATTCTATTCAGGTACATGGCGATTCTTCATCGACACGTAGAGCTAAGGGCGATTCTGGCGGCCTGGAAAGCTCCGCAAGCTTATGCGCAAGCTGTTTTTGCGACTTCGGATAAAACCCGCTTCGCTTTCCAGAGCTGTTCTTGCGTTCTGCTAGTTTCCGCGAGTGTACCACGCGAGTAGAAAGTGATTTTGGCAAGTCAGCGAGAAGTTGTAAAGGTGCAAAAGAGGCGCGACGACTTTCTTTTGGTTCTTTCGCTCGGCGGATTCTCGCTTTGCTTTTCGGAAACTGAACCCGAGAGATCGCCAGAATCGCCCTCGACTCATCAAGAGGACAAGCTTGGTCCACAAGAAACGGGACCCGTCTCACAGGTAACGGTCTCACCAAATCGCGTGGTCCAATACCATACAAATGTGAAGTAAAATAGCCGACTATTTATTCTAAACGACTCCAAATCAAAGTATTATTATAAGTGTCATAATTACTATTCAGAGAGAATTGGTACGGTAGCCTACTTCACTACTTTGTGTGATTAATGAAAGTTTATTACATTTATCAGTGAATGTGTTGTGTGGAGGAAATTACTGAGAAGGAAATCCTGGGAAAGGAAGAGCTAATTAAGTTAATGGAGGACAAAGTTTCCGGGTAGTAAAAAAGCAAGAGAGTAAAAAAGAAGTCCCACAATTTCAATACTAACACGGCAAATCCCTCTTTTTTTATAAAGCTCGGGGTGGCGCAAATATTTGTGGACGCTTAGCATTCCGTCGCCCTCCTTGAAGTACTGAACTTGTACTTTGCAATCTAGAATTTGCTGAGCCCCACTGTCATTAGCGGCATTTGTCCGCTATTTCCAGTGTAAGCCGTCGGCGTTGGCATTGGCGTTGTCACAGACGGAGGCACCACGCACTAAAAACCTGACGCCTGTTGACCGACTGCACATGAAGTGTTGTACGTCACACATTGTGCTTTTCGATACCGGGTAGTATGTTTGATATGAGTTTAATCAAGAACAAATAATCTGATAGAACTTCTGTCTTTAGTCCCATGCAGCGACTATGAATACTCCGACAAAACTGAGCTGACATAGCGGTATTTACTCTAGCTTTGAGCTGATGTTGACGCCCGTTTACTCATCTTCCGTTTTAGCCGTTGCTTTTCTATACCGGGTAGTATGTTTGATATAAGTTTAATCAAGAACAAATAATCTGATAGAACTTCTGTCTTTAGTCCCATGCAGCGACTATGAATACTCCGACAAAACTGAGCTGACATAGCGGTATTTACTCTAGCTTTGAGCTGATGTTGATGCCCGTTTACTCATCTTCCGTTTTCGCCGTTGCTTATCGCAGAAAAAACAGTGAAGGAGGCTGGCAGGAGGCATACTCGGCGCGCTGACCCGCTCTGGACCGCGTCCATACAACCAATCACCTTTGACTCCTACTTTTCCTCACCGTATGGGGAAATATTCAACTCCGCATAGTCAAATTACACAGATAGGGTGACGGAGGTTCTGTCAGATTATTTGTTCTTGTTTAATCTATACTCTTTTTCCTGCCGCTGTCTGGATGTCGCTGGAAAAGCTTACATCAAGGAGGAAGAGCTTAAATCTGGCTTTGAATATTTCAGAACACTAGGGTAGCGTTCCAGTGAAGTTATTACAAGTTACGATGATAAGAGGAGGGGCGAGCGCCGTATTATCGTAGTTATCACGCTCTGATGATGATGATGATGAAGTTTTATTTACGCACTAGACGAGAAGAAATAAATAGTGCAGTACAGATAAAGAAAAGGAAAAACTACACTGAGCTTTCAATAACGGAGTAAATTCACAGGTTCAAAAAATAAACATGAAACAAGAAAAGAGACTAATCGGGTCTAAAAAAATCTTCTTCCTAAATGGAATGCGGAAAAATGGCCAAGGGCAGAAACGTGAAGGTCCTGGACAATAGAAGACAACTTTGTACAAGGGTCAGAGGGCAAAAAATTCGCAGTTATACGGGAGTTCCTATAACGTCGAGGAAGGTACAACAGAAATTTACAGTATTTAAAATAATAAGTCCGGATACGTTTTAAATCTTTTTGTCTCAGAATGCCAAAAATTCCGGAAAGGCTGCAAACAGAGGGAGAACAAAAGCTGTTATATAAGTTACCAAGGGCTTTTCTGTTATACCTTCCTCTGTTGGGAACGATTTTTCCATATCTGAAACTCTCTGGAACGAAAATAATAACAAAGAGAACATACGTCATCGCTCTTAGGGAGTTCCTGCATAACCGATAATAATTATCACTTACGATGCTCACGACCACCATAAGTAAACTGTAACGATTGTAACAGTCGTGGAACGAAAATAATAAGTGGGAGGAGCCAATTTACTTATTACGGCGTGCTCTGGAACGGCAATAATAACAAGAATAGTAACGGTCGTAACTAATATTACGTCTCTGGGACGCTACCTAGATTCGGACGAAAAGAATGACAACCTTGCCGCAACTCAGGGGTTCGACGAAACAGGGAGTTGGGACGTAAAAAACAGGAACACACGGATTCTAGAATTAGTGCTTAACAGAGGCTTCTTGTAATCAGTGTATTTGTTGCGCTTCCTGCTTGGTAGTCTTAAAGCATATATGCCAGTAACTACGCTTATTCACTCGTTTTCATAACTCCCGCTGTGTATTTTCAGTCGTCAGATATCCATCGAGTAAAAAGAAAAGGAGCACTTTTGGACAGCTGCATATCAAGCAACTTAGTATCAAAAGTCTTTGGCCTGGACAAAATATTTTTTTTTTATTCCGCTTTAACAATCCTAGAATCACTAGTACCAATAACTAGAGGCTTTTACATTGGCATTGCATAAATGAGAAATGTAATATTCTTGATGGCTAACTGTTCATACCGATGAAGAATCGCTGTGTGCCTAGCGAAGAGCCAGAAATGTCACTACAGCAAACGTTGTTGACTGGTTTACATAGGATTTGAGTTAGTTTCGAGGGTTTGTTTGTGTGAAATTCCTCGCTCTTTCGTTCGATCACTCGCTTGTTTCGGACTTAGTTCAGCTGAGATCTCGAAGTCGGCTGACTGCTGTGAAACAAGAAATGATGTTTTGAGTGAAATACTGCATTACTTACCACCTTGAAGATCTTCGTTTTCAGCTTGATGAACTGCGCATACTTTTTTTTCAACAATGGGGTGGTTACCTGAAAATCAAATGAGGGTTAGCTTGGTTTTTGCAAAGGTTTTCCCTGCAAGTTCAAGAATGTAACAAGACCAGAAGTTTCGATGGGATCCCAAAAGTTCAATATTTGATCCAGACAATTAGGTTTTGTCTTCGCCAGACTCCTGGAACATCTTCACTCTTAAAATTTAGAAAAGATTAAGGCCAAATAGCTAACCATCTGACAAAACCAAGTTCAGACAGAGATTCAGCATGTGTGTTTACCCCTAAAAGTCATCTATTTTGACGAAACCGATCAAAACGACCCTGCCTTACTTCTGCCAATTTTCCGGTTTCGGCGAAATTCCGGAGCTACTTGTCCGGCGAAAAAATAAAGCTCAAAAACAAATTCAGCGTGTCTCCTTACCCCTATATCCAACATGTAATCAACTTCAAATAAAAATTTAACTTGTAAAAAAATCTCCAAACTAACTATATGTCCGGCTAAAAAGTGATTTGTCATGTACAGATTCAACATCTCTTCTTACCCCTAAATCATACATCTAATCAGCTACAAATACAACTTTTGCTTTTAACAGAATTTCCGGTTTGGGCCGGATTCCCAGCGAACTGTTTGTCCGGGTAAAAAATGATTTTCACATAGGTGTTCAGCATGCCTTCTTACACCCAAATCGAACATCTAATCAACTCCAAATACAACTTTTACTTTTAACAAACTTTCCAGATTTGGTCGGACTTGCCCGGCGGGAAAATGGTTTTCATATTGGTGTTCAGCACGTCTTCTTACCCCTTGATTGTCTATCTCATTAGCTGTTTAAAAATATTTTGTTTGTCCCTTAACCTGAACCCCCCTCCCCCACCTCTAAATGTAGGGCTACAGAGCCCACGAACTAGACCTTTCCCTTTTCTCAACTGATCCTCCCACCAAGTTTCATCAAAATATCTCATTCCCTTTGAGAGTTATCGTGCTTACAGACGGACAACTTTTGCCATGTCATAGGTCTCCACTTACGTTTTGGGATCCCAATAAAGGAAGAGAAATTCATACCGGTATTGGAAATGTTTTAATTTTTTCGTCCCGAATTTTTGACAGTAGGCTATGAAGTGCTTGATGGAATCGCTGTTGGAGAAGTGCACAAGTGAGAAAGTAAAATGTTTGTCAAATCTTATACATGAACAGCGACAGAACCAAGACATTTCACATCCCCGATAACCAAACAAGTACTGAACCTAATTTGAAACCACCCCGATGCAGAAAAGGTGACGATGAAGTTTCTCATGCAGTTTAAAAGCTCATAATGTAAACAAACAGCATGGTTTGTATGAAGAAACCACCGAGAATAGTCCGAGGACACACTAAAATACTGAAGCTGGGAAGCGAAAGTTGAAACAACCACCCGTCAAAGCATCAACAAGATATCTCCTCTTGTTTGTACCTTATTTTATTCAACAATGTAACAATGCTCTAAAAGCATGAAAAATTACCAATAGGCCTGCAGACAATACCATGAAAATTTGACAATGCTTTATAGTGTTTAATCGTACTGTCTTTCGCAAGCCCAACACCAACCAAAGCCTTGCGGAAGACAGACTGAAGAAAGTTGATAACAGGCGAGTAGAACAGTTCGTCCTTCAAAGATGCCATATTTATTGGTTGTTGCTATGTGGTCGGAAAACTCAACCGTCAGATGACACTCAACAGTCAGTTTTACATTAAAAGTTGAAAGAAAACTGTAACTGCACTCAGTGCTTCCACTCCTCCTGATTTCTCGGGAGATCTCCCGAGTTTTTTGGAAATCTCCCGACCAATATTTTCTCCCGATAATCTCCCGATTTTTGTGATCTTACTAAATTTTGAATTCCACAATTGGGTTTGATACCAAAATCTCTTGATTTCGGCGAAAACATGGACAAATTTCGAAATGTTTGCCTGCGGCGCATATCATTAATGCAAAAAGACGAATTTAAAACTTTTGCTGGGGTTGCCCACTTCAGTGTTTTTTCGGAAAGGTACTGCCGGGGCCTCGCTCTCAATAGTTTCAGAAGTTTCTGGATATCCTTGGGACCTTAGGGTTTGGCCTATATTACAAACTAGTATTTGCACAGGAAGCAGTTGTGCTTGTGCAAAATGCTAACGTAAACGATTTAGTATGGGGCTCTCAGGTTAATTTCGTCCTTTGTACAGAAGTTAGAAACTGCTGCTGGAATCGTGTACAGCAATATTTACACTGTCAAGTAGTACTAGCAAAAGCAATACCTGGTAGCTGTCTAATTAGCTTACGTGCTGCTCTTTAATAACAATGTTCGTGCTCGACCATTTTCATTTTTGCATTCAGTAACTGGAAATATTTTAAATCTTAAATTTTCAGTTCCGAGGATTCTGTACAGTTTCTGACAGATTGGTGAACAGTTTTTGGCTCTGCCCCTCCCCCCCCTTATTCCCAACGAAAGGAATGACGATTTTTTCTAAAATTAGGAGTTCAAGCTGTGCCTGTATCACAAATAATTCAGTATAATCCAGTAATCCTGGTAGCTTGAGAGTTGACGAATTACATGAGAATTTTACGTGCTAACAGCATGAGTGGAGTTACCCAATGCTTTTTTTGTAACAAAACGAACCATACAAAAACAGCTTTCTGAGACATAATCATTGTTTTAAAACTCTCGATTTTTTCACCGATTGCTTCAAAATCTCTCCCGATATTCTCCCGATTTCTTCGGAGCAGTTCCTGATTTTCAAACAAAGAAAGTGGAAGCACTGACTGTACTCTTCATTCAACGTTCAGTCTCAGACTCACAGTCTCAGACTGACCCAACTGGACCCAACGACAACGTTCAGAAGCAGACTGACTTTTTAATCACTTAATCAATTCCTTTGTTTAATATAGCCTAGACTAACTTTGAAGAAGTACAGAAAGAAAAGTCGGCTATGTCTAAAACTGTTCTGACGTTCAGTCTTGAAGGCTGAAATGCTGAATCTTGATCTAGCCTTGGACTGTGAATATGATTTTTCCGTAGAATACCTGATTAACTGTCAAAATAATCCAGCATGAGGGAGTCGAGAGTTTTCGAAGTCAAACCGCGGAACTGCAAGATCGTTGCAGCTCGGCAGGACAGTTACTAAAGTCATAAGTACTGTTGCGTCGCTAGTCTAAATTCGGGGGGGGGGGCAGCGCCTGCCTACACCCTGCCGTCCATTCCAGTTTCTCGTCCCCTTATGTAATAGTAAAATTTGTGATAAGTGCAAGTGTTGAAGTTGAACCAGTCGTACCTCCATGTTCAGGGGCGGTTAGAAGGGAGAATTCAGAACATTCCAAATATTCCCAAATATTTCCAAATATCAAGTTCCATTAAGATCCGATCACCCGTTCAAAAGTTATGCATACCCCAAGATTCCGGATTCCTCCTCTTTCCACTTCACCACACAATGGTCGGGTCGGGGAACTGACTATTTTGAAGCTAATCGTGTCAAGTTTAACATGTTCAAGCCAAGTTTCATCGTCCTAGCACATCTGGAAGTACCTTGACTCGCGATCACTGGAATTCCAGACCCCCCTCTAACTCCCCCGACAGTGCCCAAATCCGAAAAAATGACACCTCTGAACCAACCTTTTCGAAATAGTTACTGATTGTTACTATTTTCTTACCACGGTCGAGAGCGTAGTTATCCGTTACCGTGCCAACTATGATCTCAGTGATGTGATTGGCCCAATCAGCCCGCGGCAAGATAATTGGCTGAAAATAGGAAAATTCATTCCGTGACGCCAAGAAACCAGGATTCGTGACGGCATGCGTAGTAACAACGCTTGAGTGAAAAAAATGGTACGATCACGCTCGGATAGAAACGGGAATCTTGGAAAACAAAATAAAATCCTCCTATAAAACTTATAAGGTTGTGGGCCCATCAATAAAGAAAAACATTATAGAAGAACATCTTTCGAATTTTCAACTGGAGCTGGTACCTGCCGTAATCGGGGCTAGACCGAGATATAAATAAATTACCGAGTGAATCTGAAAATCTGTGAAACCGATAGTATAGATGAACTAGCCAATTAAATGTTACCCTTTGGAGAAACCTTTGTTCTTGTTGCCAGCGGCAAGTACACCAGCGAAGTGGGTTTTCCTAGTGCATGCAATACATGATCAGACTGACAGTTATTACCAGACGGACATTCTATCTTGGCTCCAAACCACGTAAACCGCTCAAGCGCTACATAGCAATCGTATTTTCGATCGGTCGACCCTCTGTCCAGCATTTGCGAGCTAGACACCTTCAGAAACCACGGTAAAACTTGTCATCTCCTGCGGCCAGAAGCATTATTTCACTGAAGATTCTCTAGACTTTGTTAAAAGTTAAAAATACCCATGAGATCACCTCGGATGCTGGAGCTTTGGAGCCATCCCTATCCTCAACAGATTGTATTTATTGACGTAAAAACAATAACAGGCATGGGTTCAATGTCTTTATGGCACTTGCACTCTTCGGACCAAGTGCTTTATAGCGATCGTGATATCTGTTTGTTGGCTGGTCACTTCCGCTGTCTCACTTCTGCTAATTCCGGCACCTCAAGTCACCTGGACCTTTTGAACCTATCACCAAATAAGTACAGGAAACAAATAAAGACGGTTGTCTGAAATGCAACCGAAATATTCAAACTTATCTTCATCCCTTTCAAATTACCCCAAAGGGTTAATTCGCTGATCTACAAAAACACCGAAAATCTTTTAGGCCTATTTTGAATGCTTGGCTTTAAACCTTATATCCATCAATCAAGTAACACTCGAAACTAAGAAATAGCATATGGAGGGCCCATATCCGTCAAAGGCTAGCAACCTCCAAGTTTTCTCCCTATCCCTCCATCCATTTTGTCCCTATATCGTGCGCGGGTGGTTCCCAAAATCACCACGATCTTTTTGCCCACTCTCACAATGCCCACGCTCAGAATGCCCACGATTAAAATGCCCACGGTTCAAAATGCCCACGATCAAAATGCCCACGATTAAAATGCCCACGGCTCAAAATGCCCACGACTCAAAATGCCCACGACTCAAAATGCCCACAATTCAGATGTGGAACACCCGAAATCGAAATCGTCCGAAATGCTGGCGGCTTAAAAATGCCGACAGTTTCCAAATGCCAACAGTTCAAAATGGTCACAGGGGAGGCTAATATCGTCTTAGTTCAAACTGCCGACGGCTGAAACTGTCCACAGGGGAGGGCAACATCATCCTGGGAATGCGGACTACGTTATTACAAGGGGTAGGATTAATCACGGAAAAGGTCTTGAAAGGAATTATTTTATTTTTTCTTGAGAACCATCCAAAAAGACCCGCAAGTAAAGCTCTTAAAGAAAAGTTCCTCAGGGGGGTTCCTTATCAGGCAGAGGCTTCCTCAAGAAAGTACAGCGCTTTTGCGGCAACTAACCACGAGCCAATACACATGTTTCTTGTAATTATTTTACCAGAATTATATTATAATTGAGATTATACCAGTTCAACATACGATCATCGTTATTCTGATACTCCGTCTATTATACTCTTCCCGTTGCGCACTCACTCCTAATTCAAGTTTACTACGTTCTGAACACCTCAAATAATCCGATCGTGGGCATTCTGAACCGTGGGCATTTTGAGTCGTGGGCATTTTGAGTCGTGGGCATTATGAGTCGTGGGCATTTTGAGTCGTGGGCATTTTGAGTCGTGGGCATTTTGAGTTGTTGGCATTTTTAGTGGGCATTTTGAGTCGTGGGCATTATGATCGTGGGCATTTTGAGTGTTAGCCTCGTGCGCGTATCACAAATTCTCGGGACCCCTCTTCCAACTCCGCCTACCGTGTCTACAACAGATTCGGACAGATGCTGTCGCATCTAGGGTATTTGCTCTTACCATCCACCAAGTTTCATTTGGATCGTACCATCTACTCAAAATGTTCGGTACCACCCCGTCCCCGACGCCACATTTGGTTCAGATACTATAATAACACATCAACGAATCGTGAATTTTGTACTTCATCCTAATAAATCCATTCGTTTGGTCCCTAGAGGTGCATTCTCGCCTTTCCCCGAGGTCTCCACTTGAGGAGTCCTTGGGGACTCACTGTTTGTCCGGGGGACTCATTCCCGTATTCTCGCGGGTCCCTGCGGACGGGAAATGCTTTCAGATTCGGAGGGGAATCAATTGTGTTGTCAATTATGTTGGTGTTGGTGCAGTCTAAAAAAAAAAAAAAAAAAGATAAACAAAACCAAAGATAAAGTGGATCCAGACTAATTTCGTAAACTACGTATTTTGTTGTTGTTGAATAAAATCCGTTTTGGAAGCAATCTCCATGTTCTCGCTGTTTTGTGTACGCGGAGTCCGTGTGGAGCGACTCCCTCTATTCTCGCCGTTCCCTTCGATTCCCCGAGGAGTCCCCGGGTAACGGCAAGAATATGCCTTATGCTTGTCACAAACTTTCAGGATCACCCGTTCAACCCAAAAAGTCATGCGATTCGGGCACATAAATGGAATACCTCGGGCATCTGCGCCAGTGTTGCGCAGCCTTTTAACAAAAGTGCGCCCAAGAGCGCGATTCTGCGGAATCACCATTCCGGCCGCAAGGATGAACATTTTTTGACAAAATTACGCCGAATTGGGCACTTTTTGGGATCCCAAAAAGTAAGTGGAGGGATACCTATGACATCGCAAAAGTTGTCCGTCTGTCCGTCCGTCCGTCTGCCCGTAAGTCCGTCTGTGAGTACGATAACTCTCGAAGGGAATGAGATATTTTGATGAAACTTGGTGCGAGGATTCTTTGGTCAAGGGTAAGGTCGAGTTCGTAAATGGGCGCTGTAGCCCTACATTTAGAGTTCCGTAGTATCAGGCATTCGCCCAGTCGTGACCGTTTTGTCTATTCTTCACGAGGGACCACTAGGAAGTAGCAGAAAGTGGCAGCAGCCTGATCTTTTTAACAACACTAGGCACCACACAAGTAGCCTATTCATGCCCTTCGGTATCCCCCTTCGGTACCCAGGTAGGTAAAGGCCTACATTGTGTGAAATCTTATAATATTTAAAACTTGGATGCGCATCCTTGCGTTAAAGTTTAACTGAAAAGGCAGCTTATTTCTATGTCTGATATTTGAATACGCTGAAATGTTTATACTCGTCTGAGGGATTTTGTTTTTTCCCATCCGGGGTTTAATTGCGTTTTTGCAGATACCATGGTTTCTGTTACCGCGGTAACTGTATCTGCAATTAGTCGTTTTTGCAGTTACCGTGGTATCTGATATACGGTTGCACTGCAAAAACGACTATTACAGAAATCAGACCGAAATTGCACTTTTCGAGATCATCCCAAAAGTAAAACTGATATCCAGTTACATCACTAAGTGCTAAACTTCTTTCTCACCAGTTTGACAAAATTTTATGAAAATTAGATGACTTTTCAGATACTAGGATCAGTTACCACGGTCGGACCGTGGTATCTGAATATCGGATACCACGATCACTGGCCAGATACCACGATAACTGCAATATCGCCTTTTGACCGTGGTACCAGATACCACGGTAACTGCGAAAACGACTTTAGAACGTGGTATCAGATACCATGGTATCTGCAGAAACGCAACTAATAACGTTCAGAGTGTGCGCTGCTTGCACGAGTTGCACGACATATAAAATTCGTCCAGACATGGATAATTTGAATTTAAGGAAAGGCCTGCATCCCCAGGGTTAAAGATGCGACATCGGAGAAGTTGCGCCTGTAGAGAAGTAGGAAAATGAGTTTAGGATATGTCTTGCAACGACTCTGGTATTTTTATTTTATTTTTCGGCAATGCCTACATTTCTTAGCTGGTACAAATCGATTGTCCCTGGATGACGGACAAACGGAGTAACGCATTTTTGTCGGGTTTTCAGGAATATTTAAGTAAATACGTGATTTGTTTACTAGACTGTTGGATCTCAGCGTCCGTTCGGTTAAACTTTAAAAGTTTGATTGTTGCCAGGAATAGTAGTTTCGTCTTTTCAAAGACGAGCTTATCCCTTCCAGATATTTTTGCAGTTTTATCTTGTCGGCGCAACTTACTGTTATTTTCCTGTTTTTAGGAGAACATTGAGCCGATCGAGTTCACCTTTCTCCGACGTCAACTCTGCTGTCTTTGGTCACCGCCGTTTCTTCGTCGGTAAGTCCTTTGCTGTCTTCGTCACCTCTTTTCTGGTACTAACAGACGATCCGGTAAGATAATTCTTGCCAGGGTTTTTGTCGCCTCCGTTAAAGTTGTGGCCAAACTATCAGACATTCCGGGGCTGGGCTTCGGCACCATGTATGAGCTTAATAAGAAAAAGTTCGTGGTTTTCAACTGCATATCCAGAATCAGAGCCCAGTCACACTTGGCTGAAAAACCGGCCTATTCGACAAACAACTGAAAATCCCTTGGGGACGTGAGATTTGATGGGTGTGGCGAATGCTCACGCTCGTAGAAGTGTTTATTGTGAACTCTTTACAGTACAACTCTCTGCAAGCAACTGAATCGCTAATACAAAATTCATCCATACAATACAAGATAAGATGTCACGACATAAATGATTGGAATCAAATCGGTAGCTTCAGTCTTTTGACGTCACATCCCTCCCTTCTTCTTTCTGCCTCCAGTTGAGGAAAAGATAGTGGGTCCTCTTCCAGAGGTGCTGCGAGTCCGCTGTGATCGAGTCCGAGACGAGTCCGAGTCCACCACCTCTGTGACCTCTTCTGAATCTTCGTTCCAATCTTTCTCGGAGCTGGAATCTCGTGATCCCGAAGGGCCTTGCTCAGGCACGACAATTACCGATTCCATCGGGTTTGCTCGTTTTGGCTGTGAGCTTGCTTCCTGGCAAGTTTCGCTCTGCAGACGCGGCAATTCCGCACGAGTGCGTTGACGTCTTGAAAAAGGTTAGGGCAAAAGAGGTTTTTGGCCAAAATAGCCTTGACCGTGTCTTTCGCATTGATATGACGGTCGCTGTGTTTCTCCCGCATAACGGAAACCCGATATTTTGCCGGCACGAGTAATTGGATATCTTGCCTTAATTAGGGTTCCTGTAACATAATTATACACGCTGTTTCGCTCAAATCCGTATTTGTTTAATTATATATAGCTGTCGTAGCATTCAAAAATGAAAGCTAAATTATGCTACTTTTACAATCACAAAAAGGTCACTTGTTAAATACACGAATCTGTTCGTACGGCACTTGATGGCAAGCAGATTGCAGATTTTCCACTTATTAACCCATGGATATATTTTTGCTGTTTCTGTCACAGTTGCTGATGGTGAGGCATCGGGGGATCAACAGAAACTAGTCCGCTTGGAAGCGCTGAACTGAATATGGCGAGAACATACAGGGGTGTCACTCTAAAGGGCAAATTACAGTAAATTTTTACAAGGAAATAAGAAAAAATGCATTTATCTGATATTTATATATCATAATATTTATATATTTATCTGAATAGAAAATAAATATCACCAAATTAAATGTCGAACAAAAGCGAGATCAGTGAGTTATGTCGCAGCGTAAACTAACACGCAAATAAACCAATTGAATAAAAGATAAAACGAAAACTGGAAACTACTAAATCTTTGCACTTTTTTTAAGAAATGGCTATAGCCGGATCCTCGGCCGGATGAACACTTTGGATTGTTTCTTGAGTTTCGGTTCAATGCTGAAGTAGTCAACCCATCGTGGTTTTCAAAAGTTTATATTCCAAGACCATTTTGTGTCTGAACTGGTGACGCAATCAGTAATCTCATAGGCCTAGCAATCCCTCAGCGACGTTAAACAAATTCTATTGCCGGGGACGTTTCGATCGGGGTTTTGACGTGGGGACGTTTCGCCATGGGGAAGTTTTCACACGGAGACGTTTCGAATGGGGAAGTTTTGCCGACAACCCAGGAGATGTGCTGAATTCGTTTTTGAGCTTTAGTTTTTGGCCGGACAAGTAGTTCGCCCGGAATCCTGCTGAACCGAAAATTTTAGAGAATTAAAGATGCTACATAAACTTTCTGTTTACCTTTCCAAAGCAATCGCGACGCCGAAACTCAAGTATGTTTGCCTTTTTCTGCAGTGTTGCTGTAGGGGTTCAAGAAATAAACAGCAGAGAAGCCGAAAGTCCATCCCTACGAGGATCACGCCCGCAAATAGAGAAGATAGAATAATGTTATATAACTGGTAATTTTTTTCACGACCATAGTTACTGCTTTTACTCTTTATTTTCTTGTTTAAAAGAAAATTGGATTAGTTAGCTTGTTTTTTACGGAATTTTCTTTTCCCTCTCCCCGGTTCCAAGAGGACTAGTTTCTGTTAGCCTCACCGTCAGCACTTGGATCAGACATTAAAAAATAGATCCACAGGTTAGCAGTGGAAAACCTGTCATTTGCGTCCCGAGTAATTGAGATTTACATATGTCTCAGCTGCAGAAAGTGAAAGTCACCCATTACCCTATGGAACCGACTTTTTACTATGTCTACACAAGTGTTGAGCCTGAGGAAATAGGAGACTGTTACTCCACTTGGAGCGCTGAATTGTAATAAGGCCAAACTGAAACCTGGCGTGTCTCTTTGGATTTTCTTGTTGTCTTCTTGTCTTTTTCGTGTGTTGGAAGAATCAGAAAGGCTGTAGGGATGGTAAGCACTGTATCTCTTGCAGAAATAGCATTTTTATATTTCTGCTTTAAGGCAGGGGAATTTTTGATCAATCACGTCAAAGTAGATATGACGTATAGGGGTAAATAAATACACATGTTGAATCCATATATGTCTCAGATGATTGGCAATTGGTTTTATTCTGTTTCTAAACTTTTAATCGTAAAAATGTTCAAGGAGTCTGGCGGAGACCGGATATATACAAGAGCAAATAGTCTGGATCAAATATTAATTTTTTTGGGATCCCGTCGAAACCTTTGGTCTTGTTATCTACCAATTTTCGGCAACTTTTCAGGTTTATTCGTTAAGTTGATCGTTCATTCTCCGATATTTTTATTAAGTTAAGTTGAAACCTAATAAGGACCGTGTGCGCATGATGCGGATAGATCAGCTCTTACGATAGGATGTGTGTCGGGCGCTCCGCTTCTGTTTGCTAAGAAACGTTGCTAGCGTGCGTTTTTTTTTACATAATGAAACCACAGTGAACCCGTAGTTATCTTATCATCCTAAATTAACCCTTCTAATGTGCAACCGTTTCTTCTACTTACAGGTGTGTAGTTAGTCCCTAGTGGGTAGTTTGCTCAATATCAGTTAAACTCGTTTGACCTTTGTCATCGCCCGGAGGGTTGTGCTCTGACGTTGGTATCACGTTTTAAACTTGCAAGCCAGTCTCACGTGGATGCATTCTCAGATTCTTCCCGTCCAAATTGGTGTTTGAGAATTGTGAATTGTGATTGTAGTTCAGTGTTCACTGTTCAGTGTTATGAAGGTTCTTGTGTTGTGTAGTTCAGAGGTGCGTTTTATTTACGATCCGAGGGTCCGCTAGCGGGTCACTGTGACGTCAGCATTTTGCCGTTTTATTTGAGCTTGCGAGCGTAAATAAAACGACATTTTTGTCGATCAGCTTATTTTCTGGCGGAGAATTCAAATGTGTCAAACAGGCGTCATGCTCCTAAAAGTAGGCTTTCAGAAAAATGCTCTAAGGGGCCTCAAAGCAAAACCAAATATTCTGAAATATATCTTAAATCAAAGAGGAGAAGTCCTGCTTCGTAATACCCAGTGCTCGACCCTCTGTGACTCCCCCAGGAATTACAAAATCATTTTTAAGTTTTACATTAGTAAGATAGGGATTAAAAAATTTCAAACTTGGCGCCAAATGGTAATTTCCTGACGATCGCCCGCTCACTTTTCCAGCGGGTGTCTCATGGTCCGCTCACTTGTCCGCTGGGGTAAATAAAACGGCGAAACCGTGACGTCACTATGACGTCATCTGTCACCCATTCGCTAAATAAAACGATTTTAGTGACCCGCGCGGGCGAATGGACCTAAATAAAACGCACCTCAGGTTGATGGGACGGATTACTCGGATTTGTCTTGTTGCCTGTTGGAGCGATTGCATTTGCATAATTGCATGCCTTTGAATGTGTTTTAATGGCTAGGTAGGTATGGTGGCTGTTTGTTTTCCGAGCATATTTGCCGGTAGATTACTTATTATAGCCGAGTCCTAAGATGGTTGTTGTCCACTGTCCAGTTCACATTGACGGGTTTGAGTGTTCACACTGTATCCGGGTATTTTTCAACGGAGACAAAAGGATGTACGGCAATTAATTCAAACAAGCAGACATGAGTGATTCTGACTAGCTAGGCTAGACAACACAGCCAGATGGCCCTGGCTAGACATCTAAAAACTGACAAATCTAAACACAAAATCATACCTGGCTTGCCTAATTCTTCAGATATCTGCTTCCAGATTCGTTCTTCTTTTTGTTAGACTTGTATTCACTTTCTCCAAGGTTGTAGAGAACAGGATACCTCTCTACTATGGAAACCAATGTGTGAGCTTTGGGATCACTTATTATTGACATCCCTAGGCTATCAATCTCTTCTTTATCAAAACTGATTTTGTTGTTGATGAGGTTGAAAAATACACTTCGACAAACAAATACCCGGGTAAAAAGTTCGCGAAATTAAAGTAAAAAATACCCAGGTATTTGTTGCTGTTGCGGAGAAAAACACCCACGGACGACGGGTAAATATTCATCGTGTAAACGTAGCTTAAGTGATATTGCACACCTCTTTTAATTACTCGTGTGGTTTATCTGCATTAGTATTATTTAATCCTTCAGTCATAACACGTGCATTATTTATAGTTGCAAGCAGACTGTATCAGTTTACTTTGAAATGTATGTGATGACGACACGTACGGTTTCGTTCAAAAAAGTGAAAACACAGTAACAGTCTATAAAGCGACAGCAAGAACAGTCACGGTCTATACAGCGAAAGCAAAAACAGTGACCTGCATAAACAGCGAAAGCAAAAACAGTAAAATGCATAAACAGCAAAAGCGAACACAACAACGGTTATAACAGCGAAAGCAAAAACAATGACGGTCATAACAGCGAAAGCAGAAAAAAATGGTCATAACAGCGAAAGCAACAAGACCAAAGGTGTCGATGGGATCCCAAAAATCTTAATGTACTATGATGTTGATAGATCAATACTCTTTACTTGTAATATTTGGAAACAGATCAAAGTTTAAAGTTTCAAGCCCCTCGCGAAGGCCTTCTAGCAACCATCCTTACTTACAAGTCCATCTCCCCATGATAGACATGGTACCGTATCGTTCTTGCCATGAAATACACTGGCAAAATAAAGGTATACCAACTAGCAAATGTTGGCAACCCCTCATCACTTACTTTTCTGAGTGGACACGCTTGAATCACATGTTTATTTGTTTACATACTTATCCGACGAAGTTGGGGTTCGTCGATTTCAGGATACCGGGAAGCGCTACCAACGCACCCCCAACATAATACCCTTAAATGCGAAAGCGTTTGGCATTCGATTGCACTTGACAAATGCATCACTGTCAACTTCACCGTTACGAGTGCTCAAAAACAAAACACGTACACCGGGGCTATTATTTAAAAGTAACTTGGCGTATATGTCTGGTGCGGTGTACCGATTTGTGGTTGCAGGTGCGAAGGCCCTGGTTGTTACGATGGATCGTTTCTCAAAGTGCGAAGATTTAGCCTTTGTTGAGGTCGTGGTTGAGGCTGTGATTGACCGTTGAGGTTCCCGATCTGAAGACATGGGTCTTTAACAGCATGTTCCGATTGTTCAGCGTTCGTCTGTTTGAATGCTTTCAGCAGATGTGGTTGTCCACGTTGGACCGTCTTTTAACTCTGCCGATATGCTTGTTCTTCTCAGCAAGTTTCATGCGAACCCATTCATGGTCATATATGAAAAGAAATGGAAATAAAACCTTGGTACAGGCATGAGTTCTGAACAGATGATCCGGTTGTTTCTCAGCTTTCTTTCTCTACCGGCTGTTCCGATTTGAAACAGTATGTCCGTTGCAGACTCCACTAGCCTCAAGTATTCAGGCATTGGGACTAGATCGATTTTCTCTTCGCATGAAATGGAATCTCGGGACACGCTTGAGTTCTGAACAGATGATCTGATCGTTTTTTGGTCTTGACGGCAAACAGGCTCAGCTGCAAATTTAATTCGCGACATATTATAGTTTAAAAAATCTGACTGTTTAGAAACTGCGTTCTTCACATCACATCACCAACAAACGCTACCTTGCCCCCTCCATACGCCAACGCACGACCAAAGACAAACTCATTGATCATGAAGTCGCAGTTTTTCTGGAAATCATGCCACTCTTCCAGTTGGTCTACCTACTTTCTGTCTGTTTGTCCGAGATTTGGTTCGTCACATCTCTGGTTCGGGATAACACGAGCTCGCTCTTTTGCCTTCCATCTATCTGCTTTCAAGTCACTCACACCTCCGCGAAGCATTAACATTGACTTCAAATTTTCTTCAACCACTGGGAGAAGCTTTGTTGCCCTGTCGCACTGACCAAGAAGAACCGCACCAAGACTCTGCAGTGACCTAGTTCTTGTATGTACAGGCGTGTATGTACGGCAGTCCTTACTGCGAACTCGTCGCCGACTTTCTTCACGTCGTCTTTCCACTGGAGGCAAATAAACCTAATTGCCCCGATACAATGAGGAAGGGGAAAGAGGTCTGGAATGAACTGATTGCAAGACTTGCCGTTTTCACATCTTATGTCCGTCGTTTTACACGTCACTTTTTTGCCGCGAATCGTGGGGTGCCATGTGCGCATTGTCATGAAGCGCCTACACATCATCGGTGATGCTATCTCGTCCAACAGAACCGTCGTCATGCCCAAAACTTGGCCGTTATTCGAGAATTCCAAGAATACTCTTTTCGTGGGAAATCGTCTTGGTTCTACTGGCCATCGCCAATCTGCCGTCGGCCGTTTCTCCTGTTGTCTCGTCTCGCCAATCGGCCATCGGCCGTCTCTCGTCTTCTGGGAAAACCTGTCGTTCGCCGTTCGCTGTCGGCCGGATCGCTTCGTGTCTTGACTGGTGTAGCACCTCGCCCACGGCGACCAACCGCCTGGAATCCCACGTACCACGATTGCATGGAAGCGCGAGAACCTCTCCCGAGGCCCACCATCTGTTCGCGCGTGTCCCGTCGGTCAGATGGCCCAGCTGTACACCACGGGTCTTGCGTTGAAGTGGGAACCAACGGCACTGTTCGCTCGTCTTGTCAGATGGCCCAGGCCCAGCTTCATACCTCGGCTTATCGTTTATGCCTGCGGTCGTCCGAATTCCACCACATACGCCAAGGGTCATCTTCGTTCATAATAGGCCATTTGAGATTGTCGCTTGAGCGAGGTCTGGCAGTGTCGATCAGAGTGTCTGGTTGTAAACAAGGTTGAGAATGGAGAATCAAGATAGTGTTGAAAAAGGGAGACAAGTCTACAGTAATTGCATTATAAAAGAAAGTGAAAGAAAAGAGGGGGGGGGAGAGCCCCGACACTGCAAAGGCTTGAGGTGAAAAGGAGTCTTCGGTTGAAACAATCGAATATCTTAGAAATGGGTGAATTCAAATCTTGAGTAATCCGAGTCGGATGGTAAGTCAGCGGTCACAAGGATGATTTGTTGAAGTAAGCCATTTGATATTTCATTGGAGACCACGAATTTGGAGAAAGTTTATCGGAAAACTCGGCAGGACTTGGCGCTCGTTCCCAAACAGTCCAGCACAAATCGTGAAAGTACAAGCCTCCTGAAAACTGCGCAGACAGATTAGATTAGCATATGAAGCATATGATTAGCATCCTAAAATCGCTGAAATTCAGCAGAAACCTCTAAAATGGCTGAAACGAGGTTCGCCGCACAGCAGCGAATATTGTTTTCAAAAGCTGCATGTGCATTTTTCCAAGCTTGCTGACGACTTCCTTGTTAAGAAACATCACTTGACGCCCTGGCCTTGCTTTTCCAGGCCATTGAGAACAGGCGCATATTGTTCCAGGCGCAGTCAGGTCCTAAAACCACCACTCAAGAATGAGTATGTATCTATTTGCCACAAACATTTTGCCACAAATAAGACCGATAGCCTCGAAGCTGCGAAAGCTTCACTGGAAATTGGCGGCACAGTTGCATATCGTGCCAGATAAATTTGCTCTTTGTTTTTCCAAGAGCTTGGGCGAGAGAAAAGAGCACCTTTCCGCATATCCATCAGCTAGTAAAAAGTGGCCAACATAAAACAGTTAAAGTGAGCAGTTCCGCTAGAGGCAGTAGTATTTGTAGCAACAATCCTAATGGATCAAAAAAGGAGGGTCAGAATAAACTTAACCTTACTCAATTAAGTATTACACCCCTCCCTTGTTGGTCGGATTCGCAGTTCAGCTAAGACCAAGAGCCAAAGTACCCAAGGAGGTGGAGCACTGACAATTTGTCAGTTGTTAAACGCAACAACCGCTGTAAGGTAGCCTACCGTTATATCACAACCAGTTGGTACATATGCCTGCGTTTACCATGCCGGAATACTTCGGACGAGAATGTTGTCCAGAAGCTGGTGAACAAAGTACGTCCCTGCTCTGATATAGAAAATTCACTGGCTCCGCCCGTCTAGGCATTCTTTGCCCCAGTTGGCTCGAAGTCAGGCTCAGGCCGTATGATACTGAATTTCGTCGATCTGAACAAGTTTGTCGAACTTCGGCATTTCAGATAAGTTAGATTGATTGATACAGTAACTGTAGAATGATGACGCGTAACTGTCAGATGGTCAAAATTGATCTGAAGCAAGCATATTATATTATTGGCTTAAATTGGACCCATGCCAGACGAATATTTTCACTTTCTAGTGTTATGTAGGTATGTGTTTGGTACATACATCTACAATAGCTACACCAGCATAAGACGAAGAATGTATTCACAGACGTCAGATTAGTCTTAAAACATTTTCAGTTTTGGTGGAGCTTTTGAATAGCCCCAAAAGTATGGGAGAAGTTGATGATAGTACCATTTTTGAAATTCAGATAACAAGGACTGTAACATATAGATGCTGTACAGTTGACGGCGAAAGAATAAGTTAAAATTGTCGTGCACTAAAAGACCTGCGGGGAATAAAACACGATTTGGTTTCTGGCCCAGATGATGAAGAGGCATAGGTTTCGTAATTAATTCTGAAGAATAAATATGGTGTTACCGAAAGAAAAATACGGTTGGATTGAACTCGAAGTAAGACAAATTATATGGTCGGATTCATTGGACGGCCACATGGTCGTGACCTTCACGGGCGTCCGCTTCGGCCCCTATGTAGCACAGATCATTAGTCAATGCCAAGAAACAAGGCATCAATCCCAGAGAAATGTGATCTCGAGGGAACCCTTTATTTACAAGAAGATGTTAAACGAGATGTATTTTTGTTGAAGGCGACAAAAGAGTTTGTCCCCAGCGTGATTGACACGGAATGATTTCATTAATAGTTCTTTAAAAGGATGGGGTTGAAGTACGTAGTTGAAAGAATTTCTGTGAAATCCCGAAGTAATGAAACCATTGAATTGCCTAAAGAGGCTGGAAAACACTGTAGTGTTTTGGAATTAATGAATGTTTCATTGGTTTTGCAGGTGGTTTTTGAATGAGGAAACAGTAATTGCTGAACACATCAAAAAGATGGGAAGAAGTTCTTAATGTTAAATGGCAACATCATAGCTAGGGAGCTTTATGAATTTGTTCCGAGAGAAACATTTTTATCACCCGTGGATTACATTGCTTGTTTATTTTTACTGTGGTATTGCACTTATGCCCTAAGGCATTCATTCATTGAGGACAAGAGAAATGTGCAGAGCTGAAAATAGAACGGAAGTCAAATCTGAGAGACCAGTTTGAACACAGCCTATATAATTCTTGGAGATGAATTTTATTTTCAGATGGAAACGTTTGTTTTGCACTAAAATTTTTCAGTTTAAGCCGTATGTTTATGTTTTGAATTTTTGAGTGGTCTGAGACAGTATTTATGCAATTCCTCATTTTAGTTCGTCAGTCATTCACAAAATGTTACAGAGGGTAACAGACAAGGTCGATACAGTAATGATCCTTCGATTTTAGAAAACAAACGAATAATACATTTCGATATTGTTAAAAAGAGGAAGCAAAAGCAAGACAATGTTGCTTCCATCAAAGCCACATCTAAAACATAAGTTCCGAAGAAGATTAAATTTTGTCGGATAATGACGGTCAGGTATTACATTAGAAGTACGAATGGTTCAGAGACGAGTTGCAGAAACCTTCGTTAGATTTTAGTAATAATTTACACAGAAAGAAAAATAAAAATAAATGTGGGTGTTATAATAATGCGAAGTAATCAAACCAGCGCATTCCACATGATACAGATAAAATTTCCCAGTCTGTCATTTAGGTGTTAGTTACCATAGTACATTATCTAGACGAGTTTAAGTTTGTATATTCATATAATATACGAAAACGGATTCCAGAGCTGTGATGCTCTTTAAAGCGATATTTCGGCCCGTCTTTGCAAGGGTCCTCTTCAGGCTGTGTAAGTTGGGCTATAGAGCCTTAATTCAACAAAGTGGGCGTTCTCATTTTTCATCACTGTAGATAGAAACAAAGCAGAGTCGAATAGATTAGTATAGTTGTTTGTTGTTGTTTTTGGAACAGTTTTCCAAGTATAAGAGTACATGAGACGTGGATTAGGTGGTAGAAATGTTGGAAAGAAATTAACAATGCAGAGATTTCCCTGAATTGTTAAATGCTAAATAGGAATTCATTTTATCATCAGTGACACCAGGAAGAATTCAGTCTTTTCCTTGTCTTAGAATCGAAGATATCGTCTTTGAAGGTTCAATCTATGTAAATAATTTGTCGAAAACACGTTGATATTGAGTAATCCATGTGAATAGTTGTTGAAAACATGGACTATTGGATGCCATACAAGTAACATTTGCATACCTGGATTTCAAGCGAAAGATTCATGTGTTGGCAAATGTTTGCATTTGAAGGGACTAGGTCTTTCATGACATGTCTATAAACTGCACACGTGTCACTAAACCAAATCGGAACAGAATATTCAATTATACAATGTGTAATACCAGAATAGTCTCTTGGCAAGTGTATGAGTATTATTATGCCGACCAGAGCGAAGTTCGTAATCTCTTAGTTCATCATAATTATGCCGACCAGAGCGAAGTTCGTAATCTCTTAGTTCATCATAATTCTGCCACATCGATTTGAGATCACACATGCGGACTGCGGTCGTCCGAATTAGAGCTTGCAACATCGGCTGCCTCTGCTTTGTCGGATGGTTGTCTGGACACAAATTTGCCCTTGATCTCGTACAGCTTCTCCGTGTCTTTTTTCGGGATACCTTGAAGGGTGGCTTTTTCTATTTCAAAATATACGTGCTGAAAAGAGGGTAAATGAAAACATGACAGAAGGTCGGTGTATTCATTTTCATCCGCTGGTTCGCCAAAATGAAAACCGTACAAACTGCAAACATGTTACTAAACCAACAGTGATTTTTACACAGAACATCATCAGTCAAACATTTTAAATTCAGCAATGTCCTGAGCTTTCGCCATTTCGTGAACAGCAAAATATAAATTTTCAGAGTGTCAACGATGATTTCGAAGAAGCAAACACTTCACACTATTTACACGCAATTCTACATCTGACAAAATAACGGTCTTGCACAGTTCAGCATGCGATCCAGGTGGAACTTCATGTCTGAACCTGCGTACTTCCTCTGTCTTCCAATACATTCGTCTGGTATCCGGACCTGAAGTTGTACTGTGAGCGAACTGTGAAAAGTTGTAATCCTCTAAGACGTCCTTAAACTTATCCATGGTGGGCCGAACTAGCGACAAATCTGTGCATTGTATACGATCACCACGTGAATGTGGGTCCGTTTTAAAGCCCAAAGAGAAGGCAGTTCAGTTACTTCTCCATTGTTGAAAATACTCCGTGGTCTGAAGTAACGAAGCTCTCTGTGAACGTCATAGAATGTCCGTTCTTCCGGAATCGGAACATAATATTCAATTATACAATGTGTAATACCAGAATAGTCTCTTGGCAAGTGTATGAGTATTATTATGCCGACCAGAGTGAAGTTCGTAATCTCTTAGTTCATCATAATTCTGCCACATCGATTCGGGATCACACAGGCGGACTGCGATCGTCCGAATTAGAGCTTGCAACATCGGTTGCCTCTGCTTTGTCGGATGGTTGTCTGGACACAAATTTGCCCTTGATCTCGTAAAGCTTCTCCGTGTCTTCTTTCGGGATACCTCGAAGGGTGGCTTTTTCTATTTAAAAATATACGTGCTGAAAAGAGGGTAAATGAAAACACGACAGAAGGTCAGTGTATTCATTTTCATCCGCTGGTTCGCCAATATGAAAACCGTACAAACTGCAAACATGTTACTAAACCAACAGTGATTTTTACACAGAACATTATCAGTCAAACATTTGACATTCAACGATGTCCCGAGCTTTCGCCATTTCGTGAACGGCAAAATGATTTCAACAATGATTTCGAAGAAGCAAACACTTCACACTATTTACACGCTATTCTACATCTGACAAAATAACGGTCTTGCACAGTTCAGCATGCGATCCAGGTGGAACTTCATGTCTGAACCTGCGTACTTCCTCTGTCTTACAATACATTCGTCTGGTATCCGGACCTGAAGTTGTACTGTGAGCGAACTGTGAAAAGTTGTAATCCTCTAAGACGTCCTTAAACGTATCCATGGTGTGCCGAACAAGCGACAAATCCGTGCATTGTATACGAACACCACGTGAATGTTGGTCCGTTTTAAAGCCCAAAGAGACAGGCAGTTCAGTTACTTCTTCATTGTTGAAAATAGTCCGTGGTCTGAAGTAACGAAGCTCTCTGTGAACGTCATAGAATGTCTGTTTCTCCGGAATCGGAACATAATGTTCAATCATACTCTGTGTAATACCAGAATAGTCTCTAGGTAATACCAGAATAGTCTCTTGGCTGAAAAGAGGGTAAATGAGAACACGACAGAAGGTCGGTGTATTCATTTTCATCCGCTGGTTCGCTAAAATGAAAACCACTACTTTTTAAATACAAATGCACGTCTTTCATGCCATTTCTACAAACTGCAAACATGTCACTAAACCAACAGCGATTTTTACACAGAAAATTATCAGTCAAACATTTGACATTCAACAATGTCCTGAGCTTTGCCATTTCGTGAACAGCAAAATATCAAACAAAGTGTCTTTTATGTTAAGAGTCGTCGCCTGGAAGCGGAATTGACGTAAGTGAAGAACACAAAATTTCTAGAAAAACGCGGTTGAATGTTTGGAACCTTGCAGAACAGAAATGGTTGGAGTAAAAAACGCGAAAAAATTACATGCTGAAAAGCATGGCATTATAAAGGGATGGTGAGAATTTCAAAGCAAAATATCAAACAGTTTCGGCACAATAAATTGCCAAAATACTGTTACGTCAATTGGGTTTTAACAGTTGGTCAACTTGTCAGATACGTCAAAACCGGTTCAAGCGTGTTAAATACCAGACATGCGACTTACGGTAAAACTGACCTGTCAGGTGTGAGTACAAACTGAGTAAAACTTTTAAAGAAACTCAGATATAATATATTAACAAATGGATATAAAAGAATGTTAAGAAACGGGTACAGTTAAATGTCATAATTATGCCTTTCGTTTTTTTCCCCTGCCTTGATGTGTGACAGCTTTCTCTTCGGGACAGCTCTCAAGTCTAGCGTTCGTGGAACTGGGCGGTTTACTTGAAACATCTTTGGCAGTTTCACCTTGATCCTTGGCTATCAGGATTGAAGACGGCCAAACAGTCTGAGATGGGATCCGAGTTCCCTCTCAAGAGAAAATTCATGGGGTTGGAAACAGGCATTCCATTTAAAGTCTTAGGCCATATCCCTTGAATCACTCGAGCATGTCTGGGTAAACGGGACCAAACGACCGTTTCTCTACTCTACTAGTAGCCTATGATCATGTTTGGAGACTTTAGAGCAACTGACTCCCCAGTTGCAAATATACTTCCCGTGAAGATGTCCATAAGAGGGATTTCGGTGCTGCAATCACAACTAACTCCCATGCTCTTCTTTAGAACCTGTGTGCACTTGATACCCTTAAAGTAGGAATCTTTGTTGTATACTATGTATACAGATGAATACCATGTCTCTTCAGGCTTCAGTTCAAATCCCATTGCTCCTATAAATTTGATCTTTTGCTCCTTGTACATCTCTGAGAAACCTCTATTCTCAGTTGCGTCTCTTTTGGCATGTTCTGGAAGTGAGACAAGGGACAATTGATTGTCCCCGGAACCGATCAGGTCTGTCTTGTGTCCGTATATATGATCACTGGCTCTAATAGCTGCACCTGCTCCAGTCGTCCACTCAGTTTGCCGTAAACCTTCATTCCCGGCCATGTTACCAAACACCGCTGAATCACGTGGTGCTGGCATTTGGTTGTGGTCATAATAGTCCGGCGGAGAATATAGGTCATGCACCAGATGGACCGAAGCTTCAAAGATCTTGTGAGATAAAGAGTAGAGAGGATAGCTGCCATGTAGTCTGTCCAGATCTAGATTGATCTGTTTATTGTGTTCCTCCCTTTGAGCGCTGTTGAACCCCACATAATCATAATGAAAAGCGATGTGAGTGGGTAGTTCCTCGTGGCGCATCTTTTTTGCAATGGCTTTTACCTTTCCTTCCTTCTTAGTTTCACTCGAAGTCATGGTTTGGTGGTCCAAACAAGGCATCACGTTACTTTTGAGAGTCTTCTCCTGGATCACCTGGGCTGTCCTGATGTTCACAGTTTGTTTTGCAAATAATCTCCCTTTCCCTCAGCTGAGCTCCTTCTCTTTTGGTACATTAAAGATAATGAGGTCCTCCTCGGAGATGCCTTTGGTTATCATAGTCTCAATAATCAGTTCCGATCAATAATCAGTTCCGATCAGGACCGAATTCCAGTCGGTCCTGTTTTGCTGCCCTTAAAAAATCAGAAAGCAAGGGACTGATATCTACTCTTACCATCCTATAGTCAGCTACGGTAGCGGCTGCTGCCGGGCTTTACAAGGATTACGCGTGTTATGGTCGTGATCAGAATTAGTTCCAGAAAATAGATCGGGTTCATAAAAATATTCAGGTAGGGAATTTGAATGATGTTTTTTCTTAAATAAAATAGAATGAAAAACGATAAAAGATTCAAGGGGCAAAGTGTTCAAAAAAAAGAGGAAGACTTTTAGTTGACGACTTATTAGGGCAAGAATCAGGAGACGGTACAAAAAGCTTAAGAATTCGGAGGGCTTTATTCTGCTGCCTTATCAATGGTAATATATTCGATCGAAAAGTGTTCAAATATACAAGAGGACAGTAATTTAAGTAAGAACTAATTAGCGAAAAATAAATACAACGTAGGGCATCATAAGGGAGAAAAGGTTTAAGAAGCTTGATCATGCCGACGTTCCTTGCAACCTTATCCCTCAGGTAATTTATGTGCTCCTTCCAACTTAAATTCGAGTCAACTATCACTCCTAGATACCGAAGATGGTGGACTCTGCTGATCGTAGTATCATATTTATCAATTGTTAGGGAATTAAAAGTTGGCAATGCTTTGGAAATCCGAGAGAAAATCAGGAATTTAGTTTTAGATGTATTAATACATAAATTATTCGCTGCGAACCATTCAAGCAAATATGTAAAAACTTCTTTCATTTTTAAACGTAGTACAAGTTCAGTAGGACCACTAATATTGAGGGCTGTGTCATCCGCTAATAGAACCGTGAGGCCGAGATCTTTCATAGAATTATCAGTATCGTTAATATAAATTAAAAATAAAAGGGGGCCAAGGATTGACCCTTGGGGAACTCCGACTTGTCCATCCAAAGACATCAGTTCAGATCTCGTAGTATCAGCATCAACATACTGCCTTCTCTCAGACAGAAATGACATGATCAGGTTGTTAGCAGGTCTCGAATACCGCAGTTCTCAAGCTTTCTCCGTAAAATATTATGACAAATTGTATCGAATGCCTTTTTTATGTCAATAAATATAGATGCTGGAATTTCACCTCGATCAAGAGCATCATGAATATATTGCGTGACCGCTAGGATAGCTTGTTCCGTTGAATGGCTTTTCCGAAAACCGAACTGTGACTTACTAAAGTATTTGTGTTTTTCTAGGAAATTATTTTCTCTCATGTAAATGCACCGTTCAATAACTTTCTCAAACGCGGAAAGGATTGAAATAGGTCTATAGTTAGATGGGTCTTTAGGGTCTCCTCCTTTGTGCAGAACATTAACACGTGCAGATTTCAAACATGATGGGAACTTCCTGCTCCTGAAACAAATATTCACAATATGCACAAGGAGGTCAGCTACATTAGCAATAATTTGTTTTAACAGTCGGGTAGATGAACCATCTATCCCTTTAGCTCCACCAGGTTTTAGAAGATTAACTATGTTTATCAGCTCTTCTTTTGAAGTCGGCGTTAAAAATAGCGAAGACAAAGAAGATGGAGGTAGGTAATCTTCAAACTTATTTCTTTGTTCTGAATTATTAGCAGCTACAGACTTCTTTACCGTACGTACACCAACATTGGCAAAATGTTTTTTAAGCACGTTTGCTATACCTGGTCTATCAGACACCAGTTCAGGACCATGATTTATAGATTCAGGAGATTTAGACATTTTTTTCTTTCCAATAATTCCATGGAATAATTCCAATAATTCCAAAAGAATTTTGGATAAAGAATTATTTATTTATGTTGTGTTAGTACAAACACATCTATCATTAACTTTGCGTTGATATTGCACTTAAAAAAGCACTCAAACGTGGAGTGGTTTATGTACAAACGTGGGCAGCTTATGTACAAATAACGTTAGTATATTATACTAGGCCAATGATTGTTAATAGTTAGTAAATATTATCAACCAAAAGGAACACAAATTTTGCTGCTGCTGCTTCACTTTCCAGCTGCTCGATCTTTGCTGCGAGTATTCAGTTCTAGCTTTTTAACTCGTCCAGTGCATCTTGCATCTGGTTGCATCTTATTTTATAGTCAGGCAGGAAACAACTGTGCAACTCTTTCCTACCTCCCTCACCTCTACATGATAAAAGTTCTTTTAAATTCAGGTGGTTTGTGCAAAGCCTTGGTAGCTTTGTAAGACGAGGAGTCGGATTCCGATACGCTGGAAACCTATCTTCCGGTTCTGCTGGTACACACAAGATTGGCTTTTACCTTCAAGTGGAAAAACAACAGACAATAGAACAGCTTGAAGTAGAGATTGACAACACTACAGACTTATTCCAGAAGTATGGATTTCCCTGGGCAGCTGATGCAGTCCCTTACCGTTAAGAAACAACAAATGCCGAATTGCAGTCATTGGTAACTGAATTCCAGCAGCGAACGGTGACGAAAGGAAACATTTTAACCGTTCGTTTACGGCATCTTACCTCTATTGTCCAGGATTTCGTTTTTCTTATCCGAAAACTCTACAAACGATCTATCTTCTTTTCTTATACTCTTCCAAGACTTATCTTGTTGGAATTGCCGTCTCGCGAATGCAATCGTTAAATCTCTCGAACTGGGATTGCCTACTTTCTTATGTTTCTGGCCCCTGGAAATTGGCGATAATCCACGGTCAATTCGAACAGTGTCTTCTTCACAAAGCGAGTTTTGCGAGACACTTCTTTCACAGACACAGGGTTTTGGACGGACCATCTCTGTTTTAAGCTTATGGTGGACTGTAAGTATCTTCACAGCGGAATCCAAGCTCCGAAGGTAGGATCAGACTCTCCATTGTCTTACCATCAGACAGTCCATTTCCAGGGACGTTTCTGGCAGCAAAGTTTATCTTCAGCTGCTTGGTAACTTGGCTCGCGATGTCGTAGAAAATATTAAAATCTATTTCCGGCATTTCTTCTATGAATGTTTACATCATAGAAACAAACATCCAGATCCCTTCCCCTGGAGGTATATTATCCATCAGCCTTGTAGAGGATTCATGACAACAGGCAGCTCTTGAGTATACCAGACACATCTAATAAGCGCATTTTCCTCTTTTCGCGAAGATAATCTGCAGCTTAGATTGGAACAATCCTGTTATTTATCCTAGGAATCAAGTCGAAGTATCGGGAGTAGAAGAAAAGTGTCCCGTTTATATATCAAATATTTTAATATGGACAAATAACGAAAAGTGTTACAATTGAAGCATTTTTAAGATTTTCCGTGCCGGAAATTCACAGATCCAAGAATCTCTTGAGTCCACCATCCCATCAGTATTCATCCAGTCCTCCTCCAACTTTGATTATTGACAATCGGAATAACCGGAAATAATTAAAAAAATTTGATAGAAAACTTGGGAATTTTATATATTTTAAGATTACGCCCACACAGACTACACAACGACTCAACACCATCACGACTTGCAGTTTCCCTGATGCACGATTTCATGACGTCATGAATATTAACCTTGTCTAATCAGTAGGCTGCACAGAAATGTACACGTAAATTCTTAAGAATTCTTTGAATATTTATCTTCGTTTTTATTCGAAAAAAATAAATTCCGACTGTAAACCAATGCTCGCCTAAGTTTGCATGTTGGAAATTGTGCTGTTCAACCGTATTCACTAGAGCAATATAAGATTTTCCTTCTTTCTTTTCGAGTGGTTGTGAATTACTTGCTTAATTGTCTGCAATCTTTCTTCGGTTCGGCAACTTGGATGGAAGACTGAAGCGGCTCGAATATCTGTATTCCCTCTTTTCAAACGAACACAAGCAAACAGCGCATCGAACGCCAAAAATGAGGTTCCTCTGTCCCTTGGACAGATTGGGCCTTTCTACTTGTCCTTCTGGCATTTACTTCAAACACTCCTCAAATCTCTGTTCTACCTCCTCCGTACAAAAGGATATCTTAACCTTATCTTCACTTCGCGAAACTGGACTTGTCTTCTCACTCCACGAGGCTGTGGATTTGTGTCCTATGTATTTGTCCTATGTATTCTCCAAAACAGTATTTTTTCCTTTCTCCTATTCCGTCCATAGTCCAATCGGTACATGGTTTGAACCAGTTACCTCCAAGACTTTTCTACACCTTCCTTGATTCATTTCCCTCAACTGCTGGAACTCTAGTTATATCACTTCTTGCAGTGTCTTGATAGGATATTTCTCAAACGAGTTGAAGATAACCGTTCTGGTATGTGTCGCCATCTGGGTCATACTAGATAGCTTGATTGTCAATTTTTCTTTTTGAGGGGGCAGATCAAACATGATAAGCATCTATTTCAGCCTGGTCTCAATATAAGTTCAGTTTAGAGCCCGAAGCTGCTTACCCAAGATGGTTGTAGTTATACCCATCGACAAGAGCACGATAACCGTAACCCGATGCTTTTCTTTTCTAGAAATGCTTTTCTAGTGCTTGGTGGCGCATCAGCTATTATTTCCCTCTGGGTATTGGCTTTCCTCAGTAGTCATGGTCTTTCAAACCTGTTTTGCCTTTGCTTCATGGTCATTTGCTAAGTTGTAGCTGATAGGTGTTTGTGGAGTGGTCCACAATTCCTATATTTTTAAACACCAGCGTTTCGAAGGCAGTTTCCAGAAGTTCCAGCAAAGGCATATCTCGTTGCGTCCATGGTGCCCTAATGTTTCTAGCAGTCTCTGAAGCGTTGGGCTCGGCGTGCTTTCATTGGAAATTTCAATCAGGGAAGATTGTCTGTGACGCGTAGTCAGGGAACGCGTGGTAGTGCTGGACCTGTTGAGTGGTGACATAACCAAAATGCGAGTAACGATATGGCATACGATCGATATCACTTTGACAAGTTTCTTTCAGTCGTAACGGATTGTGGCAATCAGGACGTATCTTTGTCACCCTCTGGAGACCCGGATACCTCCCTTGAGACATACCGTAGAAAGTAAATTCTTCAGTTTCTTAGAGCTCTGAGTAATTGTCCAAGATGGTTGGAAAAACCAAATCCAGGGTTACTGGATCTTTTTTCAACTCCTTGGCTGTTTTCTTCGGGGATGGGCTCGTGACATTAAGTCACAGGTAAACTCGAGAGAACTCTAAAAACGATTTAAACTCTAAATATTAGGTGCACTTCCTTTCAGCAACCCAAATGTGTGCTCAAAAGCTATGCGGGTTTGCGAATGTTTGAAATTGTATCGTTTCTGCCTCCGACCCAAATTGCCACCATATGATATATACGCCACGCGAGTTCTGAGGGCGAGTGACTGCTGTTCTCTGTCCCTAACTTCTCCTCTCTCTCTCGCAGGCTTTACCAGTTAAGGCTTTTATAGGCTTAAAGAACGTGCGTCACCGGCCCTGATTTGGTAAACAGTTATCGGAAATCGTCAACCACAATAACAGGATATCGGCTAACCAACTATCGGAAATCGCCAGCCACAATAACAGGATATCGGCATCCTGTTCCCTTAAACGACACACGCTTAGCATTTAGAACTGGGAACCCGGAAATGTGGTTAACCATAAGATAAGGCAACTGCGTAGTACTTTAGTCTCCAAGAGCCTTCAATTGTTACACTTCTTTATCCTCATATTTTAGTGTCTCCTGACACTAGCCACAATTTTTTTTTACTACTTAGGATCAAGGCCATTTACTTTTTCTTTAATGATATGGATATCTTCATTTGTAGTTATACTTATTACATATACAGCGTTTCCATTTTAACTTATCTTAATTTTACTACTTTGATTAGTATATCCTTCCGGACGTTGTCGCGGATTAAACAAATATCCTTATGAAAATAAAATTTCATCGTACCAGCATTTGCTTTTTGTGGAAGAGGGTTGACGAAGCTTAGTAGTTCTCGGTACTCTAAACCCGTCCAGGAACTGCTCTGTCCAGATCCTGCCCATTCCACTTGAGCTTAATAAGCCAAAAGCCTGGTATATTTGATCTTTAAAATGGAAACCTCTTTTTTTTTTTTAACTAGTAATACAGCTATATATTCTTTCAAAAGATTTCATGGCATCATAAGCTTAAAGAAACTATGCTGAACGCAAGAGTAACTTGGTAGATATAAAGATACTATAAAAATAAAACTACGTTTTTTGAATAATGTCCTGCAAGTTGTGAATCGTGGTATTCTTCAAGTATTCTTGGTACCATAGACATATTTCGGATCGTCTGCATCTTTGGGCAGGAATAGAAATGTAGCATAAAAGTTATGTGTCTTTATCTATGACAAAGTTCTGAATTTCGCGAATGACAGTTTTCTCGACTTCTAGCGGAAGTGGTTGGCCAGTTGCTAGGTACTCGCGTAGTTCAGGGGGACTGGCCTTCTTAGCAGGTTGATGACCTGGCTTGTGATCACACCTATGCTCTCAAAGTAGACTTTTTCATCGCTGGTCAGAATTGAGATGGGCCTGGGAAGCCACATAACCATCGGTGTGAAACCTTCTGTGGAGGGGCTTATGTACTTGGGTACAGGGTGGATCATTTCTTTGACATCGTCTCTGGGCAAGCAGACTGATGGGAAAGTGGCAAGAAATTCTCTGTGGTATGAGAAGGCTTCTATAACTCTGTAGAAGAAGTGTGGGGCAGTGATCTCATCCGTGTTGAGCAGAAAGTCTACAATGTCTCGATTAGGAGGTTGTTCATCCCCGGTGAAGGCCAGGATGGATCTTGTAGCAGCGATCCAATTCACAGGCGGGAAGTTCGGGTACACATAGACATGCTCGTAGTGGAATTCAGGGCTTGTCGTCACCAAGGCTCGGATGAGACACAATCCATAGAGTGCTGGGTCCCTCATGGCTGTGTAGTCAACACTTCGATCAAAGAAGATGGTGAGCTTTGAACCAATACCTGACCCCATAAGCATCTCACCTATGGTAGACAACCCAAGCTGCTCTGTGATCTGGCATGGTAATAGTGCCTTGAGGTTTAGGGTTTTTAACCCTTCATGCTCCTTGAGAGACTTCCTGATCGAATTAAGGAGATAGCACCACAATAGTTTTACTAGATAAATGAGATCTACATTTCTTGACATGATCACACTGATCTTTGCTGTCCTCTTAGAAGCCACACTTGAGCTGTACTTTATGGCCACATGACCATGGCTCATCAAGAGATCTCTGATTTCCCAAGCAACAATGCTGGTCAATGACTGATTGACAGTTGCTTGTGTAGGTACTAGCTTGGGCCTCAACATCTCAATCATGTCGGCAATTTCCCCCGAGAACATCGTTGCTTCAAATCGCTTCACATCCGTTTCCCAAACGCAACACATGTTCATCAACCCTAGGTAGTTCGTCGAGTCTATACATCCGATTAGGCTTCGGTGAAGCACTATTTTGGCGCAAGCGTACAAAAAGAGCCTTTGGTAGTGGATATTGAGGTTTGCTCTACCTCCCTCCAAATCTAGTATCCGATGTCACAGAAACACACGCGTGTAAGCCCGAATTACTGACAAAAAGTGCACCAGAATTGTAAGAGTTGGTGCTAAGTCGATGAACCATGGATCCTCCTTCATGTCTTGTGGTCCTTGCTTGATGAGGGTCTACACCATGACGGACAATAATCCACTCGATAAAGATGGTGAGTGATCCGCCTCCACTGGATTCAACCCAATCCAACATGTACAGCAATCGCTCTATGGCTCGGTGCCCGTACGAGGCTCTGATTGGAGCTGTGTCGCCTAGAGTTTTGATCTTCCTTTCTCTTGTTGCCTGACCCAAGTAACGCCCAAACTTCCCTACTAAAAACCATGTGGGTCCATTGATGGCAGAGTCTATTCTAATTCCCATGAAATTAAACTCTGTCGGGTCAAACTCACTCGGACTACATAGGGCAGTTGACAAAGTGGAGTCGCCATTGTTGCTCCAACTATGTTTCTTTTGAAACACAAAATCCTCATCTTTTGTGCAAGTTGAGACGGGCAACTTTTCATTAGCTCGATTACCTTGAGGAGTGATTGCTCAGGGACATTAATGAATGCAGTCATGATGCGTTCCTTCCTAAACAGCTCCTTCATATCCAACTCTTGTGCTTCAGTCAAGATCCCCGGTCCTGACTCAGAACCTTTGAATATCTTTATGACTGACGAGGTCTTCGTGAAACGTTGAGATAGTGCCTCGGCCACTCCAATTGGGTCATTAGAGTACATCTCGTGAGCGAGCCTGGGGAAGATGGGTTCCATGCTCTTTAACCCAGATATCAGCTCGTCGGGATTGTCATTTGCCGCTTGAACCATGTTGAGGATGAAAGGGTTTCGTGTGATACTGAGGAACACGCTTCTTAGTTCCTTGTTAATCAAGTGAGCTCCTGAGGCCCTGTGTTCATAGCTCAGGCATCCTGGGTCCTTGATCAGTGCAATCAATGGGTCATAAGTATTAAACCTCTGGTTCAATATTCCCTCAATATGGCATGAGTACCTTGGGTCCTTGGCAATCATGATCTTGAACAAAGCTAGACAATCAGAGATTGGATCCGGGTTGCCTCTCAACAAAAAGTTGAGAGGATTCGAAACCGGCATCCCGTTCAGAGTCTTTGGCCAAACACCTAGGATTACCCGTGCATGTCGGGGCAGACGAGACCAGACAAGAGTCTCACGATTCAATAGATGGTGGAAAGAGAGAGTTGATAGGTAATAACCCACTGTCATGTTGGGGGATTTTTGTGCAACTGACTCTCCTGTGGCGAATATGCTGCCTGTTATGTTATCCATTAGCGGTATTTCTGTACTACAGTCGCAGCTCACCCCCATGCTCTTTTTCAGCACCTGGGTACATTTGATCCCTTTAAACTATTACTCTTTGTTGTAAACGATGTAGACCGACGAGTACCAAGTCTCTTCAGGTTTTAATTCGAAACCCATGGCCCCTATGAAATGGATCTTTTGGGCCTTGTAAATCTCCGAGAAATCCCTGATTCGCTGCCTATTGGTCTTTGCATGCTCAGGCAGTGACACTAGGGAAAGCTGGTTATCACCAGAACCAATTAGGTCTGCCTTATGCCCGTGGATGTGGTCGCTTGCCCTGATGGCCCCTCCTGCACCTATCGTCCACTCGGTTTGCCTGAGTCCTTCATTTCCTGCCATGTTGCCAAAAATGGCGGAGTCACTGGGGACTGGCATGAGGTTCTCTGGGTAATAATCGGGAGGAGAGAATTGGTCATGTACCAAATGAACAGACTCCTCGAAGATTTTGTGTGACAAAGAATAAAGAGGGTAGCTACCATGTAGTCGATCCAAGTCAAGGTTGATTTGCTCGTTGTGCTCCTCTCTTTGGGCACTGTTGAAGCCGACGTAGTCATAATGGAAGGCAATGTGAGTGGGCAAATCGTTATGTCTCATCTTCTTAGCTATAGCCTTGACTTTACCTTCTTTCTTGGTTTCGCTAGAGGTCATCGTTTGGTGATCTAAACAAGGCATCACATTGCTCTTAAGCGTTTTCTCTTGTATCACTTGTGCTGTTCGGATGTTCACGGTTTGTTTAGCGAAGGGTCTCCCCTTCCCTCGGCTAAGCTCTTTTTCCTTCGGGACGTTGAATATGATCAGATCTTCCTCAGAGACACCTTGGGTGATCATGGTCTCAACAATCAGCTCTGGATCAAATGTGGGATCTGTGATGATATTGATCAGCAACTTGGAACTGAAGGGGGTAGTTGGGGGTTTGTCCTTGTTGTGGTAAAATCTAAAAGCATCGCTGGAATAAATGAATGCCCAGTTAGACAACGGTGGTGAGACTGCTTTGTCAGCTAGGATGTCTGTGATGTCTAAAGAGTAATCCATCTCGAATGTTTTTTCAAACTCAAGTTTGTTCCATTCGTCCAGTGGGATGTCCCCTGGTGGACACTCGTTCAGGTTATAATGATCAACCCAATTTTGGATGGCTCTGCTGGGAAAACTCTATTTTTGGCCATTTGCCATGTTTCAAATAATAGCCCCTTATGAAATCTAACCTGACTTGAGCACTGACAAGTTTGCATACGTACAAATCTGCATCTTTGTGCTGAAGCACCCTTTCCCTCATCTTTCTCATGGTCATTAGGGGATCAATGATAGGATACCCCATGCTCTTCCCTAGCCCCGAAAATTCTGAGATGATCTCCGGAAATCCAACCTGCTCAAGTTTTGGGAGTACCTCGTTAATCAGTTCGCTTCTCCACAAATGCTCTTTCAAATCTAAAAGAGTGCAGACTAGCAAGTCTGATTCCGCTATTGGATCGTGAAGAGACAGTATCAATCCTGTGCACAGCGTCTCCCACGTTTTCATTATATCAAAGCTCTCCTGACCAAAAGTGAGCCGATCATGCTTCGCAGCATCAAGGAACTTTCGAAGGAGAGGACTAATGGCCACTCTAAACATTTTGGTGAGATCAGCGACAGTAGCAGCCGCAGCTAAAGAAGTGTGTTTCTGCGAAATCTCTGCCCACATGGTCACTACAGACAACGGAACCATGAAAGCTTTTGTTCCTCCCTCCCTGGACATGAAAAAAGTCTCCCCTACCACCTTTATCCTGTACCCGTTCAGGATCTTGGTGAAACCGTCTCCCATGCTGCCCCTCAACAACTCCCAGAAGGTCTGTTCTTCAAGACATTGTTGCACCCAGACAAGGTTCATCTGGGAGAAGTCTATTTCTTGACCAGACTCTGAAGTCAAACAAAATAAGACGTCCTGGACTGCTTGTTCGACTGTTTTCAATTCTTCAACAACAGTTAACCTAGTGGATCTTGATGGTGGATGCTTTTGTAGAAACACATCAAACAATGGATCATCTCCGAGAAATACTTCATCGTAAGTTCTTGAATGGTCCACTTCCAATCTTAAACTCCTATTCTGAACAAAAAAAATCTAAACTACCCCTAACATCCTTAATGAACCTCTGTCGGCTATAGTTGATTGCCGAACTCAAGTGTTTATCTGGTAAACGCATGGTCCTTGTATGGCGTAAGTAGCCAGTCCCAAGAAAATGGTATTCCTTACTAGGAAAGTTAAATTTTATGTTTGCTGCTGTTTCCATAACAAAAATTCGAGTTTCTGAATACTCTTGCATCGTAAGCGGAAACAGGAAATCCAACACGGATGTTCAGGAACATCTTATTGTGTGAGCACATACCCTGTAAAATAATACTGTGTTGTGCACCTAAAACTTTCGGAAATCCTGCTCTTAAGAGAACATCCTGTTCAAGTTTATCTTGCAGCTCGGATGTCTACGAGACCCCCAGACAATTGGGTCTTGTAGAAATCCCAGCTTCGCCAGACTCATGAACATTTGCTTACCCAAGATGGTTGTAGTTATACCCATCGACAAGAGCACGATAACCGTAACCCGATGCTTTTCTTTTCTAGAAATGCTTTTCTAGTTCTTGGTGGCGCATAAGCCATTATTTCCCTTTGAGTCTTGGCCTTTCCGCAGTAGTCATGGTTTTTCTCTTTCATTACTCGATGGGGGACCTCTATTTCACCTTGAGGGGGGACCTGTTGTCCGTGAGGGTGGACATCCAGTTGGCCTTGGACTAGAGGGAGGACCTCCAGTTGGCCTTGAGGGTTGTCCAGACCAGCTCCAGTGGGGACATCCAGTCCAATCGGAGGGGTGACATCATCTTGGACATGAGGTTCGGTGCCATTCAGTTGGCCTTGAGGGTTGTCCAGACCAGCTCCAGTGGGGACATCCTCTCCAGTCGGAGGGGTGACATCATCTTGGACATGAGGTTCGGTGCCATTTTGGAGCATCTGAAACATTAAATGTGCTTAGCCTTAAAGTTTAACCGAAAAAGGTTAAGATAGGAAAACCTAGTTACTCGTCAAATATTCTCTTGAATTTGCTTACAAACATGCTGAAAATTCGTTGCTTTGCTTATCCGCTATTCACGAATAATCGAATTTCGAACAGTGGAATTCCTATTGGTTTTGTGGTATCTCAATGAGCTTGTGCCTGTGCTGTATGCTTGGCGAAAAATATTTACGCCAAATGTGTGACCAGACACTAACCTGTCACCATATTAAATATTTTTTTTTTTAAATTCAAGTATATCGCGTATTATACACCAAGCTGAGGCATCCTCTCCATCCTTCCTTGGCGGCCCTGATGGTGGTGCTGCTGCTGCAGTTTTCGACCTATTCATAACCAGTTCAGGAGGAAGCAAAGGCTGGTACAAATATCCCTCTACAGGCATATCCAGCAATAAGGGGTTAGGCTGCTCCTACTGACTGCTTGTAGATTCCTCCTCACTGGTTGAGGTGTAATCTGTAGTCTCCTCAGACTCTGGTCCTGATATGTTTTGCTATGAGAAAAGAAATTAAATCGCAAGAAATAATACAAGAGAGACTTGAAGAAGTCGAAGAGAAGGAGGTCCTTCTCGACAGTATTGCCATAGAAGTGGCTTCGAATTTACGCATTACTTTGGAGTATGAAGAGGAGTTCAACCGCTATGTCGTAGGACTCAGTCGGTTCAAGGGGGAGGAACCACTCTGCTTTGCTGCTAAAGTGTCAGTAAAAAATATTTGCAAGATTCAAGAAGCCTGGTCAACGACAGTGAAGTACTTGGAAGAAAATGGGATGCATCATTCGCTTCATGGAAAAAGGAAAATTCATCGGTGTTGTCGGTTGGGTGAAGATTATTGATTTCTTCAGCGATATTTCGGGGATCGTAGCCACGCTCTTCAAGATTTTCAACCATGTCGGCTACTTGATCTGTTGGTACATTGTTTCGGACAGACGGGGCGTGGGTCTTCGATTGTTTTGGCTAGAAGATTAATGAGATAAGAAGGGTGTACACTTGTCAGTGATAGTAAAGTACTTGGAAGAAAATTTGATGCATCATTTGCTTAAAAGGAAACGGAACTGATTTATTATGAAGTTAATTTTTGCCAAAAAGCGAACAAAAATAGATTTACTGATGTCTCGCTCGTCTTCGTTGTTGACGGTCCCTCAATCGTCTAAATCATTTTTTTTTGTCCTGTCTAAATCTCAACTGAATGTTCTTTCAACTGGTTTGTTAGAACACTGACAAAATACCACTGGCAGGTAAAGCTTATAAATGATCCGGAACTGAGGGTGAATTTACCTGGGTTGTCCTTCCTTTGAAATCGGGTTATGACCGCGGCTCACCTAAATTTCGCAAAACTGATTCCTCACTGATTCCAATGAGAATATCAAGTTAAACATGGAAAAGGAGGGAATATTCGCAGTTTTGTGACTGGGTTTCAAATAAAAGGAAAACGAACTTGCAAAAAGATCGATCTTCACAAATTTTACTTGTTTTCCTTCAAGCCGTCTTCTACAAGTGCAGCTGCGAAAACGAGCGCGAATCTGTACTTAGCTTAAAGAGGTATTACCATCCAGTCATGTTAAATATGCAATGTTCATATAATGAATTACATCGTAGATTATGTCTCATAATGATGACGTAACAACTCGAGAGAATGCAGGATGTTAGAAGGTTTAGAAACACCAGCACAAAGCTTTCGGCTTCCTTTACTAAGTTATTCAGTAGCATCGACAGTATGCGTCCAACTAGTCTCGCGCTTACGGAACTGTTTTCCTTACTGAATTGCGAAAGGACATCCTTGTGAGCAGAATTATATCTAACATTATTAACAATATGGGTTTTTAATACCTCGTAAAGTTTCACATTGCCTGGGAAAAGTATCCCTCTCCTATCTGGTTGGGTTAAGTTTTAAAGCAAGGCGGCATGCAAGACGAGATGCCTCATCAAAAGGAGTGGCTCAGTTTATTTATCACATGCCTAATTAAGCGAGGCATGAGCTAGGGAGGAAGCAAATGAAATACCACGTACGTACCTCCTAAATACGACGATGATCCAGGCCAGAATCCAGAAGTAAGAAGACCTTTTCGGACCTCTTCCTTCATCGCCTTTTTATTACAGCTTCTGCACCGGCAGGATGGAACATAGACATCAAAGCGACCTAACAAAGGTTAAGGTGGGTCGAGCCATACAGAAAAAAAGTGCTAAATTATTCCCCCCGCACGCAAGTTGACCACCCATCTTGTCTATCGGAATTAAATAAGGCCAGTATTTTTGAAGAAAATTCTTTTTTATGTACGATCGTCGTACCACTCGAACAGGATTCTCCGTTAAGATCACATGAAATATCTTGTGCTCTTCTACAGCAATAATTAAACCCACCTTGAACCATTATTGCTACTACAGGGATATAAATCAGACGCCCTATCACCCCCATAAAACTGAACAAGGAAGAATGCACGATTTCTTGCTATCTTCAGTCTTTCTGAGTTATCCGTTGTTTGTCCCAAACGGTTATTCCACAAAACGGACACGCCTTCAACTTGTGCAAGAATAACGGTTGGGTCTGTTTCGGTACTATTATTATTATTATTTTATTTCCCAAAAAACACGCAAGGTGCTAACATGGAGTAATGACAGAAGAACAAAAGGAAAAAGAAAAAAAATACATACACTTCTATCTCACAACAAAAAAGCACTCAGTAAACTATTTTCACGATCTAGAGTATTCATAAAACGAGACCGACGTTCTTCAATAACTACAAATGGTTGCGCTATACCAAAACTAAACACAAGTCGTCGATTGCTCTTCCATAGAGGGATACCTTAAAGGAACTTCGCGTAACGGAAATACAGTCGGCGAATAGCTGTTTTTTCAGTTTGACTAAACAGTTCCCAAAATGGTGCTAATGCTAATAAATGGGGCACAGCAAACGTATTGTATATCCTTCCTAGAATTGCCCGCTTATACCTATACCACTATAGCCGCCTCGGCTTGTTGTGCTTTTACTGCGCGTAAAAACTCTCTCACTTTTACAGACTTGGAAGGGTTCCCCTCCCGCGACGTGTCCTACCATTCGCCGCTCCTGTCTTCCGCATTGAATATAGCCGTTAATTGACCTATATAAGTGTCCACCGTACCTGCGGCTAGTGTTCTATTACACGGACAATCAACTTTGTCAGTGTAGCCAAATTGACACAGTTCGGATTGTGGAGAACTGTCTGACAAATCTTTTCTTTTGAAATCAAAAAATAAACTAGGTGTACTGGTTCACAATCAAGGGTGGTGAGTCTGAAGTTGGCCAAAAAACTGCCCAGTTAAGTTTTTAACTTTTCTTTCTTTACCTCGTACGGTGAACGTTTCAGGAACCCTTCCAACTCGTTATTTCTTTCTTCCCATTCAGCTGGCGCCATTTTTGCCCAATGGGTGCTGCTCTGTCCCTATACAATTGAAATTCCGACCTTTCTCTCTATGCACATACACTTGTATATACATAAATTTCATTTATTAAATCATATCATATCACACGACAACAATGAACGAATCAGTTTAAAATTGTAAACGAACTGCCATAAACGGAAAATCAACTTCCCGTTTGTCCTTCACATAAACTTTACGAGAAGGGTACAACAGTAAAGACCTATCGCCCACTTCGCCAAGGGCAATTCGCGCGACTTCATGTTGTCGTAATAGGGGGAACAAAGCGGTGGCCCCTCCCTTATCGGGCACGAGCATAGTGACTGCTATCCCTGTTCCTTTAAAGAATGATAAAATTGGGCCAATCATACAAAAGGGGGGGAAAACATAGTAATTCTCCTTGTTTGTCAACCATTGGCAAAAGAGATCCACCCCTTCCGCGCCCGGCTGCGGGAAGGGTTAGTAGAAAGGTAATCTACGTCCATCATAACCCCGTCTTGCGTTTGACTCCAGCGCCATAAGGTCCCAGGTGTGACCCCATCTACCCCCGAATCGATCTTGTACCACTTCCCATGCGGATTCTGTCAACTTACAATGTTGCTTATCGATCGTCCTTGACAATGTATCCGCGATATTTTCTGTTGAAGGCACGTACACCAACGTTAAAACTATGTTCTTTTGGCAAACAAAATGAAATATCTGCTTTATAATGGTGTTCAACTGTTCGGATTTTCCCCCCGCGTCATTCCATGCCTGCACTACCGCCATGTTATCTACCCGGGCTCTTAAGTGAACATTGACCAAGTACTTTTCCAACGCCATCAACCCTTCCAACGCCATCAACCCTCTCAAAAGGGCTTGAGCTTCTTTAACGTGGATTGGCAAATCCAATAATTCATTTGTGAAAAAATCAGCCAATTCAACTGGACCTGTAGGCCCGGCTAGTGATGCGCCCCACTTAAAGCCGCTAGCATCAGTATGAAGTTCCATCCACTGGTGAAAAGGTGACCTCCAAGGGAAGGAACGTGGTGCATCGACTAAAAACGCCCAAAAACGTATCTCTTCCATCGCCTCTCGGGTGACTTGCAACGACAAAACACCCTTTTTCATCATATCCGTAATGAGTGAACTGCACTCCTTTACGAACGTACGGGCGTGGGGGAATGCCGGTGTCAAACTAACGGCTTTTCCGACGAAACTTTGGATTTCCGTAATGTTTCCGTATTTCCTACTCAACCAACTGTGACCTGAAATCCTCAAACTTTTTCACCTTGTCATCTGGTACGATGAAGACTCCCTCTTTTACATTAATCAACATGCCCAAATAACGCAACTCATATTTGTTATTCAAATCCGATTTCTTCAAAGACAAACAAAAACCCAACTTCGCGGACAATGCTTTTACAAAATGCACCGCCGCAACCGATAAGGCTTCACAATTCGGTCCGGGCGGAATGAAATATAACGAATCATCCAAATGCCTCCATGAAAACCCACCTGCTTCCCTAAAAATGGTTGGAGTGGGTTGTTCTATAACATGGTAAACGTATGGTGAAAGTTTGCTACCGAAACTCAGGGTAGTATGCACATAGTACCAATCTGAATCGTCATTTTCTACATGCAAACAAGGCCACCTGCACCCTAAATACTGGTAACTTTCAACCTTTAAAGGAACTTGTTTAAAAGCTTTTACGTCATCGGCCTTAAACAGTAGGCCACCCACCGAAAGAAATGGCTGTAGGTCGCCCAATGTGTCCAACTGAAATGGGTTATCTCTTATCCAACAATTGAGGTAAGACTCGTCATGACAAAGGCGAGGTTTTGTTGGTTCTACCGTCAGTGGCATCACTACTGTAGGGGGCGCACATAGTCTGAATTATAATATCTCCCACGGTAACTACCCCGGAACGAAACGAGGGAAAGTGCACCCCGTTAGTCAACCATTCTAATGTCGTGTATCCTTCAAATTAAAAGTCGTGCGGTGGTCGAATCTTGGCCGTTGGTATGGGAAAAAACGCTGCTGATACGGCCGACCTCCCCTCCTATTTCCATAAAATGGGAAAAGTCCCGAACGCTGGGGCTGCTATTTGGCCAAATGCCGCAGGTGCGTACTGCCCTTGCTGCGACTGGCTGGCCTGCCCGATCGCGGCAGTAACCGCGTTTTGAATCATTTCCTCCATTGTTTCAGATTCTTTCTTCGCCCCCTTTTCATTATCCGCCTGCTTCGCTTTATGTTTGTTAGTCTCAAAAACTCCTTTGCCCCCTGCTTTTGGGTTTCGGAACCCGTCAGGTTTATGACCGTTTTTGCTAACTCGTAATGCGGCACATCCTGGAACGCCAATATTTGCGTATACGCTATTTCATATTTCTCCGTTTCTTTGTCTCCTGCACGCTTTGCCTCCGACACCAAGTCGCGCAAGCGAGACAATGATTTACCGGAGTCAAAGCAGGTCTACATCACAACGTCAAAAACTTCTCTCCGAGCTCATTCAACGGGGTTAGATGCCCCAAGTTGGGCTTTGAGACCAGCCAACTCCGCCATAAGCGGCTGCATCGCAGGGACAAATATCAACGACGATTAACTTCAAATGACACAGCACATGAATGTATACCCTTTATTTAAAACCACAAAATCAAACAAAACCGCCAAATGGGCTAAATGCCAAAATGGCCTTTTCCGATTACTACCCAATTTACCTCTCAAATTCTTTATCTCTTATTAACGGGAAAGAAAAATAAAACCTGTGAGTTAAGATACTCACCGCGGGCCTCCCTTAAGCAGGGAGGGGGCCTGAAGGGCCACGCCCTTTTATTTATTTATATATTAAAAAAAAATGCGTAGTTCTTTACCAACCTCGGGTGTGGCCGACGGGCCTTGGGGTGCCTTTTCTGTATTCGCTGCCGCTGCCGCCCTAACATTGTGGGCCGGATGGCCTGGACCTGTGGCCCCTGTCCAATCAACGGTACCATATGTCTGACGAAGGCTCGGGCCTGGTCCACGTTTAACGGCAATGTCGCATCGAAAAATGCCTTATCTTTGCCCGTAAGCCACCCGATGGCCGACCAAATCTCGGCTTCCGTCGCAACATCCAACTTCTTTAGTTTTATCTTAACCAAATTTACTGGAGGGCCCGTGATCATCGTTCTTGGCAGCAAACATGGCCGACACATAATCCCGGCCATTCAAAGTTGACGCTTCGCTTATTACAAAAGTCGCCATAATATCTCCTAAAATAGATAAAAAAAAACACCGTAATAAAAATTACCCATGAAATGCTTCAACGCACGGAATCCGTACATTTCTTTGGACGACAAACTTCCCTTGGGTTTCACTTTCGTTTCGGCCCGCAGCTGGCTTCCCAAAAGGGGTATGTTCCGTTAGTTTTTGAAGTTCATTGGCACGAAATAGGGTGCAAAGATGACCACAGCTGTCTTCGCAGAAAGGGTATTGCTTTGTTTGTTTGTTTTTAAGTTCATTGACGCGACCGAGGGTGCAAAGAACTCGGTTGTTTTCACTAATAAAAATATTTTATAGATTAAAACAAGGCGCTTGGTGGGTGAACATACTGGGCTTGAATTGCGTCATGGAATTATTCCCTGATGCGGATTTAACCGCCAAATGTTTCAAGGACCAAAACTCCTTTGAGTTCCCATTACCTGATATCTCCACGGAATATTTCGTATCGGGGAAATTGAACACCAGGCTCAAAATGACCGCCAGAAATACGCCATTTTGTTTGATTTTCACACAGCATACTTGCAATACTGATCTCTAGCGCTCACAAGTAATTAATTTATCACAGCGTACTCGTAAGTTTTTAATCCATTACAGCGTACTCGCAAGTACGTGCCAATATATCTCTAGCGCTCACAAGTAATTAATTTATCAAAGCGTACTCGCAAGTACGTGCCAATATATCTCTAGCGCTCACAAGTAATTAATTTATCACAGCTTACTCGCAAGTACGTGCCAATATATCGCTAGTACTCGCAAGTAGCTGATTTATCACCGCGTACTCGCAAGTATTTCCTGAACTTACATCTCCGTACTCGCAAGTACTTTCTTAATTTCACATTTGCTGAATCGTACGTTATTTCATATTTCTCAAAAAAAAAATCAATTACCGCTGCAATATCCATAACAACAAATTTTCTTACCTTTACCTCCAACGCTTCACAATAAACCCTTTTTTTAAAACGATCCCGTGAATGCCGGCGGGAGCCAGTGGGCTTTTTCCTACCTGATTAACTGAGTTCAACTGACGGCTGCGACCACGCGTTGCGCGTAGGATAGTAATCTATCTAATATGCATCTACAGTCTAGCCGCCTGCTAAGATATGGGGATACGCGAACTCCAAAAGCCGGCAACGCCGTTGAATCACGTTGAATCACGCGACACGGATTCCTAAATTGGGATACTTTCACGTTTCGGTCACGTCGATTAGATGGTACCGAAATGCTAAAAGCGGATATAAAACACTTGACAAGCGGGCCCCCAAATGTAGATTCTGACACGTAAGAGATCGCTTCCACGGGATAACAGGGTCTCCTGGCAACAGCCTTAGCTAGAAGAACCACCTGGTTTACCTTAAGCTCCTTTAGAATTTAACAATGCTACTGGTCTGTCAGCTACACACATTTTTAATAATCCTGCTATTGTTTGATTGATGCAATTTTTTTAAAGGTTTTGTTTTCAACACTTACACTCTTCAATGATGGATCCTTCATTAGAAACTGAATGAAAGGGCAGCAATGGGACCCAATGTCGATCGAATCGCTGGTGCAGGCAGTTAAAGAGGTGCAACGAGCGGTCGCAATCACTGCAGAGTGACATTTATTGCACCTAATTAGAAAACTGAAAGTTAAGTCATACTTCCAAAAAGGGGCTAAAATTGAAAACAAGAATATCATCTTTGGGCATGTAGCCTACTCTTTATTGTTCGTCAATTATCTTGTCCGGTAAAACGCAAGTCATTTGAAAACCTTCCCTTGAGCAGGCAGTTAAGGGTCGTTCCCCGGTTTGATGGTGCCTGACAAGCAGCACTTGCAAAACCAGTATTTACAAGGCTGAGGTGACACTTCCTTGTCCGTGTACAGACGTTTGCAGAGTTGACAGTTTGAATCCTTTGGCTCCATAGGACGATTTTTGTAGAGTAGGTATCCCTCGAAAAGACTTGGTCGAATTTTTTCCCAAGAATCTCATTTTCACTCCTTTGCCTATATGTTGGGGGAGTCAACGGTCCGGCTGTGGGATCTAATGTGTCAATTGTTTATTAAAGCTGAAATGAAAACAAATTTGGGATTATGGTTTATTGGTTTGTTTGCCATGCCCTACCATGTAATCGGAACATTAGTTTAGGTTCTTTCATAGTTTGGCAGGTGGATTTGAATTATATGTCAACAGATGATCCATGTAAACTTTCGTCAATAAAGCTGTCAAAGCTGGAGCCCTAGGAAGCTCTTGTTGTTTTCGGGGGGGGGGGGGGGGGCAGTCGCCAACTGCCGGGCATTTCGAGTAAACTACTCGTGGAAATCCTGATTCTGCGAAAACAAATTCTGAAAAGATGAGTATAATGAATGAATGAAGAATTTATGACGCACTGCCCGAGGGCGTAAGTGCAGTAAAAGTACAAAGAAATATAAAATAGTAGCAAAACACTCAAAACTAATTCCATAGAGGTTCACTAATTTAGAAATTGATTATTAAAACTGCAACTTGGTAGTCTCGTATTGTAGAGATATCCATTATTTTATTGGAACAGAAAAGTTCGTCAAGTATTACATCATTTCCAACATTTGTTGGGAAACTGGAATATATCTAAACTCGCAACTATAAAACAAAGCTAAGGTGTAGGCAAAAGTCAGCTCAGGTGTTACCTTATATCAAACATCAAGCGAATGGCTCTGGCTTCTTCAAGAAGCTTCGGAAAAAAAAATCATGTAGTTCATTTTCAATTATGCCAACGCCTGCTCGAACATTGTTTGCTTCATGTGAATGAATATGTGCTGGAAACTGCGAACGGGGATCATGCTTCTCATTTTTATTGACGGGGGTACCTGAAGATCTACCTGGAAAGATGAAAAGCGTTCACATCTGTTCACAAAAGAGGTATAATTTTGTAGATAATGAACAGCACCACCGATTCGATGGCCACAAGCTGAACTGCCACCGCAATGACCAAGATGTGGTGGATAGGTCTTGGCTCATAAATGGTTTGAAGACTTAAAGGCTACACAGTTTCATTGCTACAGCTCATTTTGAAGATCCTTGAGAGTTACGGACCAACCGACGGCAGACTAAAAACAACAACTAGTGGCATATTCGGCTCTCAATCAATATTGTTACAGGCTAAGAGGAAATCACCAGTGCAACTAGTGCAGATTTGGTTTATTACTAAACCAATCCACGTTCCGATAGAGGGAAACAAAAATTCAAATATTTATTTGTAACATTCATGAGTAGAATGCATGCATCCAAAGAGGAAGTCTAGAAATGACTGAACTGAAGTGGGGTTGATTAAAAACTTTCACCTGTACTAGGCTAAGATCATCTTAGCATTACAGTGAAAGTGACATACTTGCTCCTGAAATGACGAGATGAACATCCACTTGACATAACACTAACCAGAATATTGTGGGCATTAATTCTACTTTTTAGTTTAGTCGGAGGACGCCGAAAATCTGTCTGCTTAACTAGATCTTTTGCATTTTTTTTAATACCTCTTCATAACATGGAGTGGGTTTATCCTTATTGGCTTTCAGCTTCCTACAAAATTTAAGGAATTAGGACCGGTTGAGAATAAATAATCTTAAACATATACTATTGCTGTAAAGTAAAGCAACCAATTATCAGACTAAAGGCAGACCTTTCAATGTTGCGTGGTTGTAGCTTTTGAGGGATGAAATATTGGGATGAGACGAAAGAGAAGTCTCTCCTTCGTTAGTTAGTTTCTGTCAACCTGATCTAGTCAGGAATAATGTTAGAGCAACTGACAATGGTTGACAGTTAAAGATATATGACCTTGATCTTGATAGTAATAATAAAAAGCCAGAATGACATCAGCTGACAGGTCTCGTTGGCCCCGTGGGATGAGTTCTGACATAGACACTAGTGTGCCGATTAGGCTGAGAAGGGCTCGAGCTGTAACTGACTTGCTGTTCATAATTTAAGCGGCAATGTTTATGGCCGTCAGAACTCGGTCCAGGGTTGGTGAAACACGTTGATCCTAGAGGTTCAAGGTCATCCCGACGTATTCTATCTGTTGCATCGGTACTAGCCTTGACTTGCTGTAATTGACTAGTAGGCCGCAATTTTGGCATACTGAAAGAGACGAATCGATGTTCGATTTGAGCGTCTCCTTGTCTTCTGCTAGGAAGAGCCAATCGTCCAGATAAAGATGAAGGAGTATGGCTCGAGAGCGGAGGTGTGCTGCTACGACCTTCACTATTCGTGTAAACACATACGGGCTGAGGGAAAGTCCGAAAGGGAGGCAGTTGAACTGGAATACTTGGTCTTCCCACACAAATCGGACAAAGCTGAACTTCGTCAGCTATTAACGAAAGTGAACCACAAGACCTACAAGAAAAATAAGTTAAAACCAATTCCCCTTATTCCAGGTTAAGCGGTCAAAGTGGACTAGCTTTTGTTAATCCCCCACTGTCTCAGAATAAACACCTGTGATAGAGGCAGTAAAAATTCGGATCCATAAGTTAGTGGGTAACTTTTACTTTCTACCAGCTTGACAGAAACCGCAATTACCTGGGAAGAAGATTGTTTGTCTATGTCTGTCACAAGTGTTGATAGTTAGGCATTGGGGTACTAACAGAAACTAGTACTCCTTGAAGCGCTGAACTGGAATATGGCGAATAGCAACAAACATGGAACAAAGAAAAGTAGATGGGATGTGTTTTAGCTAGCATACCTACTAAATAAAGCCAATTGAAATTCAAATGGAAGTGATGCTTATTATATTATATACTAAACATCACTTCCGACTGACTTTGAATGAAATATACAATTCTTTTTGGACAGCCCATTTCTGGCCCTGTTCAAACTATGATAGTTTGTGGCTTGGCATATCAGATTTTCAGCACCACAAGCATTTCCAGAGATACTCCAATGCTGCTCAAATGTCAATATTGTACCTGAGGTGCACAAACAGCTTTAGCCTTAATTTTGCACATTATAACTCAAACATGTTTCTTGGAAGTGTCTATCGTTCCTGGACCCGGATGTGATGCCTCAAATGCTAAAAATACTCGACCGGTCGAGTACTACTCTTCCACTCAGGAGCCAATAGTACTCGACCAGTTGAGTAACAAGGGTCATGGGAGCTATTAGTACTCGACCAGTCGAGGACTACAGCCTTCAGCCGCCATTAGCGCTAGACTGGTCGAGTACTCGTGTCTTGGGAAAATAAAAGCACTTGACCATATGGAACTTTGATGCCAGAAAGCAGCAGGTCAAGTAATTTCTACCATTGGCTATCTGTCCTCGACCTTACAAATCAAATCCATAAATTTGTATGGTCGAGTAAAAGGCCCCTCACTGAGTAATAGCACTCAACCATGTATATGGTTAAGTAGGTCAAGTATTCAGAATAGTGACAGCTACTAGTACTCGGTTCGAATATTTGATAACCCAGCAGCTAATCAAACTTGACCTGTTATTAGTAATAGGAGTTCAAGTGTTCAGGGCGGTGACGGTTATTCTATACCTATTGAAGTAGGTCAAGTTCTTGATGCCCAACCAGTTACTCATACTCGACCACTTATGATAGTCGAAGGTCGAGTATTGAAGGTGGTGGTATCCATTAGTACTCGACCTAATGAAGGGGGCATCAACAGGTAAAGTATTTGACGTCTCAGCAGCTATTCGTACTCAACCTAGTATAATTGCATGTGGTGCTTGCTACTATTAGTACTCGACCTAATAAAAAGGGGTGTGGATTCCATGACAACTCGCCACTTGACAACTTGCCACACCGATAACTGGGAAGCAACAAGTTGCCACACAGACCTGTCGAAACAGCGACATGATATTTCGCTACACCAAAAACTCAACTCACCGATAACTTGCCAAAGTGTCAGATCGCCACAGGGACGCCACAGTGTCATTTCGCGACACGACAAACTTGCCACATGGATAACTCGCCACAAAAACAAAATTTGAGGTAAAAAAAGATCTAAATCCAAAGATATAAGCACGTACCGATCAGTAGTTCCGTATAGTAATACCACGAGGGTCAGAGCTATGTTGAATGTCAAGTATATCCAGAAAAATTAACTATTGTGATAAGTTAACTACCGTTCTTAGTTTTCTCCCTGTGTTTTTTATTCAAAATTTTTGTTTGTTAGTACACAACAAACCACACTAGTTTCAGACACATTGCTTGGATTACGAAGAAGATATTTTTAAAGTTTCACAGAAGAGCTCGTAGGTTTTTTCCAGAAAAAAAACAGACCAGCTCTGATGAATTAATTTTCGAGTTAATTAAGGTAGTTGTGCACTTGGTTTGATGAGAGACATCGCCCATTCTGTTTGAAAAAAAAAATAAAGTACTTTATGCTGTAAATGTGGCGAGATGTCACATAGTGGCAAGTTGTCGGCGTGGAGAACTATCACTGTGGCGAGCTATCGTTGTGGCAAGATGTCACTGAGGCGAGATATCTGCGTGGCGAGTAGTCGTTTCCCAGTTGTCTCTGTGGCGAGTTGTTGTTTGGCGACATGTCCTGACACAGAGGTCAAGTCCAGCATTAATAGGCTGAGTAGTGACAGCTATCGATACTTGACCTACTGAAGGAACCCCTTTATTAGGTAAAGTACTAATAGCTAGCACCACCTTCAGTACTCGACCGCCCATTATTATAAAAGGTTCGAGTACGATAGCTGTTAAGGCATCAACCATCTATCCTCCTTTTTAGATCGAGTATTAATACTGTCACTCGCATGAATACTCAACCTACTTAAACATTTACAGGTCCAGTACTATTTGTCGCCGAGGGGTTGTTTTCACGACCTTACATCTTTACGAATTTCATTTGTAAGGTCGAGGACATATAGCTTCTATGCCTATGGTATAAATTTTTATTACTCGACCTAGGGCTTTCTGGAACTAAGTTCTATATTGTCAAGTACTTTTAGCTTCCGAAAACACAAGTACTCAACCAGTTTAGTACTAATAGTGGGCGAAGGGCACGATTGGTTGAGTACTAATAGCTCCTATGACCTTTGTTGCTCGACTGGTCGAGTGCTATTAGCTCCTGTGTGGTAAAGTTACTCAACCGGATGAGTACTTTAAGCATTTGAGGTATCAGTTCCAGGTCCAAGCAGGTATTTCATGGCCTGCCGGTCTAAATAAAATGGTAAAATTAAGTCACAAATAGAAAAAGACCACTGGCTAAATTAAACTGTTTCAAAGACCCAGACGGACGAATGGAAATAAATAAAATGCACCTCTGTATTGTACTCACGATATGGCTTGTATTATCCCAGTGCCTAATTTATCACTAAACCTTTCCAGCAGAATGTATTTTTCTATCTACCTTGGCCATCCGTGTTAGTTTGTGAGAGGTTCTCAAAACTAGGTACGCAATTTTCCTAGCGCAGGCAGGAACGCAGTTTTCCTAAAAAACATAGACACTATTTTGCCTATGACCTTGTATAACTCTTGTTCTCAATCATCTCACCATCAGAAGAGGAAGAAGTGTCACATTCACTTCCGCTTTGTACATACTATCGAAACGGTCGCTGTCGCTTTCAACCACCTCTTCTGTATTGTGCTGTATTTTTTCTGCTGAAATTTGAACAATTTTTCTCAGATAAGTAAGTCCGCGCTCTAACTCTCCTTCGTAAGAAAACAAGATTGCCGTTAGAACGGTCTTGACAGCTTGCTGAAGTACTGGGGAAGCAGCTCCTGGTCCGAGATGTTACTTTGCATTCTCCATAGAATCTAAAAAGGGAGAGAACTAGCTGAAAGACATCTTCGTTGACAGACAGCTGACAAACCCCCGGAAATTATAGCTACATTCCCGTCAGTGTGGGGGTTCTTTGGAACGTGGCCGCAGTTCGTTGCGTTCCACCTAACGTGTAGTCATGTACTTATAAATCAGCCGGACAGGACACTTCAGTCATAGCTTTAACTAACATCAACGACCGTCGCGGAGACACTTCACCCGTGTTAACATCGTCGGCTACCTATTTCAGTTCCCGTTGAACCGTATAAAAAGCGTTCTGCATGCAAGTATTTTTCTTATTTTGGAATATGGAAACCTCAATAAGAAAACGAGGCTATAAAATACCTTCATTTCCCTCTAAAATGGTTTAAATTTTCCGCTGAATCATGGCAACTTTTCCCGAGTAGAATTCACATTCCGAGCTTTTTAAAGCTATTCAGGGACAAACTGTTTTGAGACTGTCAAATAGAAAAGAAATGACCATATTTGGATGATTTAAAGTTTTCCCAGCTGATTAATCCGTTTTTACAAATTATTTGAATATATTCAGCTTAAAGATATAGTTGATTTTTAATTAATATCTTTTTAGCTGGTTTTATCCCTGATTTATATTTTTGTCTTTCTGTTTGGTTTGGTCTTTGTCAGACCCGCTGTACTTCCCTCCCCCCAAACAAAATTCTGTATCCTGCTCGGCCGGATCCGTTCTCACCGATCGTAAAGAGGAAAGCATGGCATTCGGGTCCCCACATCAACTCTGATGTCATTAAGCCGTTGAACTACAACGGCGGGTATCATGACCGCCTGGTCACTCACTGTGGCCCGTTTAGCTCCTCTTTACATTTTTTGCATATCCATTTGGTTGCCAATTGTTATTCCTAATTTCCAGATGGGTTATGAGGAAGAAGACCTCATCAGAAAGACTGACTACCATCACCAGTTACTCTAGCTGTAAGGTTGTTACGCCTGAGAAGGCTTCCACACCTTGCGAGAAAAAGACGTCGTCAGAAAGAGAGACTGCCATAACCAGTTACTCTAGCTGTAAGGTTGCTAAGCCTGAGAAGGCTTCAGCACTAATAAAGTTGCCAGAAAAAGACGTCATCAGAAAGACAGACTTCAATAACCAGTTACTCTAGCTGTAAGGTTGTTAGGCCTGAGAAGGCTTCAACACCTTGCCAGAAAAATACGTCGTCAGAAAGAGAGAATGCAATAACCAGTTACTCTAGCTGTTAGGTTGTTACGCCTGAGAAGGCTTCCACACCTTGCGGGAAAAAGACGTCGTCAGAAAGAGAGACTGCCATAACCAGTTACTCTAGCTGTAAGGTTGTAAGGCCCGAACAGGGACGCCACGTCTGGATCTGCACTAAATTGGAAAATTACATGAAAGCCGTCGAGTTCGAGCGAATCCGGAAACTGGAGCAGCTCTTCGTCTTGTCCAGATGTCCATCTGCCAAACCAGAGTCTTTCACTTACCCGGAAAAGTCCGTGATTACTTCTGAGAAGCTTCGCTGCTTGGACGTGAGGTCGTGTTATAACTACCTATCGGAGATTAGTTTTCTAGAGACTTTAGCGGTAGACACTGGTCCCGCGGATCCGTCCTTAAAAAAATGTGATTCTGTGACTGTAATTGTGAGAGAAGAACTAATTGAATAAGAGGGGGCAATAACGGCACTGCCAGAAGGTGTTTATGATGTGGTCGTCTGCTAACTTTTTCTTGACTTTGTCGCTAGATCAAGAAAAAAAAAAAATCAGAAATCAACCGAGACATTACCATAAACATGGAATAGCTTCATCAGCGAAAAGAAATTCAGGCCCAAAGCTCTTATCCACCACAAAAATCCGAAATGCAGAAAAATCTTTATCCGATCAACGACCTGTTCCAGCTGCAAACACAGCAACCGTGTCAAAAATTAAATCCAAGCAATGTTTTGATTCCAAGCTAAGCTCATTTTCTCTATTAGAAATCTAGAGCTGCACAGAAAAGCATTATCAGCAAAAGGAAATTCAGGACCCACCCCCTTGAAAAACAAAAACAAAGTCGACCAAGATGCTGAAAAATATAAACCAGATCAACAATCCAGTAGAGCAGCATTCACATCAGCCTCGACCAAAATAAAATCATGGCAACATTTAGAACTTCAAGCAACTTTCGCTTGAAAAAAAGAAATGCACGAAGTCAGATACTTAATGCTAAGCTAGAATATTTAATTTGTTTTCACAAGTTCGTTTCTCCAAACTCAAGCGGCTTTGATCCTCAAGAGGACTCTTGCCAAGAAGAGCCGAAATATACCTTCAATAAGATTTAGTTGACGTATCCGTTTTGCACTCTCAAATATTTGTAAGTTTTTTTTTTAACCCATTGTTCTCTTGAGGTAGATAAACACATTATCACGGAACGAAGGGGGTCGTGTTTTAACCTCCTATCCGAGGTAACTTCTGTCTAAAACGTCAGCAGTACACATTGGTCTTAGACAGCAACTCCACTGCACGAGGCAAGAACCTAAAGTCCCATTGACGTTTGCAACCCAGACACGAAGAATGACAAGGTTCTGAAGGTGAGCTACAAAGGCCACCCCCCAAAAAAAAGGTAGACATATGACAATTTTATTTGTATGTTTTCTTTTATGACCCTTGTCATCGAAGTTGTAGAACTTATCCTTGCATTTGACAATCCATGTGTAATGCCCTTGGTCAGCAGTCCTTTTGTGCTGGGCGATTTTCGCAGCGAAACAATATCGTCCTCCGCAACGCTTTTGGTGTAGTATTCCTACATTTCTAAATAAATATTTTTTATGTAAAGTTAATCAATAGTGTATCCTTTTGCTGTATTTGTATGTATTTTTATTTGATGTATTTGTATGTACTTTGCTGTATATTCATGACCATTTTCCTCTTTTGGTAAAGAATTACAGTTCCACTGAACGATAGACAGATAATGTCATTTATGTCGCTTGAAGAATTAAGTTACGACAGAACAATTTCTTGTTGGAAAATATAATCTAAACCAGAACAAGGCACGTAACACGCAACAAGGTGGACAATGAAATCTAAAAGTTACAATGGAGATTCGCTCGAGGTGAAACTTACAGCGGGAGTAGCAGCCTGACCGAATCAAAATATAAATATTATTCAAAACCGCGAACTCCCGATCTTAGAAAGAACAAAAGAAAACACAACAAAATGCAAGACCGCAAATGCGTGGAAGAAAAGATGCGTGCGAAAACGCTGTCACAACCGCATAGCTTGCACAGTAGAATGACCGCCACTACACGAGGCAAGAACACACATGGCGTTGTGGTGGGCGATTTTCGCAGCGAAACAATGTTGTCCTCCGCCATACTTTTGGTGTCGAGTTCTGGCAGGTGGAACACTAGTGTATTGTTTTTTATGTAAAGTTTATCAATAGTGTATCCTTTTGCTGTATTTGTATATATTGTTATTATATGTATTTGTATCTATTTTGCTGTATTTTCATAACCAATTGTCATCTTTCATAAATAATCACCTTCGTTAGACAGACAATCTAATGTATGTCGTTTGAAGAATTAAGTTAGAAGAGAAGAATTTCTTTTCGGAAAGTATAATCTCAACCAGAACAAGGTACGTACACGCAGCAAGGGTGACAATGCAGTTTAGATAGCTACAACAGAGAAACTTACAGGGGGAGTAGCAGTCTGGTCGAATCAAAATATAAATCTATTTCAAAACCGCGATCTCCAGATCTGAGGAAAGAACAGAAACAGGAAAAACCTCGACGCCGGCTCAAACTACAACCCGATATCGGAAATGAAGTACCTCAGAAACAGAGCCTTGCTAAGAGCTTTTTGGGACACAGCAGCAAGACGAGTTGACAATAACATTACTGCCTGAAAGTTTTTACATTGTGGTTGCATACGCTTTTTTTCTCGATTTTGTCCCCGGCAAGACAGGTTTATCTCCATCGTGACGGTGTGGACGTGTGGCTTTTATTCAAGCACAAATAATTGCAGCAAATGCGCGGAAGAAAGGATGCGTACCAAAACAGTCAAAACCGCCCTGCTTCATTTTGCTATTTTATCATTGGTATCTAAGTTTATGAACGGTGTATCATTTTACTGTATTTATATTTGCTTATGACCATAGCATTCTTAAGGTACAAAGTGTATCATCACTGAACGACAGACCAACAATTTCATTTATGAAGTTGGATGAATTAATAAACAATAATTATCGTTGTCACTATCCGAGGTGAGTACATTCACAGCAAAAAACATTAAAATTCTGTCATATGACAAATCACTGAACGAAGAGTGTAGTGTTTTAACCTCCTATCAGAGATAAGTTATTTCGAGACGTTAGCACTAGAAATTGGTCTTGCACAGCAAGATGCCTGCCACTACACGAAGCAAGAACAGAAAGCTCCAAAGACGTGTGGAAGTCATACACGAAGAATGAGAAGCAAAACCGCATATGCACAGAAGAAAGTATGCGTACTAAAACGAAGTCAAATACGCCATGCTTCATTCTGCCATTAACTTTTATAACTGGATTTCAGTGTTCCAACATTGTGCGAAGCGTGTGACGAAATTTACGACGTACCTTGTTTTCAGTTTAAGAACAAAAACAACTTCTATTATGGCCTCGAGCGGAGAGGGAAATTCCCCTGTCGACATATATACCAGCACCAGTGCCCGGAAAAGGCCCCCTCTTGCCTGAGCCTGAATGCACAAAACATTTTTTTTTTTTAGCAGCATATCAGTCTATACGCTTTTTACAACCAAGAGGTAAGCTACCCTAAGAAAGAAAAGACTTCTTGCAAGACAGCAAGAAAAAAACATTACCATCAACTTTCCAAAAACTAACCAAAACTTCTTGATCAGCAGTTGATATTGCGTCCCGTCGCTACCAAGCTGTACCTCTTTCGTGCATGAAAGAGTTCGTTTGAGGTGGTGTACTGGTGAAGAAAATGCGATACGCCATATAAGATATATAAGTTTTTAACGGTGTATATTTTTGCTTTATTGATTTTTTATTACCATTGTATCCGTGAGGTAAAAAATATATTATCGCTGTCGCTGAACGAGGGACTAACAACTACATTTATAATCACAACCCAAAACATTAAAAGTATGCCTTCTGAAGGAGTATGTCGAGAGCAGGGCTGAAATGGCAACACTATATTGGTCTCAAAAAGGCGAGGTCAAGACCGGACAGAAAGGTCTTCTGAAGGAGTGCGCCGAGAGCAGGGCTGAAATGGCAACACTACATCAAGTCAAGACCGGACAGAAAGGCCTTCTGAAGGAGTACGCAGAGAGCAGGACTGAAATGGCAACACTACCCTTTCGGAGACCGTCGGCCACTCTTCCGCCATCAACTCCATCAACGGTCGGCACAAAGTTCATAACAGTGGGAAAGACAGTAAGCTCCCGTAAAAAACAAGAAGGTTTGGCAAATGTCAAAACATCCGATATTTAACAAAAATCCATCTAGTTAAAGCGCGGATTATCGTGACTCAAAACCTGATGGGAGTTTATTGTCTTTCCACTTTTTACCCAACAACCAACTGATATGTGAAGTCTCCTAGTTTCCGATTCAGTCATCGTCAACATGGAATCAGATCGGGAATAGAGGGAGAGAGCATAGTGTAAACGTAGCAATACTCTGTGTGTAAGCTAATCAGCCATCGTTTCAAATATTGTAGTCACCATTCAACTTACAATTTAAACATTTTTAATACACTAACTGCTTCTTCACCACATCCCCAACACAAGGTCAATTTCTCAAATCCTGCTGCCACAACCCAATTTTCTTGTACAGTAGTATACCGGTAATCTCCATCCCCATCGCAGACGGCACATTTCGCCCAAACAGTCGCCACATACACGCACTGCCCAAAGCTGGTGCAACGCCCCTGTCTACTAAAATTTGGTGAAACTACCACACCACAATGTGGGCATTTTGATTTGTTCGCCATCTTCACCCTAAAATAAAATAAATTTGTTAACACTCAACAGCAGTTGTACAAATATGTCCACATTTCAATCCCGAAAACATAATAAATATTTATAAACAATCATCAAAACATATTCATATAATATTTAAAACGAATGCATCAACTGCTGTGCTTTCCTCTTCAGGCTGTCAGACCTCTAAACACTGTCTGCAAAAATCTAAAAATGTTCCAACAAATTTGTGTGTAACAATAGGCCGTTTTAGTATTCGTCCCTCAACACCAAATATAAAGAGCTCTTGTTTCCTCGGAGTGTTATCTAATTAATTATATCCGGACTGTGATGCATAAATCGAAACGGATAATGTGGAAACCTGCAATTACAGTAATTCTTGGTCTTCGATCTTTAAAAAAAAGTTTACCTCGTGCGTTATGGCCGTTCTAGCAGTTGTGGTACAGAAGATAGAGTAACCCTTAAAACTAGCGAATCGCATGACTTCCAACAGCTCTGGCGCGAATTGGCCTTGTGCTTCTGGGTTCCTTTTGAAAAAATCCGATTCAGCTCCGGGCACCAAATCAGGGCTGCCGAAAAGTGATTTAAGCACGTTATATATATTAGATGGCAGTCTTCTGGGCTCCAAAGAAAGGGAAAACAGGACGACCACAGTAAAGAGTGCACTATGTGGTTTTCTAGTCCTGATTCTCGTAGCCGCCAAAGCAGGGAGTTTACCACATTTGTCAGAGTCTGTACATCGTATTCAGAGGCAAGCAGAGGTTAAAGAGTACCTTACGACAAGACTCGGGAGAAAACGTTATTATATATTATCGCCCGGCCTGAGGGCGATATCGGAAAATTTGTGCACGCGGGCAGCATGATAGGCTGATATCGCCCGAGCGCAGCGAGGGTGATATCTTCCTATCATGCTGCCCAAGGGACAAATTTTTCCGATATCGCCCGAAGAAAAGCAAGGGCGATAATGATTATAACACTAGTACACTGTGCAGAACAATGATACCTCCTGGCGGAAATTCGGTAAAAGAGCAAATGCTTTATATCAATCTTTTCTTATAAATTAATGCTAATACTGCTAGTAGTTAGTAACTCCTCTTGCAATCTTTGCTAGAAAAACCGAAAAGTGCAGATCATTCACCTTTAATCCATCATCAAACCGGTACCATCTAGCGTCAGAAACATCTTGAACAAATCTCACGAAGAGCGTTGGTGGCTAGACCGTCGATTTTTCCACAGGTAAACAGGGCCGGGCCAGTTGAATGATGAAGGGAACATTACTAGATTGTAGGTTGTATGATACGCAGCGGGAAGGAGAGTTGGCTAGCGTTTTGTTGCTTCATGGCAATTTGTTTGAAAGATCAACACGATATGCATTTGTTTTGGTTTTCTGGTTGGATTTTATCACATGAGCTAAGCCAGGTTTGACCGAGCGCAGCCAACATCTAGAGGTGAGGCATGGCTGTTTACCTAGGCTGGTTCTTGGTTGTTAGCACTCATCCTGACTTCGTCATATCAATCCACTTGGTACTTTTGCGTGGCGCTTTTTTGTGTTGGCTATAACTACTGCAAGGTGTCCTAGACTGCAACTTTACTGCTGCCCAAGGGCCAAATATTCCAAATTTTCCAAATGACTGTGACAAGGTATAACCCAGGTTGGCTGGCTAGGATAGCAACATTTTTTTTTCCGTTTTTAAAGACTTTTCTACAACGTTTTCCAACATTTTTGTTTGCTGTATTATTTTTAATGTTTTTTTTGTTTTTCCTCCTGAAAGTGATGTCTTTTATTAATTTTTTGGAGATCAGGCTCTATTTTTCAGTACTTGAGGGAAAATGCTCGATGAACTTGATGAACCGACCAACCGTGCGTTATCACTTTTTATCGCACGGCTGGCTGGGCGTTATCACTTTTTATTGCACGGCTGGCTGGGCGTTATCACTTTTTATCGTACGGCTGGCTGTGCGTTATCACTTTTTATCGCACGGTTGGAACTTTTTTCTTTTAACATCAGGGCAATACCAGAAAATTTTGGCACTGGGTAGGATAGGACTGATATCATGGGACTGCACAGTGTACTGGTGTTATTAGCTTATACCACCAGTTAGTATATATCCCGATGATAGGAGTCCTGGTGTTATTAGCTTATACCACCAGTTAGTATATATCCCGATGATAGGAGTCTGAATGAAGACGAAAGCTAGACACCCCTGAAGCTATAAGCAATAAAATACTGGACAAGAAAATATAATGTCTCACCTCTTTTTCTGTTCGTCTTGTTAAGGCACAGTGTGTGTCTGTGTCAACTGTATAGAGGACTGAATAAATAAATTGTCGAACGCTGGCCTTTTAAACTGTCTGCACAAATCTAAAAATGTTCCAACAAATTTGTGTGTAACAATAGTCCGTTTTCATCTTCGTCTCTCAACACTCCATAGGCAGAGCTCTTGTTTCCTCGGAGTGGTATCTAATTAATTATCTCCGTACTGTGATGCATCAATCGAAATGGACAACGTGGATTGTCAAACCAGCAATTACACAAATTCTTGTTCTTCGATCTTAAAAACGAGCTTACCTCGTGCCTTAGGGCCGTTCCAGCAGTTATGGTACAGAAGACAGAGTAACCCTTCAAACTAGCGAATCGCATGACCTCAAACAGCTCACCTGATTCTCGTAGCCGCCAAAGTAGAGTATACAATTTATAGGGATAGAAATCAAACTGCCACGTGATCAGGAGGTTCTTTTGCTGTCATTTGACCCATGATAAGGAGAAAAGGCCAAATGAAAAAAGGTAACTTTCGTTATCGAAATTTACTACATGGGTGAAAAATCGCAAGCGAGAAAAACAGAAAGGGTAATTTTCGATTTCAAATATTATTACATGGGTGAAAAATAGGGAGGCTATAAAAACTGTCATATCTACTATTCACTTCATTCAATCTGAAATATGCAGGGGGCTTACTCATTCTGTAACCTGCAGAATAGCCGGTTTTGCGCCCCTTCAAAGCCGACTGTCGTCGTTTAAATTTTCGTTTGATCGATTTTGATACTGGTTATAAGGTCTAGAGGGGGACCTATTTGGGGGGAAACTTTTTTGAAAAGTTCGCCCTCGGACGTTTGATGAAGGGGGAGAAAAGTGGGGTCTCTGGGGGTTGCGCCCTTGGTGGCTGGGGAAAGGGTATCTTTGAGGTGCCTGCCCTTGGTGGCTAGGGATTGGGGTGTTCTGGTAAGTACTCCCTTGCGGGTTATGGGGGAAGGTTCTCTGATAAGTACGTCCTTGGTGGTTAAAATTCCCTGGGCTTCCGCAGTTTCTGGCTATGTGTCCAGTTCGCGAGCAAGCATAGCAACGGACTGGTCCTCGGTTGTGCTTGTCCGGTTGACGGTATGTCCGTTCGTCTCTACGTGATGTTGAATATTCACGTACAGTGGGTGAATTAGCCGCGCTTCTTACTTGACCCCTAACCACGTCCGCGAAAGTTACTCCCCTTTGTCCTGAAGTAGTCTGGAGGGTACTACTAACCGCGGCAACTTCACCTTCTTCCGAAACCGAACTAATTGTCAACCGTTGCTGGGCTTTTACTACTTCGTCAATAGTCAGTTCGTGTTCGATCAGTCTTAAAGCGGCTTCCAGGTCAACAGGCTGCTTGGAAAGCACCGGGCGCAGTAGTTTAGGTCCAAGTCCGTTCTTGAAATTTTCGAATACCGCCCTCGTGAATTGGTAATTTTGCCCTGTAGGTTTTCCCAGTTTTTCAATGGTCATTAGCGTCACACGGTCCGCGTAGTTCCTTATACTTTCATCTGTTCTCAGATGCACAATCTCTTACTTCAATTTACTTTTTTGGCTAGTACTTGCGAAACGAATTTTCAGTCTGTCTAATAGTAAGTCAGTTTTCTCTTTGTTACCAAAAATTTGTCCTGTGTGCGGAACACTACCTTAGTAGTGCTCCATTTGATTCAACCAGTTCGTGTGATCGTCGTCGTTAGCCACTTTCATGGCCTCCTCAACCAAGCCTCTTTTCCACATTCTTCTTCCTGAGCAGCTAATGCTGTTGCCTTTCATAAAATTTTCCGCTTCGTTCGTCTTGAGGTATCCCAGGTGTGTCATCTGCTGTACCCTGAACCCGTCGACAGGGTAATTCGTACTCTTCCCGAAAAGACAATCATTGATGGCGTCAACAACATCACCCGGTGTTACCCAGGGTCTCGGCATTTCCTTGATGGACACATTCTCTGCTGGTATGACGTTGTTCCTAGTCAGTGTTTTAAGTGCAAGTCCAAATACACGGCAGCTTCTCATGTGGTGGTAGTTGACCCACAAGTTGTCCGCTTGAGCCGAAGCCCACGCTTCAGCCCAACCCCCCGTAGCAGGCCCTCCAACTGGCCTACAGGCTTTAGCTAATATCTCTGCTAGTCCTCTGGTGGGTTGGTATCTCTTCAGTACAGTCCCTGTTCTAGCATCCATGTAAGTTACCGCGCAGTAGTAGTGGGAGCAGAACTCGACCTGATCAACGTCGTATGCTACAGAGGATGGGTAATGGCTCTTCAAGTTCTTCCTTGGAGCTCCCAATTGGTGCAAAATATACCCATGTTCAGCATACTCTTCAGCTTTCTTCAAGCTTGCCGTGATGACACTGTCATCTCCACTTATGCATCCTGCCCACTCAGTGTCATTTTTCATGGTACAAGCTGTCCATTGGCGCAAATCCTTCAATTCTATTCCGTCCACTCTGCTCATGGTCAGCAAGCATTGAGCAAGTCTTAAGTCGGGTCTTCACCTTCCGGAATCTGGGTTCCCAGGTTTTACGAGATTTTTTTTTAATTTCTTCTGCGATACTTAAAAAATCCGGAAATCTGGAAGTTCAAAAGCCCCTTTTTCCGGATTATTTTGATGTACTTTCGGACTGGTTCATATTCCAGATGCAATTTACAGAAGAAGTCAAAGAATAATCTGGAAGCCCGGATTCCGGAAGTTCCGGGAGGTGAAGACCGGACTTTATCTGAGTATTCATTGAATACGTCACATATGTTCCTGACATGACTTGGCCCCTTCCCCCCAACACCGCTGAAAATCCTGGAAAATCAGACGGGATAAGTATCATAGGGTTGGCGTAAATTCTATACATGTTGTCCACTAGCAGTTTTTGGTGTTCAGTCTCACACAAGTCTCATTATGAGTATCCTACACCTGTTGAGCATTGATGCGCTAACAGTTGTGTCAAAAGCGGCAACGTCATCACTGACTGCCGCCCCTTTAAACACTTGGTTCACTCTCATCCCTAAATCATACAATGGTAGCCCGCCAACGCCAAACCTGTTGTAAGCTGGTTTCGTTAGGATAGTGCAATTCCCGAAGATCCTAAGTTCCAGTAACCTCATGGTGGCGCATAGGTAAGCAACCATCCTTGAAGATATCTGGTCTGATTTCATTTTCTTTCTTTCTCGCTTCCCCATGGTATTAAACACCGCCTTGTCACACATTCCTTTCAGTAAGTCGCTTTCAGTCTTGCTGAGTCTTCCGATCCAGGTGCCTGAGTCTAAATACTCGCCTAGGTTCTTGTACCCCAATCCATCTTCTTGTCGTCCCATGGCTCCGTTCCTGTTTGCCTGCTCTCTTATGGCCAACTCATCCAACAGCTTTAGCACAATGCCCAAGCTTTTGTAGTGATCGCCCAGTCCTTTGAATATCTCATCTAATTCGAGGTCATATTCGGTCTCCTCACGTGGTCTGTTGTCTATTATCCTCCTAAACATCTCTATGAAGGCTGCAGGTCTGGTGTCTGTGACCATCCAGCTGTTGAATTCTGGCAACCACATAGTTCGTTTTCCTTCTCTTCTCAGCCCAAACAACCTGATTGGTTATTTCCTCCTTGATCTTCCTCTCCAGGTTGGCCGCTTTGCCTGACACGAAATACATCTCCAAATTGCTACCACGGCTGCTCCTAAGCCTCACGAGATCACCTCTTCCAGTGTCTGCTTGAACTTTCTTTAGCATTCTCATAGTCTCTGGGTCGCCTGGGGTCAACACTTTGATGATGAACCCGGTTCCTTTTGAAATGTGCTTGAGGGCTTCCTTCAACAAATCATTGAACTTCCTAGCTTCCTTCGCTGGGTCAGAATAGGACTCATCTCCGTCAAATAGGATCCAATCAGCCCAAACTTGTGGCTCCCTGATTTTACGGATGTTTATCTCCTTGTAATCCAGTTTCCCTCGATAGTCTTCAAGTTTCAGTCGGTAAACTTCGTGTCCCTCGTGACCAACACTAGACCCCAGGGATATAGACGTCACATGAGTTACCTCTGGCACTTCATCTAACATCACCTGATCCCATCCTCCTCGTCCTGAACACAAATCCAAAACTCTGCCGTAAGGTCTGTGACCCAACCTCATTATCTCTCTAAGCTTCTCACACCCTCTTGAAACATCGGTCGGTTTCTTCTCGCAGCCTGGTATCTCCTTGTCCTTCAAGTCCTTGAACTCTCTAGCATCCAACTTGTTAAGCTGGTTTTTGTACGCCAGTCTTGCCTGCATAGCTGCCCTAGACTTCGCCGCCTCAGTCCACGGGCTGATGCTATGCAACATGACTTGTATCTTCCTGTTCTTCAACGTGGTCCATAACAGCACACCGACTCGGAAGGCCAACAGCAAAGGGTTTTGGTCGTAAACCAGCACCCAGCTGAGTGTCCAAAACACCCAGTCCAGATGCCGTAACAACTTCATACTTTTCTGGTTGAACCAATACAAAATAATCGGTAATCAATATGGCAACACAAACGCCTATATCCGTACTTGGAAAAAGCGCAGCCTCTATCTCTAGATATCACCAATAAATCACCAATATGATTGATTCTTTATTTCTCAGGGAGAGTGGGGAGTACTTACTTTCCACACATCATCATTTCCACTTTTCCCCTGAATCTCGAAATGTATTAGGCGTGTACTCACAGTGCGTGAGCCGCCAGCGCGCAATCTAACAACTTCTACCGTTCCATTAATATCGTCAGCAGTATCCGCAATCTCGGATCTCTGACTGGATACGGCGTATAACGTGCGCGCAATTTCTGGGTCTCGTGTGGTTGGCATTTATGAAGGAGTACTGACTCAAAGCTTCCTACTACCTCGAGTAGAGTGTATCCTGCGTGCCGTTTCGGTCACGCTATGCCACCATTGGGCAACTTCTGCCAACACCACCATTCGGGCAACTTCTGCCGGCACCACCCAGACTGACGTCTACAAAAAATCAATTAGAGCTGGTCGTGTTGCCGCGAGCAACACGCGCGGCAACACGAACTCCGGCAACCTATAGGGACTAACAAACGCTCAGACAGCAGACTGTACCTCATTCGACGGACTTGCCAATCAAAAACATACGGACAGACATACATTGCGACGATACTTAACCTGGCTCACTCAATTGTATGGGAAGTTCAGTAACATTCAAATTAAAAATCTTCTGGATTATCTACTATTTACAAACTAAGCTATGGTTCACTTAAAAAAAATCCGAAAATACAAGGAAACACTACTTTTTTGATCAAACTCACATTTTCTAATCACTAAATCAAGACAAAATTACTATTTGCCAAAAATCACTTTTTTCTTCTTCTTTTTCTTCGCCATCTTTCCTGCTCCTGCTTCTTAATGATGATTTTTGTCTTATCATTCTACAACTTTAACTAAACTTCCTAGTCTGCTTAACGTAAACCTGTCCACTACGTTTCAACCCTAAAACCGCGTGTCACCACTGTTGTAACTGGAGATGGAGCGTACACCGTAGCTTTTGGGTAGCGTGTGCCGATGCGTACGTAAGGGCGGTAGTAGAAAAGTTTACGTTAACATATAAGGGTTTATTTTCAGACTTACTCTTTATAAAGGTAATCCCAATCCGGGTAAATACAGTCACGATCGATAACGATAATAGATTAAGTCATGCGCGACTTACAAAATACGAATGACCACTCAGTAAGAAAAGGGAGGACAAAATTACTATTTGCCAAAAATTACTTTTTTCTTCTTCTTTTTCTTCGCCATCTTTCCCTTTACACCCTGCTTCTTAATGATGATTTTTATCTTATCATTCTACAACTTTAACTAAACTTCCTAGTCTGCTTAACGTAAACCTGTCCACTACGTTTCAACCCTAAAACCGCGTGTCACCACTGTTGTAACTGGAGATGGAGCGTACACCGTAGCTTTTGGGTAGCGTGTGCCGATGCGTACGTAAGGTGGTGTAAGTAAGGGCGGTAGTAGAAAAGTTTACGTTAACATATAAGGGTTTATTTTCAGACTTACTCTTTATAAAGGTAATCCCAATCCGGGTAAATACAGTCACGATCGATAACGATAATATATTAAGTCATGCGCGACTTAGAGTAGATTAGGTCATCACGAGTGACATAGATTAAGTCATCACGAGTGACTGACAAATAATGAAATGACCGCATAAGTGAAGATTACTTCCATCAGTGTCTGATGGGAGCTATGTCTTCCGATTTATGACTCTTGCATCAGGGTCTGATGCAAGCTACAGTTTGAATCAAGTTGTCATGACGTCCCTTGAATCCGATACTGAAGTCTTCCGATTTAGACTCTGGTTGACCGCCAGAGACCTGAGTTCGTTTTTACGTCAACCAGCGAACTGACTGTTCTCAGTTCTGTGGTGGATAAGCCTCACCAGATAACTGACTTCGCTAGTCAGTTCTCTGGTGACCATCCACCAGAGAAATGAGAACAGAGAACTGTGAACGAAAACATCAATTTTTTGGCAAAACAGAGAACTGAGACCTGAGAACCATGAACAAAAATGCACCTAGGGTCTGATGCAAGCTACAGTTTGCATCAAGTTGTTATGACGTCCCTTGAATCCGATACTGGAGTCTTCGCTTGTGCGATTAACACTTAGAAATACCGACACAACATTAGCCTCTAAAGCTTTTGAAAGCTGTTCTTGAACTTGGCTTACATCTTGCTGAACGATCGATACTGCTGTAGATAACTTCGGCAGGAGATCTAACTTAACACTTATCTCCTGCAAATGCTGGTTCATCACCGCAGCATCCGTAAGTCCAGTCACGCTGCTGGCGCATGTACTTTGAAGGCTCAATTGCTGCAAATGCTGGTTCATCACCGGGGCATCCGCAAACCCAGTCACGCTACTGGTGCGTGAACTTTGAAGGCTCGCTTGATGCGTGGATTCCATTTTTTTTTTCACTGCAAAAATTCTCTGCAGCGTATTCACTAAAATCAGGAATAATCGTGCATCCAAGGACAGTGCAAGTTCGTTATCCGGTAATGGCAATATCTCTGTTTACAATCACTAGGGCAGAATGCGAGCGCTCTCATCGAACGCTGAATGAATACTCAAACCATTTTCTCGCCAGACTAGTAGCTAGCCCGGAATCCGGCCACAACCGGAAAGTTTGTTAAAAGTAAAACTTTTATTTGAAGTTGATTAGATATCCAATTTAAGGGCAGAAGAGATGCTGAATCCGTATAAGTTAAATTTTGATTTGAAGTTGATTAGATGTTGGGTATATCGGTTAGGAGATACGCTGAATTCGTTTTTGAGCTTCATTCTTTCGCCGGACAAGTAGTTCTGGAATTTTGCCGAAACCGGAAAATTCGCAGAAATAAGGTAGGATCGTTTCGATCGGCTTACAGGGGTGAACACACATGCTAAATCCATATCTGAACTTTGTTTTCTAAATGATTAGCTGCTTGGCCTTAATCTATTTCTAAATTTTTAGAGTAAAAATGTTCAAGGAGTCTGGCGAAGACTGGATCTGTCGAAGACAAAACCTAATTGTCTGGATCAAATATTGAATTTTTGGGATCCCATCGGAACCTTTGGTCTTGTTATCATTTGCTTTATGGTGCAGACAGACGATCTTGGTATGCAGGGGCGTCACTAGCCTTTTACCTTTGGGGGGGGGTCCAGTTTGTGCCGATCCGACAGAAACAAAAATGTGCCGAATGTAAATTCGTAAATTTAATTCATGTATTCGGGTTTTCATCGAAGCTTTTATCGGCCCAGGCGAAGTTTTTTAAATCTGCTTTTTTCTGGAAAACTTCAGCTTACAAGTTGTAGCTTTTAAGGTTAAAGGAACAGAAAACTTGACTCAAACTTGACTCGGGGAGCTAGCGAACATATCAAGAATGTACCCTGAGTCGATATTGAGAGTAAGAAAAATTCTCGTTACGACCATTGCAGTTTCCGGGCTGTTTCCGAGAATTCGACTTTTGAGCAAAAGGTTTGCAAAAGCAAAAGGTATGTGGGCCGCGACTAGGAATCGAACCCCGGCCGTCTTGTCAGGGAGGTAGTTAGTCTGTAGTCTACATGTAAAAAGGCGAACTTTTACAGTACATAAGTGCATAAGGGGCAAGGGCCTGCCAGCTAGCTTTGGGAACAGTAAGGAGGGGGTTCGAGACGGTTCGAGATAACAAAGAAAGGGGGGCCTGTCGACAATAAGACCGTGTATATTTATCTAAGCCCCCCGGGCGATTCGATGGCCGGAAGTTGCGTAGTCAAGTTTACTGTTCCTTTAAGGTGTTTTCAAGTCACTTGTTCCATCACTTTTGCGATCTGTGCCGAAATTTCGATACAGGATGTATCGACTTGCCATTTTCTGAGTATATCCTTGTTTTTATTATATTCGTCGTCACAAACTATATCTTGGATCGCTATAATTTCATTTTTATAATATCCTCGTAACGCTCTGATGCTCAACACTTTTTATTACAGGTATTTATACGAGGAGTACATACAGCCAACTGAAGCCAACTGGTATAGAATGCAGTACCATCAAGCGGTAATATCGGTTCGTCGCGCTATCATCATCTGGAATCATCTCTTCACGAAAAAGGAATCGTAATCTAAGGTTATAAGGTAATGTGTAAATAAGAAAACCTTACACGGTTGTAGATAGCCTAAGCATGAATGGAATGGTAGACGATTAATGTCCAGTATTCCTCTTTGTTCACTGTCTCTTTCAGCGCAAACTATTCAGCTAACCAGATTGATTGACTGATTAATACACTTTGTAAAACGGGAGTCAACTTCGACTTGCTCATCACTATAGCAAGTCAAGACCAAGGAGCCGGAACATAAGCAGTATCCGGAAACTTTAAATTTTAACTGAAAGCCACTCATTTTTGTATCATTAAAAATATACTGCATTATTTAGGTTGTATTCGGTTTTTTTTTCACTATTTGCTTTAATATGATGTTCAGAATATCTACGTCCGTTCTGACAACGTAAAATTTGAACTGTCCGACATCATATTTGACAGTGCAAAAACGGATACGTCAGCTAAATTTTATTCGAGCTATATTTCGGCCCTTCTTGGCAAGGGTCCTCTTCAGGCTCAAAACCGCTCAAGTTGGAAAAACGAAACTTGTGATAACCTTTGTGAAACTTTGTGAAACTTGGTTATCACAAGTTTCGTTTTTCCAACTTGAGCGGTTTTGAGCCTGAAGAGGACCCTTGCCAAGAAGGGCCGAAATATAGCTCGAATAAAATTTAGCTGACGTATCCGTTTTTGCACTGTCAAATATGATTCGCAGTCAGCTTGGGTTGAAGGAATATTTGTCCGACATCATCGACAAACAATAAAGTCAGCAGATTTAAAAAAAATATGTATCCAAGAAAATGATAAGATATTAATGAATAACATTTGTTTGTAGAAAGACCTGCCAAAGACCTTTACCATCGTCAAGTTGACAAACGGCCTCGAGAATTAGGTGGCAGTGCATTATTTAGCTTGTGTTCGTTTTTTTTTCACTTGCTTTAAGCTAATATGATGTTCGTTCTCACAACGTAAAAGTGAACTGTCCGACATCATCGACAAACAAAAAGTCAGCAGATTTTTTAAAACTATATATTCAAGAAAATGATAAGATATTAATAAATAATATTTGTTTGTAGAACAAGAGCTGTAAGCTCATATGGCACTTGCATGGGTTGAGATGTAGTGTTTGATCAAAAGTACTTTTAAGGTTACCTTTGCGGTACAAATGCGCACTTTAAGGGAGCTAGAGAAAAAGTATTTTGTTTTAGAACTTGGCTGTATTGATACGCACTTTATAGGCTCTAGAAATTCATCTGTAAGAAATACTGTTGAGACAAAACGATCACAGGCCCTTAGGGATCATTGATGTATACCGTTTGGTAAAAAGTATTTTTTTTTACTTTTCGGTTAAAATGTGCACTTTAAAGGTGATAAAATAAATTTTTAAGCAAAACCCTTGTGACACAAATGATCATGGGTTGAGATGTATCGTTTGATAAAAAAAAAGGTAGTTTTCGACCTTGCGGTTGAGATGCGCACTTTAAGGGAGCTAGAACTTCATTTGTAAGCAAAACCCTTGAGGCAAAAATGATAATGGGCTCGTGGGGATCATGAAAATGTATAATTTGCTTAAAAGTATTTTTCTAAATTTACGGTCAAGATTGGTACTTTAAGGAATGTCGAATCTCTAATATTCCAGCCCAGTTCCATCGTCCTAGCACATATGGAAGAACCTTAAATCGCGATCACTGGAATTCCGGACATCCCCTAAACTCCCCCACAGTCGCCGGAGCCAATTCGGTTCTGTAAGTGATTTATCCAGAGCATCTCTTTATTATTCCAACAAAGTTCCTTCCCGATCTCCCCAGTATGAGCCGGTCACGTATTCCCCCCCCCTCGTTGTTGTTGAATCCGGTCCGGACATGACAAAGATCACCAGAGACATGTCCTTTGATCAATTATCAAATTTCACTCAAATCCGATCAACCGTTCCAAAGTTACGCATGACTCAATATTCCGGATGCCCCCTCCCGCTACTCCCCCCACGACTATCGGATCATGTAAATTTTTATCTATAAGTCAGTTTGATCGGGTCCCTGATTCACCTCTCAAGTTTCGTCGTGAAAATTAAAACCGCCATTACCGGAATTCCGGGAAACTCCCCTCCACCCCCCCCCCCCAGTGTCCGGATCTAGTCCAAAAGTATAAACGATCTATCTGGAGCAGATGATTGTTCTTCCCAGCAAGTTTAACTCCGATCCCTCCATTCAAACCGTTTCTCGATATTTCCGGTCCCCCCAACTCCCCCATAGCTGTCGAATCCGGTCCGGACTTCAAATGGGACATCAGAGGTATGCCATTTATTCAATTGTTGAGTTTCGTTCCAATCCGATCACCCGTTCGTAAGTTACATACTGCTCCAGTTTTCAGGATTCCTCAGCCCTCCACCCCCCCCCCCCCCAGGTGGTCGGATTGGGAAACTGATTATTTCCAGGTTAGTCCGGTCGGGTCCCTGCTGCTCCTGCCAAGTTTCATAATCCTAGCACATCTGGAAGTTCCCCAACTCGAAAAAGTGTGACAAAAACTACTTAATTTTCAGATTTCCCCGGCCCACCACTCCCCCACAGATCGTCGGATCGGGAAATTGATTATTTCCAGGTTAGTTTGGTCGGGTCCCTGATTTTCCTGCCAAGTTTCATCGTCCTAACAAATCTGGAAGTACCGCAGCTCGAACATGTGGGACACAAAAAATTCGGACAGACAGACGGAATTGCGATCGGTATATGGCACTTGAGCCAGAGGCTGCAAGTGCCATAAAAACATGCCAAAGACCTTTGCCATCGTCAAGTTGACAAACGGTCCCGGGAGTGCGGTGGCAGTGCATTATTTAGGTTGTTTTCGTTTTTTTTCACTATTTGCTTTAATATGATGTTCGTTCTCACAACGTAAAATTTGAACTGTCCGACATCATCGACAAACAAAAAAGTCAGCAGATTTTTAAAAATTGTATATCCATAAGAAAATGATAAGATATTAATGAATAATATTTGTTCGTAGAAAGACCTGCCAAAGACCTTTGCCATCGTCAAGTTGACAAACGGCCCGGATGAGGTGGTAGTACTCTGCCACCGAACTCCCGGGACCGAAACGGAGTTATGCGGGGCCTGGACCCATTTAGCAGACATCTACGGCGAGGGGCGGCATAGTGAGATAATGGTTCTCGGAGCCGTTGATGCTGAGACTTCCCTTGAAGAAAGCCTGCTAAGCTGGATCCAATACATCCGATCCAAACAGAGCAAAATATCTCTAGGGACAGAGCAAAATAACACTGGGGAGTAGCGCCAAGACTTGAAATAACTGACACACAGTCGAATAACAGCGACACTAGCACCACTAGCGATAGTGAACGTCCCCATTGAAACTCAGACAGTCGTGCACCATGCTGGCTTCAATAACTTCACATTTTGAACACAGCAAAAAAAGATACAAGATCCTCTGTTTCCTCGATGTGTACAGGCCGTATCTTAGCTTTACTAGAAATTTCTGAATCCGCAAGTTTGTCTCGCTTCGAATGCTGAAAACTTAGTGAGAGGCGCTATGATTATGGCCCGTTTGCGAAGCAAGGAAAGAATAGGACGCTACTCCCTAGTGTTATTTTGCTCTGACTAGGGAGTAGTGCCAAGACTTGAGAAAATTGACACAAACTCTAATAGCAGCGATACTAGCACTACTAGCGATAGTGAACGTCCCTACTGAAACTCAACCACTCGTGCACCAGCGCTGGCTCCAATAACTTCATATTGTGAACACAGCACAAAAAAATATACAATCTCCCCTGTTTCCTCGATGCGTGCAGACCGCATCTTATCTCTACTAGAAATTTCTAAACCCGCACGTTTTATCTCGCTTTAAATGCCGTAAGCATAGTGGGCACCGCTAGGAGCATAGTTCCAGGAAAGCATAGTTTTTGACGCTACTCCCTAGTGTTATTTTGCTCTGAATCCAAAGAACTCCGTGATGATTTTTTTTTGTATATTGTGATGAATGCAAGAAACAATTTGAACGGGGGGTGGAGGTTCAAAAAATGATTGGAGTGGATAAATGGAAATAAGAACCCCACCCCCGGTTTACATATTTTTCGTGACTTTATTCCTACCTTCCTTACTTTTATAAAACAGTGTAGGCTAATACTAAATAAATAACCAAACAATCCTGTGTCATAAATTTTGGACCACTGACTTTAGGAAACTCACCCGCACCCCGTATTCTGGTGTAAATTCACCCCCCCCCCCCCCAGGCTAATGGTTTCACTTTGTTAGAATATGGACACTGAACGTCAGGCCCCTCCTCCCTCTACACCAGAGCAAAATAACACTAGGGAGTAGCGCCAAGACTTGACAAAATTAACACACTCTCAAGTAGCAGCGATAGTAGCACCACTAGCGATAGAGAACGTCCATACTCATTCACCCGTTCACCAGCGCTGGCTCCGATAACTTCATATTGTGAACACAGCAAAAAAAATGATACAGCCTTCATTGTTTCCTTGGTGTGTGCAGGCCGCACTTTTGCTTTACTAGAAATTTCTAAACCTGCAAGTTTGTTTTGCTTCAAATGCCGCAAGCGTAGTGGGCGGCTCTACGAATATGGCCCGTTTTCAAAGCATGGAAAGCATAGGTCTTGGCGCTACTCTGTAGTGTTATTTTGCTCTGGTTCGTATTGACACACAAACTGTGCAATACTAGTGAGGTCGTCATAAGAAGATACGATTTTTTTTACGCTTTATCCCTATCACAGCTTTTTTGGCTGTTTTTTGGCCCTTCCTGGCAATGCTTGTTATGCATAAGATTTCATGCATAACGTTTTCAATTACAACTGCATCCCAAGTGTTGTCTGATACGCATTGTCTGTTAAACCGCGCATCCTTGTGTTGTCTGTTATGAAACTTCCGACAGTGTACTCATGTAATTAGATGTGACGTCACAAGCCTCGAGTAATCTGCTGAGATTTCGTCGACACCGGTCATATGCTCAAGGCAAATTTCTATGTGACCTCTGCTTTAACGAGCTATTATCTCTATTTGTAGGTGAACCAGCAGCCAATGGGAGGAGGTTGTTACATTCAGCAGCTACGGTATACCACCGGTAGAGCCAATCTTCGTGCCCAAAAGTGTTCTACAGCTCAATGATGATGAGCCAATTCAGGTAACAAACAAACATCTAAGCTGTGCATTGATTAGTTTTTAACGAGGGTCAGATTCCCAGCATGCCAAATGGTTATTTCCAGGCTCTAACATTATCGTCAGTTCGCATACTGCCATCTGTGGGGTCGTAGTTGAACCTCGCCAGATTGCTACATTAGATGGCGGAGAATTTGCCAACTAGATTGCGTTATGAGCGGTCTCCACGGCTACTACCTAAACTGACTCGAAGTTTGTACATTTAACCATAGATCGATGGTTTTAGCTCTTGAAAATGTCTCAGCACTCCTTTTTTGCTCAACACCAGCTCCTCTTTTTTTTTTCCTTAACACTTCTTCTTCCACAAGGATATTGTCGACACTGACAAAACTGCACGTAGGTTCACGTCACTCAGCTCCCTGTACGCATTTGAAGATTCGAGTAGTTTCCCAGCCTCCGGACTTCACCAAGATTAGTCAGCCTATGGGCTTCGGACAGAAATCCAGTCGGGTAAATAACCGATCGAGTCCAATCTATTTGCTCAGCACCCGGAGACGGTTTAGCGACGCTAAGATTCTTAAAGCACAACTCTTACTAGAAATAATATTCTCCCTATGAAATAGATCAGAAAAAAACATTTTCGAAAATACCATTACTTTCCATCTCAAATTAACGATTTTCTTGTTAGCGCCCGTCGACTATGTCCAGCCTTCCTGCTCTCCGACGCGGCGGCTGGGCGCAAAACATTTGAAAACTGATCGCGCCGTGGTTCAAAAGTGTGAAAACTAAGCAAATAAAAGAAGTAATAAACAAAAGCTTCTCAGATCCTTATGTGTGAAAGAGTTGTCAGCAGATGTTGATGATCCCGGCAACCGTTTTGTTGTGTGACGGGCAAAACTCGGCAAGGCCAAAAAAGCGCTAAAATTTCGTAGGCACAAAACGAAACAATGGAGAAAGGTGGGGATTTTAGAAGCTTATAATTCTGTGTTGGAGCTAGGTATATTATAAAAAGCCGAATAAGCAAGAGGGGTCCTTTAATTTCTTTCACGAATAACGAATCGCTACTGAATAATGTTAATGTCACATCTCAGAGTATCAGTCCTCTTGACGCGCGAGTTAAAAGTAAACGCATGACGGCAGCTGGCTGGTGTTCTCCTTTAAAATATATGGCTTATTTGGTAGGTCAGCTTATTTGGGGTGTGAACGCTCTTCCGATTCTGTCGTACGTTCTAGGGAAGTGGTTCCCAACCTTTTCCGTACCGCGTAGCCTACCCCTAATCCATGTTCAAAAATGTAGCATACCTCTTTTTTAGAATTGTTGTTTTACCACTTTTTTCACGATCAGAATGACGATATATATTGTCATTAATGATAATGGCATGTACCTAAATCTGAAATTGCGTACCATCTGATTTTGAGGACAATACTGAAACTGAGTTAGGAGCTAACAACGACTGAAGCTAGGTATTAAAGTTATTTACTAACTTGATTTTTGGACCTTCGCGTACCTTTTGCGAGGGTCTCTCGTACCCCTTTGGGAACGCGTACCACCGGTTGGGAACCACTGTTGTAGGGGACATATTTGCGTGAATGGCTCCGTTGGATCTCCCGTTGTCACAATGGAAACTTTCGCGTCGAAGCCATCTAGCTCAGTGACCAATTTTGGCCAAAGGACTTCACCATAGAGCGGGATGGATGTCTCCCGTTTAAAGAGCTCGAGTAGCTCTGGCATTTTCCTCTGTCTCAACACATTTTGTCGTGTAGATGGCATTGTCTTGTGACATTTGCGCGTGGATGGCATCTTGCTCTACAGCCATTAACGCAGAAATGTCACCTAAGACGAAACAAGTGCTACATACAACACAGCGGTAAATACTCCTCGAGTCCAGGTGGCACTCCAAGGAGTATCCTATATGGAAATAATCAAGTCGTAAACAAGTGAAAACAATTGTTACGATAGTTGTTTTGTTTTCTAGTCGTTAAATACGGACCTGATTTTTACGGGAAGATTCCAGATTAATTTCTTGCTTTTCCTGACGTGCAACAACGAGGGCCCTTGGCAAGAAGGGCCGAAAAATCGCTGCCAAATCATCGTAGCTGACTGTCTGTTTTTGACCATTGTTTGAAGCAGTTGTACAAAGCAGTGTTAACCAGCGATAAGATCAGGGTTGTCACTTGACAGATAAAATGCACTACCCAAGTAGCAAAAAAGTAATACCAGAGGAGAAAATGTAGCACTATACCTAAACAAGAATTTCACGCGTATTGTTTTCCACTGTTGCTGCTGCAAGTCTCTTTGGCATGACCCTACCAGTATGACGTATGACCTACAGGGGCGTCACTATGGGGGGGGACTCCCCCCCAAAGGTCCTGAGAAAGTACTTTCGTCGACGGGCGAAGCCCGGCGAAAGTACACTTGTTTGTCGGCGCGGAGCGCCGGCAAACCCAGAAGAAATAAAATTTTACATGCTTTTGTCGGTCGACTCGTCGGCACATCGGGTTCTTTTCATACGCAAGAAATCAAATTTCGCAATCATTTGTCGTGCAGAACACAGGAGAAATCGAATTTTGTATCCTTTTGTCGGGCCCTCGATATGCTCTTCGGCACATCGGGTTCTTTTTATATATAAGAAATACAGAAGAAATTCAACCCGTCGGCACATTGGGTCCTTTTATACGCAAGAAATCGAATTCGACAAATATTCGTCGGGCAAAAAACAGAAGAAATTGATTTCTGTATGCTTTTGTCTGGCGTCGGTCGACTCGTCGGCACATACGGATTCTGTTTATCTGTGATAAATCAGTTTCAGCAAACATTTGTCGGGCGCACCCGGGAAGACCCGTATCGTCGGCACATCCGGTTCTTTTTATACGTAAGAAATCAAATTCTGTAAACATTTATCAGGCGCATCCCGAAACTTTAAGTTTTGTCGGCACATCGGCTGCTATTTACACGTAGGAAATAAAGCCCTTTACAGTCTTGTCGGGCAAAAAAAAGAAGAATTCGAGTTCTGAATGCTTTAGTCAGGAGTCGGTATTCTTGTCGGCCCATCGGGATATTTTTATTCGCAAGAAATCGAATTCTTCAAACATTTATCGGGAGCACCCGGAAAGTTCAGTTCCCTTCGGAAGATCAGAATCTCATTACACGTAATAAATCAAATCCGTAAACTTTTGTCCAATCCTTAAGTTTATGTCTCGTGGGCTAATCGAGATTTTCTACACATAAGAATCAACTTTGTGCCCACTTTCTTATGGATGGCCACTACTTTTTTGGCGGAAAAATCTGTGATTTCCCACAGATTTCACACTTTTATTTGGGATCGCCCATCAGCGTTTCCACAAAATTTCGCCTGCGGCGCGTTTCGTAGTATTTTCTATTTGGACAAATGGCGTTTCATTTAGTTGGAGTTTTCGGATTGAAATTCTTGGGGGTTGGGAACACATTAAAAGCTAGAAACTGTAAAGTATGGGTATAAAATGGCCTTAAATTTTCCGGAAAAAAAAAGATTAACAAAATTTCGCCTGCGGCGCTTGGTTTAACTTGTTCTGGGTTCAGCCGTTGGAAAGCTTCGCTTTTTAGCGAAAGGTGAAAAGAAAAGCCGAATATGTAAATTTAAATATAGGATTTTACATTAAAGGATTCCTCTTAACTAATGCATTACAGTTAGTTTTACAAAAAATTTCGCCTGCGGCGCATTTCGCAGTATTCTATATTTGGAAGAACGGTGTTTCATTGAGTTGGCGATTTAGGATTGAAATTCTTAGGGTGTGAAACACCTTAAAAGCTAGAACTTGTAAGCTAAATTTTCCCAGAAAAAAAGAGAGATTTAAAAAACTTCGCCTACGGAGATTAATTTAACTTGTTCTGGGTTTAGCCGTTAAAATTTCGAAAAATTTTCTAGACAAAAAGGCAGATCTAAAACATTTCGCCTGCGGCGAATAATTTGACTTGTTCTGCGTGAAGTCGTTGGAAGATTTTTAGCGAAAGCTGCAATGTAAACCCGAATATGTGTATTTAAATTTCGAAATTACATTAAAGGACTAATATACGCCGTTGCCGCGAAGTCAACTTTCGTCGGCACATTTTTGACTCCGTCGGCACATTTTTGACTCCGTCGGCACAAACTGGACGTCCCCCCCCCAAAGGTAAAAGGCTAGTGACGCCCCTGATGACCTGAATCGAACTTTCATCAAAAATAGGAGTTTCATTCAGCCCGATTAAATCAAAGTAATCAGATCAAATATTTCAGATAAAATTGCCAAAATACAACTGGTCCACATGAACTTTGGCAAAAAGGATATTTTTTTCGAATAGTACTAGGCTACCTTTCTTAAAATGTACTGCATCAGTAGCCTACTACGTTTTTTTCAAATGTACTACCAACTCACTACTTTGAAAAAAAGTATCAAAAAGAGTATAGTTGTACTACCGGTGGCAACCCTAGAGAAGAGTTACTCTTCAATGACCATGTTTAATTTCTTGCAGATTACGCAACAGCCTATGGGAGGTAGCTCCTATATTGAGAACGCAATTCGCAGACAATCCAGGAACGTCAAGAAGCGACCCAAGAATCATAGAGTCAATCAGCCAGTTCAGATAAACAAAGATTTAGCTTTCCGTTGCTTATACTTTTTAAGATTTTTAATTGGGTAATAGGTGGTTTGGGTAATTTTTTTATAATAATATTTCGTTAACTCCGTAATATTTTTACAAAATTAATAGAGAACAGCCACACGTGGTCACACAGTCACACATGATGACGATAAAATTCTATTAACGCACTAAACAAGGAAAAAGAAATATCTAAAAAAAGAAAAGAAAATTACAATGAGCTTTCGATAACATAGTAAATGCACAGGAACAAACAGATAAAACACAAAAAAGGGATTAATCGGGTTACATGTTACTATTCAAAATAAAATACGGTAGGCTACACAATTAGTCAATTTACGAAATTAGATACCATTAAAACGCTTTACGTATAGTAGGGGACAACGGACAAAGGCACCATGCAACTTTTCAACCGTTGTAGCTACTTTGTGAGGGAGCCTTTTTCGCCAACTTTTCGGAAGAGAAAATATTTGTTTAGATTGTGTGATTCGTAGATTTGACACCAAACTGTATGCCTTTGTTCATGTAATGGAGCGATATCGAATACACATAGCAACTATTCATATGACCTCTGGCCTTTGACGCTCTGATTATGGCTCTTTTTTAAATTTTCTCAGACCGGGCGGTTTGCTCCACCGTAAGGCCGAAATACACCGTAAGGCCGAACATTTGGCATTTCGTATTCGAAATTTCGTCAGATAAACGAAATGTAAATGCGGAGCAAATGTTTAGTGGGTGCCTCATGCCTGGACCGAAAAGGGCTGAAAAAAGACAGTCTAGTTACCCATCAGTTATTCACTTATATGGACATGTAGACTCGATGAAATTACTTAGTTGCTCCGCAATTCACGAGTCATGACTAATCGTTTTTCGGGTTGTTGGCTTTCTCTGTCCGATTTATGGTACCTCTATGCGCTTGTCCCGTTGTTGTATGCTTAACGAAAACGGTTTACGAAAAAGAAATGTTCTGAGATTCAAATTTTTCGCATAATAGTAAAATTTTTGTTGTGAGGACGGCCGTAGACTCTGAACGCCACTACTACAGCAAATATTTAAATATTGGAAAATAACTTTTCTCGAACAGGTATGCAATGTATATCTTCTTATGTCCCACAGGAAGTTATATTATGACAATCACTTTTGTGGAGGCTGTTACGACCTCGTATCATCCTCCAGAGAGGCTGATACGAAGCCGTATCAGCCTCCGCAGATGTTCATCTCGCACTTTTCCTCAAATACTGAATTATTCCTCAAATACTGAAAAGTAGAAGCTGACCTCCAAAAAATAAATTAAAAACAATACTTTCAGTAAAAAAACACAAAGAAAAAACTTAAAAAAAAATAAAAAAAAAATAAAATAAGAAGCAAAATAAATTTTGAAAAATGACAGAACGTCTTCATTCCTTAGACAACCAAGCTACGGCCTAGGTCATACCTTGTCACAATCAGATTTCCACAAAAAATACAGCTTGTCAACTGGAACAACATCCTACTATCCCTTGATTCAGCATTGACAAAATGACAGAACATCTTACTCTCTTAGTCAACCAGCATATGCCCTATCCTAGGTCATACGTTGTCACAATCAGATTTCCACTGAAAATACAGCTTGTCAACTGAAACAGCATCCTACTATCCAAAAAGGTAGTTAATGAGCACTTAAGACTGTCTTTGAATGAGGAAAGATCTATTATAAATTTCAAAGACCACGCGATCTACACGATCTCGCTTGAGTTCAAATTTCTCGAGCGAAGTGAAGCTATCAAATCTTCTGCAATGAAATATACTAAACGCGTGTGAACATACTAAAAGCAGTTAAGCACAGACAGCAGAGTCGGAATGTATTCAGACGCTGTCACATTAGGCTAAAAAACGGCAGGAATCTGTTTTGCACAGATTCGCGAAACGTTGTGCGGTCGCCCGTGAGGATTTAAACAACAATATTCAGAATCTGATGAATTTTCTTAATTTTTTTTAGCAACCCCGAAAAGCTCCTTTATTGGATCTAGTGGTCTACAGACACTTCGGTGCCGAATTCTGCGCAGAAAAAAAAGCCTGTCGTAGTTTGACCAAGCTCTTAGGGAATACTGCATCAGTTAGAATAGAAAAAACATAGCTCTCTGTTCGAAAACTTTATAAAGCAGACTTTCACTATCGATACCTGTTCGAAAAAGTTAAAATAGTACATACCTCCATCTCGGTTGATATTGGAATAACAATCTCGACGGCCATTCAAAAATATCAACCTCGCTGCGCTCGGCTTATATTTTTCATAACCTGCCTCGCCTTCGGCTCGGACAGGTTATTTTCAGTGGCCGTCTCGTTGTTATTTTCCGATATCAACCTCGATGTCTGAAGTTAACCTTTAATAAAAAAAATCCCTTAGCAGAATCTAAATAATTCTGCGTATTCAGGTAAATGATACAAAAAATACAAGTTGGCTGTTCAGTTCAACTTTCAGCATCTGAAGTCCAACATTACCTCGTTTAATCATGCTACCGGTTACCGACAGGCAGGTATGTTTGAATAGAAGATCTCTACTGCTACTTGTGCTTCGGCACTTTCCCGTTGTTTTGTGCGAAGGGAGTGTAGGAAATCGATCCCATTTGGAAAACCCCATGAAAAATATCCGAGAATTAGTCGTATGGAGTAATACGAAAAAGTAGCATGCAGTAGTAACTGTTGCTACTACATGCTACTACTAGCAAAATAGATGGTATCGGATACTACTACATAAGATTAACCCAGTCGGGGGCATGTTCATCAAAGTATTCCATATTACTACATATCACTAATCAGACTACTCCATACTACTACATACCATTCCATGCAACTTTTTTGTACAAGAATTTTTCATCGGGAAGTGTTTCTCTAGTAGGCGTTTATTGTTTCTTTCTTGAAAATAAAAAGGCGTACATGAATAAGCGTTATGGGAAGCCACAACAAAAGGGCCTGTGAACATCCAAAGCGTTGGAATTGTTACTTATTAATACTAAGAACAAATAAGTCCATAGAATGGTCCCATGGCCCCCGACAAAACTGAGCTGAGCTTGTATTTGCTGAGCTTTGAGTTGCTGCCCGTCTACTTCTCTCTTTGCCGTTGCGCATATCAGATGTATTAGTGCAGGTGGCGCAGTGCGTCCAGACAACCAATCGGCTTTTGTTTATTTTTACTCATTGAACTAAGGACCAACTAGGGCCACTCGCAAACATATAAAAAACAACAACAACAAATAAATCAGGAATAAAAAAAAGGAAAAAAAGTACAATCAACAAAAATGGTGCTTGAACTTCAAGTTTGTTGTGTGTAGATCCCACCAGACCCAAGTCCGCCAAAGCGGCCGAGACAGGCGAAAAAGCGGCACCGAAAGCACCAGAAGGAGAGGATTATCCGAACTTACTTTGGAAATTTCTTCTTCGGGGCTTTACTGTGATGTAGCTGTTTCTACAGGTAACGAATTGTGATGTTCCGCATAGCTCTTAATCTCCGCTCGTTTGCATAGGGCAGGGCACAGGGATTTATCAAGAACAAATAACGAGACAGAACTGCTGTCTCCCAATCTCGGTTATACAAACATGCAGAGTCGAGTAAAATACGGCCGACTCCCAACGCAAATGAGCGGAGGTTACTATCTTCCCGCCACATCACTTTTCGTTACCTCTACAAATAGCTATATCGCTGTTAAGCAGCTGAAGAGGAAATCTAGCAGTCAAAGCTGATTGGTTCTATGGACGCGCTCCAGAGCGGGTCAGCGCGCGGAGTACGCCTCCTGCTAGCCTCACTCAACATTTCTTGTGCGAGAATCAACGGTGAAGACGGAAGAGGAGTAAACGGGTATCAACATCAGCTCAAAGCTAGAGTAAATACCTTCAGGTCCGCTCAGTTTTGTCGGGGTTTTCATAGTCGCTGCATGCAACTAAAGACGTAAGTTCTGTCTGATTATTTGTTCTTGGATTTATTCGACTCCACAATGGTCGTATTACAGAGATAGGGAGACGGAGGTTCTGGTGTTTATTTGTTCTTGTTAATACTATGCGTGTTACCAGGGACCCATAAATTTCGTAATGACTCGCCATTCAGGGGGCTTGTCATTTCCTAAGCTTCTATGTTGCTATGTTGCCCGAGCCTCACCTAGTTTCCGAAAATTCCACTTGGGTCGAATCAGCGTTCTTGCTCAGATAGAGCCAATCCCGGGCCTCCTTGGACGTGAGACCAAAGAGACTCCTCCCTCAAGGCAATATGGTATCCCCGTGGGTATTTCTCGAACTATCTGACGCTCGGTCAAGAGCGCATCAAAAATCTCTTAAATCTCTCAAAAATCCTACTTAATGGCGAGTCATTACAGGAAATTTATGGGTCCCTGGTGTTACTTAGATACACCATTACGATTTTCGACTCAAAATAGCACTGAAATGTGTCGATCCCCGAGGGGTTGGTCACCCGACTTTTTTCAGACCGAGTCAAATCCGGATTGAATGTAGACGCGCCAGTGCAGGCGCAATCAACCCCTCGGGTATATCTGTGTGTACAAGCGACTAATCCATTTACAGGGGTAGTACTAGAGATTTGTGTAAGTTCTAGTAACAACAATATTAATAATAACAACAATATTAACAGCTAAGGTTATTTTGAAAATATCAGTGAACAAAACCTCTTCTCCGGACCCCTTACCAAGGCGTCACAGGACAATTCGTCACAGGACAATTCGTCAAAGACAATTCGTCACAGGACAATTTGTCACAAGGACATTTCGTCACAAGGACAATTCGTCACAAGGACAATTCGTCATACGGACAATTCGTCATTAGGACAATTTGTCATACGGACATTTCGTCACAAAGAGCCTAATTTCAAGTTCGAATTTCGATATATTTTAAGTAATATATTATTAAATACTCAGTTAGGCCTACATTAAAATGGGGTGGCTACATAATAAATTAAATCATGTAGCTATGAGCAATTCCCTGCAGATATTTTAGTACATTAGTTTGGCCAGACCGATATCCCTCGGGCAACCAGCAACAAATCGCCCGATATTCATTTATTTTTGGCCCTGCTCCTGTAGCAGAAACGATACCACTTTCCAAATGTTTGGATGAGCTACTCCAACATGTTTGTTGAATGCCATCCTAACACTATGCCAGGAATGACAACATTGTTGTTGGTCTTAGCAAGGTCTTCTGCGATGCGCTCAAAGAAGTCCCGGACAGGGACGGGAGAGACAGCATTTCTGCTTGTCCAATACCAATACGACTGAGATATCAATATCGGAGGTTAATGCAGGAATTAAAAATCATGATTGAAATATGAATTCAAACACCCTCTTGTGAAGGGGTGGAATTTTTCGAAAATATGACGAATTGTCCTGGTGACGAACTGTCCTAGTGACGAATTGTCCTGTGACGAATAGTCCGTGTGACGAATTGTCATGTGACGAATTGTCCCTGTGACAAATTGTCCTACGAATTGTCTGTGACGAATTGTCTGTGACGAATTGTCCTGTGACGAATTGTCTTGTGACGAATTGTCCTAGAATCTTACCAAGGAAGGTCCTTGGTAAGGTCCTTTATTGGATCTAGTGGTCTACGGACACTTCGGTGCCGAATTCTGCGCAGAAAAAAGCCTGTCGTAATCTGACCAAGCTCTTAGGGAATACTGCATCAGTTGGAATAGAAAAAACATAGCTCTCTGCTCGAAAACTTTATAAAGCAGACTTTAACTATCGATACCTGTTCGAAAAAGTTAAAATAGTTAACATACCTCCATCTTGGTTGATATTGGAATAACAATCTCGACGGCCATTCAAAAATATGGTCCTTGGCAAGGTCCTGCTTTCCCACCCTTGGATACTCACAGAAGTTCACTTCTTTTTTATGGCACTGGCCCTTCTGCCAAGTTCCATATAGCGATCGCAATTTCTGTCTGTCCGTCGGTCTGTCGGTCGGTCCGGGTTTTGCTAGTCGGGGCAATTCCACATAAACTAGGACGATGAAACTTAGCAGGCATATCAGGGACCCAAAATGATTAAGTTAGAAATAGTCACTACCCCGATCCAAGACTCGTTGGGGAGTGGAGGGATGGGGAATCCGGAATCTAGTGGCACCTTTAACTTTTGAACGGGCGATTCGATTTGAATGAAACTTGGCAAGTGGAAATAGGTGTCGTCTTAGATGTTCCGTGTTAAGTCCGGACCGAATCCGATACTTGTGTGGGGAGTTGAAGGGGGCACCGGAATTATCTTGAAACGCTTAGCGTCGAGGGATCGGAATGGAATTGGGTGGGAAGAACAAGCATAAGCCCTAGATACGTTCTTGACATAAGTATTCCGTATTAGAGCTCTTTGGGGGGAGTTGGAGGGGGTTCCTAAAATTCCGGTGATCGCGAGTTAGGATAAGAACTAATGAGTTAGACAGGCAAAACATGACTCCGAACCACATGCGGCAATGGTTGGAGGAGCTGGAGGGGGGAGAACTTTGTGACATGCACAAAACCAAACAAATGGGCCGAATGGGATGCAACTTGGACAGTACCGATTTTATGCGGCCTAGTTTGTTATTTACGTTTCGGACCGGATCCGGCCAGGCTAGGAGGAGGATGAATCGGAAACCGGAAATTTGCCAAGGTTTGAGTCAGACTTGAGGGACGAAAAGAGGAGATGTCAGAGATACAACGTCTCTGTGTCCAAGTCGTATTTGGCCACAGTGTGGGGGGGGAGTCGTGGAAATTTTGTGGCTCGCATAGGGGTCAAACGAGTGGAGTGATTTGAAATCACTCCAGTGTTTTCGTGTGTGCTCGAGCTCTGCTCTCAGCAGCGGAAAGTGTAAAAGATAAATTTGTTATAAATAAAGGTAACCTTGAATGAAGCTTGGAAAGAAGAGAGACGATGTACCCTAGATGACATATTTAAGGGTCCGGACCGGGTCTGAACACGGTAGGGGGGGGGGGGGCGAAATTTCGCTAAAAATGCTTAGACTCGAGTGTAACTTGATAGCCGATATGAGAGAAGATGCTTTAGATGAGCAGTTTGTGTATCTGAACCATATTCGGCCGCGGTAGGGGGAGTTTGAGGGGAGAAGTACCAGAAATATTTTGCCCAACATTTTGCCCTAGATGATCCGAGGCGATAACGAAAATGCACAGACTCGTGTGAAACAATCGTGACGTTATCATCTACTTTCTTGCAACACCTACTCCTAACAAGTGCCATATGAGCTCTTAGCTTAATTATGCATTTTATTCTTGTTGCCAACTGCATGGCATGCACGCAACTCGAGGAACTCTCCTGCGTGCTTTCTTACACCATCTGTTCTGTAATCTGTTTCCAGAAGGGGGTCGAGCGAAAATCATCTGGCGCTCAGCAGGGTTGTCACGGGTAGCGATTTGTCATCAGATTTTGTGATTATTTTTTTGTTTTCGTCATCACATTAGTCAGTCATAATGATCTTCGCACCAAAAGTGACAAAATTCTAGAATTTCCAATACAACCACAAAAAAACAAATAGTCTTCTGCTTTTGGTGAATTTAAAAAAAGCGGGTGGTATATTTCTTGAATTTGGCAACTCTGTCCCACCCTCTCCTATTCACCACCCACTCTTAGAGATAAGCCGGCTATACCCAAGTGGCGCCGGCGATAGAGAGAATGGTGGGTGGATCGGGTGGATGGTTTCAGAAGCGAAGCAAGCATTTAGATCATTTAGATGCCACATGGCGATACGAAAAGATAGTGCCCGTATCTTAGTTGTAACAAGTCTGATGTGAATGACGGCTATTGTACAAATGCTGGGGTAAGTTCTGCTTTGAAGCTCGTCAAAAATATGCTTTTAGTTTTCTTACTTGTTTATTTCTAGAATAGGACAACATTTTATTTATATTATAAGTTGGCCGAGGATTCAGTTTGCTTGCCGAGAAAAGAAATTTGGGAGTTTGTGACTCAGATATTAACAATAACGAGACAGTAAACACGAAAGGGAGATTGCTTCAGAAAGACATGAAAAAGAAAAAGGAAGAAAAAAGAGAAAATCAAAAGAATTAAGTAATTTGTAAACAAGAAAGGGAAATTGCTTCAGACAAACATGAAAAAGAAAAAGGAAGGAAAAAGAGAAAATCAAAAGAATTAGGTAATTTGTGAAGTTCGTTGAGAAAATATAAGGAAGTATTTAAAAAAAGCTGATTTTTGGGATCCCAAAACGTAAGTGGAGGATACCTATGACATCGCAAAAGTTGTCCGTCCGTCCGTCTGTCCGTCCGTCTGTCTGTCTGTGAGCACGATAACTCTCGAAGGGAATGAGATATTTTGGTGAAACTTGGTGTGAGCATTCTTTGGGTCAAGAGTAAGGTCGATTTCATAGATGGGCTCCGTAGCCCTACATTTAGGGGTGGGGGAGGGGGTTCAAATTAAGGGACGAGCAAAATATTTTTAAACAGCCAATGTGATAATCGATTATGGGGTAAGAAGACATGGTAATCACGAATATGAAAACCATTTTGTCGCCGGACAAGTAGTTCGCCCGGAATCCGGCCAAAACCGGAAAGTTTGTTAAAAGTAAAAGTTTTATTTGAAGTTGATTAGATGTTCGATCCAAGGGAAAGGCATGCTGAACATGAATATGAAAATCATTTTCTCGCCGGACAAGTAGTTCGCCCGGAATCCGGCCAAAACCGGAAAGCTTGTTAAAATTAAAAGTTTTATTTGAAGTTGATAAGATGTTCGGTGTAGGGGGAAGAAGGCATGCTGCACACGAATATGAAAACTATTTCCTCGCCGGACAAATAGTTCGCCCGGAATCCGGCCAAAACCGGAAAGTTTGTTAAAAGTAAATTTTTTATTTCAAGTTGATTATATTTTCGATTTAGGGGTAAGAAGAGATGCTGAATCCGTATATGACTATCATTTTTTAGCCGGATATATAGTTCTTCCGGAATCCGGCTAAAACCGGAAAATTTGTTAAAAGTTAAATTTTGATATGAAGTTGATTAGATGTTGGGTAGGCCTATAGTGGTAAGGAGATATGCTGAATTCGTTTTTGAGCTTTATTTTTTTCGCCGGACAAGTAGTTGTGGATTTCGCCAAAATCGGAAAATTCGCAGAAGTAAGGCAGGATCGTTTGGATCGGCTTCTAGGGATATGCACACATGCTGAATCCATATCTGAACTTGGTTTTCTTAGATGATTAGCTATTTGTCCTTAAACTGTTTCTAAATTATAAGAGTAAAAATGTTCAAGGAGTCTGGCGAAGACTGGATCTGGCGAAGACAAAACCTGGCCTAATTGTCTGGATCAAATATCGAATTTTTGGGATCCCATCGGAACCTTTGGTCTTGTTTTTTTTTACCTGACACCCACGCCACCCGGTCACATGAGGATGTTGAAAAATACCAATATCCCACCCTTGTCCTTAATAGCTGCCAGTTTCAAGCAAGAATAAAGTAAGTAAAGGAGGAAAAAGGAGTAGGCCTAAAGGAGGCATTAATAACTTTTACAAGGATGATCTATATTATATTCTGACATCTAAACATACCTATGTTACATTGTTAATTTGTAATTATTAAGTGATTATCCATGCCCATGGGAGGAAATTAAGAATCATGATGCCGCGCGCCGAACAGTGTCTTGGTCAGTCTTGGTGGTGATTAAAGGGTTTAGGTTCTTCCGAGTAGCAACCTGAAGGATATTAAAGTTTAACTGAAAAGCCGACTTATTTTTGTGTCATTTGATTGAATACACTGAATTATTTGGATTCTACAAAGTTTTTTTTTTATTTCCCACTATCTGCTCTAGTTATGACATTCAGAATATCTGCGCTTGTCTCTACAGCGTAAATTCTACTATGACGCGGGACATTTTAATCTCAACACAAACGCGGCTTTTCAGTGGGCAGTGGTGAGATGGGTGAAGACTGCTTAGTGCCTGAACCAAAAAGACAAAACATAAATCTTTTTCGTAAAGCATACAACAAAAATACAAGCGCATAGAGTATTTAGTTTTGGTTTTGGCGTTTTATTGTAAGGAAATGGTTGCCAGTGTCACATTGTACAGAGCATTATTAAGTAGAAACATCGTATTTTTGTGCCCTCTTTAAAACATGTCGAGTTTGAACCTCGCGTTCGTGCTCCTTGCCGTGTTATAGGTTGATTACTTGGCCGCGGGTTTTTCTTGGCAGCGTTTTTGTGTTGTCGGTGTTTTTCTCGAGATTTTTCCATCTCTTGTCTTCTTAACCCTACTCATTGGTTAAGTCAGACCGGGATTTTTGCACCGATGTTTCGACCCTTTGACAAGGGCCCTGTCGGGCTGTAGAACACGCAAGGGGTTGTCCACTCTTGAAACATTTAACGTTCCTAAACGTTTGAAAGCTCAGTCGCCTAAATTGTGCATTTGTTACCGGCACAAGTTCCGGCCGCTGGTTTTGCCGAGGGGTTGCTCACTCCCAAAATGGTTGTACAGTGGTGCCCGGTGCCCAGCCGATGCCCAGCGGTGCCCAGGGAGGGTGTACAGGGGTGCCCAGCGAGTGAGCAACCCCTCGGGTTTTGCCCGAGGTTTTGCCGGTGCCGAGAAAGAGTGTACAACAGATGCCGGGAGTGGTTAACCCCTTGGTCATTGTGGTTCGATTTCTGATTTGGCTGAAGGAATGCTTCTATCCTGTTTTGTGGTTTGAACATCTTTGTTTTTTAATTGAATTGAAAAATATGATACTACGATCAGCAGAGTCCACCATCTTCGGTATCTAGGAGTGATAGTTGACTCGAATTTAAGTTGGAAGGAGCACATAAATTACCTGAGGGTTAAGGTTGCAAGGAACGTCGGCATGATCAGGCTTCTTAAACCTTTTCTCCCTTATGATGCCCTACGGTGTATTTATTTTTCGCTAATTCATTCTTACTTAAATTACTGTCCTCTTGTATATTTGAATACTTTTCGATCGGATATATTACCATTGATAAGGCAGCAGAATAAAGCCCTCCGAATTCTTAAGCTTTTTGTACCGTCTCCTGATTCTTGCCCTAATAAGTCGTCAACTAAAAGTCTTCCTCTTTTTTTGAACATTTTGCCCCTTGAATCTTTTATCGTTTTTCATTCTATTTTATTTAAGAAAAAACATCATTCAAATTCCCTACCTGAATATTTTTATGAACCCGATCTATTTTCTGGAACTAATTCTGATCACGACCATAACACGCGTAATCCTTGTAAAGCCTGGCAACCCTTGATAATTTCAGAAAGATCAAGATTTTCATTGAGAAACACAATATTGAGGGTATGGCAAAGTTATCATAATGTAATCAAACTTGAACTTTCTATTAATACGCTGAAAAACAAAATAAAATCAATGCTCATAGAAAATGTTTAAAGTAAAAAAAAATGAAAAAATAAATAAGTAAATAAATAATAAATGTGTGGTTTATAGCGGTAAATCCCAACTCAGTCTGGTGGTTTTAATCTGGAACCTGGATGGATTATGGTTAATTTATTATATTATTTTATGTTGATGTAGTTATAGCCTACAGTATATTTAAATGTCTGCCATTTGGCCTCGAGCCCTCTCTCTGCCAAATTGGCTTTTTATATTGAAATTATATAGTAATAAACAGAACTTGAACTTGAACTTGAACTTAAAATACTTATATTTTATTCTCTGTACAAACAGATTAATTTAAAATGTTGTTCTCATTTTTTTTCTCGCTAATTTGTGATCCTATTGTCATGTCGCTTACACATCAAAGATCGAGGGGTTAACCACTCCCTGGTAACTACTGTACACCAGCGGTGCCGGCATCGTTGAATTAGGTTATGCCGCTTTTGAATATGCTGATTTTAATGTTATAAACGGGGTTCTAACACTTGGCAACCGGTGCGGCCTTGGTGCCGGCACCGGCCGGGCACCGTGGCACTGGGCACTTTCTGTAAACCAAAATCCAGAGTGGACAGCCCCTCGGCAACCAATTGCCTGAAAATACGCTGTTCTTTTGAAAACTAGGAACTTGTCGGCATGTTGGTCTTGGGCGTTTTAATATCGTGGGCATTTTGAACAGTGGGCATTTCGAGGGCGGGCAAGAAAGCCCAGGGTATTTTGGGTACCCCCGTATTTTCACTCTATTCTGATGAAGATTAAAAACGTGAGTTTTGAAATAAATCAACTTTCGCTATTTTCTTACCGATGTCAGGTTATATTCGTTTATGAATCAGCCAGTTTAGTCAGATTAGTTTGTATGAAACATAATTTCTGATTTTCCTTACTCTGCATTAATCGCGCTTTTCACGAATATTAAACCAAGTTTCAGTAAGCCGGACTTTTGTTTTTCTCACCGTTCAGTAAACCGAGACCTTTATAAATAAGTATGTAGTCTTTATTTCCAAAATAACTCAGTAGAATATTGCAAGCACAGGATCAATCACCATAATTTAATACATGCCAAAGCAATGACGGACAGTAATGAAGATAATTAGCACAGGACCACATAAGAATATACAGTAGAGGTCTCGGTCGGTAGAGGTATGCTTATGTGAACGTTTATTGACATTGGACTTGGTCATTTCCATGCACTTGCTGTGTCTAAAGCTAACTACCAGCAATAATAAATCTTTATTCTCCCTTATTTATTCTTGCTACCACTACCAGTTAGCCACAATAAGTAATTAAGGGCATCTGAAAGCACCTGAATAGGTATTTTGGATCTTCGTTCTAAAACTTAGCCCAAAACTGCACTGTTAACATTAAAGTAGGCTAACTGTTCACATAAACATACCTCTACCGTACTGCAATTCGAGCGTCAGTGTGAAATACTGTACGAACGATGAAAAATATTGTTTACTAGTATGGCTTGTAATTATTATTTATTCATGATTTTTTTTTCTACCACACATATTTGTTGGTGTACTTTGTCTTCCTTCGCCTGACAAGTCCCCCAAAATTTACTGTTCGGTTATATTCGATATCGATAACGATATTCCGATATATCGGGCCAAATATAAATATCGAATATCGAAACGTAAATATTGAGAGTAATCCAACGTAAGTTATGTAGATATGTCCGAAATTGGAGCATAATGTTTTTCTTGATTTAGTTTTTATTTATTTATTCGAATTCTGGAATTACGTTGGATCCCTTTTTAGGACAATTTTGTTCTTAAGTTTAACTGAAAAGCCAACTTATTTTTGTGTCATTTAGTTGAATACACTGAATTATTTGGATTCTGCAAAGAGATTTTTTTGTTTTCCACTATCTGCTCTAGTTATGACGTTCAGAATATCTGCGGCTGTCCCCACAGCGAAAATTCTACTATGACGCGGGAAATTTTTATCTAAACACAAACAAGGCTTTTCAGTGGGCAGTGGCGATATTGGTGAAGATTGCTTAGTGCCTGAACAACAAAAAAAGTCATAAATCTTTCTTGTAAGGCATACAACAAATTAGAGGTAACGCAAATCCCACGGAAATTCCACTATTTGAAAATTGATTATTCCTCAATAGGGAACAACCAAGTAACGCATTTTCAGCGGGTCTTCAAGCCAATTTAAGAGAATAAGTGATGGGTAACTAGATTGTCCTATCCCAGTCCTTTTCGGTTAAACTTTAAATTTGGGGGAAACTAGACCTATAGTACAGCGAAACGTTTGACCGAAATATCGATTATCGAAAGTAAAAATATCGATTATTAAAAATTCCAATCGCCCAACACTGCCAAACTTTCCTTTTCTGTCCTGTCTCAACTTTGTTGACATCTCTCATTTGTGGAATGTTTTTGACAAGTCTGTACTCCTGCAACGGCTCTCAGCGTATCTAACCGGTTCTTACGGGACCCAGTTTTTCTGAAAGTCAAGCCTCGAGCTCGCATTTGGTACCAGATGCTGTGTTGTCGTTTTCCGTCGCCATTCTCCGCCTAACTGTCCCTGTTGTTGACACCTGTTTGGAATGCTTTGTCCCAGTTTCGAAGTCGTGGTCCGCCTGCGATGGCCCTCGGCACTGTATATCAGCGGTTCGTGGGGGACCCAGTTTTCCTGACAGATGTTTCGCATTTGGTACATGATGTTGTGGCAACGCTTTCCGTCTCCGTTCCCCTCCTAACGGTCTCTATTGTTGATATCCTATTTGAATATTCTGTCAGTCATAAATTTTATCTGCCTGCGATGCCTCCAGGGTTGCCACATCCAACAAAACTTGAGTGACTTTTGGCCGGAAACACAAAGTGGGTGGGCAGTGAAAATTCATTTTCGTGAAAAAATGTGAAATGATCACTTTTGACCGGAATCACTGCTGTAAAGATGACAGACCTTAATTTTGTTTTCGTGAAAAACCGTGAAATAGTCACTTCTGGTCGGAATTACTGCTGAATATAAGGTTTGAAGCCAAGCTAACCATTCATTGCAAACAAAAATTTGTAAATTATTGATGGATTTGGTCGTTTTCTGGGTGAAAGCTTCTGCGCTTTCCCAGACAGATATTTGTACATACAAGCATTAACATAGAACTCTGAATTGTAAATAATCACAGATTTGTACATATACGATTTTAACACGGACATTTTATCTTTCGTTATTTTACTTTTATCTGCATGTCGTTCAGTCCACATCGTTTTTTTCTGGTTTTTAGTTACAAGCCGTTTTATTGTTTGTTGGTTCCGCATCGTTTTCTTGTTGGTATTGTGGTGGATTATATGATTTAGTTTTTGTTTTCTTCGCTGAGGACGGTTTGCCGGAAGTGCAACCGAAATATCCGGAATTTTATTTATCCCTCGCACATCCTCTTAGACAGATAATTAGCTGATCAAGAAAAATCCGAAAATCTCGTTTTCATATTTTTGTTTGCAGTTACTGCTGGAAAATGACACATCTGGAAGTTTTCTGAAATAGAGTGAAGTTCATGTCCTACGTAGGATAAGAGTGAAAAAAAAAAAGTGAGTGACAATTTCATGTCCCAGTTTTGCGCTTCCAAGCGTTAAGGTAAGTTCTCATTGCCCAGAAAATATTTCTGGCCAGATTTTTTGTCTGGCCAGAAAATAAATCTGGGATTCCTGGGTGTTCTCACCAGAATCTGGTACGGTACAGGAGTGTCGCATTCTATTGGTTGGTTATAATTAAAGATGCAGGAATTGACCAATAGGGTGCAAGTTGCCATTTTCTGATAAAAGCTCAAAATGCTCAAGATCTTATTTCCAAAGAAAATTTGCTCCAGAATCACTTATAACTTATCGGTAATAGCTACAAAACGCCGATATCAGTCTGGAAAGTCTAAAATCCCATCCCACTCAATGTTAAATTCTTTATTTGTACAGTTTCCGTTTCTATTTAGCTGTAGGCTGATGGGCTTAATTAATTAGTACTTCTATCTACAAAGTCTGGGTATCAACTAACATCCAAAAGGACAACCTTACAACCCGAATACTCATTAATAATAAACATATTTATCAAACTCCCCGAACTAATTAATATTTATACTGACTCTTTCAAACTTAAATTTACTACTCTCATTAAACTTTAATATTATACCAGAAACCTCATTTACAAAACTAATATTTATCACTCGTTAGTTCATATGAAGTCCGAAATCTGGCCAGATTTTTTTTCTGGCCAGAAAATATCTAATCCAACAGATCGAAAAATCTGGCCAGAAAACACCGAAATCTGGGGAAAAAATTTGGCCAGATTTCTGAAGACGAAAATCTGGCCAGATTTCTGGTTGGTGAGAACAGCAATCTGGGCAATGAGAACTTAGCTTTAGTCCCTCTGTGCTCTCACCATCAGCACTTGCCTCAGACATAATAAAAAAAAAAGAAAAAAAAGCTGTAAGCTGCTTCCCAGGTAATGATGGTTTCGCTTTGTACGTAGGCTAGTAGAATGTGAAAGTTACCACTAACTTACTGGTCCCAGTTTTACTATCTCTACGCAATGAGGGATAACAGAAACTAGTCCGCTTTGCTGGATTGGAATATGGCTAATTAACACAATCGTGCGATATGTGGAAACCCTGGATGGATCTCTTTAATTGACACAATCGTGCGACATGTGGCAACCCTGGATGGATCTAGTTAAGTCCGGTCTTCACCTCCCGGAACTTCCGGAATCTGGGCCTCCAGATTATTTTTTGACTTCTTCTGTAAATTGCACCTGGAGTATGAACCGGTCCAAAAGTACATCAAAATAATCCGGAAAAAAGGGGCTTTTGAACTTCCAGATTTCCGGAATTTTTAAGTATCGCAGAAGAAATTCAGAAAAATTCACGGAGAATCTGGGAACCCAGATTCCGGAAGGTGAAGACCCGACTTTAGCTTATCTGATGGAAAGAGACCCATTCCCGTGGGCAGAGAGTTGGCTCGCATATGGAGTGGCATCATTATGCTGGATTGCTGAGCCGATGCGACTGGCGACCAAGGATCGTAAGTCTTGGTTCACGCTGCTGCGTCGTATGCGATACGATTTTTTCTCTAATTTCCGTTTTTAAACTTTCTATTTTTTGCTGGACAAGTAGCTCGCTCGGAATCGGTCGAAACCGGAAATTTGGCAGAAGTAAAGCAGGAAGTTTCGATCAGTGTCGTCAAAATAGATATGGCTTATACAGGTATATCTGAACTTGGTTTTCTCAGATGATTAGCCTGTCGAAGACTGGATCTGGTGAAGACAAGACCCGATTGTCTGGATCAAATATTCAATTTTTGGAATCCGATCGAAACCTTTGGTCTTGTTTCTTTAATTTCCCTGCGTCAGAATGAGATGAACCTTCCTATCACCACGCAGACTCATACCACTCATTACAGAAATTTTCATAATACTATTCCACCGACTATTCTGAAAATTTCAGTCAGAACTGTCAGTCATCTTGTTTAAAACAGGTTAAAACAAGTATGTTTAGCCATCATAGGGTTACAGTACAGTGTTTTGTTCAAAACAAAATTGAATAACCTTTAAATTAGCCTTGAAAATTATTTAATCTTTTTTTCTCTTCTTTCCCTCACAAATAGCACCGCGCTATGTCGGATCAGATAAAATGTGACAACGCATGTCGTCTTACGCTGAATTTTGCACGAAATCGCAGCAGTGTGAACCAGGGGTAACGGCGAGGCAGACAGAAAACTCTTCTCAAATCGCGTCGTGGTAACTTGCTACCTAAGCGTTCGGAATTTTTCCAACTTTTAAGCGAGAGTAGAGAAAAGAAAATTGTAAACGAACTAAGGGATTAGTGAACAGCAGCCCATGACACGAGATTGTTTGAGGAAGATTTGCAGAATGCATCTGTCGGTACGTCAACAGAGAGACGTTGAACGACAGTCTAACCGCTACACTGTCAGAATTTTCATAACAGATAATACTAGGATGCACAGTTTCAACGAACAAGACTTGCGCTGTTATCTGTTGTGATTTTGAAGTCGGTAAGCATTATATAACGCACAATAACCATTGCCAAGAAGAGCCGAAAAAGGTCTAAACTATGTTGTACCGGAATTCCATACAAGCATGACGTCACACCCATTTTATCTATTTTACCTCAGAAATCGAAAAATTGTAGTTTATTCATATCGGGAATATATATTTTAAGATATATATATAGAGAGAGCCGAGCGGCAAGCGAGGCGCCGGTCGCGTTTACATTTGTAAATCGACCTAGGGACAATCAAATCTTATGTTAGGGCCTCAGTCATATGACGTCACTATGTACGTCACGAGTCCATGGAATTCCGGTACAAGTTAGTCAACACTCCGAAAAAGGTCCTGCTAACTTTTCGGATATCATGACGACCAATACAGAGTTAGCAGAAAATTTTTCGGCGTTTTTTGCTCTTCTTGGCAATGCTTGTTGTGCATAACATTTAATATATGGATCCGTACGTTTTAAAACTCACAACCGATAACATCCCAAGTGTTGTCTATTGAAACTGCGCATCCTTGTGTTATCTAGGTATTAAAGGTTAATTGAGTGAGAGTGATTTGTCCTTTCTTTCTTTTTTTTTAAATGAAATTTGTTAAAGGTTGAGAATCAGAGGATTGCAGCCGTCCATCATCAGGCTGTTCAAGCCTTCCCCGGGCGGTTGTGTGTTTATATAGTTTATTTAATAATTAGTAGCAAATAAAGCAAGTCAAGTCAAAATCTATTATCAAACTTCTGACAGTGTAGGAAGCACTAATTATTGCGGCTCTTGTGGCTTTTGGGAGTATCCTCTTGTGACAGAATGGGGTGTATCTGTGGTTTGCCTGTTGTGTGAACAGGTGTCACATCCGTTGCTCCTGAGTTGTCAAAACATGTGGAATTGTATGCATAGCAATCGACGACTTGTGTTTAGTTTTGGTATAGCGCAACCATTTGTAGTCATTGAAGAACGTCGGTCTCGTTTTATGAATACTCTAGATCGTGAAAATAGTTTACTGAGTGCTTCTTGGTTGTGAGATAGAAGTGTATGTATTTTTTTTTTCTTTTTCCTTTTGTTCTTTTGTCATTGCTCCATGTTAGCACCTTGCGTGTTTTTTGGGAAATAATATAATAATAATAATAATACTAATAATGTTTCAGATAGTACCCTCAATAAACAACAAAACGCGTCTAAACGGGTCATTCAGCAACGAAGCGGGCGTATATATAAAGTAGCTAATAAATGACAAACAAGATATACAAATCCCGCCTAAACGTAAAAGAATAGTTGCGCTTTTGCAGATATCATGCATCAGATACCATGGTCTCTGATACCACGGTCTAAAGTAGTTTTTGCAGTTATCGTGGTAGGCCTATCTGATACCACGGTCATAAGGCGTTTTTGCAGTTATCGTGGTATCTGACCAGTTATCGTGTTATCTGTAAAAAGTCATCTCACTTTCATACATTTTTGTCAAATTGGTGAGAAAGAAGTTTGGCACTTAGTGATAGGACTGGATATCAGTTTTTCTTTTGGGATGACTTCGAATTTCGCCAATTGTCGTCTTTGCAGAGCAACCGCGTATCAGAAACCACGGTAACTGCAAAAGCGACTAATTGCAGACCCAGTTACCGCGGTAACAGATACCATGGTGTCTGCAAAAACGCAACTAATGCCTCTTTGTAGCCGTTGCGAAATGCGGTGACGAGAGCCAGTGAGCCAGTCGTATTACGACGTCATTCCATCTGACTAATTTTTGGTATTTTAACTCCCGTCTAATTTTTATTCTTTTTTCCAGGAGGTATGACCAAGCTAATTAACGATGCGACGATTCGATGTTGCTGATGCTGCTCTCTGTCATCCAGTAAAGGTATCAGGAACGGACGATGTTCCCTCGTCGGTATGTCCTTTTCTGTCTTCCCGTACTTTACATCAAGAACAAATAATCAGACAGAACTTCTGTATTTTGTCCCATGCAGCGACTATGAATACCCCAACATAACTGAGCGGACCTAAGGCGTATTCTCGCCGTTCCTTGAGGAGTCCTCGGGGAATCGAAGGGAACGGCGAGAATAGAGGGAGTCACTCCACGCGGACTCCGCGTGTGGAAAACAGCGAGAATACGGGGAATGCTTCTAAAATGGATTTTTTTCGAAAAAAAATATCCAGTTGACGAAATTTATCTGGATCCACTTTATTTTTGGTTTTGCTTATCCTGATTCTTTTTAATTAATTTTACATTGCACCAACACCAGCAAAAATTGATTCCCCTCCGAATCTGAAAGGGAGTCCTTTTTTTGTGATGGTGATGATAATCGGAGCATTCCCCGTCCGTGGGAACTCGCGAGAATACGGGGAGTGAGTCACCGGGACAAACAAAAACGGGGGGACTCCTCAAGTGGAGTCCTCGGGGAACGGCGAGAATACTCCTCTAGATGTATTTACGCTAGCTTTGATCTGATATTGATACTCGTTTACTCCTTTTCCGTCTTCGCCGTTGCGTATCTCCTCTTCCGTCTTCGCCGTTGCGTATCGAAGAAAAAATGTCGCCGGAAGCTGGCAGGAGGAGAACACCGCGCGCTAACCCGCTCTGGAGAGCGTCCATAGAAGCAGTCAGCTTTGACTGTTATATTTCCTCACGGGCGGATTCACAGCGATTTAGCTATTTGTAGAGGTAACGAAACGTTAAGTGGCGTGAAGCTACTAACCTCCGCTCGTTCGTAGCGGACAGGGTATGGGGAAATATTCGACTCCGCATAGTCATATTACAGAGATATCGAGACGGAGGTTCTGTCAGATTATTTGCTCCTGCTTACATGTCGATACAAAAACGCGACTCAGCGTAATAGAATGCCTCTTTGTTGCCATGGCAAGGAGAGCCAGTTCCATTACGGCGTCATTCAATCTGACTAATTTTCATGTCACTTGACTTCCGGCCGAGTGCCATACCGATCACCACTTACTGACAGGGCCGTTTCCAGGGGGTGAGGGTAGGGGATTCAACCCCCCCCCCCCCCCCCCTCCCGAAACATGCAAACATTTTTTTTTTCATAGTTTTAACCTCTGATCTATGTCTTTTTTGTACTTCGACCCGGGGGCACCCCCCCCCCCCCCCGAAATATTTACTGGACACGGACCTGCTTACTGATTCTATACCTAAACTTGGTTTTCTCTGATGATTAGCTATTTGGCCTTAGTCTGTTTCTAAATTTTAGTAGTAAAATTGTTCAAGGAGTCTGGTGAAGACTCGATCTGGCGAAGACAAGACCCAATTGTCTGAATCAAGTATTACATTTTTGGGATCCTGTCGAAAGCTTTGGTCTTGTTAACTTCAGATCTAATTTTTTGTTGTTTTTTCCAGGAGGTATGGCCAAGCTAGTTAACGATGTGCCAATTTGATGCTGGTCATGCTGGTCTCTGTAATCCAGTAAAGGTGTCCGAAACGGACGAAGTTCCCTCGGCGGTAAGTCCTTTGCTGTATTCCCATCTCTTACATTTCGAGCGTGTTCCATCCTACTTACCGTAGTTACTACGCGTGATGTTACGAGTTTTGGCGTCAAGGCTGGAATTTTCGGTAAAATATCACTGTTGATGTTTTATTTTTTAATTTGTTTTAATTTTAAATTTTCGGTAAAATATCACTCCACGGGGTAATCCAGCCATCATGAGCGTGTTCCACCCCTTTACCGATAGTAACTATTAGTTACCATTTCCGTTCCAGCCTCATGAAAAGTTACTACGCTGACCGTTCCAACCTTCTCAAAATAGTAACTATTTGCTTACAACGCTCGGGAGCGTAGTAACTACGCATCTCTGTAATGTGATTGGTCAGGTCAACCCGCGGCCTGATATTTGACCGAAAAAAGCAAAAAGCGTTCTAGCCTAGCGTAGTAACGACGGTGACTAGTGTAGTAACTACGGTAAGTAGGGTGGAACACGCTCCATGTTTCAGAGATCCGTTAAGCAAATAGTTACTACTAGTTACTGTTTCGAGAAGGTTGGAACTGTCAGCGTAGTAACTTTTCTTGAGGCTGGAACGAAAAAATAACTAATAGTTACTATTCGTAGAGGGGTGGAAACAAGACCAAAGGTTTCGATGGGATCCCAAAAATTTTGATATCTAATCCAGACAACTAGGTCTTGTCTTCGCCAGATCCAGTCTTAGCCAGGCTAATCATCTGAGAAAACCAAGTTCAGAGATACTTGTATAAGCCATATCTATTTTGACGATACTGATCGAAACTTCCTGCTTTACTTCTGCCAAATTTCCGGTTTCGGCCGAAGTCCGAGCGAACTACTTGTCCAGCAAAAAAAAAGAAAGCTGAGAAAAGAATTCAGCGTATCTCCTTATCCCTATTAAGAACATCTAATCGACTTCAAATAAAACTTTAACTTATAAAAAAAAATCCGGTTTCAACCGGATTCTGGACGAACTATATGTCCGGGTAAAAGATGATTATCATATACAGATTCAGCGTCTCTTCTTACCCTTAAATCTGTCATCTAATCACACCATCGTATTCAGCATGTCTTCTTACCTCATAATCGACCATCACGTTAGCTGTTTCAAAATATTTTGTTTGCCCCTTAATTCAGACCCCCTCCCCCACCTCTAAATGTAGGGCTACGAAGCCCATCTACGAGCTCGACCTTACTCTTTACCCAAAGAATCCTCACACCAAGTTTCATCAAAATATCTCATTCCCTTCGAGAGTTATCGTGCTTACAGACGGACGGACGGAGAGACAGACAACTTTTGCGATGTCAGAGGTATCCCTCACTTACGTTTTGGGATCCCAAAAACGCGCCTCAGCGTAACATTGAGCTTATTCCACCCTTCTAACAAACAGTAACTTTTACTGAGTGTTTCCGTTCATTCGGGCAATTCGTGCGCGGTACGAAAGAAGTTTATCCCCTCCCTTGTGAGTTTTTTCAACGCAAAATTTTATCTTATCTGCATTTCCTTTTTTCTGTTAATTTTTGAAGTTTAGCGCTTTAGTTTTTGTGTAATTAAATGAACATTTGACTATGTGAAAGCGCAATTGCATATAGTTATATTTGACGAGATAACAAATAGTCGGTTTTTTGTTAAAACCGGAAAGAATGTTCTTCGAATAATAAAGATTGGTTGATTGATCAGTTGGTCACAGCCCAACGAAAAGTTACTACGCTGACCGTTCCAACCTTCTACCTTAGTAAGTATGGTAACTACGGAAGTTTCTTATCTCCCCATCTAATTTCTTTTCTTTGTTCCAGGAGGTGTAGCTCGTCTAATTTACGATATGCCGATTCCATGTTTGTCATGCTTGCTCTATATCATCCAGTCAATGTGGTTTCTACGCTGGTTCCTCGTTGGTAAGTCCTTTGACTATCACAGGGGCTCGCTTCGCTCGGAAACTTTCCAAAATTTGCCGACCCTTCCAAAGTCAATTTCAAGACGCGGAGGGAGCGTGTACCTCATCGCCAAACCATGGTCAACTATTGACTAGACCTGATATTATGAATTATTTTATATGGATCTTCAACATTAAAGATATATATTTTTTAAGTGTCATCACGAGTTTACGTTTACTCAAGTGTCTATGGAAGAATCTCTTACACTACCAACTCTTCTTGCGAATTGTTCTTCAATTCATTCTTGCGAATTATTTTTTTCTTTGCCTCCATTCCGCGTTACTGTGATAAGGCGTATTCTCACCGTTTGAATACTAATGCATGAGAAGCCATAACCATGTAACTGTCAGCACGTTTGTAGAGTATGCACGCTGAACTTGCTCTTTTTTTATAGTGAGGAAGCAAGTCCAGTAGTAACCGCTCCGCGGACTTGCGAATTCATGCGCGAATGCCTTTGTATCTTTGAACATCTAGTATTTTCAGAGGCTTTTCATAGTTTGTAGGTTATTTCATTTCCACATCTAGTCCTAGCGAGTTGTGCTCACTTCCGCTGCTCAGTGCTGAAATTATCCTGTCGGTGCTCAGTCTGTTCAGTAAAGCAGATTCTTACTACGAATGTATTTGAGTGTGAAGATGAATTCTCAATATATCTTGTGGCAAGGGGTGTAGTAAGTGTCCAAGTATATAGTCACTGATGTCAGCATGGCCTAGGATGTCAGGATGGCCTACTACATGGGTTCATTGTGGATACCGGTGGTCAAATAACACTGTGGTTTGCAGATACTCACAGTCACAATTTATCATTATTATACCTTTATTTCAGCCAATGGCCATAAATATACACTGACACAAAATAAAAAACATTATAACAACCAAACAAACATATAACACACAACTGGAACATTAGGAAACACTCAGTTCATCATGCCATTCCTGCCAGAGTGGCAATTTGCTATCAACCGCCCTTCACACGCTAGGACGTATAGGCAAGCCCACTCAAAGGAGCAATAACTAAGACTCACAAAAATTACCTATGGTCCGTATGCTGACAAAATATTTTGTATTCACTAATACCTGCAAACAAAAATAATAACCTTGACATTAAAGTAAGTTGTCACCCGTTCGACACCCGACAAAGAAGTGATTTGTGATGATATATTATTCATTGTCGGCCAAGGGAAAATGAAGCATTTCTCCAGGAGACTAGGTACTGTATAAGAGTTTGTTGGCACATTTCCAAGGCTGAATGGCTGAATCTTCTCAGACTGGAAGTACGTAAGATCACTAAGGGTGGTACACAACACGAATCTAAATAACACACTCATTAGAGACTAACCATACTTGAAATTTAGATTATCTCTTCTTAGCCATTTTTCTCTCGATAATTTGAATCGGGAATTTGAATTGGGCATGATACAAACGCTCACGAATCTGGGACCTCGATGACACTGCTATGTACAGACTATAATGGTTATTACGATGTTGTTAATCGATCTAATACGAGTCAGATATTGCTTCTTCTCGGAAATCAATCGCGTACTTGAACACGTCATCCCGAGTCCCAAAAGATCTCATACGTTTTGTCTCTGTTCAACGCAACTGACACTATGCAATATTTGACGTCGCTTTGTCACACAATTTGTACATAAAAGCTTTTTTCAACGCCTTCACCAGCTTCAACCTTTAAAGTGGCTCTGCATTCCCAAAAGATCACATGCGTTTTGTCTCAGAATTTGCCAGCGCAACTGACACATCATGCAACATTTTACGTTGCTTGTCTCACAATTTGTGGGGTACATTGCACTTGGAACTGAGGCAGAGAAATGGTGTCAGATGTGCCTCTTAAACTTTAACAGTTCTCTCATTGCTAAATAAATTAGAGCTTACCGATTGTTGCGTCTATGTGGTGACTGAAACTTGTAATTACTAGCCTAGAGTTTAATTAGACCGAAACACCATTCTGATTGGTCCAGTAAAACCGGAACTATGTTCTAACATGACAACTTGGGATCATTTAAATACAGTTTTATCTTAAATTCTTTCAGTTTTACCATGAACGAGGCTGATTTTCTAAATTGTTGCCTGCGGCGCACAATTTTGACACAGTCTGGTTCTGTAACAAATATTATTATTGAATATTACCTGATATAAGCCGTCTTGGAACGGCTCGGCTCGGAGCCGGGATCGTTGAGCGGCAGACGATCCCCGTCCTCCGTGAGCTCTGGAAATAGAGCCATAAAGGATGCTTCTTCCATTACAACTCTAACTTTATCACCGCGTTGGTTTGTTGTTCTTGCTCTAGAAATGGATCTCTGAGCATTTTATAAAGGAAACAGCAACCCAATGCAAGGACTTTGTATATAACATGTCCACAAAAGTAACTTTGCATGGAGTAAAAGTAGAAAACGTTTACTTCCACAAGAATTCCGGTTGCATCGAATTTCCTGATCTCAAGCGTTGATCCAAAAACGGTTTCCAGCGAACCTTGTATTTCGTGGAACTTTTCTTTCCCACAGCTTTTGCACAAAATCAGGGACCTCGTCGTCAAAGATGTCGTTCTTACGTAACTCATCGATCGTGAACCGCAAGGCGACGTCGCAGGTCGCGACTACACGGTGTTTTCTGTTAAAAGTATCAAACACCAATAGTTGGTCTAGCAGAAATTGTCCTACTTTCTCTCCTTTGGCGCTGTTCGGCTACTTTTCGTATGCAAGACTCTCGTCGAAGCCGTTACTTTCTCTTCCACCTGTCCCGAAAATGGTACCTTTTAGACGACTGGTAAGTCAGCAGCCATGGTCGTTCTTGAAACATTGTCAGGTTCAGGTTCACTGTTCAAGCCCTGTGCTGCTTCAAGGTTCACAGGAGATTATCATGTTCAAACAAAACCAGAAGAGATATTATCAACTAAGGCAATTGGATAAGGCATCGGCAAAATTCCTTGCTATTTATTCGTTGTCTGGAAATCGTACAGAGACGTTATTAGAACAGAGTTTGTGTTTACGCTTAACATAAAACGCCGACGAATGCTTAGGATCTCCTCCTATTCATTGTATCCATTTCATCGGCGACAACCTTGATGATTTTTCCTCCGAGCCTCGGTCCTCAGCTCCTCTACCATTTTGCTTAACTGTCTCTGCAGATCTCTTGAAGCTTTGCTTCCTCTTTTCCTTGTGGTTTAGAGTTTTCAGAAGCTTCTCCAACACTGCGCTCGCTCTGATTTTTTATTTTTTTTGCTAAACTTTTGAATTTGAAAACTATATACACAATGTATTCTCGTATCAGTCGTTGTAAATTAGGGCAAACGAAATAATGCGCTACTTTTCTTTTGGTCTTTTCTGATCAGAAGCCCGCGTCAGTTGATTCTTCATTTCACGCTTCAAAACGAATGCTAATCCTCTTCCTGTGTTGTTTTTCAGCCATGTAAATTGCAAAGTATCGTTATGCTGTAGATTATATCCTTCCAAATCTTCCTGAACTTTCATCCAAATATTACTGTGCATATTAGAGTGGGGATTGCTTCGTCCATCTAATGCACATGCTATGAACTCGTCGAATCCAAAATCTACTTTATTCAAGCGTTCAGATCTAGCATTGGGGTTAATGGTTTTTGGTTTAATTCGAATTGGGGTAACGTTTAGACCACCTGTCCGCAAGTTTGGCGTAGTTTGGTTCATCTTGCAATAAGCGCAATATTTTAGAGAGTTTATCCTTCGCTCGCTCCGATGAAGAGGGCAGAAGATGCAAGGACATCTTCGTCCGAGAAATGCTCAACCGCAAATAAGCCGAAGATGAGAAAAGTGGATAACACTCCCGACATAACCTTTAGTCTGTCACGCGTCGATCCAGGTGCCAGTTGAGCTTCTTCAAGCTCCATGGAGTATCTCCTTATGTTTGAAATAACGACGAAATCGCTTAGTTTTTCGCTTCCCTTCGGAACAAAGAAAAGGGCCATCGACGCTTCACTAAGACACTGGCGGACAAGTTACTGGGTAAGTCATCCCTGGCCTGACTGTTACGAATCGATCCAGGTGTCAGTTGAGCTGGGACGATGAGGCGAGTTCTCTATTAGGAGTACTAGTTGTGTTGTCATAACTGATGAGGTATTATTTCTTACATCCCATAATCAATCACTGACAAATGATGGCATGGCAGTATAGTAAGTGGTAGCCGTTTTCTGGTTACCTCCAAGTTTGCGTTCACTTCGATAACTAATTTGGATAGTGGCCGTCACAGGTACGAGTGCACCATTTCGCGATGCGAATGTGCATTGATACGACTCTAGATGACTTCCGTTTTTAACTTGTCCTGGTTCTTCACTCATAACTCTATTCTTCGGATTCCCACATGCTTTGGTCACCCATTCCTTACTCTTATCGAATATAAGATCCATTATATCCTGAATATTTGAATTTTGTCGTGCACAAATTTTGGCTGCTTCGACCGGAAAATGAGCGTGGTCATCGTTTGATGACGAGATGGGTTTGATGAGGTGGCAATGATGGAATTTGGCTTTTAGAACACTCCAAAGGACAAGCGATCTCTTTGACTTATGAAACGTTTTTGCCATCACTTAACAACTTCTTCCGATCCGCTCATTGAGCAGCCTCCCTTACTGAGAAGAAAAGAATTCCTCTTGCTCATCTCCCATGAATTGCGCAACCATGGTGATGAAACCTATTCTCTTTGATCGAGACCTGAGTACTGACCATGTCTCTTGTCGAGTGATGTCCCCATTAGTAAACAATCGTATATCCATAATCCGTTCAGTTTGAAGGGACGAAGCTAACCCGTATGCAGGTATCTCGAGACAGTGTTGATACTCAATATCGGTCCTTTCATCAAGAGTGTCAAAGATCAAAGTGCTATTAGGGCAACTCAGTTAAGCAGCAACACCTCCGGCCCCATCAGCTAGACACACAATATCCCCTTCTATTCCTCTCTTGAAACCCATTATGAGGGCGAACAGAATACACTTTCAAGACTTTACATACAGCCGTAGTGACGATCTTGATCGGTCTTGCTATGTAGGCGTAGTTTAGCACTGTGTTGGTCGTTGCGCCGATGCTTGCAAAATACAGTTGATCTTCCGTGTCTTCGCCTCTTCTCTTCGAACCTGTCCATATCTTCATGTGTGAAAACCCTTCACTTGACAAAACTGTCGCTGATATATAAACAAGAGGGCGAGTCGCGTCAGGAGCAAAATCCACGGTATCTGATACAAAATATTGTATTAGTGATACTGTACGAAAGTGTGTAACATTAATACTATCGTTCATTTCAAGATACGCAGTACAACCAAAGTTCTGACCAATCTGATGAACATAAGAAGTGCCTATGGTCTTAACAACAACGCGAATTTCATCTAAAATTAGGAGTACAGACGAGATGCGGATAAACTTGAACGATCGCATGAGACCCTGACTTTCACCGAGCTCAATGAGTCTAGCGAGCTTTCCAAGCTGGCCAGCACTTTCATTCTCATTACCCGGCACAGGTCGTGAACCGAACTCAAAAGGGCCAAGTACACGCGTGTCAGCTTTGGTACAGTAATCGATATTTTGACCAGCTGTACCTTTAGCGACTTCGAGGTGCGCCGTCGGAATTTGAATGAGCTTCTTGACCCCACCAAGACGCAGCCGCGTGCTAAGGATGAAATAACCCTGAATGTGCGATTAGATGTTGCGATTAGATGTTGGCGTGTTCTCAAGTTGACCAACAAAGAATCTAACTAATTTCTGATCCTTAATCTTACACATAGTCAAACGTTCCTTTTGATTGGCTAAGTAATACGGCTCACTGTCCACTTAACAAAAACTATCGTCAAATGCAAATGCACACGCCACTTGGTTCCTCGAGGCTGGCCGGTTCCCTTAGACATCACACTAAAGTGTCCATCCCGGCCAGTTGGGGCCGAGGTAATACTGTACTCGGGCCCTTATCGGTGGACAGCGGAGCAACAAATGAGCGGAGAGTAAATAAAGTTTTATTTGCCAGACATGTTCAAACAAGATGAAAAGATTAAAAGCGTTTGTGAACAGAGTTATGTTCACCTGTTATGTGAGCCTGAAAGAGTCAAGATATGAGCCACAATACCCTATCTCCCCACTGGCAAGAGATACTCCTATTCAGTTCAGATTCATGTCAAGTGAAAACAGCTTTATTGACATTCGGAGCTCCCTGTTAGAATGTAAGGTGAAGGTTTTCAAAGAAGATGGTACACCAGCCTTATGAATTTTTTCAAATCCCTCAGTTTCTCCCGCCTGGTCTTAAAATAGACCTGCGACTTACTCCTTCACAATCAAGTTTTGTTCTTAGAAAACTTGCAGCCGATTCACCGAATGCAGAGATTCAGATCACCGAATGTATCCTATGGGTGAACAAAAGTAGCTGTTTTACCCAGTTTGGCCCTTGGAATTGAACGGTTGAGGAGGGAAAACAGCATGAAGTTTCAGATGAATCGTAGCATGGCAATGGCTAGAAATATTCCTAGTGGAACACTAACTTTTAGTGAGTCTGATTTGACACCATCCTCTGCCTTACCTTCAAAATTGGCCTTATTGTTTGGCCTTATTAATGGTTTGCGTAGCTTGAACTTGACAGTAAATGGGTTACCACAGTGTTCTCTTCAGTTCACCGACAGCAAGCAGTACAGACTTCTCTATGAAATGAGCATGAAAGCCTTATCCCTAGACGAAGGTGGCCTAGAAAGTATAAGTTATGAACGTTGGCTGAAAAATCGTTCTTTATGTATATTTGATCTTTCCGGTAGCCCTGCATTCAGCTTAGCGTGGCCAGGCCAGATACGAGTGGATCTAAGTTTTACTGAAGGTTTACCTGCCTCGACAACTCTCATAGTTATAGGATACTACGATAGCATCTTGGAAATTTTCCCAGAAGGACAGCCCTTTTCAAGTCTTGAAACATTAACACGCAGCAAATACTAGATGTTATTAGTCAAAATCCTAGAGCTAAGAATTGTGATGTCTACTGTATTCCCTCGGATTACCTGGCAGACTTGGAAATCAAGAAATTTCCAACACTTACTTGTGTCAACACCCTTGCCTCTTACGAAACTAACCAGATGGGTCATTGGTTGGGAATTTGGCTTGAGAACAACAAACAGATACAGATACTGCACTTTTGGTAGAGATTATAGAGAGTTTGATTTCCTAAGTAGTTTTTGTAAAATCCTGTGGATTATATGTTATTTTATTCTTTACTTTTCGACTTTATGGTTGGACATTTCAGGAAAGTGTTAATATTTTTTCTGATTATCATATTGTAAATGATTATTTATGTGAACAAATTGTAACGCGTCTTTTCCATGTACCATTCTCTCCCTTACGTGCTCTTGTAACTGAAAAAGATACTGTGCAAATGTATTATTAACTGTATTTATGAAAAATAAAACCTACCCAAGATCTATGAATTAATTCCATAGGAACCAGAACAAAGGAAAATCACCATAGACATAGAGAGTAAAGATGTCTTTGAGGAAAGCAGAAAAATGTGGTGGAGCTTGATGATGTGGTAATTTTCTGGTAAAAAAAAAAAAAAAAAGACTGTACGGTTGAGTGGAGAGAAAATGGATAAAATCCATAAGAAATGAAAATTGGACAAGGTAAAACCTTTTTTACGTGTCGTTTCACCTCTTCTGACAAACTTGATCTTCTTAGATAAAGATCAGGTGTCGATACCTTTGCAGGTCTAGCTCTATGACACTAGCGAGGACGGTAGGTGAAGAAAGGAAAAATTTCTCAAGAAGAAGAATTCGACCAGTTGTTAGCGTCAGAGATTTCGCAGTGTAAGAGTCCACATTAGTGGAACAATTAGTGTTTGTATAAATGTGTTAGCCCTTAAAAGGGATGTTGGGTTTTTTGTAGAGGGGGAGGGGAGGGATGCTGTCTAGGACCCTAGTCCACGACAGACCAGGGCTTCGTGATGAGGTAGATCCGTCCACCTCGCCTTGACAGCTCCTTTGGAGAAGCGGGTCATCTTGCGTTACTTCCTTGACGTCCATGTTAACGCCTTTACACGTGAAGCGTGCCGACCGGGATCCCACTGACCACTGGATGGTTCTGTCGAACCATGGTTCTCCTTCCCCTCTTCGATCTGCAAATGATGGCAACCTCGTCCCTCCAACGGTTGATTTTCTTCATTTTAATAGACATCTCTAATGAAGTTTTTTGGAACGCTTCAGTGCACAGACTGATCTTTTCTAAACCAGTCAACCTTACCAGGGCTTCGTGATGAGATAGATCCGTCCACCTCGCCTTGACAGCTCCTTTGGAAGAAGCGGGTCATCTTGCGTTACTTCCTTGACGTCCATGTTAACGCCTTTACACGTGAAGCGTGCCGACCGGGATCCCACTGACCACTGGATGGTTCTGTCGAACCATGGTAGCCAGTAGGTTCTCCTTCCCCTCTTCGATCTGCAAATGATGGCAACCTCGTCCCTCCAACGGTTGATTTTCTTCATTTTAATAGACATCTCTAATGAAGTTTTTTGGAACGCTTCAGTGCACAGACTGATCTTTTCTAAACCAGGCAACCTTTATACCCCATGGGGCTAGTGCACAACTATTACCCCCCGTTAACAAATCGCGGAGTTTCTTATAAGATAGGTGGAGTCAAACCCTCTGCTCTTTCCAGTTTCCGCGCCGTGCGACTGGAGATGCTGTCACGGGAAAAACGACGTTCTGTCTGTTTTTTTTGGTTTACCGGCTGAACTACAATTTTCTATTAACGGCTTACACTCTTATTGCACAGAAAAAAAATAAACACTGGGTAAATACAAAATTAACTATTTTCATTTATCCTAGGAACTAATGTAGATTTTTCAATTCGGCTACTGGGACAAGACGGGCCCAAAAAATGCCCAAGGTCGTTTAAATGTTTTCTGACCGACTCAAGATTTGTATGGTGAGAACCATACCCTCCTGGGTATTCATACACAAAAAGTCGTGACCGACCTGTGTCTGAAATATACACAAGATGGCGAGTCGCGTCAAAACCAAAATCCACGGTGTAGATATATGCTTGGTGATTTCTTCGCCCACCAAGCCCAACCAAGGGAACTCTCCTTCCTGACGTTGTTGTCATCCTTCTGCTACCTCCATCCACCTTGGCTTCTTTCTGGTTTAGCCACTCTTTTGCTCCTTGAAAATACTCCTCCAATACCTCGTATATTTCTGTAGTGCTGATCAAAGCCATGTTATTTTTTCAACAAAAAAACCTTTTTGTAGCTTCAATACGATGACTGATATTTTCTAACGGATTCTCTAGCATTATATACTCGATCCCTCCGCCAGACCCTCTACTCTCTGACAAAAAAAAATTCTGTTTCTAACCGCCTTTCACGCATCTGTTCTGCCTATCAACACAAAACAAGAGCTAAAAGCTCATATGACCTTTGTAAGGCTAGGTCTAAAGATGAAAGTAAGACTTTGCCGGATCGCGGGTTTACAATGGTTGATAATATACAGTTTTATTAGTTGTTAACAAAAGATCACTTATTTATATAACACCATATTTTACAGGGAAATCGGGCAATTTTCCTCCAGGGAAACTGAGCAATTGGGCGCTCTTTACTGTAGCTTTCCTGAACATGACCCTTCTTCCTGGACCATACTCGCGACGGGCCAATGCCTTGACCAGCTGTCCACTTTGTGAGCCTACCAAGACAGCCAAGATAGCCTTCTCCATTTCAAAATAAATATGCTGAAATGATTCGGCACGAAAGCAGGACAGCAAGTCGGTGTAATCATTTGCCAGACTTTGGCTATTGAAAGTAAAGTTGGTTGTCTTCAGGTGCGAATGTACGGCTTTAAATAAGGCCGTACAATTCGTACATTTTGATTTGAGCCAGCATCGTTCTGGCCATTGTCCCTTTTTGACCAGACATCTGATACCCAGCCGTTCTCTAACTTTTAGCCAAACGGTAAAAAGCATCAAATCCAGCAAGGTGTCCTCCATGCTAAGGTCGTCCACCGCCATTTCAAAATTGACGTAGCTCTCCAGACCGTATAACTCCGCATGGTATCCTGGTGGGACTTCACGTCTCATCCTGTGTATTTCGTTGGTTTGCCAGTATAGACGTCTTGACTGAGGATGGAGCCAGATTCCAGCCGTCCTATAATCTAAAAATTGCGCAAAGCTCCGATCCTCGAATATCTCGGTAAGCAAGTCTGTCGTCGGTCTGACGAGTGATACATCAGTACACTCTACGCGTCTAGCGTAGCTGTACGGATCCATCCTGAATCCTAGAGATACTGGTAGCTGTGTAGTTTGGCCAGGGCTGTACAGATGTCGCGGACGGAAGTATCGAATCTCTTGAACGAGGTTCCATAGCGATGGTTCCTCCAGAATGGGTGCAAAGTATTCAATCTGTGACACCATTCTTTCACCTACATTCCTAGGTGGATGAATGAGAATAAATTTCCCCGAGCGGAGTTGGTACCCTGTTGCCCTGTCGATACTCTCCCACAACATATCAACTTTGCAAGGAATATCCATATTTTAACAAAAATGGAAATAACGTTTTTTCAGTGTACAAAATCTTTCTACAGCTTTAGTACAAGACTGATATTTTTTAAACGGATTCTCTGGCATTATATAAGACTTCATTCTTCCACCCTCCTCTACGCTCCGCTCTCCGACAAATTCATCAGCCAGCGTCTCTTCCAAAAAAATTTCTCGGCCTTTCCGAAAAATAAAAACGATCTGGTTCCAGATTTGGAGATGACACCTGCTAACAACCTTCAGTTGGAAACAAGCAATTAATTAGCTTCCCACACTGGAAGATTATCCAGCCCCTTTTCTCCAGATGCCTTTCAACCCCAATGGTGATAATTAACCACAACGAACACCTGCGTGTCAATAAAAAACTCAGGCCGTGTAGGGGAAAAGCCGGGGAAAAATGCGCTTGGGTATGGGAGCCTAGATGAAAAAAGCGTTGTGAGGAAGGTCTTACGGGAAAACGGTGAGGACCACATATTAGACAGCTACTAACAAATTCCGTAGGCAGGAACTTGTCCAACTCTTCTACTGCAATGTCAAACTCTCTGGCAGATTCCGAGAGGATCCCTGGATAAGATTCTGTCGATGGGCCTTGTTCTGGCCACTGAATGTAGAATTCTCGGATTCTGCTTTGTCCGGTGAGACCACTCCCGAACGTTCCGCAATTTGGTGAAACAGGCTCTCATTGCTTCATTGCAGAGTGTCTCTTGTAGTTTTCATCAACCCCAAATACTTTCGGGATTTTTCGCACAGAAGAGTGTGAGATTTGTCCAGTGGAGCGAAAGAGTGTGGTGTCGTGCTTGGATCAGGGTTTTTCTTTAAGAAAATTGTAGGCGATAAGTTGGTTAATCAGGCAATGACATACCAGTCGGTGTACCGTACCCTTAAATCCGGTTTACGGAACATAGGGATAGATGAAGGTGAAACCCCTCACAGCCTCCGTGCAGGAGGGGCTATCACCCTTTCCTCTCTGGGTGCCTTTACTAAAGAAGTGATGTCGGTCGTTGGGTGGCGCTCGACAGACACGGCTGAGTACTACACGGCATGGGATAGGGTTATGTTAGGATCGGGAACCCAGGCTCAGCCCTGCTCAAGCAGGCAGAGTTTGAATGATTCTACCCAACAATACGAGGATCTCGACAACCTGAGTGGCAATCCGAGCTGCCTATTCCATTTTGACATCATATTTGTTGTAAATAAAATAAATAAAAACAAAACAAAAATAAAAAAATAAAATGAAATAAATAACTTAACGAAATCACCAATCAAATCTTTAATCCTATCTCCTTCAACTCCAACAGTTGACTCATCCTTTTCCAAAACATTTCTTTTCTCGTGCTTATTTGAAATTAGATCCGAACTGAGCAGTAAAGATTCTTGCTGACCACGGAGTTTTTCTGGAACATAAACTCTAGAGGTTCTGACTTGTGACGGCGATATTTTTTTTTCTCTTTACCCAGCGATATTGTAATAGCGTCCTGCACTTACTGATGGTTACGCAAAACTTAAAATGATAAATTTGGTTTGAATAGATTGTTCAGAGGAAGGGGTAGGTAGTGTCTTATTATTTTACGAATTCTAATTTACTGAGGTTCCATCTCTATATTCGTTCCGACGCAATGTTGGCGTTACAATTCCGTTATATCTCCTAGCTTGATTAGAACGAACCTCGTGAAAATTGCCGCTGTGACAACTAGGATAAATGTGAAACCTGTCGAGTAAAAGGTTGAGTAGAATGAGCTGAATTCCCGTCGATAATAATTGAGGCGTTCGCTTTCGCTCGAAATCATGGGCAAATCATTATTTATAGCGTCCTGTAGTTCTGCGTGTTTTAGGTTTGTGTTTGTTTTGTTTATCCTCTCAAAGGTTGCCTTTGCATTTCCGTCTTCGACGGGCTGAAGTTTGAAGTTTTTAGACAGATTTAATTTGGGTATCGATTTAACTCCCGTCGAAAAGTTTCTCACCTTTTTCGGGTTTTTCCCTGGTGTTTCTTGTAATCCAAAATAAATATCAGTAATGCATGACGATCTTTTCCGCGAATAAATTGGAAAGCTTGCTTCGCATACGAGATTTCCAAATTGAATGCATTTCTCAATGACGCCTGGCGGCACGAGTGCATAGTTCTGCCGGCCATTATCTACCAAAATATTGTTACTTCTGGTTTGATTACAAGTCGTGGAGTTGAATTTCCCACTGCGACTGGGAAACTTGAGACTTGGGTCAACTAAAGGGATGGCTAAAGCTGAATATAGCTGGCCGTCTTATGTCTATTAACTGCGTTCGTAAACACGTGTAAAAATAGTGGACTGATCCACGAATACATCGATGGGGAGATGGAGACCAAACGGGATTTCATGCTGAATTTCTCCCGAAAGAGCTAACAAAGCATGGGGCTCTAACATGTCATTACTCAGCTGCCCATTTCTCATGCTAAAACGAGCATTTTCCATTCTAATCAAATCTGATGACAGATTGATTAAAGACGCCGCACATTGTCTAATGACGTCATTACTGTGGCAAAATATTCATAATATTTCGACGAAGACATTTCGATTTTCTTCATTGTTTGAACTAATTCATTTACACGAACGGACAACACACCTAGCTGCTCTGCGTCAGTAGCTGATATGCTTGTCAAAATCTTTTGGTAATGTAAAGTGTGCCTCGTAACCCTTTGCTTTGAAGGGTGGAGATAGAGCCTTTGAAGCTATTCATATCCTTTTCCGTTGTTAGTCCGAACAAGGTCCGTACCAGACTGCCAACCCCGGGCAGGATTCCCCTATTCCTTCTTTTCTCACGTAAACCTCAGTTCTAGAATGCCCAAAGAACACATCGCGGATTCTAGAAATGGAACTCAAGATTTTCTCACACTCATGATCATATAACCTAAATAATGTGACGGTTTGCAACATCAGCGGATGACTGAGAGTCTTTGTGGACTGCCATCTATTAGATATGACATTTGCTTTCAGATAAGTGGCTACATTGCCTTGTAAAACCTTCGTAGCGTCTCTTAATTCAGTTACTTGCCTTGCAAGTGCTACATAAGGAGCGTCATCCAGACGTAGGAAAAATTTCCAACTGTGTGTACATAGAAAAAAGATGGCCCTTGTGGTCATACAATAGTCCATTTGCTATCTTAAAATCAGTAGCCGTAGTTGCCGAAGAACTTGAAAACGACAGACAAAAGGGAACGAACTTTCATATCTGAAAAAATTACTAAGTTAAAACATGTTCATTACTAATTTTGAACATGCGAGGTATGTTTTCTCTCTTTCGCAAAATCAATATTCTACCTTTCCGAAGTGGGCACGTCTCGAAGGCTAAGTACTGATTTTATGTATTTTTAAGAGTAAGAAAACTAGAGAACGGTCGTAATGGAAAATTTAACAATTCTCGGTCGTTTTCAAATATAAATATGCCCGTAATTGTCGACGATTACTGCAGACGTTTGCGGCTCCTAAAACTTGCTGCCTAAGTACTATCACCTAATTTCGCGATTTCTGACATATTGTCGCGTAGTATTTTAGCGCAATGAGGAGCTAATTTTTCATTTTCATCCCGGCTATTTACTAAAACTCGGTTTTGCTGTTTAAAACTTGTAACCATATTTTACATTCGTCTCCCGTCCCGATTTAGTTTCATAAACTCTTGGGGGGTCACTTAAGTGCTCTGGGTCTGTGCTGTCTGCTTGCCTGATCTTCGTCTGATTCTACGTCAGTATTTCTTTGTTTGCTAGGTAGTGTAGCTCCGTCAAATTGCCGGAGTCTTTTTGCATCCTGCTCCTTCCTTTTGAGCATCAGCTTTTTCATTAAATGAAACCAGTGCTTGCCCGAGGGACTACGACACCAAGGTTTGTTACTTTTGTGACTGGCACTGTTGCTGGTGTATCCTCAAAAACGCTGTTGGATACGTTGCTGCTGTGTTTTCCGCAGATAGACCCTGCTCTACTCTTGAGCCCTTGGGTTTCTGTCATCAGAACACGGTCTTTGCCTCTTTGCCAGCGGTCATATGATAAGCGTGTCCGGAGTACTTAGGCGGGTTCTTACCCTTGGATGTGTTCCGACCCTTGCCTATCAAACCAGCATAAATCTACAGTATGGCTTTATTCATATACAACTTGCGAGCCGATCTTTCTATAGACTCTTTTCCTTGTTGTACCAGGGACACCATATTGACTTGGACTCCATGAGGAGGTAAATTTCTCGCTGTTCCACTTCTGATACGGTCGCGAGAATCTTTTCAGCTCCAGCTAAAGTGACCCCGCTCCCAAGCTCCACCAGGATATACTGCCCTCGAGTTGGCATGTTCGCTACTATCCTTTCTACTGTGAGCTTCTGAGTCCTGTCTGCTATTCCCTAGCCAACCTTATCGACCGCATAGCGCTCCCAATTCGCCATTTCTTTCTCACCTGATAAGTGGCGCGAATAATACAGTAGCCCTGCATAAGCGAGATGGGGGTAATTCTCCGTCGTCCGAAGGTTTTTGTTCGGTTTTTTGCCCGCTTTCGCATCAACCCCTTTTTTGCCATTGAGTCAGGGCTTAATGCTCTTTTCTTCTTCGAAGGCTTAAAATCTGCCTCGTCCGAAGAAGAATCCGCTCTCATAACAGACTTCTAAAAAAAGAAAAAGTCGGTCGGTGAAATAAGCTAACAATCCTTTACTGATACTGCTAAGAACAGAAAGTTATTTACGCTTTTATTTAATTATAGACAAATGTAAAAGAACTTATTGATCGAGCTTCACGGTTCGTTGGTTCCGGCAAATGGAAATGAAAATTTTCGGCCGAAGGGAAGTCTGGACGTGGAAGGAGAAATACGCTACAAATGAAAGAAGAAGAATGTATAGCATCCAGGTTAAGCTTACCTGTTTTTTGGCTGTGTTTGTTCTCGTCGTCATTGCCCGATGCCTCGTCGCCAGTTGTTCCGTTGGCTACACCACCAGCACCAACTGCATTGCAAAAGACCTAGAGAAAATAGTATATAATTACTACAAGATTTACAAAATAGGGGGTGGGGGGATTCAGTAAAATTCTTATTTTGTAAACACCTCCCCGTGACTTGCTTCTCTTCTGTTTGACTGTACACAGGTTAACAATATCTTTTATCGAAAAAGACGCAGATGAGTCCTAATGTCATAGTGGATACAGAAAGATCAGGCGGATGGACTAAACATATGGCCATATAACACAATTTACACGATGGTGGATCATGACAAAAGAGTACGGGAATAGTTGTCGTAACACAAAGGATTGCAATTCACCTACTACTCTTTCTTAATCCAAACAGCAAGTCGATCTGCTACAGCGAAGTTAAAATATTCAGGAGTTGAGAGTTGAAACTTATATTTTCGAGTTTGTCACGGATAAATCCGTCGGAAACTTCTTCACCGTAGCACGTCTTTAGAGCGTCTACGATCTCTAAAACTTCTTCAGCATAAAGAAGAAAGTGTTCAAAACACGGGTCTAGAAAGCTAAACTCCAGGCGAGGTTGGGTCAGAATCCCACACCACCTCTATTGTTCTAGGGTGCTGCTATGTAGCCGTTCTCCACTTCGACGTTTAAGAGTTCCGAAGCGCAGAATTTGCTTAAATTCGTTTCAACTTGTTCACACTCTTCCATCTTGTGCTCCCCCAAAAGCCCAATATTAAATATTCCGAGTTTCATCTGTACCTTTTCATTCTCGACCTCTGATTTCGCTGTCACAATACATACCCCTGTCACTCACGCCAACTTTCTCTTTTCGCTGATGCCTTATGTCATGAATTCTGTTGATAATATCCCGCGCAGTCTCAATAAAATGTAGAGGGGCTTCTTCTCTAACATAACGGGAGTCTATGCCAGGTATTACAGAACCGGTATCATCCAGCGCAAATACATGGTAGGCAAACATTTTGTGCTTAGGTGTTAAATCGAGGCACTTTTTTTTACAAATCATTTAGCTTTGAAATGGAGATATTCTGTGTCTGCAATCATTATTTCACTCGCAAAAAACATCTTTTGAACTGATTTGAACCTGTCGTCTGGTTTAGCGAATTCAAGACGAATTACTTTGTTACAAGCGTCGTTCTGCACAAAACGTGTTTGAACAATGGGGATAAAAATATGATTTTTTACGTCCCTCCACATCAACAAGTCTACTCATGGAGCAAATGCACGAAAAACGGTATTTTGGTTTGCAAGACAAAGCGTCTATGTCTGCGCTGCTAAGTAACAAGTTTGCCAGGGGTATGCTTAATTTTGTGTCGTTCGAAGTGGCGCTGCACAATCGTAAGCCGATTCGGCATAAACATTCACGGAAATACCATTTTTGTGTTCAAACCTGTCAGTCTGAAAAATTTAAACTGGAAATTGGATACCGGTAGAAAGTAGAAAAAAAATAGTTTTGAAGAAAATGGAGACTATCGCAAAAACGGAATGATATCAAAGCAGACGCTTTATAAGAAGCAGAATTCATCTTTGTTACGGAGATTATGAATTGCCTTTTTTGTGTGCTTGGGTGTTGTGGCATTGTGGGAGCGAAGCATATTACGACTGTCCTTCCAACAAGTGTTGGTGAATTTGAACTTGAATTTGCTGTGATTCCCTCATTGTAGCCACGCGAGCAATTATACGAAGTACATGAGGGCGAACATGATCGATAAATGTTATCAAATCAAGAAAGATGGGTGCTTGCTCTGTGTGGTACTGACTGTGTTGTAGTGGAGGGTTTGAGGTCGCTGTTGATCATGCTTGCATTGAAAGGATTCCCCGGTTGGACCAGGTACCTCCCTTAATTTGTTGTTTTTTTCTAGAATCGTAGAAAATAATATTAAAAGAACTCACGTTTTACTCGCTCTCCGTCAAACGAATCCGGTAACACAGCTATTCAGTGTCCTATTGTCAGAGTGGATACAGAAAGAGCAGGCGGATGGAGTAAACCATATGGCCATATAACACAATTGACACGATGGTGGATCATGACAAAAGAGTACGGGAATAGTTATCGTAACACAAAGGATTGCAATTCACCTACTACTCTTTCTTAATCCAAACAGTCAATATTCTACAGTCAATCAAATCAATATTCTACCTTTCCGAAGTGGGCACGTCTCGAAAGGCTAAGTACTGATTTTATTTATTTTTAAGAGTAAGAAAATTAGAGAACGGTCGTAATGGAAAATTTCACAATTGTCGGTCGTTTTCAAATATAAATATGCCCGTAATTGTCGATGATTACTGCAGACGTTTGCGGCTCCTACAACATGCTGCGTAAGTACTATCACCTAATTTCGCGATTTCTGACACATTGTCGCGTAGTATTTTAGCGCAATGAGGATCTAATTTTTCATTTTCATCCCGGCTATTTACTAAAACTTTTCGTCTGGTATTTATCCAGAGCTTTACCCCCTAGCCCTGTGAAAGGCTTGGTCTTCAAATCTTTGGCCAGTTTGTCTATTTCATCCAGTTCTCCTGCCCAGGGTACTTTGATATGCGCGATGTAGTCTAGGACTGCTTGAGTACACAGGGCAGCGAACTGGAGGGTAGATACATGGAAGCCACTGTACAATAAGGCCATTTGCTCGTAAAATACCCAAGTAAGATCTGTCAAGTCTGGGAACTTCCTCATATCGTCTACTCCGATAAGATCATAATAGTCTCTCATCCTATCGCCCTCCAAGTTGCATTAGAACAAGGTTTGTTGTCAGCTCATCTTTGGAAGGAGGTGATATATTGGCGGACGCACATAGCGCCTCCAGTCGACGATGCAATTGGGTGTTCAAATCCTTCGGGTCAGACCAGCAAGTTCCCTACAGAGTTGCTCCTAATATTTATTTATTTCATTAAACTAAGGACCAACTAGGGCCACACAAACACATACAAAAAACAACAACAACAACATATTAAACAGTAACAAAATAAGAGGGAAAAACACAACAACAAAAAAGGTGCTTGAACATCAAGTTTGTTGTGTATAAATCTCACCAGACCAAGTCCGCCAAAAGTGGCAGAGATAGCCGAAAAAGCGGCCCCGAAAGCACCCGGAGGAGCGGATTGTCCGAAGCAAGTATCCTTGTCTGGATTGAAAGAGATGATCTCCTACGGAGTTCAGGAAAAGAAGGGAGGCCACCACCAACAAACATTCCGGAAGCACTTCAGTTAAGGGAAAGACCGAGAAGCCACCGAAAAGAATTGTTATACAGAACCCGAAGAGAGTTCTCACACTTAACAGATACAGATTGCACAAAAGCAAGACCGTACAACGGGGTGCAATAAGCTCTGAAAAGAAAACACCTCACGGCAGGGTCGCATTTCCTGAACTTACGAATAAGTAAGTTAGCCCTGCAGCACAGCGAACGTGAAAGTGCTTTAACATGGAGCTCGTCACTCAGAGAGGGAGCAACCGTGAATCCAAGATATTTGTAGGACTCAACGAAAGACAGCGACACTCCAGAAAGCAATGCCATAGGGATGTGTTTCAGAGGGGTCCCGCGAGGAATTAACGCCATACACTGGGTCTTGGCCGTGAAAAACACGATATCATTAGCTGACGCAAACTCATCACAAATTGAAAGTAGATGGTTTAGTGCAGACACTGTAGGAGCTAAAATAACCAGGTCATCAGCATAACTCAGGTTATTAAAGCAAACACCACCAATGAAACAACCAACCTTAGTTTGTGCCAAACGCAGGTTGAGATCATCCACATAAAGGTTATACAGCAACGGAGAGAGGACCCCACCTTTCCGTACACCATTCAGAACAGGGAATGGCATGCTGAAATAACCACTCCATTTTATTCTGAAACGCTGTACATCAAACCAATGTTCAAGAGTTCCAATGACACGACGGTCAACTCCCTTTGTGTCCATTTTATCCAGGAGCTTCTCAAGGTTCACTCTGTCGAAAGCTGCCTTTGCGTCAATGAAGCACGCAATCACAGGACTTGAAAAAAGCCAGAAATACTGCACGACAGATTTGAGAATGAACACACAAAACTCCGTCGAAGACCCTTCTTTGAACCCAAATTGACAATGCGACGAATTGATCTGGGGTGAAATCAAAGAATAGACATTTTTCGAAAATTTTCGAAATAACAGCCGCCAGAGCAATCGGTCTGTAATTACTTAACGATGTCATGTCTCCGGCATTCGACTTCGGAATTGGAACCAGGCACACCTCAGTAAGGGAATCTGGGACGTAGCTGTGGTTAAGGAACCCATTGAACAGCAGTGTCAACAGACAAATCAGGGTCGGACCACCATGCTTAACATGATTAGTCGTCACCCCATCAAGGCCACCGGACTTACTGCCTGAAAGCCCAGACAACGACCGAGCCACAGACTCTGCCGTAATCAGCTGCTTAACAGGATCAGTCCATGGTTTGGAAAAGGACCTTGCACTCGCTGCTTTAGGATCAGAAGCAACTGACGAGAAAACAGCGCTATAGTGACCCCGCCATAGCTCCGCTATATCTTTGGGCCCAGTCGCTGAACCAACTCTATCAGACATTTTCTGAGGACCAGCATTTTTAGATCTTGCAACTTTTTGCCAAAAATCACGGAAATTGAGTGAACTAAAACTGCTGGCCAGAGCCGAAGTTCTCAGACTCTCTGTATTCTTTTTGCACCACCGAAGGGCACTCCGGAACCTCCCATGAAGAATTCTCCTCGCAGAATCAAACTAAGTTACATCACTAAGTGCTGAACTTCTTTTTCACCAATATGACAAAATTTGATGAAAGTGAGATGCATTTTCCAGATACCACGACCAGATATCACGGTCGGACCGTGATATCTGAATATCGGTTACCACGGTAACTGGCCAGTTACCACGACAACCGCAAAAATGTCTTTTGACCGTGGTATCAGATACCACGATAACTACAAAAACGACTTTAGACCGTATATCAGATACCATGGTAACAGCAAAAACGCAACTATGGTCTTCAAAGCGTTTTTCTGCACAAAACCTGTGAACAATGTGGACAAAAATATGATTTTCTACGTCCCTCCACACCAACAAGTCTACTCATGGAGCAAATGCATGAAAAATAGTATTTTTGTTTGCCAGACAAAGCGTTTATTTTTGCGCTGCTAAGGAACAAGTTTGCTATGGGTATGCTTAATTTTGTGTCGTTTGAAGTGGCGCTGCATAATCGTAAGCCGATTCTGCATAGACATTCACGGAAATACCATTTTGGTGTTCAAACCTGTCAATTTGAAACATTTAAACTGGAAATTGGATACCGGTAAGGTCAAAAAGTAGAAAAAAAGTTTTGAATAAAATGGAGACAATCGCAAAAACGGAATGAAATCAAAGCAGACGCTGTATAAGAAGCAGAATTCATCCTTGTTCCGGGGATTACGAATTGCTTTTTTTTGTGTGCTTGGGTGTTGTGTCGCGGTGGGAGCGAGTATATCGCGGTGGAATTGTCCAAACCTCGCAAATACAAAATAGTAAATTGTTCAGGAGAAGGAAAAAGCTGATTTGGGGCCGTCTGAAAATCAACGACTCCCTACTCCTGCAAACCTCGTAAAAACATATCAAACCTCGTAAAAACAGTGTCTGAGTGACCGATAGAATTGCAAACCTCGTAAATACGCTAGAATTGCGTACAAACCTCGTAAATACGCTAGAATTGCATAGAATTGCAAACCTCGTATATATGCGTAGGTGGTTAGTTTTTCAGAGATTTGACGACGAAGAAAATTATATAAAAATACAAGGTTTGCACCATTCGATCCGCCATGAAAAATTACATCGGACAGTATAAGAACCTAAGAATCGTAAAAAAGTGTATTTACGAGGTTTGGACAATTCCACCGCGATATATCCCACCTTTTTTCTAAGAAGTTTCAAAGTGGAAAGCCTGCCAACAGGAAAGACTGTCTTTCCGGCAAGTGACAATGACCAACCCGACCCCTCCTCAACGAACTCATCCAGCCTTAAGGCTGGATGGCTTTAACAAATCATCAGCATTATGTTGTAGATGGTAATGCGTGTTCAAGTTCTAAGACATTACCTTCCCGTCCCATGAAGATTTGTTGGCGAACTTGAATTCACTGTCATACCTTCCTTGTAGCCAAGCGAGCAATCAAGAAAGCTTGCATCGAAAGGATTCCCCGGTTGGAACAAGTTACTCCCTTAAGATCCCATCATGATAGTCTCGAACCTAAAAACAAGACATACACTCATGAGAGAGGGTAAGAGCCATGTTGTAGCAACAACAATTTGTTGGTCTTTAGTTTGTAATTTTCTTCAGATCAAAAATAGGTCATTTATACATTACAAAAATCCTACATGTTTGAAAATTGATGTTTCCCCATTAGGATTCGCTCCTCCGCCCTTCGTCTTCGGGGATAGGACGGTACCTTGAGTCTGATTCTCGCGTCAAGTGGTTAATTTGTTTCTCCACTCGGGTTGAGCAAGATTGGGGGTGTTGGCAAGTCGTGTTGTTGTGCATTTTGATCACAAATCATTCGGGAATAGAATTCTTCGGTCGTGGGTAACTTCTTATTTTTCCTCATTTCTGATCTCATCGTCACAATCGTTGTCATCATCATCGGACGAGGAAGGTGGTTGCTACTGCTGCAATGGAGGTTGTGGCGTTGTCGAGAGCGGATGAGGAAATCTCCGTTATGACTAAAGGTGAATCCGTTTTTTTTCAAATAACTATTCCATCATACCAGGATCGTCCACTTCTAAAGCAACAACGCGCGATGACTTTGCCTCTCTTATAGCAGAGACAACAATGCGGCTATGGTCTGCAGGTGTTATTAAGGTCGTCAGCTGTTTCACCGCTTTCTGGTGCCTTTCTTTTTTCTTTGATGATGGATTCTTCCTCTTGGTTATGGTTGCAGCTGTAGTGGCTGTGTTGGGAATGACAGGTGCTCCACAACTTGATTTGGCGTATTCTCAGAACTGATAGGTTGGTGTACCAGTTGGTTTGCCCTCTTTCCAACCGTCGTGGTAGGTCCACGTGTTCACGCTCCTCCTCTAGCCATTGACCTTCCCCGAGCCTTCCCTGTGCTTGGCCCACCTCTGGATGTAGGGCTGTCGCGGAAAGCTGTACCCTCCCACTTCTGTGGGTGTTTCTGTTGGTCCTCCACAGATCCCCCGAGGAATCCCCCGTAATCCCCTCAGCTCCCCAGCGTTTCCTGGCGGTTGATGGCTCGAGGCCACGGCGGCTGCCTTCGGCAACCGGTTGCATGAACCTGAGGGGAGTCGGCTCCTGATGGTTCAACTTGTCCATTAGGCTCGGATTTGCATTCAGTTGGTAGTGACGTTGACGATGATGGATGTGAGAAACCACCGGATTGTTCAAGAGGTCTAGGTTCGAACAGCCTTCGGATCCAATTGTGGCTCCAGTTAAGAAATACTGTTGGGTGACCGAATTTCAGTCTGATGAGTATGATGTAAACCATGTTGGTTTGATCCATATAACGCGTAAGGGGTTTGTAGATTGATTCCCTGGTGTGGATTAAGATTCGTCAGTTGTTCGCCGATCTGCTCCCTTAATAAGGATCGTATCCAGGCGGCCATGGCTCCCAGTTGAAGTGTTTGTTGTTCATTTTAACTAAATACCAAACAAAATAACAATCTTTTGCAAGTGTAAAATAGGTCTGCCACGAATTCTCGAAGTCCCTGGAAGTCCCTAAATTAACCTTGGGTCTCTTTTAGTCCCTAAATCAGTTCTCGGGTCCCTTTAGAGTTTTTCCTGACCGAAATTCCAACATTTTAATTGGATATATTAGATCAAGGCAATGGAGCAACAGTGCTAAGTATAGTATACGATTTTGGTTTGTGGGAATAATTGTCAATCTGCTTGCTTGTAAACATAATCCTTAAGGCTCCTAAGGCTACAGCGTTTACTCGCGGGCTGTAGGAGAGTAGTAGCGAAAAGGATTGACATTTGCCTCAGAATTCATCTAGGAATTAGTTTTCCTCTTTTGAGGAAGAGTCAGTTTGATTCGTTGTCTTGCTGTTTTTTCATTCACTTTAACTGACAAATCCGTTAAAGGAAATCAGTGAACAAAAAGCCCTGTAAAAAATAAAATTACATCTTTACATCGGTCAAGCCCTTTACTTTTTAACTTTTACTACAATTATGGTGTGATTTCTCTGGGAGCTTCATAGCGACTCGAACGCTAACTATATCTTTATCACACCAAGCCTAAGGCCTGAGAGGAGACACCGGAAAGAGGGCCAAACGAATAAACGGGTCTGGGTCGACCATGCCTTAGGCTACGGTCTATAGGAGGCGAACCATGGGGGCAAGATAATCCGGGGTCAGTGTGTGCGCGTGGGACAAAGAGGATACTCTAGTAGGACAGAAACAGCGGTAAGGCTAAATAGATAGTATATTAAACGATACACTTACATTGCTGCAGATGGTCAGGCACAATAAATCCAATCACAAACGGGGCACAACAGACTAGGTGGTACACTGGTACGAGATGTTGCCAAGGGACGATGAATGGAAACGAGGTGCAGAGGAAGGGTGGTGTTCACTCAACAACACTGTCTAGGCTGACCGAAAGGGTAGATTGTCTTCACAAGATAATTACCATAAGACTCTAGCTTTTAGACTCATACTCTGAGACTAAGTGCTCTAAGACTATGGTCTTTAGACTTTTGACCGCCCAAAGCTTGGGGGCCTCGAGCTTATATAGGACTCTAGTTATCTTGCTTCCGTTGCCCCTTAACCAGGTATGGTTTTACCATAAAAAATTGCTGAAATAAAATTTGCTGATAGGTCAAGGGGGTCATCAGTATGCTACAAAATATGCTTACGTTAATTAACATGGTAACAGGCGGCAGGTCAAAGAGGTTATCAATATGTTACAAACTATGCTTACGTTAATTAACATGGTAACATGCGGCAAGTCAAAGAGGTTATCAATATGTTACAAGGATGCTTTTGCAACGGCAACAAGTGAATCATACTAGGTCTGCTTTTAAGGGGTGTCGTATCTCGGCAACATTTAACATCCTTACACTTTCTAAATTCTCCCACTATAAACTTCCCAACCTTCTTTACCAACGCCCACGTTGGTACCAAAAACATACTATTTAGCACTTAAATTTCCGATAGTCATAAACAATATGTAACATGATAAAACAATTCCCAAAAGCTGTACGTAACTTAAATTCTAGACACAAAAGATTAAAAATTAACTTTTACATTTCTATATTCCCATTTGCCTTATAGAAAAATATCACGCTTAAAATTTCCCATTTAAAACTAAACAAAATCACAAACTTAACAATTCCCAAAACACGAAAATGCTATCATGATAAACATTGCAAAATATTGATCTAAGCAAAATCGCGGGTATAAAGTTATACACTAAGTTATCTCATTTAAATGCTAGACAAGATCCCATAAAACAAACAAAATCTTAAAACACGAGAAAATTCTATAGAGACTATGATATAGGTTCCCAACAAAACAAGAACTTCGCATATAGTTATCCCAGTGGTCATATAAGCATTTAGAAAGCTAAAAACTGTTCAGCAAAAAGTTAACAGTCTCCCAACTTGGTTTCCCACTAAACAACTTCAAATACAAACAAAAATAATGTCATCTTGAAAGGACTAATAGGCAAAAGGCATTCTTTAGTTTACCTGTTAGTGTCTCAAGAAGGAGGGCCATAGACCCTAGTCCACGACAGACCAGGGCTTTGTCACGAGGTAGATCCGTCCACCTCGCCTTGACAGCTCCTTTGGAAGAAGCGGGTCGTCTTGTGTTACTTCCTTGACGTCCATATTAACGCCTTTACTCGTGAAGGTGTCACCTGTCCCCGTGATTGTCCACTGGATGGTTCTGTCGAACCACGGCAACCAATATGTCCACCTTCCCTTCTTCTTCCATTTGACGACCACCGCAACCTCCTCTTTCCAGCGGTTTATGTGCTTCATTTGAATTGACATGTTCAGTGAAGTTTTTTCTAAAACTTCAGTGCTCGGACTGATATTTTCTATACCAGGCAACCTTTATACCCTATGGGGCTAGTGCACAACTATTACCCCCCGTTAACAAATCACGGAGTTTCTCATAAATATAGGTGGAGTCAAACCCTCTGCTCTTTCCAGCTTCCGCGCCGTGCGTTAGAGATGTTGTCACGGGAAAAGACGTTCTGTCTGTTTTTTGGTTTACCGGCTGAACTACAATTTTCTATTAACGGCTTACACTCTTATTGCACAGAAAAAATAAACAGTAGGTAAATACAAAATTAATTATTTTCAATTATCCTAGTAACTAATGTAGATTTCTCAGTTCGCCTACTGGGACAAGATGGGCACAAAAATGTCCAAGGTCGTTCAAATGTTGTCGGACCGACTCAAGATTTAAATGGTGAGAACCATATCCTCTTGTGTATTCATACCAAAAAGTGTCGTGACCGACCTGTGTCTGATACATACACAAGAGGGCGAGTCGCGTCAAAACCAAAATCAGTTTTATTAGATGTTAACAAAGGATCACTTGTTTATATAATACCCTATTTTACAGGGAAATCGGGCAATTTTCCTCCAGGGAAACTGAGCAGTTGGGCGCTCTTTTCTGTAGCTTTCCGGAACATTACCCTTCTTCCCGGACCATACTCTCGACGTGCCAGTGCCTTGACCAGCTGTCAACTTTGCGAGCCTACCAAGACAGCCAAGATAGCCTTCTCCATTTCAAAATAAATATGCTGAAATGATTCGGCACCAAAGCAGGACAGAAAGTCGGTGTAATCATTTCCCAGTCTTGGGCTATTGAAAGTGAAGTTGGTTGTCTTCACGGCTTTAAATAAGGCCGTACAATTCGTACATTTTTTATTTGAGCCAGCATTGTTCTGGCCATTGTCCCTTTTTGATCAGACATCTTATACCCAGCCGTTCTCTAACTTTTTGACAGACGGTAAACAGCATCAAATCTAGCAAGGTGTCCTCCATGCTAAGGTCGCCCACTGCCATTTCAAAGTGGACGTAGCTCTCCAGACTGTTGACCTGGAATTTTCCGCTGGGCAGAACTACCGAATCGTATAACTCCGCATGGTATCCTGGTGGGACTTCACGTCTCATCCTGTGTATTTCGTTGGTTTGCCAGTATAGACGTCTTGACTGAGGATGGAGCCAGATTCCAGCCGTCCTATATTCTGTAAATTGCGCAAAGCTCCGATCCTCGAATATTTCGGTAAGCAAGTCTGTCGTCGGTCTGACGAGTGATACATCAGCACACTCTACGCGTCTTGCGTAGCTGTATGGATCCATCCTGAATCCTAGAGATACAGGAAGCTGTGTGATTTGGCCATGGCTGTACAGATGTCGTGGACCCCCTTTCAACCTTTCTACTACCGCCCTTACTTACCCACCGCCTTACGTACGCATCGGCACACGCTACCCTAAGCTACGGTGTAAGGTTCCATCTTCAGATCAGACTGTAAGGTCCATCTTCGTTTACAACAGTGGTGGCAGCGGTGGGATATGACGATTTGTAGGGTCCCACTTTTGCATCACCCCACTATATGTCACCATCTGCAAAGCCAATCCTGCAGTAGCCAACCCTTCGAGGATAGGCACATAAGGGCCCACATCCTGAGTGGTCAAGAGCCTAGCCAATTGTGACTCCAAATGGTTAAGCACATAGGGAACAGTGGGGGATCTCCCAAAATATCCTCTGCTAACCAACGACACTACTAGATTCGGGAAAAACTGAGTTACATCCATTGATCAATGTGATGTTGGCAAAATGAGACACCCCCAAGCTGTCTGACCTCTCAGCCCCGTGGCCTGAAACACCCAATTGGTGTCTAACTAACTGAGATCCGGCTTCATGGGCCAGGATAGCACATAGGACTTCACCTCCAGTCAAATGAGATGTGTCGACAGACTCTTCCAGCATCTTGATATGAGAGACCTCTTCCTTGATAGACTTCTGTTGCTTCACAGATAGAGATAGGTATTCTTGAGGTAAAGTGGGGAGATCCAAGCTGAGATTCTTCACGGTGAATTTGCAAGGATTCACTTTGTAGGAGCAGCATCTTATATTGATGTCAGCAAGAAAAGGGGTGGTGACAGGGTCCGAGAATCGGAGTGCAGCGAAGATGAAGTGGTACAAATGCTGGAAGAAAATGTATCTATCTTCTGACCCCCTTTGCAACATCTTGGCCGAGTTGGTGCTTAGTCTGTACCAGGTGGACACTAGAGATGGTGATAAGATGAATGATCCTCTGCTCTCTCCTGGAACTGTGAATCTATGCTCGAATGTTCCTCTCGAAGTCCCAGTGTTGAGGGATAAGAGATCTTCATAACAGCTTCCCGCTCTGGCCTTGATCCTGTCCACTATCATGCCTCTCACTTCTAGGCATGCTCCATTTGCACGTGCCTATGCTTCCAGCTTCGCGAAAACAGTGAGAGCCTTTCCGGCATCTAACCCCTTGATATTAACCAATCTCAAAGAGCTAACTGGATCATCAGTTTTGGCCCCTATGAATAGAGAGAAAGGACCTCTATAGCTCTCCAGTGCCCCCTTAGTCAAGGGGATACTGCCAGCAGGGGTAACCCGAATGCCGTGGCTGATGTCCAGGGAGGGGGTCAATGCTCTGAAGATAATCTGCTCAGTGGGAGAAGGCATGTAAGGACCATATATTCTTTCTGGAAACATGCCATAAGTTGAAGATACAAGAAACAACCTGACTGCCAAAACACAATTAGTCACCAGGTCGTGGTGCCAACAGAATTCCTCATAACGTTCCCAGTTGTCCCCAACCAGTTGCCTCACAAAAGTGTCTTCTATGATCTGGTACCTGGATATCCCGGTTGTCATCGCCTTGAGAACCCTCTGATCTTGGCGTGAAATTCTTTTTCGGAAAGACTCCTGAGTCTTGTCTGTTACTAGTCTTTGACTTATCTTCACTACTGAGGACATTCGGTTGAACTTATTCACCGGCTTACTTATCTGTCCTATCTCTGAGTACTCATAAATAGACGGGCCTCATTCTCAGGAGCTCTGTTGCTAGCTGGCCTTGTATCTCCTCGTCCAACAGATGGATTAGCTCTTTGATCTGCTTGTTTCTCAAATCCGGTGTCGTTCGAAGGTACTTGGACACTTCTTCCTTGATAATATTCTCAGGTATGGGGGGCCTCCTGATGTTTAGAGACGTCGGGTTCAAGACAAGCTGCAGGTTACTGCGGTCATCGACCACCCCCACATCGTAAGACACTAGACTGGCCACTAATTCTCTCAAATTGGGGTATATCAGCCAAATCTTTTTTAGCATCCCAAAAGATTCACACAGCTGGTCTTTGTGGCCAGAAAAGATGAAAGAACTCAACTTACAAAAGGGGAGATAGCCAAATTCTGAGTTTACCCACGTCATTCCCACCTGTTCGTCTATGTTTTTTGGGACCACTGACTTCCATGAGGGGGTTGCTGTGATGAGTGTCAGGGCCTCTAAGTAAGCCATTAATGCCCCTAGGATCGGGTTAGAATTAGACTCTGCTATAGCCATCCCTACGTTCATGGCTGTCATCACTCCTAGATTTACTCCCTCATTTAGATCTGAGAATGATGAAAAGCCTCTCCAAGCAATCTTGAGGCCAGAGTTTATGGGCACTCCCTTATACACATACTTTCGTTGGTATGCAAACAACACGCTGGAGTGCCATGATTCAGAGACTTTGAGTGACAGACCGATGTCCTCCATCATCTTGGATATGGCCTTCTTAATTTCATCCACTGTCCTCTCAGTGTCGTCATTATCAGGAATCTCCACTAAACAGACTTGATTGTCTCCTGCTCCTATGAGCTGGTAAGCCCACGGAAAAGAAGAGAGTACTGCCACTAGCATCACAACACTGGCAAGCGTCCACAGTTTCTGAAGAATGCCCTGGTTCCCTCCCAGGTGATTTGCCCAGTTCGTGAACAGACCAGGAAAGCCAGGAGGTGCGAATTTGTCCGCGCTGATCAATACTGCGTCAAGGAACGTATTCATTGCAAACGAATAGTGCTGACACCCCAAAGATCTGGTTCAGGTGAACACACAAAAAGAAGAGTACCAGATCCCTAAAATTGTAATTCCATTGTTCAATATCCAAGACAACAGCCACCCAAATGCACCCTGGTCTGGCTTTCAGCGAAGAGAGGAGGTCTATCTTGCCCTTTACAATCGATCCTGCTGAGGTCTTAGTCTGAGTCGGAAAATGCTTGAAGATTGATTCCGCAATGTTCTTCTCTAAAACCGATGCCATCAACCTACATTCAAAAGTAAGGATGGAAAAGACCCTAGCTTCCAATTTGAGCTCTCGCTCCTTGGCCATAAGCTGTATTACAGCCTAATTCTCAGGTATTCTTCCACTCTCTTCTACTACTCTGTAAAATTCCCTGATGTCGATGTCTTCTCTTGACAGAATCTCTGTCACTAAGCGAGTATTTTCCAGATTGGCAGGATGTCTTTCGCCTGTGATACTCAGTGCGTCTTTTGCGAACAGCTGGTAGATGTGATCCAGATGAGGGGTCTGGGATTTGTCGTCTATCAGGTCAGTGGGGTCGGAGTAATAGTTGTACACGACATGGGGTTTGAACCTGACTTTATTCCAATCCTCGTAAGATATCTTTGATGTTTCAACTAAGTTTCCTGGATTCCCCATCTGCAATAGTCTAAGGATAGATCTGGGGTACTCTGGGTTCTCTTCTATAGGAGGCAAATGACCCTCTCTGGAATAGAAGTTGACACAGTACTGCTTTACAAACTCCCCACCTAATTTTTCAGGAGCATTAGCTTCAGTTGGGCGGAGTGCGACCCCATACTTGTACATTTTTAGAATGCCGTCTTCTGTTAACAAGATAGGGTAGTAGTGCATCTTCTCCTGACCATAGAGTTCCACAACCATGGGGACAGCAGTATCTCCGTGAGCTCTCAACACGGACGACAGCACCTTTGTGTACTCTCTTGTAAAGTCAGACAGGATAGATCCTTCTCCGAAGTTATCATTGAGTAATCTCTCCAAGAATCCGGAGTAGTTGGATTCATGTCTTTCTCGTTGCAGTATGACTACAACACTTATTGGCTCGAGACACTTGAACAGTTTGACCGCGTCGTTCCCTAGGGCCTCATAAGCACTTTCCAAGATAGCATGCAAGCGAAAGAATGTTTGGGCAAGAGGAAGATCTCTGTATTGTTCTGTCTGCTGCGAACACTTGATATAGACCAGAATATTGAACCATGACTCCACTTTGTCTAAAACAGCTGACAGGAAAGTTTGCGGCACTACGATAGGGCCTGATGGAAAATCAGACATCACCAGGAACCCTTTGTATAGATACCATGTTGGAACAAGCGGCAATGTCTTGACAGCTAATTTATTGTCACTGACTTGAATCATTTCGTCGTGTATCATCAACACTTTGCATTTGTCATAATAGGCACGTAAAACGTCGTCATCACCAGAGATAGCATTGACTAGCTCGTCCAATCCGTTTGTGGAAAATCCTGGGGCATCTGAGAATAATGCAGTGGCCTGTATCTCGAGTGACCTCCTTGCTACTTCTAAGACATGATCAAGACGGGAGCCAGAAGCTCCTGACTCATCGTAAGTCACATTCCTGATCCTGCTGGCCATCCATTGCATAATAGACACTCTGTTCTGTTGTCCGCTCAACAAGTCTATAAACTATTCCTCTTTGAGGGCCTTGAAACGAAATTTCAGTTTGTCCTTGTACTTTCGATAAAATTCAATCTTGTCGATTAGGAGAGCAGAGTCTAAATGCCGAGGGAAAAGGAAGTCTCCTATCTGAATCTCGCCCCAGTTTCTCAATCTTTCTATATCCAGATTCATTCTCAAACACAAAAGCTTATTTATATTAGCTTATTTATATTAGCAAAAACACTACTGTTAAGAATATTTTGCTGAGCGACTAATCCCGAAAAATTTACATCACATGTACTGAAACCGTCCAAAATAGGGAGGCTAGAAAAACTGTCATATCTACTGTTCACTTCATTTAATCTGAAATATGCAGGGGCTTACGCATTCTGTAACCTGCAGAATAGCCGACTTTGCGCCCCTTCAAAGCCGACTGTCGTCGTTTAAATTTTCGCTTGATCGATTTTGATACTGGTTATAAGGTCTAGAAGGGGACCTATTTGGGGGGAAACTTCTTTGAAAAGTGCGCCCTCGGACGTTTGATGAAGGGGGAGAAAAGTGGGGTCTCTGGGAGTTGCGCCCTTGGTGGCTGGGGAAAGGGTATCTTTGAGGTGCCTGCCCTTGGTGGCTAGGGTTTGGGGTTTTCTGGTAAGTACTCCCTTGCGGGTTATGGGGGAAGGTTCTCTGATAAGTACGCCCTTGGTTGTTAAAATTCCCTGGGCTTCCGCAGTCTCTGGCAATGTGTCCAATTCGCGAGCAAGCATAGCAACGGACTGGTCCTCGGTTGTGCTTGTCCGGTTGACGGTATTTCCGTTCGTCTCTACGTGATGTTGAATATTCACGTACACTGGGTGAATTAGCCGCGCTTCTTACTTGACCCCTAACCACGTCCGCGAAAGTTACTCCCCTGTGTCCTGAAGCAGTCTGGAGGGTACTACTAACCGCGGCAACTTCACCTTCTTCCGAAACCAAACTAATTGTCAACCGTTGCTGGGCTTTTACTACTTCGTCAATAGTCAGTTCGTGTTCAATCAGTTTTAATTCGGCTTCCAGGTCAACAGGCTGCTTGGAAAGCACCAGGCGCAGTAGTTTAGGTCCGAGTCCGTTCTGAAAATTCTCGAATACCGCCCTCGTGAATTGGTCATTTTGCCCCGTGGGTTTTCCCAATTTTTCAATGGTCATTAGCGTCACACGGTCCGCGTAGTTCCTTATACTTTCATCTGTTCTCAGATGAACAATCTCATACTTCAATTTACTTTTTTGGCTAGTACTTGCGAAACGAATTTTTAGTCTCTCTGAAAGATCTTTCGGCGTCGCGAAGTTCTCCCCTTCCAATGTGTCCAAAAACGAAATTGCAGCCCCTCGCAGTCTCAGGTACATCATTTGTCTCAACCTTTCTGCCTCTGTTATTCCCGAAGTACTCGAAAAATTTCGAACGGATGTGACAAAAGAGTCTACATTCCCTGTCCCATCGTACTCTGGCATCTGTCTGACAAGTTCCGTCTGGAGGACATGACACTCCAATGTCCGTTTTGTTTCCTCGGTAATTCCGTCGGTCATTTTGTCTGTCTGTTCGTCGTTATGCTAACGTAACACCCTTCTACTACGTTTCAACCCTAAAACCGCTCGCCACCACTGTTGTAAACGAAGATGGACCTTACGGTCTGATCTGAAGATGGAACCTTACACCGTAGCTTAGGGTAGCGTGTGCCGATGCGTACGTAAGGCGGTGGGTAAGTACGGGCGGTAGTAGAAAGGTTTACGTTAACATATAAGGGTTTTATTTCTGACTTACTCTTTATAAAGGTAATCCCAATCCGGGTAAATATAATCACTATCGATAACAATAACAGTCATATGTGACTTACAAAATACGAATGACCAATAATAGACAACTAAACGAGCTTATAACTCCTAACTGCACAAGTGAAGGTTCAACTGACGTCGACTAGTCGGAAGCTACTTGACGTCGACTAGCCGGAAGCTACCTGACGTCGACTAGCCGGAAGCTACCTGACGTCGACTAAGGTTTAAGCAACTGACGTAGTTTAGAGTTTAGTGCTGACGTGGACTCAAGTTTAGCAGGATGTGATTTTAGTTCGAGTCTTCACTTGTGCAATTAAAGTATAGGAAGCTCCGAAGGATCATGTTCACTTCGGTATGTACATATAGTTAGTTAAGCACTTGACATAGTGACCGACACAATACCCTGTTTCCTTGTCGATACTCTCCCACAACAGATCAACTTCGCAAGGAATATCCATATTTCACAAAATGGAAATAACGTTTCTCAGTGTACAAATTCTTTCTACAGCTTTAGTACAAGACTGATATTTTTGAAACGGATTCTCTGGCATTATGTAAGACTTCGTTCTTTCACCCTCCTCTGCGCTCCGCTCTCTGACAAATTCACCAGCCAGCTTCTCTTCCCAAAAAATTTTCTCGGCCTTTCCGAAAAAGAAAACGATCTGGTTCATTCCAGATTTGGAGATGACACCTGCTAACAACCTTCAGTTGGAAACAGGCAATTAATTAGCTTCTCACACTGGAAGATCGACGATCGAACAATCGAAGATCGGACGATCGACCTGTGGTTTTTCTGCAGATGCCTATCACCCCCAAAGGCGATAAGTAACCACAAAATAAACACCTGCGTGTCAACATGAAAAACTCAGGCGGTGCAGGGAAAAGCCGGGAGGACTGGAAAAATGCGGTAGTATATTTATTTATTTATTTATTTAAATTAAGATACAACCAACTAGGGTCAAAAATGACAAAATAAATAACAAACACTGGCATAAATATAAACTGCAAAGAAAATAAAACAAAATTTCAGCACATCAACCTGGAGAGAACCCACAATATAGTAGGCCACCCCACGACAGCCAAATTGGCAAACTCAGCCGCATATGGGAACTCGACATCACCAGAAGAAGAGGATTCTCAGCGTGCAGAATTCGTGTCTGAAGTGATAGAGCAGATGCCCGCCTCACTTCACCGAAAGATGGAAGACCTTCACCAACAAACATACCTGAAGCACTACAATTCCAAGGGAACCCATGCAACCACCTTAGAGAATTGTTGTATAGGACCCGGAAAGCACTCTCACGCTTCAAGGTAAGCTTGTTCACGAGGGAAACGCAATAAAGTTGCGTACAGTACGCTCTGAAAAGAAAAGATTTTACAGAAGCATCACACCTACCAAATCTACGAATTAGCACATTGGCACGGGCACACAAAGACCTGGAGAGGGCTGCAACATGCAATTCATCACTCAGTTTCGGAGTGAAGGTGAAACCGAGGTACTTAAACGAATCAACGAATGTCAGCAACTGACCCGACAGGCGAACTGGTGGAAAGTTCAGACGCGAACCAGGAGGAATAAATGCCATACATACCGTTTTTCGGGTATTGAAGACGATATCATGAGCAACAGCATAATCGTCGCAAATACCCAGCAGCTGATTTAAAGCTGCAACTGTTGGTGCCAAAACCACCAGATCATCAGCGTAGCTGAGATTGTTAATGCACACACCCATAACAAAACAACCAACACCAGCTTTCACCAGGAGTATGTTAAGTTCGTCTACATAAAGGTTATACAAGATCGGTGAAAGAACACCCCCTTGTCTCACACCATTCAGAACCCTGAAAGGTTTGGAGCAGATACCATCCCACTTCACACAAAATCTCTGATTCTTAAACCAACAAGATAAAGTTAGTACAATTCTAGGGTCCACGCCCCGAGTTAAGAGTTTAGTAAGGAGTTTATCATGCTTAACCCTGTCGAAAGCCGCTTTCGCATCAATGAAGCATGCAAACACTGGAGACGAAAAAAGCCAGAAATATTCAATAACAGATTTTACCAAGAACACACAAAAATCGGTAGACAACTTTTTCTTAAATCCAAATTGGTAAACAGACGATCGTATCTGCGGTTCGACAATATCATAAAGACACTTTTCGAACACCTTTGACACAACCGCTGCCAGAGCAATAGGTCTATAATTACTCAGAGCACACAGATCCGTCACCAGAGATTTTGGAACAGGAATAAGGCAAACCTCAGTTAAGGCATCTGGAACATAAGCATGCGCCAACATACAATTAAAGAGAAGAGTTAATAAACTGCAAGTGGAAACTCCTGCAAATTTCAAGTGGTTAGCGGTCAGACCGTCAAGACCCCCTGACTTACTACCGGATAACCCAGATATCACTTTGAAAACAGTGTCAAATGGTATCAGCTGCTTATCGGGTGTTGCCAGAAGAGCTTCACTTGCCAGCTCATCAATATGCGACGTGTCCGAAGGAACTGAAGAGAATACACCACTGAAGTGAGTACCCCAAAGCTCCTCTATTGCTGCTGGGCCCTCTGCTTCTCCAACTCGACTCGACGGTTTATGTCGAGACGTCCTATTTACAGAAGATACCTTCTTCCAGAAATCTTCCAGAAATATGGGAGCCTAGATAAAAAAAAAAGCTGTGTGAGGAAGGTCTTACGGGAAAACGGTGAGGAACACGGCTATATAAGCTACTGACGGGATAAGGCGAACACAACTAACTATACTGAAGATAATAAACGCAACATCAGATAATATAATCGCAACACTTGAACATAAAATATCAACATATCTTTTGATCTGCTCAGGATCGCAGCCGAGAAGGAAGAGACTCGATCTTCGTTCTAGTGTGGTTTATGTCCTTCCACCGCACGACCCAAAATCTCCGCGCACCGGAAGCAAGGATGTTCTTTTTTTTTGTCCACCGGATCCCCAAAACCTGCTGGACGCGCGCTGGACCATTCGTCCTTCCGGAGAACCCAAACCTTTGCATAGCAGCCTAGCAATACCCTTTGTAACTTTTCTATACGCTTGTAAAACAGGTAGACAGTTTCGTCGTTTCCTTGTTTTGCACCCAAAAATTTTCCCATTCTTTTTCCTAACGTTTTTCTGGTGGTATAAGCAGCTAATGATTCCCTTCTCAAATCTGCTAAATTTCATATGCTAGGGTCAAGATCCTCGAAGAAATGACAAAACGGTCCCTGTGCTATAAAGGATGCGGTCTGAATTGTCCTGGAATCGGTCCAGTTGCACAACTCCTGAAATTTATGTAATTGCAACACGAATAGGATTTTTCCGGTTTCTGCTCTGGCTAATGGGGTTATTGGTGTCATAGGGTCAATCATGGATCCGCAAATTGCGAATGATTATTATCGCCCTAAAGGGTAGGTACTGGGGTTGAAACAGTGCTTGGGGGTGGGGCTAACATGGCTTTTGCAATTTAATCTAGGGACTCAGCGACATCATAATAATCATCACTCGAATCAAACATAAGGGGCGGGTAAACGCCTTTCGATCTCCAACATTTTAATTTCTTGTCATATTCTGCAAAAAACGGATTGAGAACCGGGACAGAAACTGACATGATACAGTAAATACGATTGGTAAAATATTTCGAAACACTGCTGTCAACTGGGTCTTTCATCTTTACTCATCTTTATTTGGTTGACGTGGATCCTATCATCCAAATCCTGGCTGAAAACACTTTTACTTCTGTTTGTAATGATTACTGGAAAAAATGGGGTTAACAAACGGAGAAATAGGCAAACACGGAAAACGAAGATATGGGCCAACGCAGACACACGAAGATGTGGACAAACACAGACAAACGGAAATTTGAGCAAACGGAGATATGGTCAACCGCAGACAAACAGAGAAATGGGCAATCGCAGAATCGAAGATATGTACGCGGACAAACGGAGATATGTTCAAACGCGGACAAACGGAGATCTGATCAAACAGGGACAAACCTGCTAAGCGGATAGATGGGGCCAAAACCATAGACAACGGGCCTCAGATATCACCGCGAACTTTTCGTCAAAATTCTGATAGTGCACCGGCAACTGTTCGTCAAAACTCTTATAGGGCGCCTGTCGAACACAGCAATCGGCAGCGATTTGCGTTTCGGCACAACTGATTTAATTTCACACAGTCAATCGAGGTTCCACTGGCAAAAAAAATACCACTTTCCGGTGTTCACAACTCTGTGAACACTTCGTTCACATGTCTCTGGCTCTTTCCACAGTGCATCACATTAATGTTGGTGTTTGTACTACACAAGACTATAGTGAAGATGATTATTCTATAATCTTTCTAAGAAACTACATACATGTATAGGCGACGAACGTAGACACTGGACTAATAAAACATGCAAAAGAACCATTCCCACATTCGGGACTAGCAATCCGACCCTGCTGCTAATCCCCAGATGTTTGACCGGAACAGGACACATTGGTCCGTCAAGCCTGGTCCCAGGTGTGACCAGTAAATAAAACGAATTTTCTACAGAAAGAGACCTTTCCTAAGGGCCCTAGAATTTTAAGTGGGCACTAAACAAAAACATACTTTTTACCTTGCCGCGTGTCACGCGGGTGACGCACTGTCTGGCGATATTTGATCAATTTCTTTTCCGGATATTATCAGAGAATCTAAAGAATCTCACTCACATCGACCTGAGCCAGTGGTAAAAAAAAACATATCTCTACCGTATGACATCCCCAGATCGCTAGCCTTCCTTGCCACGTGTCGTGCGGGTGGGAGGGGTCTGTTTGATACGAGAAAGCCGTAACCAGACGCACTGTCTGCCGATATTTGATCAATCTTTATTCCAGACACTATCAGAGAATCTCACATTGACTGAGCCAGTGCTGGGAATAACAGCCCCCCGTTTGTCCCAGTTCTTCGGTCCCCCTTCTGAAGAACCTCCAAGCAAATTCATTGGCTGGCGGTCCCCACGTGACCGAAGACCTCATTGGTCAGATTTTGATTCTAGAGGAACTGAGGTGCTTGGACATTCGGCATATTCAGAGAATATCTCCAGAATTTGTCGCAGGATTTTTGAAAGTGTTGAATGCAAGTGTCAGAACATTTGAAATCGAGCGTTGTGCTGTTCTTAAAGTTCGGGGATTTCTGCCTGACTGGTAGGGGGGCTAGTTATCAGTGAGGTAGGCCGTTGTAAGTGTACTAGTCTCAATTGTTGCCACCTACCCTCGGCTCTATCCATCTGTAAAAAAAAATTAAAAAAAAATAGTGCGATAAATTGATCGCTCTTGTACTATGATTCCGATCGCATATTGTTCATAGGCGTTATTTCTTGGAAACCTAGAGATGGGTAACGGTGTCATTCGGACCCCCTTGGAATTCTTTTATTCATATCTTGCATAGGTAAGACTAGAAATGCAGTAGGCCTAATTAACGTCATGTAAAATCAGCTCGAGAATTGTATCAAAAAGTTTTTTGAACCTATACTGACCTATACTGAACCCTCAGGATCGGTAAATTGAGTCGAAGAGAACAATCTGGCCCCGAGTCAACTTTGTTGTATATTATCTCACTTTGCCTGTTTATAGTAACAATAGCCCACCAACGAGCTCGATGTTTGCTAAAAAAAATGATGAGTTTCCACAAATTTCACCAGCAGGAGACTTGTGAGGACTTCTGGTGCAGGACTTCCGGTGAAAATTTCTAAACTCAACTTAGGTTTTAGCCTCGCAAGGGCAGCTACTCTCTGAAAACCGAATTTTCCACAGTGCTTGATGTGGCTATCGAAGGCTTCATCGTGTTATGGAAGCAGTAATAACAAGACCGATGATGATGTCTGCCATAGATGAGGGTCCCTGCATCCTTTACCGCGTAAAAATACCCGTTTTCCGATTCATTTTGTGTTTATTGAAGAGGAGAATAATTAGTTTTTTTTTTTGAAAGTTTGTCAATTGACGGGGAATGAACTTAGGTCTTTTAGAAGCAGGCTATACCTACAGGACTATAAGAGAGAAACACATTTTATCCACCGGAACAAATTTTATGTAAAAACACATGTTATCCCCGACAAGACAGCTTCAAGCAATTTTGTCTCTTGCCATATTTTTATGTTATGTAGTTTGCATAGTATGAATGAAGGAATTAATCCTTGTTTGGCGTATTCACGCTGCAGTTATTCGTTCGGATATTTGTGTTTAGGAGAGGCGGGTTTTTGTCAGTAGAAGAACCATCAACTTGAACGCATATCGGCTCAACTTGGTCGTTGTGAACATCTGGCGCTCGCGCATCGTCAAACTTGATAACCGACCGCAGATAACCGATGTGCGGATTGCCTGCCAGGTTTAGTCTGATACTTAGATTGGGATTGTTCTTACGGGCGCGCGACATTCTCGACACTCAACATTCTCGCGATTCTGCGTGAATTCTTCTGGAGAAACGTAAGCTCTTTCGGGAAATAATCTGTAATGAGTGCCTGCTTCGTCAAAGCACTGTTCAAAATAACTGGAGCGCACCCGGATTTATGTTGATTGTTGAGCCTTGAAGTGAAGCATCCAGTCTTCTGATCTCGCCTTCCAGCAGCCGCTGCGAATCTGCCTCGTCTGAAGAAGAATCCGCTCTCGTACCGGACTTCTAAAAAAGAAATAAGTCGGTCGGCGAAATAAGCTAACAATCCTTTACTGACACTGCTAAGAACAGAAAGTTATTTACGCTATTATTTAATTATAGAAAAATGAAAAAGAAATCCTTCATCGAGCTTCACGGTTCCTTGGGTAACGGCAAATGAAAATGAATAATTTTCGGCCGAAGTTTACTCTCGACGTGGAAGGAGGAATACGCTAAAAATGAAAGAAGAAGGATGGATAGTACCCAGGTTAAGCTTACCTCTTTTGGCAGTGTTTGTTCTCGTCGTCATTGCCCGTTGCCTCGTCGCCAGTTGTTCCGTTGGCTACACCACCAGCACCAACTGCATTGAAAAAGACCTGGAGAAAATATTATATAATTACTACTAGATTTACAAAATGGGGGGTGGGGGATTCAGTAAAATTCTTACTTTGTAAACACCTCCCCGTGACTTGCTTCTCTTCTGTTTGACTGTACACACGTAAACAATATCTCTTATCGAAAAAGACGCAGATGTGATGCATAGTAATATCAAACACGCAGAGAATTGGGGGAGGGGAGGGTTGACTCTCTTCCTTAGAAAATACTTTAAACTCTTGAAAATAAGAAAGTGGGTGAAAAATACTGTATAGCAAAGAGTGTAGAGGGGCGTCTTCTCCAACATAACCGGAGTCTATGCCAGGTATTAAAGAACCGGTATCATCCAGCGCTACTACATTGTAGGCAAACATTTTGTGCTTGGGCGTTAAATCTGTCGAAGCACTTTTTTGACAAATCATTTAGCTTTAAAAAAGAGATATTCTGTGTCTGCAATCATTATTTCACTCGCAAAAAAAAACATCTTTTGAACCTGTCTTCTGGCTTAGCGTATTCAAGGTGAATTACTTTGGTACAACTTCTAAGATGGTCTTCAAAGCGTTCTTCTGCACAAAACCTGTTTGAACAATGTGGACAAAAACATGATTTTCTACGTCCCTCCACACCAACAAGTCTACTCATGGAGCAAATGCATGAAAAATAGTATTTTGGTTTGCCAGACAAAGCGTCTATTTCTGCGCTGCTAAGGAACAAGCTTGCCAGGGGTATGCTTAATTTTGTGTCGTTCGAAGTGGCGCTGCATAATCGAAAGCCGATTCGGCATAGACATTCACGGAAATACCATTTTGGTGTTCAAACCTGTCAATGTGAAAAATTTAAACTGGAAATTGGATACCGGTAAGGTCAAAAAGTAGAAAAATTAGTTCTGAATAAAATGGAGACTATCGCAAAAACGAGTAATTATACGAAGAACATGAGGGCGAGCATGATCGATAAATGTTATCAAATCAAGAAAGATGGGTGCTTGGTCTGTCGTGGTACTGACTGTGTTGTTGTGGAGGGTTTGAGGTCGCTATTGATCATTGTCTGATGTCCCACGACCGTCAAGAAAGCTTGCATCGAAAGAGTTCCCCGGTTAGAACAAGTTACTCCCTTATTAAGATTCCATCATGATAGTCTCGAACCTAAAAACAAGACATACACCCATGAGAGTGGGTAAGAGCCATGTTGTAGCAACAAAAATTTGTTTGGTCTTTAGTTTGTAATTTTCTTCAGATGGAAAATAGGTCATTTATACATTACAAAAATCCTAAATGTTTGAAAATTGATGTTTCCCCATTAGGATTCGCTCCTCCGCCCTGTTATATGTTCTTCTTCTTCGTCTTCGGGAATAGGGTGGTACCTTGAGTTTTATTCTCGCGTCAAGTGGTTAATTTGTTTCTTCACCCGGGTTGAGCAAGATTGGGGGTGTTGGCTCTCGTTCAGAAGTCGTTGATGTTGTGCATTTTGTTCACAAATCATTCGGGAATAGAAGGCTTCGGTCGTGGGTAACTTCTTATTCTTCCTCATTTCTGATCTCATCATCTCAACCGTCGTCATCATCATCGGACCAGGAAGGTGGTTGCTGCTGCTGCAATGGAGGTTGTGGCGTTGTCGAGAGCGGATGAGGAAATCTCCGTTATGACTAAAGGAGAATCTGTTGTTTTTTTTTCGAATAAGACGGGGGCGTGCATTTGTTAGGTAGCAAAATGGCTGACGACCTGAAATAACACTTTGATCAATTGTGAACAAACGATCGACGCTGTCCTGCCGTCGCGCATCGGAACCTCAGTGCGCGGAGCTGGGTACCATAATCCCTATAGTAAATAGCGTGGAATTCACGGCGAATTCATTCATTACCGGTGAGTAGAGATTGGAAGTCGTGACAGCTTTTTCAATGCGGTGTTCGAAAGTTGTTCATTCTTGCATTATATTATTCATTCTTGCCTGGGCGCCGTGGTGTTTTTTTTTCGAAAAACAAAACAGCACGCATCAAGGCCAGACTCCAGCTTCCTGATTTGTCCACTGGATGGTTCTGTCGAACCACGGCAACTAATATGTTCTCGTTCCTCTCTTCTTCGATCTGCAAACGATGGCAAATTCTTCTCCCCAGCGGTTTATGTGCTTCATTTTAATTGACATGTTCAGTGAAGTTTTTCACTGAACATAGTGGAACAATTAGTGTTTGTTTAGATGTGTTAGCCCTTAAAAGGGCTGTTGGGTTTTTTGTAGAGGGGGAGCGGAGGGATCCTGCCTAGGACCCTAGTCCACGACAGAACAGGGCTTCGTCACGAGGTAGATGCGTCCACCTCGTCTTGAGAGCTCCTTCGGAAGAAGCGGATTGTTCGTCGACACCTCTTCCATGTGCATGTCCACACCTTCGCAGGTGAAGCGTGCCGACCGGTGGGATCCCACTGACCACTGGATGGTATGGTCGAACCAGGGTAGCCAGTAGGTACCCCTTCCGCTCCTCTTCGATTTGACGATTACAGCAACTTCGTCCCTCCAACGGTTGATTTTCATCAACTTGAAAATCATGGCTGAATCTTGTATGGTGTATATTTGAAAACTTCAGTGCACAGACTGATCTTTTCTAAACCAGGCAACCTTTATACCCCATGGAGCGTGTGCACAACTATTACTCCCGTTAACAAATCGCGGAGTTTCTTATAAATATAGGTGGAGTCAAACCCTCTGCTCTTTCCAGTTTCCGCGCCTGCGACTAGAGATGCTGTCACGGTAAAAACGACGTTCTGTCTGTTTTTTTGGTTTACCGGCTGAACTGCACTTTTCTATTAACGGCTTACACTCTTATTGCACGGAAAAAAATAAACACTAGGTAAATACAAAATTAAATATTTTCATTTATCCTAGGAACTAATATAGATTTCTCAATTCGCCTACTGGGACAAGACGGGCCCAAAAATGTCCAAGGTCGTTCAAATGTTGTCGGACCGACTCAAGATTTAAATGGTGAGAACCATATCCTCTTGTGTATTCATACACAAAAAGTCTTGACCGACCAGTGTCTGAAATATACGCAAGAGGGCGAGTCGCGTCAAAACCAAAATCCACGGTGTAAATATACGATGCTTGGTGATTTCTCCTCCCTCCAAGTCCAACCAAGGGAACTCTCCTTCTTCGAAATCCCCCTTGGAAGAAGCGGGTGGTCTCGGTTGATTTCGTCGACGTCAATATCCACGCCTTTGCACGTGAACTTGACACCTCTTCTCTTGATTATCCACTGGATGGTTCTGTCGAACCACGGCAACCAATATGTTCTCGTTCCCCTCTTCTTCGATCTGCAAACGATGGCAAATTCTTCTCCCCAGCGGTTTATGTGCTTCATTTTAATTGACATGTTCAGTGAAGTTTTTCACTGAACATAGTGGAACAATTAGTGTTTGTTTAAATGTGTTAGCCCTTAAAAGGGCTGTTGGGTTTTTTGTAGAGGGGGAGGGGAGGGATCCTGCCTAGGACCCTAGTCCTCGACAGACCAGGGCTTCGTCACGAGGTAGATGCGTCCTCCTCGTCTTGAGAGCTCCTTCGGAAGAAGCGGATTGTTCGTCGACACCTCTTCCATGTGCATGTCCACACCGTACCCCTTCCGCTCCTCTTCGATTTGACGATTACAGCAACTTCGTCCCTCCAACGGTTGATTTTCATCAACTTGAAAACCATGCTAAATCTTGTATGGTGTATATTTGAAAACTTCAGTGCACAAACTGATCTTTTCTAAACCAGGCAACCTTTATACTCCATGGAGCTAGTGCACAACTATTACCCCCGTTAACAGTTCTTTGCAGGTGAACTTGCAGGTCCCTTGCTGGTCCACTGGATGGTTCTGTCGAACCACGGCAACCATTATGTTCTCCTTCCATTCCTCTTCGATGTGACGATTATAGCAACCTCGTCTACCCAGCGATTGATTTTCTTTAGCTGGACAACCATGGCTGACAGCTAAGCCTTATATGGTGTATATAATAGAACTTCAGTGCACGGACTGATATTTTCTAAACCAGGAAACCTTTATACCCCATTGGGATAGTGCACAACTATTACCCCCCGTTAACAAATCGCGGAGTTTCTTATAAATATAGGTGGAGTCAGACCCTCTGCTCTTTTCAGTTTCCGCGCCGTGCGACTAGAGATGCTGTCGCGGGAAAAACGACGTTCTGTCTGTTTTTTATGTTTACCGGCTGAACTGCAACTTTCTATTACCGGCTTACACTCTTATTGCACGGAAAAAAATAAACACTAGGTAAATCCAAAATAACTATTTTCATTTATCCTAGGAACTAATATAGATTTCTCAATTCGCCTACTGGGACAAGACGGGCCCAAAATGTCCAAGGTCGTTCAAATGTTGTCGGACCGACTCAAGATTTAAATGATGAGAACCATATCCTCTTGTGTATTCATACACAAAAAGTCGTGACCGACCTGTGTCTGAAATGTACACAAGAGGGCGAGTCGCGTCAAAACCAAAATCCACGGTGTGAATATACGATGCTTGGTGATTTCTCCTCCATCCAAGTCCAACCAAGGGAACTCTCCTTCCTGACGTTGTTGTCATTCTTCTGCTACCTGTAGAATTTCCATCCACCTTGGCTTCTTTCTGGTAGGGCCACTCTTTCGCTCCTTGAAAATACTCCTCCGCCAGACCCTCTACTCTCTGAAAAAAAAAATCTGTTTCTAACCGCCTTTCACGCATCTGTTCTGCCTATCAACACAAAACAAGAGCTAAAAGCTCATATGACCTTTTTAAGGCTAGGTCTAAAGATGAAAGTAGGACTTTGCCGGATCGCGGGTTTACAGTGGTTGATAATATACAGTTTTATTAGATGTTAACAAATGATCACTTATTTATATAATACCATATTTTACAGGGAAATCGGGCAATTTTCCTCTAGGGAAACTGAGCAATTGGGCGCTCATTACTGTATGTTTTCTATACATGACTCTTCTTCCGGAACCGTACTCTCACCGAGCTAACGTCTTGAAAAGTGGTTCTCTTGCTAAAGTTGGTGACATCATCAAAACAGCTGTCATACATTTTTCTATTTCAAAATAAACCTGCTGAAAAGATGATGCACGGAAGCATGATAACAAGTCCGTGTACTCATTTTCTAAACTTGGCTTATTGAAAAAGAATTTAGTTGCCTTCATGTGCAAATGAACGGCTTTAAATAAGATCGTCCAGTTTGTACATTTTGATTTGAGCCAGCATAGCTCTGGCCATTGTCCCTTTTTTATCTCACCTTTTATAGCCAGGCGTTGTCTAATTTTTTGCCAAGAGGTGAACATCAGCAAGTCCAGTAAAGTGTCTTCCATGTCGAGCACATTCACCGGTGTTTCGAAAAGAAGATGACTTTCCAAGCTGTTTACGTGGAGTTCTCCGTCAGGGAGTATCACCTTGTCCAATAAATCAGTGTAGTATCCTGCTTCTACTTCATGGTCGATCCGATGGATTTCTGATGAAAGCCAGTAAAGACGTTTTGATTCAGTATGAAGCCAAATTCCAGCTGTTGTGGAATCTGCGAATTGGGCGAAACTTCGCTCCTCAAATATCGCAGTGAACATATCTGCCGTCGGTCTTACAAGAGACAAATCCGCACATTCCACACGGTCAGCATAGTTTGGATCCATCCTGAATCGCAGAGATACTGGTAGCTGTGTAGTTTGACCGTGGCTGTAGAGATGTCTTGGACTGAAGTACCGGATCTCTTGAATAACGTTGCATAACGATGGTTCCTCCTCAATGGGGCTAACGTAATCAATCTGTGACATCGAATGTTCGTCAATCATCACAGGCAAATGCATGAGAATAGACTTCCCAGAGGGGAGCTGGTATCCTGTTGGCTCCATGAAACTCTCCCGCTCCAGACCAGCATCCAATTAAATATCCATATTTTAACAAAATGGAAATAACGTTTTTTTCAGCGTACAAATTCTCTACAGCTTTAGTACAAGACTGATATTTTTGAAACGGATTCTCTGTCATTATATACGACTTCATTCCTCCAACCTCTTCTACGCTCCGCTCTCTGACAAATTCATCAGCCAGCGTCTCTTCCAAAAAAAATTCTCGGCCTTTCCGAAAAATAAAAACGATCCAACTTCAGTTGGAAACAAACAATTAAGTAGCTTCCCACACTGGAAGATTATCCAGCCCCTTTTCTCCAGATGCTTTTCAACCCCAATGGTGATAATTAACCACAAAATGAACACCTGCGTGTCAACATAAAAAAGTCAGGCGGTGCAGGGAAAAGTCGGGGGAAAATGCGCTCGGGTATGGGAGCCTAGATAAAAAAAAAACTGGTGTGAGGAAGGTTTTACGGGAAAACCGTGAGGAACACGGCTATATACACTACTAACACCCAATCGAAAATACGAAAACTTAGATTTAAAACCTACTTCCTGCAGATCTTTTCGCTCTATAACCAACTATTTGACAAATATAAAAGTTTTTTCTCGTGAACCTCCCACTCCAACTGCAAATAAGGACGGCGTTGCAACGCAGAAAAGAGCAATTTTACAAGAAGTATTCTATAGAATATACGAAGTGTAAGAGCCCAGTCACACAGTCCTAGCTTTTTGGGTTGCAAAAGTAGAAAAAACAAAAGGAACAAAATACAAATAATTCTGAATGTTGTCGTTTTAAATTCAGAAGATCAATTTGATCGAAATAACGTGTATAATTATGTTACAGGAGTAGTTAATGGTGTAATGAGAAACGAGGCGGGTGTGGTGAGAGCGCCTATAGACCTTTCAATGGAGAAGAGTTCCGATGGGAAATGCCTATAGGCGCTTCGTGTTGACTGGTGTATGGATAAGAACATAGGGGGTAACCTGATTTTGGCTAGAGTCCCAGCCTATGTGAAATGTCTATAGATGCTCCGTAGTTAGAGAGGCGATGGGGAATGCCTATCCTACTTTTCACTAGAGTTGTAACGATTGTGCACTTTAGATAATTAATGAAGATAATACTCTGGGGGGTTTAGGGGCCATAGTCCTGTTATAGTCCTCTTATGCTGAGAAGAAAAATGATGAATACGTAGTTAACAGTTCTGTCAAAAATTCCTCTTGTTTTCAGGAGCTTTTTCCTTATATTATTAGAATACGCTTCGTCGGATCCAAACGTTTAGTGCTGTCGATATCTGATCAGAGGTTCCATCAGTACAGCTCCCAGGGTTCAAGTTGACTTGAACGGGTCAGGTCGACAGCATATTTGGATCCCAAGTCGTTTCTTGACTTAACGGCAATGACAAAGTCGCTGTGCTGGTACCAATAACCATAGACATTGTTACATTCATGTCGCAGGAACCAAATCTTGTATCCTCGATCGTGTTTACCATGCGAACGGGCGTCCCAGTACTCGTAAGAAATCTTCATCTTTCTTGTTTCAAGAAGTGTTTTTGCATCCTGATCGACACCTCCAACCTTGTTCTGTAGAGTGTACTGTGGATACGTTTTCTGCCACTACTGGTCACGATGACAGGTTTGACACAGGTAACCTCATGCGTGAGAGACACAGGTCTCCTGACAGGGCTGACAATCTTCGCATGTTTTACTTTCATCACTATTCACGTCACAGCCAGGGGCGTAGCGATGGTCTGGTTATGAGGGGGGGGGGGGGCAGATCTGGAAAAACACCTGATTTTTTTTTTTTTTACCTTAATTCTGATTAAGTAAGAATAGTTTAATTTGCATACATAAAGAGAAAAACAATTGATATGGAAGCGACGTGAACTGCTTCACGAACTGAAAACAAGAAGAACTCGATTAAACATTACTATTGTTCTTTTCGGGAGGGTAGAATCGTAAGTCTCGGGGAGCTCAGGCGTGTTAGCAAAGGCCAGACGTTCTGTTAAATACGTGATTCCTCCTATTGCAGACTTCGAAAAATAGTTATAACTATCAATGTCACTAATGAGGTGGAAAAAAGGTTGTTCTTTCGGTAACATGGATAACATAACGTCATAGACGTAACTGGGGAGACTGAAATAGCCAACGGGCTCAAAATTAAAAGTTGACATGCAGGAATCTTTATAAGTCTCAAAAATATAAGCAAGAAGATCCACATCATGCAAGTTGTATATCCGCTTAAAATCTTCAATCGAGTTGCAGTCGAAAAGAGAATAGAGCTTCTATGCATACTGGATATCTTCACTTGAAACAGCTTTCAAGTGGGACTCAAAGTAAGGCGCGGGTGGGAGACTCGTTTCCGCTAGTTTGTCAAAATCAGTGATGTACTCATACGGAAAAACGAGTTTGCGAAGCAGCTTGTTACCTATGTCACGACTCCCACACACTTTTTCGTAGAAATCATAAAGCGGCTCAAAATTCCTGGGTGTCAAATCTTTTACAAGCTCATCAAGTGAGTGACTAAGGAAGCTAAACGAATCGTAAAATGAAATTCTATACCATTATTTCCGAGTCTTGGGTTCCCCGTTTTCTTCCAACCCATCTTCAACCTCGTAAAACCAACGAACACGGACAGAGAGAAACTGATTCAACCCAGACTTTTGTTGGTTCAACAAATAGCTTTGTGAAAAGAGAGCTACCCTCGTGACGATCATTAAAGTCTGCAAGTCCGTGCAGCAAGAGAATGTAGTCAAAAAGGAATAATTGTGTCCAAAAATTTCGTGAAACAGGCGTTGCCTTAGAGAGCGGTTACAATTTGGATGCGTTATTCCGTAGACATTTCCTCTAACCCGCTCACCCGTAGCTGCTTCGTTGCAGTCGTCGTCCAGAAAAACCTCGGGATCCGTAAAGCGACAGTGATGTCGATGAGATTCACTTTTGATTGGCTTTCTACAGACCCAGCAATTAGGTTCTTTTAACCAGGTTCTCAGTTGCTCTTCAGTGTGTCCCATTGGGTAGTTGGTAGTGCGGAGTTTGTTTACAATGTCTTCAGTCATTGGAATTAGTTTTTCCCAGAGCCGATCAGAACAATCTGGCCCCGAGTCAACCTTACGGTATACTATCTCACTTTGTCTGTTCACGGTAACAATAACCCACCCACTTGCTCGATGTTTGCTAAGAACCTCAGTTGAGTTTCCAAAACTTTCACCAGTGGGAGACTGAAGGGTTTCAAAACTAAGAAAGGAGACATACGACTGACGGATTTTCCGGTGAAAATTTCGAAACTCAACTTTGGTTTTGCCCTCGCAAGGGGGAGCTACTCTCTGAAAACCGAATGTTCCGCAGTGCTTGATGTGTCTGTCGAAGGCTTCGTCACTGGTCTTATGGAAGCAGTAATAACAAGGCTGATGATGATGCCTGCCTTGTTTGCCATAGATGGAAGTCATTGGAATTAGTTTTTCCCAGAGCCGAACAGAACAATCTGGCCCCGAGTCAACCTTATGGTATACTATCTCACTTTGTCTGTTCACGGTAACAATAGCCCACCCACTTGCTCGATGTTTGCTAAGAACCTCAGTTGAGTTTCCAAAACTTTCACCAGTGGGAGACTGGAGGGTTTCAAAATTAAGAAAGAAGACATACGCCTGACGGATTTTCCGGTGAAAACTTCGAAACTCAACTTTGGTTTTGCCCTCGCAAGGGGGAGCTACTTTCTGAAAACCGAATTTTCCGCAGTGCTTGATGTGTCTGTCGAAGGCTTCGTCACTGGTCTTATGGAAGCAGTAATAACAAGGCTGATGATGATGCCTGCCTTGTTTGCCATAGATGAGGGTCCCTGCATCCTTTACCGCGTAAAAATGCCCATTTTCCGATTCATTTTTGTGCTTATAGAAGAGGAGAGTAATTACATTTTCTGGTGAAAGATGGTCAATTGACGGGGAATGAACCGGGTGAAATTCGCGTTTTTCATCGTCGTACCCAAAAACGCATACCCCAATATCATTTCTTAGCTCGAATATCTGGTAGTTCCTGGATTTGGAAAAGGGTACTTCAGTGCGGCAAAATTCAAATACTTTGGGTTTCTGGTCCCATTCGGGAGGTACTCTTTATTTTCGAGCTTGCACCAAGGTAAGGACAAGTCTTTTTGAAGCAGGTTATACCTACAGCAGATGACCCTATAATAAAAACACATGTTATCCTTGTTTGGTGGATTCACAATGCAGTTGTTTCGTTTAGCATTTGCAAGGCTTTTTGGAAGTGGCGGGTTTTTTGCAGTAGAAGAGCCACCAACTTGAACGATTATCGGCTCAATCTGGTCGATGTGGATATCTAGCGCTCGCGCATCGTCAAACACCAAATTATTATTATCTTGCAAGTACGTCTCTTGTCTGCGATAGATACTATCAAGAAAGAGATCAAGAATCGCTTCTACATCCGCATGTCTGTACAGCTGTAGTCAATCCGACCACAGATAACCGATATGCCGATTTTCTGCGGAATAAAATAACTGGAGCGCTCACCCGTATTTATGTTCTTTGTTGTTCCTTGAAGCGAAGCATCCAGTCTTCTGATCTCCTCTTCCAGCAGCCGCTTTTGCCTTGCCTCCTCAGCCCGCTTTCTCATCAAGCCCTTTTTTGCCGTTGAATCAGGGCTTTTTTCTCTCTTCTTCTTCGATGGCTGAAAATCAGCCTCGTCTGAAGAAGAGTACGCTCTCGCACCAGATTTCTAAAAAATAAAAAATAACTTTCAGTCGGCGAAATAAGTCAACAAACCCATACTACCACTGTTAAGAAAAGAATTATTTACGCTATTATTTAATTATAGAAAACCGAGTATTGAGTTGACAAAAAAAACTCTTTAACCTAGCATCACCCCGATTGTTCCGGCAAATGAAAATTAATAAATTTCGATTAAAGGGGGAGTTACGAAGCGGAAGGAGGAATACGCTAAGAAAGAAAGATGGGTGTTGGATCTCTGGTTAAGCTTACCTGTTTTCTTTGGCGATGTTTGTTCTCCTTGTTATTGTCTGTTGACTCTTCGCCAGTTGTTCCATTGGGTCCACCACCACCAACTGCATCGCAATAGACCTGGTTCAAGATTTCTTGTATGCAGACAAAAAGGATGCGGACCCGCCAAAGTTTGAACCGGGCCAGTCAGTGAGAATCACAAGAACTTTGGATCAGTTTGAGAAAGCTAGTGGTTACACTTTTTCTAAAGAAATATTTAGAATTGATAAAGTATTAAATACTGACCCTGTTTGTTATAAATTGATTACGATAAAAGGTGACGAAAAAATAGATGGATCGTTTTATTCGTATGAATTGGTTGCTGTTAAAGAACCCGAAGATTATTTAGTTGAAAAGATACTTAAACGAAAGACAATAAACAAAAAACTTCGTTTGCTTGTCAAGTTTCAAGGGTATGCAACACCCGAGTGGATCCCATCCGAAAACCTTAAAAATGTCTGAAGGTTTTTACGTGTTTTTTAGTAGTGATTTTTATGATGAAATTTACAATGAAAATAAAATATCAGATTTCTTAACAAAACTTTCTCCGCCTATTCGGTTGAGTGATGGTAATTTGGAAATGTGCTCTTGTGGAAGCTAGTGTTGCCAACGATTTTAGTGTGGTAAACCCGAAAGATATTTACACGTTTTCTTTTAAATTAACATCTCCGAGTAATTTTGAAGCTATTTTATATGTTGACACAAATGAAAATTACTCTTCCGCGCAGGATGTGATGAAAAGCATATCAAATCAGCTGGATTTAGACGAAAGCTGGGCAGAAATAAACGATAGAGAATATGTGCGTATTCATTACGATTCTGAACAGAATCGGTTCTATGTGACAGGATTGAAAAAACCAGAATATATGATTTTTTCTGCTGCCTTAGGCAATCTTCTTGGTTTTACAAATTTGAAATATGTAATGGAAGACGATTCAAGTAGTATCTATGCATAATCCTCCCCTACATATGTTAAAGACTGGTATTCTATTTTAATATATTCGGATTTGGTCATACCTTCTAGACTAGGAAACACACATGCGCCTGTTGTTAGAATTCTACCGCGCAAAGCATCCTCTGATAAAACGTTATTCTATTCGTTTGGGTAGTTAATATACCACGACTTGTCCTTTAAGGAGTGTGAAACAGTTAGGTTTACTTTAAGATCAGAGCTTGGTGATTTAGTTCCCATAAGAGCGGGTGTTTGTCAAATGACGTTTCATTTCCGTAAAGATGCTTAAAGGAAGAACATTCATTTGCCCGTCCGTAGATACTTTATTTCATACTCTTGCCCCTCAGACAGGAGGCGGTCTCCCGTATTGTGTTGGCCGACAGGGTCATATTATGAGGGGGTATGGAATTGGAGCGTGGATAGGACAGATTTTTCGCAACGGACTTCCTCTTATTCGACGATTATTTAGTCCGGCCGCGAAACAGTTTGTTGGTGATACTTTAAGCGATATCGAACAGGGGAAAAAGTTCGGTGAGTCTGTTAAGACACACGCTAGAACAGTGGTTAAAAATGTAGCTTCTAATCTACAACGAAGTAATGGCTTAAAGCACCCGATCAAGAGGAAACTGATTAGTATTGGTGCGACTCGCGCAAAAGCAACATCACGCAAAAGCAAGATGCACAAGCGTGTTTTTTTTATACGTAATGTCATTCCTGCCAACCGAAGAAGCAAACACAGCTGTTAACAGTGCTCTAGCATTATTTTCGAATCCAACGGTGTTCGTTAGCATTAAAACAAGTCACTATGAAGCAAGTTTTCCAGTTTCTCCTATCGGTGATTCCTCGACCCCCCTGCATTTCCGTGTACAAAGCTCTGAAAGCTTTTTTTCTGACCTGCGCAATTCGTTCCTGGAAATTCGTCTTAAAGCTGTCAAAAGAAGTGACCGAGGTTCTATCGCAGCAGTTGATAAAATCGTTTTTCAAAACGGTGTTTTGTTTTCTTTGTTTCAAAATAGCCAGGTCTACATTTCCGACACGTTGATATCAAACACGAACAATTTGGTGTCCTATATATCCACCATTAGCCATGAGCTGATGACCCCTCGTAAAGTAAAAGAAATAAAAGGTAGTCAGCATGGATATTATTTTACAGCTGACAATTCTCCTTCTGAATTGCTGGAAACTAGGAGTCTTGGGTCTGTCCATTTGATTGGACCGGTATGCAACGATGTCTTCAACTCCCCCCATTTCCTCGCTCCTGGTCTATAAAACTCGACCTGAAACTTTTTCCTTCACCTTCAAACTTTGTGCTAAAAAAGCTTGCAGACACAAGCCCCGATTGCGATTATGTTATTGAAGAAGCCATACTTCACGTTAAAAAAGTTGAGGTGCTTACTTCCCTTGCTTTAGCTGTTCAAAAACTCAGGCTTTCCGGAGAGTCGCTGAGAATGTTGACTCCGAAATTACTTGGTACAGCCAGACAGCTAGCTCGTGGTAATTAATCGTTTTCTGACGCCGAACTAAACTCTGCTAATCAACTGCCGGCAAAGATTTGTTTGGGGTTTGTTAAATCTTCAGCATTCCTCGGGGATTACAAGCAAGACGCTTTCAGTTTCTCGCTCGCGAGTTTAAAAAGCCTCCAACTGACCGTATCTGGGCTACCCCTATATAACTTGTCTTTTTCGGGCGATAACTATAGACTTTTGTATGAGTTGAGCCAGCGTTCTTTGGCAAGTGGCCAACCCACTTTTGAGAACGCATCGTCTTACGAACGTTGGAAATCAGGAAAGGCTCTAATATCTTTGGATGTATCTGGAAATGGTAGTGGGGACATGTGTCTTATTAGACAAGGGACATTGAGACTTGATCTATCTTTTTCCACTGCTCTTCCCGAAGCAACAACACTTATCATTATCGGATTATATGAAAATATCCTTGAAATAAGCCCTAGCGGTATTCCTAGCAGTTTGCTTTAGGATGGATACACGCCAGGTTCTAACAGTGCTTAAATCAGATCTATCAACCGGGAAACTGAAGCATTTTTGTATTCCGTCCGACTGGCTCGAGAAGATCCAGATTAATTCATTCCCAACCCTGGTTTGTGTTAATACACAGCCGGAAGATGGTTCTAGAGTCATCGCACATTGGGTTGGGTTAATAATCTTTTCTTCTGAGAAATTGGATTATTATGATCCTATCGGTTTGCCACATTCAACATGGCTTGGAATAAGCAGCTTTGTTGCCAAATTTAACAATATTACACAAAATGTTAGACAAATACAAGATTTGTCTAGTGTCTCATGCGGAAGCCATGTCTTATTGTTTTTCTTGTTGCGCGCTCGCGATTTTTCTTTCCAATATTTTGTCGACATATTTACATCGAATTTAAAACTTAACGATTATATCGCCGAATCTCTTATTAAAACATGTTATAAAATAAAAATAAAGTGTTGAAACCTAAATGTATTGATTTAAAATGTAGTGACGTCGCCTTTAGATATTAGTGTTGGTGTTTGTTTGCGGAAAAAACCTCATTCTTAGTTCAACCTCCAAAGCGTCAAGATGGATAAATGCAGGATTGTGTTTTTTGACAACCGTCAGAAACATACCAATCTAGGTTTTATTGGAGTTGAAACAGGATTTTCTGTTCGGAAAAACGAACATTTTGAAGATCAAGAAGTGAAGCTTGAAATTGAAAGAAAATGCGCTCCGAGTGGCCGAAGGTTCACACTTTATGTGTGTGACACAAAGTTGACTGGAGAGAACAATATATTTAGCTATGTTCAAACCAAGATTGCACAGAAATTTAACGGAGAACCCAGACGAATTTTCTTCGAGCGTCTCGAAGAAATCAGCGATGTTCAAAACTACAAAGAGCTGCTCTGCACATCGGGAGATATTTTTGGATTTTTTTGTTGTATGGATTATGCAAGTGATTTTTCAGTGTTTGGCAATCTTTTTTAAGTAAAAAAAAACTCCGGAAAAATGAATAAGTCGATAACTAACAATCGTGTTTGTCAGTAAACAGGTTTGGTTTGGAATCGGGACTTGTCTACATACATTATATTAAAAAAAAACTCAACAAAAGGAAAAAACATGCACTACAATTTAAATATTTTCACCGCACCAATGCTGGGTTGATCACAACCCCAGCACACCTTCATCCTCCTCCCCTCCAGCCCATAAGCCCAGTCCTCCACTTTCAGAGTGTAATGCGACCCGTGTCCACAAGACACGCAGTTGACCCAAATGGTGGATATATACACGCGGCCATTGCATTCCTTGCAGTTAGATTTCCCCTTCTCTGTAGGGGTCAGGATCGCCTCGCAGTGGGGGCATGGCGATTTGAGGTATTTGGTGTTTTCAGACATTCTGAAAACAGAAGAACAAGTGATTGCCAGTAAACAGGACTTGACTATATACGTTATATTAAAAAAAAACTACGTTTTAAATATCTTCACTATACTGATGGAGGGCTGGGTGCAGCCCCAACACATACTCACATGCCTCCCGCCAAGGGCGTGGGCCCAGTCCTCCGCCTTCATATTGTAACTGGATGTGTTTGTACATATGAGGCAGTCGAGCCACACATCCGCCACGTATACAGCGTTGCTGCATTCAGGACAGGACCCTTTGCCCCTGAACCTTGGTTCTACAATAATCTCGCAATGCGGGCAAATATTTTTGCTGTAATTTGCATTATGTGCGCCACTGAATTCCATTCTAAAAAGAGAAGAAAAATGTTAGCTTTACAATGATACCCAAGAGAAGAAAAATATTATATGCTAAAATTAGCACATATCTTATGGAAGGAAAAAATTGCAAAACCCGGACAGACATACCGACCGACAGACCGATATTGTGATCGCTATATGACATTTGACCGAAGGGCAAGTGTCATAAAAAGAAAAAAAACTACTTACTCTTTGGCGTGTGTTGTCTTTGGAACTGATGTCTTATTCATCGAGAACCCAGAGGTTTATAGGCCTGCGAGTCAATAGGTGTCAAGATATGAATAGCAGAAAGGAGACATCTCATCACCAACTGTGCAAACCTATATTACAAGCGACACAAAGGAGATGCTCCGTAGGAATAGCAGACATTTCATCACCATCTGTGCAAAGTCCAAGCGACACAAAGAAAACGCTCCGTAGGAAACCAGACTAATGCAAACCCATCATATTTTTTATCATCGTAGCATCTAGTTTAGATATATTCTCACCATCACACTAATTAGTTTAGCTATAATATATAACAGAAGGGGGGAGGGAGACATGGGTAATCCATTAGTACCATATACTAGAAGGGGCACACGGGGAACCATTTAATCACCCAAGTGTAACCCACCCTAAGATCCTGTAGCATAGTAAGGTGTACCCTTTCCCATAAGGTGCCCAGAATCCCCCCAGTATACAGAATCCCCCAGTATACAGAATCCCCCAGTATACAGAATCCCCCAGTATACAGAATCCTCCAGTATACAGAATCCCCCAGTATACAGAATCCCCCTGTATGAGTGCCTAGATAACTACTTATACCTCAAACTGGTGTAAGTAGCCACTATCGCTCGCTCGGCACCAGATTTTGTAACCTCGTTTGATCGGCTTCTGTGGATTGTATTGCTTCAAGGATGAGCGGCCCTTGGACAATACCATTGAATCATCAACGCTTTGGAATCTTGTCCCGCCTTGTCCCGAACTGCCGATTCAGTAAGTCAATAACTGACCGAAGCTTGTCAAGCTTGTCAGCACAACCTGTTGGTCGCTGCAAATTATCGTTGCACTGACGATATCGCAGGATTAACAAGAATCTGTCCCGAGTCATTGCTCTTGCGATGAAGTCAATATGTAGATCTGGTCACATCTCCAGTAGTCTCGCATTGACGGCAGTTGATGGTATCCCATAAAAAGATTCATCGCAATGAACGTAAGTAATTCTAGTCTCGTAAGCTTTAGATTCTTACCATGCTGCGTAGCGTCCAGATTTGATTGAAAAACGACCAGATCGAGCAGTTCGTCACCGAGTACTTGGACGAAGTAATCAGAGCAGCTCTCGCAGTCAGAGAAGAGAGAGTTATTCGTCCCATTCGTCCCACCTTGTTCAAAGAAGTCCGGAAGCTTAGTATTTGTCTTCCTTCTGTTCCACTGCAGGTTTGAATGGGGCTCATCAGAGTCCAGCTCAGACTCGCTTTCAACAGTAACATCACTGTCATCAGAAGAGGCATCATCGAAGAGGTAGTTTTGCTGCTCTTTGTCAGCTGTAGTAGAATCAGCTATAAGACCGGCATCGTTTGTTTCAGCAAGAAGATCGGCTGGCAAGCTAAAACTACAATCGCTGGTTGAGGGGACTGGTTCAGACAGAAGAAAGTCTGATAAGATAACTTCTGTCTCATCCTCATCTAGTTGCGGAGGAATGCAATCATCTAGAGGTAATGGCTGGAGTAGCTCATATTCAACTTGTCCAATTCCTAGAATGTCACTCGATTGCAGAGATGCTGAGTCTGATGGAGACTCGTCAAAGTCTTCTTCAAGGTCTGTATCACCATCCGTCTCATCAGGTATGTCTTCTTGAAGGCAAAGAAGAATCTCTTCTTTCGTCAACTTCCTCTTTTTCGGCATACTTATACTATGAAAAGAACGCTTGGATTAAAACTTAAATAAAGGTTATGAATATTTGGAGATAATAAAGCCCGAAATCATGGAAAACCACAACTGCCAAACTACATGGTTGAGAAAAATTAATTGAAATTTAAAAGCCTTACTTTGTTGGCTCATTTGAAATTACCTCGTACCTCACCTACTCTTGCTGACGTGACAAATATGAGACAGCCAGGAAAAGGGCCAGCCTGACGTGAGACATCTGTCCCTATCCAAAAAACGTACCTTGCTGACGGGACATTGTCAAATTTAAAAGGATGTTGCAGTATCGTTTTTTAAAGGGTCTAAAAAGTCCGTCGAACGGGGAAAATGTGCTATGATGTATAGGGGTCCCTTTAAAAGTCCGTCCAACGTGGATAATGTGCTACGGTATACAGTACCCCCTCTACTATCAAGTATGAGATTATTTCTAAGACTAGTGAGCAGTTCCTAATATTATCAGTTTCTTGGACAAGACCTAATGATAGGGGTGTGTTTGAAAAGTATGGCATGCAACTGTATGATACCTTTTCGTTTCTTTCAAAATCACTCGACACTCTCATCAAAGTTCAAAAACAGGATGACTCACAAAGCTTTACCATATTGCGTCAAATGTTTCCAGATAATGAAAAATATGCTTTGCTTACCCAAAAAGGTGTATTCTGCTATTCATATCTTGACAGCTTTAACAAGTTCCAGGATGCTTCCCTCCCTCCAAAAGAAATATTTAAAAACGACTTGATAGACGAACACATTTCAGATAAGGAATATGCTTCTGCAGGAACAGTTTAGAACACATTCTCTTGTTCCACCTTGCTTGACTACACTCTAGTTTACCTCAAGTCTGACGTACTTTGTCTTAGTGATGTTTTTATGAAATTTGCTCAAGATTTTTACGAGCTGTATGAACTTGAAGTAAATTACTACTTGAGTATGCCTTCTCTTTGCTATGATTTGATGCTTAAGATGACCAATGTTCGAATCGTGTTGTTAACTAACCAGTTAGCCTATCTTTTTATTGAAGCTTCGGTTTTTGGTGGCTTGACTTTCCTCAACCAAAGACATGTTAAATGTGACCCCAATGATGAAAATGATGCAAGGGTCGGATTAGCTTTAGACGCGACGGATTATATGCCGACGCGATGACACGCCATCTACCTGTCGGTGGAGAAAAATGGGTTGAGCGGGAGCTATGGCCGGATTTCCGGACGATGGACCACATGGGTGGTTTATTGAGATTACCGGCTCCATTCCTGAGATCTTGCATGATTTCTATCAGGACTTCCGCTTTCCCGTGAACAGGTTTAAGGTGAAATTTGAGGAACTCTCCCCTTTTAATCAACGCAGGATTCTCGAAGATAAGGTTCCCTGGTCGGAAGCGGAAAAACTGATTGGTTGTTTCAAACGTCATGAATGTTTAATTGTTCATCACATGTATTTGAAATGGATTCTGAATCATGGTTTTCATTTGGAGAAGGTTCACAGGGTTATGCAGTTTGACCAAAAACCATACTTGGCAGACTATATCAATCATTTCATTCAGAAACGGGCTGAAAACACGGAATCATGTAAATCTGAACTGTACAAACTTTGCAACAATGCTATTTAGGGGAAGACTTTGCAAAATAACAGAAAACACAGCAGGTGTACTACTGTGAACAATGGTAAAAAGGCAAAAAAGCTTCTGAGGGATGGAAATATTGATTCTTTCACAATCATCAGCGAGAACCTAGCTGTGATGTATAGGAATAAGAAGCATGTTTTCTTGGATAACCATCTCATGGCGGGCTCGGCAATTCTTGGTATTTCGAAAACAATCATGGCGGAATTCTACTGGGACAAACTTATGAAACCTTTCCTTTCCCCAGAGAGATCTATCCTCTAGGTTAGGTGTTGTGGGTGTCCCTAAACTAGTTTATTCCGATACCGATAGTTTGATCGTGACTGTCCCTGTCCCCCGAGGCGCTTGTTGGACCACCGTGTTTAATCAGCCTGAGCTTCGAGACATTATTGATTTCTCGAATCTGACGGCTCCAGAACATGCACACCTTGTGAAAACAAACAAAAAGAATGAACTGGGCAGACTAAAAAATGAGCTGGGGTCGGATTACTTTGTAGAGATGATTGCAACAGCACCCAAATGTTACATCATTCTCACAGCCCAAGACAGAATAAAAATGGCGACAAAGGGTGTTCCAAGGCATTACGCCAAGAAGAATTTCACAATGGAAGTCTTCCGCAAAGCAGTGCTTGAAGGGGTTGTTGTCATGGCTAAAACGCGGGCTATCAGATCAAAGAAATTAAAAATGTATACCATGGATGTGGTGAAAATTGGGATTACGGGTCTCAGTGATAAAAGCTATGTTTGTCAAGACGGAATTAACACAGTTCCATACGGACATTTTTCTTTGAAAGATCGAAACAATCAGTTTTAATCAGTTGAAACCTAGCATCATGGGAAGAGAATTGACTTTATTTAAAGTGAGCAAACCTGTAAACATTTGTAAAAAGTGGAGGTTTGAAGAGTGGAATGGATTGATGAATGTTCACTCTTCTCACGGATTCATATTCGAAAAGAAGATTTCTATATGATATCATGGAGTGTGGAGAATATACACCTGTGCAAACAAATTTTGGGATGGATTTTCCTAATCTAGAGGATTACAATAACGATCTTGAAAATGGAGAGGCTTTTGGACCGGACCAGTTTATTGAAGTGGTGGCGCTATATTTAATGAACTGTTCTTTCGGTCGTGATGGATACAGTTTGAGGACCGATAATAGTACATATTATGGTAAAGAAAGGGAATATTTTAAAACCAAATTAGACGAAATGCGTCAATGGCACAAGTGTAACGATTATAATGTATGTGACATGATTTTTACATTTAAAACCGTGTATTATTGGATGATGAAAGACCCAGGGAATCGGTGTGTTGTTGTAGTGGATGATTATTGAATAGTGTTATTTTTGTACAAGTTGATAAAATAAACAAACAAATAGATATATTTGTTAGTCTGATTCTGTCTTTCTTCCCTCCCACAATGCTAAAGTTCCAAACACCTTCCAAGATTCGGGTTGTCGGACCCTCAGGTAGTGGTAAGACTACCTTCACTTCAAGAGTGATTAAGGAAGGAGAGAGAACCCTATCCCCACCACACCAGAACATAGTTTTCCTTTATAAAACTTGGCAGAAAGCATATGATGCTATTCTGAAGGATTCTCCCCAGGTGCAATTTAAGGAAGGTCTCTCTAGTCTTTCTGAAACACCCGAAGACACTTTTCTTATAATTGATGATCTTGCAATCGAGATTGAAAAAAACTCATCTCAATTGTTGGAGCTCTGGACCGTTTCTAGCCACCACAGAAACATAACTTGTTGTCTTGTTCTCCACAAATTTTTCCAACAAGGACCCTCTATGAGAACTTTAAGTCTAAATACGCAATATTTTGTGTTGTTTAGAACACCACGTGATGAGTCAACTATAGTCAACCTTGAAAAGCAGCTGTTTCCTGGAAATGCTGCCTACCTTCAGAAGGCATACCAACATGCTACAAGAGAACGTTATGGGTATCTTGTCATTGACTTAGAAACTAGAGATCGGAACTTGACTCTTGTTTCTAACCTGTTTGAGGAAAAACCTACGGTATATCTGCCTACTACTCAAGAGCAATAGGGTTAGTCTGCAACATGGAGGGGTTGTGCAAGTGTGAATCATTGTTAAAAGTTCTAGCATCTGCTAAGCCAAAACTTAGAAATGCAATACTAGAAAATTTAGACGACAAACTCTATCGTCCTTTGTCTGAGCTTGTATATAATATACTACAAAACAACATAAACATACCAGATCTGACCAAACATCGCATGAAGAAACATCAGCAGATTATTAGAATCCTAGGTAGAAAAGCACCACTTAAATAGAAGAGGAAACGTCTAAAAACCAGAAAGGAGGAGGATTTTTTTCATTATTGATCCCGCTGGTTACTTCCTTGATTAGTGCTTTTGACAAAAAATAAAATGGCTATCCCGTACAAACTACTAGCTATAGACAAACTGCTACTCCCAAAGGATCGATTTCAGGTTGAACTTGGTTCATTTTTGAGTGAAAAAACAATTGGTGATGATATTAAGCTAGTGTTGCTAGAACAAGCTGTTACTCGATTACGCAAGTTCGATCAAGAACTTAAACTACCTCTAAACGTGCAAGTCGTGCAGCCTCCAGCGTCGCGGCAAACCTCTGGAGGGCCGCACCCTGCGCTCGGGATTCAGTCTGTGTCGCCAGCGCCCCTCGCGCCCGTTACCACCCCTCCCCTTACCGACACCCTTAGCGCTTTACCGGCATCACAGCGAAGCGCCGCGAAGAATGTTTTAGAAGCTTTAACTAGGCTTGATGGTGTTAACTATATCGATGGTGAAGCAGAAATAGGAATTGGATCTGAGAAACTAAATGTTCTTGATGTTTTAACTGACTTGACTTCTACACGCAAGCAAAGAATTGCTCTCAGCGAGTTGAGTATTCAGTATCTCGCAAAATCCAGTTTCCCTGTATCGTTGATAAAGAATAAGGGAGTTCTTACTTCCATACAAAACTATAGAATCGATGATAGTTATGCGTCATTCCAATCGGGTATAGACTCGTTTAGATCAGGGGTTGATAACAATGCGCCATCGGTGTCTACCCCTCAGTCTCAAAAGAAGCTTCAGAAGCTGCTGGAGCAGATGAGCTCTCCTGCATCACCTTCGAGCGCCTACATTAAAGGACCATGGAAGAAACCATAAATAAGGTGTACACCAGTGTTGGCAGGTATGGGCATTTAGCCACTCCTAGTGTCTTGGTCAAAGCGGCAAAGGTTCCTTTAAAAGAAGCAGAACAATTTCTTCAGAAACATGAAACCTATTCGCTTCATCGAAACAGAAGATTACGCCCTAAGAAATTCAGAAAAGTATTTGCCTGGTACCCTGGCCATGTTGCCATGGCGGACTTGTTAGTTTTTGAGAAAGTATTTGTTCAGCATAATAAACCATACAAATATTTATTAGTTGTGATTGACGCGTTTTCTCGATATCTCTATCTGAAACCTCTGATTACAAAGACCGGTTCTGAAGTAGCCAAAAATCTTGAGTCGGTTTTCCAGGAAAGGTCGTATAAACTTTTGGGTGTAGATAGAGGATCTGAATTTGTAAACCCCTCTGTGAAAAAAGTTAAAAAAAAATTTGGAACTAAAATGTATCATGTCAACTCTCCCATTAAAATGTCTATGGCTGAACGTGTTATTAGAACCATTCGATTAATGCTTAATCGTTACAACACATTTAATAACACCTTCTCGTTTACTCACCACATTCCATTGCTTGTTCAGCAGTATAATGAGACCCCACATAGAGGGATTCGTGGTTTTACTCCGGCAGGTGTAACTAACGAAAATATACCAATAATTCAAGACTTTTTGTATGCAGACAAAAAGGTTGCTGACCCTTCAAAGTTTGAACCGGGCCAGTCAGTGAGAATCACAAGAACTTTGGATCAGTTTGAGAAAGCTAGTGGCTACACTTTTTCTAAAGAAATATTTAAAATTGATAAAGTACTAAATACCAACCCTGTTTGTTTTACATTAAGCACGATAAAAGGTGACGAAAAAATAGATGGATCGTTTTATTCGAATGAATTGGTTGCTGTTAAAGAACCCGAAGATTATTTAGTTGAAAAGATACTTAAACGAAAGACAATAAACAAAAAACTTCATTTGCTTGTCAAGTTTCAAGGGTATGCAACGCCCGAGTGGATTCCAGCCGAAAATCTAAGAAATGTCTGAAGGTTTTTACGTGTTTTTTAGTAGTGATGTTTATGATGAAATCTACAATGAAAATAAAGCTTTCTCCTCCTATTCGGTTGAGTGATGGTAATTGGAAATGTGCTCTTGTGGAGGCTAGTGTTACTGACGAATTTAGCGTGGTAAACCCGAAAGATATTTACACGTTTTCTTTTAAATTAACATGTCCAAGTAATTTTGAAGCAATTTTACAAATTGACCCTCATGAAAATTACTCTTCCGCGCAGGATGTGATGAAAAGCATGTCAAATCAGCTGGATATAGATGAAAGCTGGGCAGAAGTAAACGATAGAGAATATGTGCGTATTCACTATGATTCTGGAGAGAACCGATTCTATGTGACGGGGTTGAAAAAACGAGAATCTATGAATTTTTCTGTTGCCTTGGGCAATCTTCTCGGTTTTAGAAAATTGAAATATGTAATGGACGACGATTCAGGTTCTATCTATGCAGAATCCCCACCTACATACGTTAAAGATTGCTATTCTATTTTAATATATTCGGATTTGGTTGTCCCTTCTAGACTAGGGAACACACATGCGCCTGTTGTTAGAATTCTACCACGCAGAGATTCTTCTGATAAAACTCTATTCGTTTGGAGAGTTAATATATTACGACTTGTCCTTTAAGGATGTGAAACAGTTAGATTTACTTTAAGAATTGAGCTTGGTGATTTAGTTCCCATAAGAGCGGGTGTTTGTCAAATGACGTTTCATTTCCGTAAAGATGCTTAAAGGAAGAACATTCATTTGTCCGTCCGTAGATACTTTAGTTCATACTCTTGCCCCTCAGACAGGAGGCGGTCTCCAGTATTATGTTGGCCGGCAGGGTCATATGAGAGGGTATGGAGTTGGAGCATGGATAGGACAGATTTTTCGCAAGGGACTTCCTGTTATTCGTCGATTATTTAGTCCGGCTGCGAAACAGTTTGTTGGTGATACTTTAAACGATATTGAACAGGGGAAAAAGTTCGGTGAATCTGTTAAGACACACGCTAGAACAGTTGTTAAAAACGTAGCTTCTAATCTACAACGAGGTAATGGCTTAAAGCACCCAATCAAGAGGAAACTGATTAGTATTGGTGCGACTCGCGCAAAAGCAACATCACGCAAAAGCAAGAAGCACAAGCGTGATTTTTTTGACACGTAATGTCATTCCTACCAACCGAAGAAGCAAACACAGCCGTTAACAGCGCTCTAGCATTATTTTCGAATCCGACAGTCGACGTTAGCATTAAAACAAGTCACTATGAAGCATGTTTTCCTGTTTCTCCTATCGGTGACTCCTCAACTCCGCTGCATTTCCGTGTACAAAGCTCTGAAAGCTTTTTTTCTGACCTGCGCAATTCGTTCCTGGAAATTCGGCTTAAAGCTGTTAAAAGAAGCGACCGAAGCTCTATCGCAGCAGAGGATAGAATCGTTTTTTCAAAACGGTGTTTTGTTTTCGTTGTTTCAAAACAGTCAGGTCTATATTTCCGACACGCTGATATCAAACACAAACAATTTGGCATCCTGTATATCCACCATTAGCTATGAGCTGATGACCCCTCGTAAAGTAAAAGAAATAAAAGGTAGTCAACATGGATATTATTTCACAACTGACAATTCTCGTCCTGAATTGATGGAAACTCATTGGATCCATCCATTTGATCGGACCTGTATGCAACGATGTCTTCAACTCCCCCCATTTCCTCGCTCCGGGTCTAAAACTCGACCTGAAACTTTTTCCTTCACCTGCAAACATTGTGCTAAAAAAGCTTGCAAACGCAAGCCCCGATTGCGATTATGTTATTGAAGAAGCTATACTTCACGTTAAAAAAGTTGAGGTGCTTACTTCCCTTGCTTTAGCTGTTCAAAAACTCAGACTTTCCGGGGAGCCGCTGAGAACGTTGACCCCGAAATTACTCGGTACGGCCCGTCAGCTAGCCCGAGGTAATTTATCGTTTTCCGATGCTGAACTAAACTCTGCTAATCAACTACCAGCAAAGATTTGTTTGGGATTCGTTAAATCTTCAGCATTTCTCGGGGATTACAAGCAAGATGCTTTCAGCTTCTCGCTCGCGAGTTTAAAAAGTCTCCAGCTGACCGTATCCGGACTGCCTCTCTATAACCTATTTTTTTCGGGCGATAACTATAGACTTTTGTATGAGTTGAGCCAGCGTTCTTTGGCAAGTGATCAACCCACCTTTGAGAATGCATCGTCTTACGAACGTTGGATATCTGGAAAGGCTCTAATATCTCTGGATGTATCGGAAAATGGAAGTAGGGACATGTGTTTTATTAGACAAGGGACATTGAGGCTTAATCTGTCTTTTTCCACCGCTCTTCCCGAAGCAACAACACTTATCATTATTGTATGAAAACATCCTTGAAATAAGCCCTAGCGGGATTCCTAGCAGTTTACTTTAGGATGGATACACGCCAGGTTCTAACAGTCCTTAAAGCAGATCTAACAACTTTGAAACTGAAACATTTTTGTATCCCATCCGACTGGCTCGAGAAGGTTCAGATTAATTCATTCCCAACCCTGATTTGTGTTAATACACAGCCGGAAGATGGTTCTACTCTTATCGCCCATTGGGTTGGGTTAATAATCTTTTCTTCGGAGAAATTGGATTATTATGATCCTATCGGTTTACCATATTCAACATGGCCTGGAATCAACAGATTTGTTGCCAAATTCAACAATATTACACAAAATGTTAGACAAATACAGGATATGTCTAGTGTCTCATGTGGAAGCCACGTCTTATTATTTTCCCTGTTGCGCGCTCGCGGTTTTTCTTTCCAATATTTTGTCGACATATTTACACCGAATTTAAAGCTTAACGATTATATTGTCGAATCTCTTATTAAAACATGTTTAAAATAAAAATAAAAGTGTTGAAACCTAAATGTAATGATTTAAAATGTAGTGACGTCGTGTTTAGATATTAATGTCGGTGTTTGTTTATGGAAAAAACCTCATTCATAGTTCAGCATCCAAAGTGTCAGGATGGGTAAATGCAGGATTGTGTTTTTTGACAACCGCCAGAAACATACCGATCTAGTGATTATTGGAGTTGAAACAGGATTTTCTGTTCGGAAACATGAACATTTTGAAGATAAAGAAGTGAAGCTAGAAATTGAAAGAAAGTGTGCTCCGAGTGGCCGAACATTCACGCTTTATGTGTGTGACACAAAGTTGACAGGAGAGAACAATATATTTAGTTATGTTCAAACCAAAATTGCACAGAAATTTGATGGAGAACCCAGACGAATTTTCTTCGAACGCCTTGAAGAAATCAGCGATGTTCAAAACTACAAGGAGCTGCTCTGCACGTCGGGCGATATTTTTGGATGTTTTTGTTGTATGGATTATGCAAGTGACTTTTCAGTGTTTGGCAATCTTTTTTAAGTAAAAAACTCGCAAAAAAAAAAGAATAAGTCGATAACTAACAATCATGTTTGTCAGTAAACATGTTTGGTTTGGAATCGGGACTTGACCGTCTATGTTGTATTAAAAAAACTCAACAAAAGGAAACAACACAAACTATAGTTTAAGCATCTTTACTACACCAATGCTGGGTTGGGAACAACCCCAGCAAACCCGCAGTTTCGGCCCCACCAGCCCATACGCCATATCCTCCAGCTTCATAGTGTAGTGTGATTCGTGTCCGCACGCCACGCAGTCTATCCACACAGTTGAAACATACACGCGACCGTCACATTCCGGGCATGAACCCTTGCCCTTGAATGTAGGCTGAACAAGACTATCGCAATGTGGGCAAGCGGATTTGCCATATTTGGGATTGGTAGACATTCTGAAAACAGATGTTTGTCAGTAAACGTTTGGAAACGATGCTTGGGTACATATGTTATATTAAAAAACTACAACTTAAATTTTTTTATAATACTTATGGACGGTTGGGTACAACCCCAACACGTCCTCACATATCTCCCACCCTTGCCATGGGCCCAATCCTCCACCTTCATTAAATAGTTGGAAATGTTGGTGCAGGACAGGCAATCTGCCCAATACTCGGCAACGTAGACCGCCCCGCTACAGTCGGGGCAGGAGCCCTTGCCCCTGAACACAGGCGACACAAAAACCTCGCAATGAGGGCACGCTGCTCTTGTGAATTTTTGTTTGAATGCTCCACTGAATTCCATACTAAAAACAGAAGAAAAATGTTAGCTTTAAATGCGACAGGTCATAGTATAACACGCTTGACTGTATACGCTTCCAAAGCGTCGTAGCTGACACATCCGATCTGTGTATTATGTAACGAATTAATCTTCAGCAAAATTGAGAAGATATTTATTCGAAACCATTCCCTGTATCGTTAATGACACAAACCTTTTTAGTTTCCGTACAGACCGTACAGATCGGCTCTCTCTCTCCAGCGGTTGTTTTATTAGTCATTCAATCTCGCTCTAAAGGTTATTGTCTTGTTAGAGGCTAATTGTCTCACTCTAGATGCTTTTAAACATCTAGAGTTAATGTCTTATTAGAGGGAGCTCTATGGACTTTCTCTCCAGAGGTTCTTTCCGCTAATAGTTCGCTAATAAGTTAATGTTCTATTAGAAGGACCTCTGGAGGAAAAGTAGTATAAATAGTCAGTGTTTTGTGTCAGTATTGGCAGTCGTATTGAGGAGTCAGTATTGGCAGTTCGTAATGAGCAGTCAGTGTATTGTAGTCAGTGAACTATAGTCTATCAGTTGGATTACGGATGTTTATACTGTATGGAGGATTTCAACATTAAAAGTAAGTGTGTTTTATAAAACATGGTTTGTTGAATGTAGGGACCTAGGGCCAACCGTCCAAGCTCCCCCTCCACAGCCACGAACCAACCCTTCGAGGATACCACTCAGGCTACCACTATAGTACCAACCGCTCGGGTACACGCTACACGGTTATAAGGTGTTTGGAAGTTAACACAGAGAAGGTATTACTAGACACATAATATAACACTGGTGACAGCGGTGGGATGGCTCTCCTCTCATCATCTCAACAGTTCTTGACGATTTATCGTTCACTTTGCCCTGAATGATGTCCGAGAAAAACTTTTGGAATGGCGCTAATATGTCCAGACTCTTGAACGTTCTGGAGTCTTCCAATGAAACTTGACCATCAAGTTTCACCGCTATTTCTCGGCAGAGAGTAGCAATTCGTGGGAAAGCCGTAGCTGGCTTCTGGTTCCTCTCCGTCTGATCACCGTACCCTGCCCAAGGATCAAGTTCCTTCTCGGTACGAGTAATCACATCACCGTCTTCATCCACGGTACGGTACTCTACGTCATGAAGAATCAATCCTAGCACGCTGTTCAGTTTTGTCCATTCGGTGTCATAGCACCTCGCAACTACATCCCAAGGGAAATCGTCATGGGCCTTGATGGCATTGAAGATCACCACAATCGCGGTAATGTTGTTAAACCTCGCTTGTTCCAGCATATTTTGTAACCCGACAAAGTCGTCGGATGTCATTTCCTTGAAGGTAACCTCAAACTGTTGAAACAGCTGTTTATGGAATTCGTATGGCCTTCCCGACGCTTCTTAAACGCCATTGCTGTGGCCTCACCTCCGATTTTCTGAGTAATGTACTTTCGAAATCGCTTCATGTTTTGGTTCCCAGAATGAAGCAGGGCATACAAAAGGTACGTAAATGCTGTTGGCACCCAGTTGTAGTACGATCCGGGAAGCCCATCACGTCCACACGACGTAGCTAGGACCATGAAATTGACGCACTGTTCGTACGTGAGCGCGAAGACCCTGGGAAGAGGAGGCCCTGATGTGCCATCAGCATTCAAAGGGCCTGCTGCACCCCTGACAATCGGAAGAATGATCTCAATATCGTTGATGGTCCTTGATTCCTGAGGCAAGACGGCACACGCGTCATACCGATCTCTGATCGAATCCGCGTATGACATACCCGTCTGTGCTGCAGGTCCGAACCTTCCATTCAAGAGATAATTCATTATCTCTGTGAAAGTACCACAAGCAGTAGCCGGATCCTGGGGATAGCTAACTCGGGTATCTTTAAAGACACCGTCCCGGATCACGGGGGCCATCCACTCACGGTATAGTCCGACCGCCATATCCTCGTCCGAGGGTAAGGCACCCTTGAGATAAATATGGCGGATATACCATATTGCGGCCTTAGCCCGTAATGCGGTGGGTGATTCCAACCCTGGCCCAAACAACGAAGCTGTTGAGCCCCTAGGAGGAGGCAAATCACATAAGAACGCTTTGTACGTCTCGCTTTTTCCCAGATAAATGTTTTCTATCGTCTCTCTTTTAGTCAGCGTAATCGCAGCAAAATTTGGTTGAAACGCCATAATACGTACCACAAACTAAAACTTTTACTTTAAAATTATTAGGTTATTTAGGTTAAAATTATTAGGATTGTAACGAATTAATGTTCAGCAAAATTGAGAAGATATTTATTCGAAACCATTCCCTGTATCGTTAATGACACAAACCTTTTTAGTTTCCGTACAGACCGTACAGATCGGCTCTCTCTCTCCAGCGGTTGTTTTATTAGTCATTCAATCTCGCTCTAAAGGTTATTGTCTTGTTAGAGGCTAATTGTCTCACTCTAGATGCTTTTAAACATCTAGAGTTAATGTCTTATAGAGGGAGCTCTATGGACTTTCTCTCCAGAGGTTCTTTCCGCTAATAGTTCGCTAATAAGTTAATGTTCTACTAGAAGGACCTCTGGAGGAAAAGTAGTATAAATAGTCAGTGTTTTGTGTCAGTATTGGCAGTCGTATTGAGGAGTCAGTATTGGCAGTTCGTAATGAGCAGTCAATGTATTGTAGTCAGTGAACTATACTCTATCAGTTGGATTACGGATGTTTATACTGTATGGAGGATTTCAGCATTAAAAGTAAGTGTGTTTTGTAAAACATGGTTTGTTGAATGTAGGGACCTAGGGCCAACCGTCCAAGCTCCCCCCTCCACAGCCACGAACCAACCCTTCGAGGATACCACTCAGGCTACCACTATAGTACCAACCGCTCGGGTACACGCTACACGGTTATAAGGTGTTTGGAAGTTAACACAGAGAAGGTATTACTAGACACATAATATAACAAATAACTGAATTGTAAATAGTTCGGAGGGGGCTGGTGAGGTAAGGTAAAGAGTATCTTACAATAATACCCAAAGAGAAGAAAAAACACCGACCGACCGACGACTGGACAGAAATCACGATCTTTTTATAACCTGTACAAACGAGCAGCGATGGAGTGGAAACTACACTGGGAGGCCAGTGGATCTACTCAACGGAACTAGACAACGCACTTCCACCTCCATCACTCAACCGGCGAACCTACAGGATGTTCACCCAACCTTATTCGCCGGCCAGTGCGATTTAAGGTAATTTAAGGTAATAGCAAAAACCGGATAGACAGATTGACCAACCGACGATTGGACAGAAATCACAATCTTTTTATGACCTGTAAAAAAAAATAAAAAAAATAGCAAAAACCAGATAGACAGACCGACTGACCGACGGCTGGACAGAAATCTCGATCGCTATATGATATTTGTCCGAAGGACAAATGACATAAAAAGAAAAAAACTACTTACTTTTTGATGTGTTTGTATAAGACAAATTTGAACTTTGCGGTTGTAATGTTGGCAGTGGAACTGATGCCCTATCCATCGAGAACCCAGAGTCTTATAGGCCTACGGCTCCTCCGAAACACGTGGCTAACTCTCCCTTTTTTTATGGCACTTGCCCTTCGGCCAAGTGCCATATAGCGATCGCAATTTCTGTCCGTCCGTCGGTCGGTCTGTCTGTCACGGTTTTGCTAGTTCGGGTACTTCCACATAAGCTAGGACGATGAAACTTGGCAGGCATATCAGGGACCGGACCAGATTAAAATAGAAATAGTCGCTTCCCCGATCCGACCACCTGAGGGGGAGTGGAGGGAAGGGGAATCCGGAAAAAATAGGAACGGGTGATCGGATCTTAATGAAACTTGATATATGGAAGGACCCCTTGTCTCAGACCTTCCATTTTAAATCCAGACCGGATCCGGTGACATGGGGGGTAGTTGGAGGGGGAAACCGGAAATCTTGAAAATTGCTTAGAGTGGAGAGATCTGGATAAAAGTTGGTGGAAAGAACAAGCACAAGTCCTAGATGCGGGATTGACATAACCGGACCGGATCCGCTCACTTTGGGGGAGTTGGGGGGGGGATCCGGATTTTTAGTGATCCCGCTTCGGGGCTTCCTGATGTGCTAGGACGATGAAAATTGGCAGGCATGTCAGGGACACGAACAGATTGACTTGATAATAGCCGTTTCCCCAATCCAACCATCCGGGGGGGGGGGGGCTGGAGGGAGGGGAATCCGGAAAATGAGGTATTTTTAACTTACGAACGGGTGATCGGATCTTAATGAAACTTGATATATAGAAGTACCTCGTGTCTCAGACCTCCCATTTTAAATCCAGACCGGATCCGGTGACATGGGGGGTAGCTGGAGGGGGAAACCGGAAATCTTGAAGATCGCTTAGAGTGGAGAGATCTGGATGAAAGCTGGTGGAAAGAACAAGCACAAGTCCTAGATACGGGATTGACATAACCGGACCGGATCCGCTCACTTTGGGGGAGTTAGGGGGGGATCCGGATCTAGTGATCCCGCGAGTCCGGTGCTTCCTGGTGTGCTAGGACGATGAAAATTGGCAGGCATGTCAGGGACCCGAACAGATTGACTTGATAATAGTCGTTTCCCGGATCCGACCATCCGGTTGGGGCTGGAGGAGGTGAATCCGGAAAAATGAGGTATTTTTATCTTACGAACGGGTGATCGGATCTTAATGAAACTTGATATATAGAAGTACCTTGTGTCTCAGACATACCAGTTTAAATCTGGACCGGATCCGGTGACATGGGGGGAACCGGAAATCTTGGGAAACGCTTTGAGTAGAGAGATCGGGATGAAAGTTGGTTGAAAGAACAAGCACAAGCCCTAGATTTGTGATTGACATAACCGGACCGGATCCGTTCACAGTGGGGGGGGGGGTGGTTAGGGGGGTCCGAGTTTCTAGTGATCCCGCGAGTTCGGTACTTCCTGATGCGCTAAGACGATGAAACTTGGCAGGCGTGTATGGGACCCGAACAGGTTGACTTGAGAATAGTCGTTTCCCGGATCCGACCATCTGGGGGGTGGGGGTGGAGAGGGGGGAATCCGAAAAGTGAGGTATTTTTAACTTGCGAACGGGTGATCGGGTCTTGATGAAACTTGACGTATAGAAAGATCTCGTGTCTCAGACGCCCCATTTTAAATCCGAACCGGATCTGGTGATATTGGGGGGAGTCGGACGGGGGAACCGGAAATCTTGGGAAACGCTTAGAGTGGAGGGTTTGGGATGAAAGTTGGTGGGAAGAGCAAGTGAATAGCATAACCGAATGGATCCGGTCACTGTGGGGGAGTTGGAGGGGATCCGAGTTTGTAGTAATCCCACGTGTCCGGTACTTTCTGATGTGCAAGGACAATGAACTTGGCATGCTTGTCAGGTACCCAAACTATTGACTTGAGAATGTCGTTTCCCCGATCCGACTGTCGAGGGGGAGTGTACAAAAGGGGAATCCGGAATCCAGTGGCAAGCTCAGCTATTGAACGGGTTATCGGATTTAACTGAAACTTGATATTTAGAAAGGTCTCGTGCCTCAGACATCGCATTTTAAATCCGGACCTGATCCGGTGACATTGGGAGGAGTTGGAGGGGCGAACCGGAAATCTTTGTAATCGCTTAGAGTGGAGGGATCGGGATGAAACTTGGTGGGAAGAACAAGCATAAGTTCTAAATATGTCATCTAGAGCTTTCAGATCGAATGAACCTAGATATCCTAATTCTAGGTCCGAACCGCATTTTTGAATGGCGGGGTGTTTATTGTGAAGTTCTCTTCTACTTTCTCGTACCACTACTCGTAACAAGTGCCATATGAGCTCGTAGCTCTTGTTCTTTGATAAGAAACACATCGTTATTGGGAACCACTTATCTCTTTTAAAAAAACTTAATTCTTACCACAATTGAAGTATATTTCCCAAAACAGAGTGTGGAAATTGGCGTGTTTGTTAATCAGCGTGGCAACCAACAGCTTGGCCGTGACAGGTGTCAAGATAGGAATACCAAGGAACCATTCCACCATATGTACAAAGTGGGAAAACAGATCATTGCACTTCATATTTTTACCATTGTAGAAACTAGTTTAGACCACTAATTAGTTAAAAGGGCTAGTACCATATACTATCACATGGGGGAACCACCGCCCAAGTATACCCCAAGGGCATGTAGCCTAGCCTAAGATCCTGTACCCTTTCCAACCCATGATATTCCTGTCGTAGTAAATATCTAGGGATGTGGTATCCAAATCCCGTGGTATCCAAATCCCGTAGTATAAATATTTCCCGTTTTATGTACATTACCATATCTACTAACAGACTGCTTGACGAAGGAACACTGAACTACATAATTAGAAAACCCATGATGTTCCGGCTGGAATACCCAAGACGGTTCCCACGACAAGGGGTATCAAGCCGGACACATAAATCCCTATCTGGAGACATTTACTGCGCTACCAGATCTCCAGCTCCGCGAGTGGGACAGTTTGACCCAAGTACCAGTCGGATCTCCACAATATCAACGAGTCGATCTAGCCCGAATGCGAAGTTGTATGGGCAGCGTCCCTTATGAGAGACGGCTGGCGGATCTTCTTGGATGCCCTGAGCGCCTCTAGAGATGCAGGAGGAACTTAGAGGCGTTTTTCCGTGCTCCCACAAACAGTTTGTGGGTCAATTGTGGCTCGAAAAGAGTATTTCCGCGGCCTTTTGTGCGGCCCACAAGTGTGTTTCCGCGACCAACAATATTTTCGAGGCTCGCTTTGTGGCTCAAATTCGACAAACAACTGCCGAGGTGACTGTCGATTTTGTGGCTCGATTTTGGCGGGAAATTCAAATTTAGCAGCAAAACAACGTCAAAACAATAAAATTAAAAACTTTCTCAGGTATGTGGACGTAAAACAGAATATACTTTTTGCACGGAATGGTAAGGACGAAAGCCTGGAGTTCTATTTATTGAGATTTTGCATGATTTTTATTTATACATTCAGACATTTGAATTTACCGCTGACAAAATTGACAAAACGGCGTTTCCGCGAGTTTCAACTTGTGGCTCGACTGTGTGGCACACAATCGTGTTTCCGCGATAAACACTCAGAAGTGTGTGGCCCACAATTGTGTCACGGAAAAACGCCTTAGGTCTAAGGCAAGGTTGACTACTTTTTGCTACTGCCTACTGTGCACCCTTTCCTTTTCACGTTATCTACTCGAACACGTAAAGGACGACTCAGACGGAGTTCGTAAAGTTTTTCGCAAAGTATGCTCCGCAAAGTTTGTCGCCGCTCAGACGGGAATTTGACCTAGATAACATTACGAGATTTTTGTTTGGCAATTTGTCCTAGAAAGAAAAAGATTATAATTATCAGGGATGATTATTATCATGTATGAACCACAGGTAGATATATAGCAACACTAATAGCCATAATGGTCCATGGTTAATCTCCAGATACAAAAAAGGAACCTGCAATAAATAAATAACAATAATCCAGTAGCAAAAATAATATAAATAAATAAATCAGTTCACAACAGTTTAATCCAGTAAGTAATTCTTTCTTTTCAACTCACCTGACAAAAACCAACAAGAATAACAAAATTCTACAAAAAAAAGTTTCAAGTTATTCGACCTTATTATTATTATTATCATGTAAACCAAAGGAATCATTATCTCATCATTTTTATGGCACTTGCCCGTCGGCCAAGTGCCATATAGCGATCGCAATTTCTGTCCGTCAGTCGGTCCCGGTTTTACTAGTTGGGGCACTTCCAGATAAGCTAGGACTATGAAACTTGGCAGGCATATCAGGGACCGGACCAGATTAATTTAGAAATAGTCGCTTCCCCGATCCGACCATCTGGGGGGAGTGGAGGGAGGGTGAATCCGAAAAATGAGGTAAAAAGGTCTAAAGTTATTTTGTTCATTCATTTTGAATTTAATAAAAACTGAACTTGAATCGAACTGAACAACAAGATGAGAATGAATACAATCCAAGTAAATACACTGCACGAAACTGAAAAGTACACGAAATTGACTCCCTGACCGTATGGCAACGCAATAACATGCCCAGATTTTTCGAATATGCTGCTTCATTCAACTACAATCAACATGCTATAGCTAATTTAACAAATACGCTGCAGAATTCCCAATATTCCAGACCAGCGGTCCAAGTGGTCTAGTTTCTGTCAATCCCTCATTGTCACATAACTAACATTTGTCATAGACATAGTAAAAACTCGGATCCATAGGGTAGTGTGTAACGTTCACATTCTACTACTGTTACACATGCAAAACCTCCATATAGCAAGAACAAATAATCAGACAGAACTTCCGTCTTTAGTCGCATGCAGCGACTATGAAAAGCCCGACAAAACTGAGCGGACCTAGAGGTATTTACTCTAGCTTTGAGCTGAGGTTGATACCCGTTTACTCCTCTTCCCTCTTGGCCGTTGCTTATCGCACAAGAAATGGTGAAGGATGCTGGCAGGAGGCGTACTCCGCGCGCTGACCCGCTCTGGAGCGCGTCCACAGAACCAATCAGGTTTGACTCCTACTTTTCCTCCACCGCGGGTTGACAACGATTTAGCTATTTGTAGAGGTAACGAAACGTGATGTGGCGCGAAGCTAGCAACGTCCACTCGTTCGTAGCGGAGAGGATATGGGGAAATATTCGACTCCGCATAGTCATATTACAGAGATAGGGAGACGGAGGTTCTGTCAGATTATTTGTTCTTGACTGAAAAAGACCCAAATATTTGAGAATAACACTGAAATATAGAGATAAAACAAAATCTCCTAGAAAACTAAGATTTTAGCCCTTTTTCGTTGGAATTCTTGACGAAGTAGCAGATAAACGACTTGAAAAAGCGCTGGAATGAAGGAACCAGGTCTTTGGCTGGAACGGCGTTTGGTAGCGCAGCTCCAAATCGACGCCTGAACCACTTAGCGGAGGCAACGTTTTTAAATTTTATTTTGCGATTGCTCTTATTTATTGTTCATTTTCTTTATAAACTGCCACTAGTTTCTTTAACTTGAGCATTTTCTATTATCTTGACCGATTCTTAAATATTCCTTCATCCCAAGCTGACTGCGAATCACATTTAAAACGGATACGTCTGCTGAATTTTATTACATCCTTCCAGCTAAGATCGATATTCCTTCAGGCCAAGCTGACTGCGAATCCTATATATACACTGTAAAAAGTTTCTCCGAAGGATGCAGTATGTGCTACTCAGAGCAAAATAACACTAGAGAGTAGCGCCAAGACCTATGCTTTGCGTGCTTCTCAAACGGGCCATACTAAAATCGCTGCCCACCCACTACGCTTGCGACAATAAAGGAAGAAAAATTTTCGGGTTTATAAATTCCTAGTAGAGCTAAGATGCGGCCTACACACATCAAGGAACCAGTGAAGATCTTATCTTTTTTTGCTGTGTTCAGGATATGAAGTTATTGGAGCCAGCACTGGTGCACGACTGATTGAGTTTCAATAGGGACGTTCACTACCGCTAGTGGTGCTAGTATTGCTCCTGTTCGAGTGTGTGTTACTTTTTCCAAGTCTTGGCGCTACTCCCTAGCGTTATTTTGCTCTGGTGCTACTGAGATTAATCTTATCTCTACTGGGATAAGATTAATCCGAATTAGGGATACTCTTATCTCAATAAAGACAAGATTAATCCCAGTAGCAAATACTGCAAGATTTTTTATTTACAGCGTAGCTCCAATAAAATGTAGCTTAGTCCGTTTTGCTTTGTCAAACATGATTCGCCGTCAGCATGGGCTGAACGAATATCTATCACCGAAGTACGGAACTTCAAATAGCCCACACATTCAGCAGACAAGTATCCATCTTTGCTGGAAAGAAGAAGAAGAAACAGGTGAGCTTAAAGCCAAAATGCAGAAGAATCTCCACCCATTCGAAGACCCAATCGAGCAGCAAAACCAGCAGCCGTGTCCAAAATCAAATCACAGCACCAGCTTTAATTCCAAGTAGTTTCCCAGCCAGAAGTTTGCAAAATCAGATATTTAAGGAAGAAAGTGTTTTTCTACAAGTTCATTTTCCAGCCTGAGCCTGAAGAAGACCCCTGCCAAGAAGGGCCGAAATATAGCTCCAATAAAATGTAGCTGACTTATCCGTTTTGCTTTGTCAATACAGCTAAGATCCTTTTTTCCAGCTAAGATGATCTTAATTGGATACAAGGGACAGGTGATACCAAGATCCTTTTTTCCAGCTAAGGTGATCTTAACTGGAAACAAGGGACAGGCGATCAGAAGTGCGGAAGATTTTCTACCCCACCAATGAACCAATCGAGTAGCAAAAACAGCAGCCGTGTCTAAAATGAATTCCAAGCAACTTTCACGAAAACATTCACAAAAAAACTTAAGCCAGAATCTTTGGTTGTTTTTCCACAAGTTCATTTTCCAGCTTGAGCATGAAGAGGACCCCTTGCCAAGAAGGGCCGAACTTTTGCTACAATAAAATCAAGCTGACGTACCCCTTTCACACTGTCAAATAACCGATTTTTGAAGTGGGCAGCGTTAACTAAGAATAGCGTTTCCGATCATTATATAATCCACTAGGAGCGCTGACTTAATGAAAGGCCGAATTCACTATGAAACTCCAACAGCCGCAAGCTCTGTCAACAAATTGTCTAAATGGTTGGGGTCTGGGTACCCGTGCCCGTTCCGATTGTCTCTGGAAGTCTTATGGTGAATCTCGTTCCAGGTAATGACGTCATCCTGTCCAGTTGTCACTGAACGACCAATGGTAAAGGTGAGGCGACGCTCGAAAGCCACTTGCAGCAGATGAACAACCTGAAAAGAGAAGAGAAGTCATGGAGAGAAGTAGGCTACATAATAATAATAATAATAATATAATTGCAATAATAAAGCTTTCCCTCTATAAAATAATCAATCAGCCTAGCAAACCAAGATATGGGGGATACTCTCGCCGTTTCCCGAGGACTCCTCGGGGAATCAAGCGAACTGCGAGAATAGAGGGAGTCACTCCACGCGGACTCCGCGTACGGAGAACAGCGAGAACACGGGAAATGCTTCCAAAATGGATTTTGTTCGAAAAAAATATGTAGTTGACGAAGTCTGGATCCCCCTTTTTTTTGGTTTTGTTTATTCTGACTGTTTTTTATTAATTTCACATTGCACAACACCAGCAAAAAATGAATCCCCTCCGAATCTGAAAGGGAACCCTTTTTGATGATGGTGATGATAATCGGAGAATTCCCCGTCCGTGGGGACTCACGAGAATAGGGGAGTGAGTTCAATTTCAATTCAATTTCAATTTATTCTCAAAATTCCTTCACTTCATTTCGACGAATGACGTCACATTACACATATATCAAAATTAGGAGTCAAACAATTATAAAATAAACAAGAATTACGATGAGTTATATATTTCGACGAATGACGGTACGAAGCTTTTTTTGTATCGGTCATGAGATGCCGAAACAGGATGTAATTTAGGAATGGGCTGCGAAACCATTCGCGCAGGTCTAGGTCTAACGGGTTCAAACTCGGGCGGGAACATGTCTAGCAGACGAGGATTTTCAAGCGTCTTGACTCCAAAATTAAGGCACATTTTTTCCCGACGTTGGGCCAAAGAGTCCCCGGGGACCCCGGGACAAACAAAAACGAGGGGACTCCTCAAGTGGAGTCCTCGGGGAACGGCGAGAATACGTCTATAGACGCGATGCGATCACAGCGCCATCACATATGGGAGAAAGCTCCAACCCCCCCCCCACCACTGTTCTCGACTAGCAGCCAAGCGCCACTGTTTTTCTTTAAAAACTATCACTTTTTACTAAAACAGGTGGTTCGTAAAAACATTGTTTTTTGTCTGAAAACAGTTATTTTTTTTCGTAAAAACATAGATTTTTTGTAATAACAAAAGTTATAAAAACAGTCGATTTTTGTCCGAAAAACACTCGTAAATAATCCAGTCGGTCAATGCCTATAAATATTCCTTCAGCCCAAGCTGACTGCGAATCATGTTTGGCAGTGCAAAACGGATACGTCAGCTAAATTTTATTAGAGCTATGTTTCGGCCTTTCTTGGCAAGGGTCATCTTCAGGCTCAAAACTGCTCAAGTTGGTAAAAACGAACTTTTGGAAAAACTTGCAAAACGGATACGTCAGCTAAATGATGTATTAGCGATTCGTATTACCGTATGTTTTGAGCCTGAAGAGGACCCTTGCCAAGAAGGGCCGAAAAACAGCTCTAATAAAATTTAGCTGACGTATCCGTTTTGCACTGTCAAATACGGTAAATACCTCCCCCCCCCCCAAAAAAAAAAGATTATTTTGGACAGTAACGAGGAAGTTACGAATGCTATCATCTCCGCCGGGCTCGTTGAGCTTACAAATCACATCTGCCTGACGAGGACCCTTGCCAAGAAGGGACGACATATCGCTTCTTTAGCAATTTTTGTCTGAAGATACAGAATATGCATTTGAGTTTAAATTTTCTGAGTGAGTAATGCTATACTTTTACTTATATATGTTTATAGCAGAGCAACGAACTAAACGCACTTCAATCGGGTTGGAGCCTGTTCAAATGTCTCTAGGGCCGAGGGACGGCGTAAGATGGCAAGAATATGAATCCCCCCCCCTTCCTAACTAGGTTCCAGTTTCACAGCCCGGTGCGACGAACCTTTAACCTTGATGGTGCAGACAAAATGGCTTCCTCTGACGGGATTTGAACCAGACGACGCACAATTAGTTGAGCAATTACGAAGAGGCAAACTCTTATTGGTCGACCCGCCACTTTTGATTTCCAAGATTGATGCTCTATATCAGACGACACATCGGCGGGATTGTTATCGTACCGCAAACCATAAGCATCATGCTACAGGATTAGTTGTCACCAAGCTTGCATCGGGAGCGTCCCGAACTGCATGCCCCCCCCCCCCCAACAAGCCTCTCGAACTGCCTCCCGAACGGAGCGTCCCGAACTGCATGCCCCCCCCCCCAACAAGCCTCTCGAACTGCCTCCCGAACGGAGCGTCCCGAACTGCATGCCCCCCCCCCCCCCCAACAAGCCTCTGTGGTGAAAGATTTACTTGATAAATACTCTTTATGAGCCCGAGGTGACTGGAAAATATATGTTAAAAAAAAACTGATAAAACGGATACGTCAGTACGATGCTTTGGCAGCGATGTTTCGGCCTTTCTTGGCAAGGGTCCTCGTGAGGCTGCCGAACGTTAGGAACAACGTTGGGGACGAAACGAACATGCACTCGTTTTAAGGCGGCTTCACACTGACTTAAGACCCCTTTCACACTGGAGTACTTAGGACTCTTAAGTGTACCTTATGCGTCTAAAGTCGCACTTAACGTAAGAAATCTCACTTAACTTTAGTATTTTTCGAAGTGGAAAATTTTTCAGTCTGCCTAAGCGTTTAGCAATTTTGGCGTGGGGCTACAGTAAATGCTGTATGGAACCCCATGTTTGGTATAACGTACGAAAAATATGAGCCTCCTTTTTGTTGCAATAGTGCTGCTGTATCGCTGCTGCAGCACGGACTTGGCAACGCAGTCTTCCTCGGAAGCACTGCAGTGCAAAAACGCCAATTATAGCAGAAGCGGCCGAGAAGTGGACGTGCAGCGTGCAACAAAAACGAGGCTCAGGTAGTTACGAAGGACTGGTACGTAGTATCAGCAAGAACAAATAATCAGATATAACTTCTGTCTTTAGTCGCATGCAGCGACTATGAAAACCCCGACAAAACTGAGCGGACCTAGAGGTATTTACTCTAGATATGAGCTGATGTTGATACCCGTTTACTCCTCTTCCGTCTTCGCCGTTGCTTATCGCACAAGAAATAGCGAAGGAGGCTAGCAGGAGGCGTACTCCACGCGTCCATAGAACCAATCAGCTTTGACTCCAAATTTTCCTCACCCGCGGGTTGACAGCAATTTAGCTATTTGTTGAGGTAACGAAACATGATGTGACGCGAAGCTAGTAACCTCCGCTCGTTCGTAGCGGACAGGGTATGGGGAAATATTCGACTCCGCATGGTCGTATTACAGAGATAGGGAGACGGAGGTTCTGTCAGATTATTTGTTCTTGGTATCAGATATATGAGGCGCTGTGGCTTTTCCAGAGGATACCCAGTGAGAGCATCTAATGCATCCACACATTCGAGCCACAAGTTGAAACTCGCGGAAATGCTGTCTTTTTATACAAATTTAAAATGCAAATTCAGATAAGATCTCAATAAAAAGAACTTCAAGCTCTTCTTTGCAAGAAAAGTTTTGTTTTTAAGATTCAATTACTGCTAAGTTCGAATTTCCCGCCGACTTCCAGCCACAAAATCGAAAATCCCCTCGACGGTCATTGTTCAAAATTTAAGCCACAAAATTCTTGTTGGTCACGGAAACAGACTTGTGGGCCACACCAGAGATGGGCGAATCTAAGGATTCAAATCCGATTCCAAGGGATAGGTACGAATCCGATTCCGAATCCAAATCCACCATTTCGTGCTGAAGATTCGAATCCGACCTTGACAAAAATCTAATCATATTCGTAGGTTATAGTTTAAAAATCAGAGGTGACTAAAAACACTGATTTCTAAGGTAATCGAATAACGTGATAATTTACTCAGGACGGTTGGTGCTGCAGGTTAAAAAGTTGGATTGCCTTAGCCCCCTCTGTAAAAACTGGGAAACTGGAAGGATTGAGACTAGAAATTTGAGTGGATTCGTAAGATTGAGGGATATGTATCCGAGTCCGAATCCAGCCTGGCAAGCAGAAGATTCGAAACCGGCCAAAAGGACGAGTCCTGGTTTCGAATCTGAATCCGGATTCGGTCATCTCTGGGCAACACAAACGACAGCGGAAACACTATTTAGAAGAGAAACTTTAGAGAAACACTAGCAGAAACACTATTTAGAAGAGAAACACTTCAGAGAAACACTTTTCGCGGGAAACGCCTCTCGTAACAAAATCTTTTTGAGCAAATCAGCAACTTCTGATGCTGTCGCTCCTCCCCAGAGCAAAATAACACTAGAGAGTAGCGCCAAGACCTATGCTTTCCATGCTTTACAAACAGGCCACACTCGTAGCGCCGCCCACTACGCTTGCGGCATTTAAAGCGAGACAAACTTGCGGCTTTAGAAATTTCTAGTAAAGCAAAGGTACGGTCTGCACACACCAAGGAATCAACTGAGGCTGCATCATTTTTTTTGCTGTGTTCAGGATATGAAGTTATCGGAACCAGCGCTAGTGAATGACTAGCGCTGTTGAGAATGAGTTTCAGTAGGGACGTTCAATATCGCTAGTGGTGCTAGTGTCGCTGCTATAGAGTGTGTGTCACTTCTTTCCAGTCTTGGCACTACTCCCTAGTGTTATTTTGCTCTGCTCCTCCCCCTGGACAGGGCCAAAGAAACCTGTCAATTCTCACACCGTCACACGTGACTCCTCCCTCAAGGCGGAGACTTACTTCCAGCAGCCAATCCCCGGCCTCCTTGGCCAACAGGATCGCATGTTTCAAAAGCTTGTTGTGAACGCGAGGAGGTTCATTTCTTACCTTTTGTGCCTTGGGAATATCTGGCAAAAAAGCGATTCGAGGGAAGGCAGTTGCATGGTAAGGTCTTCCGGGATGCGGATGCTCAGGTCCCTGGATACCACTGGCGAAGCTGCAAAGGAATACAAGAGTTCACGGAACAATCAGATGTTTGTCCTACTACCCACCCCAAGTGTCACGAGCTTTCGCCTTTTAGGGAGAAGTTGTGGAGAGTGACTCGGTTGTATGACCTTTTTGAGGAATTTTCAAAATCCGTTCAAAATGTAAGGCGACGGTTTATCAAATGTCGTTTTCTCTTTGTGTGTTCTGTTGCAAGCTACTTTCGGTTGGGGTTTAATAATTAAAAAAAAAAGTTATACCCTTTATGCCAAAAAATATACTGATACGAACTAAAAAAAATTATAGTTGCCACAGTGACAGGCGCTGTCGCATTTAAAGGAAAAGCTTTAGGGTAGCTCGTTTATTTCACCCTATAACCAAACATCCGCAGACCCAAGCCATATTAAGGAATGTTCGAAATCCATCTAAAAACAATTAAATGTAGGGTGACGGTAAACCCATTTGTGTTTTTCTCTTTGCACGTTTCTGTGTACGTCTTTTCCGGTTTTAAGACGCTCAAGAGAGATACGATCCATCGTTATTTATTAGAAAAATCGATTTCCGTGGTTGCACAACCAAATTTGCAATTATTGTAAAAAAAAGACTTACAATATATGTGTTAATACACTTAAAATTCTGTAAAGCTTCGTTGAGAAGGTTCACAAACTCTGGAATTAAACTTTTTGCACACCTCGCGTGTTTTGTAGGTACAGGATAGGATTTGGGGACCATAGGACTTGCCATTTGTTCCGGTCTGTTTCTAACGTTTTGGAAAGGGAAAGGGAAGATTTGGGAGTGGAGAGATAAGATACCGTGGCTCGACCGAAGTCAGTAGTTGCGTTTTTGGAGATACCATGGTATCTGATACTACGGTCTAAAGTCGTTTTTTCAGTTATCATGGTATCTGATACCACGGTCAAAAGGCGTTTTTGCAGTTATCGTGGTATCTGGCCAGTTACCGTACCACGGACCGACCGTGGTAACTGATCGTGGTATCGGAAAAAGTCATCCCGCACTTTCATCAATTGTTGTCAAATTGATGGGAAAGAAGTATGGCACTTAGTGATGTGACTGAATAACAGTTTTTCTTTCGGAATGACTTCGAAAAACGCAATTTCGGCAACTGCCGTTTTTGCAGAGCAACCGTGTATCAGATACCACAATAACTGCGAAAACGACTAATTGCAGATCCAGTTACCGTGGAAAGAGATACCATGATATTTGCAAAAACGAAACTAGTGCTTAGCTCTTTTCTGCGCGTCCAGCAGGGTTTAAATGTTTTACTAACGATATATCGTGATCACAGGCAGAGGGACGGACATAAAGATGTAAGAAGAGCGTGCTCATCTTAGCTTAGTTACGTTCCAACCTTGTAAAAAAAGTTACTACGCTGGCCGTTCCAACCTTCTCCAAATAGTAACTAATAGTAACTATTTGCCTACGGAACTCTGTAAAGTAATTGGCCCGATTAGCCTGTGGCATGATATTTTGCCGAAAAGAGATAAATGCGTTCCAGCCTTGACGCCAAGAAGCCAAATGCCATCATGCGTAGGTAAGTAGGATGAACACGCTAAACGTCTTAGGTGCTCTCAGAGGCGTTACTAGCCAAAATGTTTGGGGGGGGGCAAGGTATTTACCGACTGGCTGGTCATTTTTACCGACTATTTTTGCAGATAAAACTACTATTTATTGAGAGAAAAAAAACGACTGTGTTGACGAAAAATCGGCTGATTTTAAGAAAACACGACTATTTAAAAAAAAGTCGATTATATTCTTACGAAAAATCGACTGTTTTTTATTGTTTTTAAGAAAAAATGACTATCGACTGTTTTTTACTAAAAATCGCGGCATTTCGCACCGACTCAGCTATTTTTTTTTACCGACTGTCCGAAAACATTGAGGGGGGGGTCGTCCCCCCTCCCCCCTAGTAGTGACGCCTCTGGGTGCTCTTCACTTTCGCTTGGGATAAAAAAAAAAAAAAAAAAATACTACTTCAGACTTACTTGTAAACGATTTCAATGGTTTTCGTTCCTTCGTGACCAGGTAGGCTGTAATTTCTGGTAACCGTAGTCATGGTCCCTTGAGGCATGTTTCCAGTTCGAATACCATAGATCTCGTTGCAGTTCGGACACCGGATGCTAGTCTAGAAAAAGTAATGAACGATTTGTCAAATACGTATGTTTAATATCAATCAATCGTTGCGTTTTTGCGGATACCATGGTATCTGTTACCACGGTAACAAGATCTGCAATTAGTCGTTTTTGTAGTTACCGTGGTATCTGATATACGGTCTACTGTAAAAACGACTATTGACGAAATTACATTTTTCGAAGTCATCCCAAAACTAAAACTGATATCCAGTTACATCACTAAGTGCTGAACTTCTTTCTCACCAATTTGACAAAATTTGATGAAAGTGAGATGCGTTTTCCAGTCGGACCGTGATATCTGAATATCTGTTACCACGTTAACTGGCCAGATACCACGACAACTGCGAAAACACCTTTTGACCGTGGTATCAGATACCACGATAACTGCAAAAACGACTTTAGACCGTATATCTGATACCATGGTATCAGCAAAAACGCACCTAATTTATTTATGACCCATGTCAACAAAAGAAGGGGTAAGCGCCCTAAGGATGAAACACTAAGTACCAAAAATATAACGATTAAAAGATAGTGCTGAACATGGGTGAGACAAAAGTGACACAGATTTACGAAAATCCTGTAGCCGTTTATCAATAATAACAGAAGTTGGAGAGATTAGGAGGAATTTATTCATCAAATAACTATTTTAAATGCAAGGTTTTCGCAAAACGCATTTCGCAAAATGAAAATTTATGTGGAACAGAGGGGAGGGTCCGGGGACAGAGTTAGGATGCCTGTCTGAAATCCAGGTTCTGGTTAGCTAGAATAAAATATGTTTAATTTTCTATATAGACGCTAGAGACTGGGGGGGGGGGGAAGGATTTATTTTAAAGCGGGTTTAAATAATATAGGAGAAACTAATTATAACTTTGAGGGCAGATAACCTGCTGCTTGTTGGAAGTAGAAAGTATTTGGGTAGTGTTAAGGAGAAATAAAGTCCTTTGTATTTTCGGTTGAGGCCTGCCAAGAAAGGAGATTGGCAATTCCGAAGTTATTTGCCCAATCTTTTTAGGAGAGCAAAATAACAGTAGGGAGTAGCGCCAAGACCTATGCTTTCCTTGTTTCGCAAACGGGTCATACCCATAGGGCCACCCACTGCGCTTGCGACATTTAAAGAGAGACAAACTTGTGGGTTTAGAAATTTCTAGTAAAGCTAAGATGCGGCCTGGACACATCGAGAAAAATGGGAAGGTTGTATCTTTTTTTTTGCTTTGTTCAGAATATGAAGTTATTGGAGCCAGCGCTGGTGCACGACCGATTGAGTTTCAGTAGGGACGTTCACTGTCGCTGGTGGTGCTAGCGTCGCTGTTATTCGAGTGTGTGTCACTTTTTCAAGTCTTGGCGCTACTCCCTAGCGTTATTTTGCTCTTCTTTTTAGCGGAGGCACCAGACCTGTACCAAAAAGTTTTTCTTTCTCTCATTTCTTTACCTACGTAATAGACACTAGTAGGTTCGAGGTTGTTGTTTTACCCCCCCCCCTCCTTATCTGTTATCCAATCGTTAAATTTTTATATAGCTATTTTCTTTTATGTATTTACCACGTTCTTTTCTATGTTGATGATTTTGGTTAAAATTCAATTTATGTTTGAATTTACCACCTGCTTTTCGGCCAGTCCGTAATTGGTGTTGCAATAAAACTGAATCGAACTGAACTGAAAAGAAAAAAACGGTAAAATTATAGCAGAGAAACAAGAGGATTTGGGAGAGAAACCTGCCATCTCTCTTGGCAAAAAACGCAACTATTCTCTATATTTCTTTTAGTTTAAAGTGTAAAATTAACGAGGAAATAATTATCTAGAGAAACTTGCCCGAAGCAGGATCACTGACCCTGTAGCACGCTTCTCCGGCGACCATCGCGGCTTGCGAACTACGTTCAACTCCGTTGCGCAGTAGGTATGCATGTTAGGAAGGACGCGGGTTCAAATCCTACCCAAGGTGCACATTTTTGTCTGTAATATATCTCTGATTCTGATCTCCAAAACACGCCAGTGATCCTCAGAAAGGAGTAAACGTCTCCGTAATGACTCAAACTCAACGACTCAAATCCTGTGTCAAGCAATCACGGCTATCTTTGGGAGCAGCTGTGATACCACTTCTGCCTTTCTTCCGCTAAGTACCCGGAGAGGCCGGAGATTTTGCAGCGGCAAGGAGAGATGGTCATCAAGAGTATTCGATTAATTAATTCATACCTGTCCTCGGCTCATTTCTTCCAAACACAACAAATGGAAAGTATGACCACACCTCTCCAGCTCGACTGGGCAGTCTGGGTTTCCGCTAGAGCCGTAGCCACCACTCTCCTGGACAGACGAATAGCAGATGGTGCAGTCCTCAGTGGCGGTGGGAGGGGCAGTCCAACAGGAATTCTTCACTATATTTACATCCGTCAGTGGCCTAACTTTGGTACGAGGAAGGGGGAAAGGTGGACGGGGTGACCTAGAAGAAAATTAAAATATTTTTGTTTAAGGTCGTTGCACGGAGAAGGTCAAGAAGTAAAAACTGCTCGACCCCCCCTCCCCACCCACAACTACCACCGAATTAAAGTTAAGCTAATTAATGGGATATCTTCTAAGCCCACGCACAAGTTCCTCTTCCTTCGTTTCCTTCGATCTTTGGTTCCATGCAGCGACTATGGATACCCCAACAAAACTGAGCTGAGCTAGAGTTACTTGCTCTAGCTTTGAGTTGATACCCGTCTACTTCCGTCTGCGCCGTTGCTCATTGTACAGGAATAAGTCATAAGTGCAGGAGGCGCACGCTGACTCATTCTGGGGCGCGGCCAGAGAATCAATCGGCTTTGAACTTTGAAAGTTTCTTGTACGTGGCTTCACAAAGATACAGCTATTTGTACAGGTAACGAAACGTGATGTGAAGCGTCGCTCATAACCTCCTCTCGTTTACATCGGGCAGGGTATGGGGAAATATTCGACTACACATGGTCGCATTACAGAATTAGGGAGACGGAGTTTCTATCAGCTTATGTGTTCTTGGTTCGAATAAACGCTACTCTCGAGTTGACACGTAAAACTCATCGCCAAAACAAGATAGAAAACTCAAGAACTGGTGAAGCTGCAGTATTAAGTGTTGCTACTACATGCTACTGCTAGCAAACTGGATGCTATCGGATACTACTAAAGAAGATTAACCCAGTCGGAGGCATGTTTATCAAAGTATTCCATACTGCTCCATGTCACTAATCAAACTATTCCATACAACTACATATCATTCCATGCAAATTTTTCGTACAACTACCAAAGTCAAGAATCGACTTTGTCAATTCTTGACAAAGTCAAAGAATTTTTCATCGGGATAAGAGGCATTTTTTCCGCGGCGTATTTGCACCCCACAGATCGCCAAAGACGGGCCGAAAAACCGCCGGAAAGGCATCTGTTGACTTTTCCGATACCATGATGATAAATAGAAAAGTCAGCAGATGTTTTTCCGACAGTGTTTCGGCTCTCCCTGAATACCATTCCATCTGTAACCTTTGTAAAACCATAACAGCTAAAATCCTAACTGTTATCGGTTGAAACTGCGCATCCTTATGTTCTGTTATGAAACTTCTGACAATGTAGGCTACTGGCAGAAAATTTACCTACCTTCAGTCATGAGTGCATTGGCAGTGTTAAAGGACCCCTCTTACTTATTGTGCCTTTGATAGCTCCTTATGGAATTATATGCTTCTGAAATCCCCCCCCCATTCGCCGTTGTTTCATTTTATCCCTATGTCGCTTTTTCGGCAGTGCCGAGCTTTGTCAGTCACGCTACGGAAACTTGTCCGACAGCTGCAAGGTTCGTCGATGCTCTTTCATACATAAGAACATCAGAAACTTCAGTTTTTTTTTTTTTTTTTTTTTTTTTTCATTTTAGAGGACACGGTATACTATCAGGTCCGTCTGCTACTTAAGACTTCTTTTGTTTTGCTTGATGTTCCCACTTTTTAAGCACGCTGCGTTCAGTTTTCAAATATTTGCGTCCTGCCGCCGCTTCGGAAAATGGGAGGACTGGAAAGAGTCGACCGGCGCTAACAAGAAAATAGCTAAATTTCACGTGGCAAATAATGATATTCTTGAAAACGATATTTCTGAGCCATTCAAACGTGAAAAGATCATTTCTAGTAAGAGTTGTGCTTTACAGTTTAACCGAAAAGGACTGGGATAGGACAATCTAGTTACCCATCACTTATTCACTTAAATTGGCTTGAAGACCCGCTGAAAATGCGTTACTTGGTTGTTCCGCTATCCAGGAATAATCGATTTTCAAATAGTGGAATTTCCGTGTGATTTGTGGTACCTCTAATTGGTTGAATGCCTTACAAGAAAGATTTATGACTTTTTTTTGTTCAGGCACTAAGCAATCTTCACCAATATCGCCACTGCCCACTGAAAAGCCTTGTTTGAGTTTAGATAAAAATTTCCCTCGTCATAGTAGAATTTTCGCTGTGGGGACGGCCGCAGATATTCCGAACGTCATAACTAGAGCAGATAATGGAAAACAAAAAAATCCCTTTGCAGAATACAAATAATTCAGTGTATTCAACTAAACGACACAAAAATAAGTTGGCTTTTCAGTTAAACTTTAAGGTATGTAATAGCAGTGGCAACTTAACGTCTTTCCCCCAAAACGTCTCTGAAGCAGTGTCGGACTAAACATTGCGGAAGCTCGGCTGTGGACTTTCAAACGGCGACTTGCAAATTATCTTCTAACATGTTTTTAATTTACCGACTAACAATTTTAATAAACCAATTTAATCAGATCAAACTATTAGTGAGGAATCAGTCTCACCTCGCCGACATTTCCTAACGAAAAGTTTTATTTTCAGATCCCTCGCGCGCGTTCTTGCGGGGTAATGTGGAACTAAGTAACGTGCGAGACGGCCGTTAGATGGGAACACATCACTTTCGTAAATCACACATGCGTAAGCAGTCAGAAGTTTAATAACATTTAAAATATGTTTGCGCACCTTTATTTTAAACATTATGAGAATGTATCTGTTATTTCCCCATTTTTTCATATGTGCTTGCCGCTATAATCCTTTCAAACTTCATACTTTCGTACCTATAATGCCAATGCAGCCTAATTCTGCAATCGATCCATCCCTTCTGAAACACGGAGACCCGTATTCAATCCGGTAGGCCTATGCTCTAGCCCTTCCAACGACACCTCTCTGATCTTCACTTTAGCCTTCAATTTTTTCGCTATGTCGATGTTCCCGACGGTTGCTTACGAGAAGCTCGAACAGGATAAAACCCGGTTTTGTGAACTATTCGCTGTTCTTGCTAGAGGTCAACGAACAAGGAGAAAGCCTTAAAACAGCCAAAGCCGTGGGTGTGTCAAAAGCAGCGCCTGGTTTTAAAGTATTTAACTATTTACAATACTGGAACACAAACAGTAAACTGTACGAGGTCTGCTTTGAACATTAAGTCAAAAGGGATAATTACTTGCTCGTCCCCACATCCATCAGGTTTTCATTCGAATCCACTCCACCAGAATCTTTACTCAGGTACGTCGACACCGTGTCGCTACTTGGCCTTCGAACTCGCGCCCCCCTTGTACTCGGACCGGGTAAGTCCGGGGGTTGCTGCTGGACAGGAGCAGGAGGAGGGGGCACTGGTTTCTTCGGTGAGGCAGGGACGGATATGGCTTTCACAAGGGAGGTAAGCTTCCCCATCAGACCCTGGCCTTTGTTCTTGGGGGATTTGATATCAGCCAGGGTTACGATGATATCTGAAACAAATCCATATGTCAGACAATAAAACTAGGGTTTACTGCGTCATAGGATACTCGGTCGCCTTCTCTTCAGACCGACGACCTACCCCGGTCGGACACTGTCACAATTAAATACTAAATATTCCTTCAGCCCAAGCTGACTGCGAACCATGTTTGACAGTGCAAAACGGATACGTCAGCTGAAATTTATTAGAGCTATATTTCGGCCCTTCTTGGCAAGGGTCCTTTTCAGGCTCAAAGCCGCTCAAGATGGAAAAAACGAAAATTGTGAAAACTTGTGAAAACCTTGCCAAGAAGGGCCGAAATATAGCTCTAATAAATTTCAGCTGACGTATCCGTTTTGCTCTGTCAAATATAATTAGATATTAACCTACAGATTTTCTAGAAATATTTTTTCTATATCTGTATCACCATCCTTCGAAAGAATAGTCGCTTCCTTCTAAGATCTAGAAAGATTCTCGAATTCAGCAGGGCTTTTCAAAGACCCCTCTTACTTGTTCGGCCGTTTACATAATCATTAGCTCCCGCTGTGTAACTATAACTTCAGAAATGAATGAATGAATCAAGGATTAATGACGCACTGCTCAAGGGCGTAAGTGCAGTAGAAATATAAAATAATCACAAAACATGCAAAAATATTTCCCATAAAGGTTATTCACTAATTATTCTTCGCCCTTCCCCACTGTTTCGTTTTGCACCTCCGACTTTCAGGGTTCTTTTCGACGAGCCGAGTTTGCCAGTCAAGCACAGTAGACTACGCCGAAAATTTTGTGGTTTTGGGCCCATACATCTCATCCCAAAATAAAGTCATAAGAAATTTCAAAATTGTGTGATTATTTTTCCACTTTTTAACGACTGCGTGGGTGCTGTGTTTGGCTTTCAAATTATTTTATTTCCATCATCTAGACACAGCAAGTACATTAAGCCAACTGAATTCGAAATGTATGACTCATGGAGCCACGCGATCTATGGCCACGCGCTACAACATACACTACACTTCTCCCTCTTTCTTCTTTATAGATGCCTTTGTGTTTAACCCCATGCTCCCGGGTCGGGTATGACCGTCGTTGAGCAGGTGCAGGTGGGGGCTCAACGGTCGGCTCCGGGACATTGGAACATTGCGATGCGTGCGGGGCTACGCGCTACAACATGTACTACAGTGGGCTACACGGATTTCAAATAGTCTGCGTCAAACCTTCGGGACCTCGGCAAGAATGCCTTACAAATCTTGAAGGCATTCGTGAACAAATAGAAAAAATGCAGTCTGTGCTTTAAACCAAGGATCCAATGTGAAATAGACAACAGTCACGGAGGTGAGGCAGGGGAGACAAGGTTGAACGAGACACAAAGATTACACAATCCTACCTTGATCAGTAGGCTTTATCAGTGGATACGATGCGATATTCACACACTGTATGTCCCTCTGAAACTTTGTATCTTTTCGAATCTGCTTCCTTTTGTCGAAGTCCACTACGTACATCATGTGGGGAAAGATCTTCGAAAGGTCCAACTGTACGATATCCTACAATGAAAAAAAAGTAAACATTCAAAGAAACCCATTTAGTCGGACGTAGACAAAGAAAACTACAGGCCCACGATCAACGGGGTGTCGCTGCTTTAGTTAGCCTGCGAACTTGTTTGATTAGCCTAAGAAGAACCAATTACGTCTTGGGCAGTTAAAAGGCGTATTCTCGCCGTTCCCCGAGGACTCCTCGGGGAACGGCGAGAATAGAGGGAGTCACACAGCGTGAATGCTTTAAAAAATGATTTTGTTCAAAAAAAAATATTCAATTGACGCAATTCGTCTGGCTCCACTTCATTTTTGGTTTTGTTTATTCTGATTGTTTTAAATTAACTTTACAATGCACCAACACCAGCAAAAATTGATTCCCCTCCGAATCTGAAAGGGAGTCATTTTTGATGATGGTGATGATAATCGGAGCATTCCCAATGCGTGGGGACTCGCGAGAATACGGGGAGTGAGTCCCCAGGACAAACAAAAACGAGGGGACTCCTCAGGGAGTCACTCCAGGCGGACTCCAATGGATTTTGTTCGAAAAAAAAAATACAGGTGACGAAATTATTCTGGATCCACTTCAGTGATCATTTTGTTTATTCTGACTGTTTTAAACTAATTTCACATTGCACCAACACCAGCAAAAATTGAGTCCCCTCCGAATCTGATAGGGAGTTCTTTTTTATGATGGTGATGATAATCGGAGTATTCCCCATCCGTGGGGATTCGCGAGAATACGGGGAGCGAGTCCCTGGGACAAACAAAAACGCAGGGACTCCTCGAAAGGAGTCCTCGGGGAACGGCGAAAATACACCTATATACTTGAGGATTTCCAGGGGTAAGCAGGGGGGTAAGTATTCCTTCAGCCTAGGCTCACTCCGAATCGTACTTGTCTGCAGACAAGCATTTAAACTTTCTCCAGTTTTCGATGGCTGAGAGTAACTGCACTCCAGCAGATCCGTGTTTCATAAAGCCGAATTGCTAGTTCGAGACAATCGAGAGCAGACCGTCCCTGAATCTTCAAGCATAAGCGAAGAGATGGTTTCGAAGATTTTGCAAATCCCACAGACAAGACTAACTGAACGGTAACTAGATGGGTCTTCACCTTTCCTTATACAAAGACAGGTGTGCCAATTACTTTTTACCAGATTCCGGGGAGTGGGGTGTCGAGAGATTTTTGAAAGATACTTGGAAGAGGTCTAGCGATCTGAACGGCACACTCTCTTGTTTAACCGAAAGGGCTGAGATACGAAGGTCTAGTTACCCATCACTTATTCACTTAAATAGGCTTGAAGGCCCGATGAAAATGCGCTACTCGTTACTTCGCTGTTTCCGAATAATCGATTTTATCAAATAAACTTATGGACTGGTTATACGTTGTACCTCTATGCTCAAAGTCGTTGTACCTCTTTGCTCAAATATTTTACTTTCTGTCCTCAGATGCCCTCACCGCTCGTCTTGATTATGTGCTACGTAATCATAAGCTTTCCTCTGTTGACTATATTGAAACCCACGCTTTTGGTGACATTCAAATTCGCCGCGGCTGGATGGATTTTCACTAGTCGTGCAAGCAGCACATATTCTGAATGTCGACAAACAAGAGCCCGAGAAAAAAAATCGCTTAAGAGTCAAAATACTTGAGTGTATTTGAGTTCAGGATACAAAAATAAGTTGGTTTTTCAGTTAAACTTCAGGAATTCGAGCACGGAGTCTACCTTGACCCGGATATTTATTATGGGTGAACTCTTTCATTTACTTCGTGACACTTAAAAGCTCATAATCTAATTTTTCTGTAACACTAAAAGATAGATGTGGTGTGTTACCTGTTCAATGTGTACATCCTTACGTTAAAAGTTATGAAACTCTCACACTGCAAAACGGATACGTCAGCTACATTTTATGAGAGCTATGTTTCAGCCCTTACTGACAAGAGCCCTCTTCAGGCTCAAGCTGGAAAATAAACTTGTGGAAAAACAACTAAAGATTGTTGCTCAAATATGTTCGTAACTGCTTCATGAAAATTGTAAAGCTGGTGCTGCGATTTCATTTTGGAAACGGCTGCTGTTTTTGCTGCTCGATTGGGTCATTGAGAGAGTAGAGTTTTTTCCGCATTTTGGTTTTGGTATTACCTTTCCCTTCTTTCCAGCTAAGATGGATACTTGTCGGCATGTCTTGGCGATATGAAGTTCCGTACTTCGTTGATAAATCAGACCAAGTTGACTGACTGAAGTATCCGTTTTGCAGTGTCGTCTTGGGCTGATGGAGTTATGAAAAGTCTAATGGGAGAGTCTCGAAATGTTTTTTTTTTCTGGTAGCCAGGCTAATACAACGAAAAACTCGAATAGCTGAGCGCACAAAGGTGATAACTCACTTTTTGCTAGTTTCGAGATAATCGCGTTCAAAGTTTGGTAAGTTTAGTATATCGAAAGCTAGTTATCACCTTTGACGACTGATTATCTCTGTAGAGTGATCTGGCAAAGATTCTGATAGCACAGGGAGAAAGAGCGTCGAAATGTACCAGACGGTGCTCTTAAAGGAAGGGTAAACTTGACTACGCAACTTTCGGCCATCGAATCGCCCGGGGGGGCTTAGATAAATATACAGGGTCCAATTGTCGACAGGCCCCCCCTTCTTTGTTATCTCGAACCGTCTCGAACCCCCTCCTTGGTGTTTCCAAAGCCAGCTGGCAGGCCCTTGCCCCTTATGCACTTATGTACTGTAAAAGTTCGCCTTTTTACATGTAGACTACAGAGAAACGACCTCCCCGACAGGACGGTTGGGGTTCGATTCCTAGTCGCGGCACACAAACCTTTTGCTTTTGCAAATCTTTTGCTCAAAGTCGAATTCTCGGAAACTGCCAGGAAGCTGCAATGGTCGTAACGAGAATTTTTCTTACTCTCAATATCGACTCAGGGTACATTCTTGATACGTTAGCTAGCTCCCCGAGTCAAGTTTGAGTCAAGTTTTCTGTTCCTTTAAGTCAATTTGCCAAAAAAGGCGACTTATCACCTTTGTGCGCTCAGCTCTTCAATTGTGCTTACCGAGTTGTTATGTGTGTCATCCAAGACATACTGGACTTCCATCTCATATTCTTTCCAGCCAGAATTGTCTTTCCATTCCCAAAGTCTGCCACTGCCAGCTGGGGATGACTGGGGGTAAAAGACACGTCGGACTGAATACACTGTATCTGAAAGTAAACAAAGATTCAAACTACCAGCAAATACTCGAGGTTATATTTGATAGTGCAAAACGGATACGGCGTCTAAATTTTATTAGAGCTATATTTCGGCCCTTCTTGGCAAGGGTCCTCTCCAGGCTCAAAACCGCTCAAGTTGGAAAAACGAAACTGTGGACGAAATTTGTCCTTTCGAACTTTGTGAAGAGGACTCTTGCCAAGAAGAGGCGAAATATGGCTCTAATAAAATTTAGCTGACGTATCCGTTTTGCACTGTCAAATTTGATTCGCAGTCAGCTTGGGCTGAAGGAATATTTATAGCCTACTCGAGGCTCTGACTTCTCTCGAGCAAAAAAGCAAAAAGCTACCGACACAGAATGTAAGCAAAGAATCCAATATAGTTTCTAGCTCTGATGAGGAACTTCGCCAAGACGGGCCGAAAAACCGATAGAATAAATCTCAACTAACACTCGCAATCGTAAATCCGACGTAACCATCCTCGTCTGGACCTGGCGTGCTCTCATTGGCTGAGAACCCCCGCTTAAGACATGTTACGATCGCTTCAAACAGTTGACGATTGCAACTGTAAGAAAATTTTGCAGTCAGTAAGATTCCGCCACCTCCTCCCTGAACCGACTTACTCGACGAGACATACAAATTTAATCAAGCCGTTTCCAGCATCAAGTACCGCCTGTCGGCTCCACTCATTCTCCCCCCTCACTAATTATATCAATAACCAATAAAATTTCACGTTGTCGTTCATTTGTATCTGTTCGGTTCCTGATTTGTTTCTATATTTTGTCTTAAATTTCGTTGCTGATGGTAAATTATTTAGATGTTGTCAGTTACGAATGTGTGTTTATTTATTTTCTACGTGTTGCCTATTATTTAGCTTTTGCTATTGTGGCAATTTTTCCATTAAACCTTAAAACTGAAAAGTGATTCCAACTTTGCTTTTCCGACCGCGACAACCCCCCTATAATACAAGCAAAAAGTTGCCACTGGTTGCTAGTTACAGACGGTCGGAAGAGAATCAAGTAACAACATTCAATGTTTTAAACTTTTTACATAAGATTTGTAACTTATTTTTCCCTCAAGTAACCCAAATTATGCCCGGGCCCCACTACGGACACACCTGTTCGTAATCAGTTTTTAGACGTTTGTAAGACCGGTGTTTAAGACGTTTAGGACGCTTCTCTCTCATTGGTAACAAATTAAAAACGGGAGATGGATTAATCCATCCCCAGATTTTATGAACGGGTTGAGAGAGGAACGTAAAACCCGCTAAGAACCGGTCTTAAAAACGTCTAAAAACCGAATTACGAACAGGTGTGTCCGTAATGGGGCCCGGGTATTAAAGTAACCTCAAGTTTTGCAATAGTTACGTTTTTGCTGATACCATGGTATCTGATATACGGTCTAAAGTCGTTTTTGCAGTTATCGCAGTATCCGATACCATGGTCAAAAGGCGTTTTGCAGTTGTCGTGGTATCTGGCCAGTTACCGTGGTAACAGATATTCAGATATCACGGTCCGACCGTGGTATCTGGAAAACGCATCTCACTTTCATCAAATTTTGTCAAATTGGTGAGAAAGAAGTTCAGCACTTAGTGATGTAACTGGATATCAGTTTTTATTTTAGGTGACTTCAAAAAGTGCAATTTTGGCAATAGTCGTTTTTGCAGTGGACCGTATATCAGATACCACGGTAACTGCAAAAACGAATAATTGCAGATCCAGTTACCGTGGTAACAGATACAATGGTATCCGCAAAAACGCAACTAATATTTAATCAGGTGTGAGCCTAATACGACCAACTTTGTTCACTTCCAACTCAGTTAACGCGAGGTGAATAATTCATTAACAGATGCACAAAATCTCAACGTATCTTACGAATCTCGCTGAATAACTTCGAGCCAGGGATCTCACTTCGCAGTTCGCACAACAACGGATCCACAACATTCAATCCTAGTGGTAGACATACTAGAAAATTGACACACAAGATTGGTCTTACCTGATTTGATGCAGACTTGCTCCATTCGTTCAAACTGAACAAAGTAATTTGACAAGGCTGGCTCTGTGTCTCCGAGCATCAATTTGTTAAGATTCTTGGAGTAAGCTCTCTCAAGACTCTAGAATAAAAAAAAAATTAAACTTAAAATTTGACTATGTTTCCGTTCTCAATCCTCCTTGCGATTCCTCTCAATTCTCCTATTATACGTCTTATGCCTATTGAGACGAAGCCTATTTACTGCGTTTTTGTCAGAATCGATAACGGGGAAAGCTTCGCAATTCTGCTGAATCGAGAAGTCGCTTCGATAGTCAATTCTCGATTGTCCTTCTCCGTTCTCTTTCCTGATTTGTCAATGAAGGGTAGATGTTCAACCCGTATAAGCAGGTTTTAACGGGCGGCAAAATTAGTATTTTTGTCAAAAGTGAGAATGGAGAAGAGCAAAAACGGTAATTTGGACGAGAATCGAGAATTCAGAACAAATACGCAACTTATGTTTTCTAGAGGTTTTTTATTACAAGTTATTTCGGAGCTTGTTTGGCGCGTCACTTGTCCTGTTAAGTACTGATACTACGTTGGTCGTTTCTGAATATTAAATTCTTTGTGAAGGTTACTTGCTTGCCTCACTGAAAAACTAATGGTGGCCACGGGCGATAGTTTTCTCCAGAAGAAAATAACAAATCAGCTCCTACACTGTAAAAAGTATCTCCGAGTAAGGATTAAGGTCGGGCTTCACTACCCAGACGCCCCAGAATCTGGGGTCCGGATTATGTGAATACGGTCCCAAACAGAAATAAAATCAAATGTCTCTTCAACAGTCCACTTTTGGGCATTTTTCATCACTTCTGTCATTTTCTTGGATTTTACCACCTCAGCACAATAATTTCTCCAAGTCAAATGAAAACTAATTTCCAATCCCCGCTTCTTTTCACCCAGAATCCGGGAATCTGGTAGATTTTTCTACCAGATTCCCGGACGCGTCCGGGGTGCTTTCAGACCGTTTCAGACCTGTCTTCACTAACCATACCGGGATCGAAGAAAACGGAACCCAGAATCCGGGCGAAAAATCTGGGTAGTGAAGCCCGACCTTTAAAGTTAACTGCAGTATTTGCTACTGGGATTATTCTTACCTCTACGGAGATAAGATTAATACGAAATAGAGATAAGATGAATCCCAGTAGCCAAAACTTCTGTTTTGAACTTTAATCCATATTCGGAGATACTTTTGACAGTGTATGCATAAACTATCACAATATTGCTCCACTTTAAAATATAGTCCTAATACGCTGAATCTTGAGTAAAATTGCGAACATACTTTTTGATATAGGCGATCTCTTGGATTCGCTTTCCGAAAAGCAAAGCGAGAATCCGCCGAGCGCAAGAACAAGCCGAAACCACTTTCCACTCGCGGAGTGGATTCGCTTTCCAAGTGCTCGCCGAGAAACTAGCGGAGAGCGAGAACAGCTCTGGAAAGCGAAGCGACTTTTAGCCGCAGTCGCAAGAACAGCCGGCACATAAGCTCGCGGAACTTTCCAGACCGCCAGAATCGCCCTCTAATCGGCTTGTACCGTAACGCCGACTGAACCAATCACAAATGACGCGAGAGGCGCTAATTGTAAAGACTCTCCATGGGAGGACTAAATCTGACAAGAGAGAAAGGCATGACAACAACTGTGAGAGAGAAATCGAAAATAGGCGCCCAGTGAGGGCGTTCAGATCCAAATTATTGGAATAGTATTATGTTTCAGTTCTGCTATAAAAGAGTTAATGTGAACATAGGCGTTACTAGCCAAAATGTTTGGGGGGGGGGGCAAGGTATTTACCGACCGGCTGGTCATTTTTACCGACTGGTTTTGCAGATAAAAACGACTGTGTTGACGAAAAATCGGCTAATTTTAAGAACAAGAGCTGTAAGCTCATATGGCACTTGCAAGGGTTGAGATGTATTATTTGATCAAAAGTAATTTTCGACTGTGCGGTTCAGATGCGCACTTTAAGGGAGCTAGAGAAAAAGTATATTATCGTTGAACTTGGCTGTAATGATGCGCACTTTAAAGGCACTAGAAATTCATCTGTAAGGAAGACCCTTGAGGCAAAAACGATAGCAGGCTCTTAGGGATCATTGATATATACGTATGCTAAATATTCCTTCAACCCAAGCTGACTGCGAATCATATTTGACAGTGCAAAAACGGATACGTCAGCTAAATTTTATTCGAGCTATATTTCGGCCCTTCTTGGCAAGGGTCCTCTTCAGGCTCAAAACCGCTCAAGTTGGAAAAACGAAACTTGTGATAACAAAACTGAAGATTCTAGCTTAGTCTTAAATATCTAAATTGGTGAACTTCCTTTTGGAGAGTAGCTTGGAGTTAAAATGGTTGCTGAGATTTCATTTTGGACGCGGCTGCTGTTTTTGCTGCTCTAATGGGTCGTTGATCGGGTAGAGATTTTTCTGTATTTGGGTTGACTTTGGTTTTGTTATGGACAAGAGCTTGGGGCCTGAATTTCCTTTCGCTGATGACGCCGTTCCATGTCTCTGGTAGTGAGTATTCGCCTGTGTCTCGGTCAAGAAAAACCGTTCTGGGATCAACTGCTGTCAGGGCACACCATCTTTCAAGAATTCATTGATATGATCAGAAATTTTCGTCTTGAAAATGGAGAGGATATTTGAGGAGAAATAGCAGAACAACCTGTACAATTTACTCAAATAAGCAAACACATTGAATGCTTTCACATTCAGGGCCGTCACTACTAGGGGGGGAGGGGGGACGCCCCCCCCCCAATGTTGTCGGCCAGTCGGTAAAAAATGCCGAGTCGGCGCGAAGCGCCGCTATTTTTCTTAAAAACAGTCGATTTTTCTTAAAAACAGTCGGTTTTTCGTAAAAATAGTCGATTTTAATGGATATTTTAATAAATATTTATATTTACTTTTATTTGAGTAAATGACCAGCGAAATAGGTTAGTGTCATGCAGGGGCGTCACTACTAGGGGGGGGAAGGGGGCTGACGCCCCCCCCCCCCCCCCGATGTCGTCGGCCAGTCGGTAAAAAATGCGCCGCGATTTTTAGTAAAAACAGTCGATTCTTTTCTTAATAGTCGTTTTTCCTTAAAAACAATAAAAAACAGTCAGTTTTTCGTAAAAATAGTCGATTTTTCCTTAACAACAGTCTTTTTTTCAAAAATCAGCCGATGTTTCGTCAATACAGTTGTTTTCTACTCAATAATAGTCGTTTTTATCCGCAAAATTAGTCGGTAAAAATGACCAGCCAGTCTGTAAATACCTTGTCCCCCCCAAAAAAAAAACATTTTGGCTAGTAATGCCTCTGGTGCCATGTACTGTGACTCGAGCATGGCTGGTGCTATGATGGCTAATAAATCCTACCTGAGAGACATAGGGTGAATATGGCCTCCATCTTGACTGGGAGCTCAGCCATTCCCACACAACAACAAACTGTCCACTAGGGACTGAGGATGATGTGGAACTACTCGCCATTGTCTCATGCAACAGCAATAATCAACGGACCTCTGAAGCTGTGTAGACTTTAGACAAACACCATAGCAAAATGGCATCCTGAAAAAAAAATAAGACAGTAGAAAATTATTAACCGATAGATGCGAAAATCTTGGTGTGGAAATCTTGGTTGGAGTTACAAATTGTAAACTACTCAGTTTCCAATTGTCTTGGCTCTCTGGGGAGTTCTCTGGGTCACTCTTGAGCAACCCGCCAAATTACTATGTTACCTAACCCTAGGCCAGCTCACCAACTTGCCAGCAACCAAACCCTAGAGCAATATTAAATTAAGAGTGTAGGAGTGTTAAGATATTCCATTACTGGGGACACTTTCATTCAAACTGGGATAATTCCATTACAGCACAGCTTAGCTCCAGACAATTCACTAGAAATTTGTTTTCTCATTTCCAATCATGAAAACCATTATATTTAACTTCTAAGGTTTGTATCTGCTCTGGTAGCAGTAAATGCAGAAAAGATGACAACACTGTAAACACTGGCCAACACCTTTAGCTTTAATTTTCCCTTGAGCTCCAGCGTATCCTCCTCTTCATCAGTGGATGGCTATCCTACAGCAGATCCTCTTACCGGGCATATCAGCTAAGTTTTATCCTAGGGATATTTCTGCCCTTCTTGGCATGGCTCCTCTTAAGTCAAGCCAGCCTTTTTTCCTTTTCTTGGATTTCAATAGGTACACCAGATTATTTCGACTCGGCTCAAGGATTTCTGATCTTTTCTTGTTGGGATCTAGTAGTGACGGTCAGATCCAGCTCAACAAGACAAAAATCATCCAGATTTCATTTTGGGAAATCGCAGTCAGCTCGACATGCAGGAATTCTTCAGCTAGCCTACAGCTTTTCATACTGATGGAAATCGCAGTCAGCTCGACATGCAGGAATTCTTCAGCTAGCCTACAGCTTTTCATACTGATGTAAGCCAACAACAAAGCCTAAACCAAATCGCTAAACCAAGGCTAGATCAAACGGCTGAAAGCTAGACGCATATAGGAGCCTATACTGTTTCCGTCACAATTTAAATTGCTGATTCCGTTGCCCAGCTTTCGTAATCTATATCTCACCACAGAAACTTTAAAAAAAGGTAAACAGCACCTCAAAAGAAAGCCATCTTCTTCTTCTTCATTATACATTTCCTTCCAAAATATTAGCGTTCAAGCAGAATTGCCAGTATGCGAATTTTTGCGAGGACCCAAACATTTTCCGATTTTCTGTAATGTAAGCATGAATTGCTGTAAATTTTTCTTATCTATTTTTCAGTTTTAACTATCTAAAAGATACAAATACATTCAGGACAAAATTGTCTATTTTATAAGGCTAACAGTAAGATATCCTAGCTATTTTGTATTATTTCTTAATATTCAATGTAAATTTAGCTGTAAAAAAAGCAACTGAACTTGTCTACAAAAATTTATTGATACCAAGGAGGAAAAGTCAGCAGCAAGTGGCAGCAATAAGTCTATTGGTCTATTCACTTGATGATCATATTCATATTTTCTCATCTAACTCACTTGCTGGGGTTCCCCATACACTCAAAACCAGCCCAAAACCACCCCAGTTTCATAGAATTCCATTGAAGCACAAGTTGGCACAAGATGGCAGCACAGAACAATGGCTGCCCACCAGGCATTTCACAATGTAAATTACTGCTTTCTAAGAAGATTTAAGATGCTCAGAGGCTAGACAGAGAGGTGATTTTGGCCTCAAATCAGAGCTAAAAGATAGGAGAATCACGTTTTGATCTTCAAAAGCTCAAGTTTGAATTTTTTTTTTTAGTGGATAGGCTCCTGTAAATGCAGGGTTTTGTTGAGCGTGTCCGAAAGCTTTCAGGACTGTAAATGCTGCATTTAATGCTGCATTTTTATTTTCTTTTTTGTCCGAAAGCTCTTAAAGTAGAGGTATGCTTATGTGAACAGTTACTTTAATGTGAACACTGCAGTTTTCACTTTTGGGCTAAAGGGTACACTGAAATACTTCTGTATTTTCTAAAGTTTTCGAGGGCATAATTTACCGATGGCTGTACAAAGACATCTGCAGCAAGTTAGACCCACAACAGTATGGGTTTCGTCCTGGATGCAGTACAACACACTACCTTGTTCGTTTTTTGAAAGACATGCTGGAACATCTCGAGAAACAAGGAGCATTTGTTGACTGCATCATAGCTGATTTTGTGAAGGCATTCGACTATCTGGAGCACCAGACGGTCATCAATGAAGCAAAAACCATGGGAGCCCGCAAGATCGTACTCAGGATGCTTGGAAGTTTCCTCTCCGAACGACTACAGTGCGTGCAGCTTGAAGATGGTGAAACTTCTGATCTGCTTGCTATCACTTGTGGAGCAGCCCAAGGGTCTAAACTTGGCCCACTGGCTTTCCTACTGGTCATCAATAAACTAATGCAGGAGATGAAAACACGCTACAAATTTGCTGACGACCTTACCATGTCCCTACTACGGTTCCTTCCTGATGACAACCCTGCCGAACCAGTGAAGACGCTGCTGACACAGCTTAAAGCTGAGGCCGACCAGGTAAAACTTATGGTCAGCGAAGAGAAGAGCACCCTTTTTAGAGTAAACTTCCTCAAACAAACCGTACCTGATCTACCGACAGACTACCTTAAATGCGCACACTCCGTGAAAATACTCGGTGTACATTTCGATGACGACCTACGCTGGAACACTCGTATTGCCAGCATTGAGTCAAAGGCAGCTGGTTTGCTAAAATCATTCTCCTATTTACGAAGATTCGGCTTGAGCAGACAATCACTTCTTACATGTTTTAAAACTTATGTAAGACCGGCCGTTGAATACGCATGCCCAGTCTGGCACAGTTCACTTACAGACCAGCAAATTGGGTGCATTGAGAATATCCAGAAACGTGCCTGTAGGATAATCCTCGGTGCAGATTATATTGACTACACAGTGAGCCTAGAAGTCCTGAATCTCCAAACACTGAAAGAAAGACGGCACAAACTAGTCATGGACTTCGGAAGGCAAATCTTGAACTCGGAAAATCATCGAGACCTCCTGCCCAGTTTCACTGATGAACCATCTGTCCGAAAGACAAGACTAGCAGTGAAGCTCACCGGAAAACAACAACTGAAGCTTCCTCCGACTCACACATCCGAGCGTTATTCGAAATCATTCAGTCCATATTTTACCTATCATTTTAACTCAGTTTGATTTTAAATACTTTACTGCTTTTTAACTCATGCATTGTTTTATTTATGGTTGAAAATCCTAGCTTTTATTTTTGACATTACCATTGTTCCCTTGTACCACAAAGATCTCGCGAAAAATTCTGATTGAATTGACCAATTGACATTTTAACACGAGTAAATTGTATATATTATATGTGTTGTATCATTTTGTTGATGAAAGCTTTTGTGAAACTAAACAGTGTCTGAATTGTACAAAGTATTATGTAAATTAACAAAAAATGATATGTACCCGCACATTAGTGTATATGTGTGACTATGTGACATTTCCGATGCTATTTTTCTTAAGGAAGAATTTTTTGGAAAAATAAAGTGAATTGAATTGAATTGAAGATCCAAAGTACTTGTACAGGTGTTTTCAGCTGCCCTTCTTACCTACTTTGGCTAACTGGTAGTTAGCTTTAGACTCAGCAAATGGAGGGAAATGGCAAAGTCAACAAACATTCACATAACTAAGCATACCTCTTATCTACTGTACCTTATATGCAGCCAGTACGCAGCAAAAAATGCAGCATTAACGGAGCGAAAATTTAAGTCCAAAAGCAAAATGCTGCATAAAATGCTGAATTAGGCTAATTCAGCATTATCGTTCATTTCCGAGCTTTCAGTTTCGCCTTCGCCGAAGGCGTTCGGACACATTCGTTTTGGGGAGTGTCCAAGGTTTCTGAAAAATAAAAGGAGAACTGGATATGAAGCTCATTATTCTCTCGAACTACTCACAGTGGTCTGAACTTTGAGCAGATCAGCTAAACAGTAAAAACACAAAATTAGAATTCGAAAATAAACAAAACAAGCAGAGCAGCCAAGTTTAAAAAGACAAGTTTCTACCGTCGGCGTCAACTCCTTTTCCGAGCAGCTACGTAGTTTTAGCCTTTGGTTTTAGCTTTCCCCGAAAAGGGATATCGACTTACGATACGAGTGTGAAATTTAAAACCGAAAAGCATGGTTTCTCTGGAAAGCTATTATGGAATTGTTGTAAATGTTTTAGTATATCTTCTGCCTACTGTAACGGTTTCTTCGAGTCTGAGTGTTGATCCCCCACTTCCAGTGGTCCTGTGGCATGGGATAGGTACTGTACTTTTGTTTTTACATATATTTTATCCCTGAATAAGGGAAAACATTGCAATTTGGACACATATTTACGTTCTTTTTCTTCTTTGACGTTCGTGAGGACAGCATTGCCGGTATCGTTTCGCGAATTAGGTTTGTTGAAAGAGCAGAATGTTGGACGTTTTCTGAGCCTCTCCCGGGGTTTTTACTTCTACAAGAATAAAAGCTTTCTGGCGTGGAAGGGATGCCCCTCTGCGTTTGTGTTCGAACAGGGAGTAACCATCTCGAACAGCTATCGGACATAACAGACATACACTTGTTTGTTATGCTTTTAGTCGCAAACAGACAAAATACAACTGTCTGAATAGCGTTATGTCGTCAAATACGGTGTCCGAATAAATATTTATCGCAAAACTATTCGAACAAAACTAATGACATGATATATCACAATCAGTGCAACATTTACCAATTCTAGCAACTTAGCTACGTTTGCCACCTTCAACAGAAGCACTGACCTTTTCCCGGCAATTTTTTGCTTTACAGAACCAATTCAAAACAATTAAAAAGTAAAATTCGGCGAACCTTTTAGTTGAATTTTCCCTCGCCGACTTGTTACAGCGTTGCCATAAAACAGCGGCGGTTGAGTTTTGGTTCTCGCAACTAACGGCTATTCCGTTTTGTCTGCAAGTGTTAACACTTCCCCATGAGAGATGAAAGAAAACGTCCGATTTGAATTGCTCGATCAACGTGTCCGAATTCCGATGTGTTCGAATTTCAATGTTTTACCTTACCGTAATGTGGACTGTCTGGTTTCGAGTCTGGTACTGTTCTCCTTACAGTACCCCTCTTGCTTATTCTGCCTTGATATTTTCCCTAGATCCCTTAAAGAATTACTAGCTTCTGAAATCCCTTCCTTTTGCCACTGTTTCCTTTTTAGCCCACAACTCTTAGCGCTTTTTGGCTTAGCCGAGTTTTTACTGTCACACAACATGAACAGTGCCCAAAGTTTGAAGGTCCGCTATGTCTACAAGGACATGAGAAAACTCAAAGTGTTGTTTTTCATTTGGAAGACATGTTAGGCCATCAGATCTTTGTTCTGTTTTTGACTTCTTTAGTGTAACGAATGTTAATTTAGGTTTAGCAATTCGTTCAGTGAATAATCATAACACTAGAATGTAAACCTGCGAGTCACAACTCCCTCGGCACACGTCACCACGAGATGACCTTTAGATGACGAGTACAGAATTAGAGTCTCGCGAATTTAGCAAGATTGCTAAATGTTTCACGAACCAAGGTAAGCAATATTGGGTTCACGCATTCAGCAAGATTGCTAAATGTTTCAAGAATTAAGATAGTAAGCATATCCGGGATCAAGAAAATATATAAGCCAGGAGTTGGGACTCGCGGGGCGCTTAATCAATCTTCATCGACGATAGTCAGTCTTCGTCACACTTAGTGAATTAGATGCAGTTTTAGTCAGGATCACCTTTGGAGGAGTTGGAACATAATCAGTGATTGAAAAGGATGTAAATAATGATTGAGTTCACCAATAAATGTAGGTGTATTTTCTAGACAGTGGTTACCGAACGTAGAACCTAGGACAACCGTCCGAACTTCCCCCTCCACAGATTCGAACCTAATCCTTCGAAGAATACCGCTCGGAGATACCACGGCACCGGTACATACGTAATATTAGTTTTGCTTGTTTTTCCAGCTTTTTGTTCTTTATTCAAGACTCTGTGTTCAGTTTCCAAATATTTTCATCCAGCCGCCTCGTTGGAGAGCGAGAAGGCAGGATAGAGTTGACTAGCGCTAACAGGAAAATTGCTCATTTCATATAGAAAATAATGGCGATTTCAGAAAAACGATACTTCTTTGCCATTTCATTGTGAAAAGATCATTTTTAGGAAGTGTTGTGCTTTACAGATTGCTCAACTTATTGTCAGAAGGAAGTCAAATTTTTTAATTCAGACCGTTGTGAGCCGATAGTCCAGTTTTTGTCCTAGAGATATCACAGGCCTCTTTCCCAAGCCCTCTGTCTTTCTGCAGGTTTGACCAGTTTTGATAGACAGGAGTCTGACTATGTCTTCCTTAGTAGGTTGGTCAACTTATCTCGGAGTTGCCAATGTCATTTCTTCAATTTGTGGGATTTGTTATGTTGAAGCTATCTTTCAGTTGTTCATTTTTTCCTGTGCGCTTGAGCTCTGCTCTTGGCAGTGCAATGTGTTAAAGATATAATTAGTTCATAAATAAAATAAACCTTACTTTAGGGCTGAAAAGACAAAGGGCTTGGCAAGAAAACAGCCAAAAAAGAAGTGAGGAATTTGTGCTTGGTACAACAAAAATTAAAGGAAATAAGACTTGAAGATTAGTTGTTATTACGCTCTCTAGTTCTGGTATTACTGTTTTGATTTCTTGCTTATCATTAGTAAATCTTTGAAGTCACTCCAGGGATAAAATAGAATTAGAACACAAGAATGTCTAAAGAAAAACAAAAAAAAATTATTACTCTGTACAAGCAGATCCAGGGATGAGCTGTATTCCTCCCTGTTCTCCTGTGTTGGAAAATTTCCACTTTATTTTGCAGGTGACTGTTGCTGCAATCCGGGAAGTTTAGGAAGAATCAAGCATGTGATAGAAAAGGCTATTCCAGGAGTTTATGTGTACTCTGTTCGGATTGGAAACAATGTCCTAGCAGTAAGAAAAATTTGTAGCCTATTATTTAAAGGCTATGGAAATACCTATTACTTGCTGAAAATATTTTTGAACTTCGTTTTCGCATCTGTCTATTTTAAGTTTTGAACTAATGACGCTGATGATCAGTATCACCACTGGTACACCTAACACTGATATGAAAGACATCATCAGTGACCTCCTTCTTTGTGAAGGCCAAAACAGTCTTCCATCTTCTTGTGATTTGGCCTCGGCTGTGGTACCTTCAGTCAATCTTTACTGTAACTTTGTAATGACTTTTTCTTTCGGGTTGACGGTGCATATTAGGAACGTCACTACCAGAGCCCAAGATGAAAAAAAATCCTTTAGCAGAGTCAAAATAATTCAGTGTGTTCAAATCCAAGATATTAAAATAAGCTAGGTTTTCAGTCCAACTTTTAAGGCCTGCAAAACTGATGTCAGAAGGCGATTGAAAAGGCAACTGTTGACAGGTTCTGACCTGTATATATTTGTTTATATTTATTGTAGATTAATAGGGTACGTAATTGTTGTCGTTCAGGTAAAATGATTGACAAGCATTAAATGTACAAATTATTATTCTCTCCTCAGTGCCTGTTTAATGTATTCGTAATTTAGTGTCACAAATTAAAAAACTTGAACTTGAACTGCACAACTCCTGCACTCAAGAGAGTTTCATCGCCAAACTAATGTCAGCTGATATCTGTTTCATCGATGGTTCAGCCCATTTTGGCAAGGGTCTTCTTCCGGCTCTAGCTAGAAACACGAAGCGGCGATCGCGGTTCGTTGTGACTTGCTGTCAGCTTGTGCTGAAGCACTACTCAGAGAGGTTGTTCACCCTTACAAAACCACTAGTGTTGCAGAACCGAAATCGAGGTACCCAAAATTAACACTTTCTGTTCTAAGACACTAAAAATGTTATGGGTCTTACAACCTGTATTTTTCTGGATAGAGCCTGAAGAGGATACTTGCCGAGAAGGACCGGAAAGTTGCTTGAATCCAAGCTGACTCAGGCTATCCATATTGCGCTAACCTGACATGAACCCCCTGAATCTGACCCGTTTGTTGTTGTTTGTAGGTTGACGTTTACAGAGCTTCAGCTCATACACGCTCATACCACTGGGTTGACCCGTTTTTGTTTTTCCAGCTTATTCTTCTTCTTCTTCTAATGATTTATGGCATCGGGACAGCTGAGGAGCGCGACCCTTTCCGCCTTCCGGTTCGTCTTCTTCTAAACTGTTGATGGCCTGGGGCAGCCAGAAGGGAACGTTTCCAAGACGGCAGAAATATTACAAGAATAAACTGACTTTAATTGTTCGTTAAGCGCCATGAAATATGACTCGCAGTCTAATTAGAGAGGTTCAGCTGAACTGAGCTATTTATTCATTCAACACCCGTATTTCAACAAAGAAAAAGGACGAAAAAAACAAACGGAAAACATTTTACCACAGAAAATCAGCAATTATAAACTGAAAACTCTTATCGACAACTGAACATATATACAGATATATACACTTAAATTTTGCTCACAGGAGTGGGACTGTATTTTTGTATTGTACTTGCTTAATCAGAGTTGCGTTTTATTTGAAGTTCATAGTATAGCGGACGTTCGTTGTCGTTTTATTCGTCAGCGGGCCGAACGCTGGGAAGGCGCGAGGTGCCCAAAGTCGTTGTATTTGCCAGCGGGCCGCCCGCTGAGTGCCAGCGGACCGCTATAGTTTGTACGCTGGGTGAGGCAGGGAAAAGTTCAGCGTACCTTCTGGCGTAGTCCGCCAGGAATAAAACGGCTACTTACAGTTCGCCATCCTCTCCCGGCCCTACTATGAACTTCAAGTAAAACGCAACTCAGGTTAAAATAGCAAGCTCAGGATCGCTTATGTTATACAGTTATACCTGTTAATCATTTGTGTATTTCTTGTCCAGAAGATACACCAAAGCCTGTGGAATTGTGGTTAACACCTACTTTCTGTTACAGGATACTGAAAATGGTTACTTCATGCCACCCAACAAACAGATTGACATCGCATGTGAACAACTGCAGCAAGACCCCAATCTGCAGGGGGGCTACCACGGGCTTGGGTTCTCACAGGGAGCTCAGTTTCTGTAAGTTATATCCCTTCTACCCCTTGTAAACACCCATTGACTTCTAGCAAAAACTTGGCTAAACAGAAAAGTGTTTTGTCGGAACATAACGCGCATGGAAACTAATGGACACGCAAGTGCTAAGATTAGTGGTGTCGTTGGTGGGTTCGGAATGTGACATTTGATATTTGGGTCTCCGGGTTTAAGAATTAATGAATGGAGTCACTGAAATAGGTTGCATTGGCATTGTAGGTACGACGAGTCCTTTAAGAAGCAACCGTACTGACCGCTTGGATCCACGAACTGAAAAGCGATCGGTATGTGTTGCTTGATGTACAAGCTGCGTGCCATTCAAGAAAATAGACGCCTAAATAGCTTGCACAATCAAGAAGTAGTGCCCAGAGTAGGGCTCCTGAGATTAACTGGTCTCATGCTCTACCGACAAGATGTAGGGGAGCGTTGTCAGCTATCCTACTTCCACGAACTCAGGATGTACCAAAAAAATATAATGCTCCCTGCTCTAGTGTTTGGCGAAATTAGGATTTTCGATATATCGATATTTTCACTTTCGATATCCGATATATCGATATCGATATTTCGGTACCATGTTTCGCTACAGTATACGTCTCGTTGCGTCTTGCATGAACTCAAACTTCGAATAAATGAAAGCTGAGTTACAAAGAACATATTACTCAAATTTCGGATATATAAATGTAACTTATGTTGGATTATTTACAATAATTATAAAGAATAAAATATCGGTTTCGATATCGATATTTACGTAAAGAACAAAATATCGTTTTCGATATCGATATTTACGTTTCGATATTCGGATATTCGGTCCGATATATCGTTATCGATATGGAATTTGTCTTAGGTAAGTGTCTTCGTGGAACTAAAAAATACTTATTCCATTTCACGTCGGAGTGTATTTTTTTTATGTTGCCTTTTTTCTTAGGAGGGGTCTAGCTGAGAGATGCCCCAGTCCCCCTATGAAGAATCTTGTGTCGTTGGGGGGCCAACACCAGGGGGTTTATGGTCTACCTCGTTGCCCAGGCGATAGTAAGAGATACTGCGATTATGTAAGAAAACTACTAAACCACGCATATTCTGGGTAAGTAGGCAATTTGCATTTTCTCTAGTTCATTTAGATGATTAAAATCCGATTTTACGCGTAAAACTCGACACTAAGTATTTCAAAGATTGTAACCATAAGGATCGGTAAAGTTAAAAGTCTGATCGGCACAAAAGCTGAACAAAAGAAAACTATGGGAAGCTAATAAATAGTAATAATTACTAATTACTGTGTTTTCGGCGAAGAGTGAATGGCGACAATCCGGATTAGCATTTCCAGTTAAGCGCTCAGTTTTAACATGCCAGTTGTAAGAATTGTTCTTCGGTAGTGTTTTGATTCGGGTTAGGTGGTGGCTGTCTTTCCCAATGCCATGGAGATTATCGTTTTGTTATATCATTTCGGGGTTTTTTCGCGTTGGATATGTTTTTAATCATTAATCTTGGGAGATTGTTTTCCTTGCTAACATTGTGCGTGTATCGCGATTGGAGTTCCGTCATGTCAAGAACAAATAAGCACCACAACCTCCGTCTCCCTCTCTGTAATACGACCATGCTCAGTCGAATAGATCCGTATACCCTGCCCAGTGCAAACGAGCGGAAGGTGGGGGCTACGCGGAACATCACAATTCGTATCCTACATACAGTTATATCGCAGTAAATCACCGGAGAAGAAATTTCCAAAGTAACAGCCGATTGATTGTATATCATCATGACGGCACATGGGACGCGCTGCAGGGAGGGTCAGGGCTTCTTCCACTTTTTTCCTCTGAAATGCTCAGTGGCGAGAGGGAAGTAGACGGGCATCAATTCTAGCTCAGCTCAGTTATGTCGCTGCGTGGGGCCAAAGACATTAGTTGCGTTTTTGCGGATACCATGGTATCTTTTACCACGGTAACTGGATCTGTTATTAGTCGTTTTTGCAGTTACCGGGGTATCTGATATACGGTCCACTGCAAAAACGACTATTGCCGAAATTGCACTTTTAGAAGTCATCCCAAAAGAAAAACTGATATCCATTTACATCACTAAGTGCTGAACTTCTTTCTCACCAATTTGACAAAATTTGATGAAAGTGAGATGCGTTTTCCAGATACCACGGTCGGACCGTGATATCTGAATATCTGTTACCACGGTAACTGGCCAGATACCACGACAACTGCAAAAACGCCTTTGACCGTGGTATCAAATCACGATAACTGCAAAAACGAGATTAGACCGTATATCAGATACCATGGTAGGAGCAAAAACGCAACTATTGGCTTATTTGTTCTTGGTCATGTATAGAGCTTTGAGACAATGATTCTTGTATTCATTGTTTTTACCATAGGATTGAAGGCCCTGTCAAAACCTTGCCCTAACCTTCAGTTCAGTTCAGTTCAGTTTATTAAATTTAAAAATAATTGAACAAAATAAATTTCGGACCCCCACAAAGCTCCGTGGCCCGTTACATAGGGGTTAATACCAAAAATAAACAACAACAAAAAACGAGTCTCTTCACTATTAAATCATAATAAATAAAGAACAATAGGAGAATTTGTTTTATTCTTACTTACTGCTTCATCCTCGAGGTTCACCTCCAGGTCCACACCGATCTCCCACAATCACTAATTTCAAAAAAATAATAATAAAAAAAAAAAGCGTCCAGGGATGTCGTCCTACCCTCAATAAAGATATTACCCTTACACATAATACTCAAATTAACAAATTCAAAAAAAAAAATTAAAAAATAAAAATAAATGTGTATTGCCGAATGTGTTTATTCCCCATTATATTTATCAACCAAAAATATTTTTAGCTGGGACTTAAAGGTGCCAAACGACTGAATGCTACGGACATTGTCAGGGAGACTGTTCCATATTTTGCTATGTGCAATACGAGGACTGAAATCTGATCTCACAGTCTTGGTTGGAGGTAACTGTAAGTGGTCCTTGGTGCGTAGATCATGAGAACTTCTTGACTGGACGAAATCGGGAAAGAAAGAACTGAAGCAGCGGGGCAGATGACCATGAAGATATTTGTATATCATCGAAGCGCACGAGACGATATACAGGGTGTGAGTATTCATGAGCGGTTTTGGACGTCCTTTGTTAGTTTCGTAGATTAACTGGCGAGCCTTTTGATAAGGCTCGAAGACCTGTGAATTCGATTCAAATTACAGACCAATTTCCCTTCTTTCAGTGTTTTCCAAAATATTTGAAAAGCCTATGCAGAAAAGGCTTACGAGTTTTCTAGAATCTAAGGATTTTCTGCACAGTCATCAGTTTGGATTCCGGTCAAAACACACAACGGAACAAGCATGCTCGGCACTCCTCAATTTTCTTCATACCGCTCTAGATTCCGGAAAAATAGCAGCCGCAATTTTTCTGGATGTACAGAAAGCTTTTGATAGTCTGGCTCACAAGATCCTTCTTGAAAAACTGTCTCATATTGGAATACGAGGATCAGCCCTATCGTGGTTTCATTCTTATCTACACGACAGAACGATTTCCATGGACCCTGATTCACTCAACTGCATTGGTGTAAATTATGGAGTACCACAAGGATCGATTCTTGGCCCCACTCTGTTTTTAATTTATATCAACGATTTGTTTAATGCTGTCAAGAACGTGATCCCTTCTGTATGCTGTGCTCTTTGTAACGAAAAGGAGAAAAAGCTGGCACCAGCGGATACGCAGTCATCCTCTTATGAAGACCTAGTTGCTTTCGCCGATGACAGTAATCTACTATGTGCGGAAGACACAGAAATAGCTTTGGAAGAGAAACTTAGATTACTTATGGAACGGACTTACCACTGGTTTGATGCTAACCGACTTGCTTTGAATATCGCTAAATCACATTTTCTTATATTTTCTAGAACCGGCCAGGCATGCCCGTCTTTATCAACTATATCGACCACGAAAGGACCTTTGTTTCGACCTAACGAAAGATGCGTGCGATTCCTTGGGATTCTTTTGGATGATAACCTTTCCTTTAGAAACCACATCAAACTGGTCCAGGCAAAAATATCCCGTAATCTTGGGATTCTTCGAAAACTTAAACACATTTTTCCTGGATCAATTCTTCGGACCCTGTATTTTTCACTTATTCATCCTTATTTAACGTATTGCAACTCGATTTGGATGTCTACTTTCCAGTCTTTACTCCATCCGATTAAAGTAATCCATCAAAAGGCTCGCCAGTTAATCTACGAAACTAACGCACAACCGATGACCTGTGAATTCGATGACCTGTGAATTCGATTAAGACCAGAGAAGGAGCCGGGTTCGTTGACTGAATTGTGTGAGTTGAAGCCGGGTTTGTTGGTAAAAATTTGACGAAGTCCAGAGGAGCCGAGCTCGTTGACTGGCATGTCCAAGGGGAGCAGGGGCGCCACGACTGGGGGGAGCGGGGACGCCCCCCCCCCAATGTTGTCGGCCAGTCAGTAAAAAATAACCGAGTCGGAGCGAAGCGCCGCTATTTTTCGTCAAAACAGTCGGTTTTTCTGAATATCAGTCAATTTTTTTCAAAACTGTGTATTTTTTTTTTAAAACAGTCGGTAAAAATTACCAGCCAGTCGGTAAATATCTTTCCCCCCCCCAAAAAAAACATTTTAGCTAGTAACGCCTCTCAAGGGGAGTCATAAGTCCCTCAATGAATCCGGCTCCGACTCTTGACCCTAACCCAATCTTTAGCTTCTACCTGACATAAACCTATCCTATTTTTTTGGGTCACCATTTAAACTAACCAACATGGTGACCCATACCATATGATTGCTATATTGTGCATAGCAATCAGCTTTGAGCAAGAACAGAAATAAGAATTAAAAGGCGACATTTAAAATATTCGCAAGAATGAACTTTTTAAAGATTTGAGATTGAGATTTGAGAGATTGCTTTATTTGTGGAAAAGAAAAAAAAATCAATAGATGAATTCCGGAACTTCAAACATGCCAAAGGCTCTAAACGGTCAGTTCAGGAACTCAAAATAATTAATACTTCTCCAGTTAAGAACCGTATCACAACCCTATCCGCGTCAAACACGACAACAATCCAAATATAATGAGCAAGAAATACAAAAATAAATTACATGCGGATACTGAAAATTCATAGATGTTGCATTGCTATTTGTTCAGTGATGGAAGGAGATTGAGAATCTCGGCGTCGCCAAATCTCGTCAAAGTGACGAGCAAAGAGGCTAGCGACTTATAGAGGTTAGCAATCCTAGTGCTATTTGTGCCTTAACCTTCTTTTCTTTTTCTAGGTGGGTACAGGATGTACTAGCTCCTGCCGGGTACTGGCACGACCCGTACTACGAAGAGACATATAAAAACAACAGCCGATTCCTAGCCGATATAAATAACGAACGATCCGTGAACGAAGGATATATACAAAATATTCTAAATTTGAACAAACTGATTCTAGTGAAATTCAACAACGATACGATAGTTCAGCCACCAGAATCGTCCTGGTTTGGCTACTACCAGCCTGGTTCGCTTAAAGTAGTTGGCTTAAACCAGACAAGGCTCTGGTTAGAGGACAGGCTTGGATTGAAAAAGATGGGTGATCGATTGGTGTTTTTGGAAACAAACGGAGACCATTTGCAGTTTACAGAGGAGTGGTTTCTCGAAACGATAGTGGGTCCGTACTTGAGCATCCGATGAAGGGAAGTGAGTGACCCCTTGTGTTGTTTATTTATATTTAAATATTATAATAGGAGCTTTATATAGAATAAAAAGAATAGACGTGTATTTCACGAAAATCCTGGGCCTGGCCGACGTACATTATACTAGACACAAACAATGGCTAAAACGGATACCTCAGCTACTACACTGTAAAAAATAAGTCTTGCAGTATTTCCTACTGGGATTAATCTTGTCTCTATTAAGATAAGATTATCTCTAATTCGGATTAATCTTATCCCAGTAGAGATAAGGTTAATCCCAGTAGCAAATACTGGAGTTAACTTTAATCCTTACTCGGAGAAGATTTTTACAGTGTACATGTACTACAGTGCACTCTCTGAGTAGGGATTAAAGTTAACTGCAGTATTTGCTGGACCCAGAAGGTTACGAACGAGCACATAAGAAATATCATAGCCCTCGTCGAGACCATACGAAGGCGTGGATGGAGTTACCTTGGACATGTGCTGCGCATGGACGATTCCAGAATCCCTAAATCCACGTTTTTCTGGTTACCCGAAGGCACCCGCCGCAGAGGAAGACCAAAGAATACACTCCGTCGTACCGAAAACAACGACCTTTTCATGCCTCGTTACAGCCGGAGTGGAAAGTAAGTCACCGTCGCAGGCGCAAATTTCATAGACGACTGGAGACTTCTTGGACGCCCTGGGTGCCCCTGGAGGCACAGGAGGATCTAAGAGTCTAAGGTAAGGCAGCAGAGGCGTCACTACTGGGGGGAGGGGGGACGCCTCCCCCCCAATGTTCTCGGCCAGTCGGTAAAAAAAAATAGCCGAGTCGGCTCGAAGCGCCGCGATTTTTAGTAAAAACAGTCGATTTTTTCTTAGAAATAGTCGTTTTTTCTTAAAAACAATCAGAAACAGCCGGTTTTTCGTAAAAAAAATAGTCGATTTTTCTTACAAATAGTAGTTTTTTCTTAAAATCTGCCGATTTTTCGTCAACACAGTCGTTTTTTTTTCTCAATAATAGTCGTTTTTATCCGCAAAAATAATCGGTAAAAATGACAAGCCAGTTGGTAAATACCTTGCCCCCCCCCCCAAACATTTTGGCTAGTAACGCCTCTGTGAGGCAGTATTTGCTACTGGGATTAATCTTATGCATAGATGGATAGATCAGTGTATTTCTGAAGCCCAAGGGCCATATACACAAAAGAAAAACGAAAATATAACTAAAACACTAAGACTCCTTCTTAATACTAAACATTTATCTATATACACACCCACTAGATAACTTTTCTTAAATCAGAAAGCTTCGGGCGTCTACGGAGAAAATGGTCCAAATTTTTTTCCTCCTCATAGAGAGTACATTGACAGCGATACTTCGACTCTTTTGGCAAGGTTCCTCCTCCCTGACCTTCAGCAGCCTGACGAGGACCCTTGCGAAGAAGGGCCGAAATATCGCTTCCAAAGCATAGTAGCTGACATATCCTTTTTTAGCCATATACATAGGGAAATACACATAGGAACTTGCCACACATCAACATCACTCGCTTTTTTCCACTACGGCAGAAAGTTGGGAAAATTGAGTGGAAAGAATTTGCGTTTGGTCATTATCAGACATCAAAAAGCGGCCATATGTTTCCGGAATATGTCGGTACACGGTTGTCAAAAGGTCGCACCTCCCCTTTGTCAGTTTTGCTTGAGACACAAATTTTCGGATTGACACAACCGCTCGCATGATACATCTTTTTAATAAGTGACTCTAGATGGCTCTTAGATAGAGGTTGTTTACAAGAACATAGGGATGCGTAGTTTTGGCCGGAAAACCTAATCACTGGGATAACTCAATTTGCGAAAAATTGGAGATAAAGACCTTTTCACACTGTCAGAAGTTTCATAACAGATAGCGCATAACACTTTCAAGAATAACACCTTTTCAATTAGAAATAAAGTGTATGACCAATTAAGTTTACACTTTTTCGTGCTTTTTCGTTCGTGCCTAGATCTCTAACAACACCTTCAATTGGTAAAAATACTAACGGGAACGAAATAAACATAAACAGATAACGTCCCAAAGTGTTATCTGTTGAAACCGGGCATCCCAAAGTGTTATCTGTTGAAACCGGGCATCCTTCTGTTGTCGTTATGTAACTTCTGACAGTGTAGTATTTTTACCGATTGAAGGTGTTGTTGGAGATCTAGGTACGAAATAGTGTAAACTTAACTGGTCATAACACTTTATTTCTAAGTGAAAAGGTGTTATTCTTGAAAGTGTTTTGCGCAATCTGTTATGAAACTTCTGACAGTGCAGAACCGGGTATCGATATGTTTCCCAGTCAGCTTCGGCTGAAAGAGTTTTTAAACATGGAGCGTGTTCCCTTTCGGTTAACCTTCCGGAATCTGGGTTCCCAGATTTTCCGAGATTTTTTTTTGAATTTCTTCTGCGATACTTAAAAATCCTGAAATCTGGAAGTTCAAAAGCCCCTTTTCCGGATTATTTAGATATACTTTCGGACCGGTTCATATTCCAGATGCAATTTACAGAAGACGTCAAAGAATAATCTGGAAGCCCAGATTCCGGAAGTTCCGGGAGGTGAAGACCGGACTTTACTACGCATAGAGTCACGGATTCTGGTTTCTTGGCGTCATGGCTGGAACGAATTTTCCTATTTTGACATTTCCTGTTTTCCAATTTCGGAATAATAGTTCGAAGCCCTACATTTAAAGGTGGGATGAGGTATTTCAAATTAAGGGGCCAAAAAAGGTTTTGTAAAAGCTAAGGAGATAGTCGATTTAAGGGTAAGTGAAATTCATTTTCTCGCAGGACAGGTAGTTCACCGGAATCCGGAAAAAGCCGGAAAATTTTTGAAAATTAGAAGTTAAATATTAAGTTGATAAGAGGTTTGATTTAGGGTTGAGGAGACATGCTGAACCCGAATATGAAATTTATTTTCTTGCAATTTGATTCACCCGGAATCCAGGAGTCTGTCTTCTCAGTGTCAGCCAGCCTACTCAAGGAAGCGGTGCAACAATCAACTGAGAGTCATCGGCTCGTGAGGTGGTGTAGTGCGTATAGCACATCTAGTGGTGCTTCATGGCACATCTGGTGGTGCTTCACAGCACATCTGGTGGTGCATCACAGCAAATTTAGCGGTGCTTCACAGCACATCTGGTGGTGCATCACAGCAAATTTAGCGGTGCTTCACAGCACTTTTGATGATGCTTCACTGCACCGTTGGTGGTGCTTCACAGCACATCTGGTGGTGCATCACAGCAAATTTAGCGGTGCTTCATAGCATTTTTGATGATGCTTCACTGCACCGTTGGTGGTGCTTCACAGCACATCTGGTGGTGCCATTCACTCTTTCTACTGCCGATTTTTTAAGGAAGATTGCCATTCCATGTTGTCATCATTATCATCCAAAGAAATGATAAGAACGGGCGTGTGATTTCATATTTGTTATAGACAAATTTTTTACTTTTTGATCATCTTCTGTAGCATGTCAACAAAACGCAGTACCTACTCTTTTAATGCAAAATCCATATACTGAAGGAGGTAGAACCGGCAGTCCACGTATTTAGAATCCTTGCGTTTTTGGGATCCCAAAACGTAAATGGAGGGATACCTATGACATCGCAAAAGTTGTCCGTCTGTGCGCTCGATAACTCTCGATAACTTTGATGAAACTTGGACGAAGGATCCTTTGGGTCAAAGTACAAGTCAAGATCGAAGATGGGCTCTGTAGCCCTATATTTGAGGGTGGGGGAAGGGTTTTTTGAAAGCTATTGAGATGGTTGGTTTAGGGGTTAGGAGACATGCTGAATCCGAATATGAAAGGTATTTTCTCACCAGACAAGTAATTCAACCGGCGAAAAGCGGACACAAAATTTGTCGACCAATTTTCGGCTATTGCAGTCCCTGCCCATTTTTTCACACTAGTATAGCTCTGCGCGTGGATAACGCGCAGAGCGCGTAATCTATGAACGTCGGAGAGAGCTAGTGTAATCGAAGGTCGAAGGGGTTGCTATATGTTGTTCAAGCTTAATATGAGGATTCATTAGCAAAGTACAGGTCAAGTTCGTAGATGGGTCTTTTAGTCCTATGTTTAGAGGCAGAGGAGGGTTTCGAATTTACGGTAAAAACGTTTATGTTTTATGAGCTAATAAGATATTCGCTGAAGGGGTAAGGAGGTCCGCTGAATCCATATCTGAACTTAGTTTTCTTGCAACAAATGATTCATCACGAATTCGGCCGAAACTTGAAATCTGATTAAAGCTCAAGGTTGTTTCTGAAGTCGATTAGAGATTCGGGATCGGGGCAAGGAGACATGCTGATTACATTTTTGAACTTTATTTTAACAGTAAAAATCTTGAAGGAATCTGAAGAAGACTGAATGGAGAAGACAAGACCCAATTGTTAGGATCAAATATATTTTTTGCCCCTTAATCCTCCCACCAAGTTTCATCAAAATATCTCAATCCCTTCGAGAGTTATCGTGCTTAAAGACGGACAACTTTTGCGATGTCATAGGTATCCCTCCGCTTACATTTTGGTATCCCAAAAAGCCTCTGCTGTATCACCTAATGGAGTCGTGTGACGTATTGTGTATACAAGAACATTTTCTTTCCAATGAAAGTTTAGACATTCTTCCGATGGACTGAAGAACACGAGCTGTAAGCTCATATGGCACTTGCAAAGCTAGGTAAGAGGATGAAAGTATGAATTTGCCAATTCGTCGGTTTGTTGTGATCATTTGTAAGCAAAACCCTTGAGATAAAAAAGACGATGGACCCTTGGAAATCACGAGAATGTATCGTTTGGTAAAATGTTGATTTTGCGTATAAGTATTTTTTTTGTAAATTGCGGTGAAGGTGAGTATTTTAAGGGATGGTCGGATCTGGGAAATAACAAATTCTAAGCCAATCTTGTCAAGTCTCTGTTCATCGTCCTAGCACATCTGGAAGTACCTTAAATCGCGATCACCGGAATTCCGGACCCCCTACAACTCCCCCCAGAGTGCCCAAAATCGGTCCGGATCTGTCACTGATGTATCTAGGGCTTACGTTTGTTCTTCCAACCAAGTTTCATCGCAATCGCTATACTCTGAGCGTGTCACAAAATTTGCGCCCCTCCGACTCCCCCACATTGATTGGTTCTGTCCGCACTTGAAATAAGGTATCTGAGACATCAGTTCTTTCCGAATATCAAGTTTCATTAATATCCGATCACCCGTTCAAAAGTTTGACATCTCTCAAGATTCCGGATTCCCTCTCCCTGCACTCCTCCCACGATGGTCAAATCGGAGAAAGACTATTCTCAAGTTAAAACTGTCGAATCCCTGATACGCCTGCCAAGTTTCATCCTCCTAGCACATGTGTATGTATCTTAACTCGGGATTACCGGAATTCCGGAACCCTCCCTAGAACTCCCCCCACAGTGCTCGGATCCGGTCCGGTCTTGTCAACTACGTATGTGGGGCTTGTGCTTGTTCTTCCCACCAAGTTTCAGCCCGATCCGTCCACTCTGAATATGTCGCATGATTTCCGGTTCCCCCCTCCAACTCCCTCCCAAAGTCATCGGATCCGTTTCGGACTTGACGTCTGACATCTGAGACACGAGGTCTTTCCAAATATCAAGTTTTATTAAGATCCGATTTTCCGTTCAAAAGTTAGACATAAGTCAATATTCCGGATTCCCCCTACCTCCACTACCCCACGGTGGTCGGATCGGGGAAGTGACTATTTCCAAGTTAGTTTGGTCGGGTCCTTAATATGCCTGCCAAGTTTCATGGTCCTAGCACATGTGTAAGCATCTTAACTCGGGATCCCCGGAATTCCGGAACCCTTCCTCCCACAGTGCACGGATCCTGTCCGGTCTTGTCAACTACGTATCTGGGGCTTGTGCTTGTTCTTCCCACCAAGTTCCATCCCGATCCGTCCACTCTGAACATGTCACACGGTTTCCGCCCCCCCCCCCAACTCCCCCCCAAAGTCATCGGATCCGTTTCAGACTTGACATCTGGCATCTGAGACACGAGGTCTTTCCAAATATCAAGTTTCATTAAGACCTGATTCCCCGTTCAAAAGTTAAACGTACGTCAATATTCCGGATTCCACCTCCCTCACCTCCCCCCACGGTGGTCGGATCGGGAAGTGACTATTTCCAAGTTAGTTTGGTCGGGTCCTTAATACGCCTGCCAAGTTTCATTGTCCTAGCACATCTGGAAGTACCCTGACTCGCGATCAGCGGACCGACCGACCGACGGAAGTGATCGGTATATGGCACTTGGCCGGAAGGCAAGTGCCATAAAAAGCCAAACAGGACCAAGTTTGCTGATGACCTCTCTGCCTCTCTTGCGTCAATTAGCCACGGCCAAGGACGAACTTAAACTAGCCTTTGATGAACTGACAATCGAGACTCAAGAGTCTAAGATGAAAATCATCAAGGAAAAGAATGTTGTTATGAGAGTGAACTTCCTCAGTGGGAAACAAAGTAGAAGACATGAATAGACTACTTTTAAACCAGAAGATAGATATAGCCTGTGTCACTGAAGTCATAAGCATAGATGGTTATATGAATGCTTTCTGGTCCAAAGGCCCGGACGTGACAGTCAACCAGTAGATCAAGGAGGACGCGTGGCTTTCTACTGTCGTAATGACCTTCGATGTCGAATCCTGTCGCCGCCAGTGGCTAAGGATGATGAGATCGAAGTAAGTTGGCTATGGCTCAGACCCAAGCCTCTTCCAAAAGCCGTCTCCTCAGTCATCGTTGGACTGGTCTACTACCCCCCCCCCCCAGAGGTCCTTTCCGTAAACGCCTAATGGAGTATCTCCAAGTTTCTACTGATTACCTCCGGTCGAAGTACCCATATGCTGGGCTGATAGTCTGTGGCGACTTTAACGATCTTACCCAGAAATGGATTAGTGAATCACTTTCCTTAAGGCAAGTCGTGAAAATCTCAACCCGGAAGGACAAAGTATTAGATCTTATTTTTACATCCATGGAAACCCCGTATTCTGAGCCTCGGTTACTCGCTCCGCTCGGTAAGAGTGACCACAACTGCGTCGTTTGGTTGCCTAAAGCTTCGTATCCAAAAGAACCGAAAAGAAAAATTAGCTTTCGCTGTTACAAGCCAGAGTCAATCCAGCTCTTCAAACAGGACCTCTGCGAACTAGATTGGCGACATTTGTATTACTCAGATAGTGCAAACGCCATGGCTGAGTTCTTCTGCTCCAAGCTGTCTGAACTCCATGACCCGCATTTTCATGAAAAAACAAAGCTAATTAAACCAAAGAGACGGAATATTTTCATACTGCGGAAACGACGCTGGGTACAAAGCTTTTCGGATTCGTTTAGCTAATGCGGTGAAGAAAGCGAGAAAGAAATATGGGTAAAAAATAACAGCGAAGCTCCTTACAACTGAGCCAAGAAAATTCCACAAAGTCGTGCAGAGTTTGCTCGGAAAAGAGAAAACGAAAGTGGAAGTTTGCAACGAGAAGGCTGGCAAGCTCTCAGCTGACACAATAAACGAGCACTTTGCTTCGATCTGTAGGAAGTATCAACTTTTAGATTCGCTACCCCCACTCCCTCCCGTCCCCGATTGACCCACGTAAATCCGCATACCCAAACGAGCTACCACCTCACGTGATTCGTGAATGTGCCCTCGAATTGTGCACCCCACTCACAGTTGTCCTGAACCAATCAGCTTCTGAAGGTATTCTTCCTGAAGTGTTGAAGAGAGCAGTGGTGACACCTATACCAAAGAAATTCCAACCGAATGGCCTTAAAAAAAAAAGCAATTTGCAGACGATTTGCACACGAAATTTGCAGACGATCTCTCTACTCTCCTCCCCAGACTACTCTCACAGAACATACAGCCAGATCCAGTCCTAACAGTAATGCGAAAAATCGAGAAGAAGCAAACCAAGTGAAGCTCACACTCAGCCAGGAAAAAACTGTCCTGTTTAGGGGTAATTTGCTTAAACGGCAAGTTCCAGACCCGCCATGCGATGGACCGAAGCATGTAACATCGGAGAAGGTTCTAGGTGTCCACCTAGACGCTGACCTCAAATGGAGCGTCAATCGTCTCAAAAACCGCCATCCTCTTAACATCTTTCGCCTCACAAATTGGTTGTGGATTTCGGTCGAAAAATCCTTGACTCGGAAACACACAGTGATCTTCTTCAGGGTTTTGAGACCCCCCGAACCCAACACTCCACTAGGCTCACAGAGAGAAGAAAAAACGCAACAAAGCTGGAACAACCAGCGACCCACTCATCCGAACGGTACCTTAAGTCACTTGGTCAATAATCTGTAAAACATTATAATGGTGACCTGGACAAAAATTGTGAATAAATTCTGTGTTAATAATGTAATTTTATAAGTGTTATAAATTGTTTTTGACCTCCGTGCTATTTTTGTCATCGACAATAATATTAAGGTGAAATAAAGTGAATTTGAATTAAAGATCTCCGCCCCATCTCACAAACATCTGCTTTTGCCAAAATATTCGAAGCCTTCATCCCACGTTGGCTGTTGGCTGACATCGGCAAAATCTCGACGACAGGCAGTTCGGCTTCCGACCAGGGTATAGCACGGTGCACTACCTGGTAGGACTCCTGGATATGATTCTGAGACACCACGAGCTACCTGGTAGCTTCATCGCACAGCTTACGTATCTAGGCAGTTAAGCAAGCTCCTATCTTCTCCATGAGAAGCTTTTGGTACACAGCTCTGAACTTCACGCCTCCGTAGATCGTCCCCGAACACCATAGGCGGGAGCGCAATTTTGTTGGGGCTGCTTCATGTTACCTATCTATTCACGACGTCACTGCACTTGCATGACTGTTGCTCCCGCGCCACTGTGTTCCTAACGCGTAGATCGTACCCGAACACCATAGGCGGGAGAGCAATTCTGTTTGGCTGCTTCAAATTACCTATATATTCACGACGTCACTGCACTTCCCATGGTTGTTGCTCCCGCGCCACTGTGTCCCAATCGAGCTTGCAGAACTGCCTAGATACGTAAGCTGTGCTTCATCGATTGCTTGATAGCAGACTTCGTCAAGGCTTTTGACTATCTTTGTCAGTACTTAGTTGTCAGAGAAGCAGAGATAATGGGTGCCAGGAAAATCGTCCTTGGGTTGGTCGCCAGTTACCAATCACAAAGAGTCCGGTGTGTAAAGCTAGAGAATGGCGAAGTATCTGACTTCTTACCGATTACTTGTGGAGCCCCTCAAGGTGGTAAACTTGGGCCTTCCTGCTTCACGACTGTGATCAATTCCTTAATCATCAAGATCATAGAAAGGCTCAAGTTTGCCGACGACTTAACTCTTCCCATATTGAGGTCAATAAATGAAGTACCTGACAAATGCCCTGTCAGAGAAGCATTCTACACACTTTGTAACGAGGCTGAAAAACTTAAACTGACAGTCAGTTCAGAAAAAAGTACCCTCATAAGGTTCAATTTTCTGAAACAGAAGACTCTCCCTCCCGACCAGGTCCTAGGATCCAGCAAAACTGTCAAAATCCTTAGACTCCATCTTGACGACAATCTAAGTATGGAAACGCAGGTTTCAAAAATAGTTTCGCCATCCCTAAGGACGCAATGCTAACTACGTACGTAACATACGTCAGACGAGTTACTGAATATGCCTGTCCCGTATGGCACCCCATGCTGTCACAAGACCAGAGCTTGAGACTGGAGTCTCTGCAGAAACGAGCCTGCAAAATCATACTTGGGCAGACATATGTCTGGACCAAATGACGGGATTACCGGAATTCCGGTAATCCCGAGTTAAGATACTTACACATGTTCTAGGAGGATGAAACTTGGCAGGCGTATCAGGAACTCGACAGTTTTCAATCAAGAACAGTCTTTCTCCGATTTGACCATCGTGGGAGGAGTGGAGGGAGAGGGAATCCGGAATCTTGAGAAATGTCAAACTTTTGAACGGATGATCAGTATTCATTCAGACTCTGTCGAGTGAACTTGCAGGCTTGCAATACGGATTATCTACTGAGCGATTGGATTGTGATGCTTGCGAACCTGGCTCCGCCCCTCGACATCTGACTACTGGACAGTGATCTGCTACTTCCCGAGATGTCAGAAAAATTGGTATGGAATGCCGTATTGAACTTTATTTACCGAGCGAATAAAGCTGGGAACAGATCGGAGGAAATCGCGATAAAAGCTGCTGAGTTTTTTGAGAAAGATGTAGTTTTGAATGCGAAGGCTGTGCTATGGTCTGCTGCAGGGGTGAAAACCCGTCCTTCCGAAAGGAAGGACTTCCAGGATGATATTCTGGACATGATTAAAGTGTTTAGACTATGTGACGAAAAGCAGACCTCCTTCCCGAGATTCATTATCTTGACGAGGTTCCCATTGTATCAGGTGAGGTTACGGCCACATTGACTAGGAAAGTCCACGAACTTTGCTCATCCTTTAATAGATTTGTTGCCTCTGAACGTTGCAAAGTAACCGTCGCAGATGCAAGCGGTTCTCCAGCTGAACCTGCCCCAAGACCCACGTACGCTGTAATCCTGAAGCAACCTCCAAAAGGTCTTGAAGATCCTACCGCTCGTAAAAATTTCATTGATCAGGCTTGTGGTGGCTCAGTCGATAGCATTGTCGACCTCAGGCCACGCAAGAATGAGTGGCGAGTCTTGCTGGATGACAGGCAAGCTGCTACTTCGCTCGCGCAAGCACTTCAGACTTCGCATAGCTCAGTTGACGCCAGACTGAAAAGCCCATTTTTCTACGGCCTCGTGCGTTTCGTCCCGAAAGATGTGACCCCCGAACAGTTATGTTCTTTAATTAACGGCTGCGTTAAGGCTACACAGTTCGGCGTTTCCCGTGCCTTCAAACTACAGTTAGAAAGTAAGGAAAGTTTGCACCTAGCTATGAACTCCCCACTTACGTTCGGTTATGAGCGCCTGCGCATCTCTGACTTGAAGTTTTTACCCATCCGTTGCTACAATTGCCAACAATACGGCCACATCGCGAATTCGTGCAAAAATACGACCAAGTGCTCTCGTTGTGGAGGTGGGCACTCAAATTCGAAAGAATCCCCATGTCGAAATGACGTGAAATGTGCTTTATGTGATTCCCCTGACCACCCCTGCTACAGTATAAAATGTCCCAATGCCCAAAAGCTCATTCGCGAACCCAAATGACCCAGTCGGAAATCAAATTGGTGACATGGAATATAAATGGAGGGGTAGTAGAAAAAATGCCCCTTATTGAAAGTCTCCTATATTGCAATGACATTCTGTGCATTCAAGAGCACTTTTTAACGACGGAGGCACTAGGACTTCTCCAAATCACCAAAGAAGTTAAAACTTTCGCAACTCCCGCTAAATCGGCTGGACGTGGTAGACCCTCGGGAGGTGTAGTACTTCTTGTGAGCAATAAACTGAATCCTGTGTTGTTCAAACAGTCTGATTTCTTTGTGGCTGTCCGGTGCGGGGAGACTCTTGTGCTTTCTGTTTACATGCCCACAGATTATCGCGACAGTATTTCGGAACGCAAATTCAGCTCTGCTTGCGCAAAGATTGCTACTGTCCTGACAAATCCTTTCAAGCAAGGTCTGAAATGTGTCATAGCGGGCGATGTAAACTGCAATCTATTAGATAATACGAGTGCAAGGACCAAGGTTTTTCTTGCGGCGTGTGAGAGTTTTCGTGTGATTCCGAACGATACCGAGTTCACATACATCCACAACTCTGGTTCAACTTCCCAAATCGATTTTTTGCTCTGCTCAGACGGTGTGACAGTGGTGGAACCGTCTCATGTTGACATGGGCTTCTGCTCTTCTGACCACTTTCCGGTATCGAACAATTTCAAGGTAACTTCTATACCTGCCCTGCAAGCCAAGAAGCCAAATAAGTGGGTTTCCAAGACCGCGTGGGAAAAAACGGATAAAACGCTTTACACCCTAGTACTCGGCTCTATTCTTGAGCCGATTAAAGTCCCATTCCAACTGCTGCAGCAAAAATCAACGATTGCTGATAGTGAAAAACAGATGTTACTTAACATCTATTGTAGTGAGATTACGCATGCCCTGCTAACGGCGGAAAAAGGTGCAGTGCCAAATCGTAAAGTTCGTATGGGTTCTGAGGTTCCAGGCTGGACAGAGAATCCAGCCCTAAGCAGTTCTTGTAGGAGATCTAAGTTTTGGCTCCAGCTATGGAAAGATTGTGATAAACCTAGATGTGGCATCGTGAATGATATCCGTTTGTTCTCAAAGCGTCAATTTTCCGAAGTGCTAAAAAAACACAAAGCGACTGTGATTGAAGCGCATTCTAAATTGGTGAGTGGAAAAATGGCCGCAGCATGGAAATTTGTGAAAAGTGCCACCAGAAACGACGCGGTGGAACATGTCTTTCCCACCGAGAACGAGTGGGTTGCTTACTTTAGTGACGAGTTTTCACCCCCTGATGTTGCGCTAGAAGAGCTTAAGCTTAATCATAGCCTGTTAGGTGTTAGGTCCGAAATAGGGTATGTGGTTACGACAACTAAACTACGCGAGGTTATTCGAAAGCTCAAGCAAAAGTATTCGCGTGGCGCCGATCAGCTATGTGGGATGCATTTATCACATGCTAGTGAAATTCTTACACAGCATCTCTAACTTTTGTATCAAATGATATTTAACAGTGGTCTTGTTCCGGACGCTTTTTGCTCGGGGATAATTACGCCAGTTTGTAAGAAGGGAAAAGATCCTAGTCAGTGTGAATCGTACCGTCCTATCACCGTTTCTCATGTTCTCTGCAAAGTTATCGAGGCTCTGGTGATGGAAGAAATTCAGAGTACTTGCACCACTCCTGATTTTCAATTCGGTTTTAGAAAAGGTCAAGGTCGCGAACACGTGCACAGTCTCCTTGCAAATGTACTATTAGATTCTGACGGTTCGGATGAACGTATCATAATCGCGAGTCACGATGTACGTCGCGCCTTTGATTCGTGTGTGCATCCTCAGCTTCTGCTGTCAGCACATAAGAGAGGTCTCGACTCCTCAATCATTGTTAGTTACCGTGCTATGTACCGTAAGCTCCATGTTAAAGTAAAATATCCTTCTAAGGAAGATCACGTAGTTTCAGATAAAGTTATTCCTGTACGCAAGGGTATTAGACAAGGTGCCCTTTCGTCTCCACCATTGTACAACAATAGCGTCATTGAAGCGCAAAAACACGCAAAATTGAGTTTTATTTTCCGAGGGCTTGATGTGTCGCTTTTGAATTATGCAGACGATGTACTTAACCTGAGCCGTTCGATATCCCGCATTGAAGATAATTTTAGTATACTTAGTCGTTCGTATGCGGTCATAGGACTAGCTTTTAACCCTAGTAAAAGTGATGTTATTATTTATAACGGTAGAAAATGTGATAGCTCTTCGATAAAGGTGAAGCTGGGGGACGTATTGCTAAGCCCTTCTGAGTCTCTGACTTACCTCGGGTTACCAATCGGTAAAGATCTGCGATCGACACGTTCTGGTTAAATCGCGCATTTTTCCGCAAAAGTTCGAAAAGCTTATGGTATGCTAGCTGCGTCGTAAGCGCATTACAACAGACTGGTGCTAGTGCAGCTGTATAATGCTCTTGCATTACCGCATGCACTAGCACTAGCACCGTTCTGGAAAATTTTCCACGCAAGTTAAGACTATTAGAACTACTTATTACAAATACACAAAATTCCTGCTTGGGCTGCCGTTGTGGTCCCGTAATCAACGAGTCACAAGAAATCATGGGGTAAGAGATCCGATAGAGGCTGCTTTAGAGCGTCGTGCTCGATTTCTGGAATCCCTCGACCCTCTGAACAGCCTCTATCCAGCAATTAAGCAATAGATAAAGAAAAAAGGTTATTAGTTATTTATGTATTTTTTGAAGTTAAAATAGTGCAAATTGTTTACAAAGTTAAAATTGTATCTTGTGTGTTTGTTGTTCATTGTTCTTTCTTCTTTTTTTTTATTTTCTTCTACTCTATCAGTGACATTTTTATGCAAAGATGGGAAATAAACTTATTCATTCTTTCATTCATATTAATGAAACTTGATATTCGGAAAGAACTAATATCTCAGATCTCCCATTTCAAGTGCCGACAGAACCAATCAATGTGGGGGAGTCGGGGGCGCAAATTCTGTGACACGCTTAGAGTATAGCGAATGCGATGAAACTTGGTTGGAAGAACTAACGTAAGCCCTAGATACATCAGTGACAGATCCGTACCGATTTCGGGCACTCTGGGGGGAGATGTAGGGTGTCCGGAATTCCGGTGATCGCGAGGTACTTCCAGATGTGCTAGGAGGATGAAACTTGGTACCGCAGCATCTTCAGCGACATTCAAGGCATTGATTGTTTCCATGCAATATACATTTAAGTCCTGTTTCTCCGTGGTTTCTAGACTTGAATTCGTTTACAGATGGCGGTAAGGTACCTTAATCTTTCCCAGGATCTCATCACAAATAGAGTGGTACATATCGATATTAATATTCTTCCAGTCGGATTTTCACGCCACTCCAGGATCTTACTGAGACCTAAGTTTTGCTGTATAGTTGTATCAAAAGAGCAGGATATGGGTCGCTCCGGCCTCCGAGAGCACCAAACAACTCCGAATATCAACCCTCTCGGAGCGACGCCACCATCTCACCATGTCATTTGGTAAAAGGTGCCTCAGATCAGAGGTACATCGGGACATCCTACCGGCCTTCGCTTCAACTCCTAGCGGCAACACACGTCGGGCCGAGAAATTATAACGCTGCGACCCACTTCTTCAGAAACCACCGATCAAGCACAGCCAGCGGTACGGCAGCTCATTTGTGCCATACTTCGTTAAGCACCACAACCTGGAAGCAGAAAGCGAACAAGATCATTACACAACAGTGGATAGAAACCAAAAGTGCTTATAATTAATGTGTATATTTCGTGCTTTTATTTAAGGTTTTTGACATCCCAGGTTATTTTAACGAATATTGGGAAAAATAAAATGATTCTGATTCTGAAGAAACACATCGACAACGTAGAAACAGAAGTTGAGCTCAAATCAGTGGACTCTGCCAAAATCCTTGGAATTATCATTGACAAAACCGATAGTGGAATTCCCAAGTTGACAAGATAGTAAGCAAAGAAGCTGGACTGCTAAGATCGTTCGCGAACCTTAAACGCTTCGCTTTTTCCACCCAGGCCCTAACAAACATCCTGAAAACATATATTCTACCCGCTCTGGAATACGGTTGTCAAGTCTGGCATCCGGGATTAACAAAACAGCAGGACAAGCGCATAGAAAAGATTCAGAAACGGGCTTGCCGCATCATTCTGTGGCAAGCCTACAGTTCGTACGAGGAGAGTCTCCAGAAACCCGGCCTCAAAACCCTATCCCAACGCAGTTGGGATGTTCCAACAAGATAGATGCTCATTACATTCCGATCACTGTCTTTCAGCTGGTTGAAATACGACTCGAAAAACTGCTCCAACAATCTTTCAGTGACATGTTCAAATGCCAACCATCTTGTTTTGCTAGATAATCCACAAAATTCCTGGTGTACCTTGAAATCATTCAGCCGCTTTGCCCTTCCAGCGACATAATTGTAGACATCATTGCTAAAAGCAACCATGTCGGGTGATAGCTTGTCGCATGCTGCTGTTGCGCACAGGGTTATAGTGTGGCAAAAACACCTGAACACGGCCAACCACGGTACGTCCTCCTCTAAAAGAGCAGCTACCCCATTCCTTTTGCCCAATATTACACTGGCTTCAAAACCTTTCAGATTATTCAACTTTTCCCTTCAATTCAACATTTCTTTTTTTATTGAAATTTAAAATAAAAATGATAACAATATTATTTTTGGGATTATATATTAAGTACCGTCATTTTGTGAAAATGAGTTTAAGGAAGAAATGGAGAAAATTATGGAAAAGCTTCAGAATGAAAAAACAAGCATAAGATACTAATGGGAGACTTTAATATTGATCTTTGAAAAATGAAAGCCGATTGAATTTTCTTAACTGTATGATATGTTATTTTCAATATCCATTGGTAACAATACCAACTCGGATAACAGACCGGAGTGCGACATTAATTGACAATATTTTTGTTGATGGTGGTTAACCGTGCGTCTGCTGACGTTGTTTTGTCGGATGGATCTGATCACTTATTCCTTGTTTCTAAAATCATTTTAAGAGTAGGAAATAAAGGTAAAATAAAAAGATGTTTTCGAGATATGAATGAGAGAAATTTACAGAATTTTGCGAAAAAATTTGGTGAAGCTGACCTAAGAAATGTGTTCGATGAAGATAACCCGTCTTTTGCACGTGATATTTTTGCAAAAACATTTTTAGAGATATTGGATAACACTTGCCCCATAAAAAGATTAAAAAGTAAAAACCATAGTTTTCCTCGTAAACCGTAGATCACAAAATGTATTTTAAATTCAATACGTCAAAAAAACAAATTGTATAAAATTTACCTTTCGGACTTTAATTTACGGCAATTTAAAGAACACAGAAATGCTTTAAACAAAATAAAAAGAAACGCACTAAAACTTTTTTATTCTAGTGAATTTGAGAAAAATAAAGCTAATATGAAAAAAACTTGGAAAACAATTAATTCTCTTATTGGGCGTAAATCTAAGAGTGAAGTAGTGACTAAACTGAAAACACAGAATGGGGATCTGACAGACCCATTGGAAATTGCTAATCATTTGTGTGATTATTTTAAGAATGAAGGTGCTAAGCTGTGTGAAAAGGCTCGTGAAAGACTAAGAGATCCCCCCAACCGTGTAAAGCAGGAGGCAGATCTTACAACGACATTTGAGTTTCATGAGTGTTGTCAAGTGGAGGTAGCAAAAATTGTGAGTGATATAAAATCTAATTCTAGTGGTTTGGATGGTATACCATTAAAGGCTGTAAAAGTAGTGGAGACAAATGTGATCCCAGTTTTGTGCCATCTGATTAATAAATCAATGAAAAAAGGTGTTTTTCCCGAGGCATTAAAAATAGCGAAGTTAATTCCATTACATAAAAGCGGAAAAAAAGATGAACCGACTAATAAAAGACCAATTTCTATTCTTCCTTTTTTTTCAAAAGTATATGAGAAAGTTGTTTGCGCTAGGTTAAGTAAATATATAGAAAGTAACCAAATCCTAATTAATACCCAATTAGGATTCAGAAAAGGGTTTATCCACAGAGCTTGCAACAATAAAGCTAGTTGATTGGATTAATTCAGCATTTGAGTCGGGTCTTATCCCTGCTGCATTATTTCTGGATCTGAAAAAAGCGTTTGATACGATTGACCACCAAAAGTTACAGTTTGAATTACAAAGAATTGTTGTAAATGGTGTGAGCCTTAAGTGGTTTGAGTCATATCTGTCTGAGCGTAAGCAAGTTGTGTCAAATGGCTCAGTGTTGTCTCATCCACTTCCGGTGAAGTGCGGCGTACCCCAGGGATCCATCCTAGGCCCATTGTTGTTTTTAATATTCATCGACCGAATAAAGCTGTATCTGTCACAGGCTGGAATTATCCTATTTGCAGATGATAGCTTATTGCTTGTGGCAGCCCCATCCCATCGACTTCTGTAAAATGGAAACAGCGCTACGGGAGTTTGTCCAGTGGGCCGATTATAATCTTCTTACTTTAAATTATGATAAAACAAATTATATAATATTTTCGAGGATAGGTACCGTTGATACAAATCTGTCGCTGAATGTACAAGGAAACAAAATCAATAGAGTTCGGGAAACGAAATATTTAGGGTTCATCATAGATGAGAATTTATCATGGAAGGAGCACGCTAATACCATTTCAATTAAAATATCAAGATCCCTGGGCGTGCTTCGCCGCATTAAACATTTAATGACTGAAAAAACTATTAAAACAATTTATTTCGCTATATTTTATCCATACGTGTGTTATGGTTGCTCACTATGGGCAAGTAACTTTATTACGTGTTATAAAAGAATTCAGAAAATACAAAATAAAGCAATAAAACTTCTTTTTCAAAATAATGTTAATAATTCCAACACCTTCTGAAATTTTCTTTAAAAATAAACTCTTTGATGTTTCAAAAACAAGGGATTATCAAATTAGCATTTTTGTTTACAAATACTTTAATAATTTACTGCCTTCTTCTTTTGCAAATTTTTTTTTTCTACGAATAGTGATTACCACAATTATGAAACAAGGGGGTGTGGGGATATAGTTCATGAAATCCGGCAAACAACTCGTGCATCGTTCCTTATCAGGAATTTTGCTACGAGTGTTTGGAATTCAATCCCAATTAAAGTCCGTGAGGCCCCGCACCTTGCTGCATTTAAAGCCGCAGTGAAAAGGTTCTTCCTCACAAAAGAGTAAGCAAGAGTCAGTCGCTTTCTTTTTTCTTCTTTTGTTTTGTTTAGTATTTGCTTTAGTAATTAGAAATGTATTGTTAGTAGTAGCATTTATTTTTCAGTAGTCGTAGGATTTTTCCTTCATTAGTAAATAGATGTGAATTTTGTTTTTCGCCTGTTATTTACCGGGACTTTCCCTGCAGGTGATGCAGACAAATGTTAAGCGTTGGTTTTATATTAAACATAATCTAATCTAAATCTGTTCCAAAAATACATCCAAAATCAATGTTTTTAGCCTCCAACAGTTCCAACTTGCGTCCCGTAATTGTTGTATTTAGTAATCCGAACGTTGCAAAAACCGTGTTCCTGGCTAAATCTAAGCTAGCGAAAACAGGTATATTTGTGTCCGAGTACCTTACTAGAAAGCGGAAGCAGCTGTTTGACTTGGCTCGCAATAAGAACGGTCCAAAGTACGCATTGTCAGTAGAAGAACTGACTTTTATCAAGCCAGGTCCGAAGAGAAGAAAACTCCAGAGTTCAAGGATCCTAAACTCAATATGAGTATTTCCCCGGATTATTTTGTTCAGATACGTATATTTTGTTTCTGTTTTTCTCTCTCTCCTTTATATCTTTTTTTTACTTTTGCATACTTTACTATTACTGTTCTTTGCGTTTCTTGTTTGTTGTCCTTCCTTATTCATTATTGTTTATGTTTAGTTTCATGTTAGGGTCTCATGATCGTTTGAAAAAAAATTATCATGTGTTATAAAACTATTCGTCTGACGGATCAGAATGGAAAGATGGTCCAACAAAATCAGCAAAAGATAGATAATAAGTTGAACTTGAGTCTTTCTGAATGAGATTTTAGTAAAGCTCATTCTTTACTTTTTTGGAACTGTCAAAGGTTTCGATCGGCTAAATGTTCACTGCTGTTGGCAATGTAGAGCCTTCAATCCCAACCTTTGTTTCTAAGCCTATGCGAAACTTTCTTTTAAAGATGAGAAAGTGAATGCAATGGGGTTTACGATTCCAGGGTATAAAACTGAATAAAAACGTTTTTCTTTCATGCAGAGAGTTAAAATCTCCTCTTCTCTGCTGAAAATAAAAAACAACTGGACCCGACCAACGCATGACCTGTTACGCCGTCTCCTGGCCGAAGATTGAATTTGCGTTAGCAGATGTGTTTTTGGATTGGTTTTTATTTACTTATTTCATTTTCTTTATACTCCGCTTTCTAAAATGGTGGGTGAAAATAAATTACTTACTTACATTAACAGCTTTGATTAGAAGTGACGTGGAGTATAACGTAAGAAGTGACCTTTCGCTCTGGCTTGAAGGTGAAGTTGAAACTCTTTTTTAATGAAACAAAGATTTCTGGACGGGAAAAGTTGATACTGGGAATAGTATTTAAAGTGCCAACATTTCCAGATAAGGGTTTCATAGAAGCCGCTGAAGGTGTTCTGTCTCACATTATAAGTGAAAATAAAAGGATAGTGTTAATGGGTGATTTCAAAACTGACGTATTGAATTCGGATGGGCGCGCAGATTTTCCGCGGTTTTTCCTCTCAAAAATCGCCTTTAAATATTGGTTTTCAAAAATACATATACTTGTAGGTTGGTGTTAGAGCTTCCGAACGCTGGCCGGAGTACGGTCGAACTCTCTGATATTGTCGCGTGAAATTTAAAACAACGCACGCAGGTTGCCACCGGTAATACAATTATACCCTTTTTTAGTATATTTTTGTATCAAAGTAATGAGATGGTAGTACATACACGAAAAGTAGTACTTTTCTTTCAGTAAGGATTCTGAAAATAGTAAAATGTCCAAGGCCCAATGACGATGCCGAGGTTTTTTGAAAAGCTGAAAGCATAGCTCCAATCCATACATAATGGACATTCCTCGATGCCTTGTTTATTTAATGAGATTACGACCTGCGATATTTAGACTATCTGTCGCCCAGTCACACACACACAAGGTAGTACAGATAAGCATTTTCATGCAAGTATGGTTTTTGTTTCTGTAGAACAGGTAGGGGTTCCCGGACCCAACCTCAAAGTTAAGCCAGGCTTCACCTTCCAGATTCCCCGACGTCCAGGGCTTCCGCATAGTCAAGCCAACCCTTCCAGATTTTGATGATAATGATGACAGCTAAATTTGCTGTTCTTCAAAATTTCCTAGGTGTCCCCCTTACATTTCAAATGCCTCTTGCATCCCATTAATTACTGTCAATCAGTTTTTCTTTTCTTCCTTCATTTGCATATTTTTGTGTCTCTCGAACGGGTTGCCTCTATGCTACCTTCCAGGAATCCGGAATCTGGGGTGTCCAACACCCCGGACTTTCAGGCGTTTTTGGCCTGGCTTCACCTTCCAGATCTGCCTCGACGAAAACGGCTGTCTGGGATCCGGAAGAAAAATCTGGAAGGTGAAGCCTTGGCTTTTATATGACCTAGAACTTGGCGGTTGAAAAGGTTATAAAATAAATTTTGGTACAGTCCTAACAAAGTCATAATTGACAAAATGGAAACCTGCAATGACCTAGTCTTAAACTGCACAGAAGTTTCCTTGTAAGATTTCAGGCCAAGTTTGATGTTATTTAAGTTCAAGGTTAGATACCACTCCTGTAGCCTTCTCTGCTGCTTGCCTTCTCTGGTATCCAGCTGGTATTTGGGTCATATCCACTTTGTACATTAAAATGGACCAAAATACATTTTCCTTTCAGAGCTTAAATGATGTTGTTCTGGGGTTATGTTAGGTTTGTGTCTGGTTCAACGAAATTATACTGTGTTATCGAAAATCGATGTTTATCTGTGATAGTATTGTTTTCATCATCAGCAACATAATTTGTTTATTACAAACACCTCCACAAGTATAGGAAAGTACCCTTTTGCCTTGGATCTCTTTTCAGAGTAAGAGTAATGCTGGAAAGTTCAGAAATTCTTAGAAACTTCCAGTCAGCATCCAAGAAGGTTGATAGAAGAGTTGAGTTCTGGAAACCTATTTGTCACTAAGTGTTCAAAAAGGATGATGAAAAATCATTAATTTTGACTAGGAAAGGAACTATGTAATGCATGGCTACTTCTTTAACATTTTTAGACCAGAAAATACCATTGAATAATCTGATCAGATTATGCCAGTGTAATGTTGGGCAAAAGGAACTGGCTAGCAGCTCTTAAAAGAGGACGTACCGTGGTTGGCCGTGTTCGGGTGTATTTGCCACTCTATAGCCCTGTGCGCAACAGAAGCGTGCGACAAGCTGCCAACCGACATTGTTGCTTTCAGCAATGATGTCTTCAATTACGTTGTTAACAGTGCAAAGCGGCAGAATGACTTCAAGGTACACCAGGAATATTGTGAAGTTGCAAATCACCAGCTTCTATATCCTAGCAAAACAAGATGGTTGGCATTTGAACAGGTCACTGAAAAATTGGAGGAACAGGGCTTTGGAGTCGTATTTCAACCAGCTGAAAGACAGTGATCGGAATGCAATGAGCATCTATCTCGGATGGACAAATCCAAAAGTGAAACTTTTTTATTTATTTCTGAGTTACATTCTTCCTATTGTGAATGCCCTTAATCCTGAATTTCAAAACGCTTGAGTTCAAATTCACCTTCTGAGGGGTGAAATCAGCGCTTCTTGAAGTAACAAGAAACTTTATTTACCTCGAATCACTTGCGACTAGCCAAAACAACCCTTTCCTCGTCGATTTTTGCAATCCTTCTTTGAAAAGAATTGATGATCGACAGCTTCAAGAGGTCCAGAAGTCGTGTCTGTCCTTCTACGTCAAACTCGCAGAACAAATAAAATCACGCTTGGATACCAGCGATCATCTATTGCGGATGTTAAGTGGTTCAGTCCTAACGTTGTATTCGAAGGAAAAGTTTCGTCGGTCATCGGCGAAACCCTGCCAAATATCCACCCAGAGGCGCTGAATCGCGAGTTCAGAAAGTTCGCTACAGCGAAAGATGAGATAGAGGCTGGAACAGACCTCATAAATATTGAGGAATTTTGGAACTATATTTCAGAACTATATTTCAGAGATGGCGCTAAACAGCTGATCTTCTCCAACATTTCCAACTTCGCAAGATCTATTATGTCCTTGCCTCACACCAGTGTTGGTGCCGAGAGGTAGTTTTCAGTCATGAAGATGATCAAGACACCATGTCGCAGCAGGATTCTGTCCACCACCTTGCAGAAGTGTATGCTCGTACAACAGCATATCCCAGAACCCGCAAAATGGGTTAAATCTGTCAAGAAGTGGAAATGTTAGAATTCCACTTCTTGAACACTTTAAAACTACGTTATTCATCTTTCCCACTAATCGGTGTTGAACTTGCGCATAAGCTGAGGCTTAAAACGTTTTCAAACATAACACAGTAACAGTGTTTGACTCTTGCGACTGGAAAAAAAAACTCAGGGAAAACACAAGTGTCTGAAATCGCAAGTTAGATGTCCCCTTTCCATCTGAAAAATCTATTCGCATCCCAGTCACAACTGTCAATCACTTTCCTTTTTCTTCCTATATTTGCATATTACGACTAGTTGTATTTAACACCCCGGACTTCCAGATGTTTTTGTCCTGGCTTCATCTTCCAGATCCATCACGACGAAAACGGCTGTCTAGTATCCGCAAGAAAAATCTGGAGGGTAAAGCCTGGCTTTTACTGACAATTTTTGAATTATTCTCTATGCATTATTTGGTAATCTTGTGTTACCTAGCAAATTTACCTGCAATATGTGAATCTGATTACCTTGATTCTTGTCTTTGTGAGCTAGCGGAATGAAGTCAATTACGATAAAACTGTGGAACGTCTCGACGTTTAAAATCTTCCATTCTCTAAATCACCCAAGGACGGTTCTATCAAGGTTCGACTCAGTCTTGTTTGTAGAATCAGTCGTAGAATGATTTATAGCCGTTTCTGGCGTCGGTCTCGTTCGATTGTACTTTTTTCTACTCTGTTGGTTGTTGTTTTTCTTATAATGTAAATGCGACCTTCTTCCATGTTCACTCTGATAATTCTGAGGCGTTTAGCTTAAGGGGATAAGTCACCTTTTTGGCCAAAATGAGTTACAAACACCAATCGATTTCTCTCCTCAAGATCTACAATTTGGTCTAACCGTTAGGGCAATAAGTCCAGTTTCGGCTGAGATATGACAACTGCCAAAAAGGGATAAGTTTTTTTCGGAATATTTCGTTAAACCAAAATGGAATAAGTCCAGGAGTCAGCTTATGAAAATAAAAGAAAGGAAAAAGAAACTGTCAAACGATCACATGGGGGATCAGAGGGGTGGACCTTTGACCTCCAACAGTGCTTGCCAACACCTAATGTCTTTGGCTGGAATATGACAACTGCTAAAAAGGGATAAGTATTTTTCGGAATATTTCGTTAAACCAAAATGGAATAAGTCCAGGAGTCAGCTTATGAAAATAAAAGAAAGGAAAAAGAAACTGTCAAACGATCAAATGGAGGATCAGAGGGGTGGACCTTTGACCTCCAACAGTGCTTACCAACACCCATTGTCAAAGCAAAGTTAGTTTTCTACAAACGGCAACTGTGACATATAACTTGACAATACACTCACTGACTTCAACTAACGAGAAGTCTCATAACTATGTCGGGCACGAGGCCCAGGAGGAAAAGGGGTCTAGTGAAGTGGCATCTTGTTTGTTCAAAAAACTCGCAGAAGTTACACATGGACTCAAACACCTTGTGCTTTTCTCCGACACGTGCACGCGTGACGACTGACAATCCGCAAATCCAGTACTTATACGCAACGGGTCTGTTTGCTGTCCCGGCTGCAAAATAGGTTAAGAAGTTGTGACGGGTCCAGATCCTTTACCTGAAACAACAACTGCGTTTCAAGGTTCTGTCATGCCGAAGACAAAAACGACTTTTGTCCACAGTTCTGCCCTGCAAAATACCGGTACAACTATATTGCACAGAAATCCTTCTTCTACCAGCCGTAGGCGAGAATTAATTTATTCTAGCGAAGACAGCCTGATTTCGCCTATCAAGAACAGTGCTTTGTAAAAATAGTTGTAAGAAAATATTATTCTTTTCGAGTAATTTCGGTTCATTTGGTAATGGTATACTTTCACAGTACATCGTTTTCTTGAGGCGTCATCATGCAAGCAAAGTCAACAAATTAGATTAGGAATATCATGAAATGAGTTGCAACATAGGTGAACTGGACCCACGATTCCTGTGTAGTTTCTTGTTGTGATATTTCCTCAGTTCAGTAATATTCACTCAAGGGTGAAGTAAACTTCATACCACAGCATCCTCATCTGAGTACGTCAGAGCTCAATATAAATCGACCAAAATTAACCCCAATAATGTATTTATAATTCAGTTCTGTGGAAGCTAATTCGTAAGAAATATGAATAACAAATTTCGGAGTTAGGCGGATATCTCGACAAAGGACAGCAGAAAGCCTGGAAAATGAACGGGCAGTGGAGCTGACGTCGGCAACATGGATTCAGACCTGAACAACAGCGGAATACTTTTCGGAAAAGCACTGTGATTAATGAACAGGATGAAAATGAATCGGATGCTCAAACTGGTGATAAAAGTAAAACTATTTTTTCGTGCAAATCTCTATTTCAACGACAACTCAAAATGTAAGTCAGCCAAGGATCCAGACCATTACCGACTGTTGAGACCAAGGCCGTTAATCGACATTTCCACCAAGAACCTCACAGAATTTAGCCGGAAGAGAGGCATGGCACAGACGAACAAGTTATACCGTTCAAGGGACGATCTGAGTCTGAGATGATGCAGTACCTACCAGCCAAGCCCCACAAGTGGGTTTTTCAAGGTTTTCACGCGAGCTGGCGCAAGAGGAATCGTGTACGAGTTAAAAACTTGCACTGGAAAGGGCATTGTAATTAAGAATGATTTTGGTTTGGGACGGGATGTCGTGAAGGGACTGCATCTGAACTTGGAACCTGAGAAAGGTTTTTAAGTAAATTTTGATATCTGGTTCTCAAGCATCCCTTTTATCGTCAACTTGAAAGAAATGGGATTCGACTGTATTGCAATGGTCAGGAAGGGTCGTCTAAATAAGTGTGATGTGACACCATTTACATTAGGGTTGAAACAGCGACGCTGCAGTAGTATGCTGGTTGAACAACAAAGCCTCACCTCAGCATCAGCATACTGTGCTGTCAAGCCAAGAGACGAGTGCCGTACGTGGAATGCATCAACTAAGTCCCACACGAGTAAGTCTTACACGACCAGTCGCTGTTAAGGAATACAAGTATTTGGTTGGGTTTGTTTTGGCCGATATGCTCACGTCCTTGTATCGGACCCATATAAGGTCTAAACATTGGTATATGAGAATTTCCTATTATATCATGGACACGACTTCTGTCGCGGAGGCACTGCCAGCAAAACAAAAGGAAGCCAGTGTCGCTGATGAAATTCCGCTCCCAGATTCCTTTTGGAATCGGGTTTAGAGGTTCCCAAGTAAGAGATTTGGCATCCCCTCTGCTTCAGATAGTGATGGGTATGCACATACAAAACCCCATTCAATTGTACATCGACCCCCGACCGATGCCCACTTTCATTGCGTTGACAATTTCCCTGGTGTAGAAAAAAAAACCCTCCATTCCAGAAACTGCACCAAGAAGAAAGGGTGCGAAACAAGTGACCATCTCAGCTGAACGTGGGACTCTGGTAACGGTCTTCGCTGCAGTCAATGCACTCGGGACTTTAGTCCCTCCCCACTGCTACTGTACCGGAGCCCCGACCGGGTCGACCGGCGCGGCAAATCCCACTGCCTCGACCTCTCCAGAAATATTTATGATGTTTCTGGCCCAATAAAGAAGCTCTCAGGGTGTACCAAAGATAAAGAGATTCTGCTGGTTACGGACTACCACGACCCCAATGTTTCACTTTCTTCTCCTCAGTCTGACATACACAACGGCACAGTTTCACAAACTCTTCCTCTCCACACCAGTAACAAACTGCTACCCTTGGATATGTCGCTCTGTTTCTCGTTCAAAGCAGCTTACAACAGGGCTTGACTATTGGATGATCAGTAACTGTGGCAAGAACATGGAAATTTATACCATTTCCCAGGTCGTTCGAACTGCTTTTTCAAGGGCATTCGAACCCACTAATATCAAGAATGGATTTGAGACTGGCCATTGAACCCTGAGGTGGTGCTTTTTTTGCCGCACAGGTAACAGACACAAATGAGCCTGTCCGAAGTGAGTCAACAGCACTTTCTGTTGCCTCTATGCAGGAACAAGGAGTTTCTGGATCTCTTGATCCAAATGCACATTATCTGCTGCTGACACGGGTAGTGGGAGAGTTGTTCCATTGACCCCAGAAGACATACGTCCCAGTCCCAAAGCCCCACCCCAAGGAAAAATGCACCAGGGAAGGATCGCATAAGAGTGAAGTCGGCTGTGTTGACTGATACTCCGCTCAAAGATCAGCTTACAGAAGACATGACTGACAGAAAGAAGAAAATGGAAAAGAGCCAAACGAACAAGAAGAAGAGAAACAGATGGAAAAAACTGGACAAAGCTAACATGGGAAGTAACAACGAGAGAACTTTATGTGATCCCAAAAATGGTGATCTACCACTTATCTTGGTTATGCATGGAAATGTCTCAGCTTTAGGAAATGCACGGACAGTTCCTAATTACGTCTCGGAAGCAGTTCAGAGGAAGCAGATGAACTGCAATTTTGAAAGCGAATATTTTTGGAGGAAGGCTTTGACCTGGGATTGGGATGAGCTTGCGAGATGTTGAGATTGACAAAGGCGAACATGTGCGACGAAATTACTGGTTGCAGACTACGTTGCTGAGATGGATGTCCGTCGACAGTTTCTGGAAGCATGTGGGCAACAAGAAATTAGTTCCTACCGAAGAGACGTCACTCGTCTGAAGTTTTGTTCGCCTCCCAAAGCCAGCCTCTGTAGGTGGAACATCCCGCCAAGCACGGAAGTTTGTTTTTGGTGTTAACCTTGATCATTTACAGTTGGATAAGATGTAGTATAAGTTTTTAAAACTTTTTTGTAGTTTTTATCCTTTTTTTAAACAAATAATTGGACAAAAAAAAATCAATCATACTGGTTCATCCTGCACCGAGGGTGGTTCACGGTACCCAGGGGGTGGGGTACCATGACCCAGAACTGACGGTATGTTGTTCTCTAATAAACTTACAGATCAATGAAAAAATCTATATTTTGAACGGAAAAATTTGCTAAAAGCTCCATTGTTTCGTCTGAAAAAACAAAATCAAAACGCAAATTTAACTCATAGTACCCCGCTCTCCCTAATTAGGGTGGAGCTTATTTATCGACTTATGATGTATCATTCTCTTACCAACATTGTTCCTATGTGTGAAAAAGACTCGTGTTGCCTGGGCAACTTGAAGTATTGCGGCAACCTTTGTCCGGCTTCGCCGACTAAAGTGTTGCGAGAGCAACACTAAAGTGACACTAAAGTCCTAAGGCAACACTAAAGTGTTCCGAGAGCAACACTTTGGTTTTGTTTCTTCGCTATCGGTTAACTAAAACAACAATAAAAGAATATCGGAAGACAGATACTATGGTATCTTTTACCACGGTAACCGGATCTGCAATTAGTCTTTTTTGCAGCTACCATGGTATCTGATGTACGGTTCACTGCAAAAACGACTATTGCCAAAATTGCACTTTTCGAAGACAAACCAAAAGAAAAACTAATATCCAGTTACATCACTGAGTGCTGTGTAAGTGCCTAAGTGCTAAGTGCACCAATAAGACAAAATTTGATGAAAGTGAGATGTTTTTTCAGATACCACGACCAGATACCACGGTCGGACCGTGATATCTGAATATCAGTTACCACGTTAACTGGGTCTCCATAGTGGGCTTGCATATCGACGCTGTCCGACCATAAGGTACTAAGCGACATTTTTTCTGAAAATGAGTTATTGATGTATTTCGTACCTAGGGGCCAAGTTACACATCCTGTAAAAATTTCAGGGCTGTGGGACTATCCGTCATCGAGATACAGAGACACCAAAGGTACTAAGCGCCAAGTCCATTTTTGACAACTGGGTACTAAGCACCAATCTTCTCAGAAATTGATTGAAGAAGTACGTGGAAACACTGCTTAATTCCGCAAAAATTTCAAAAATGTCGAAACGTGGCATCAAGTCTGTTGCAGAAATTCGGCAACAGCTATTAGATGATTCTGTTCAGGATCTTTCTCATTTCGATTCAGATGCTGAGTGGACTATTGAATCTTCTTGTTATGCATCAGGTAGGCCTATCATTTGTTAATGTCTAAGGGAGTGTTTGAAAACTATAAGAAGGTCAGGCAACTGAAAAGTTTTATGTAAAATACTTCAGTCTTTGTGGTATTTTTTGCTAGATTCTAGTTCTCAGTATCTTGCAAGCTTTTGTTGGCAGCTAGTGCTGGTCACGTAAGGTGTTCCTGTAACGGTGGGCTCCTACATTGCAATAGTTTCAGTTTGAAGACTCCTATCCCCAACTGCAACCAGCACTGTCAGATCGATGGCTCTGGCAGGGAGAAGTTTGCTGCTTAATCTATTTTAGTTTTATATTATCAAAGCACTTTTCAGAAACGGAAGAAGAAGAGAAAGAAGATGTGAAAAGAAGAAAGAAAGCTGTTTCTCAGACGTCGATAAGAGCAGACAACAAAGCGAACAAGGTTTTGGACTTACCTGCTTTCTCAGCTTCTGCTTATACGAGCAGGAATTCTGAAGAGCAGTACAAATCGATTGGAGGTCCTTCTGTTGGAACTGGCACTCGTGAGGTTCAAGACCAAGATGTTGGAAACGAAAATTCAACAGGTACTGATGACAACAATGGGTCACCTATTGCTCAAGATGGCAAGGCTTTAGGTGATTCGACGGAGACAGAAGCGTGCACCCAGCACGAAGAAGGAACTGCTTCAAATGAAAGTGATACCCAAGCATAGCACAATCAGTTTCTGGAGAAATTGTTGGACTACCGAACAAAAAAAATCTGACCCAAAGAACTGGAAAAAGTATGCCCGAAGGCAAGCTGTAGCATCTGGGCTAGGGTAAACATCCCCAAGTTCTAAGCAACCTGTACCTCCTAAGTCGATGAAGCCCAATCCCTGTAAAACATGCCAGAATGAATGTAAAGCGTGGGATGAAGAAAGTAGAAAAGCTGTGTTTATTCGCTACTGGAATCTGAAGACACAAGTTCGTCAAAGAAGCTGGCTGGTCGCTCATTCAAAGAAAGAGAGTGTTAAAAGAAGACGGACCAATAGCAACACTGACAAAAAAAGTTTACAATGAAGTTCTTTCTTGAAAAAGATGATAAGGATACTCCAGTCTGCAAACAGTTTCTGCTTGATACGCTTGGCATTGGCCGAAAAACTCTTGACTATGCTACTCAAAATGCAGTAGACTTTTCAACGGCTAAGGAAGATGAAAGGGGCAGGAGACCAACTGAAGTTAGCACAAAAAAGTCGCTAGCTGTTGAGTTCATTTCCAATCTCCCAGCAGTCTCATCCCACTACTGTCGTGCAAGCTCAGAAAGGAGGTACCTCCCAGCTGATTACAGAAGCATTAATCACCTCTACAGAATTTATCACGATGAGATGGTTGCGAAGGGTATGAGCTACATCAGTAAAACAGCTTTCAAGAAATTTTATTATGAAGACTTCAACATTGGGTTTCACGTCCCCAAAAAAGATGTGATTCCTCCTAAATGTGATTCCTCCCGGATGTGATTCCTCCTGAAATGGAAGCTCGCAATGCAGAGCACTTGAAATAGAAAACGGCTACTTCGACCTGCACCGTGGGGACCAACAGAGAGCGAAAGAGGACCAGTCTTTTGAATGCTGCAGCGAAGACCTTGAGAAGGTTCTCAATACACCCTATGGAAAGAGTGTTCTACTTTATTATTCCAGAAAGTACACAATGTACAATCCATCTGTGTATGAGTGGGACACGTAAGGGGTTCTGTTATCTGTTGGGGGAAGACAACGGAAAACGTGGGGCCAACGAAATTGCTACGATTATCTGGAAGTGGTTGTTGGATGTGAACCAGAGAGGAAAAAAGGTTGACGTGGTAATCTGGTGCGACTGTTGTTCTGGCCGAAACCGGAACCGAGTAATGTTCAGTGTACTATACAAATCAAGCCAAGAGATGGTGAATATCAACAGTATAACCATGAGGTTTTTGCTGACTGGACACAGTTACATGCCAGCCTACTCCATCCACGCTACAATCGAGAATAATCTCAAGAAGCGAATCATCTAGGCTCCATCAGAATGGAAAACTGTCATTAGGATGGCAAGGATTGATCCAGAACCGTATGAAGTGAGAGAGTTAGGCTACAGGGACTTTGTTGACTTTGATGGCTTAAGGAAACTGGTTTTGCCAAATTCCATCCGTGCAGACTGGAGAAAAGTAAGGGAATTCGGCGTCAAAAAAGAGTCGGACCATTTCACTGTCAGATACTCGTTTCAGGAAGGGGCAGTTGTTCACAGCTTCACCTTTTTCGATAAGCCTCGTGAGAGACAAAACAAAGATTCGTCCAAAAGAAGGCTGGAGGATTTTATCAAGCCGGCTTTCAACGATACTTTACCTCTAAATCCTCTGAAAGTGCGAGATTTACAAAAGCTTTGCAGCGATGGTTCTATTCCCCCAGAATTTCATGAGCAGTACTTTGCTTTGAAGGTCAGCGACCAAATTCGAGATAGTTTTGGAGAACCTGACATTGAGGAAGAAGATGAAAGTGAAAGATTATTTTATTTTCCAACCTCATTTTTTATTCGAAGTAGACCTTAATAGTTTCATATTTTGTATTTTGTATTTGAAGTAGACTGGTTATTCAAAAGAAAACGTTTACTGAGCCAGAAAAACTTATTTAATGCTCAGTACCTCAAAAACTTTATGGGGCACTGGCGCTTAGTACCTTATGGCCCGACCAATGCAGGATGAGGATTGGGTACTAAGCGACGCTATCAACTAAAGGGTTGATCACAGCGATTTGGAATGTCCTCCGTAAAGTTTCGCTTGTCTTCAAACCTCAGTAGACAAACTTTGGGCTGGATAACGCTTTTCGAATTTACAAACGTTTTTTCGTCTCCTGAAAAATTTGAAAAATGTCGCTTAGTACCTTATGGTCGGACAGCGTACATATTCCAGAACTGGACGGACGTATGTAAAATAAGCTAGCAATGGGCACTGGACATCACAGCCAAATCTACGCATTGTACTTAAGGCACGGCTCTTACTAGTAATGTTTTTTCCACACTGAACTGGCCTAGAAATATTGTTTTCTTGAAATACCCATACTTGCACCGTAAAATTAGGGATTTTCCTGTTATAGCTTGCCGACGCTGGCCAGATTCCTTCGTCGACGCCTCGGATGTTGTCGCGTGAAATTTAAAACAAGCGCATGACATGGGTGAAAATCGAGAAAAACAAATGTGTTCTAAAACTGTTAGAAAATATAATCTTCCTGGCTGTGGAAGCACCAGTACAGGTGTTCCAATGTTCTGTGTACCTCGCAGAGGCTTTGAAGATTGGAAAAAGGTTCTGCATTACTGCTTCAACTCACCAGGCTCCCTGACTCCATTCACGTTGACAGAGGGCCACGGAGTTTGTGGATAGCACTACAGATATCAGGACTTCAAGTTTTCAACAACAAACTCTATGAGAAGTTATTCCCTGCAGACTGGCTGTGTGCCGTGTTTTTTAAAACGTGACGAGGTGAACAATGCCCTGCTAGCTGGTCTCTGTGGCCCGCCAGGCATCATCCGTTTTGAAGAACTGTATAGGCAAGCTACATTTTCTATTTGTCTTAGTGTTTTAATTTCGCCTCTAAATAACTCTAAGAAAAAACTCTAAGTCTAAACCCTAACTCTAAGTTTTGTGTGTGTTAGCTCTCTGGGTATTGGTTTGTTTTGGTAAAAGGAATGAAGAATGACTTCTTGTATTGTAATTCAATTGTAACCTTCCTCCATGTTGACTCCAATAATTGTTCAACCTGTCAAACTCTAAAATTAATGATGATGTATCGAACTCTTGCAACTGCAAATTAATGATTCTCATAATTTCCTTATTTTCTAATTTTCGACAGAGGAGAGTGGGGGTAGTATGACACATTTTTTTGCCGAAAAACGAAGGTTTCATATATTTTATTGAACATTATGAGTCTCAATACTTATATTATTGAAGAAATAACAGAATCATCCAGAAACAATAAAAATCCGACATGTCTAAACATGTCGGGTACTATTACACATTTCATACAAGCCGCCAAAAAATGTGTCATGCTACCTGACTCTCCCATTTTTCATGGGATCTGTACTTCCTCCTAAATTTTACATATTTTATTGAACATTATGAGTCTCAGGTTTGAAGCCAAGCTGACCATTCATTGCAAACAAAATGATGAAAACGAGATTTTCGGGGTTTCTTTTTGATCAGCTAAATTATCCCTCTAAGATGATGTGCAAGGAATAAATCAGAGCACGAATTGTAAAAACCATGCTGGATTTCAAGGCACCCGTGGTACAAAAATCTTCTGTCAAAGATCAGTCGGTACTTAAGAATCTCAGGAGGGAAAGAGACTTAATTATAACGAAGGCAGACAAGGGAAATACGGTGGTTGTACTAGATACCGAGGATTATGAATCTAAGATCCGTATTCTGTTAGGTAATACACAGGAGTTCGAAAAACTTAACTAAGACCCAACAGAAAAATTTGTGAAGGAGGTACGAAAAGAGTTAAAGCAAATGAAAGACCAACACCTTAGAACTGAACACATGTACAAAAAGTTGTTGCCAAGAGGTTGTGTAGCACCTAGATTCTACGGTTTGCCTAAAATTCACAAAGAAGGGAACACTTTACGACCAATTGTGTCAAACATAAATTCACCCACAGAAAAAATTGGCAAATATCTAGCCACTGTCTTCCGACCTTTAGGTCAGACACAAGTATCTTTCATTAAAAACTATTCGGACCTTGTTAAAAAGCTGAGTGATTATCCAGTCACCTCAGAAACACTGCTGGTATGTACCCAAGTTGTAGGACTAAAAAATGTGAGGCTCTTCTAAAGGCAAAGTTGGAACAACATCCTTCAATATCGGAGCAGAGCACCCTTTCTAATGAAACGCTATTAACACTCACTTGTATGTTATTGTGTAACAAATATTCCAACTATTTGCAGTTTAGGGGATTTTACTATTTAATGAAGGAAGGTCTTGCAATGGGTGCTCCCCTTTCACCAGTCCTAGCAAACCTACAACTTGAGGATGTCGAAAATCGACCTATTCAAAGCAGCGTTGACAAACCAACTTTTTGGAAACGGTACATGGATGACATTTTGAGTACTTGGGAGCACGGAAAAGAGAAACTAATGATTTTTCTTGACCATCTTAATTCTATTGATCCAGACATAAAATTCACAGTTGAAATAGAGTCAGAGAACAAGCTATTAGCACGGTGACCGATATATCCATTTTTCATCGAACCACCATTTTTCGGTGAAGCAGGGTGTCATCATAGCTTTAGTAGATAGGGCTCTCCATGTTTGTTCACCACAGTTTTTGGATCTTGAACTAGACCACATCCGCGATGTTTTATTTGGGAACGGTTATCCGATAAAAGCTATTGATGCAACTATTGAAAAACGTAAAGAAAAGTTTCGTCATCCCCCTTCACCTTCAACCACTGAACCTGAGAAAAATGTCTATGTGCCCCTTCCCTATGTCCATGGACTAACAGACAAAATCAAAAATATTCTTACCCCTCCCAAAATTTCGGCATATTTCAAAAGTTCAAACACGGTGTCTTCTTATCTTTACTCTGGTAAAGATCCGACTGAGACAAATTGCCAAGGGGTTTATAAAATTCCATGTTCGTGCGACAAATGGTATATTGGTAGGACGCACCAGCACCTGTCTGATCGCCTGCATGAGCACAGAACTAGCATAGACACCACTCTTAGGTACCAAAATAGACCTGAGAATTTTTCTAGTGCTCTCGCGGAACACATTTATGATCACCCTGATCACAATATCCGTTTTGATGACAGTAAAATAATAGGGAGAGAAACAGGCTTGGGACAGTTCATCCGTGAAGCGTTTGAGATTAAAAAACACGAAATAAGGGACCTAGCTCTAAACAGAGATACTGGAGAGTTTCGAATAAACCCAGTGTACGACAGATTTCTAGAAAAAGATACCGCATTTTTAAGACCCCCTCAAACCCCACCTTACGTTCCCCCAAACCGACCAATTACTTCAAATATTCCTTCTACTAATACTCAACCGACTAGACAAGCAGCTTGTATTGCGAAGATCCGAATTCGCGAAGCGCTGAATAAATAACTAAGCCAAAAGCACCCTCAGGGCATGCAGAGCAAAGAGGCTACTTCGCGAATCGCGCACAAATCTCGTTAATCTCGTTAGTGGCCAGTTCTGTGGAAGTGTTTGATTGAAGTGGTGGTAATTTTTAATGATGGTTCATTGGATTTTTCCGTTTTCTGGGTGAAAGCTTCTGCGCTTTCCCAGGCAGATTGTGTACATATAAACATTTGCACAGAACTCTAATTGTAAATAATCTCAGAATTGTACAAACACATTTTAACACGCACTTTTATCTTTCGTTATTTTATCTGCATGTCGTTTTAATCCGCATCGTTTCTTTCTGGTTTTTGAGTTTCATGCCGTTTTCTTCGCATCGTTGTCCTGTTGGTATTGTTGTGGATGTTATGATTTAGTTTTTGTTTGTTTTTTCGCTGAGGACGGTTTGCCGGAAGTGCAGCCGAAATATCCGAAATTGATTTATCCCTCGCACATCATCTTAGAGGGATAATTTAGCTGATCAAAAAGAAACCCCGAAAATCTCGTTTTCATCATTTTGTTTATGAGTCTCAATACTTAGAAGAAATAACAGAATCATCCAGAAACAATAAAAATCCGACATCTCTAAACATCAGTCGGGTACTATTACACATGTCATACAAGCCGCCAAAAAATGTGTCATGCTACCTGCCTCCCCCATTTTTCATGGGATCTGTATTTCGTCCTAAATTGTGTTAATGTCCAGCAGTTTCTCAAATGCGTATGATAATTAAATACCTTACCTAGGTCCTTGTAAGAAATGGTTATCCTGTGTTACAACTTATAGCACCGTATCCATATGGGAGTTCATATTAAAAAAAAATAACTTACTTTGAGGTAAAAAAAATTATGTTATTTAGAAAAAGTTCAGAGTGGGTAATTAAATTCTTTTGCAAACTCATTCCCTTCTTTGTATAGTAGATGTCTCTTAGCAAGAGCAGAAGGGCATCAAGCAGATACTTTATTATTGTTTTGCAAGGACCCTCAGTCAAAGCCCAGATACTCAGTTTAGGGCACATGTGTCCAATGTGTTATCACCAGTGTTTGTAACCTAGGACGCCATGCTCAGGACTAAGGACACAGTACCACCATTATAATATTGAAATCTGAGATGACAATTTGTTTTCAAACAAACGTTTGTGGGTTTACTCATCCCTTTCTCCAGTTATGGTTCCCCATGACTTTAGCACTGGTGGTAGTCATACCTTGCTATGTTGTTGTCATCTGTGGCATGTCACAATATCCCGGCACTTTGCCAAACAAATTTTAAGTTTTTAAAAATTTACCAAATTTACCTTATTTACCTGTTTACCTTTATCCTATTTTGCTTATTGTCTAGCCCATGTTCAATGCTGGATACCCTATGCCACACTCCAAACCCTGGAACGTTGTTGGTACACTATACCTGATTCCGTTTTTACGTTGAATTCTATGCTTGATTTGACTCTTCATTTTGTGCTTGTTCTGTTCCACCGGTTTCATGTTTATGTGATTTATTTGTACTTATACTGCAATGTGATTACTTTTCTTCTTTCCTAGGAAGAGAACTAAAATTGCCTTGTATAGTGAGGCTGGAGTTCAGGACAACCCGACATCTACATCACTATGGTCCTTCGTCTCAAATCAGCAAGTCGCCCTAGAGCTGGAACTTAGCCTAAGATGAGACTGGGGATAGCACCCTTCCTGAGACCACGCTTGTAAGTTTGTTTGTTTTTATTTTTAACTTCTTTGGGCCTATTTGGTTTTGCCAAATATGCCGTAAATACATTTTTATCATAAACATCACTATATTGGAGATAGCATTTATTGTTAAGGTTATCCTTCCTACCCTGCATGCAGCTCAAACCCTACATCCTACATCCACATTTAGTTGTGCTAAATATGCCATAAATCCAATGTGTACTAAACATTGTTATGTTAGAGACATTAAAAATTATAATGTTTTCATTCCTACCCTGTGTGTAGCTGCATCCCTACATCTAGTCGTGGCTCACCATCGAGTTGCTTAGTCTTTTAAAGACCGGTATGTTTTTTTAACCTCGTGGTTCCTTTTGCCGTGGAGACGTCTCTACTCGTCGAGCTCTTATCGAAGACCATCGGAACCGTGTTCTTTGCAATCCTGCTCTGCTCTAGACGTTGCAGAGAAACGTAAGAATCGTATTTTACTAAACCTGCAGTTGCTTCCCGACAGAGTGTCGCTCTTTTTCTTGGATTTTTGAAAAGTTATCGAAGATATAAAAATGGACCGATTCACCACATCGACATCCTTTTCTGCACGACTACAATACTGTTTTCGAGATGACAGCTTGAAATGACAAGGTGCCAGTGTGATGGTCAACATGGAGATGACCTTCATTTCCTAGTTTTAATGAGTTGAAAAGTGACAGCATGGCTTTTAAAATAGCCTGATGCTGATATTTCGGACAGAAATCGCTCCATCTTGAATTGTTGAAAGTTTTACTTGTGGCATAACCTGTGGCATGGCGTACCGATCCACCGTAACATTACATGGTCCCACTTTTCTCTCTTTCTCTTCGTCGAAGCTTATCCTTTAAAAAAAATATTATCTTTTTCATACTTTTTCTCAACAAGAGATCGACTAGTCAAACTCGCATTTCTGGGTCCAACTTGTTCAGAGGTGATGTGGCCAGTTTAACCGCCATTTTAACACTTCCGTTTGCGTTTTCAAGAACATTTTCAACGTGCAAGCCAAAGAACAACCACTGGAAAAAATAACACCCAAAATCTTTATTGAATCGACAATCGGAAACGGAACATACGGTTGGCTGAAAGTACTCTTCAACGGATTAAAGCGTAAGACCTTTGAGTTATTCGGGTTAATTATCAATGTAGAAACATTGCACTCGGCAATAAGCGAACCGAAGAAATCGTCACTGAACTCTTTCTTAACAATCCCGTTTTCAACTAAGTATTTCAATAGAAAATACATATCGTCGATAAACTTGTAATGATCCTCATATTCGACTAGAAGGTACTTGATCACGGCTATAAATATAATGGAAGCCAACTTTGTGCCCTGCGGAGCTCCACATGTTAAACCCGTCCAATCGGAGTCAGAGTCCTCCTCAAAGAGGGCATAAACAAGCTGTTTCCTATTAGATAAGAAATCCATAATCACGGATTTGACTGTGGTATCAGATACCACGATAACTTCAAAAACGACTTTATACCGTATATCAGATACCATGGCATCTGCAAAAACGCAGCTAGTGATAGAACATCGATATGAGCTTTCTCACCATCAGATTTTTAGAAATCGAATACAATGTGCACCAATTTCTAGCCCCCGTGAACCTATTCTTACTTACAAGCCCCTATCCCGTGATGAGACATCATGTTCACCGGAAAAAAATAATGGGTACATAAACGAGCAAAAGTTGCAAACCCCTCATCGCTGAAGATGATTGTAGCCTAGCAGCCGATTAGTACTTACAAGTTCGCTACATGTCTTACGATTGGGAACCAAATTGTCCTGACAATCAAATACATCGGAAACAAATAATAGGCACACCAACTAGCAAAAGTTGAAAACCCCTCATTGCCGAAGATGATTATGAGCCAACTGCCGTATGTTGCTGACAAGTCCCCTAAATGTCTCACAATTGGTATTGGCCTTTTTTTGGTTTCAGTGTGTACCTTACTACTGAAGTTTTCAACCTTGAAAATTTTAAACTGGTCAATCTCATGAAGGAATTTTTGTACCAAAAATTCCTTGGCACATACTTTGATCAGCTCATCAAGGGCTATCGAATGCTGATAAAAAAAAATCTGTCTTAGTTCAAAAGTTGACTTAAACTTTCTAACGTCACCCATTTTAAAAGGATCAAAGGATAAACTCTAATTTCTTTAGCAAAGAGCGAACTTTTGAAGTTCGAGAGCTACATGGGATACCATTTCTCTACCGCAATCCCAAGTGCGAAAATGGAATGACAAACTCAGCTGAAATCACGAAGAGAAATGAGTAGAAAACATAGATGGCAGCACTTTCGGACCCGTGGGAAAATCCCACTTTTTTGTTTCTGTTAAATTTTTCTATCCATCACTCAAAGAAGATATAATGGCTATGGGGCCGGGTAACTGCCACACATATTTAACCCTTAAAGATTCTAGTCAATCTTCTATTTTAAACTGGTGCCTGCCTTCTAGAACGGAGCTTTCCACTCGAAAGCAGAAACATGATTTGATGAAACAAAAGCTTGGCTGCACAACTTCAGATACTCCTCTCTGACATAGGCTATACAACTCAATTTCACTTCGCATACAATAGGCTTTGACTCAAGGACAAACGAAAACCATCCTTTTTGGCACCAGGCAAGAGTTCTATGGAGCTTTCCAAAATGTAATGTCATATACATCAATCCGGCCAGAGGTCCACACTTTCCGTAAAAACCGCACAGGTTAGACCCTTACCAGTTTCCAGGAATAAGCTGAAATCGGGGTGCTAGGAAAAAGAAAACGGGACAAAACCAAAGTGTTGCTCTCGCAACACAATAATAGTAATAGAATCATTGATCAATAACCAAGATTGCAGACATAATTTTGCCGGCAATGCAAAATCTCGATGGTTCGGAGTTGAACGTGTTCAGACACTTCAGGCTAGTTTGCACTGTTGACTGGTTGCGCTCACTAGAGTCTTGGACACTAAGACTGAGTATGGGCTAGGATAAGCTGACTGTGTATTATTTTGTCTCAGGACAGTAGATTTTTACAATTGTAATCATTATTGAGCGTTGATTAACCAAATAAATTCTAACCGAGCCTGTTTTTATTTGACAAACAATGAGTTGGACAATTGTTTCTTCCTGCCAAAATCACCCTACCAAAATTCATGTAAATTCCGATTTTCTTGAGAACGGTAATGTTGGCTATTCTAAACAACTAGATTTTGAACAGAGTTACATCTCATTAGTAGTTCTGTGACTGAATTAACAGGTAGCAAACTGGCTTCATTGCGAATGGATCTCGACTTCTTCCCCCTTTACCAGGTTAAACTGAATGAGACTATCAGGCGATCGTGAGGTTTACTGCTCTTCACTGGTCCGATACCGAAGTCCAGTGACCTTATCGGGTCATCAACAAAAATCGATTCCGAACTTTACTTGTTTAATTATGGATGAAGGTGGGAGTTTACAGAAAGATATTTAGAATTTTGTTACTGATCAATCAGGGCATTTGTCGATGAATTAAATACCTATCCTTGAGGCTGAAAGTTGTAACTGTACACCTTAGAAACCCTCAATCTCAACTCAAACTGGCGGTCGCCCTGGCTCTCCCAAACACTAGGATCACGGAAGGATTCGGAGTCTTGAGAAATGCTACGGTGGGGATCTCGAACAATGTTGTCACTTCATTTATCACATACTTGTAGAGGTTCTTGCTTCAGCGAGTGGCGCCCCAGAAGTTTTCTGTACATGGGCAGCCGAGGCGGACCAGCAACGGAGTGGAGTCTTTTCACTGGCGCCTTGCGGACGAAGTTCACAACCACACCCTCCCAAACTTTTGTTTTTGTGTCGGTAAGATTTAGTTCTTCCTATTATTTTCCCATTGGCGAGAAAGAATTTCCCCACCGAGACATATCACTTGCAATGTTATGCCAGACGATGAAAGTGGGACTTTATAAATTCGTGGGTTGACCTGATCCTGCTAGTTCTTCTAATACAATTTCCTCCCAATCCCTCAGCTCTAAGCGTGTCACAAGACTTCCTCCCCCACAGTCACCGAATCCGGTCATCACTCTGAGACACGCGTTCTTTCTAAATATCGAAATTTCATTAAGATCCAATCACCCGTTGGAAAGTTATACACACATCAAGGTACCGTATTCCCGCTATCTTCACTACCCCCCAAGATGGTCGGATTGACGAAGTGACTATCCTAACATCTCGAGAACAGTGAACCGATTGGACGAAAAACAATCGGTATATGGCAGTATAGCGGAGCTACAAGAGCCGTAAAAACCATAGCAAAATGGTAAGGCTATCCGATGACATGTTCATTTCTTTGAATCTTTCAGAACGCATGCAGGAGGTTGAAGAGCATCGGCTCGAGAGTCATGATTGCAAATATCCGGGCAAGACCTCGCCGTGAAGGCAAGTACCTGATGAACGATTCCAGGATCCACCGGACTACGAGTTTTCTGGAAACCGGGCGTTTTCAGTGCTGGAATTTTGGAAGCAGTTAAAAATGGCTTCACCATGCGATTCGTGTGGCATATTTTTTTCTTATTTTGCTCTCGTAAGTTATATACCAATATTTTTATATCGACATCTTCCTCAGTGTAAGCTTCCTCCTCGGCAACCTTAATGTAGGCTATGTAGGATTTTTTCTTAAAATTCTTATAATCTATCTTATAGAGGTTCATCAGTGCTGACATCCATAGCGTCGACCTCCTCCTCTTCAGCCTCTGGTCTCCCATCAACATCTTCCTCAGTGTAAGCTTCCTCCTCGGCATCCCACTCAATGTCTTGCTTCAACTTCAGGAACTCCGGCGTATTCTGCATCATCATCATCTGCTCCCTCTTCTGTTTCGACATCAGCATCTGCATCCTCGTTACTATTGTCAGCTGATTCTTCGGTCTCTGTCCCTGTTCAGCTCTTTCTTCAGCTTCACCTGCTTCTTGAGCCCCATATCAGGACACCGAAGGAGGTCACACTCATCAAAATTCAGAAATGTTCGTCGAAGGTCAGACGAGGTAACCTGTGCGATCTGCCTGGAGAAAATGGGATTTTTGTGTTCGACCGACCGACGTTCGTTTCATTTTTGCCTTAATATACACGACGTAGACTATCGTTTTAAACTTCTTTACCTGACGAAGACGGAGTAGTTTCTCCATATATTTGAAATGTTTTAAAGTGTCTTGCTGTAGTTGTAAATGTTAAAATAGTAGGAAGAAATAGTCAGTTTTTGTCCCTATGCTCAATGTATTTTTGAAAGTGTTTATTTCTGTAACTGCGGTATCTTTTGCATTTTTTGTTGACAAATGTGTTGTAGGCTACTTATCCTTTAAACTCCATGTAAGCTCTCACCGTTTGTTTATGACGTTTTCTGTCCTTCGCTTGCCGTACAAGCAACTGCCATGCCCAAGACACACCCCTAATTAATCTTTATTCTAAATTTCTCCCTTGAGACTGCTACGTAGCATTGTTACACACCCCTAATTAATCTTTAGTCTGAATTTCTCCCTTGAGACTGCTAAGTAGCAAACAGACGGGTGGGCGAATCAGTGGGTCAGCGAATCGACGGATTTAAGTAGTGGGCGTATTGCCGGGAGGTTAGTGACAGATAAACTGAATAACTCATAGAAAGTGTTCTGTTAATAAAAGCAGAGGAATGGGAAGAAAAGTCGTTGCAGTTGCGTCGGATAATGGGGCGAATGTTGTGCAAGCGGTTACAAACATTGCTGCTCTAAGGGGATATGGTGGTGGACGGCGACATGTACCTAATCTTTCACTTACAATAAACGTTGTGGTCCGATCTGCTACCGACTACGTAACTGTTAGCTACTTTAGGTGAAGGACTGTTGCAATGACATAGTACCTGCAAATGACCATCAACAGCTCAAGCGCTAGAAAACTCAAACCAGACGTCAGTACAAGATGGAACTCAGTTCTGATTATGTTTGGTAGTGCACTACTGCTGAAAAAACCTGTAAATAGTGCGAAATTCATTATACCAGATGGTGTGCCCAAAGCCGCTCATCATACTCCTGGCCGATAGCAGTGAAGCGCGAGATCTACACCTGCTCCGCGCAGACCTTCAGTATTCTACATGTGAAAATGTGTTTTGGTTTAACAGCTCCTCCCCCTCGAATTCTGGTATCTGTTAAAACTAAGGTTGGGGCAGTGGTACTACTTTTTGGGATCCCAAAACGTAAGTGGGGACATCGCGAAAGTTGTCCGTCTGTCTGTCTGTCCGCCTTTCTGTCTGTGAGCACGATAACTCTCGAAGAGAATGAGATATTTTGATGAAACTTGGTGAGAGGACCCTTTGGGTCAAGGGAAAGGTCGAGTTTTGCCCTACATTTAGGCGTGGAGGAGGGGGTTCAAACTAAGGGACAAAATATGTTTAAACAGCTAATGAGATAGTCGATCAAGGGTGAGAAGACATGCTGAACATGAGTATGAAAACCATTTTCTTGCCGGTTAAGTAGTTCGCCCGGAATCTGGCTAAAATCGGAAAGTTTGTTGAAAGTAAAAGTTTTATTTGAAGTTGATTATACGTTCGATTAAGGGGTAAGAAGGCATACGTAGTTCTCCCGGAATCCGGTCTAAACCGGAAAATTTGTTAAAAGCAGAAGTTTTATGTGTTGATTATTTGTTGGATATAGGGGTGAGGAGATACAATGAAATCGTTTTTGAGCTTTATTTTTTCGCCGGAAAAGTAGTTCCGGAATTTCACCGAAACCGGAAAACTGGCAGAAGTAAGGCAGGATCGTTTCGACCGTTTTCGTCAAAATAGATAAGACTTATAAAGGTAAACACAAATGCTGTATCCATATCTGAACTTGGTTTTCTCAGAGGATTAGCTATTCGGCCTTAATCTGTTTCTAAAGTATAAGAGTTAAATGTAAGAGGAATCTGACGAAGACAAAAGCTAATTGTCGGGAAAAATATTGAATTCTTGGGATCCCATCAAACCTTTGTCTTGTTCATCCAGATTTCGTTACAGGCCCTGGCAAACCTTCCAGGAGTCAGACAGACGCGAGGAGCCGAGCTCAGTTGGAGGTGGCGTTCGAAGAACTCCGCCGCGAGAGAGAGGCCAGAGAAGAGCTGGAAACGTTGCGTTTGAAGCTTTGGTTCAAAAAAGTCGTGCGACCTGTCGGATTGACGTACGCAACTCTGAACGCATAATGTCTGCCTCAAAGGATGAGAGGATGCTGGCTAATTGCGTAAGCTTGCATTATTCACAGAAAATAGTTCGTTAACTGAGTAAAGTAGGATTTGGCACACTTTCCGCGTCCACCGAAATTGTGAGCAATTGTCATCAAAGTAGCCTAATGTTGCTGTTTAACGGTTATCTGAATTAACATGTTATGGGCGCTGCCCTAGGGAAACTGGATTTGAATCTTTTGCGAGGGTTGTCATTTGTATGGCTATACTTGGAGGCTTTGTCACAAGAGCACAAGCACACGTGACATCATTTCATGGTTTTCGTCTGATAGTTTTATGAGTAGACAAAACAGCAGTCGATCTGAAAACGTACTGGGATGACAGCTCTTCTTTTTGGCGGATTTTTCAATAAATTCTGCCTAGATTATCGATACTACTTAATGTTTGAGCTCATGCACACTGGTTAAACCATTTCTAGCGAGTTGCATATTCGTGCAAATCAAAAGGAGATGTCATCTTGGTCCGGGGTCCCAGTACTCAAGGCAAAATGTCAGTACGTTCTGATGATCTTGGACTTCAGTAGGAAAGTTTATGTTCATGGACAGCATGCGTACATTGACGAAGGACAGAGTCAGCCAGTTTTTAGAAATATTGGGGTAAATGATTCCTTAGGGAAACTGGATTTGAATCTTTTGCGAGGGTTGTCATTTATATGGCTATACTTGGAAGCTTTGACACGAGAGCATAAGCACATGTGACACCATTTCATGGTTTTATTAGTAGACAAAACAGCAGTGGCTCTGAAAACGTACTGGGAAGACTGCTGTTCTTTTTTGCGGATTTTTGAATAAATTCTGCTTAGACTATCGACACTGCTTAATGTTTGAGCTCTTTCACACTGGTTAAATCATTCTAGCGAGTTGCATATTCGTGCAAATCTAAAGGAGATGCCATCTTGGTCCCAGTACTCTAGGCAAAATGTCACTACGTTCTGATGATCTTGGACTTCAGTAGGAACAAGTTTGTTTTCACAGACAGCAAGCGTGCATCGACGAAGGACACAGTCAGCCAGTTTTTAGAAAGATTGAGGTACAGGATTAAGAACTGCGTCGGCAAAATTGAATACAGAGAACATGGGAGTGCCAGAAAAAAATTTAGTACTAGGCTATTTCTTTCCTCGTCCTGAAACGCGTTAGTGTTGTGCTACATTTGAGTCACGATCCCTTTTTCTCGACCCGAACTATTTTAGTCAAAGTAAAGTAACATGTTAAGAGGAAAGTGGGTTTCATTTCTGTTTGTGAAATTATTTTTTGCTTAATAGGATAAGATGATTATTTTCACTTTTCACATCTTTATGTATGTCACGAAAAATCGATGACCCTCGAATCAATGAGCTGGGAATCGAGATACTTCGATGTGCGCGACAGGAAGACACTTAAAGCTGCGGCCTTTTTGTCATCAAGGTAAATAGTCTAGTTTTATCGAACTACATGCGGATACGCTAGTATTTCTGTACGGTTCATACAACCCTGGGCGACAAAGAAGTCTTGGCTTTTTCTGGAGCAAGTCAATTAAGGTGTAAGCTTAAGCTTCCGAAAAAGACGATGTAGAATCGTGATGAATCCATGGTTGAACATCATTGTGGATCTTAATATGAGGGAATATTGTGTTCTCAAAGAGTCAACAAGGCTAGTGTCTTATACGTAGGAGTTTTAACTGCCTTAGTAACGAAATTTTATTCATCAAAATCTGTCGCAGTTTTATAATTCTTTTGTATTCAGTATGTTTACGAGCTATTCGCTCAATTAATTTTCCTGACTTATCACATCGTCTCCCAACCAAAATCTTACTAGCTTTTGTGTCATTTGGTTCACAGGTTTCGTTCGTTGCATGTGCTGCATATTACCACGAAAGATTGCTGCAGATGTATATATCTCCTAGAGTGCGAACTGTGCGCTACTGACATAAACCGGTTATTTTTTTTTCTTGGAAAAATAATAATATTTTTCATACCTACTGCATTACCTGCAATAATATTTATCATACCTACAGCATACCTATTTTTCATACATACTGCAAAACCCTGGTGAATACAAATTTACTCAGCACGTGTCTTGTTTGTCTTGTCCCTTCCTTGTCTGCTGGGATGGTTCAGCATTTCACACCTTTATATTTGGTGTGACGCTGCTACGGCGGTCAACATCCATGTTAAAATCGCACCACTCCTCGAAACACCCATGCGTTGGATGTGCTGCAGCTTACCACGAAAGATTGCTGCAGATGTATATATCTCCTAGAGTGCGAACTGTGCACTACTGACATAAACCGGTTATTTTCTACTGACATAAACCGGTTTCTGCCCTCTCCCTGCAGAAGCGTATTCTTGAGTCCCAGAATCCGTTGCTGGCTGTCCTGGCTGGGCCGCACACGAGGCTGACGCTGCCAATATGGTTGTCGTGGGGGAAGTTACTCTTCTGCAATTTCTCTTCTTCAATGAACTAGTGTTTTGTTGTTAATTTTGTTTTGTTGTTGTTGTACATGTATATGGCCCTTGTTGGCCGTCCATTCATTTAAATAAATAAATATTAATATTTTTTTTTCAATTTCTTGGAAAAATAATAATATTTTTCATACCTACATCACAACCCTGGTGAATTAGAATTTACTCAGCAGGCTGTGTTTTTGTTTCACGCGTTTGATGGCTTTTTTCTTATTTTCCTTACTGTAGTTTAGATAAACTTCATTTTTAATCAAAAGAAGCCATGCAAAAAACTTCAGGGCAATGTTTGGAGGTATTAAATAGAAGTGTCTCGTTTGTCTTGTCCCTTCCTTGTCTGCTGGGATGGTTCTGCGTTTCACACATTTATACTTGGTGTGACGCTGCTACGGCGGTCAACATCCATGTTAAAATCGCACCACTCCTCGAAACATCGATGCATATCGTTGTGCACAACACATGCACCCAAAATTATGTACGGTATAAAGTCAAGCTTGGTTTCGACGGATCGAAATTTTCTCTACCTGCCCTTTAGGACATATAAGCAATGCAAACAACTTCAGGACAATGTTTGGAGGTATTAAATATAAGTGTCTCGTTTGTCTTGTCCCTTCCTAGTCTGCTGGGATGGTTCCGCATTTCACACAATTTATATTTGGGTGTGACGATTTCAAGCAAGGTACATTCTCCTCGTCAATCTCTACTGGTTAGAAGATGTTTTGATCCCGAGAGAGAAGGTGAGAGACTATCCTATGGTGATTAATTTCAGATTATTAATTTTAATGAAAGCTTTTTTACAGGCGACAATTGCGCACAATACCATTCTCCAAAAGCTCCGTGCCCGGCGTTTGTCATTCATGAGTGGATAAGCAAGGTGGTCAGTCGGCATGCCCTGAGGATGGATCAGCTGGCTACAAATGATGAATTGTAGAAAAACAAGAGAAAGGAGTAAGCCAAGAAAAACGATGAGAGCGCAGGAGCAATTCTGACGGAAAGTTTGACAGTAGGAAAAAAATATGGAAAGAAAGGATAGACGGCACACAAATTCTAAGAATGTGGCTGCAGAGATGCGAAAAAAAGAGTGCTCCTTAGGCAGCAAGCAGTTTAAATGGTTGAATTTTGGAAAATATGAGCCAGAGAGTGCAAAAAATTCTTGACAGTGAAAGAAAACCGGTGGAAGGTCACTGAAGAAGCCAGAGTACTTCAACTGCATGGCATTTTGAAAGAAAGGGGATCGTACAAACCTACTTTTATCATCAACAACCTGTCTGGACATTCCACTAAGCCTGAAGATCGAAAACAGCAGTCCCCTGTTGAGGACGAAAAACAGCAGTCCCCTGTTGAGGACGATGATGTTCTTTTCGCAGACTCATCATCAAGTTCCTCCTCCTCAGGTAACAGAAAAGCTAACTACCTTGCAACAAAACTTATCCGGCCACCAGGAAACAAATAAATCCTAACAGGAATGGGATTTTGTTAGTTATTTGTCTAGTGGTATTTGTCACAAAGTTGTTCGTTCGATTTTGATTATTTATTTATTTATTTTTCTCGTCAGCTATGGCGGAAATAAAATAATGTAATTGAATTGAATTGAATGGTGGGAATCCTAATAAATCTTACTATGATTGCAAAGAATGGTGAGAAATGGCAGCAAGACTCCATTGAAGAGGCCAAAAATGAGGAACAGAAAGAAAAGTCAAAGAAGCAAAGGCACGAACAAAAAATGGAGGAAGGCAGAGAGCTCAACAATGCACTGAAAGCACTTCTGGAGCCAGAGTACACGAAATTTGCTGCATTGCAGATACATGAATTATATATAATTGTGTTCGCTGTTCTTGTTGCATAACTACTGCCTACAAGAATGTTAAGTTCTGGAAACTTGTTACTGCTACATAACTAGGCTGTATCCTGGCCACTTGCTTAGTGAAATAGTTACTTCAGTGCTTTGCTTTTCTTTATAATTAGTGAAGGTTTTACTGAAGAGAACGTTAAAATCCCAATATACGTCCTTGTATGCACTCTCAGAAGATTCATAGCATATAAAAAAGGATGCACCGTTTGAACAGACAATACTTAGGATGTTAGTTGTTACGGTTTCGATAATGTTATGCGTTGAATTTTTTGCAGAGATGAAGAGCAGAAACACCGGCAGGAAAACATACATTTCTGGGGTTGATATAACCGATATTTCCAAATTTCCAATTTCTGCTTCGAACTGAAGCTGCAACTCGAACAAACCGTCGCTTGCTTACTAACCGGAGCAGTCGTTTAGGGTGACAAGCGATTCCTAATAGGGGCTTTTAGTTGATTCTGGTTTTTCCTGTCTGACTGCCTTCAGTTGTCTATTAGTGAAGGAAAAATAATTCAAAACAGAGAGTGGAATTTAAAATAACACCAATGAAGGACATCCGTTTAGTGAATGTCGGCTCGGATTTCGCTGCGTACTTCTAGTACTTTCCACAGATTCGCTTTATAAGCACAACTTTGAATCCACTGAATTTTAGAGAGTCGCCACTTTTTTTAGAACGGTCGAGTGGAAGCACTGTGTTGAAAGTCTCACTGCAAGAGAATCCACGGAATTAACCATGGAAGACACGGGAATGAAGAGTGGCCTATAACGGCTCGGATTGGGTTCCGATTTTCCACTGTGTACTTCTAGTACTTTCTACAGATTCGATTGGTCCGGTTGGTCCTATAAATCACTTTCCTAACATAAAATCTACTTTTTTCTACTTTATAAGCACAGCCGATCTACTTTGAGTCTACTGTATTTTAAAGGGTCTCCTTTTTTTTTAACGATCGAATGTCAGCACTGTGTTGAATGTCTCACTGAAAGAGAATCCACGGAATCAACCATGGAAGACACGGAAGGAGGAGTCGCCTATAATGTATCGATATTTTGTACAATCGATATGTTGACTCACAATGTTGAAAAGAATAGATGGATGCGTACCCGGGTAGAAAACAAATTATGTTATGTGAAACATGAGAGTTGAGACTACCTTGAATTGCTTATTTATCTCTTCAGGAAGATGAAAGTAACCTGACTATGGAAAGTGATCAGGAAGCATTAGACAATCGCCGACACACGTTTGAACCACAGATCTCATCAGATTCGCCCAGACACAGTGCCTGATGTTGAACCAAACAGTGGTCCTACCAATACTTCATATGATTTTTTCTCTTGACAGCATGGGATGCTTATGCACTTTCATTTGCTTGGATGCCTTGTTTTACCTCCTTGCTCTTGTCTTAATTAACCCATTCCTTATAAATTCTGCAGTTTTCCATATTTTCTATTTTCGTAGGTGCTCCTGTGACTGCCACAAAGTTTGGACAACCAAGGAGGAAAATCAATGCTGCCACGAATTTCCAAAGGCAGAAAGATTCATGTACAATTTCCAATTAGACGAGTTCCCAATCAAATGTATTACTCAGCATCCTGGTTTCAAATCTGGCTGCTTGGATCCATACTCGCTTGAAGGGGACAAGTAATGTCTGGAACCTTTATCATCTATATGATTAACACCCAGATAAGACTGTCTCGGTGTCTACCAACCATGTCAGAAACAGGAGGAACTCTAATTGGTATCTACACGGGTGAACCTTTGAAACCATCACAGGTAAGAACAGCCCCTAGAGTAGAGGTATAAGGGTGGATGACAGCGCTAGGCTTACGTCAGAAAGGTTCGAAAGTACTTTCCATCCATGGTATAATCTCGAGCAGGTGAGCTCTGCTCACAATTCTATATGAAGACTTCCTACTGACGATAGTGAAACGGACCAAAAAACTGTGAGACCCATTCCCACCAGAAACGTTGAAGAAATTCTCGCCAAAGCATTCAAGCCAACAGGTGGGCCTACCTCTGGGGATGAAGCTTGGGATAGTTTTTTGTTCTGGACCCAACTATTAAGCTAAAAGAAATAAGTGAAAATCTTCTGCCTCCATCCAACCGCCTTCCCGCCCATTGCCCAATGCGCCAGCTGATACAGTAAATTTATTGTTTTTTCGTGCTTTGCTGTGTATTTCTTGTTTTGCGTTTATTTATCTGTTGTTGTTGTTGTTGATTTTGTTGTACCCTCTGTATTTATTGTTAAGCGTTCATTTCCCTTTTTTTATGTATGTACTGTGCAAATGCCTTAAATAGGCTGCATGTAATAAATTCATTCATTCACTCATTCATAGTGCTCAGGCCAACAACCTGCTGGAGAACTACCACCACCTTAGGACTTGGTTTGTCGGGTTAGCCCTCAAGAGTATAACTCGTGCATACATCGACTCATGGAGCACCACACCATCAAAGACCTTCCGAGACTTTAGCTGCTATCTGCCGAAATTCTCAAAGTGGTGAACAGTTGCTTGTTCGGGAACTCGACAGCTTACCCCAGCCCTGGATTCAAGGTGCGAACCATGAAGCATCTTGGATACATCAACCCACATGATGAGGAAAATTTGATGAAGGGGACGAAACTGACAAGTTTAGACAGGAAACTGTGGAAGAGAAAAGTTGTGGAGCAAGTCAACTGGAGACTGTGGAAGAGAAAAGTTGTGGAGCAAGTCAACTTGAGCTTCAGGTGATGAACTTGGCAGAGTCAACATGTTGACCATGATCAATCAGTATGCCTAGACAGGCGAGATTTCTCCCAGAACATCCGTAAATCGGCTAGGTGAGAAACGATGAAGCACCTTTGAAGGCGAATTAGGACTTGACCAGGACAAGGTTTCCGGGTCACATCGAACCCATGCCAGTAGTTCAGGGGCGATCCCCTACGAACAGACCGGCAAATTTAGCGAAAAAAAGCTTAGCGAACCCACGCGCACACAACCGCGGGGGATGTCCCAACTTGGCTGGCAGTGGCAGTGCACCAGCAAATAGGGTTGCCTAGGGTCTGATTACTTGGTGAACAACGGGGTAAGTTTTGTCTAAGGTTCTATCTTCTCGATTGGAGGAAAAGTAAGAATGTTTTCAGTCTGTACGAAAGTGTAGGCGTTAGAGCTAGTCTGAAAATAAATAGTTTAGGAGAGAGCTTGTCCAGTAAGTTTCCGTTCAAAATACTTGTTTATCGTAACAGTATCCTCACAGAATGCATCTTGGACACACATTCAATAGCCTACATGCATGATTCGGAGTCAATGCCGAAGATCCGGTTGGCTCCTAGGAAACTATTGACCATATCTTTCCGCAATCGTTCAAGAAGATGAGAGTAGGCCGACCTCTGGCAGGGTAAGTTCTCAGTTGTTCTTTGTCGACGGAATTTTCGCGCAAGACAGTTTTCAAAAAGCCGATGGGTTTTTTCAAACTGGATTTTCGTGTTCGATCTGAGAGAGAGCAACGAGATCTATCTACCCAAGTTGAACATAGTTTGCAGCCAGGACGTTAAGACCAGGGGACAAGTACAATGGCTTAATGTTACAGCCATTGTTGCGAGGGTATGCTACCGAACTAGGAGCCATCTTCAAAGATCGGTAACGAAGACCTGGCGAACAGGCTCATAGCTTTCTTATGTGGGGCAGGAATACATTTCCACGGATTCACCGATTCAGATGACAAGAGTGTCTGGGTCGCTCTGGAACTAGTAATGCGCTATCCCGAAGCTGTTACAAGTAGGTTCGCGTCGAAGGAAACTGCAAGACAACGTATGGCTAAAGCCGTTATTGCCACATACTACGAGATAGCATTCCCGGGAATCAGCACGGAATGGGCGGTGTCTGCTCAGGTGGCTTATCGCATCGCGGTAGGGGAAGCTTTGAAAAGGCGGGCTAAGCTGATTCGGACGCGTCACCTCTGCCGACTACAGCCACGCAGCTATGGGAGAGCGGTAACCAGGCCGTGGATGTACATATAGCTATGTGGATGCTCGTCACAATGTTCACTCCTATCGAGTCTCATGTCTGCCACGTCCCCGGTCAGCGGGAATCATTCGTGCGATCGTATATCGCACACGTGATTGCTCTCACCAAAAGAGTAGGTGGAGCCAACCATCACTTAAGTGGTGAGAGGGGTAGCAGACGACACCAAACTATCCGGGATTGCCCCGTCCCCAGCTACGATCGGGCGGATTTTCAACCCGGTAATAGACGAGACAAACGCAGAAGAAATTTTCGGGGCCGTCAAAGCTGCCATACCTAAGGACATGATCAGGCTTCACGCCTCGGCCAAGTATTTCGGGGTAACGGCTCTTGTTACCATTGCTACAACTATAGGCAACCACCCGGAATTCCCATGGAAGGTGATCTGGGGGCTGTATCCCGCTGAGGACGCGATAGTAGAAAGGGGATTGAAAGCCCTGGAAGGCAACGCTTATCTCGGTTATGCGTCTAGCTCTAGAGAAATTACGAACGCAAGTATGAGATCCATAGCCGGGTCGTGCAGAACATTAGCTACGGCAATGGATGACCATGGCTCGTCTACATTGAAGAACGCAGCTTCTTTCGAGGACCAGTTTAGGTTTTCTGACGAAGTTCAGCGGATAATCCAGGTTTACAAGCCCGAGGCCGAGAAGACTGTAGTGTGACTTTAGTGTGTTTACTGTAGATTCAGAAGAAGTCAATACAAAATTCAGGTTGTTTAAAAAAAAAAGTTTCATGTCAGTAGTAATAGAGAAATTATTGTCAATAACAACTTAAGAGTTCGTGTAAATATAGATCAGAGTGCATTGATTTTCGCAAACGAGTGAAAGTGAAAAAAAATTCGCAAACGAGTGAACGTGAAACTGTCAAATCAACATTTGGCAAAAAGATTTCCAGCTGGCGTACATTGTCTTATTAGGATATTTCCCGGGTCAGTTGGTAGTCGAATTATCAGTCCCTGATGAACAATAGCGAACAAAGTGAAACTTGGGAAGAAGTACTCCAAGCAGATAGAAGTAACGGTAAGTCTACTATATTTTACGGGGTCCGGTAGTATAGTGGATTATACGATAACTACACACGATTTTGTCATCTGTTAGTGAGTTGGTTGGAGGAATACTGAACCGGTTTACAAGTGGCATATGATCTTTTAACTCTTGCTTGACAAATGAATAATGCAGTAATTTAGTTGTCGAAACGATGTCAGAGAGTCTGTCAGCTGATTTAGGCTTGGTTCTGTATCGTATATTATGTTTTGTACTCCTCAGTTTTAAGTGAAATAGATGAATAAAAAAACAAATAAACAAATTATTTAACAAGAAGACTGGCAAAACTGACATGGAGTAATAGCTATAAATAGCTATACCCAGTGCGCTAACAACCAATGAATCTATACATATTCTACAACGACAGTGGGAGGGCTAGCAGATTAAATCCCAGCCGTCAAATGATCGTTCTACTTTCCAGGTAATTCAGAAATAACTGGGAGAGCCTGCCGGACCCCAATACAGAGCTGGAGAAAGCCTTTGCGGCCTTAAACGAGGTCTTCTTTGGGTCCAACCTGTTTACGGTTGCCGTTAAATGGTGCGGCCGGTTGCGAACGTAAGTAAACCCATACCAGTGTAACGACATCTTGAGTGGCGAATGTTTGCTTGACAAATGAATAATGCTGTAATTTAGTTGTCGAAACGATGTCAGAGTGTGTCAGCTGATGTAGGCTTAGTTTTGTATCGTATATTATGTTTTGTACTCCTCAGTTTTAACTGAAATAGATGAATAAATAAACAAATAAACAAATTATTTTACAAGACTGGCAAAACTGACATGGAGTAAAGTGTACCAACAGTGCGCAAATAGGATTTGAATCCCGTTCTCTTAAATAGCTATACCAAGTGCGCTAACAACCAATGAATCTATACATATTCTACAACGGCAGTGGGAGGGCTAGTAGATTAAATCCCAGCCGTCAAATGATCGTTCTACTTTCCAGGTAATTCAGAAATAACTGGAGAGCCTGCCGGACCCCAATACAGAGCTAGAGAAAGCCTTTGCGGCCTTAAACGAGGTCTTCTTTGGGTCCAACCTGTTTACGGTTGCCGTTAAATGGTGCGGCCGATTGCGAACGTAAGTAAACCCATACCAGTGTAACGACATCTTGAGTGGCTAATGTTTGCTTGACAAACGAATAATGCTGTAATTTAGTTGTCGAAACGATGTCAGAGAGTGTGTCAGCTGATTTAGGCTTAGTTTTGTATCGTATATTATGTTTAGTACTCCTCAGTTTTAAGTGAAATAGATGAATAAATAAACAAATAAACGAATTATTTTAACACGAAGACTGGCAAAACTGACATGGAGTAAAGTGTACCAACAGTGTGCAAATAGGATTTGTATTCCCGTTCTCTTAAATAGCTATACCCAGTGTGCTAACAACCAATGAATTTATACATAACATATTCTACAACGACAGTGGGAGGGCTAGCAGATTAAATCCCAGCCGTCAAATGATCTTTCTATTTTCCAGGTAATTCAGAAATAACTGGGAGAGCCTGCCGGACCCCAATACAGAGCTGGAGAAGGCCTTTGCGGCCTTAAACGAGGTCTTCTTTGGGTCCAACCTGTTTACGGTTGCCGTTAAATGGTGCGGCCGGTTGCGAACGTAAGTAAACCCATACCAGTGTAACGACATGCGAATGTTTGCTTGACAAATGAATAATGCTGTAATTTAGTTGTCGAAACGATGTCAGAGAGTGTGTCAGCTGATTTAGGCTTAGTTCTGTATCGTATATTATGTTTTGTACTCCTCAGTTTTAAGTGAAATAGATGAATAAATAAACAAATAAACAAATTATTTTAACATGAAGACTGGCAAAACTGACATGGAGTAAAGTGTACCAACAGTGTGCAAATAGGATTTGAATTCCCGTTCTCTTAAATAGCTATACCCAGTGCGCTAACAACCAATGAATCTATACATATTCTACAACGGCAGTGGGAGGGCTAGTAGATTAAATCCCAGCCGTCAAATGATCGTTCTACTTTCCAGGTAATTCAGAAATAACTGGGAGAGCCGGCCGGACCCCAATACAGAGCTGGAGAAAGCCTTTGCGGCCTTAAACGAGGTCTTCTTTGGGTCCAACCTGTTTACGGTTGCCGTTAAATGGTGCGGCCGGTTGCGAACGTAAGTAAACCCATACCAGTGTAACGACATCTTGAGTGGCGAATGTTTGCTTGACAAATGAATAATGCTGTAATTTAGTTGTCGAAACGATGTCAGAGAGTGTGTCAGCTGATTTAGGCTTAGTTTTGTATCGTATATTATGTTTAGTACTCCTCAGTTTTAAGTGAAATAGATGAATAAATAAACAAATAAACAAATTATTTTAACACGAAGACTGGCAAAACTGACATGGAGTAAAGTGTACCAACAGTGTGCAAATAGGATTTGTATTCCCGTTCTCTTAAATAGCTATACCCAGTGTGCTAACAACCAATGAATCTATACATAACATATTCTACAACGACAGTGGGAGGGCTAGCAGATTAAATCCCAGCCGTCAAATGATCTTTCTATTTTCCAGGTAATTCAGAAATAACTGGGAGAGCCTGCCGGACCCCAATACAGAGCTGGAGAAGGCCTTTTCGGTCTTAAACGAGGTCTTCTTTGGGTCCAACCTGTTTACGGTTGCCGTTAAATGGTGCGGCCGGTTGCGAACGTAAGTAAACCCATACCAGTGTAACGACATCTTGAGTGGCGAATGTTTGCTTGACAAATGAATAATGCTGTAATTTAGTTGTCGAAACGATGTCAGAGAGTGTGTCAGCTGATTTAGGCTTAGTTCTGTATCGTATATTATGTTTTGTACTCCTCAGTTTTAAGCGAAATAGATGAATAAATAAAAAAATAAACAAATTATTTTAACATGAAGACTGGCAAAACTGACATGGAGTAAAGTGTACCAACAGTGTGCAAATAGGATTTGTATTCCCGTTCTCTTAAATAGCTATACCCAGTGCGCTAACAACAAATGAATCTATACATATTCTACAACGACAGTGGGAGGGCTAGCAGATTAAATCCCAGCCGTCAAATCATCTTTTTACTTTCCAAGTAATTCAGAAATAACTGGGAGAGCCTGCCGGACCCCAATACACAGCTGGAGAAGGCCTTTGCGGCCTTAAACGAGGTCTTCTTTGGGTCCAACCTGTTTACGGTTGCCGTTAAATGGTGCGGCCGTTTGCAAACGTAAGTAAACCCATACCAGTGTAACGACATCTTGAGTGGCGAATGTTTGCTTGACAAATGAAAAATGCAGTAATTTAGTTGTTGAAACGATGTCAGAGAGTGTGTCAGCAGATTTAGGCTTAGTTTTGTATCGTATATTATGTTTTGTACTCCTCAGATTTAAGTGAAATAGATGAATAAATAAACAAATAAACAAATTATTTTAACACGAAGACTGGCAAAACTGACATGGAGTAAAGTGTACCAACAGTGTGCAAATAGGATTTGTATTCCCGTTCTCTTAAATAGCTATACCCAGTGTGCTAACAACCAATGAATCTATACATACCATATTCTACAACGACAGTGGGAGGGCTAGCAGATTAAATCCCAGCCGTCAATCATTCTTTCTATTTTCCAGGTAATTCAGAAATAACTGGGAGAGCCTACCGGACCCCAATACAGAGCTGGAGAAGGCCTTTGCGGCCTTAAACGAGGTCTTCTTTGGGTCGAACCTGTTTACGGTTGCCGTTAAATGGTGCGGCCGGTTGCGAACGTAAGTAAACCCATACCAGTGTAACGACATGCGAATGTTTGCTTGACAAATGAATAATGCTGTAATTTAGTTGTCGAAACGATGTCAGAGTGTGTCAGCTGATTTAGGCTTAGTTCTGTATCGTATATTATGTTTTGTACTCCTCAGTTTTAAGCGAAATAGATGAATAAATAAACAAATAAACAAATTATTTTAACATGAAGACTGGCAAAACTGACATGGAGTAAAGTGTACTAACAGTTTGCAAATAGGATTTGTATTCCCGTTCTCTTAAATAGCTATACCCAGTGCGCTAACAACAAATGAATCTATACATATTCTACAACGACAGTGGGAGGGCTAGCAGATTAAATCCCAGCCGTCAAATCATCTTTTTACTTTCCAAGTAATTCAGAAATAACTGGGAGAGCCTGCCGGACCCCAATACACAGCTGGAGAAGGCCTTTGCGGCCTTAAACGAGTTCTTCTTTGGGTCCAACCTGTTTACGGTTGCCGTTAAATGGTGCGGCCGGTTGCGAACGTAAGTAATCCCATACCAGTGTAACGACATCTTGAGTGGCGAATGTTTGCTTGACAAATGAAAAATGCAGTAATTTAGTTGTTGAAACGATGTCAGAGAGTGTGTCAGCAGATTTAGGCTTAGTTTTGTATCGTATATTATGTTTTGTACTCATCAGATTTAAGTGAAATAGATGAATAAATAAACAAGTAAACAAATTATTTAAACAAGAAGGCTGGCAGAACTGACATGGAGTAAACTGTACCAACAGTGTGCAAACAGGAGTTGAATTCTCGTTCTCTTAAATAGCTATACCCAGTGCGCTAACAACCAATGAATCTATACATATTCTACAACGACAGTGGGAGGGCTAGCAGATTAAATCCCAGCCGTCAAATGATCTTTCTACTTTCCAGGTAATTCAGAAATAAATGGGAGAGCCTGCCGGACCCCAATACAGAGCTGGAGAAGGACTTTGCGGCCTTAAACGAGGTTTTCTTTGGGTCCAACCTGTTTACGGTTGCCGTTAAATGGTGCGGCCGGTTGCGAACGTAAGTAAACCCATACCAGTGTAAGGACATCTTGAGTGGCGAATGTTTGCTTGACAAATAAATAATGCTGTAGTTTAGTTGTCGAAACGATGTCAGAGAGTGTGTCAGCTGATTTAGGCTTAGTTTTGTATCGTATATTATGTTTTGTACTCCTCAGTTTTAAGTGAAATAGATGAATAAATAAACAAATAAACAAATTATTTTAGCACGAAGACTGGCAAAGCTGACATGGAGTAAAGTGTACCATCAGTGTGCAAATAGGATTTGTATTCCCGTTCTCTTAAATAGCTATACCCAGTGCGCTAACAACCAATGAATCTATACATATTCTACAACGACAGTGGGAGGGCTAACAGATTAAATCCCAGCCGTCAAATGATCTTTCTACTTTCGAGGTAATTCAGAAATAACTGGGAGAGCCTGCCGGACCCCAATACAGAGCTGGAGAAGGACTTTGCGGCCTTAAACGAGGTCTTCTTTGGGTTCAACCTGTTAACGGTTGCCGTTAAATAGTGCGGCCGGTTGCGAACGTAAGTAAACCCATACCAGTGTAACGACATCTTGAGTGGCAAATGTCTCTCTCTCAGATGGGACGTTCAGTTGCTTGAGGTCCTGGGAACTACCACGCTCCAGTGGAACCAGAGCTTAATTTATTTACCCTACCTCATAGTGAGGGGTTGCCCACTCCTCGACTTCTCAAGTAAGGATGGATTCATGAAATAAGGATGTAGACCAGGGTAATTCAGGTTTTCAGTTTTCGGGAATACGGATCCAAGCTCTGATTTGAGAAGAGAGAATAAAATATTATATTATAACATCCAAGTGATAACAGACAAAAGGATGTAGATTCCCAATCAAGACCCTCTAAACCGGCAAGGCTCCTAATCTCCCTCTACAGGTGCGAGATACGATCCAAGAAATGGACATACAAGCTTTTCGCCCATTTCCTAGACTTGGCCGTGTGAAACTCTTGGCTTGCAGTACAGGAGTGATTGCAATGGCGAGGGGATCCCTGCTCGCAGACAGAAAGATCTTCTGGCGTTTCGTGCTGAGCTGGCCGAAACTCTTCTTCTGTCTGCCGAAGGCACTCCTAGATCGAGGAAGCGTGGCCGCCCAAGGAGCCTTGAAGAGGCTGATATAGACAACGAAATTGAAGCGACCGAGTCACGACGGCCATCTACATACCAGCCTCGGCCCTCGGGGAGCATCAGGTTCGACCAGATGAACCACTGGACCGTTTATGAGTCGAAGAAGAACAGATTCAAAATGGAAGATTGTAAAGGCTTCACTCGTACCAGCTGTTCCAAATGCAAAGTTCATCTTTGCGGACTGTCAGCAGATCGAAACTGCTTCTTTTCTTTCCATCGGAAAAAGTAATTGATTTCCATTTTTGTATCTGGAAATCAACCCTGGGCCCGAAGTGCGTTCTGAATGCAACATGATAATTGTTTTTCTTTGAAATTTTCCGTTGATTTCCTGGAGTGATCCTTTTGGTTTTAAAGGAGGGAGAGCAATTGACATTCTTTTTGCTTTCTCATTATACTTTAAGTTGAATGTTCCTTAAATGCTTAGTGTAATGGCCAAATGCTTTGTTTTAGGTGGCTGTGTTCCCTGTCGTCCCGGCATTTTTGGTCATGGAATTTGAGCAGCGTTTCCCAGCATGCTCCACGTCGGAAACTTGACAAGAGAAATGGCGGGAATTGTATGAACAGTCGGTGGACTTCGCCGGCTATTCTAACTCACCGATAATTGGGGAACTAGAACCACCAACTGTGAAAGGGGAATTTGTTCAATCGTCACATGGTCATCTCTTTTTGTGGAGGTCCCCCTTTTTGTATTATCGACGGTTTGTCGATGGGACTTTACATCGGTATACAGATGAGCGATACCATTTAGTTGTCCCGGAATGCCTACGCCGGTGGGTAATAATGCATGTCCAATTGACTGCAGACGGTAAGCACCTTACAGCAGAGGAGACGCACGACAGGCTCATGCACCTGGAGGCCATCTGGATCGGCCTCCGTGTACAAATACAAGAGTATTGCTTGCAGAAATGCCTGCACTGAGCAGCAGATCCCATCTTATAGGAGAAGAATAGGCGTCGAGTCTGAGTATCGGCGACAAAACCTCCAATTTTCTAAGCCATTCTCCCTGTCTTTTAGATGCAGATCATATGGGGTGCTGCATTCCCGAGCCTCTCCGACGTGGCAACTCAGCTGTCGGTGGACAAGGAGGTCATCAGAACGCGTCTGGTACATCAGCCGTCCAAGCTGTCAGAGGGGGCAGTCATTGTGATGGGGTTCGACGGCCCAAAGCCTCAACCCCTCCCTCAAATTTTGGCGCGGCCAACGCCATCTGGGACCGCCTTCCACGTGTTTGAAGAAAATGCGGCCCGCACCCTCTACAAGCTGGTACCTCCCTTTCAGAAGTGTTGGAGATTCGGGAACATCTCCACGTGCAGGGCGGCCATATGCCCCTTATGCACATTCGTTGCCGGATGGCGGCCGTGTCAAGCCGTGGTTACGGCAACCAAGACTTGATGGCGTTAGGCTTGATGCCCCTCAGGAAGCATCAGGTTCGACCCGATGAACCACTGGCCCGTTTATGAGTCGAAGAAGAACAGACGCTAGACTGTAAAGGCTTCACTCGTACCAGCTGTTCCAAATTCAAAGTTCATCTTTGCGGACCGTCAGCAGATCGAAACTGCTTCTTTTCTTTCCATCAGAAAAAAAAATTGATTTCCGTTTTTGTAATTACTTACGTTTTGTGCTTTTTATATCAGCAGCAGATCAAAACTGCTTCTTTTCTTTCCATTAGAAAAAAAACTGATTTCCATTTTTGTAATTACTTACGTTTGGTGCTTTTTATATCACAAATGTATACTAGAACTGTACTGTAAGGTTTAACCCTTTGGATGAATTTGTTGCCTAGTGGCAACAGTGATGAAAATGGGGAAGGGTCGTCGCTAAAAATCTGATAAAACTCACAGACTCTTATGACAGTTGAGCCAACTAACTCTAGTGGAGCCAGGAGAGGGCTTGACACTCGTTCACGTTGATGTCAATCTTCTGTGGGATGGAAATGGAGAAAGTAGCAGGTTTGGTGTTGACGTCTGTCTGGGTTTACGTCTTTGTTTCGTTCGTTGGGTTGTTTTGTAGTTATTGAACTTTTGGGAGATCGATCAGTCAGTTGGACGAGTTCACTTTGAAAACATTAAGAGAAAAATTACGAGTAAGTTTAATTTGTTGTTATAGCAGTGTTTATTTGGATTTGACTTTAGGCTGGATTCTGAACGTTATATGGCTGCTACGTGATCGATTCTAATTGCAATGACAGTTTGTACTAAGTAATAATTGTAGGGGAGACCGGGGCGCCTTCGGTCACGGGGTGCCTCCGGTCACCCCTAATAACTCTTTTTGTGTTTACGTATTTTAATGTTAGGTGGCACTGGGGAGGTTGTCTACAAAAGGCACACGTTCGAAGAAAATTTCCCTCAGTTAGCTTCAGCCAGTTTTGCTAGAGTGAATTTTCGAAAAAAAAATTTGCGGAAAGTAAGTTTCTCTACTTCCATTTGGGTCTAGCCTTCACCTTCTGTTTGGCATGGATTTCGATGATTAAATTTGTGTACATATAGAAATGATAGGACTAGAGGATAGTGGTATTTCTAAGGAGATATCTTTCTCTGTTTTCGAGTCAGAAAATAAGTTTGAAAAAATGGCGGCTGGGGCACCTTCGGTCAGTCCACGACGGGGCACGTTCGGTCACCGGCCGGAGGCGTCCCAACCTGATGATATGTAACCTTATCAGTTCTAAGTTAAAGATAAGTCTCTCTGCAATTTAATTGTAGTTAACGTTGATGCTCCAAGCATAGAATTAAAGTATCAAAAGAGGAAGGGTAAAAAAAGGAAGCAGCAAACGTCTTTGTGCGATCAGTCAACTGATGAAGAATCTATTGTCTCCGTTCATCTGGATGATGACACGGATGATAGTCTACATATCGGTGATAACATGCTAACTGAGCCACTTGCACTGGGGACCCTTAGTATTGGAGACTATGTATCGGTGGAGTTTCAGGGCAAGAGCAGTTCATTGCACTATGTTGGGCTTGTTAAAGAAAAAGAGAACAATGAAGTATTTCTCAGTTTTCTTCGCAGAAAGGACAGTAAGCCTACCAAGTTTTTATTCCTGCAAGTAACGGATGAAATTTGTGTTAATTTGGCTGATGTAAATATGAAATTGCCCATTCCATTCAGAACTGGGGTCCGGCACGTGTAGCAGAGATGATCGAGTTCAGAGACGTCGATTTTTCACTATTCCAAAGTCTCCGCTGAAAAGTGATTTCGAAACTTTCCTTTCCAGTAATAATCAATGAAGTAATTTTGTAACTTTTGCTTATTTTCATACCCAATAAACGAAGTAATGAGTAGGCTTTGTATATTTAGCCATCTAAAGACAGTATAAAAGAGGTTATTCGTATAATTTTAAGGCTGACCGAAGGTGCCCCAAGCCCGACCGAAGGTGCCCCGGGTTGGGGGCACCTCCGGTCAGAATGGGGCTTCAGCGGGATCACTTTTTTCTTACAATCTGGTAGAGTTCTAAGAAAACTACAAAATAGATTTGGTAGATCAAACGTTGCTCTTCCCTGCGTTCAGCAAGATTGTTCAAAGTAACGAACGTAAAATTCTTGGTGGCTGGTAATCGAAAAAGTGGCCGGAGGCGCCCCGGTCTCCCCTATGTAATAAGTTGAATGTAGCATATGACATTTGTGTTTCAGGGTTGATTTATGTTGTTATGGAAGTAGATTTCTAGGATTCCTAAAGTCAGTCAGTGACCTTGGGTTTGTCTGTGGTCGAGTTGCTGGGTTCGAAGCCGGTGGCAAAAGAAATTGTTAATTGTTAAACACTGAAAATTTAGTAATTTTGATGACATATTTAGGTTTACTGTGTGGACTATGTAAATTTAGGGAAAAAATTCTGACTAATAAGATGACACTTATCGTATAAAGTTGAGACTTGTACATTGCAGATAGCTTGCAGATATATTCGGAAGTGACGGCTTGCTTTCGGCCATCAACTGGGGGGGCTTAGATGCTCGAACCCCCTCCTTAATGTTCCTAAAGGTAGTTGACAGGCCTTTACCCTTAATGTACTGTAAAAGTTCACCTTTGTCTGTGTTGACTAACATATTGGGATAAACGTTAAGAGGTTTGCGTTCGGTTCCTGCTTCCGGCACACTTGATATGTGAGCTAGCTCTCCGAGCCAAGTTTAAGTCAAATTTTCTGTTCCTTTAAGACTAGGCTCGTATGCACGAATTTATTTGGGGGGGGGGAGCGGGGTTTACCTGCGTGTCCGAGCTAGTTTACTCCATTAAGTTTTAAAATGAAATAAATCAAAGGTAAAAGTTTAGAAAAAACGGTATTTTTGTTTATAAATGTTAAGAGGTCGTGCGCCGATTCATATTCCCGGCGCAGAAACTTTTTTTTTTTTTTACAAACTCAAAAGTCGAATTCCCCGAGTCAAGTTTGAGTCGAATTTTCTGTTACTTTAAGACTTGGCCCGTATCCACGATTTTTTTTGGGGGGGAGGGTTACTCGCGTATCTGACCTAGTTTACACCAAAAAGTTTAAAAATGAAATAGATCGATGGTAAAAGTTTAGAAAAACGGTATTTTTTGGTTTCGGACAGGGTTGGAATAATGTGACTTTACCTCTGGTTATAGGTTTGGTTAAGACAGTGTTTTGTGACGGAGGAAAAGAACTTTAATTGATCGTTAAAATATTTTTTTTTTTGTTTAGGTTGGAGGATGGAAGCAAGACAAAGCAAATGCCCTTGCTGCCAGACAATTGTAAGACCATGTATGGGGGAGGGGAGGTGTCCCCATTGCCGCCGCGATGTTTTTACAATGGACCTATACATGAAGTGCGAAGCTTGTGGGGAAACTGAACAGTATGTGCAGGTTCGAGAAGATTGGACTGAAGTTGGGGGGACCCGGCACTGTTGTCTGCTGGGTCTGTGAGACCCCCTGTATTCGAGTTTTAAAAATGTTGCAGTTGTGAATGTTTATGTTCTGGAACATATTATTTGAAAGTAAATAGTTGACTTGTGAAAACATACGCACTGAGAGTAATCGGACTGAATTTTCGGATAGAGATGAACCTCTATGGCAGCGGGACCATACGAAGCAACAGACTGCAGGGAGCTCGGCTGGAAAGCGATGGTGACTTGAAGAAAAAGGGAGAGGATCGTTTTGCGAACTAGTCAGTGGTAGTGGAGAAATTTGCATGGTCAAGTGGATGGATAACAGATCAGTTATCCTGGCTTAAAACATGATCGGAAGTGGAGTGGTTAGTAAGGTTCGGAAGTGGTGCAAGAAAACGAAAGTGTATGTTCAGGTCGACCAGCCTCAAGTTGTGAACATGAACAACCAATGGGTGGAGAGAGCAGCAGTGACAGTGTCAAGTCTCATGTGAACTATGTTACAGATACAGTGGTGAGTGATCTTCTGTTACGGTGGACAGCGTAGAAGGTTTGAAGACTTGTTCGTGAACTAATCGAGTTATTAGCCAACCCAGAGACTGTGTGTAATTTGGTCAAGTTTCAGTGCATGAGAAAGAGAGGCTACTCGATATGACTGAACTGCAAGCATTGTGCAGGTCACTAAATGTTCCATACATTTTTGATGACAGTTCTAGAATCATCCAGATCAGCAGAATGTCTCCTGTCCACATAACTCAGATTGGACAGGGCATGACATTAAGCCAAGCTGTCAGGCTGAAAGCCTCTTGTATGAGAAGGATTGCAGTAATGAACAATGATGAGAAGAAACCTGAAGTTCGTCCGTCAGTCAGCACTCCTAAAGTTAGAAAACAATATGTGCAGGAGAGGGACCTATCCAACCTCCAACAAAATTTAAAATTTCAAGAGAAATCTTTTATTAGTGAAATCGATCTGGCTTAAAACGGAACCAAATAACATGATAAAAATACTAGAGTGAATAGTTTACATGTAGCGAAAATAAATTTTACTTCAGTATTTCTAGTTAAATATATCACCCGTTTTTACATGACATGAGCAGGGTAGCCACTAAAAAAATAAATAATCGAACCTGAGCTTTTGCAGATCAGAAGGTGATTCTCCTATCTTTTAGCTTTGATTTGAGGCCAGAATCACCTCTTTTTCTTGCCTCTAAGCATCTTAAATCTTCTTTAGAAAACAGTAATTTACATAATGAAATGCCTATATTCAGCCACTGACTTTGGGGTTTTGTCGTTCTAGCAGCCAGCTTGGAACTATGTGCTTCAATGAAATTCTATGAAACTGGGTGGTTTTGAGCGCATGGGGAGCCCCAGTGAGTGAGTCAGATTAGAAAATATGAATATGATCATCAAGTGAATAGTCCTATAGACCTATTGCTTCTATAGGCTGCTGACTTTGCCTCCTTAGTACCAATAAACTTCTGCAGGCAAGTTCTGCTACTTTTTTCTACATCTGAATTTAGATTGAATAGCAAGAAATAATATAAAATAGCTAGGACAACTTACTGATGGCCTTACAAAACAGACAAACAGACCTGAATGCAATGGAATTTTTAAACATTTTTTGAAGATGTTTTTGTTAGTTAAAACTGATGAGGAAACTTAGCAATTCATGCTTTCATCACAAAAAATATGCCAATTTGTGGCACTGGGTGTTTTTGTGGGTACCCTGACATGAGGTCAGATTGCTTGCAAAGTGATGAAAAAATAAAGGTAATATAGCTAATAACCAGAAAGCCAACAAAGAAAAGAGAAATAATTGTAATATTTTGGGACATTAACTGTTGAAAAAAATTAAAATTGCTTCTTGAGTCTCAGGATAGCATGTCAATTTCATTTGAGCAATCTCGCTACAAAATTTGAGGTTGCGTAGAACGAGGTCAGGTACCCCTCCTCTATACCTGTTTGTTGACATGGTTAAAAAACAGCGGTACAGAAGTGACTAGGGCAAGTTGTAAAAAACGCGCAAGCGCCTTGATAGGACTGACCCCGGTGCCATTCCTTCTTATTACGAAAACAAGATTTTCACTCCCTAAGTCCCTATACGCAGTCCCGTGTCAAGGAGCTTGATTTGCGTTTCACTGCGCACAAGTCATCTGCTTTTAAGTCCAGTATCTTATTCTGGGATTCTGCGATCGTCTGGATTGTTACTGGTTGTATGGGGTATGTTTCCATTGCAAGTACCTGGCATTCTGCGATAGCGATTCTGTCGTTCAAATAGAAATTGAAATCTGGACCAAAAAGTGGACTGGCTTTGTGAATACAGAAGCTCTTAGGTCTGTCATGGGAGATCTGAATGTCTGTGATAAGCGTTTTTCCCGAATATTCACAAACTTCTAGTGATTTTCGCAACCCATCCTATAACGAACGCTAGTGCTGAAAGAGCATTCAGCAACCTGAAGCGCATCAAAACGTATTTGCGGGCTACGATGACCCAAGACAGGCTAAATCGGTTAGCTCACATGCCAATCAACAGAGATGTTGAAGTAGAAACCGACGAAGTTCTTTACATCTTCAAGTCCAGAAAGTCTCACCGTCTGAAATGTGAACTACTTTTCCGCTATACTTAAGTTGCCCGGCTAGGCGCGTAGTGTTAAATCATTTGTCTAAAATTAAGTGGTAACTGCCCTTCTCTTTGTAGTTCAGTCTGTAGGCTACGATGTTTCCTGATGTCTGTATCGTATAATATTCCATATATTATGTACATTTAATTGAAAGAAGTATTAGTTCGCAAAAAAATGAATCTATTGAAATTTACGCATTTTAACATGTAGCATACAAAGCGCTTGCCGCTTTAGGCCCTGGGACTTATCATTCTTTGGTTTCTAGAGAAAGGTCGAGATCGCCCCCCCCCCCCCGAAACAAAATGGAATATACGCTACTGGATATGGTTAAGTAGCTAGAAAGTCTTTGATTTCTACTCCAGGATGGAATGCAGCATGCCGTTGTAGCTTTTGCCTATGTAGCTTGAAAAAAAGCAAAAACCGGTATAAAAGGGACACAACTTCGAGTAATAAAACTAAGATGAATAGGACACAGGCTGTTCTGAGGAAAACTCTCCTTGAAGAAACAATAATAGTATGGTCTACTCTTATACAGCTCTTATAAAAGAAAATTCAAAAGCTTCAAAATCGTCTCAGTGACTTGGCAAGAAAGTGGCAACTGCAGTTCAATATTGGCAAGTGCAAAGTGATACACCTCGGTACAAAGAATCCTAGGCACCAGTACAGAATGTCAAATTCCAATGGCCCAATTGTCCCACTTGCAGCAGAGGAGGAAGAAAGAGACCTAGGGGTCATTGCAGACCAAGGACTTAGACTCAGCAGTCACATCAAAACTGTAGAAGCAGCCGCAAACAAAACCCTAGGTATCATCAAGCGGATGTTCTCGACTCGAAGCAAATCAGTAGTCACTAAGCTATACTAAGGCCTTGTGAGACCAAAGCTAGAATTCGGTATGTCAGTTGCCAGCCCATATTTCAAGAAGGACTGTGAAGTGCTAGAAAAAGTCCAGCGACAAAACTGGTCTCAGGCATGAAGGATGTCCCACATAAAGAACGACTGCCGCAGCTGAAACTACCTAGCTTGGCGTAGAGGAGACGTAGAGGTGATATTATACAAACGTCTAAACTCACACATAATCAAGTCTTGCCTCACCTCTACCCCCCTACAAACCAAGCTACAAAAACTCTTCGAGGTCACAACAAGAAGATATCTGAACAATCTGCTCAAACCAGGATCCGAAACAACTTCTTCTCAAGCAGAGTGCAAAACAGGAACACCCTATCAGACGATACAGTCAGCGCACAGACAGTGGACTCTCAAATCCCAGCTTGATAAGGAGTGGGAAGCCTGACCCTGGAAGTATGAGTGGGATGCCCCAGAATCCTCTACCAGACATTAACAAAAATCTCGTCTCAATAGAATGTGTGACCAAAATCACTCAAACCAGCGACAACCACAGGAGGACCATCCACCTTCGTCGCTGGACAACTACAGAGAAATTTCGGAGTGTACACTGGCCAGAAATCTTTCCGGAAAATCCATGTGATACTCGGAAAAAAAAGATGGCCAACCAGCTTCTTTGGTTTCTGACAAACTTCCAGTATTGATGCAAAAATTCAACAAAGACGCTTCTCTCCATCCCCAATCATGGGACTCTTTCCTGAAAATTACTGTGCTCTGAAGTCTCAAATGGACCAGAGGCGGAGCCAGTGCTCAGGGAGGGAGGTATACCAGATGGGTTAAACGAGGCTTACCTGGTAAGCTTAAGTTTCATCCATGTTACACCAGCCTATGAGCACTGGTGTAAACCGAGGGCTCATTTCCCAAGTCATGTCTCTGAAAACTAAGGTGTTGCGACTTTTTGTTCCGATTTATGTTACAAAGTGATTCTGCTTCTTGTTTATTGCCTGAGAATTGTGGAGTTCAGTGAGCTTTTTTGGCATTTGCCAGCTTTTGCTTTATTATCACCAAAGCAGAACTTGGTGATCTTGTTCTCGGGGGAACTTAGACCCCAGATGACAGCAGGGATGAAATATTGTTTTAAAGCATAACGCCGTTTAATGCTGATTTGTTTTCACAAAAGATCACTGCCTAATTTTCTCAACTAAAATCTGATTTATTCAAAATCTGCATCAACATTTCTACTTACTTCATCAAAGAATTACATATAATTTCCGCCGAGCGCACAAATTGCATCCAACCAAAACACCATTTTTTTAATAATTATATGCAAGCATTTTGTTCAAACAGTTTTGTATTGGCTTTTCATGTATAAACGATTCAAAACTTTTCCAATCCCATCAAAACAGCTTTTAATCCAGAGACATAAATATGCTAATCCCTTCCACCTGGCAACCATTCCAGTCGAAAAATCTAAAGATAGGGTAGCCACAAAAACACCTAGTGGCAAAAATTGGCGATTTTGTTGTAATGAATGCATGAATTGCTGTGAATTTTCCTTATCAGTTTTACCTATCTAAAACATCTCCAAAAAATATTTTAAAAATACCATTGAATTCAGGACAAAATTGTCTATTTTCTAAGGCTAACAGTAAGATGTCTTAGCTATTTAATATTATTTCTTAATATTCAATGTAAATTTAGATGTAAAAAAAAGTAGCTGAACTTGCCTACAAAAATTTGTTGATACTAAGGAGGAAAAGTCAGCAGCAATAGGTCTATTGGACTATAACCTTGATGATCATATTCATATTTTCTCATCTAACTCACTTACTGGGGCTCCCCATGCACTCAAAACCAGCTCAAAATCACCCAGTTTCATAGAATTTCATTGAAGCACATAGTTCCAAGCTGGTCACTAGATGGACAAAACCCTAAAGTCAATGGATGAACATAGGCATTTCCTTATGTAATTTCTAAAGAAGATTTAAGATGCTTCGAGTAGGGTAGCCACTAAAAAAAATAATAATCAAACCTAAGCTTTTGAAGATCAGAAAGTGATTCTCCTATCTTTTAGCTTTGATTTGAGGCCAAAATCACCTCTCTATCTTGTCTCTAAGCATCTTAAATCTTCTTTAGAAAATAGTATTTTACACCTTTTTATCATAGTGCAACCTTTTTATCATAAGCCAGTAAAAGCTTAGATTTGCCTGGAGGTTACAAGCTGGTTACAAGTATAAGACTGACTATCCGGCAGGGTATGACTCTAATATCAAGTAAGTTCAGTGCAAAAAAGCTTTGTGTTGTGTTCAGACACAACAAACAGACCCGAGGAAGTGTGTGTGTGCCAACTGCTTTGAAAAAGGCCATGAAGAATCAGCATGCACAAAAAAGCCTTTTATAAAATTGCAAAAGCAAAAACAAGGTCACACTCACAGACTGGTTGGTTACTTCTTGGATTCTAGAAACTGGTCATGCAGCATCTTCGTGCAGCATGACTGTTCACCTTGAATAAGAGAAGTAGAGAACTAAATTAGTTCTCTATTGAAGGTTGATTAGTTCAACTAATCAACCTTCAATAGAAGAAAAATCCGCCGTTAACTCTACGTAGTGAAATCAGATACAGTGTAAAAGCAGATAGTGAAGTGAGTGAAAACATGTAGCGTACACGGAAAAGAAAACTAGTAAAAGAAATGCAGTGAATATAAGTATGAAGGAGCAAAAGAAACTTCTAAATTTAGTATTTAGATCTTAAAACTTGTTTCATTTACATTTTTGCAAATATTTTGTATTTCTGCATTCAAGATAGATCTTTTAGTATTTAGCCCGTTTTATATGCAAAATGTTGCAATTTGTTTTTAAACAATTATCTATCTCCAGAGTGTCTTTCTCCACACGTGCCAGCTGCAACGGCAAATGTCTTATCAATAGTCCCCGAAGCCGCGCTGAATCGAAATTGCGCGCCGAAAATTTTGTTGGTGGCGCGCCACCATGTTCCCGGCGGCGCGCCGCCAATTTTTTGGCGTTTTCGCTATTTTTGAGCAATTTCTCAGTAACTTTTTTAATTTTCTTATGAATTTTTGCTACTGTTTTTACATAAATTCTTAGCGCTTTTCTTACTAAGTTATTTACAACCCCTGAGTTTTCTTTCTTTCATCATTACCTAGTTATATAAAATCTTGTCCAAGTTTTTATGCGGTGCTTATAGGCTACTCAAACCTACAATATTCGCCTTTCCACGTCACTTTCCAAAACTAGCGGACGTTTCGTCAGAATCGCCCTTAAAGGTAGACGACCACAATGTTACCAAGGGGCAGTTAAGATCGGTTTGCGCGCTAAATAACATGGCAAACAAGATAACAATTATAAACACGCTGAAAAAGAAAAATTTAAACGCATCTGAAAACAAGACCAAAGGTTTCGATGGGATCCCAGAAATTCAATAATTGATCCAGACAATTAGGTTTTGTCTTCGCCATATCCAGTCTTCACGAGGAACATTTTACTCTTAAACTTTTGAAACAGATTAAGGCCAAATAGCTAATCATCTGAGAAAACCAAGTTCAGATATGGATTCAGCATGTGTGTTTATGAGTCGGATCTATTTTGACGAAACCGATCGAAACGATCCTGCCTTACTTCTGCCAGTTTTCCGGTTTCGGCTAAATTCCGGAACTACTTGTCCGGCGAAAAAATAAAGCTCAAAAACGAATCCAGCGTATCTTCTTACCCTTACATCCAACATCTAATCAACTTCAAATACAAATTTAACTTATAACAAATTTTCCGGTTTCAGCCGGATTTCGGACGAACTATATGTCCGGCTAAAAATATTGTCATATACGGATTCAGCATCTTTTCTTACCCCTAAATCGGACATCTAATCAACTACAAATACAACTTTTGCTTTTAACAAATTTTCCGGTTTGGGCCGGATTCCGGGCGAACTACTTGTCTGGGTAGAAAATGATTTTCACATAAGTGTTCGGCATGCCTTCTTACCGCTAAATCGAACATCTAATCAACTTCAAATAAAACTTATACTTTTAACAAACTTTCCGGCTTTGGCCGGATTCCGGGCGAACTACTTGTCCGGCGAGAAAATGGTTTTCATATTCGTGTTCAGCATGCCTTCTACCCCTTAATCGACTATCTCATTAGCTGTTTAAAAAATGTTGTTCGTCCCTTAATTTGACCCCCTCCACCCCTAAATGTGGGGCTACAGAGCCCATCTACGAACTCGACCTTTCCCTTGACCCAAAGGTTCCTCCCACCAAGTTTCATCAAAATATTTCATTCCCTTCGAGAGTTCTCGTGCTCACGTCATAGCATAGGTAGGCTATCCCTCCACTTAAGTTTTTGGATCCCCCCCAAAAAATGCAAACTCTGCCAACACTACTCATCATAATATTTATTTCCTTGGCTGACTGGCTCCATTATTTCAGGACATTTGCAAAATTAAAAGTGAAACGGATGACCAATCAGACAAAATTAGGATAAGACAAAAGAGTATCGGTGCACTGGAGGTGGGCGAATCCGATCGTGAAAGGATTCGAATCCGAATCCAGGGCTAGGTACAAATCCGAATCCAAATCCACCATTTCTTGCTGAAAATTCGAATCCAGAATCGAATCTGGATTCGAAGCTGACCTCAACAAGCATCAAATCATGTACACAGGCTTTATTTTAAAGTTAGTTTAAACAAGAGCTACGAATTCATATCGCACTTGTTACGAGTAGTGGTACGAGAAAGTAGAAAAGAACTTCACAATAAACCCCCCGCCATTCAAAAAAGCGGGTCGGACCTAGAATTAGGATATCTAGGTTCATTCAGTCTGAAAGCTCTAGATGACGTATTTAGAACTTATGCTTGTTCTTCCCACCAAGTTTCATCCCGATCCCTCTACTCTAAGCGATTTCAAAGATTTCCGGTTTGCCCGTCCAACTCCGCCCAATGTCACCGGATCTGGTCCGGATTTAGAATGGACCGTCTGAGGCACGAGACCTTTCTAAATGTCAAGTTTCGGTTGAATCCGATAACCCGTTCAATAGCTGAGCTTGCCACTGGATTCCGGATTCCCCTTCCGTACACTCCCGCTCGACGGTCGGATCGGGGAAACGAGATTCTCAAGTCAATAGTTCGGGTACCTGACAAGCCTGCCAAGTTCATGGTCCTTGCACATCAGGAAGTACCGAACTCGTGGGATTACTATAAACTCGGATCTCCTCCAACTCCCCCACAGTGACCGGATCCATTCCGGTTATGCTATTCACTTGTTCTTCCCACCAACTTTCATCCCGAACCCTCCACTCTAAGCGTTTCCCAAGATTTCCGGTTCCCCCGTCCGACTCCCCCAAATATCACCGGATCCGGCTCGGTTTTAAAATGGGGCGTCTGAGACACGAGGTCTTTCTATTTATCAAGTTTCATTAAGATCCGATCACCCGTTCGTAAGTTAAAATACCTCATTTTTCCGGATTCCCCTCCCTCCAACCCCCTCTCGGATGGTCGGATCGGGGAAACGACTATTATCGAATCAATCTGTTCGGGTCCCTGACGTGCCTGCTAATTTTCATCGTCCTAGCACATCAGGAAGCACCGAACTCGCGGGATTACTAGAAATCCGGCCCCCCCCCCTCAACTCCACCAAAGTGAGCGGATCCGGTCCGGTTCTGTCAATCCCGTATCTAGGATTTGTGCTTGTTCTTTTCACCAACGTTCATCCAGATCTCTCCACTCTAAGCGATTTTCAATATTTTCAGTTTCTCCCTCCAACTACCCCCCATGTCACCGGATCCGGTCTGGATTTAAAATGGGAGGTCTGAGACACAAGGTATTTCTATATATCAAGTTTCATTAAGATCCGATCACCCGTTCGTAAGTTAAAAATAAATCATTTTTCCTGTTTTTTCCGGATTCCCATTCCCTCCACTCCCCCTCAGGTGGTCGGATCGGGGAAGCGACTATTTCTAATTTAATCTGGTCCGGTCCCTGATATGCCTGCCAAGTTTCATCGTCCTAGCTTATCTGGAAGTGCCCGAACTAGCAAAACCGGGACCGACAGACCGACTGACGGACAAAAAGTACTTGGCCGAAGGGCAAGTGCCATAAAAAGACAAAAAGCACTGAATCCAAAGACTTTAGATTCAGTGCTACTTTGGCAAAGTAATCAGATGACGTGATAGATTACTGAGGATGGTGATGGTGGAGATCAAAAGGTGGATTGCTTAAGCCCACTGTGTAGAAATTGGGAATGGAAACTATAGAAGAGGCTATATAGGACAAAAAAATATCGGCGGCAGTTATTTATCGGCGGGCCGCCGCCGCCGACCCCCACGGCGGCACGCCGGCGCGCCGAAATGTTTTCGACGGCGACCCGCTGAGTTATTTTCGGCGGCGCGCCGCCGACTTTCGGCGCGGCTTCGGGGACTACTTATCAAGCTGCGAGTCGACACGTGAAAAACATTCGCAATAAGCAATATAGCAATGCATAGAAAGGATTACAAAAATTCCATAGAAGAAAGGTCTTCGATGAAAAATGCGCTAGGACGTGACTATGAAATGCCAAATAGGACAAAATATTCCGAACGAAAAAATCATAGGGAAAAATCAGCAGTAAATATTACAAGGAAATACAAATAAAACAGATAGTGATTAATGATTGAAGATGGAAAGAAATCAATGGTAAAATTTGCTATTTGTCTGTATATTTGGTATTCCATACGTGAAGACCCCGTAACTACTAATGACTAATGCAGTCAATTACGATTCGAAAACTCAAATACGAACGGACATATTACAGTAACTCACCGTCACAACATCTGGTGCCAATCGGTGCTATATACGAACAAATCTGGGCTTCCTTTCGATCCAGCGTTGCCATACCACTAAAATAAAATTGACTAGCTAGTAGCAAAAAAGTACTGCCAAAGAACAAAAAGTACTTTGCTCGTTAAATACATCTTGAGCCCAAGCCGAGGCCCAAGCTGACTTGGAAACATATATTCAAATAATGCATAAAATAAATAGCTACGATGCTTTTGCAGCGATATTTCGGCCCTTCTTGGCAAGGGTCCTCGTCAGACTGTCCACCATACTGTCCTTAGTACAGTGTTTCTATTATATTTATTGTATCACTGAAAGTCATATAAACAACCACTGCCTGTCACCCTAACGAGGACCCTTGCCAAGAAGGGCCGAAATATCGCTGCAAAACCATCGTAGTTGACGTACCCGTTTTATGCATTAGGTTATTTGAATATACTTTGCTCGTGTTGCTGGGCCTCAGCTTGGCCTCAGTCACCTTAAAATAACGCGAACAATACTCTATATGACCAAGTCCAAAACACGCCAGTGATCCTCAGGAAGAAGGAGTAAACGCTTAACGTAATGACTCAAACTCAACGACTCAAATCCTGCGTCAAACAATCACGGCGCTCTTTGGGAGCAGCTGTGACACCGTTTCTTTCTTTCTTCCGCTGGTACCCGGAGATTTAGCATCGGCAAGGAGAGATAGTCATAAAGAGTATTGAGATGCATAGGAACCTGTCGGTCGCGCCGTTTTCTCCGCATCACGGTCCTGTCCGTTTGTTTGAAGTGTAATCTATTAGGAGTGTAAATTTGTATTCTAATTTAAGTTGTGTTCTTTCTTTTCTCTCTCTTTATATATAATATATATATTTCTGTATTTAAAAAGCCAAAGGCCATAAACAGTATAACAAACAACTCATAATAAACTAAGACAAAATAACAAACTAACAAACAGCACTTCTCAACTCGAGTGCTTGTAGTAAGGTGTAATACAAGATATATGTTCAACCTAAAAGTGTTTCACATTCATCACCATACAAGAAGTTTCCTCGAAAAGATATTACTATATCAAGCAGAATTCTTCAAATAATTCCTATTCATCATCTCTCCATCATTAAACTATACTCGAAACACCGGTACAAAAATATCACAGTGGTAAAAGGCTGAGACATTTTATTCCTTCCAATCTATAGTGCAATGAATATGCACATTATGTTCCACCACTTTACTCTCACATCGTCTAGAGGGCAGGGTTTTCGAGAGATTCGTAATCACCTTTCGGCGAGCGAAGCGCATCTCCAAAAATGTTGGAAAGCTATTCCTAGAATCACTTTCCCGCTGGACCGATCGCGAAAACTCACGGAAAGCTGAAATCGCCAGAAAATTGTTGAATTCCAAACCTTTCAGAATAAATATTGTTCGCTGGACGTTTCTTTGATTATCAGATAACCGAACGACGTCATCCGTGCGGCTTACCATTTATTTTTTTCGTTTGTTACTGGCACTGTTTTTCAACAATTTCGAAATTTACGCCCGAGACGTTAAATTTTCCGCGGAGCTTTCCACTAACTTTGTGGAATAACTTTCCGGGAATGCTGCTTCGGCTTCCAACCAGCGCAAAAACCATTTGAAGGTGATTCCGACTTTGCTTTCCAGCTCGCGAAAACTCTCCTTATATTCGGTCTCACTCGGTAGTCGAGTCTGGATTTCAGCGCTCCGTACAAATATTTTCGGTGGAGGGGCCCTGAAACCTAGAAACCTAACCTTAGTATCCCTAGACGACAGGCAGGTTAGCAGAGTCATCCTTCGTCTCAGACCATTAGAAATTAAACCACCAGTAAGATGAAACGAAGCACAAAACCAAAAATCGGCCTACACCAAGAAGCCGGTTGCTGATGTAGTGAAAAGGACATCGACGTACTACGGATCAATAACGGAAAAGCAAAAGCTGACAACGAAGTACCGAGGTAGACGGTGCAACATGGGGTAATCTGTTTCAGCTCAAAAAAATTCCCCGCGAAGAGACCGCAGAGTACCCTTTCCCTAAAAGAAAAGGTCCTGAGACCCACCAACAAAATGGAAACCGAAGACGCTAGAGTACTATAGTAAGCGCCGACGGACCCCGATGCCCTTTCCAACAACGCCAACCAGGCACCACGAAGCCTAAAATGGCTAATCTATAGCAACTAAATTCCAGGATAACCCCCGACCTGTCACCATGAAGAACCTTGAGACAATAAAGTATACTTTATAGTCTCAAGGTTCTACGAACGATGTGAAAATAATATTTGAACTTGGCAAACATGAAAAAACTCACTGAGAGCGTGATAATAAGAGAAACCACATACACTCCTGCCAGCTACGGGGACTAAGACACCCAGGATTCAGCTCCTTAGAGCCTGGAATAACGAGAGTCCCTAAATTGCACAATCGAAAGGGAATCTACGACTAAGATGGACGCAGACTTCATAAAGCTCATAGATGTGCGACTGATCCCGCAGCAAAGACAGCAATCCTTAAATTCCTTAAGAAACTACCCAAAAGACGAACATGGTTGCTGAACCTCCTTGCTAGAGGCAACCGTCGGCTCAAAGTTGTCGCTAAAAGAGGACCGACGAGAACATCAGCAAACACCGGGCGAGGACGGTTTTAACGATTTTAATCGTTACACATATGTATGTTACTTATATTTAAAGAACTGGTTATAAAGATTTATAGTTGGTGCTACCCCTAAAACTTGGTATCGAGGTATATGCTTAGAGAACCAATATTACTGGGTAAGGCAGTCTTAGACCTGTTTAGGCTAAGCTTGTCTCACCCCACTCATAGCCTTGAGTAGGCAATAAAACACAGCCCGTTTTGTCTTAGGGTCAAATCGCGACTTGAAAACGAACGGATTACTCATTTAAATTCACCCCAGGTTATAGAAAGTATCTGCCTACTCATAGGTCTAACTAGAAATAGTGCGACGGACAAATGATCAACTCTAAAATTAGTGACGTCAAACAAATAGAGAATAATTAATTAATTCATAATTATTGTTGATACATACATTACAGTTAGTAATTAGCCATTTAACGCATCCATTTGGGTCTGTCTTCGATCCCAAGTGCGAACAGAAGGGAAAATGTAATAGAAATATGGATTTCTTGAATAGTGATGAATGTGAAACATTTTCGGGTGGCGTATCTTAAATCTGATGTGATATTCGAATTCAGCACATAAAACTACATCAGAAAATGTGTTTCCCATGAAGTAAACACTAGATGCCTTAAGAAGGTCGAAAATTTCAGCTGGTAAAAAATAAAGTAAAACATAAAACGCTAAAAAACCCGAATTTTGCACCCCTCTAGGTTTCTCAACTTTTGATATGTTGTACAGTTTTTTTTCTCTACAAGATGGTGTAAAAATCATTTCTGTTGCAATTTGTTTGCGGTCAAACCTTATATTGACTGTACTATAACGCCCTCCGAGTCGTCCTTTCCAGCTGATTGGTTGGGTGGTTCCCAAAATGACCACAATCTTTTTGCCCACTCTCACAATGCCCACGCTCAGAATGCCCACGATCAAAATGCCCACGGTTCAAAATGCCCACGATCAAAATGCCCACGATTAAAATGCCCACAGCTCAAAATAACCACGACTCAAAATGCCCACGACTCAAAATGCCCACAATTCAGAGGTGGAACAACCGAAATCGTCCGAAGTGCTGGCGGCTTAAAAATGCCGACAGTTTCCAAATGCCAACAGTTCAAAATGGTCACCGGGAAGGCTAATATCGTCTTCGTTCAAAATGCCGACGGCTGAAACTGTCCACAGGGGAGGCCAACATCATCCTGGGAATGCGGACTACGATATTTAAGGGGTAGGATTCATCACGGAAAAGGTTTTGAAAGGAATAATTTTATTGTTTGTTGAAGAACGATCAAAAAAGACCAGCAAGTAAAGCTCTTAAAGAAAAGTTCCAAGAGGGTTCCTAATCAGGCAGTGGCTTCCTCAGGAAAGCACAGCGCTTTTTCGGCAACTAACCACGAGCCAATAGACATGTTTCTGAAGTATTTTACCAGAATTATATTATAATTGTGATTATACCAGTTCGACATACGATCATCGTCATTCTGATACTCCATCTATTATACTCTTCTGAACACCTCAAATAATCCAATCGTGGGCATTTTGAGTCGTGGGCATTTTGAGTCGTGGGCATTTTGAGTCGTGGGCATTTTGAGTCGTGGGCAGGTCGTGGGCATTATGAGTCGTGGGCATTATGAGTCGTGGGCATTTTGAGTCGTGGGCATTATGATAGTGGGCATTTTGAGTGTTAGCCGATTGGTTGGCTACCTTTGTGACGTCACGCCTAACTCGCTGCAGACCGGGTTTCTACCCCTACAGGCATAATACGGTTTGTCATCTGGTATGCGCAGCGGCGAAGTAGACGGTATCAACTCGAACAAACCTCACAGCAAGTACCTCTAGCTCCGCTCAGTTTTGTCGGGTATCCATAGTTGCTGTATGAGACCAAAGACGGAGGTTCAGTGCTTCCACTTTGCAGGATTTATCCTGAAATTCATGATTTTTGGATCCCGGCAGGATTTTCTTCAGGATTTTTGAGAATCCAGGATTTCTGGACTTTTTCAGGATTTCCCAGGAATTAGGTGTTTTGAGGAAAGCTTAAAGGAACAGAAAACTTGACTCAAACTTGACTCGGGGAGCTAGCTACTCGGCCAGCTAACATATCAAGAATGTACCCGGAGTCGATATTGAGAGTAAGAAAAATTCTCGTTACGACCATTGCAGTTTCCGGGCAGTTTCCAAGAATTCGACTTTTGAGTTAGAAGAAAAACAAGACCAAAGTTTTCGATGGGATCCCAAAAATTTAATATTAACTACGTCTTGTCTTCGCCAAATCCAGTCTTCGCCAGGCTAATCATCTGAGAAAACCAATTTCAGATGTATAAGCCATATCTATCTGACGATACTGATCGAAACTTCCTGGTGTACTTCTGCCAAATTTCCGGTTTCGGCCGAATTCCGAGCAAACTACTTGCCCAGCAAAAACAAAAAATAGTTCAAAAACGAGTTCAGCGTATCTCCTTATCCCTATAAAGAACATCTAATCAACTTCAAATAAAACTTTAACTTCTAAAAAAAAAATCCGGTTTCAACCGGATTCCGGACGAACTATATGCCCGGTTAAAAAATGATTGTCATATATAGATTCAGCGTTTTTTCTTACCCTTAAATCTATCATCTAATCAACTTCAAATACAAATTTTGCTTTTAACAAATTTTCCGGTTCTGGCCGGATTCCGGACGAACTATTTGTTCGGCAAGAAAATGGTTTTCACCATCGTGTTCAGCACGTTTACTTACCCCTAAATCGAATATCTAATCAACTTCAAATACAAATTTTTCTTTTATCAAATTTTCCGGTTTTCGCCGGATTCCGGGCGAACTACTTGTCAGGGAAGAAAATGGTTTTCACCATCGTATTCAGCATGTCTTCTTACCCCTAAATCAAACATCTAATCAACTTCAAATACAACTTTTACTTTTAACAAACTTTCCGGTTTTGGCCGGATTCCGGGCGAACTACTTGTCCGGCGAGAAAATAACTTTCATATTCGGATTCAGCGTGTCTCCTTACCCCTAAATCCACTATCTAAACAGCTTTCAAAAAATATTTTTTTTGCCCCTTAATTTGAAACCCCTCCCCCACCCTCAAATATAGAACTACAGAGCCCATCTTCGAACTTGACTTGTACTTTGACCCGAAGGATCCTCCCACCAAGTTTCATCAAAATATCTCAATCCCTTCGAGAGTTATCGTGCGCACAGACGGACAGACGGACAGACGGACAGACGGACAGACGGACAGACGGACAGACGGACAGACGGACAGACGGACAGACGGACAGACGGACAGACGGACAGACGGACGGACGGACAGACAGACGGACAACTTTTGCGATGTCATAGGTATCCGTCACTAACGTTTTGGGATCCCAAAAAGCAAAAGGTTTGGTGTGCCGCGACTAGGAATCGAACGCAGGCCGTCTTGTCGGGGAGGTCGTTTGTCTGTAGTCTACACGTAAAAAGGCGAACTTTTACAGTACATAAGTATAAGAGCATAATTACAGTGCATAAGGGGCAAGGACCTGCCAGCTAGCTTTGGGAACACTATGGAGGGGGTTCGAGACGGTTCGAGATAGCAAAGAAGGGGGGGGGGGCTGTCCACAATTAGACCCTGTATTTTTTTTTATCTAAGCCCCCCCCCTCCCCGGGCGATTCGATGACCGAAAGTTGTGTAGTCAAGTTTACTGTTCCTTTAACCATAGCGAATGCTCTATTTTTAGCTATAGCCGATTGCTACGTTTGACGTTCCGCTTTCGTCCAACTTCTAACATAAAATGCGGTTTATTTATTTCGTTTGAAAGCTATGCTTCTGATTCTGTCTTCATTTCGGATCACAAAAATACACTTTGATGATCAGTGTTTCCACATAATTCCGCCTGCGGCGCATTTTGTACTATATAATCCCTATTTGGAAGAAGGGAACGTCATTTAATTGGCGTTAAAGGCTGAAATTTTTGGGGCCTAAAACCATTTTCACCAAAACACAATTTTCGGGAGGTTCTATTAGATTATTTGGTCTTGTTTCCAAATTTATGGCAGTGTAGTCATCCGCCATCTATAAAATCGGTATAAACTTATATCTTTTACATCGCTAGATGGCAGTCGCGTAGCGACTGAATATCGAATGCTTGTGTTTGATGTATAGTTTGCCTCTGGCTGTGCCGACTGCAGTCTGCAAGGAAGTACGAAATACGATACGAGTCACCTCACTTGCTGCCCAGTGTTTCCACTTCTACGGATTTTTCCGTAGATCTACGGAATTTGATGTCTGTCTACGGACAAAAGAACGCAGTTACGGAATCTACGGAATACCTACGGAAAAACCGGAATCCTTTTGAAAATGTTATTTTGTGCTAATATTCACCCTTCCCTTACAATATGGTTTTTCAATCTGTTGTTTCCGACTTAAATAGGTTTGTTTGGACAATTACTGTTTTGCTTGCCTTTTAAGGCTCGGTTCATAAATCTTACATGTTTGGGTCTGCCCAGTCTGTAAGTCAAGGTTTTTTGAACTTGCAGATTCCCATGCGTGTAGAACTTCAAATTCTTCTGATACTTCAACTAGTATTTACTAATTCAAACTAGTATTTAATGGCCATGTCGTATTTCGACGAAAATCGGCCCAGATTTGCATCATATCATCACTGAATCTGTTAGGTTCGTTCCTAAAGTATTTTGTAAAGATGAAAACCCTTACAGAAAAGGAAATTTTGGAGAGCCTTACTGGCCAGCAAAAGAGAATAAAAGTTTCAAATCTGGGCGAAATTTCAATCTTGTACCTGTGAACGATTACGACAGAAAAAGCTGCCGGGTTTTTGCGGTCATGTACTTGGACCATGAGACTTTTGTGGCACCTAGTGGCTTACGGAAAATTCTACTGAATCTCAAACGCCATCTACGGATTTTCTACGGAAAACTTCCGACATTTAACGGATTATAAAAAGGAGCTAGTGGAAACACTGTTGCTGCCTTGCATTTTGCTTACTCATGTCGCATCGCATAGGAGCCTAGATGTAAGATGATTAGCTGTGCATAGGAGCCATAGCAGGATTGGTTGCATTGTATCAAGAACTGTATTTAGTTGTCTCGTCATTTCAGTGAGTGAAATAATATTATTGCTGCGCTTGTTCCGGAAACTAGAGGATACACGGCCTTTGCCCTTGTGACTGAAAGGGACTAGGTTAATCTTGCTGGAATTATTGTGCAGTACAGAAGACCGGTACGTAGCCTATAAAAGTACAATAAAGCATATGTATGATGCATAATATAGAGTAAATGTATTACATAGCTGGAATATAGAGTACAATAGTAGGTCTATAGGAAGGCTATGCTTCTTTGACATCATTTAATTTTGGACATTCTCATTGCGGGGTCTAGGCGAGAACCCCCCCGGCGAAACCCCCCCCGGCTAAACCCCCCCATTACCAAAACCCACCGACCAAAACCCCCCCGGTACCAAAACTCCCCCCGGTACCAACACCCCCCAGTACCAACCCCCCCCCCCCCGCACAAGAAAAGATAAGAGAAGGTACCAAAAGAAAGAACCCCGGTACCAAACCCCCCTCCCCCGGCGAAACCCCCCCCCGAATCCTTAGACCCTCACACATATTCAGACTGGGATTTACTGGGCAACAAAACGAACAACCATGTGACAAGCACGAGTAAGGTGAAGAGCTGGTAGAATATTTCTGGGGCTATCTTGAAAGTGCTATCAAACGAGCTCAACCTTTCCCTTGACCCAAAGGATCCTCCCATCAAGTCTCATCAAAATATCTAATTCCCTTCGAGAGTTATCCTGCTCACAGACGGAAAGCAGGACAACTTTTGCGGTGTCATGGGTATCCCTCCACTTACTGCCCGTCTTCGAGTTTCTGGTATGAATCACGGATAACTAAAGAGCAATCAGGCAAGGGGAGCTTCACATTGCACCAATGGGTGGCTGGTGGCATCCTAACTACAGCTTTCTCGCCAAGAAGGGGGAGGCATTGGGAAAGGATTTGTTGGGGGATCGTTACACTGAGTGGAACTGGCTCTGATTTGATCATTCACATTTAGCACCTCACTTACAACAGCTTCAGTTGAATGCGGGTGTGACTTCAGCAATTAGTCTGTCATCATAACCTTCACCTTCGCCTTACACTCCCTTTGTTTATCATTGTTCTGATACCCACTGTACTTCAGACATTATTGTAGAGTCAAGTTTGCGAAAGAAGTTTATTCTACTCTTACTCTCTACCTACCAATTTCTCTACTCTTGCATACCCGTCTTTTTTATGCGGGGGGTGGGGTTTGGTACCGGGTGGTTTTGGTACCGGGGGGGTTTTGGTCGGGGTTTTTTGGTACCGGGGGGGTTGGTCGGGGGGGGGGGTCGCCGTTTTTCTTTTAGCCGGAACCCGTCATTGCGTCCCCTTCTTTGCTATAGGATTATCTATGGTCTGTTTAAAGTTTAACCGAAAAGGGCTGGGATAGGACAATCTAGTTACCCATCACTTATTCATTTAAATTGGCTTGAAGACCCGCTGAAATTGAGTTACTTCGTTGTTCCGCTATTCACGAATAATCGATTTTCAAATAGTGGGATTTCCTTGTGATTTATGGTACTGAATTTTTGTTGTAGGCTATGCTTTACGAGAAAGATTTAAGATTTTTTTTTTGGTCAGGCACTAAGCAATCTTCGCCAATCTCACCACGGCCCACTGAAAAGCCGCGTTTGTGTTGAGATTAAAATTTCCCGCGTCATAGTAGAATTTACGCTGTGCCGACAGCCGCAGATATTCTGAATGTCATAACTAGAGCAGATCGTGGAAAATAAAAAAATCCCTTTGCAGAATCCAATAATCCAGTGTATTCAATCAAATGACACAAAAATGAGTTGGCTTTTCAGTTAAACTTTAAGTCTGTTCCTAAAACCAGGAGTCTGCAGGGAGTCTGTATGCAAGGACCAAAATACATCCAATACATCTTAGTCCTAATCAGATCTTCAGCTTACCATTCATACATAGATTTATTATTAGTGGCGTTTTCGATCGCCGATGAAATTTCCCGGGTAGACGAAGGAAGTTTGCCGATTCGTGCTTATTTACTGTTTTCGATAGCCGATAGCCGTTATACCGAATATTTCGGGTACTTTGGCGGATTAATGGCTCGCATGCATCACGAAACAGAGAAAAGACTTTGGGTTCGTTCCAGCTCTTCTTCGTAGTTACTTCGGAGTAACTACGTGTGACGTCACAAATTAACTACTACCTGGATTACTGGAACGGTCGAAGTTACTACGGGACGAGATAATGCGCGTTGTCTCTCATTGCTGCCCCGAGTTCCCTTCTCAAGACGGCTCTTGGAAAGTGAAAGTTGGCTAAGATGGTCGGGTTAGGGTTCGTTCCAGCTCTGCCCGAAAGTTACTAAATAGTTACTTTTCAGTCACTTTCACCGTTCCAGCTTGTCACAAAGTTACGGGGAGCACAAGGAAGACCGTCACTTCGAAGTAACTTTTTGTAAAGATAGTACCCGACCATCTTAGCTAACTTTCACTTTCCAAGAGCCGTCTTGAGAAGGGAACTCAGGGCAGCAATGAGAGACAACGCGCATTATCTCGTCCCGTAGTAACTTCGACCGTTCCAGGTAGTAGTTAATTTGTGACGTCACACGTAGTTACTCCGAAGTAACTACGAAGAAGAGCTGGAACGAATCCACTATCTTTACAAAAAGTTACTTCGAAGTGACGGTCTTCCTTGTGGTCCTCGTAACTTTTTGACAAGCTGGAACGGTGAAAGTGACTGAAAAGTAACTATTTAGTAACTTTCGGGCAGAGCTGGAACGAACCCTTTGTTTCAGGTAGAAACAGCGTATATTCTTAATGACTAACTCGTGCCGACGAGGAATCGCTTTGTGCCTAGCGAAGAGCCAGAAACGTCACCACAAACTGACCACAACAACGTTGTTGTTTGGTTTACGTAGGATTTAGGATCGTTTGGGGGACGTTTCTCGTTCTTCCTGAGGTTCACTGGCGTGTTTCAGACTTGGTAGTCACAGTTGCTCCCACTTCTACTTATTTTGGCAGTAGAATACTTATTTTCAGCATTTTCTACTTACAAAATTTCGAATCTACTTACCTACTTAGTATTTACTACTTATTTTCGAGCCACCTTTTTATCTTCTCCTGAAGAGAGTCATTTGTCATAAAAAAAAAGTTATAAAATCTCTGTATCTTTGCAAAAAAGATACATATTTTCGAAAATCTCGTCTCCGGCGCATAGTTTCAGCATTGTTTATTTAAAATTGCTAAAATTATCTGTAAAGACAGGTTCAGTAAAAATTATTACTTAATAAAGACTTATTTTTAAGAGGAGCCTACTTATTTTGAGAGTGCTCCGAGTGGAAGCACTGGTCACTGAGGCGGAATCCTTAGTATTTTGTATTTGTGGTTCTTAGTATTCTTTACTCTTGAAAACCTGTCTTTTTCAGCTAAAATGTCAGCGACGAACGAGGAATTCCCGGAGTGCCACTTCAAGTGGCTGAAAGATCTTCAGCAAAGTCCCTTCGCCAAGTTCGAAGACCAATCAGAGCTAGAGTGCCATAGTGAACAAGCCTGGCTTAAAGCGGCGAGCGAAATGGACATGGCCTATTACCTATTCACTAAAGGCCAAGCGGAGAGTGCAAAATTACGTCTCGCAGAGGCGGGAAATTTGATTCCAGCGGTGCACGTGGATCTGCGCGAGGGATACCTGCAAGTTTGGAAGAATTTATCTGTGGTGATAACTGGCGAATCCCGACCTGAAGAGGAGGATGTTGAGACGGCAGGATTACTGCTGTTGAAAGCCATGGCCGATGAAACCTTTCTTGGACTGTACAAGCCCCTTGTAAAAGATCTTAGCGCTCACCAAAAGTGTATTCAACAAGCACTGGCATTGCTACCTGATAACCGAGTACTTCAGTTTATGAACGCAAAATACACCTGGGGTGCACGCATCAGTGACCATGGAAGTAAGACCAACTTAGCGTACGGGTGTCTTAACGTTTTTTTCGAGTTCGAAAAAAACCCCTGCGAAGATGTGGACCAGACGCGCGTTAAAGCAGTACTCTTAATGGCTCTGTTAGACGTGATGAAGGAGATTAAGCAAGTTGAAATCGAGTCGAGACTGACCGAAGATTATCAGTTCACGCATAGGATGAAACATTACACTCAGGCCCTGTTTAGGGATCTTGTGATTTCAGATAAGGGCGGTGTTTTGTCAGCTGGGCATGCCCGTTATCTAGCGAGCCAGTTTTATTTTAACCGAGACTTGCAAGACGAGGTCACAACTTTTCTTGAGCGCTACGTTAAGATCTACCCGACTAGTACGAAGCTGGGGGTCTTCTATGGAAGATTTCTACGGAATGTGTTACGTGATGAAAACGAAGGTGGGTCTTAGTTAATAATTAGATCTTGACGCCTTAATTTGGGTAGATTTATGTTCAAATTATCCAATCATTTTTTAATCTATTATCTAATATTTTTTTTGTTTCTTAGCAATCAGTGACTGAAAGACAGAAATGCTCCTCAGCCGGGATTTGAACCCAGGACCCTCTGCTTACAAGGCAGCCGCTCTATCAATTCAGCTACCGAGGGGCTTGTGAACATAGTTCGCAAACCACTACAATAGTGAGATAGAAGCCGGCCATAGAAATAGTGATCCCGCCCTTGGTTTATCCCGATAAAAGTCCCTTGTATAAAGCGCCATCTATGTAATAGTAATCGGCTATTTTATTTGCCGGCCAACGCTGGCCACCGCTTTCAAAGACCCTCGTACTTATTTCTGCCTATTTTTGGGATCCCAAAACGTAAGTGGAGGGATACCTATGACATCGCAAAAGTTGTCCGTCCGTCCGTCCGTCCGTCCGTCCGTCTGTCCGTCTGTCCGTCTGTGAGCACGATAACTCTCGAAGGGAATGAGATATTTTGATGAAACTTGGTGTGAGCATTCTTTGGGTCAAGAGTAAGGTCGAGTTCGTAGATGGGCCCTGTAGCCCTACATTTAGGGGTGGGGGAGGGGGTTCAAATTAAGGGGCAAGCAAAATTGTTTTAAACAGCTAATGTGATAGTCGATTACTGGGTAAGAAGACACGCTGAACACGAATATGAAAACCATTTTCTCGCCGGACAAGTAGTTCGTCCGGAATCCGGCCAAAACCGGAAAGTTTGTTAAAAGTAAAAGTTTTGTTTAAAGTTGATTAGATGTTTGATTTAGGGGTAAGAAGGCACGCTGAACACGAATATGAAAACCATTTTCTTGCCGGACAAGTAGTTCGCCCGGAATCCGGCCAAAACCGGAAAGTTTGTTAAAAGTGGAAGTCTTATTTGAAGTTGATTAGACGTTCGATATAGGGGTAAGAAGGCATGCTAAACACGAATATGAAAACCGTTTTTTCGCCAGACAAGAAGTTCGCCCGGAATCCGGCCAAAACCGGAAAGTTTGTTAAAAGTAAAAGTTTTATTTGAAGTTGATTAGATGTCCGATTTAGGGGTAAGACGAGATGCTGAATCCGTATATGACAATAATTTTTTTGCCTGACATATAGTTCGTCCGGAATCCGGTTGAAACCGGAAAATTTGTGATAAGTTAAATTTTTATTTGAAGTTGATTAGATGTTGGAAATAAGGGTAACTGATACGCTGAATTCGTTTTTGAGCTTTAGTTTTTCGTCGGACAAGTAGTTCTGGAATTCCGCCAGAAACCGGAAAATTCGCAGAAGTAAGCCAGGATCGTTTCAATCGACTTATAGGGGTAAACACACAAGCTGAATCCATATCAGAACTTGGTTTTCTTAATGATTAGCTGTTTGGCCTTAATCTGTTTCTAAATTTTAAGAGTATAAATGTTCATGGAGTCTGACGAAGACAAAACCTAATTGTCTGGATCAAATATCGAAGTTTTGGGATCCCATCGGAACCTTTGGTCTTGTTCCAGATGTTGAAGGGTTCCTAGCGAGGTTCCTAGTCGCTGTAATGGTAGGCTACACGGGTCTCTTTCCTTTTTGGGATCCCAAAACGTAAGTGGAGGGATACCTATGACATCGCAAAAGTTGTCCGTCTGTCTGTCCGTCTGTGAGCACGATAACTCTCGAAGGGAATGAGATATTTTAATGAAACTTGGTGTGAGGATTCTTTGGGTCAAGAGTAAGGTCGAGTTCGTATAAGGGCTCTGTAGCCCTACATTTAGGGGTGGGGGAGGGGGTTCAAATTAAGGGGGGTCAAATTAAGGGGCAAGCAAAATATTATTAAACAGCTAATGTGATAGTTGATTATGGGGTAAGAAGACATGCTGAACACGATGGTGCAAACCATTTTCTCACTGGACAAGTAGTTAGCCTGGAATCCGGCCAAACCTGGAAAATTTGTTAAAAGCAAAAGTTTTATTTGAAGTTGATTAGATGGCAGATTTAAGGGTAAGAAGAGACGCTGAATCTGTATATAATGACAAACATTTGGAACCGGAAAGTTCGTTAAAAGTAAAAGTTTTATTTGAAGTTGATTAGATGTTTGAATTGGTGGTAAGAAGACATGCTGAACACGATGGTGAAAACCATTTTCTCGTCGGACAAGCAGTTCGCCTGGAATCCGGCCAAACCCGGAAAATGTGTTAAAAGCAGAAGTTTTATTTGAAGTTGATTAGATGCCAGATTTAAGGGTAAGAAGAGACGCTGAATCTGTATATGACAAACATTTCTTACCCGGACATATAGTTCGTCATAAGTTAAACTTTTATTTGAAGTTATGATTAGATGTTCTTTATAGGGACGAGATACGCTGAATTCGTTTTTGAACTTTCTTTTTTTTTGGTGGACAAGTAGTTCGCTCGGAATTCGGCCGAAACCGGAAATTTGGCAGAAGTAAAGCAGGAAGCTTCGATCAGTAGCCTATCGTCAAAATAGATATGGCTTATAGAGGTATATCTGAACTTGGTTTTCTCAGATGATTAACCTGGCGAAGGCTGGATCTGGCGAAGACAAGACCCAGTTGTCTGGATCAAATATTAAATTTTTGGGATCCCATCGAAACCTTTGGTTTTGTTACTTTTGCATTCGGCATCTTGGTCTCAAAATTTGTAGTTCGGTTATTATTCTAAGTTTATGGGGACGTTGTCTCTAAACGAATAGTGAACTTGGTTTCTTGTGCATTAATAGGAATATAACAGCTTATATGAGCTGTGTAGCCTATTTATTTAGATCTTCTACGAATCTAATACCGTTATTCAGCTATTTGTTAGTCCGTCCGTACCTACTACACTAATGATCAAATTGTCTTTTGTGAAAAAAAAAAAAAAAAAATGTGAAAGCTAAGTGAATTGTTCAGGAAGTTGAATCCATGCCTGGATTGGAAACAGCATATTTTGACGTCGCCTTTAAACGATTTCAGTTGTGCTTTAAACCGGCAATTTTCTCAGGCATGAAGTACATCGCTAAAGCCGTAAACGCCAACGACAGCGGGACCACGAAAGCTCTCGTCTATTTAGCTACCTCCAAACTTCGAGAAGAAAGGCTGAAAAATCCCGACGCTGTACCCGGCACTTTGAAAAGCATAAGTGAATCATTCGAGAGCATCGTTAACCAGGTGGAGGGAGCAGAGGAGGATGCGAACTTTCTCCTCCAAAGAGGCGGTTTTAAATATTTTGCGCTCCAGGATCGTGAAGGGGGCGTAAAAGATTGGGTGAAGTTGCTTCGAGCGGACCTTGCAAGGGAGACTTTAAGGGTAAGAAAATTTTCTTGTTTTTATGGCACTTGCAGCCTCTGGCTCAAGTGCCATATACCGATCGCAATTCCGTCCGTCGGTCGGTCTGTCGGTCTGTCGGTCGGTCTGTCCGAATTTTTTTGTCCCACATGTTCGAGTTAGGGTACTTCCAGATGTGCTAGGACGATGAAACTTGGCAGGAAAATCAGGGACCTGACCAAACTAACCTAGAAGTAATCAGTTTCCCGATCCGACCATCTGGGGGGGAGTGGTGGGCCGGGGAAATTCTGAAAATTAAGGAGTTTTGTCACTCTTTTTCGAATTGGAGTACTTCCAGATGTGCTAGGACGATGAAACTTGGCAGGAGCATCAGGGACCCGATCGGACTAACTTGGAAACATTCAGTTTCCCAATCCGACCACCCGGGGGGGGAGTGGAGGGCTGGGGAATCCGGAAAATCGGAGTAGTGTGTAACTTTAGAACGGGTGATCGGATTGGAATGAAACTTAATAACTGAATAGATGGCATACTTCTAATGTCCCGTTTGAATTCCGGACCGGATTCGACAGCTATAGGGGAGTTTGGGGGGGGGGAGACCGGAAATTTCGAGAAACGGTTAGAATAGAGGGATCGGAGTGAAACTTGCTGGGAAGAACAAGCATCTGCTCCAGATAAATTGTTTATACATTTGGACTGGATCCGACCACCCGGGGGGGGGGGGGGAGGGCTGGGGAATCCGGAAAATTGGAGTAGTGTGTAACTTCCGAACGGGTGATCGGATTGGAATGAAACTTAATAACTGAATAAATGGCACACTACTGATGTTCCGTTTGAAGTCCGGACCGGATTCGACAGCTATGGGGGAGTTGGGGGGGGGGAGACCGGAAATTTCGAGAAACGGTTAGAATAGAGGGATCGGAGTGAAACTTGCTGGGAGGAACTAGAATTTGCTCCAGATAAATCGTTTATACATTTGGACTGGATCCGACCACCCGGGGGGGAGTGGAGGGCTGGGGAATCCGGAAAATTGGAGTAGTGTGTAACTTCCGAACGGGTGATCGGATTGGAATGAAACTTAATAACTGAATAAATGGCACACTACTGATGTCCCGTTTGAAGTCCGGACCGGATTCGACAGCTATAGGGGAGTTGGGGGGGGAGACCGGAAATTTTGAGAAACGGTTAGAATAGAGGGATCGGAGTGAAACTTGCTGGGAGGAACAAGAATCTGCTCCAGATAAATCGTTTATACATTTGGACTGGATCCGGACACTAGCGGGGTGGAGGGCTGGGGAATCCGGAAAATTTGAGTACTGTGTAACTTTCGAGCGGGTGGTCGGATTGGAATGAAACTTAATAACTGAATAAATGAAATACCTCTGATGTCCCATTTGAAGTCCGGACCGGATTTAACAGCTATGGGGGAGTTGGGGGGGAGACCGGAAATATCGGGAAACGGTTAGAATGGAGGGATTGGATTAAAACTTGCTGGGAAGAACAAGCATCTGCTCCAGATAAATCGTTTATACATTTCGGATGGATCATGACATTAGGGGGGGGGTGGAGGGGAGTTTCCCGAAATTCCGGTTATGGCGGTTTTGGGGATTTGCACGACGAATCTTGGGATGCGAATCAGGGACCCGATCAAAGTGACTTATAAAGAAAAATTTACATGATCTGATAGCCGTGGGGGGAGTAACGGGAGGGGGAATCCGGAATATTGAGTCATGCGTAACTTTGAAACGGCTGATCGGATTTGAGTGAAATTTAGTAATTGAAGAGAGGACATGTTTCTGTTGACGGACAGATCCGACAGCAATTGGGGGGGGGGGGGGCGAAAATACGTGACCGACTTAGACTGGTGAGATCGGAATGGAACTTTGTGGGAATAACAAACAGATGCTCTGGATAAACACTTACGGAACCGGATTGGCTCCGGCGACTGTGGGGAAGTTTGAGGGGGGGGGGAGGTCCGGGATTCCGGTGATCACGATTTAAGGTACTTCCAGATAATCGAGGACGATGGAACTTGGCTGTAATATTAGAGATTTGACAAGATTGACTAAAAAATGGTCACTTTCCAAACCCGACCATTCGTTAAAGTACTAATCTTGACTGCAAATTTCAAAAAATACTTTTAAACCAAATTCATATTTTCATGATCCCCATGAGCCCATTATCATTTTTGCCTCAAGGGTTTTGTTTACAAATGACGTTCTAGCTCCCTTAAAGTGTGAATCTGAACGGCCAGGTCGAAAAGTACTTTATTTGAAACAATACATCTCAACCCATGATCATTTGTGCCACAAGGGTTTTGCTTAAACATTTATTTCTGTTACCCTTAAAGTGCGCATTTGAAATGAAAAGCGAAAAAAAACTTTTGACGAAACGGTATACATCAAGGATCCCTAAGGGCCTGTGATCGTTTTGGCTCAAGGGTTTTGCATACAGATGCATTTCTAGCGCCTTTAAAGTGCGCATCATTACACCCAAGTTCAAAAATAAAATACTTTTTATCTAGCTCCCTTAAAGTGCGCATTTTAACCACAGTCGAAAAATACTTTTGATCAAACAAAACATCTCAACACATGCAAGTGCCATATGAGCTTACAGCTCTTGTTTTTCTCTCCATTAGTGATTATACAACCGACTGCCAGTATTCCTCGTAGACCCACACTTGGAAGACAGTAGGGAATGGGTTAGCTGGGCAGAGGCTCCGTCAAGGACCGTTGCGAACAAATTTACTGTTTTATATTTCGACTATGTCTTTTTGGGATCCCAAAACGTAATCGGAGGGATACCTGTGACATACCAAAAGTTGTCCGTCTGTCCGTCTGTACGCACGATAACTCTTAGAAGCGATTGAGATATTTTGATGAAACTTGGTGGGAGGATCCTTTTGTCAAATTACAAATCAAGTTCGAAGATGGGCTCTGTAGCCGTATATTTGAGGGTGGGGGAGGGGTTTAAAACTAATGGGCAAACAAAAATATTGTTTTCGACGCTATTAAGATAGTTGATTTAGGGGTAAGGAGACACGCTGAATCCGAATATGAAAGTTATTTTCTCACCGGACAAGTATTTCAACCGGAATCCGGCAAAAAACGGACACAAAATTTGTCGACCAATTTTCGGCTACCCCTTTTCTTCACACCTGTATAGCTCTGCGCATGGATTCCGCGCAGAGCGCTTAATCTATGAATGTCGGACAGAGTTAGTGTAATCGAAGGTCGAAGGGGTTGGTATATGGGAAAAGAGTAGGTGGTTTCGGGCTGTCCCAAAATATTTTTAAACAGCTAATGAGAAAGTCGATTATGGGGTAAGAAGACATGCTGGACACGAACAATATGAAAACCATTTTCTCGCCGGACAAGTAAGTAAAAGTTTTATTTGAATTTGATTAGATATTCGACCTAGGATAAGAAGACTTGCTGAACCCATATGCGGCAATCATTTTCTACCCGGACAAGTACTTCGCCCGGAATCCGGCACAAACCGGAAAATTTGTTAAAAGCAAAAGTTGTATTTGTAGTTGATTAGATGTCCGTTTTAGAGGTAAGAAGAGATGCTAAATCCGTATATGACAATCCTTTTTTAGCCGGACATATAGTTCGTCCGGAATCCGGCTGAAACCGGAAAATTTATTATAAGTTAAATTTTTATTTGAAGTTGATTAGATGTTGGATATAGAGGTAAGGAGATACGCTGAATTCGTATTTGAGCTTTATTTTTTCGCCGGACAAGGAGTTACAGAATTTCGCCCAAACCGGAAAATTCGCAGAAGTAGCTTAAGGCAGGATCGTTTCGATCGGCTTTTAGGGGTAAACACACATGCTGAATTCATATCTGAACTTGGTTTTCTTAGATGATTAGCTATTTGGCCTTAATCTGTTTCAAAATTTTAAGAGTAAAAATTTTCAAGGAGTCTGGCGAAGACTGGATCTGGCGAAGACAAAACCTAGTTGTCTGGATCAAATACTGAATTTTTGGGATCCCATCGGAACCTTTGGTCTTGTTGTACATGGAAATGTCATTATAATAAAAAATAATAATCGTTATATAGCCTACTCTTCATCAGTCTCTTATAAACTTGGACAGACTAACACTTCTTTATTTCCACTATTTGCTACGAAGTCTGGGTGCTAACTAATCTTAAAATTACAAGTTACAATAAAGCGCGGAGACTTATTAAATTTTATATATTTGACAAATTCCGACAACTAATTTATATTTACATTGACCCTTACCGAACTTGAACTTACAAACCTCATTAAATTTGAATATACTGACAACCATTATTACAGTCTGAATATCTATTACTAATTGTTTTAATACGAGATCGAGCCTGCGTACTGAAACCAAGAAATAAAGAATGTGTGATTATCTTGTTGATAGTTACGTCGATGATGTCGCATATTGTCTTTCTTTCTTTACCAATACGCTATCCATAAATACCAATGACAATTGACAAATTGCTGCCAGATGCCAGTTTTAGACATGTCTGGCCTAAGAGGAATTGAAAATAGCCAAACAAAACTGTTGAAGGTATACCAAGAAGTAACGTGTCATTGTCTACTTTATGCTAGCGCATCTACCGGCAATAAAAAACTAATCTGGAAGGAATTTTACGAATGGCGTATGGCGAAGTTCTGCGTAGGCAAACTAGGCAGCTCCCTGAGGTCGGAGGGGCCCAAGTAGCCCAAGTACGTGGTTTTAAATCTAAACAAGACTTGACTTGACTTGACTTGCTTTATTTGCTACAATTACAAAATAAACTATATAAACACACAACCGCCCGGGGAAGGCTCAAACAGCCTGATCATGGACGGCTGTAATCCTCTGATTCTCAACCTTTAACATTTCATTAAAAAAAAAAAAAAAAGACAAGAACACTCTCACTCAATTAACATTTAATACCAAAATCTAAAAAAGAAAAAAAAAGGAAAATTATCTCCCCTCTCTCAATAAATGTTTTTTTAAGTTTTACTTTAAATGACCCAATGTGTTGCGCCTCCCGAATGCCAGCTGGGATATCATTCCAAATAGCCGGAGCTAAATACCTAATTCCGAAACCTGCACGTGTGGTGTCTCGGTACTCAACAACAAAATTATCCGCCTCTCTAGTCGCATACCTGTGGAGTGAACGATTTACGCGAAAAAAATCGGTAAAAACTGCAGGACATACATCATTCCAACATCGATACGCAAAAACAGCAGCTTGTAATTTCTTAAAGCATGACGCGGTACCATTCACTTTTTGGGATCCCAAAAAGTGGCGGGATACCTGTGACATCGCAAAAGTTGTCCGTCTGTCCGTCCGTCCGTCTGTCCGTCTGTTAGCACGATAACTCTCGAAGGGATTGAGATATTTTGATGAAACTTGGTGGGGGGATCCTTCGGGTCAAAGTTGAAGTCAAGTTTGAAGATGGGCTCTGTAGCCCTATATTTGAGGGTGGGGGAGAGGTTTCAAATAATCCGGCCAAAACCGGAAAGTTTGTTAAAAGTAAACGTTTTATTTGTAGTTGATTAGATGTTTGATTTGGGGGTAAGAAGACATGCTGAACACGATGGTGACAACCATTTTCTTGCCGGACAAGTAGTTCGCCCGGAATCCGGCGAAAACCGGAAAATTTCATAAAAGCAAAATTTATATTTGAAGTTGATCAGATGTTCGATTTAGGGGTCAGAAGACATGCTGAACACGGTGGTGAAAACCATTTTCTCGCCGGACAATTAGTTCTTCCGGAATCCGGCCAAAACCGGAAAATTTGTTAAAAGCAAAATTTTTATTTCAAGTTGATTAGATAATTAATTTAAGGGTAAGAAAAGACGCTGAATCTGTATATGACAATCATTTTTTACCCGGACATATAGTTGAAACCGTTTTTTTTTTTTAGAAGTTAAAGTTTTATTTAAAGTTGATTAGATGTTCTTTATAGGGATAAGGAGATACGCTGAATTCTTTACTGAACTATCTTTCGTTTTTGCTGGGCTAGTAGTTTGTTCGGAATTCGGCCGAAACCGGAAATTTGGCAGAAGTAAACCAAGAAGTTTCGATCAGTATCGTCAAACTAGATATGGCTTATACAGGTATATTAGCCTGGCGAAGACTGGATCTGGCGAAGACAAGACCTAGTTGTCTGGTCAAATATTAAATTTTTGGGATCCCATCGAAACCTTTGGTCTTGTTCTACATAATTACCAAGAAGACGTACTGTTTTATTTTGTAGAATCTGCACTCTTTTAAAATTTGCGTAGAAATTGCTAGACCAAAGGACACAACCATAAGAAATATAAGGCGCAACAATAGTAGGATACAATAATAAAAGAACTAATGGTAAAACATGCTTTAATCAACGCAAAATTCCCAGACCTCTAGCAACTTTAGCTGCAACAAGATCACTATGGTTCTTCCAAGAGAAATTACAATCAAACTGGAAGCCCAAATAACGCACTTCATGCAAAGTAGAGTGCCTGCCTTGTAAGCGGGAGGTCCTGGGTTCAAATCCCGGCTGAGGAGCATTTTTGTCTTTCAGTTCACTACTTATACAGCACTTCATGCACCTGTGCCAAAGGCCTACCATTAAAAAATATCTCTCTATCAACACTTGTAGGCTTACCAACTCTCCTAACAAGACCAAATGTTCCGATGGGATCCCAAAAATTCAATATTTGATCCAGACAATTAGGTTTTGTCTTCGCCAGATCCAGTCTTCGCCAGGCCAAACAGCTAATCATTAAAGGACAACTCTTACTAGAAATGATTTTGTCCCTACGAAACGGACCCGAAGAAACGTTTTTCGAAAATACCATCACTTTCCACCTGAAATAAGCCATTTTCTTGTTAGCGCTTGCCGATTCTATCCAGCCCTCCTGCTCTCCGACGCGGCGGCTGGGCGCAAAACGTTTGAAAACTGAACGCGCTGTGGTTAAAAATTTGGAAAAGCTAAGCAAATAAAAGAAGTCAAAACAGAAGACTCCCATATCCTTATATATGAAAAAGTTCTCAGCGGACATTGAGATTCCGGCAAACTTTGCGTTGTGTGACGGGCAAAACCCGGCACGGCCGAAAAAGCGCTAAAAATTCATAGGCACAAAACGAAACAATGGAGAAAGGTGGGGTTTTTAGAAGCTTATAATTCCGCAAGGGAGCTAGGTATATTATAAAAGACAGAATAAGCAAGAGGCGTCCTTTAAGAAATCCAAGCTCAGATATGGATTCAGCATGTGCGTTTACCTCTATAAGCCGATCGAAACGATCCTAGCTTACTTTTGTGAATTTTGCGGTTTTTGCGAAATTCAAGAACTACTTGTCCGCCGAAAAAATAAAGCTCAGAAACGGATTCAGCGTATCTCCTTACCCCTATATCCAACATCTAATCAACTTCAAATACAAATTTAACTTCTAACAAATTTTCCGGTTTCAGCCGGATTCCGGACGAACTATATTTCCGGCTAAAGAGTGATTGTCACATACGGATTCTGCATCTCCTCTTACCCCTAAATCTATCGTCTAATCAACTTCAAATAAAACTTTTACTTTTAACAAATTTTCCGGTTTCGGCCGGATTCCGGGCGAACTACTTGTCCGGCGATAAAATGGTTTTCGTATTCTTGTTCAGCATGCCTTCTTACCCCTACATCAAACATCTAATCAACTTCAGATAAAAATTTAACTTCTAACAAACTTTCCGGTTTTGGCCAGATTCCGGGCGAACTAATTGTCCGGCGAGAAAATGATTTTCACATTCGTGTTCAGCATGGCTTCTTACCCCAAAATCAAACATCTAATCAACTTCAAATAAAACTTTTACTTTTAACAAACTTTCCGGTTTCGTCTGGATTCCGGGCGAACTACTTGTCCGGCGCGAAAATGGTTTTCATATTCGTGTTCAGCATGTCTTCTTACCCCATAATCGACTATCACATTAGCTGTTTAAAAATATTTTGCTTGTCCCTTAATTTGAACCCCCTCCCCCACCCCTAAATGTAGGGCTACAGGGCCCATCTACGAACTCGACCTCACTCTTGACCCAAAGAATGCTCACACAAGTTTCATCAAAATATCTCATTCCCTTCGAGAGTTATCGTGCTCACAGACAGACGGACGGACGGACAGACAGACAACTTTTGCGATGTCATAGGTATCCGTCACTAACGTTTTGGGATCCCAAAAATCATAAAAACAAATAAGCACAAGAACCTCCGTCTGCCTATCTCTGTAATACGACCATGCGGACTCGAATAGATTCCCGATACCCTGTCCGATACAAACGAGTGGAGGGTAGGAGCTACGCGGAAGATCACAATTCGTTACCTCTACAAACAGATATATCGCCGTAGAGCCATGGAAAAACCATGGAAACTACCATTGTGACGTCACATATGACGCGCTGCAGAGCGGGTCATGCACGCCTGCCACAGTCTTTCCCACTGATATGCGCAGCGGCACTAGACGGGCATCAACTCGAAGCTCAGCAAGTACCTCTAGCTCTGCTCAGTTTTGTCGGGGTATCTTGCCTGTTTCATTTCCGAGGCTGCTTGTCTACTTTACTTAGTCGAAGTACGTTAAATAAATCAAGTCAAGTTAGTTTTTTTGCTAAATTACCAGAAAGGGGGCCCCGACTGTTGACTGCCTAGGATCTCCTTGATCTCTATGTCCTGGGATGTTCTTTCTCTTATAGTAGTGTTTTGTTTTCCCATTATTTTGATCCTTCTTCGCCTTGTGCCTTTTGATGGGTCCCAAATAATGTTATTTTTGTCACTTCACGTGTCATACGTTTCTGTGTTGTTTTAGCGATATCGCCATAACTGGGCGGGGGAGTTTCTCAACTCATCGCCGATCGACATTATTGAGGAAGAAACTCGAGCCATGCTTGAACAATCCTCCGATGACGCAAAAGCTTCCTGCCTTGAGGTCCTTGACCTTGTTGGAGCCTATCGTAGCAGGAACAGTCCTCGGGAAATTGAAGATTCGGGGATGTTTTCCTGCATGGATATACGTGAATCCCCTGCTTGGAAGCTGAAGAATATTCTCAAGCCCGTCATTGATCAGGTAAACCTTTTTTTCCGCCGCTACAAGTTTTGGCCAGGCTTTGTCTTCCAGATTCACACAGATCAATGATGATAGCTGATTTCGTATTCTTCAAAATTTCCAGATGTCCTCTTCATATATGCTTTGCTTCCCTTTCACAGCTGTCAATACTCTATATGACTAAGTCCAAAACACGCCAGTGATCCTCAGGAAGAAGGAGTAGGCGCGTCCGTAACGACTCAAACTCAACGACTCACATCCTGTCTCAAGCAATCACGACGATCTTTGGGAGCAGCTGTGACACGACTTCTGCCTTTCATCCGCTAGATACCCGGAGAGGCCGGAGATTTCGCAGCGGCAAGGAGAGATAGTCATATGGTGTATACTCTTCCTTTGAGCGTGTTCCACCCCTCTACCAATAGTAACTATTAGTTACTATTTCCGTTCCAGCCTCACGAAAAGTTACTACGCTGACCGTTCCAACTTTCTCGAAATATTAGCTAATAGTAACTACTTGCTTACCATGCTCGGGAGTGTAGCAAGCGTGGTAACTACGGATCTCTGTAACGTGATTGGCTGGATTACCCCGGGTAGTGATGTTATACCGAAAATTTAAAGAAGCGTTCCAGCCTTGACGCAAAAAAGCCAAAATTCGTGACATCATGCGTAGTAACTACGGTGAGTAGGGTGGAACACGCTCTTTGCCTCCTACATCGTTAGTTTCACATTTGTGTGTGTCTCTAAAACGTGTTGCCTTCCGGATTCCGCAATCTAGGCAATCTGACGAAAACTGATATCTGGAATCCGGAAGGAAAATCCGGAAGATGAGCCTGGCTTTTTGCCAACTTATGCTGCGGACAACGATCAGGGTCAAGGGGTGCGGACTTTCCGCACCAAGCTTTCCGCATTATCTTGGCTTGTGAAAATGTTGAGGAATTTTTGGGATCCCAAAACGTAAGTGAGGGATACCTATGACATCGCAAAAGTTGTCCGTCTGTTCGCACGATAACTCTCGAAGGGATTGAGATATTTTGATGAAACTTGGTGGGAGGATCCTTTGGGTCAAAGTACAAGTCAAGTTCGAAGATGGGCTCTGTAGCCCTATATTTGAGAGTGGGGGAGGGGAGGGGTTTCAAATTAAGGGACACAAAAAAATACTTTTGAAATCTATTGAGATAGTCGATTAGGGGTGAGGAGACATGCTGAATCCGAATATGAAAGCTATTTTCTCATCGGACAAGTAGTTCACCCGGAATCCGGCGAAAACCGGACACAAAATTTGTCGACCCCCGCTACCCCTTTTCTCAAATTAGTATACCTCTGCGCTGGATTAGTATAGCTCTGCGCAGAGCTGACGTAAGAGAGAGAGAGAGCTAGTGCGGTCAAGGTCGAAGGAGTTGGTATAATGGAAAAGAGTAGGTGGTTGCGGGCTATATAACAGTTGGAAAGTTTATAGGGGTTGACAACTTCAGTAGTAGAGTACACACTGAAACCAAAAATAGGCCGATCTCAATTGTGAGACAAGTGGGGGACTTCTAATGGTCTCATGGTCTGATAATAGGCTGTTAGACCATAATCATCTTCGGCAATGAGGGGTTAGCAGTTGTGTCTACTTGGTGTACCGACAATTTGTTTTCTGTGCTTTATGTGGTACGAACAATTTGGTACCACGTCTATCACGAGGACATGGAGTCGTATAAGTGAGAATCGGTTGCTAGAATCTTTGGTGGTGAGGGGTTGCCAACTTTTGCTAGTTGATATACCTTTTATCTTTTGCCAGTGTACTTCATGATAAGGACGATACGGTACCATGTCTATCACGGGGAGATGGACTTGTAAGTAAGAATCGGTTGCTAGAAGGGCTTCGCGAGGGGCTTGAAACTTTAAACTTTGATCTGTTTCTGAATATTACAAGTAAAGAGTATTGATCTATCAACATCATATAGTAGATTTTTGGGATCCTATCGACACCTTTGGTCTTGTTAAACTTCGTGGTATAATTGCAGAACATCTAGGGAGTACACTGTCAAGAGTTTCATAACATATAACACAAGGATGCGCGGCTTCAACAGATGACACTTAGGATTAAAACACATTATAGCATTCTGCATACAAGAAGAGCCGACCGCCAAAAAACATCTGCTGACTTTTTTGTTTGTCATCATCAAATTGGAAAAGTCAGCAGACGCTTTTTCGGCTCTTCCTGGCAATAGCTGTTATGCATAACGTTTGCAAAATCACAACAGATATGATCCCAAGTGCTATCTGTTGAAATTGCGCTTCCTTGTGTTATCTGTTATGGGACTTCTGACAGTGTGAAAATCGGATCGTCTATCCGCATAGTAAGATTTTGACTAGCCTAACGCCATCTCGTGTCGCTACGAATTTGTTCAGACGGAGAAATGTGGGTCATTTAAGCTATACAAATCTCGATTGCCGAACGATTCGACGCGAAACGGCCGAAACCCCTTTATCGTCTTTCCAATCAACCTATGTTTCAGTATGTGACCGACCACAACTTCTTTTAGACATTTTTGTCCGCGGCTGTACTCCTTAGGCTACTTTAGATGTGATATGACCGGTCCGTTTGTACCAGTTTGTACCAAACCAAGATTGAAATTTGTTACCAGAGCTAGTGGACTCGGGCGCTGGGCTCGCCTTGAAACGCCTTTTTCACGGATTCGTCGCTTATGGAGCGAGTAAACGTCTCGGCCCGGCTAGTACTTGTTAGGACTGGGGGCGTTACTAGGTCTCGAGAACATTTATTGATGGTCTCGATCGTCTCGAGGGATTCTATCCAAGACTCGGACTCGTCTTGACTCGTGAGCGTGACTTTTGTCTCGACTCGGACACGCTGGACTCAATCTCTGCTTGTTACTGACTGATTCAACATGGTCGCTGCGAAATTCATCTCCCCTCCTTTTAGTGCCCTCTAACAAACGAGTTCCTCGAGTAATTTATAGTTGCGTTTTTGCAGATACCATGGTATCTGTTACCACGGTAACTGGATCTGCAATTAGTCGTTTTTGCAGTTACCGTGGTATCTGATACTACGGTTGCTCTGCGAAAACGACCATTGCCGGATTTGCGCTGTCAGGTATCATCCAAAAAGAAATACTGATATCCACTGACATCTAGAGTGACTTTTCCAACAATTTGACAAAAAAAACTGGACTCTTGTATTAGTGATGTGAAAGTGAGATGAATTTTTCGGATACCACGATCAGTTACCAAGGTCCGACCGTGGTATCTGAATATCAGATGTGACGGTAACTGCAAAAACGCCTTTTGACCGTGCCACGGTAACTGCCAAAATGACTTTAGACCGTGGTATCTGCAAAAACGCAACTATTGACTCTGTTTTAACTGGAAAAGAACCACCCGCATACAAACAGATTTTTTTTTCAGTATTTCATCGACCACCCAGAGAAACTTCCACCTATGAAGAACTATCCGAAAGCATACTTTCACGGAACCAAGCAGTGGAATAGTGAAAACAGACAACCGAAAAAGCCTTACCCCATGAAGAAACCCAAAACCCATGTGCCTAAGAAAGGTGGCGCTGGTGAGGCTCAAGACAGGAGCGAACACTCAGAGGAGCAGACCCTTTACAAGGAGCAGGACGGGGAGTCGGTAGTACCTCTCGTTACTGAGACAGAAAGTGGGACTGGCCCAAAAGTCGACTTATCCTGTAAAGACGCCAAAAGAGAGAGGAGTGAAATTTCCGAGGAGCAGTTCTCACTGAAGGAGCAAGGCAGGGAGCCGGTGGAGAAAAAATGCCTAAATGGGACGGAATCGGAAGCATACTTGGGCTCTAGAGAGAAGAGTGAAACTTCGGGGGAGCAGCCCTCTCCGAAAGATCAAAGCAGAGAGCCAGGGGAGGAAGACAGCTGGAGTGGGGCGGAACCGGAAGCTGACACGGGTAGATCTGAGGAAGAGAGGAGCAAAGGCTCGGGGGAGCAATCCTCTAAGAAGGACACGGAATCGGAAGCACACTTCGGCTCCATAGAGAGGAGTGAAATTTCCGGGGACCAATTCTCTCCGAAGGAGCAAAGCAGGGAGTCGATGGAGAAAGAATGCCCAAGTGGGACGGAATCGGAAGCACACTTGGGCTCAATAGAGAGGAGTGAAACTTCGGGGGAGCAGTCCTCTCCGAAAGACCAAAGCAGAGAATCAGGGGAGGAAGACAGTTGGGGTGGGACGGAACCGGAAGCTGACACGGGTAGATCTGAGGAAGAGAGGAGCAAAGGCTTGGGGGAGCAATCCTCTAAGAAGGACACGGAATCGGAAGCACACTTCGGCTCTTTAGAGAGGAGTGAAACTTCGGGGGAGCAGTCCTCTCCGAAAGACCAAAGCAGAGAATCAGGGGAAGAAGACAGTCGGGGTGGGATGGAACCGGAAGCTGACACAGGTGGATCTGAGACAGAGTGGAGCAAGGGTTTAGAGGAGCAATCCTCTAACAAAAATATCAGTTCTCAGTGATAAACAGATGATTGAAACTGTGATTTTTTGTATATTTCTAATACACGAAGTTGAAATAAATAATCGAGCATCGCTTTTTATCGTCTTTTTGACGCTGAGGGAGGGTCTTTATCTCGACTGTTCTTACAAGCCGCAAGAGAAAGTTCTAACTACATGTATATTTAAAGGTATTGATGTTTCGCTAGCTAACTATGCGGACGACATCCTCGATATCAGTAGAACAGCGTCTGGAACTGAGGAAAATTTTCGAATCCTCGATAGCGAGTATAAACGTATCGGTCTTCGATTCAACGAAAACAAGACTGAGTTCCTGGTGTTCAATCGCCGCTCACATTACCCGACAAATGTTCAGTTGGGTGAACACCTGATTAAAGCACATGATACACTGACGTATCTCGGGGTACCGATTAGGTCTAACCTTCGCGCCACGCGTCAACTCCTGAAGGAATTTTTTGCTAGTAAATCTAGGAAAGCGTACGGTTTACTAGTTGCATCAGAGTTGCATTAAAGTTCAAATTTAACCGCCGTATCCTAGCTAGCGTGTATAATGCATTTGTTGGACCGCATTTGCTCACCCTTGCACCTTTTTGGTCTCTTTTTACTGCTTCGAATATTAAAGTTTCACTGAAAAGCCGATTTAATTTTGTGTCATCTAATTGAATACACTGAATTATTTGGATTCTGCGAAGGGATTTTTTATATTTTCCACTATCTGCTCTAGTTATGACGTTCAGAGTATCTGCGGCCGTCCCCACAACATAAATTCTACTATGACGCGGGAAATTTTAATCTCAACGTAAACGCAGGTTTTCGGTGGGCAGTGGTGAGATTGGTGAAGATGGCTTAGTGCCTGAACAAAAAAAAAATCATAAATCTTTCTCGCAAGCATAAAACAAAAATTCAGTACCATTAATCATAAGGAAATTCCACTATTTCAAAATCGAACAACGAAGTAACGCATTTTCAGCGGGTCTTCGAGACAATTTAAGTGAATAAGTGATGGGTAACTAGATTGTCCTATCCTATCCCTTTTTGGTTAAACTTTAAGGACATACGGAGGTGTTTCTACAAGTATGCGAAATATTTGCGACGGCTGCCTCTCTGGACTAACAACAGCTCCCTATCCTCGCGGTACGGAGTTGCTAGTCCAGCGTCCGCGGTGCAGAAAAGACGAGAGACATCGGAAGCAGCTTACTGGTGTAAGCACCTTCGAAATGGTCCTTCGTTGACCGTGTGGTTGTCCCTGTATGAGATTCTCCTTATTTGTATTTTTTATTGTTTTGTTTTGTTTGTATTTGTTAGAAGTTATTCTTTTCTTTTTCCTTTTTTTTCTTTATTACTCCATCATCGTTGTATTTTTACATTTGTGATGGCCAATGAATCTATACATACATAAAAGTGGGCTTCCGACTTCTAAATGGTTGGGGTTATTTTTTAATTTGGCATTGTGAGTTTAAAGGACCAGTCTTGCTTTTATTACTGTACCTCACTGTCTCTGATGGTTCCTCCAATCTCATTTCTGAGATTTCGAGTTTTTATCTCTAACGGCACTACGCTAACTTTAAAATTTGCCGTGTTTTGGCTTTTTTCGAGCCAGGTCAGGACCCTATAATCCTATCGAGAATCTTGTTCTGTCGACATGCTCATCAGCAGGGTTGCCACCGGTAGTACAATTGTACTCTTTTTAGGACTTTCTTTTTACCTTTACAGCAGATTTTAAGAAAAAAAGTAGTTGTCAAGTAGTTGCACCCTTTATTTCAAAGGTGACTATGGCCCAGCAACACGACCTAAGTACTTTTCTTCTTTGGTAGTACTTTTTTCTTTTTGGCCAGTGAATTTTATTTTAGTAAAGTGTTTTAGTAAAGTCGTAGTGTAAAGCAGTAGTGTAAAGTATTTTAGTAAAGTCCCGCTAAAACCAAGGGAGCGAGGCTTGAAACTGCCTTCTGTTTCAGCCAGTCGTCTGCCATCTAGAAAAGCAGCACAAGTTCATCATTCTTTCTACAGTTCTTAGATGGCAGTAGCACTGCGCTTTGCGTTAAGTGGTTATGCTTTCCCGTTGGTGGACAGGCAATTGCCTTTGGCGGTGGCAGTGCAGATTACGCGGAAATGAGATACGGACAGGAGGATTGACATTGAATTGAATTGCTACTCGTCTTGTCACAAAAATAAACATTGTTTATTGTCCAGTCAGCTTTGGCAGTGGATGCCGTGTAGCTGGAAGGGATAAAGTTAAATTTGCTAGACTTATTGTGTGATACAGAAGCAGTACAGAAGACGGGTATGTAGCCTATACAAGTGCAGTGAAGTCTATTTATGATGTGCAGTTGTATGCTTCTTTGAATGGTTACTTTATTGTGAAGAGGACAGTTTTGGGCTAAATGGTAAAATCAGGGACCCATAAATTTCCTGTAATTGACTTGCCATTACAGGAAATTAATGGGTCCGTGGTACAATGAAGATACAAAAAACTTATTCAGGTTTTTCGGAGGCACTTTGACGAGGCCCTTTAACTGCCCTTTAATCACAGTAAGTGCATGAAATGGCAAAGTTCAAAGTCAACTAACATTCAAATGAGCATAAACCTACTGTAATATAGGTCTATGTGTAGATGTAGGCGATGCTTCTTTGGCGTCATTCAATTTTGCCAAAGTTAAATGATCCACAATTTTTGGACAGTAACATTGCCAGAGGCCTTACAGGTATTTACCGACTGGCTGGTCATTTTTTACCGACTAATTTTGGAGAGAAAAAACTGTTTTTACGAAACTTGACTGATTTTGAGGAAAGCCAACTATTGTTTATAAAAAAGAATATTTATACGTAAAACTGACTGTTTTGAAGAAAATTCGGAATGTTTCCAAGAAAAAATCGGCCTTTTTTTACGAAAAATCGCGGCGCTTCGCACCGGCTCGGGTCATTTGTCCCATATTCGTGAATCTTGAATGTCCCAGGGGATTGCAAACTCTCAGTTTAATGTACTTTAAGTGGCCAGTGCTGGCATTGGCCTAGACCAGCCGCGTTGGTTGCCACATTTTAGAAACATCAAAATCATCATGTTTAGAAGCGTTTGTGAGATATCGCCCTATTTATTAAATACCGCTGATTTTGGATGGTGCCGGGAAAGGGTGGACAGCAGGTGCTGGCCAGTAGGCAACCCCTCGGGATGTTCAATACCTCGAAGTGCCAAAAGATTTCGGCCTGGTTTCAAATTCATGTCGACGAAAACCGGAATCTGGAAAGGAAGCCTGGCTTTTACTGTTTTCTGCTCGATTTCACAGAGGGGTTACCCTATCCTTGTACCTGCTGTACACCTTTTAACGGCACCGGTCGGCACCAACCGAAATAGTCGCTGCCGGCACCAGTGCCGACTAAGTGGGCGATTCATCCTTCAAACGCTTCGAAAAATACTTATTTTGATGGTTTAACACGTGACAACCGGTGCCGGCTTGTTTCAGCCAGTGTCGGCACCGACCGGGCATTGCGGCACCTGGCACTCGATGTACATTAAAATCGAGAGTAGACAACCCCTCGGATTCCACTCACTAACTTAAAAAAATTAGTTTGCGAATTGCGTACCGCCGCGGCTCTTAGAAGCGTGTACTACCGATCAGGAATCAAGTAGCCCATCTGCAAAAAGTGATATTAGCAGCTTGATTAGGCGAGGGGACACTCACTGTCTGGCACCAGGTGTACACTCATCCCAGGTGTCTCATGGGCTGGCATCTTTCCGGCATCAGCAGCCAGTAGTCACGGGTTCGCGGAGTTGGGATCCCGTCGTAAGTAGCTGGTCATCTTTCTGTGTAAACAAGGGGTTGCTCCCTCTCGATTTTACTGTACAACTAATACCCGAAGCCGGCACCGGTTGCCATGTGCTACAACCAGGGCCGTCACTACTAGGGGGGGGAGGGGGGACGCCCCCTCCCCCAATGTTGTCGGCCAGTCGGTAAAAAATAGCCGAGTCGGCGCGAAGCGCCGCTATTTTTCTTAAAAACAGTCGATTTTTTTCTTGGAAATAGTCGATTTTTCTTAAAAACAGTCGGTTTTTCGTAAAAACTGTCGATTTTTCTTAAAATTAGCCGATTTTTCGTCAACACAGTCGTTTTTATCTGCAAAACCAGTCGGTAAAAATGACCAGCCAGTCGGTAAATACCTCGTCCCCCCCCCCAAACATTTTGGCTAGTAACGCCTCTGGCTACAACATCGAACTCGGCCTGTTGTTAGAAGCGAGAATTACCTAATTTATGGCCGGCAACGCTGGTTTCGTTCGGTGTAGGGATAAGGTGTACGGTAGGTGCCGGGGAGTTGGTAACGCCTCGTCTGCAAAGAAGGCGAAAAATCTGTCGGAGACCTCGAGTAGTCTGTCATGTATCTCGGTTCTGTAGTAACTTTAGTTGCGTTTTTGCAGATACCATTATATCCATGATATCAGGGACCCATTAATTTCCTGTAATGACTCGCCATTCAGGGGGCTTGTCATTTCCTATGCTTCCATGTTGGTACGAGGGGTCGACGACTCTCCCGGAATGGTGTACACGCCCCGAAGGAATAAGCCGGAATGGTCTGGATTATTCCGTTATTCCGGAATGGTCTAGCCTACATACAAAATGAGGGTCGTCGACCCCTCGCATGTGTGGTTACCCGTATAAATCATGTATGTTTTGACGAACCTGATCGAAATTTCCTGCCTTAGTTAATCCGCAATGGTTAGAAATAATCCGGAATGGCCAGGAATAATCCGGAATGGTCAGGATTATTCCGTTATTCTGGAATGGTGTACATAAAAAATGAGAGTCGTCGACCCCTCGTGTTGCTATGTTGCCCGAACCTCACCTAGTTTCCAAAAATTCCGCTTGGGTCGAATCGGCGTTCTTGCTTGCTTCCTTGGACGTGGGGCCAAAGAGACTCCTCCCTCAGGGCGGAAGCTCTTCTCCAGCAGCCAATCCCAAATTTTGTCTATCTGGATAGTCGGGTATTCTTATTGACAAGCCTCCTGAATGGCGAGTCATTACAGGGAATTTATGGGTCCCTGATGATATCCTTATGGATCCAGGTCCCTAGATTCACAAGCTGTGCTCCTCACGAGCGAATGTATGTGCCGAGGTATGTGCCGTCTGTAGCCTACTGCTGGCTCTCTGTTTTATTCGACTTCTTTCGACTTAGTAGCCAGGAATGGCGAGGCATTACAGGAAATTTATGGGTCCCTGTTAGTAGTCATATAATGTATTTTGAGGCGGAATCCTTAGTATTTTGTATTGGGGCTCTTAGTATCCTTTGTTCTTTTTTTTTTCATTCAACCAATTTTGTTTGAACCATAATAGCACTAGACTAACACGGATGGAAATTGGAAAAACAAACTCTGACGTAGCCTACAATTCAAATAAAACAAAAACTAACAAACAATAAATAGGAAGCGAACATAAAACCAAGTAGGGTACGGTGAAGATGCTTAGTGAAACATGGAACAAATGACTTTAGACATCTTTCTGAAGATGTCGTTGGCAGGGGAAGAAGCGTGTTAGGGCCAAGAGAGGGTGTAGCAAAGTCCGAAAGGAAGGTCTGTGGTGTCTGGAAATTCGAACTTTATTGGAATTATAATACTGCTCTCTTAACTAGGCCTTCAGAATTTCGTACATGTTCCCTTCAAATATCTTTTGCCTAAATATTCCTTGAAAATCGAAATATCGCTTTTTATTATGTATCGCTTAATATCGCATCGAAATATCCTTTGTTTTTAAAAACCTGTCTTTTTCAGCTAAAATGACAGCGAAGGACGAGGAATTCCCGGAGTGCCACTTCAAGTGGCTTAAAGATCTTCAGCAAAATCCCTTCGCCAAGTTCGAAGACCAATCAGAGCTCGAGTGCCACAGTGAAAAAGCCTGGCTTAAAGCTGCGAGTGAAATGGACATGGCCTATTACCTATTCACTAAAGGCCAACCCGACAGTGCAAAGATACGTCTCGCAGAGGCGGGAAATTTGATTCCAAAGGTGCACGTGGATCTGCGCGAGGGATATCTGCAAGTTTGGAAGAGTCTGTCTGTGGTGATAACTGGCGAACCCAGTGGTGAAGAGGAGGACAGTGAGACGGCAGGGTTACTGCTTTTAAAAGCTATGGCTGATGAAACATTTCGTAGGTTGTACAAACCACTTGTGGAGGAACTTAGTGGTTATCAGCAATGTATTAAAAAAGCACTGGCACTGCTACCTGAAAATCCAATAGTCCAGTTTATCAACGCTGAATACGCCTGGGGTGCATATGTGAGCCCACATGGAAACAAGGCTAAGCCCGCCAATGGATCTCTTACCGTATTTTTCGACTTCGAAAAAAATCCACGTCAGGACCTGGACCCGACGCTCGTTAAAGCAGTTCTGTTAATGGCACTGCTAGACGTCATACAGGAGATTAAGCAAGTTGAAACCGAGTCAGGACTAACCGAAGATCGCCAGTTTACGCATAGAATGAAAAACTACGTTGAGGTGCTGTTTAGGGACCTTGTGATTTCAGATAAGGACGGAGTTTTGTCAGTTGGAAATGCCCGTTACCTAGCGAGCCAGCTGTACTTTAACCGAGACTTACGAAATGAGATGGCGATGTTTTTTGAGCGGTACGTTAAGATCTACCCGAATAATTCGAAGCTGGGGTTCTTCTATGGAAGATTTCTTTGCAATACAGGAGAAAAAGCCGAAGGTAAGTGCTCATTGATCCTTAAATTTTAACCAAAAAGCCAACTTATTTTTTAAATGAATACTCTGAATTATTTATATTCTGCTTAGGTATTTTACGATTTTCCACTATCTGCTGTAGTAGTGACGTTCAGAATAAATACGGCCGTCCCCACAACGCAAATTATACTATGACGCGGATAATGTGAATCTCAACACAAACGCCGATTTTCTGTTGTTGACGGTGCGCCAGGTGGACTGCTCACTGCGTGAACATTAACTTTTCGCAAATCGTGTTCGTCAAGCATATAACACAGGTACAAGCACATAGAGTTACCACAAATCCGTCAGAGAAATTCTATTAAACGAAAATCGGGTTGTTCGTAAATAGTAGAGCAATGAATAACGCATTTTCATCGGGCCTTCAAGTCAATTTGACTGAATAAGTAGTGATGGTTAACTAGATAGTCTTATCTCAGCCCTTTTCGGTTAAACTTTAAAGCTTCCGCGACTCAATCATTTCGTTCTTTGTTACTAAGCCTTCTTTGTCTAGGCGCATCACCGATTTTTTTTTTCACAAGTTCGCCTTTTTGGGATCCCAAAACGTAAGTGGAGGGATACCTATGACATCGCAAAAGTTTGTCCGTCTGTCTTTGAGCACGATAACTCTCGAAGGGAATAAGATATTTTGATGAAACTTGGTGGGAGGATCCTTTGGGTCATGGAAAAGGTCAAGTTCGTAAATGGGCTTTGTAGCCCTACATTTAGGGGTGGGGGCTCAAATTAAGGGACAACAAAATATTAAACAGCTAATGAGATAGTCGACAAAGGGGTAAGAAGTCATGCTGAACACGAATAGGAAAACTATTTTCTCGCCGGACAAGTAGTGCGCCCGGAGTTCGGCCAAAACCGGAAAGTTTGTTAAAAGTAAAAGTTTTATTTGAAGCTGATTACATGTTCTATAGGTAAGAAGGCATGCTAAACACTTATGTGAAAATCATTTTCTACCCGGACAAGTAGTTCGCCCGGAATCCGGCTCAAACCGGAAAATATGTTAAAAGCAGAAGTTTTATTTGTAGTTGATTAGATGCCCGATTTAGGGGTAAGAAGAGATGTTGAATTTGTATATGACAGTCATTTCTTAGCCGGACATATAGTTCGTCCGGAATCCGGCTGAAACCGGAAAATTTGTTATAAGTTAAATTTATATTTGAAGTTGATTATATGTTGCATATAGGGGTAAGGAGATACGCTGAATTCGTTTTTGAGCTTCATTTTTTTGCCGGACAAGTAGTTCCGGAATTTCGCCGAAACCGAAAAACTGGCGGAAGTAGCCTAAGGCAGGGTCGTTTCGATCGGTTTCGTCAAAATAGATATGACTTATAGGGGTAAACACACATGCTGAATCCATATCTGAACTTGGTTTTCTCAGATGATTAGCTATTTGGCCTTGATCTGTTTCTAAATTTTAAGAGTAAAAATGTTCAAGAAGTCTGGCGAAGACAAAACCTAATTGTATGGATCAAATATTGAATTTTTGGGATCCCATCGAGACCTTTGGTCTTGATCCGTTGGCGATCATCACGTCTAGATATGGAAGCTTCAGGACGTCATTCTCAAATTCGGTGTAAACTGGATTGTCGGTTGGACTTGGTTGAGGGCGTCGACAAATGCAACAATGTCTTTTTTTTTTTACCCTCCCAGGCTGTTAAGCCATCGTCCACGTAACGTATGTAAAAACGGAGAATCATTGAACAAAATTACACACAAAGTTGGAAGTCTCGGAAATGTAAATAGCATCCGGGTTAGGACGTGGAGCGCATTAATCGTATCCTTTAAACGACTTGTCGTACCTATGGCCTACTTCTGATTAACTCTACCTCCCTAATTATTCAGGTCTTTATTTCAGTATTTTGATTTTCCTTTCTAACGTGTACTCATCTCAACTGCACTACCCGGAACTTGCATTTTCCGTGTACGGCTCGTTTCGACGCGGGTCGGGATCCCGCTTAATACTTCCGAGGAGCCCATTGGTCAGTAATATCTGGCTATGCAAGTTTGTCCTTGTTTCTCGTCAGAGCCAAGGGGTTCCGTGAGGCGAAAAACAGCCAGAGTGGGTTTGTAATCGTCTCAAGGTTTTGCAGGCTTGCAGCACACCTCGCACTGTTTAATGTTTATGTTCCGGTATTTAAAACTAAGCTCCGCTTTCAGTAAATTATCCGCGGCTTTGGCTTTCTCAACCCATTTCAGTTCAATTCAGTTCAGTTTAGTTTCTTCATTAAAAATCTTGAAACGGCGGTAAGCCGACTAGTTGATTTTACGTCAACAACATATATACTAAAATTATAATATCTGAAACTGCATAATATATATCGAGCTAAATCATATGTCACACTATGGCCTATAACTGTCCACTGATCTGTCAGGTTGTCAATAAAATTACAATGATTATTATCACTTAATCTTAGTGGCAAAATTCATAATATTTAAGTTAATAACAATTAACCAAACCATAAATAACCTTAAAATCCAAGGGAAAATATTAGGAATCAACTGTAAATCCATTGTTAAACAAGACCAAAGGTTTCGATGGGATCCCAAAAATTTAATATTTGACCCAGACAACTAGGTCTTGTCTTCGCCAGGTACAGTCGTCGCCAGGCCAATCATCTGAGAAAATCAAGTTCAGATGTACCTGTATAAGCCATATCTATATAGACGATACTGATCGAAACTTCCTGCTTTACTTCTGCCAAATTTCCGGTGTCGGCCGAATTCCGAGCGAACTACTTGTCCAGCCAAAAAATGATAGTTCAGAAACGAATTCAGCGTATCTCCTGTAAAGAACGTGTAACCAACTTCAAATAAAACTTTTACTTATACAAAGAATCCGGTTTCAACCGGATTCCGGACGAGCTATATGTCCGGGTAAAAAATGAATGTCATATACAGATTCAGCGTCTCTTCTTACCCTTAAATCTGTCATCTAATCAACTTCAAATACAAATTTTACTTTTAACAAATTTTCCGGTTTCGGCCGGATTCCAGGCGAACTACTTGTCCGGCGAGAAAATGGTTTTCACCATCGTGTTCAGCATGTCTTCTTACTCCTAAATCGAGCATCTATATCAACTGCAAATAAAACTTTTGCTTTTAACAAATTTTCCGGTTTCAGCCGGATTCCGGGCGAACTTCTTGTCCGGCGAGAAAATGGTTTTCACCATCGTGTTAAGCATGTCTTCTTACCCCTAAATCGAGCATCTAATCAACTTCAAATAAAACTTTTGCTTTTAACAAACTTTCCGGTTTTGGCCGGATTCCGGACGAATTACTTGTCCGGCGAGAAAATGGTTTTCACCATCGTGTGCAGCATGTCTTCTTACCCCATTATCGACTATCACATTAGCCGTTTTAAAATATTTTGTTTGCCCCTTAATTTAAACCCCCTCCCCCACCCCTAAATGTAGGACTACAGAGCCCATCTACGAACTCGACCTTACTCTTGACCCAAAGAATCCTCACACCAAGTTTCATCAAAATATCCCATTCCCTTCGAGAGTTATCGTGCTCACAGACGGACAGACGGACGGACAGACGGACAACTTTTGCGATGTCATAGGTATCCGTCACTAACGTTTTGGGATCCCGAAAACTTGACGAAAGAAGGGACAAAACTATTTAGGTACCGGGTGTGGGAACGTACAACCGGTTGTAGCCTTGTTAGCCTACTGGCTGATCGGATATATTCTGGTGGCAGGATTTTTCTTAGGATTAGGTTGGCCAGAATACATGTGCCAAACTTAAGGGATATATTGAGGCGGCGGGTTGCCAGACTTTCTAATCGGAAATCATTGAGAAGGGAGGAATAGGGAACTTTTGGAGATTTAGACACAATTAGAAGGGCTCTATACTGGGTCTTCTCAACCCGGTCCGACTGCTCCTGTGCAACTCCGAAATGCCACACAGCGCTGCAGTACTTTAGGGAAGATCGTATGAATGAAAAGTATTCCATTTCCCAGACCCATTGACTTCGTGGTATCAGATACCACGATAGCAAGAACTCGGCAAAATTACGACAATCGGTTTTACGCATCAATAGCATGATACGTCAACACTCGTCAGGAACATAGGGAAAATATTGGATGGGGGCAAGTGCAAACATTAACGAGGTGTCGTTCGCAGGTTGCATTGGTACTATAGGTACGACGTGAATAGACTGTAGGCCTATCTACTGCGGAGATATCCCCCATCTACTTCAGTTGTGCTTTAAAACAACTCTTTTTTTAGGCATGAAGTACATTGCTAGAGCCGTCAACGCCAATAACAGTGGCACCACAAAAGCTCTCGTCTACTTAGCTGTCACTAAACTTCGAGAGGAAATGAAGAAAAATCCCGAAGCTCTGACGGACACTTTGAAAAGCATTAGTGGTACATTCGAGAGCATCGTCAACCAGGTGGAGGAAGCAGAGGAAGATGCGAACTTTCTCCTCCAGAGAGGCGGATTTAAATATTTTGCGCTCCAGGATCGTCAAGGGGGCGTGAAAGATTGGATAAAGCTGCTGCGAGCGGACCGGGCAAGGAGGACTTTGTCGGTAAGCATATTTTTCTTTATTTCCTTGATTTATTTTTTCTTATATTTTTCACTCCCTTAAACTTCCTTTAAGACCAGGTTCTGTCAGATAAATGGGCATTGGGCAAAAAGTATAGCATAGCCTAGTGATTATTGTGTATTTGTGAAAACCTGAAGAGCAAGGATAAAAAGAAATACATTCAAGCGGGATTTGAGCCCGCGCTCGGGCTTGGCTAGCTGGTTTTAAAGTCCAAATCACAATCTGTTCTACAAATTTTGCTTCTCGCAAATCCGCTCGTCAAGGGGGTCACCTTCTGGCCACAGCCTCTGGTGTGGGTCAACGTCAAGGTGTGATGTGGTCAACGTCATTTCAGACACCTAACATTCTTATCCTCAACATTAACCACGAATTTTTTTCGATGTAAGGAATTGGGAAGGACCAACTGTTTACAAGATGACCTCTAAAACTAAAAAAGTGCCATAAAAACTCTCGAATTTGCCATTGCGCATTATGCATTCTCCCTACAGGAGGAATTTAGGAATCCCTGCATCGCCGATTAGTCCAATAAGAGAAGCAGGCGTGAGTATGGGGATTAGAGACACTACAATAAACAACTGAAGGAAGGGAATGTGTGTACAGTTTGTCATAGTATTATGACACTTCTGTAAAAGAAAAAATTACTTTGGGAGGGGGTAAACAACAGCTGAGAGCAAGACTGGGCTTGCCAATTCAAACGAAGGGCGTGGTTTTGAGAAAACCTGGGGGGGGGGGCAGCTTCGTTCCGGGGCTCAGCTTAAAAAGGTCAAAGTTCTTAAGATCCACTTTTCCAGCCTGTTTATCGAATCACTTTCTCGCAGATTTTAAGACTATTCATGGGTAGCATTGGTCTCCCTTGGAAGGCTTGGGGGCATCCTCCCACCTCCACCAATGACTCGTGATAAAAAGGTTCTCCGTATTTCCACGTTTCTCTTTTTCTTCTAGCAATACCGCCATAACTGGACCGGGGAGACCCGCGATTCATCACCGATCGACATTATTGAGGAAGAAACTCGAGCCATGCTTGAACAGTCACCCGATGACGCAAAAGCTTCCTACCTTGAGGTACTTGACCTTGTTGGGGCCTACCGCATGAGAAATAGTTCTCGGCAAGTTGAAAATTTGGGAATGTTTTCCTGCATGGATATACGCGAATCCCCTGCTTGGAAGCTGAAGAATATTCTCAAGCCCTTCGTCGACCAGGTAAATCCGTTTGTTTCAGTCGAAAGCAGTGTGCTGACTAAAGGTTTCACTAGGAGCGTGTTCCACCCCCTTACCAATAGTAACTATTAGTTACTATTTCCGTTCCAACCTCGTCAAAAGTTACTACGCTGACCGTTCCAGCCTTGTCGAAATAGTAACTAATAATAACTATTTGCTTACCACGCTAGGGAGCGTAGTAAGCGTAGTAACTACGCATCTCTGTAACGTGATTGGTCCGATCAGCCCGCGGCCTGATATTTGACCGAAAAACGAAAAAAACGTTCCAGCCTAGCGTAGTAACTACGGTGACTAGCGTAGTAACTACGGTAAGTAGGGTGGAACACGCTCTAGGTACGACGCTTTCTTGTCAACAGAACTTCAACAGCCCAAAAGATTCGTGTATTTCTTTTCCCCAATTCCACTACCGTAAAATGGCGTGGCATGATCATAGCTTGATCTCTACTAAAATCTGCGATAACATTGTTTCGGCTGTTCACGGTTCCCTTTGAATCGGATATGGAAAAATCGTTCCAGAGGAAGGTATAACAGAAAAGCCCTTGGTAACTTATACAATAGCATTTGTCCTCTCTATGTTTGCAACCTTTCCGGAATTTTTGTCATGCTGAGACGAAAAGATTTAAAACAGATCAGGACTTGTTATTTCAAATATTTTAAATGTCTTATGCACCTGCCTCGACGTTATAGGAATTCCCGTATAACTGCGAATCTTTCGCCCTCTGACCGTGGTGCAAACCCGATGTAAATCTTTCGAGAATTAGTTGTATACAGTTGTACGAAATAGTAGCATGCAGTAGTAACTGTTGCCACTGCATGCTACAACTAGCAAACTGGATGGTACCAAAGCAAGATTGGATGCTATTGGATACTATAAACTACTTAAGATTAACCCAGTCGGAGGCATGTTAAATCAAAGTATTCCATACTACTACATATCAATTGATGCAACTTTTTCGTACAACTTCCATACAACGACACAGTCAAAGAATTTTTCATCGGGAAGTTATCTTCTATTGCCCAGGACCAGGACGTTTCTGCCCTTGGCCGTTTTTCTAGGAAGAAGATTTTTTAGACCCGACTAGTCCCATTTCTTTTTTTATGTTTATTTTTTGATCCTGTGGATTTACTCCGTTATTGAAAGCTCATTGTAATTTTCTCCTTTTCTTTCTTCGTACTACCCTATTTCCTTCTTCTCGCCTATAGTGGGTGAATAAAATTTCATCATCATCATCTTGTGTCCGTACGAATTTTTGGGTTGTCCGAGTAGAGTAGAGTAGAGTTTTATTCATAAGAAGTATCTTTCACAGCGTAAACGCCGAATTTGACCTCTACGTCAAACATAAACACTAAAATATAAATATATATACACTCAATCAGTTTGTCATTTCACTAATAATTACAACCGATTCGTAAAAAAATGCCATCGGTTTCTGCATTACTCATCTACAACAATGTATACTATAGACACTTTCGGCAAATAGTTTGCCAAAGAATTCTTAAAGGACCCCTCTTGCTTATTCTGCTTTTTATAATATATCTAGCTCCCATACAGAATTATAAGCTTCTAAAATCCCCACCTGTCTCTATTGTTTCGTTTTGTGCCTACGGAATTTTAGCGCTTTTTTGGCCTTGCCGAGTTTCGCCCGTCACACAAATAAACTTTTGCTGGGATCATCAACGTCTGCTGACAACTCTTTCACACATAAAGATCTGAGAAACTTTTGTTTATTTCTTCTTTTATTTGCTTAGTTTTCACACTTTCGAACCACGGCGCGATCATTTTTCAAATGTTTTGCGCCCAGCCGCCGCGTCTGACAGCAGGAACGCTGGACATAGTCGACAGGCGCTAACAAGAAAATCGCTAATTTCAGATGGAAAGTAATGGTATTTTCGAAAATGTTTTTTCTGATCCATTTCATAGGGAAAATATTATTTCTAGTAAGAGTTGTGCTTTAAAAATAAAATCACTTCTAACAAAATGATTTAAAAAAAGATTTTTTTTTTCCGCATCAAGTCTTCATCTTTCATCTTTACCTCAAAGATAATTTCACTGGAATACATATGTAAATAAAACAAAACATACTAAAAGGGTAAATACTAAAACTAAAAAAAACAACAAAGACAGTGACTACTGTTACTGGCTGTTGTACAGCTCAACACAACTTGAAACAAAACGTTCCCGTCTGTTTCCAGATTTCGAGCTTTTTATAGGACTTCGTATCCGGTCAAAACAGATTAGTTTGAAGACAATGACACGAGAATAAGAACATTTTGTGATTGATCAATTTGTTTGCCACAATACTTTGATAAGTTTTCAAGTATTAAGTCCTCGTTCGTCATCCAAGGGCGATTCTGGCGGTCTGGAAAGCTCCGCAAGCTTCTGCGCCGGCTGCATGTTCTTGCGACTTCGGCTAAAAGTCGCTTCGCTTTCCAGAGCTGTTCTCGCGCTCCGCTAGTTTCCTTCCAGCACTTGGAAAGCGAATCCACTTCGAGAGTGGAAAGTGGTTTCGGCAAGCGAATCCAAGAGATCGCCAGAATCGCCCTCTACGCAAGCTGCAAATTCTGAGAACTATGCTAAAACCTCGAGATAAGTAGATGGCTCTGTAAACTGCCCAGAACTTATCACGTTCCTAAGAATGTTTTGTTTATTTACAACGCCGTTATCAGATTCATCCGGCAATGACTTGATTTTGATAAGGAAATATAAGGACCATTGAAATGTGCTGAAAATCGATCATAATGACAAAAAGGTAAAAAAGACTTGACGACGAGGGTCGGGGCAGCTCCATTTGTGTTTCAAAGACTGCCACACAGAAGAACAATGTTAAAAAACATACTCACTGTTTTCAAAGTCAGTGAAGTAAAAGTAAGTTTACCGCGACTAATTGTGTGTCTATGGACGGGATTTAATTGTTTATCTCCTGAAGTTTCTCCAACTCGATAACGCTATCGATTTTTTTTGCCAAAAAGAAGGTTTTGTCAAAGTCGCTCTAGAAATCAAAGTTATATCTGACAGCAGGGACGTCGCTTTGGAAGGGTATGTGGGGTACCCCCCCCCCCTCGAGGAAGGGAAAAAGCTGAACTGGGCGCTTTGCGAGCGCCCTGTCAAAATAAATGAGTCAAGCTGGGAGCTGGTAGATCGCCTGTCCACAAAAGCTGAGCTAGACTGCACTGGCAGAAGTTTCACAACTCAATAGAGAACACGTGGGATGTAATCTGTTGTGATTTTGAAAACGTTGTGCTTAATGCACAACGTTTTCAAAATCAAGCTATCCATAAAAAGAATGCCAGGAAGAGCCGAAAAACCATCTGCTGACTTTTTTGTTTGTTGTCATGATATGGGAAAATCACCAGATGTTTTTTGGCGGTTTTCGGCTCTTCCTGTCAGTGCATGTAATGCATAACATTGAATGCATAAGGTTTTCAAAATCACAAGTTTGATCAACTTTTATCGCGGAAATGAGAATATAGAAGATTTAAAACTTTTACCACAAGAACAAGTCTCACATCCTGTTGATCGGCCTTGGAGTCAAAGCTGGCTTCCTCATGGTCAGTACCGCCATTATAGATTCGGTCCGTTTTCGTCAGGTAGGGTGTAATCTTTCTATTTAGCAATCCAAAGTATTTTTTTCGTTTCAGTATTTCACCAACTTCCCAGAGAAACTTCCGCCTATGAAGAATCAGCCAAAAGCACACTCTCACGGAACCAAACAGTGGAATAGTGAAAATAGACAACCGAAAAAGCCTTACCCAATGAAGAAACCCAAAACCCATGTGCCTAAGAAAGGTGGCTCTGGTGAGGCTGCACAAGCGACGAGCGAACTCGCAGAGGAGCAGACGCTTCATAAGGAGCAGGATGGGGAGTCGGTAGTACCTCTCGTTATTGAGACAGAAAGTGGAAGTGGGACTTGCCCAGAAGTTGACTTGTCCTGTAGGGAGTCAATAAGAGAGAAGAGTGAAGCTTCCGGGGAGCAGTTCTTACTGAAGGAGCAAGGCAGGGAGCCGGTGGAGAAAGAATCCCTAAGTGGGACGGAATCGGAAGCACACTTGGGCTCTATAGAGAGGAGCGAAACTCCCGGGGAGCAGTCCTCTCCGAAAGATCAAAGCAGTGAGCCAGGGAAGGAAAACAGCCGGAGTGTGGCGGAACCGGAACCTGCCACAGGTAGATCGGACGTAGCCATTGGAGAGAGCAGCAAAGGTTTGGGGGAGCAATCCTCGAAGAAGGAGCAGGGCAAGGAGTCGGTGGTCACGGAATCGGAATCACACTTGGGCTCCATAGAGAGGAGTGAAATTTCCGGGGAGCAGTTCTCTCTGAAGGAGCAAAGCAGGGAGTCGATGGAGGAAGAATGCCCAAGTGGGACAGAATCGGAAGCACACTTGGGCTCCATAGAGAGGAATGAAACTTTGGGGGAGCATTCCTCTCCGAAAGATCGAAGCAGAGAGTCAGGGGAGGAAGACAGCCGGAGTAGGACGGAACCGGAAGCTGACACACGTAGATCTGAGACAGAGAGGAGCAAAGATTTGGGGGAGCACTCCTGTAAGAAGGAACATGGTAGGGAGTCGGTGGACATAGAAAGTCGAAGTGAGACGGAACCTAAATCAGTCGTAGCCGCAAAAAGCGTTCGGGAAGGAATGGCAGAAGGTACCATAAGACCCGGTGAACAGTCCGGCTCCGACAGGCAGACTGGAGAATCAGAAGACTTGGACTCCCAAGTAACAGGTGTGGAAAATGGAACTATATCTGTTGACCCACTTTCACGGAGGGAGCAAGCTAAGCAGCCGCGGGACCAGGGGTCTGAGACGGAGCAAATAGCTCAGCCCTTAGCCGAGAGAGAAAGCCGATCGGGTGGAGAAGAAAAGAAGTTGAAAGAAACCTCAAGCAGCAAAGGACAAGGATCGGAGGATCGTTCTCACAAGTCAAGCAAAGTGGCTGTGGAGGAAAATTCCAGAAAGAGTGATGCTGTATTAGCATCAGACAAAGAAAACGAAGCGGTAAAATCTTCTCCGCAAACACTCCGGAGTTCGCCAATCAAAGAGCTTGTGAAGCCAAATAATAGCCAATCTGGGACTCCCGCTACACCCGACAGCCAATCAGGTTCTACCCTACGCGATGACCTACTTATGTCTAGCCCAATGAGCGTCTCAGGAGCAACTAAGAAATTGTTTGATCCCACACTTGGTGAGTTTCTCGCCAGTCCATCAAAGAATCTGAATTTGTCGAATGTATCCAAAGCTGAAACTGCGTCTCCGAAATCGGCCAAGTCGTACTACACCGGAGAGATACTCAATTCAAGCTTTGTTGTTACTTCTGTTGAGATCCTATCTGGGTCGAGTGATAGTAACTTTACGTCGCAAAGCAGTGCGAATGAGTCAGCTGATTTAAGTAGGGGGTCGGCTGATCGCAGCTCGGGTGATATTGACAAGTGCGCCGCATCAGCTAACAAGAGTGTTAATTCTCCGTGAGAAGCAAGTGGTAAAACTGTGATTTTTTTATTTTTCTACTATTCGAAGTTGAAATAAATAGTTCAGCATTGTTAATTTTTCGTCTGTTTTGGCAGTTAAGGGGTCAGCTTAATAAACTCCGGTCTTCACCTCCCGGAACTTCCGGAATCTGGGCTTCGGGATTATTCTTTGATGTCTTCTGTGAATTGCATCTGGAATATGAACCGGTCCGAAATTAGATTAAAATAATCCGGAAAAAAGGGGCTTTTGAACTTCCAGATTTCCGGAATTTTTAAGTATCGCAGAAGAAATTCAAAAAATAATCTCGGAAAAACTGGGAGCCCAGATTCCGGAAGGTGAAGACTCACCTTAACACTAGGAAGTAGTGTCAAGACCTATGCTTTCAGAGTAAAATAACACTAGGGAGTAGCGCCAAGACCTATGCTTTCCATGCTTTGCAAACGGGCCATATTCGTAGCGCTGCCTACCACGCTTGCGGTACTTAAAGGGAGACAAACTTGCGGGTTTAGAAATTTCTAGTAAAGCAAAGGTGCGGTCTGCAAACACAAGGAAACAATGGACGCATCATTTTTTTTGCTATGTTCAGAATATGAAGTTATTGAAGCCAGCACTGGTGCACGACTGTTTGAGTTTCAGTAGGGACGTTCACTATCGCTAGTAGTGCTAGTGTCGCTGCCATTCGACTATGTGTCAGTTATTTCAAGTCTTGGCGCTACTCCCTATTGTTATTTTGTTCTGCATGCTTTCCTTGCTTTGCAAACGGGCCATACTTATGCACCACTCACAACGCTTGCGGCATTTAAAGCGAGACAAACTTGCGGGTTTAGACATTTCTAGTAAAGCTAAGATGCGGTCTGCACACATCGGAGAAACAGGGGAGGCTGTATCTTTTTTGTGCGTGTTCAGAATAAGTTATTGGAGCCAGCGCTGGTGCACGACTGATTGAGTTTCAGTAGGGACGTTCACCATCGCCAGTGGTGCTAGTCACTTTCTCTCCGAAGAAACGGACCTGCAATAAACGCTTCTTCCCCAACGTTGTCCCAGACGTTCGACAGCCTGACGAGGACCCTTGCCAAGAAGGGCCGAAATATCGTTGCCAAAGCATCGTAGCTGGCGTATCCGTTGTATGCGTTGTTTGAATATATGTTTTCCACTCGGCTTGGGCTCGAGGAGTGTTTTTCTACCACCAGGGACCCATAAATTTCCTGTAAAGCCTCGCCATTCAGGGGGCTTGTCATTTCCTATGCTTCTATGTTGCCCGACCCTCTCCTACTTTCCAAAAATTCCGCTTGGGTCGAATCGGCGTTCTTGTTTGCCTCATTTGAAGTGAGCGCCAAAGAGACTCCTCCCTCAAGGCGCCAGCAGCCAATCCCAAATTTTGTCTATCTGGATAGTCGCGTATTATATCCCCGTGGGCATTTCTCGAACTACCGGACGGTCGGTCAAGAGGGGTCACTGGAAAACCGGAACCTCCGCCACCGGAACCGATGGCTTTGGAAACTACCCTAACCTTAGGCTAGGTTAACCTTTTACCTAACCTTTTTACTAACCTTAAGCTAGGTTAACCACCTAACCTTTTGGTTAGGTTAGGTTAGGGAGGTTCCGGGGTCCCAGTGACCCGTCAAGAGCGCACCAGAAATCTCTTATTGACAAGCCCCCTGAAAGGCGAGGTATTACAGGAAATTTATGGGTCCCTGCTTCCACTGGCATTTCGGCTCTTCTTGACAACGGCCCCCTTCAGGCTCAGGCTAGAATAACGAATTTGCGAGAGGACCAATTATCGCTAGAATAATTCTCAGCTGACTTGTTCGTTTAACGCCACCAAATTTAAAGTACAAAGTCGCCGAAAAAAAAAATTGCAGCTGATTTAATTCTTTTAATGCCATCTCATAATATGACACTCATTCATTAATTCATTTAATTCAAGTTCAAGTTTTATTTTCACATTCACAAATAAATAAAAACAAGAGCTGTAAGCTCATATGGCACTTGCAAGTGTTGAGATGTTTTGTTTGATCAAAAGTATTTTTCGACTTGGTGATTAAAATGTGCACTTTAAGGGAGCTAGATAAAAAGTATTTTATTTTTGAACTTGGGTGTAATGATGCGCACTTTAAAGGTGATAGAAATGCATCTGTATGCAAAACCCTTGAGGCAAAAACGATCACAGGCCCTTAGGGATCCTTGATGTATACCGTTTCGTCAAAAGTTTGTTTTCGCTTTCATTTCAAATGCGCACTTTAAGGGTGACAGAAATAAATTTTTAAGCAAAACCCTTGTGTCACTAATGATCATGGGTTGAGATGTATTGTCTGAAATAAAGTACTTTTCGACCTGGCCGTTCAGATTCACACTTTAAGGGAGCTAGAACGTCATTTGTAAACAAAACCCTTGAGGCAAAAATGATAATGGGCTCATGGGGATCATGAAAATATGAATTTGGTTTAAAAGTATTTTTCTAAATTTGCAGTCAAGATTAGTACTTTAACGAATGGTCAAGTTCCATCGTCCTAGATTATCTGGGGGGGTACCTCCCCCCTCCTCAAACTTCCCCACAGTCGCCGGAGCCAATCCGGTTCCGTAAGTGTTTATCCAGAGCATCTGTTTGTTATTCCCACAAAGTTCCATCCCGATCTCATCAGTCTAAGTCGGTCACGTATTCCCCCCCCCCCCCCCCAATTGCTGTCGGATCTGTCCGGACATGAAAAAGATCAACAGAAACATGTCCTCTCTTCAATTACCAAATTTTACTCAAATCCGATCAGCCGTTTCAAAGTTACGCATGACTCAATATTCCGGATTCCCCCTCCCGTTACTCCCCCACAGCTATCAGATCATGTAAATTTTTCTTTATAAGTCAGTTTGATCGGGTCCCTGATTCGCCTCCCAAGATTCGTCGTGAAAATCCCCAAAACCGCCATAACCGGAATTCCGGGAAACTCCCCTCCACCCCCCCCTAATGTCATGATCCATCTCAAATGTATAAACGATTTATCTGGAGCAGATGCTTGTTCTTCCCAGCAAGTTTCACTCCGATCCCTCCATTCTAACCGTTTCCCGATATTTCCGGTCTCTCCCCCCCCCCAACTCTCCCATAGCTGTTGAATCCGGTCCGAACTTCAAATGGGACATCAGACGTATGTCATTTATTCAGTTATTAAGTTTCATTCCAATCCGACCACCCGCTCGAAAGTTACACAGTACTCTAATTTTCCGGATTCCCCAGCCCTCCACCCCGCTAGTGTCCGGATCCAGTCCAAATGTATAAACGATTTATCTGGAGCAGATGCTTGTTCCTCCCAGCAAGTTTCACTCCGATCCCTCTATTCTAACCGTTTCTCGAAATTTCTGGTCTCCCCCCCCCCAAACTCCCCCAGAGCTGTCGAATCCGGTCCGGACTTCAAACGGGACATCAGTAGTGTGCCATTTATTCAGTTCTTAAGTTTCATTCCAATCCGACCACCCGTTCGAAAGTTACACATTACTCCAATTTTCCGGATTCCCCAGCCCTCCACTCCCCCCGGGTGGTCGGATCCAGTCCAAATGTATAAACAATTTATCTGGAGCAGATGCTTGTTCTTCCCAGCAAGTTTCACTCCGATCCCTCTATTCTAACCGTTTCTCGAAATTTCCGGTCTCCCCCCCCCCAACTCCCCCATAGCTGTCGAATCCGGTCCTGACTTCAAACGGGACATCAGAAGTATGCCATTTATTCAGTTATTAAGTTTCATTCCAATCCGATCACCCGTTCTAAAGTTACACACTATTCTAATTTTCCGGATTCCCCAGCCCTCCACTCCCCCCCGGGTGGTCGGATTGGGAAACTGAATGTTTCCAAGTTAGTCCAATCGGGTCCGTGATGCTCCTGCCAAGTTTCATCGTCCTAGCACATCTGGAAGTACTCCAACTCGAAAAAGTGTGACGAAACTCCTTAATTTTCAGAATTTCCCCGGCCCACCACTCCCCCCCCCCAGATGGTCGGATCGGGAAACTGATTATTTCCAGGTTCGTTATATCGGGTCCCTGATTTTCCTGCCAAGTTTCATCGTCCTAGCACATCTGGAAGTACCCTAACTCGAAAAAGTGTGACAAAAAAAAAACGGACCGACCGACGGACCGACAGACGGAATTACGATCGGTATATGGCACTTGAGCCAGAGGCTGCAAGTGCCATAATAAAAAATAACACTTTCGCGCTGGAGGAAAAACCTATGAGGGTTTGCATTCGCGCTAAAGTCCACATATTTACTTACCTATAATAATAAATCCAATCTCTCTCACTCATCAAAACTCAACTCTGTGTATAATGAAACAAAACATATCTCTCGAGGGCAGAGCCCGAATACGATGTTTTTTTTTAGTCATAAACAAAAATAAAACAAGTTGTCAACAAAGCAGAAAAAGGCTAAAGATCATTATACTGCTTTACGAACCTCGGCACAAAGCTTCTACTGTAACGCATAGTGTTACAGTAGATTGGGGTCAGTTTGGGAACCTTCTCAGCCACTTCTCGGGGGGGGACGAGGTCTTACAGGAACAAAGGGTGGGGGAAAGGAATGAACGGTCCATGGGGTGCTGGAGAAGGGAGGAGCCAAAGTTGCGGTCAGCTTGGGCTGAAGGACAGAACTGAAAAGCCAACTTATTTTTGTATCATGTAACTTAATAAACTGCATTATTTGGATTGTGTTACGGGATTGTTTATTATCTTTGGCGGACGGTAGCTCACTGCGCGACCACTATTTTTTGTAAATCGTTTCCGTCAAGCATACAACAGGTGCACAAGCGCATAGAGGTACCGCAATTATCCGACAGAGAAATTCCCACTATATCAAAATCGGTTATTCATGAATAGCGTAGCAACGAAGTAACGTATTTTCATCTGGTCTTCAAGCCTCTTGAAGTGAATGAGTGATGGGAAACTAGATTGTCCCATCTCAGCCCTTTTCAGTTAAACTTTAATGGTCATTCGGTAACCACTGTGTGTGTACTTCTGGGACCGGAGAGCGGCCGTGGTCGAAACCAAAATGGATCTTACTCCACTAAACTCATTTCCCTATTGAGAGTGCAAATCACTCATTGCCCAAGAAGCAGATTTTCTACCCATCACCTGGTGGGTCCATTCGACTGTATCCGTAACAAGTGTTGATAATGAGACAAGGGAGGACTTTCAGAAACTAGTCCTCTTGGAAGCGCCGAACTGGAAGATGGCGAATTTACTAGGTAGTAGAGAGGGTCGGGGTTAAATCGACCATACAGTCGCTTGTTGAATGGCGTATAGAGTACAGAGATACAGGGACCGAACTTTAGGAAAGTAAAAAAAAGTGGTAGTAGCCTATACTACCACTTTTTGTTCTGTTCTGTTTTTTATTTTTAAAAACTGTTCTTTTATTTTTACTTTCTTTTCATTGTTCTTACAATTTTTTCTGAATTTTTTATTTGAAAATATTTTCTTTGTCTGTAAATGCAAAACATTCGCAGTTAATATTTTGTTTTTCTGTAGATGCAAACATTTTCTTAGTTCTTAGCTTTTCCGTTTTCGTGAAAGTTTTCTAAGCAAACATTTGATTTTATCCGTAAACACGAAATTCGCCTAAGTAAATAAAAAATGAACGCGTCATAAATAGAAATTGCGTCTCCGAGACCGATACGGGTGGGAGTCGATAAACAAGCTACATTAGCTCGCGCTACATTATTAGACAAATTGTGCCTGACTCTCCGTTCAATCTGGCGATGCCTGCATCTCCGTATCTCTCATTCACTTCTGCCTAATTCATTTAATATGACCAACCCAATTACAAGACCTCGTGGGAAGTCTAAGACAGCAATACCAAAAGCATGCTTTTAATTAGCATCCCTTCCATGACAATTATGATAATTATTTGCTTTACTGAGGAGTCGCCTTTCCATTTTCTTCCACCGCCGGTTCCTTCGGTCGGTTATCCTCCGGTTTCATTGCGGGGAAACACAGAACTTCCTGAAATGGACAAAGAAAGGTAAGCTATTTGCAGCACGTGAATCCTAGAAAGGTAAGCTATTTGCAGCGCGCGAATCCTAGAAAGGTAAGCTATTTGCAGCACACGAATCCTAGAAAGGTAAGCTATTTGCAGTAAGTAAACATTGCAAGTAAACGTAGTACTTACAGTGCCGATCCACTTGTTTGATCTCTTCCATCCACCCTAAACTACCCCCCCCCCCCCCGGGAAATCCCAGAACTGACACCAGTAAGTTGCTCTCAAGAATAGTTGCGTTTTTTGCAGGTACCATGATATCTGATACCACGGTCTAAAGTCGTACTTGCAGTTACCGTGGTATCTTATACCCAGGTCAAAGGCGTTTTTGCAGTTACCGTGGTATCTGGCAAGGTACGGTAACTGCGGAAACGATTATAGGTCGTGGTATCAGATACCACGGTAACTGCAAAAACGAGTAATTGCAGACCCAGTTACCGTGGTAACAGATACCATGGTATCTGCAAAAACACAACTAACAAGACCAAATTCACAGTTGAAGCGCGCAATTTGATTCATAGAGCATGTGGTTGAATCGCAAACGCCAGAAAATCAAAGACGCTACTATATATTTACCAAAAAAAGTTCAGAAGAGCCCCAAAAGCAATTTGGTGCTGTTGTTGGTCCCAAATATTTGAAATTACAGCTACCACAAGTTTGAAAGATCTTTAGCACAATGGACTAACGTATTTTCATTGGGTTTTAAAGCCGGTTTAGTTTTAACACCTCATATTACATTGTATTTCTGCAAAGATGTTCTCAGATAGTTGACCACTTTAAAACTTAGCTATGCTTACAGAAAATTACGCAAGGCTTCGGCTGTTTTAGTCTCTTTCCATGTACCTTGCCTTGGACGACAATCTTGACAAAATTTCGGTATTGGGACCAATAAGATTACCGGAAAGAATGGTCGGGAGCCTGATTCGTAACGTAAAGAGAAGAAACTTGGCAAGCGTGATACTCAGGGTAATGATAATAGACGAGCTAGGATACACTTATGAAGTGTAGAATCTCGAGAGCAAGAACAGATATAAATACTACGGAAATATAATGAATTACTATCATAATTACGACGTCTCCTACGACGATCCGTTAAAGTATTTTAACGGATCGGAATTGTGAATTTAAATTGACATGCTTTGTAATTTATGTTCGTTATCTGATTGTATTTTAAAATTGTAACATATATGTGATTATTTGACTATGTTGACCACAAATGACGATCCACCACTATTTTTGTAAAAAGATAAGATGGAATTAAACGAATTTGAATCTGAAAGTAAGTACTTTTAAACCAGATTCTCGTATTTTAGGCTGTACGTTGAACTATTCAAACTGAGTTAACATATCAGTCCGAAAATCCTGAGACAATCCAGTCCAGTATATACTGCTCATAATCTCTAAAAGTTTAGTCTAGTCTTTTGAAAGATATCAAACCAAAAACCATTCCGAATCGCCGTGAAAAACAACATCAACATCGAGCCATCTTTCCCTACCTACCACCCCTCTCCCCTTGATAAAGTCAGCTTCCAATAAATAGCGGGTTCTGACCCAATAAACTTTAAAAAATCATATTTTTTTTTAATGAACGGTAGGAGAAGAATTCCTTTTCTCTTTCGCGATACGCCACAGTACCGGTGGCAGCGAATTATTTGTTGGGAACTAAGTTCTGTATGCATTTAGGATGTGTTTGAATGCTTGATTGCATATGACTATAAATTAACTGCCTCAGCATAAACCACCCATCGGCTGTGACCGACTTCGGTTCCACAATACATTATTAACTGATTGAATGATTTAAGAGTCCTATCTTATTTACTTGAATACGCTTGATCAATAACGGACGACCGTGGTAAGCTTGCTAATCGATCTCCAGAAAAGCCTGAATTAGCTAATTAATTCAATATTCTAATTAACTAAATGGGAATGCATTACCTTGATGTTATTTGAATCTGTCAAGAACATCGCCACCCGGTCGATACCCATACCCCAGCCACCGGTTGGAGGTAGGCCATACTCAAGGGAGGTACAGAAGTTTTCGTCGATCATTTGTGCTTCATCGTCGCCAGCTGCCTTGTCCTAAACAGAAGAAGACGAATTAGTGTTATAGTTTGATCAAATCTTTCCAGGTAGACTGATCGCAGACTTACTAACGCTTAAACTGCAAGACTAACCCACAGCCAACACATAACCCAAACTACAACGACACCTCGGGCAATCGCCCACCACGTCGAAAAACTGTGAATGGATGAATCATGCTGAATACTTGGGTTTTAAGTAGTAACAAGTACAAATAAGGATAGAACAGAGATGACTCGGATCATGCTCAGTTAAATTTTTCACTTTTTGGTTTGCAGGGGGTGGAGCCTAGCCGTTGCCTGTTCCGACAAAAGAGTTAATTTTGTTCTGCTGTTCTTCTTATTGCCGTCACTTTTATCACTATATGGAAAGAAACAAAGAGAGATTTCAAATTTTCTTGTCAAGAAACTACGGTGATTTTTCGGATCTGCCTAAGAGTTCACACCACAAATGTTGGAGGCCGCGCGCTAGTTTCAGCTAAGCTCCACCCCTGGTAAATCAAAATCGGCAGGTTTATGCGAGTTTCCATCTCTCCTTATCCTTATCACTTTTGGTTTGCTGTCATCCTGTCCCCGACTGTATTTGGTCTAAACAAGTTGCTTTGTGTTCGTGATCTATTTGGAGTGGAATTTGATATTATTTTTAATACCCGTAAAACGTTTGCTATGGCATTTATCCCATCCCGGCGTAAAGTGTTACCAAGTGACGTATTGCTTAGCGGTAGGGTGATTGCTTTTGTTGATGAATTTCGTTATTTAGGTTTTTACATTAGAAAGGGTCTAAATGATGATTCTCATATTACTGCTCTAGCTAAAAGCTACTCGAAAAGAGCTAATGCTCTTGTTTGGAAGTTCGGTTCAGTAGACGAGCTTGTAAAGGTCCGCCTTTTCTAGACTTACTGTTATCAATTTTTTGCTCTTGGCCTGGTTTCTTCTGCCCATGCTCGGTCATGGTCAGCTTTGCAAGTTGTTTACAACGCGGGGTTTCGGAAATTTTTCCGGTTGGCTAGGCGATGCAGTGTCAGTGGTGCAATGGTTGAAAAAAGAGTTGTTACCCTGAAGGAGCTGCGCCGCAAAGCTAATGTTGCTATGTTTTGCCGCTTAAAAGAATCTGATAATGATTTGGTGGCATTTGCTGCTCTACCCATTTTTTATGTGCTACCCGTATGGAAGGGTATCCTCCTGGATATCTTTTGCATGGGGTAGATTCCTTTTTGTATTTTTGTTCAGTGCTTGTTCTAGTGTATCTTTTTTGTTGTTGTTATGGTCTTATGGACTGAAATAAAGTAGTAATAAATAAATAAATAAATATTGGGATCCCAAAACGTAAGTGGAAGCAAACGTTGTCCGTCTGTCCGTCCGTCCGTCTGTTAGCACGGTGACTCTCGAAGGGGTTGAGATATCTTGTTCAATCTTGGCAAGAGAGCTTTTTGGGTCAAAGTACAGGTCAAGTTCGAAGATTGGCTCTGTAGCCCTATATTTAAGGGTGGGGGTTCAAATTAAGGGACATTTTTTTTAAAGCTAATGAGATAGCTAATCGATTTAGGCGTAAGGAGACATGCTGAACCCGAATATGAAAATCATTTTCTCCCCGGACAAGCAGTTCACCCGGAATCCGGCTAAAACCGGAAATTTTTTGAAATATAATAGTTTAATCTTAAGTTGACTACAGGTTCAATCTAGGGGCAAGGAGACATGCTGAACAAGTATATGAAAATTATTTTTTCGCCGGACACACAGTCGCCCGGAATCCGGCCGAAACCGGCAAATTTGTTTAAAGTAAAAGTTTTATTCGAACTTGATTAGATGTTCAATTCAGGGGTAAGAAGACATGCTAAATCAGTATCTGACAATCATTTTCTACCCGGACACATAGTTCCGTTTTTTACCCGGACGCATAGTTCTTCCGGAATCCGGCTGAAACCGGAAAATTTCTTATAAGTTAAAAATTTATTTGAAGTTGATTAGATGTTCGATAGGGGTAGGAGATACGCTGAATTCGTTTTTGGGCTTCGCTAATTTGCCGGACAAGTAGTTCCCGAATTCGGCAGAAACCGGAAATGTGGCAGAAGTAGGCCTAAGGCAGGAAGTTTTAATCAGTTTCGTCAAAACAGATATGACTTATATGGGGTATACACACATGCTGAATCCATATCTGAACTTGGTTTTCTCAGATGATTAGCTATCTGGCCTTAATCTGTTTCTGAATTTCTGTAGTAAAAATGTTCAAGGAGTCTGGCGAAGACTTGATCTGGAGAAGGCAGGACTCAATTGTCTGGTCAGATATTACACTTTTGGGACCCCATCGAAACCTTTTGGTTTATTCTTGGTATTTGCATGGTAGCTACATCAGAAAAAAAGAAATAATTACGCAACAAGCACGAAAAAAAAATTCTACCCTACTTTATGTGGCATGCTCTCTTTTGTGGACTACATCCTCCACTAAAGACTTTACCCCCCCCCCCCCACCGACTTTGCACAGAAAGAGCAAGATTGGCTGGAAGTTTGGAAGCAATCTAGCTATCACGATCAGCTTATTCTCGCCTTACGGAGCACAACCCTCTTACGGTACGTGCACACAGTCCGATTTTTGCAGCAGAATGCGAACTTCCTAGTTCACTCCCCAATTTAGGCGCATCACATGCAGCTTTCGCCAATCGAGCGAATTTCTCAAGCGTATTTTCAAAAGCGAAATCTTATGGAATTTTGCGTGCATGTAGCTTTAAAGCACTGTTCGTGATTTGCATTATTAGTATTTCCTCATTTTCTTGCTTACTGCACTTGTTTTCCTCGCGGAATTGCAGGTTATTACTAAGGGTAACGGCAAGCTTTCGATGGGATCCCAAACGAGAATATTTATTTGACTCCAGACAATCGTATTCTAGCAAACTTCGGTCTTCGCCTGATCGCATAAACATCTTACCTATCCCTCACCTTATTGAAACACTAATACAATGGTGGAACACTGTGTTGGGAAGTAATTCATGTACTTGGTTTTTACTTCAGTACAACTTTCCTGGAGCACTTAATATTCAAGTACACTTTCTAGGTACTGGAAAGCTTCAACTCCAGATATTGTTCAAGTACTATCCCAAGTATATTATAATTAGATTACATCGATTCGCACCCTGAAAAGCTTCTTTGGCAACTTTATCCAACAATTGAAAGCCTTCAGAAAAAAAATTATGAGACTTCTGCAGTCTCTGAAGTACACTCCACCTTGGTAAGCATACTACTAGATGGTGGAGCTCCATTCAAGACTATGCTCACTCAAAGTACAGTACTTAAAAAGCACAGTGCTTGAAGTGCTACTTGAATACAAGTTACATACTTAGGACTCAAGTACTACTGTACTACATTTGTTGTCAGTTACTTAATACTTGATACTGAAGTACAAAATTCGATAGTACTTGTCCCAACACTGGTGGGTGGTGGTACAATACTATTTGTGCGGATAATGAAACGATGAAAATTAAAATAACTTACTGCTGCTTGCTGGGCAAACCGCTCCCTCTGAACAAACGGATCGTTCAACTCTGTGTATGCATTGCAGATTTCCTTCTTCGAGACAAAGAGCTCAAACCTCTCTGTGAGACCAGCTTCGGACCTGTGGTACTTGGCGAGAGGACTCATGACTTGAGGGTGGTCGCAGATGAATGTGGGGTTAATGCACTGCTCTTCCAAGAATTCGCCGACTAGCTGTAAGCAAAGGTCACATTCATTTTCTATAAAATATATTTGAAGGGTATAAATAACAAAACCCTAAATATTGCGTGGTTAAGATTAAAATAGAAGCTTCAGGATGAAAAGAAACCAAAATAAATATTGGTGAAGGATGAGGTGAAGACGTTAAGATTAACTTGAAGAAAGTTATCTTATGACCGGATTCGATCAAATCCTGTTTCTTTGCAATATTTATTTCTATAGTTCACAAGTTTAAGAGCAAGTCCGACAAAGTTAACTTTAACTAACTTACTGAGTCCAAAACTAGGTAATACATCACTTTTAAGCCTTTAGGGCCGGTGAGGATCAGTAAACGAACCGAAAGCCTTCATTTGTGCTTTAAACCTCACGCTCATTTCTAGGGTTATGTACTCCTACCTAATACAAAGTCCCACGGAATCCCCGTCAGAGTGTACCTTATCCAGGTGCCAGTTATGTAGTTTTGGGCAATATTATACTGTTGAATACCTCTTAGGACAGTGACAAGAGCTTCTTTCACTGGATTGATGGTGTGGTTGATGATGTTCACTTACGTTGTATTTTAACGTCAAAAAACTTTTTCGTAGTTAGAATTTCTGAGCATATGGGCGACTCCATAACCGACTCGAATATCGATATTTTTGTGACCATTTTTCGCCCTCATATACGTCTCGGTTTGCTAAAATTTAGACATAAAAATTGTAGTCATTTAGCATCATTTTCTATTATACTTCGATTAATATAATAATTAAATTACGAAATAAATATTGCTCCAACTTTGGACTCACACGAGTCAAGAGTCAGTAACACAATTAGAAAACAATGAACTTCCGACATCGATTTTTGTGTTTCGATATTTGGTCCAATATATCGATATCGAATATCCACCAACACTTATTCCTGGGCTTATATATTCCTGCATACGCACAACCGCGACAAAGACTTACCTTATCTAGCAACCGCGTGGCAGTTCGGGGTGGCGTGCAGTCTACATTATGTTTAATGCAGAGATCATTCAAGAACTTGACTGATTCAGGCTTTTCAAGTGACGTTGGGTGTGGGAGCTTGACCCCCAACAACTTTTCCAGCTCGGGGAACATATAAATCTTTCTGAACGGGGGCGTGAAATCGATTTCCTGAGCTGGCCCCTCTGGCCCTTCGGGGTGGTAGGTGATCTTGTAGGAGCCGTGGATGGATTTCACCATGCCTACGAAAGTCAAAATGATTAGTTAGATAGATAGGGGCTTTATGACGAAACGAACTTTCACAACATTGACTGCCGAAAATGTCCTTTCGTCAGGTACATTTTAAGTATCATTATAAGACAATGGTCAGGAAATACGAAGTCAAAATAAAACACTAAAAAGCTGAAACATTAGTTGCGTTTTTGATCCGAATTCTATGATCTCCGTTCTTGCTTCTGAATTCTTGATTCTCCTACAAATTACCGTTTTTGCTCTTCTCGCTTCTCCATTCTCGCTTTTGACAAAAACACTAGTTTGGCAGCTCGTCTGCAACCTGGTATACCTGTTTATGCATATTTAACACCCCCACTCTATTGACCAATCAGGGGGGAGAACGGACAGAGGAGAATCCAGTATCGGAGCAAATTCTCGATTCTGCAGAATCGCGAGGCTTTCCCCGTTCTCGATGCACAGTCCAAAAACGCGAAATAAGAGCGAGGAGAAACGCGAGGAGAATTTGGATCAAAATCGCAACTATTATAGGGAATGCATTCGTCAGTTCGCCTTACTTCCAGTTCAACGCTCCAAGTGGACTAGTGTCTGCATTCAACAACTGTGCAGATATAGTAGAAAGTCGGACCCATAAGTTGGTGGGTAACTTTCAAATCAAATCAAATCGTTTATTCATTAGGAAACTTACACACGGCGTGTGCCGACTAACTGATTCCACCGTCAATATAAATACAAACTAACCTAAAAAATCAAACATATGCACTTAAAAACCAATAAAATCATGTGGGCTCTTGAATGGAGGGTGAAGCGTTAAACAGTTTAACGAAAGCCGGAACAAAACTATTACTGTATCTTACGTGGGTGCATTGGACAGGTTGCAGTTTTGGAATTGGCTTTGCAACTAGTCTTGGAGGTCTTGGCCGTTCGGTTTCAAAATCATGGGGGAGGATGTTTCGGAGGATTGGGTGTTTAAGAGTTTTTAGACCAAAATTTACCGATAATTTTTCACGACGACTCGCTAATGTACTAAGATTGAAAGTTTTTAAAAGGCGTTTCACTTCCTACTATTAAGACTTATACAAAACATCCAATACAGTGCGAACACACGATCAGGATTCCCGGGCTGGATTTCCAGCAATTTCATTATCAAGTTGAAAAAATCTCAACTTTTCCATATGGAAAGTGACAAGTTGAAAAAATCTCAACTTTTCCACATGGAAAGTTCAACGAAAAAATTCAACGGAGAGCTACGAAGTTTGTACCAGGTCTGCGCGATCTTCCCTACGAAGTGAGATTAGCCAAGTTGTGCCTTCCCTCCATTGCATACAGGTTTTTTAGAGGAGATCTGATTGAAACATTCAAATTAATGAATGGAAGTTATGACAATTTTGAAGTGACTGATTTAGTAAGATTCAGCATTAACCGTCATCATCGGGGGCACGCGTACAAGCTTGCAAAATCATGATTCCACAAGGACGTTTTTAAGTGGGGTTTTGGTAACAGAATCGTTGATCCTTGGAACAGCCTTACCGAAGATGCGGTTAATGCTGAATCGATCAATAGTTTCAAGTGCATTGTTGATGGGATTTTCAACTCCGATCAGTTCGACTACTCAAAATTTCTTCGAGTTATTTAGAGGCGAAAGCCTTTTTCTTGCTTTGTATTATTATTAAAGTGACGACAGTGCCGAAAATCTGGACAGGAATCCAGTCCGGAGCGCCCGACCCTGATCGTCTGTTCGCATTTTAAGACTTACGCAGACCTTTATTACCTGGGAAGCAGACTGCAGATTTTCTACTCATCAACCTGTGGATCTATTTTAATATGTCTGTGACAAGTGCTAATAGTGAGACATACGGCGTATTCTCGCAGTTCCCCGAGGACTCCTTTTGAGGAGTCCCCGCGTTTTTGTTTGTGCAGGGGATTGACTCCCCGTATTCTCGCGATAAGGACGGGGAACGCTCTGATTATCATCACCATCATCAACAATACCAAAGGTTTCGATGGGATCCGAAAAATGTAATATTTGGTCCAGACAATTGGGTCTTGTCTTCGCCAGGCTAATCATCTGAGAAAACCAAGTTCAGATATACCTGTATAAGCCATATCTATTTTGACGATACTGATCTAAACTTCCTGCTTTACTTCTGCCAAATTTCCGGTTTCGGCCGAATTCCGAGCGAACTGCTTGTCCAGCAAAAAAAAAATAAAGTTCAGAAACGAATTAATTAAAATAATCAGAATAAACAAAACTAAAAATAAAGTGGATACAGACTAATCCCGTCAACTGCAAATGTTTTTTCTCCCACAAATTCCATTTTGGAAGCATTCTCGTTGTTTTCCGTACGCGGAGTCCGCGTGGAGTGACTCCCTCTATTCTCGCCGCTCCCCTTGATTCCCCGAGGAGTCCTCGGGAAACTGCGAGAATAAGCCTATCGGGGGACTAACAGAAGCTAGTCGGTTTGGAAACGTTGAACTGGAATATGGCGAATTATTTAAGATAGAACGCTGGCACAAAGCAATAGCGTTCGTTCTTGCACTGATGGGATTAAGAACCTGGACTTTTGGTGCTTTAGCTCGAGGAAATCGAGGTTTTGATGGGCAACATGGGGATGGAAATAAGTGTTGAAAACGTGGTTACGAGCCTAGATTATTCCCGACCTTGGTACAAAGAAAAACCCGCTGAACTGCTAAGATAGTGAGGCAGAATTCTCTGAGGAGGAGGATGTACCTTACTTTTCTTAATTACTGTTTTACATTTTTTTTTTTAATAAAAAGAAAAACGTCCATACCTGCTAGCTAACCCCGCTCATCATCAAAATAGCACACTTAAAGCAACGGGAAGACACGAAAATTACCGAGATTCTACACTTCATAGGTATAACCGATCTCCTCTATCGGCATTACGCTGATTACCAAGCTTGCCACGTTTGTTCTCTTTACGTGACGTATCAGGCTCAAGATCATTGTTTCCGAGAAGCCTACTAGTCAGTAGACCGGTTATCAAAATTTGCCCTAGTCTCAAGGCACGCGAAATGGAAAGAGGATAAAAACAGCCGAAGCCTTGTGTAGTTTTCTGTACGCATAGCCAAGTTTAAAAGTAGTAAACTATCTCAGAACATCTTAGCAGAAGCACTATGTAGTGCGAGGTACCCTTTAAAGTTTAGCAGCTTATATTCACGTCGGATATTTGAATCCACTGAAACATTTCGCCTCATCTAGGAGATTTTGCATTTTTTTTTTTTTTACCCGCGGCTCTAGTGACGTTTAGAATGTGAGCTCAGCGTTGCTTGCACGACAACCAATTTTGAATTCCAAAACAAGCCTGCATTCGCAGGATTAAAGACGACAGGCACCGGCTTATTTTTCCGCAATGGGTTACCTTTGTAGATGGTAAATAATAATAATAATAATTTTATTTTCCATCCATCAAAAAGCACATGGCATAGACGGAGTAGGAAAAAAGAAAGAAAAGAAGAAGCAAACACTATAATAACAGGAGACCAAACAAACATAGAGACTACGACAACATTATCCTATCTACAAAACTATCCTATCCAAAATTATCCTATTATATATTTCAAGCATACAAGGACAGGCACACAGATGTACCATAAACCCAAAAGATTAAGTTCACTCGATGAAATCCATTATCTACGGACAGCGGACAAAAGGAGTAACGCATTTTTATCGGGTATTCAGACCTATTTAAGTGAATACGTGACATCTAACTGGACTGTAAGGTCTAAGCCCTTTTCGGTTAAACTTTAGGCTTTTCCAGAAGTTCGTTTTTCCAACTTAAGCGGTTTTGAGCCTGAAGAGAACCCTTGCCAAGAAGGGCCGAAATGTCTGGCTGTCTGAAAGACGACACAGTTGACAATGGATTTTGGACGTAAATGCTTGTCCTCTGATCTTCATAGATCTCTCCTACCGGATTACGAAGCCCCAAACCCGACTCGACCCGAAACAAGGCTTCGCGCTGCAACCCGTAATTGTACCAGACTTGTTCGCCCCGATATTCACTCTACTGACCGGTATCTTTCGTCATTTGTACCATATTTCGTGAAGTATTTCAATTCTCAACTGTGATATATTCGTTATTAATTGTACATACATATAAATATTTTAAGGCAATTATTGAGAAGTGATTATTAAGTTTTAGCCGTGTTAATAATTGTGTGACGATCCGATTAGGCGAGTAATTATATGAGCTATTCAGGAAATAAACGTTATTATTATTATTATTATTAAATTTAGCTTTAATAAAATTTAGCTGACGTATCCGTTTTTCATTGTCAAAAAAATTTCTTACCTGACAACATGTCCTCTGTGATCGTCATCAAATCATTATAATCCGCATAGGCCATGTAGAACTCACAGGTTGTAAACTCTGGGTTATGCGTGAGGTCAATTCCCTCATTTCTAAACTGCTTCCCGATCTCATAGACCCGATCGATTCCACCGACCACCAACATCTTGAGGAAGAGTTCCGGGGCGATTCTCATAAAGAGGGGCATGTTCAGGTCGTTGTGGTAGGTGAGGAAGGGTTTGGCGGCGGCGCCACCAGCGATCATGTTCATCATAGGTGTCTCCACTTCGAGGAAGCCGAGGTTGTCCAAGTACCGTCGGATGAAGGAGATGATCTGAGAGCGGACTTGGAATTTCTGGCGGACTTCGTTGTTGATGATAAGGTCGAGATACCGTTGTCTGTACCGAGTTTCCTGGAAGAAACGAAAACCTTAAAGGACACGTCGTACTTAGCGATAGTTGTTCATTATATTTCAGCGGTAATTCCATCCATTCTCGTTCCCGGGACTCTTCACTTCATAAGTGTATCCTATCTCCTCTATCTGTAATGCACGGATTATAACGCTTGCTCTCTTTACGTGACGTATCATGCGCCCGATCACTGTTTTCGAAGAGCTTATTCCTCATACGTTATGCAGATTTTGCCAAGATCCAAGGCATCATGTCATCCAAGGCATCGGACACGGAAAGAGGCTAAAAACCACCGATGCCGTGTGTAATTTTCTGTATGCATGGCTTAGTTGTAAAGTAGTCAACTATCTACGAACACCTGAGCAGAAACATTATGTAATGCAAGGCCTCCTTTAAAGTACAACTGAATAGACACACTGCCCACCTTTTTGGCTCCTGGAGACGTTTGAGTTTATTTCAGAACATCAACACAATCGCGGCTTTGGGCCAAACGGGGTGACGACTGTGTCAAGAGACATGACGCCAAAATCAAGTTACAACATCAAGATAGGTTAGAAAGACTAAAAAAAAGTCTAACATGATAAAAGAAGAATGCACAGAAGATCAAAATTCATTGCTGATTTAAGGTACCGCTCAATAGGCTAAGGTAGGAGTCAGGTTCCAGCTTGGGTACTCGGACCGGACCAAAAAATCCACAAAAAGGTTTGGGTTTGTGGATATCCGGACACTGGGAAACGGACCCCCCCCCCCACCGAAAAACTGTTCCCTCAAATACGAAAGTACCTGACACTGGAGGAGGAACTGGGGCGAATACTGACCTTGTCCTTGAGACCGTAATGCAAATGCGGCAGCATATGAAGGCAAGGGGACAGCAGCTCCATCTTTTCCGGGCAAATTGACAGCTCGCCCTTCTTAGTTTTGCATGGATACCCCGCAGATCCGATGATGTCGCCTCGCTTGATTTTGGCAATATCTGCTACGAAGGCCTCTTCTGATTGGTACATTTTGGCGTTTGCCATGACTTGAATCTTTGTACTCTCACCCCTAACATCGTAAAATATGAGCTTGGCTCCAGATTCTCGAATAGCATGGATACGACCTGAAAATTAGAGATTGTGAAGGTCCGATGCAGGGGTGTTACTAGCCAAAATGTTTTTTTTTTGGGGGGGGAAGGTTTTTACCGACTGACTGGTCATATTTACCGACTGTTTTTGCAGAAAAAACGACCGTTTTTAAAAGAAAATCGACTATTTCTTATGGAAAACCGACTGCTTTGAAGAAAAATCGACTGTTTCCAAGAAAAAATTGACTGTTTTTACGAAAAATCGCGGCGCGAATTCGGCTATTTTTACCGACTGGCCGACAAAATTGGGGGGGGGGGTCCCCCTCCCCCCATACGTGACGCCCCTGGTCCGATGTACCAACGATCAGAGAGACTCGAATGAGGCAAACCTGCTTCGTAGTGAAGCCTGTGAAAGCCGGCTCGAAGGTGAACTTACTGCATCGGAAAGTCCGGAAGTTCGTCTATCGGAAAATAAGAAGTCGAATGTGACCACCTAGCTTTAAAAGAGGAAATACAGTAGAGTTATGCTTATGTGAACGTTTGTTGACAGTGGACTTTCATGCACTTGCTGTGTCTAAAGCTAATAAGGGACTTGAAAACCAATGACAATTTAACATTTCGTCCAAACTAGCGAGTGTTGTAGGGACACACGAGCGTTGGTTTCGATCTACGTCGAAACCAACGCCATCACTGGATTCCCCTATAATTCTGTATGCTTTTGTCGGGCCTCGGGTGTTCTCTTCGGGTCAATCTTTTAAACATAAGAAACACAGAAGAAACAAAATTGTGTATGCTTTTGTCGGGCGTCGATCGACTCGTCGGCACATCGGGTTCTTTTTACACGCAAGAAATCAAATTCTGCTAAGATTTGTCGGGCAAAACACAGAAGAAATCGAATTCTGTATGCTTTCGTCGTGCCTCGTGTGCTCGTCGGAATATCGGGTTCTGTTTCTACATGAGAAATACAGAGGAAATGCAATATTTTCTAATTTTGTCGGGCGTCGGTCGACTCCTCGGCACATCGGGTTGTTTTTACACGCAAGAAATCAAATTCTGCAAACATTTGTTGGGCAAAATACAGAAGAAATCGAGTTCTGTATGCTTTTGTCGTGCCTCGGGTGTTCTCGTCGGAATATCGAGTTCTTTTTATACATAAAAAATACAGTTTTGTCGGGCGTCGGCGGACTCGTCGGCACATCGGGTTCTTTTTCTACGGCTTAGGAAGTACCGTGTGAAATTCGGGTCTCCGGGTATAAAATTTGGAAGAGCGTTTACAGATGTAAGTAGGTTGTATTAGCTTGGCATTACCTATAAGGGGTCTTTTAAGTGTTTAGTCTGTTCTTCTTGATTACAAATGTGCCTTCGGGCAGTGAGTAATAAAAGGTTCATTCATTCACTCCGTCGAATCTCTGGCTGTGTTCCAACATCCTACAGTTAGTTACTACAGGTGAGTTTTTATCTTTTAGCAACCGTCGGTAGGAGGCTGGAACGCACCCTTCGTGTAGCAGCTGCTCGTCACCTACCAGAAGCTGGGGGAACTTTTAAGGGCGGGGGGGGGATCACAGAGAAGTCATTCTAGCGGAAGGCCTAAGTAAGTACCCTATTTGGCATCGTGCCAGGATTTATGCTTATGTTTTGAATAAATCAATCAATCATTCAATCAAGCACAAGTCGCAGTAGATACAGAGTATTCAAATATTCCGAAAAATGTGACTCCTTTGAAACTGTGCAGTTTTTCAAACAATCAAACGTTTCTGGCCCCCTCTAGCCCCCTGGCTTTGGTGAGTAACATGGAAAACTTGCAAAAGTATTTCTGACCAATGAGCTCCTCGGAAGAGATAAGTGGGAGCCTGGTCCGCCTCGGAAACGAGAAAAAAACGGAAAATTTAAGAATCAGTGTCCATCCCATAGGAAGCCTGAAATCTCAGTAATGAGAATAAACGGAACGAGTAGGGATGAAGATTTAATCACATTCGGGTGCAACAGGTCCTTTGCGTTTAAAAACACATCATAAGCCCATGAGTCACTGGCTAGCGCTAGTGTGTATCCTGAACCAAGTACAAGTCTTTACTTTAATTTTTTTATTTAATGTCTTTATATGATCTTATCATGTCATCTAAACTGTCTGTAAGGTAGTTTGTTTCTGTTATATTTTCTTTTTGTTCACACTCCTCTAGTACATTTAACGATAATAATAAAATAAGTAAGTACTAACCTGCTACTGAGACTTTGTCTCCAGAGGTCTGACCATCCTGCAAATGACTATACTTCTCAATGAACTCGGTTAAGGATATGGAGACGTGGAACTTGTGTGGGTAGGGAGTTGTGTCTGTTTCTTTAAGGGATTGCACTGCCAGACTTCGAAGCTTGAGGTATTCCTGGGAATAAAGAGTTAAAAACTGACACTGACCTAAACTCAATCAATCAATCTAATTAGCGAAATAGCTTGCAGCTAAAAGAAGCAGGCTTCTTTCTTCCTTGGCACGACGACTAAAGGAGAACCCGTGGGAACTCAAGACGTCTGGAGAAGCCATTCTCGAAATCAAGAACTCGGAGTCATTTCTTCCGGAACCGAGTCATCTCACTTTGGAACAAGCTGTTAGAGGATTCTGTTACATCCAAGACCGTAGATGCCGTTAAAGTTTAACTGAAAAGCCAACTTATTTTTGTGTCATTTAGTTGAATACACTGAATTACTTGGATTCTGCAAAGGGATTTTTTTGTTTTCCACTATCTTCTCTAGTTATGACGTTCAGAATATCTGCGGCCGTCCCAACAGCGAAAATTCTACTATGACGCGGGAAATTTTTATTCAAACACAAACAAGGCTTTTCAGTGGGCAGTGGCGATATTAGTGAAGATTGCTTAGTGCCTGAACAAAAAAAAAGTCATAAATCTCTCTTGTAAGGCATACAACAAATTAGAGGTACCACAAATCATACGGAAATTCCACTAAATGAAAATCGATTATTCCTGAATAGCGGAACAACCAAGTAACGCATTTTCAGCGGGTTTTCAAGCCAGTTTAAGTGAATAAGTGATGGGTAACTAGATTGTCCTATCCCAGTCCTTTTCGGTTAAACTTTAAACAATCTGTGGACAAGGAATGGTAAACAAAACCCTGGAAGCTGTACTGGGACGCGCCGGAATCCAGTACAAACACCTAGAGGAAACCAATTACCAGAATCACCACCCATAGGAGCACCGCATCAGGATTATATCTTAGACTGCTCCGAAGTGCAATTTAAGGTAATTTAAGATAATTGGCAAGTTAAGGCTAAACAGGCGACGAAAAATTCATTAATACACAAAAAATAGTAATTGACAGACACATTAATGCACAAAAAAATACATATATAAAATTATGGGCGTTCTACAACCCCATAAAAATAGTCTCCTAAGGCAGTGGTTCCCAACCGATGGTACGCGTACCCAAAGGGGTACGCGAGACCCTTGCAAGGGGTACGCGAAGATCTGTAGCTTCAAAACCTCGCCTTTTTGATGACCGAAAGCCTAACATTACCAGAAGAGGCATAACTAGCCAAAATGTTTTTGGAGGGGCTAGGTAATTTTACTGACTGGCAGGTCGTTTTTACCAATAATTTTGAAAAAAATAACTGTTTTTACGAAAAATCGCGGCGCTTCGCGCCGACTCCTTTCTTTTTAACAGTCTGGCTGACCACTTTGGGGGGAGGGTTGTTGCCAACCCGTGCGTGGGCCGCTGATTTCAAGCCTTAGTGAAAGTCTACGAAACAATGTTGATTCCAAAACAGCTAGCCTACTGCCGTAAATTCTCTTCCTGTGTCAAACAATAAAGATTCAAGACGAATCAAAGACATTGCAAGTAATATTGTCATTCAGGTTGCGAATTCACCTAACGAAAACGTTTCCGATGCAGCTTGATGACAGCACGGAGAACATTAAAGCCAAACACAGAAACAGGCTGACTGTAAAAAATATTGCCGTTAATGACATCGAGCCGAGATTTGACACGATTTTAGGTACAAAGCAGCCTCAAGTGTTTTGGATATATTTCTAACAAATATCGTCATTTTTAAAGTTCGGAAAAAGGGGTACGCAACCTTTTCGAACCTTGATTAGGGGTACGCGGTACGAAAAAGGTTGGGAACCACTGTCCTAAGGTACAGTAGAGGTAAACTTCTTTGAACACAGCTTTCGACCACACTGGTTTGTTTTTTGCCCCTAGAATAATTCACACATTTTGACATGTCAAAAATTAAATCTTAGCACTAGCTTTCCCCTATGGCAATTTCTAAGAAGTAACACCCAGAAATAGGATATTTATATTTGCTAGAAGCTTCATTTACTCATTGGGAAGGGGGGGGGGTCGTTTCTTCCAGCAACAGCCTGACAAGTACCTTTGCGAAGAAGGGCAAAAATGTTTTAGCTGACTTTAACGTCCACTGAGCCATTCCATTTTGAGCCTTAAATACTGAAGGAGTATTCCCGAAGATGAATATTATTTGGGTTTGGTCATGCCAATTGTTAGTGAAAAACAAACAAATTTGTAGGCATTCAATTCCACCTTAAAGGACAACTCTTACTAGAAATGATCTTCTCCCTACGAAACCGTCCCGAAGAAACGCTTTTCGAAAATGTCATTACTTTCCAGCTGAAATAAGCCATTTTCTTGTTAGCGCTTGTCGATTCTATCCAGCACTCCTGCTCTCCGACGCGGCGGCTGGGCGCAAAACGTTTGAAAACTAAACGCGCTGTGGTTAAAAAGTTGGAAAAACTAAGCAAATAAAAGAAGTCAAAACAGAAGACTCCCATATCCTTATATATGAAAGAGTTGTCAGCGGACATTGAGATTCCGTCAAACTTTCAGTTGTGTGACGGGCAAAACTCGGCACGGCAGAAAAAGTGCTAAAATTCGTGAGCACAAAACGAAACAGTGGAGAAAGGTGGGGATTTTAGAAGCTTATAATTCCATAAGGGAGCTAGGTATATTATAAAAGGCAGAAAAAGCAAGAGAGGTCCTTTAAGTGCTTGTAACCTGTTATGGGCCTTACTTACATTTGGTGTGATTTCTTCTTCATTTATTTCATTTGTTTTTGCTGCCTTCTTTGGCCCATCCACAACAACTTGAGATTCTTTGGCTGCTTTTTCTGAAGCCTTCTGTTCGGCTTTCTGTCTTCTCTTCAGCTCACTAAAATAAAAAATTACAATAAATATTCCTTCAGCCCAAGCTGACTGCGAATCATATTTGACAGAGTAAAACAAATACGTCAGCTGAAATTTATTAGGGTTTTCACAGGTTTCGTTTTTTCCATCTTGAGCGGCTTTGGGCCTGATGAGGACCCTTGCCAAGAAGGGCCGAAATATAGCTCTAATAAATTTCAGCTGACGTATCTGTTTTACACTGTCAAATGTAAATTACAATGCAAATCAATCACACAAACAACAGATAAAATAAGCCATATAACTTGTATATAATCATTCTCTTTATGAGAAGAGCTCCATTATAAATATTTCTTGAGCCCAAGCTGACTGCAAATCACTTTTCCAAGTGGGCCTGTGATTACAGGTTTCACTTTTCTGGCTCAAGCCTCTAGACGGCCCTTGCCAAGAAGGGCTGAAATATTGCTCATATAAAATCAACTGATATGTACATACAGCGCATTCAACTATGGAGAACCACTGGCTGTACTTAGCATTTGATATTATGTGCTTCACTGGAAATATGGTGATGCTTCCTGTTCTCTATCATCTTTTGCATCTGGAGCAACAACTACTAGCTGCACTAATTCCAATGCTACAACATTGCGGTCAGCACTAAACCGTTTATGGCCAAAAGTATAAGTGTCAAAGCTGTTATTTTATTTATTTATTTTTTATAACAAGAACTGAACTTTCCTTGAAAAGGAAAGAACTGACCTTTCCTTGTAAAGTTGGTTAGTAACACGTACTAAAAAGTAGCAGCAAATGATACCATGAAATCTGCCTTTCTTAAGCACTTGAAGACAATATACATGATTCCTCTTATAATCCAGTTAACCATAAGTTACTCCTTCTCAAAAGACAAGCACAAGCATTATGTTAAATCTGTATTTAACTCCACTGAAATGACACAAAAAAGGCAGGAAATCTCGAAATGGTACCATCCTGGCATTTTGTAGACTAATACAAATCAGCCTACAGTAATAATTATTAAAAATGTTCTGAAGTGAGATAGAGAGGTAATTTTGAATTCAAAGAAAGGCCAGAAGGTAGGAGAATCATAATCCAGTGATTGACTGCTCAAATCTAACCCCTAAGTTTGGATACCTTATGCCAAATGCTGGGTATATCTAGTGTTTAGCATACCCTATGCTATAGATGTAAAAAGCGAATTTTTCAATTGAAAAATTCAATCGAATATTCGCAAAATTGAAATATTCGGAGGCCTCTCGAAAATTGCGAATATTACGAAAAACTGAAATATTTCGCAAAATTGAAAAATACTGAAAAATTGAAACATAGGCTATGGCGAATTTTCGCAAGAAAAATGCAATTTTCGCTGCAATTTCCGGGGGATTTGGGTGCAAAGTCTCAGTCAAGGCTTCTGTTTAGAGCCAATTATAGCGTGATTTCGAGGCAAAAAGAGGAATGGGTATTATTTGTCTTTAAAGATTATTTTCATTTTATTAGTAGGTCGAAAAAAACGTGATTGGCGTTTTTTTGGCGTTTTTTCCCGCAGGCCATCTGCGGGTTTATATCTGAAATATTAAATCCTGCAAATTAGATTTTTCTATCGATTATACTTGAGAACATTAGCGTTAAATCACAAATAAACTATCATGGGTCATTCTCTGTCAATAAAACAGGGACTAAAAAAAGTGTGACTCCGATTTTGATGAAATTTGGATATGCTATGGGTCTTAGTCCTAGAATAAGCCCTGTAAAAGGATTCGACAAAATTTCGAACGGTTTCCGAGTTGCGGCCATTTTTAGTGGGCCGAAACTCGAGAAAAAGGCTTGAAAAACGTAAAAAAAAGACTTTTCTTAGGAATTTTTTTTTTCTGGAACCAAACAAGCTAGAGAGTTCTGGTTTGTGTCTTTCTGATGCAGTTATCTTGAGCTTTTTGACAGAATTTCTTCAAACGACCAGTTTGAAAACTTGTATCAAATGTTGAGGTTTTCATTCAGTAGTTCAGAATACGATTTTTGCCAAGTTTAAGGGAATATCAGAAAATTTCTGGAAGCACTGCGGAGCTAATAATAACAAGGTATCTAGAACTGGTAAAAAGCTATCTTTTGACGTTGACCCGAAGTGTCTAGCTCATCTGGCTCAGATTCTAGGTGCCTGTAAAAGCTGCATTTTGACAAAAAGTAGCAAAAATGCCAATCTTTGAGGTTAATTATCTCTGTGTAACCTCCGTAAATTTTTTTCTTTCTTTTTTCATTCGAAAGAGCATATTCTTGCCTTTCTTTTGGTACCATAGCGATCTTCCACCTTTTGAGTTTAGACACTTTTTTTGGCAATTCAGTTCGACCTGGTTTAGGACTAAAAATCTCACTTAAAATGTGCATTTTTGCAATTTTGTGATTTTTTTCGGCTGTTTTACTTGATTAAACTGCTCTCGGCGTTACGCGTTGGTTGTACGTAGTACGTAGCATTCATTCCACCAAGCAACTTGTGTATTTGCCAGAGGGTACGCACCGCCAATTCGTCACAGCTTACGTATCTAGGCAGTTAAGCAAGCTCCTATCTTCCCCTTGAGAAGCTTTTGGTACACAGCTTTGAACTTGGCGCCTCCGTAGATCGTACCCGAACACCATAGGCGGGAGTGCAATTTTGTTTGGCTGCTTCAACTTACCTATCTATTCACGACGTCACTGCACTTGCATGACTGTTGCTCCCGCGCCACTGTGTTCCTAACGCGTAGATCGTACCCGAACACCATAGGCGGGAGCGCAATTCTGTTTGGCTGCTACAAATTACCTATCTATTCACGACGTCACTGCACTTCGCATGGTTGTTGCTCCCGCGCCACTGTGTCCCAAAAAGAAATCGAGCTTGCAGAACTGCCTAGATACGTAAGCTGTGCAATTCGTTCAGTACGATGAGATGTTCGAAGTGGGCCATTACAAGAACCCAGCAACCAGCGAGTTACGCCAATCGAGGGGGCGACGACTCTCCCTGAATGGTGTACACGCCCCGAAGGAATAATCCGGAATGGTCAGGAATATTCCGGAATGATGTAGGCTACATAACAAATGAGAGTCGTCGAACCTTCGCATGTGTATTTACCCATATAATCATGTCTGTTTTGACGAACCTGATCAAAACTTCGTGCCTTAGCTAATCCGGAATGGTTAGGAATAATCCTGAATGGCCAGGAATAATCCGGAATGGTCAGGATTATTCCGTTATTTCGGAATGATGCACATAAAAAATGAGAGTCGTCGACCCCTCGACGCTAACAGCCGTAGTAAAATTTACAATAAAAGTTGCTGCACGTTTTTAACGAGATTGTTAGTCTCAAAGTGCGTCAACTTCAATCCTTCTAGACCTAAAGCAGGTCGAATTCAATTGCCAAAAAAAGTGGGGTCGAATTCAATTGCCAAAAAAAGTGTCTAAACTCAAAGGGTGGAAGATCGCTATGGTACCAAAAGAAAGGCGAGAATATGCTCTTTCGAATGAAAAAAGAAAGAAAAAAATTTACGGAGGTTACACAGAGATAATAGTGCATGAAAATAGCAAAATCTGAAGTCAACAAACGTTCACATAAGCATACCTCTACTGTAGTTCAGTGCGACGAAAAGTTCGAAGTTTGGCATTATAAGAAGCCAGCAACCAACGCGTAACGCCGAGAGCAGTTTAATCAAGTAAAATGCACATTTTAAGTGAGATTTTCTGTCCTAAAGCAGGTCGAATTCAATTGCCAAAAAAAGTGTCTAAACTCAAAAGGTGGAAGATCGCTATGGTACCAAAAGAAAGGCGAGAATATGCTCTTTCGAATGAAAAAAGAAAGAAAAAAAATTACGGAGGTTACACAGAGATAATTAACCTCAAAGATTGGCATTTTTGCTACTTTTTGTCAAACTGCAGCTTTTACAGGCACCTAGAATCTGAGCCAGATGAGCTAGAGACTTCGGGTCAACGTCAAAAGATAGATTTTTACCAGTTCTAGATACTTTGTTATTATTAGCTCCGCAGTGCTTCCAGAAAATTTGTGATATTCCCTTAAACTTGGCAAAAATCGTATTCTGAACTACTGAATGAAAACCTCAACATTTGATACAAGTTTTCAAACTGGTCATTTGAAGAAATTCTGTCAAAAAGCTCAAGATAACTGCATCAGAAAGACACAAACCAGAACGCTCTAGCTTGTTTGGTTCCAGAAAAAAAAATTCCTAAGAAAAGTCTTTTTTTTACGTTTTTCAAGCCTTTTTCTCGAGTTTCGGCCCACTAAAAATGGCCGCAACTCGGAAACCGTTCAAAATTTTGTCGAATCCTTTTACAGGGCTTATTCTAGGACTAAGACCCATAGCATATCCAAATTTCATCAAAATCGGAGTCGCACTTTTTTTAGTCCCCGTTTTATTGACAGAGAATGACCCTCATTATAACTACCCTAAACAGTAAGTTTTAGTAGGAATGACAATGAGAACAAAACGAGATTTTCCGGGGTTTTTTATCGATCAGTGGATTATATCTCTCTAAGACAGTATTCGAGAGATATGAATACTATCTTAGAGAGATATAATCCACTGATCGATAAAAAACCCCGAAAATCTCGTTTTGTTCTCGTCGTCATGGACTGTCAGTGTGGCTTCAAACCATATCTTAGGAATGACAAGGCTTGAACTAACCTGAAGGGTTCCTTAAACGTGATGCATTTGACCTTATTTTGAGTATATTCTTTTTTTAAATCGAAAGTCCACATAGTAATCAATAAGATAAGAAGTGGAAAAGTAATGAAAAAGGATAGCAAGCATACGCGAAACATTGGACCAGTCTCGATTTCAATAAAAAGGGACTTCTTATTAGATCTGTTCGATATTTGTTATGTGGGACTCCAAGACTAGAAATTCATTCGTTTACTGCATTTGGCAATGTCTTCAACATTGAAAATTCCATGTCAAAAAACCTCTCTGTACTGTCAAATGCTTGGAACTCACTTGAAAGCCGCTAGCTCTAAAGAGTCTCCAGAGCCACCTTTAAGCTTGCTTAATTTAATTTAAGACATTGCTTTAATATCTATTTTTTGTCACCAGAATTTTAAGAAATGGGCAAGATAGTCTACATTCCGAAAATCCTTTGTTGAAACAATACGCTATCCAGCGATGGGAAAAAAAGAAGATACATCCGAGTGAACAAAGTTTTCCCAACAAAATTTGGTAATCCAGACAGCAGTTAAATCACCTCAAACTCAAGCAAGGTTGTGAGTTTCTGACGATGTAGAAACCCTTTTTTATTCTTATGAATTGAAAAGGTTTCTTCCATTCAAGCTGATGTGGTGAAATTAGGATAAAATATCGAGGTTTTAATTGTAGCAAGCCTGGAATTCTGGTAGGTGAGAGAGGGGGAGAAGGAGCACAATCTTTAGTGAGAAATGTTCCTACTTGCTGGAAATGCTTCTGGTAGGTGAGAGAAGGGGAGAAGAAGCATAATCTTTAGTGAGTTTCTCAGTTGTGATCTGACTCATACAAATTTGTAGAAACAACAAACTCGAGCTCAGCATCTCTTATTTTTCAGCTTTGTTTTTAATTTTTCGCAATTTTTCAGCGAATATTCGCAATTTTCGCAAGATAAAATGTAGGTATTGAAATTTTACATCTAGGCCTATGCTATGACTAATGCTGGATATACTATGCCAAATGCTGAACACTCTTAACACAATCAAATATTGATGATTTGAGTGAAGCAAGAAATCAACCAATCAGAATTTGTTTACATTGGACTAGGTCAGGGTTAGGGTACCAACAGGTATCCAACGTTTGGCAGAGGGTAACTAGTGTTAGATGCCAGACACACCCAGCAGTTGGCATAGGGTATCCAAAAAACAGGGGTTTGTGTTCGTGCGGCTAAGTATCCAATTCTTGATTAGAAAAACACTAATTCCCATGAAACCACGTCGCCATGACAAGTGTTTAAATCATAGGCTGGGGACTTTGATTTAAGCAGGAGAAAATTCCAAGAAACCATGATGTCATCTCTGCATCATCATCCTAATGCATGCAGACCCCATTTTGTCTTTGTGATTTTTAGTAAAGGTGGGTGTTAGTTATTCCCATTGGAGGTTACTGCAGATGGATTACCTTAATTACCTTAATTCGCACTTCGGAGCGATAAGGTCCAATGGATCTGTGTTGCTCCGTGAGTGATGATGGTTGACATCTGTTACTGATCTGGATCATGCCAGCAGTATTTCCAGTTCTTGCATGACCACTCGTTATCCAGTGACTTCTTGAAAGTTACAGGTGAAGTTGCTGACACTGTAGACTTGGAGAGGGAATTCCAGTCGTTGACAACTCTTTTGGAGAAGAAGTTCTGACGCATTCTTGAGTTCACGTGGCATTTCGAAAGTTTCTTTGAGTGGCCTCTTGTATGGGATTGGTGGGACTTGTTCAGGTTTAGGAGACTAGATGCGTCGTTGGAGAGTTTGCGGGTAAGCAGCATGTCACCTCGTCTGCGGCGGTACACCAGTGTAGGTAGTTTGAGTTTTCTTAGCCTTTCTTCGTAGGGGAGGTCTTTAAGCCCATCTATAACCTTGGTGGCACGTCTCTGTACACCCTCAAGAAGTCTAGTGTCGCCTTTGTATTAGGGAGCAGCTATGCAGTTTCCAAAGTCAAGGTTGGGTCTTACGATGGCCTTATAAAGTCTAAGAAAGACTTTGGGGGATCTGCTCGTAATAGATCTCTTGAGTAGGCCAAGTCCTGCGTTAGATTTGGAAACCACGTTCCTTGTGTGGGAGTGAAACTTGAGCTGATTGTCTACGAGTACACCCAAGTCCCTTTCTTCATTGTGGGTTTGAAGATCAATCTGTGTTCGCTTGTCAGTTCCCACATTGAGTACACTGCGTTTTCATTCTTTGGTCCAAAGTGTAAGACGCAGCATTTGCTGATGTTGAATGACAGTAGCCACTCTTCAGCCCACTCTTGGATATGGTTGAGATCGGCTTGGAGGCTTGCGCTGTCTGCCGGACCGAAGAGCTTGGAATCATCGGCAAATAGAGTGATATTGTTGCTGACCTTGGTGACTAAGTCGTTGATGTAAATCAAGAAGAGGGTTGGGCCAAGGACTGTACCTTGAGGGACACCACTGATGACATTGCAAGGTTTGGAGTATATCTTCTGGCCACCTGATCCGAACAGTCTGACCCTTTGTGTGCGTTTTGTGAGAAAACTCATGAGCCAATTGACCGTCGTCTGGTTCAGGCCTGCAGAGAGGAGCTTGATGCGGAGCCTTTTGTGGGGAACCTTATCAAACGCCTTGGCTAGGTCAAGGAGAATCAGGTCAATTGATTATGAGAGAAAATGTGAATGATGCTTAAGTAGTAAGAATGGGTGATTTATTGGTATGATTGATGATGAACTGTGACAGTCCAGAGTCACCGAAGACGATAATGCCACTTTACATCACTTCAAGGTCTCTAGTCTAACTGCAGGGTACTAGACGCCATCCTGTTAGAGACTTTAAAAACTGACAAAAACAAATAGGACAAAGCCTATCAACCTTACAAAGTATGGGGTGAAGAAAAATGATACCTTTATTGGCTCTAGTCAATCACAACAACATATTAATCCTCAGATACTTTATATTCAAATTGTAGTTCTATTCCAAAAGACTGAAATAACAATCTTCTTCACTTAAAGAATCTATTCATTACACTAACTATTATCCGGTTAACTTTTCTAACATAATTTGCTCTCCTTATTTTTAAATGTGTAATTTATTGTTTAAAGTTAACCATTTAACAATTATTATTTACTTTTCCACATTTTCCACTATCTTACAAATACAGTCACAGCTTGTGATACTTCTCAATAAATCTGTGACAATGACCAATCAATCCTTGGTACCCTAGGTCCAGCCAGTTAGTTGTGTTGTATTATAACTTGATTTCAATGTACAGGAGGGGTACCTGACCTTGATTTTACACTACGGTACCTTGATTTTTGCCGCAAAAATGTTAAAATGAAATGTACAAGCTTTCCTGACAGTCAAGAGGCAAAATATGACTTTTTCAAAGCCATGTGTCCAAATATATTCAAATTCTGTGCCTTTTTTCTACATTTTGTAGCTGTTTTGAAAAACTGTTTTCTGCCTATTGACTTTGCTAATTTTAAGCCAATCGAGGTCGGGTTAGAATGAAGTAATCTTGTTTGAAAAATATAGTTAACTAGAAATATTGAAGCAATATTTATTTATTCAATATGAAAACCATTCAGTTAGCTTCAGTCTGGTATTTTTGTCATATTTGTTGGTTCCTTTTTAAGCCAGATGGATTATTCTGAAGGAAAGACTTCTCTGGAAATTTGTAATCTTGTCTGAGGTTGATATCCTGTAATTATAAGTATAAAACTATAAGTCTCCTGACATTCTTTTTATAGTATTTTTACGTAGTCAATTCAGTCCTGAAGGAAGGCAGTGGTATATTGAAAGTTTAACTGAAAAGCCAACTTATTTTTGTGTCATTTAGTTGAATACACTGAATTATTTGGATTCTGCAAAGGGATTTTTTTGTTGTCCACTATCTGCTCTAGTTATGACGTTCAGAATATCTGCGGCTGTCCCCACAGCAAAAATTCTACTATGAGGCGGGAAATTTTTATCTAAACACAAACAAGGCTTTTCAGTGGGCAGTGGCGATATTGGTGAAGATTGCTTAGTGCCTGAACAAAAAAAAAGTCATAAATCTTTCTTGTAATGCATACAGTAAATTAGAGGTACCACAAATCACACAGAAATTCCACTATCTGAAAATCGATTATTCCTGAATAGCGGAACAACCAAGTAACGCATTTTCAGCGGGTCTTCAAGCCAACTTAAGTGAATAAGTGATGGGTAACTAGATTGTCCTATCCCAGTCCTTTTCGGTTAAACTAGCTTTAGAAATATTTCCAAAGCAGTTTTGATGGCAAGAAATAGAGAATTAGATAGGAAAAAATTCACAGCAATTTGTCTTACAGCATTAAAAAAATTGGCAAATGTGACAACTGCCAATAACGTTTCCAACAGGCAAGGAACAGCTGAGGAACAGACACATATTCTAACGAATTCACACCTTTTCTTTGAACACCATGTTGTCCCAAGATGAATTTGTTTCTTTTGGCTCAGGAGACAATTACGACCAGACTTGTCACTCACATCACAAGAAAGAAGGTAACTTCTGCTACCATGTTCACTCAAAAAACTTCTAACACTTGAGTTTGCTCTTACTGGGCATTTTAGAATTCTTTGAAAAATCCACTTGGATGACATTTCAAAATATGTTTAAGTTAATTGAGGAACATGCACTGTTGCATCAGCAAATTTGACCAGTCCAGAATGGATCCAATGAAAGCAATCAAGAAAGTCAAGTGATCCTAAACAGTTATCCTACACCAAGATAGATTTGCAAGCTTTAGGTACGAAAATTCACCTAAATTCTCACTTTTTTGAAAGTTTTTCAGTACTTTGCTGGTCAGACATGTTGCCGCTGTGGTTAAAGTATTCAGAAATTTCTTCTATTTCTTCTAGATTCTACGATTTGTGGTGGTATTATTGTTTACATAGAGGTTATGCAAGAGTTAGTAAGGGTCGGGCTTCACTACCCAGATTTTTCGCCCGGATTCTGGGTTCCGTTTTCTCGATACCGGTATGGGTAGTGAAGACAGGTCTGAAACGGTCTGAAAGCACCCCGGAAATGTCCGGAAATCTGGTAGAAAAATCTACCATATTCCCGGATTCTGGGTGAAAAGAAGCGGGAATTTGAAAGTAGGCTAGTTTTCATTTGTCTTGGACTCTTGGAGAAATTATTGTGCTAAGGTGGTAAAATCCGAGAAAATGACGGAAGTGCTAAAAAATGCCCAAAAGTGGACTGTTAAAGAGACATTTGATTTGATTTCTGTTTGGGACCGTCTTCACATAATCCGGACCCCAGATTCTGGGGCGTCTGGGTAGGGTAGTGAAGCCCGACCTTAACAGGCTATGCGTGTGACGAACGTTACTACTGGTTCAGGCAGAAGCGAACAAACGCTATAATACTTCCACAAAACTGTGCAAAAAAACATATCTGAGTGCTATACGTACTGGCCGGTCTTAAGGCTGTCACAAGTCAGAACCGATCAATATTTTAAACAATGAAACTGAACAAATACAGCGAGTTTGTATTTTTGCAATTTCCGGTAATTACCTCCCACTAAGAGGAATTTATGCAAGAGACTTTTACCGTGCTAGAACACCAGAAATGAATCTCACATTTAGAAGTATAGGCCCTAGTATCCCCCGTACCCTCGCCGTTCCCCGATGACTCCTTTTGAAGAGTACCTGCGTTTCTGTTTGTCCTGACTCGCTCCCCATATTCTCGCGAGTTCCCACGGAAGGGGAATGCTGCAATTATCATCACCATCATCAAAAAGGACTCCCTGTTCGATTCGGAGGGGAATCAATTTCTGCTAGTGTTGATGCAATGGAAAATCAATTCAAAACAATCAGAATAAACAAAACCAAAAATAAAGTGGATCCAGGCTAATTTAATAAATAAATAACTCATTTATTCATTTACAACTGCTAGCTGCGGATCGTCAAAATAACAAATTACAAATCACGGCTGGTCAATATTTACAGGCAGTTAAAATTTGAAAAAAAAAAATTCAAACAAAATCCATTTTGGAAGCATTTGTTGTTTTACGTACACGGAGTCAGCGTAGGCCGTAGAGTGACTCCCTCTGTTCTCGCACTTCACGCAGTTCCCCTCGATCCTCCGAGGAGTACTCGGGGAACGGCGAGAATATGCCTTAGGGCCCCAGTATCGAGGCTCATATACAATCCAGGGCCCTCATGGACATGGCGAGGCCTCATGGAGGAAATCAAAGGAAAATCAGACATTCTGTGAGGGTGAAGATAGTGAACTGAAAAAGAAAAGTACGCTTTGAACTTGGTTTTCCTCTGGAAACTAGCAAAAGTAGCAATTTGGGCTCTGGATTGTTTCCGATGCTCCGAAATTGAAGCCGTAGCGGTTTGCGAACTCAGTTCACAAATCCCGCGGTAGCTCATATGTTTCCAGCGCTGATCCGGTGACCAATGTGACCAGCTCAAATCCTCTCGAGGTGCACTTTTAATCTGGAGCACACAAAAACATTTATTTTCGACAACTCACGATGTGGTTTCCCTTTGGTTTTCCCCTTGAGGCCATATCAGGTGCGCCCTGGGTTGCCTGCAAGGTTCCAAAACTGGATCCCCGGACATTTTAATTCAAACTTTATTTCTGGTTCGTCTGTCACGGTAAGAAATTCTTTGTACAAATTCAATCTCCACCTAAATATTTACCAATCCCGTGACTGTAACACGGGAACACGGACTGTAACCATCACTGTATCAACGGGATACAAATGAATTGACCTAGAGCTACATCACTCTTACTTCCTTCGTGGTTAGAATGTTTACAGGGTATGGCAAAGGAGACGGGGTCAAATCCACCCCGAGGTAATTTTTTTTTTCACAAAAAATTTACTTGCTCCCAGCCTCCCACTGTTTCGCCAAGTTTATTCAGATTTGTCTGTTCCATTCCATTCCAGTAGGAGTAGGAGCCGGGACTGAAATCAAAACAGGGATCCTGCCTCAGAACAGGGATCCTGACTTAAGAAAGAAGAAACCAAAAAGAACAGGGATCCTGACTTCCTTGTTTTTCGGCATAAGCCGCGCCGGCATTTTAGCCCCGTGATACAAATTATCAGCGTTAGTATATTTTATTAGAAATTCATTTGTACTCAAATACAGGTTGGGCGAAAGGCAATTATTGAGGAATTTATTGTTCGTTACCTTTCTTCCATAATCTGCGCACAAGGTTTACCAAGAACCAGACTAGCAAAATAAACAGAAGAACTGAATAAGAGAATCGGGTATCTCGGCTTATATAATTCTATTGAATGAAGTAATGTGCCGGAATTCCTGCTAAAGCTTGGATTGGCTTTGCAATTTTCTATCAAAATTACGTCATGCATATTGCTTTATTTTTTGGAGAATGGAGGACTAGAGAATGAAGAGAATGTTAGGGAAAGGCGAGAGCGAGCGGTCTCTACGAAGGTCCCAATATTCCAACCAGTAGCGGCCAAACACAGCCGTTACCAAAATAGTTTTATACCAAAGATTGTGGATATTTTAAATAGCCTTTGACCATTGTACGTATTTTTAAATGTATATGTTATGTTGAAGAATTTGTGCACGACAATACTCACCAATTTTGGTTTTGTTACCGTGAAAGTGTGAGCGAATAAATCACTATTCTATTCTATTCTATTCTATAAGTAATAATAATAATAATAATAATAATATAATGCAAAAGTAAGGCACATGGCCTCTACAAAATTCTCAATAAAGCGCGGCTTTGAAAATGTGTATCGAAGTTACGTCATCCATACTGCTTTACTTTTAGCTAACTATGTTTGAGCAGCGGCCTAGCACAATAGATTATACAATGAAGCCTACCGGACAAAAACGGAAAGGGACGCAATTAACTAATTTAATCACAGTTTTTTTTTTTAGAAAAGTTTCATCGCAAATGAGGGCTTGGAGGTATTGAACTTCTATCACAGCAAGACCAAAGGTTCCGATGGGATCCCAAAATTTGATCCAGACAAATAGGTTTGTCTTTGCGAGATCCAGTTTGAGTGTCCGCTAGACTTTTTGAAGATTTTTACTGTATTTTGTTTTACAGATTGGTACGCTTATCAGATGGGAAGTGTGACAGTTTGGTCGTGCAAAAAGGATTCAGCATGTCTTCTAACCCCTGAAACGAACATCTAATCAACTTCAAATAAAACTTCTACTTTTAACAAACTTTCCGGTTTTGGCCGGATTCCGGACGAACTACTTGTCCGGCAAAAAAAATGATTGTCATATACGGATTCAGCATCTCTTCTTACCCCTAGATCGAACATCTAATCAAGTTCAAATAAAATTACCAAACTTTCCAGTTTCGGCCGGATTCCAGGCGAACTACTTGTCTGGCGAAAAATAACTTTCATATTCGTGTTCAGCATGCCTACTTACCCCTATATCGAACATCTAGTCAACTTCAAATAAGACTTCTACTTTCAACAAACTTTCCGATTCTGGCCGGATTCCGGACGAACTACTTGTCCGGCGAGAGAACGGTTTTCATATTCTTGTTCAGCATGCCTTCTTACCCCTGTATCGAACATCTAATCAACTTCAAATAAGACTTCTACTTTTAACAAACTTTCCGGTTTTGGCCGGATTCCGGACGAATTACTTGTCCGGCGAGAAAATGATTTTCATATTCGTGTTCAGCGTGTCTTCTTGCCCCACAATCGACTATCACATTAGCTGTTTAAAAATATTTTACTTGCCCCTTAATTTGAACCCCCACCCCTAAATGTAGACCTACAGGGCCCATCTACGAACTCGACATTACTCTTGACCCAAAGAATGCTCACACCAAGTTTCATCAAAATATCTCATTCCCTTCGAGAGTTATCGTGCTTACAGACGGACGGACAACTTTTGCGATGTCATAGGTATCCCTCCACTTACGTTTTGGGATCCCCAAAAACAAGTCTCGCTTCTTGTTGGTCGGTTGAGATGTAGGCTATTGTTTGATCAAAAGTACTTTTCGACTTTGCGGTTCACTTTAAGGGAGCTCCAGAAAAAGTATTTTATTTTTGAACTTGGCTGTAATGATGCACACTTTGAAGGCGCTAGAAATTCATCTCTAAGCAAAACCCTTCAGGCAAAAACGATAACAGGCCCTTAGGGATCATTGATGTCTAACGTTTGGTGAAAAGTGACACAACTGGGTTTCTTAATACTGAAATACCCACCGACAGGTGCGTCACTAGCCTTTTACCTCCAGAGGGGGGGGGGGGGGAGTACGATTTGTGCCGACGGGTCTTGAAAATATACCGACAAATTGCGGCAACGGCGCACCTTCCCCGACAACACAGATTACAACCGGTGTGAAACTAACATCAGCTGAAATTTTACCTGTAGTTCGTATATTTCAATTCACACCTTCAGCTTTTCATTTCAGCTTTCGATAAAGAGCGAAACTTCCAACGATTGTACCCAAGACAAAGTAAACTAAGCGCCGCAGGTTTTTTTTTCAGCCGGACGAAAGTACTTTCTCAGGACCTTTAGGGGGGTAGTCCCCTCTCTCCCCCCCATAGTGACGCTTCTGCCCGTCGAGCGAAATCGTGAATGAATGCCTTTCTTTTTTTTCATTGTCTTTAGTCTCGAATTCTCGAGACTAAATCTTTCTCTTTTTTTATCAGTGACAATTTGTATGAACAGGTCAAGTGACATATTTTATAAAATGTATTATGACTATTGTTGCAATGATGAACTGACTGACTATATACATTTTAGTGTGATTATGTGACGTAGGTCAACTTCGGCGCATGAGCTGTGAAAGTCTCATAAATAAAACTCTCTCTCTCTCTGGAAACTGTGATCCAAGTCCCTCTCCCCAATATCAGGGACCCATAAATTTCCTTTACAGGGGGCTTGTCATTTCCTATGCTTCTATGTTGCTATGTTGACCGAACTAGTCCTACTTTCCAAAAATCCCACTAGGGTCGAATCTGCATTCTTGTTTGCCTCATTGGACCTGCGCGCCAAAGAGACTCCTCCCTCAAGGCGCCAGCAGCCAATCCCAAATTTTGTCTATCTGGTCTTGAACGTGATTGGACCGTGGGTATTTCTCGAACTATCTTCCGTGCGGTCAACATAGTATCAGAAATCTCTTATTGACAAGCCCCCTGTAAAGGAAATTTATGGGTCCCTGCCAATATCCAGGAAGGCCACACTGGTCCAGAATCTTCTTTACTTGGCAAGACCAAGAATTTTGGCGCAAAGCGGGAAAAAGTGTGCCGGAGCTACAACCAGACTTGATCATTCTATCTGATCAGTTCTTGCTACGACCAAGAAACCATTAGAAGTGCTTAGTTCCCCACAAAGGTACCTCGTCCGATGGGTAACTTTCTTAGTTGGGTACCACTATACAAGCGTCTGTAGGCACCGGGCACTTCTTGTACAGCCATTTTGGGGTGAGTAACCCATCGACACATCCTTGGATACTCTATTCCTAAGTCCAAAACATGCCAGTGATTCTCACGGGAACAACGAGAAACGTGACCCGAACGATGATTCAAATTATATGTCAACCAATCAACAGCGTTTGTTGGGAACCGCTGTGGTGACGTTTCCCGCCCATCGCTAGGCAAACGGCGATTCTTCATTGGCATGAAGAGATTGTTATCAAGATCATATGGACTGATCTTCTTTCTCATTAATTTCAAGTCAATGTTGTCCATTGGCTGGTATACTTCTGTCCGATGTGCGGGAATTTCGAGGAGAGTGGTACATTTGTTTTGCGAGTGCAGATAGCAAATCTCTTTGTCAAATATTCGTCAAAAAGTCGACAGAAAACCGTGATCGTCCAGACCCGTTGTGCTTTGATTGGCTGAAGATCGCTGGGGGTTACAACCCGTTACAATGGCTTCCGACAACTTTCAATTCCAGGGTTGGTCACCAAGAACCAGGGTGTACGAGTTACTTGCTTACTTCAGGATACTTTGGGTTACTCAGGGTTACTTTGGGTTACTCAGGGTTACATTGGGTTACTTTGGGTTACATTGGGTCACGAGTCTTGCGCACAAATGGCGTACATCACGCTTGCAATTGTCTCAAAAGTATCCCAAAGTAACCCAAGTACCTCAAAGTAACCCAGTGTAACCCAATGAAACCCAAAGTAACCCCTCGTGCGCAAGACTTGCGTGGTGACGTTTCAAACTTTTCGTCAGACGAGACGGGGCGCCGATTGCAATATCCTGAAACTGATGCGAAATTCCTTCACGAAACAATTGAAATTCACGGAACCTTAGAGATACTTTGGGATACTGTGGGTTACTTTGGGATACTTTGGGTTATTTTGGGTTACATCGGGTTACTTTGGGTTACATTAGGTTACTTTGGGTTACATTGGGTTACATTATGTTACACTGGGTTACTTTGGGTTACATTGGGTTACTTTGGGTTACATTGGGTTACTCTGGGTTACATTAGGTTACATTGGGTTACTTTGAGATACTTTTGGGTTACTTTCCAGGGTGTACGAAGTTACTTTTGGTGACCAACCCTGGTTTCAATTGCCGGAGATTCCACTTTTATCCAGAAATGTGGCTCAGAGTTATCATGCTCAGCAGCATGATCGATCAATACTCAGGAGTATTATGCTCTGGAATAGTTTATTTTGACCGATTTGAAAAAGCAACTGTAGCCTATATAATTGAAAAGCTGGGCGCACACAGGTGATAACTCACTTTTTGCTTCTTTCGAGATAATGGAGTTTAAAGTTTGGGAAGTTAATATAGCGAAAGCTAGTTATGACCGTTGTCAACTCAGTATCTCGGTAGAGAGTGATCTGGCGAAGATTCTGATAGCACCGAGGGAGAGCTAAAAAATGTGTACCAGACGGTGCTCTTAACTCAATTTGCGTTATCACCTCTGTGCGCTCAGCTCTTCAATTGGTCTAATTGTTTTTTTTTTGTCGTCAGCTTACGCTATCCAATGGATAATTTGGTATAAATAAACGACTGACTGATTGAGCATGTCAGGCAAGGTAGCAAAAGTTGGACTATCGGCAGGAGGTTGGAAACAGACCAACTAGAAGGTCTATGCCTAGCATAGTTAGACACGGACGACGTACAAACTGTCCTTTTGAGATAAACGAAGTCAGCACTCGGCAGTCTCCTCCACGACCATCGGTCGCTGATCAAATGTGTCGGATTAAAACATTAACCGAGAAGTTTTTACTAGTTTCAAAAATTTATTTTTCAATATGCTAATAACGACCACATACAAAGATGACTGCTTATTTCCGCATGTAAAAAGTGCAAAATATGATTAAAAACCAACTATGAAAAAGAATCTGAAAAATCTGTGGGAAGATTCATGGAATATGTGACCGGCGGAACTGGTGGGTGAGGGGGATAGAGGCTCTTTTCTATGGAGCAAGCATTACTTTTTTTGCATCGAGATGCCATATCATAATAAATAGATCTGTCTGGGGGTCTAAGCTTTCCCTTCCTGGAGCTTTATGTGAAGGGGGGGGGGGTCGAAGGGTTTATCCCTGTAAATCCGAAAACACACGTCATTCAGTTAACATCTGAAGCTAAGAAAAAAGTACTTTGACCGGATTTACTTGAGGGATGGGGGTCTTGCTCATATAACAAGCGGAGGGGGTTGGAGGGTTATCCCGGAAATCCCCATATGCCAAAACATCAGTTAAAATCTGAAGCTAACAAATAAGTTAAAAGATAAGGCCAAACAATACTGGAATTTACGAAAAATCTTTATCAGTGAGTACGAATGAAGTTATTTCTTAACGACGCCATATATCCGACACCAAGCGTGACTCGTTACCGCTAACGGCCCATGATATTTGGATCATCGCTTACGCTTTCAAAGACATGTAACCGGATATGCTACGATGTTCTGCAACCCCTGTTAGCTTCCACTTTTGCATAAAACTGCCAATTGGCTCTAGCAGCTTTACCTAACGAGTCAGAGCCACTGCGTTACAACGAATAAATTGCATGAGCTCGCTTGACAATGCCCTCTCAGGAAACGAAAGAGAATCCGCCTCGATGAAAGACCGGCTGTACTAAGGTTTGCTACAACACAAAATGGGTCGAAGCCACAACCAGACTTAATTCTTCTTAGTTCTAGATGCGGTTAATGCTGAATCGATCAATAGTTTCAAGTGCATTGTTGATGGGATTTTTAACTGCGATCAGTTCGACTACTCAAAATTTCTTAGAGTTATTTAGAGGCGAAAGCCTTTTCTCTTGCTTTGTATTATTATTATTATTATTAATTCTTCTGTCTGATCAGTTCTTGCTACGACCAAGGGGCCATTAGAAGTTCTTTATTACTTAGTTCCTCGTGAAAGGTCTTCCAGTACCTGTCCTTCAATAGACTGATCTTCTTTCTCCTTTAATTAGGGTCAATTTTTTCCATTGCCTGGTATACCTCCGTCTGATATGCGGAAATACCGATGACAGTGTGGCGCGTTTGGGTCAGAAGTTGCTGCAGTTACATGCCCTCGAAAACCAAAAACGACAACGGAATTCTTGCGCACTTCCCACTACTAATAAGATATTCTGCCAGCCTTCTTCGAATGCATAGCTGCGTTTCTGCAGATACTATGGTGTCTGATACTACGAGCTTACGTCTTTTTTGCAGTTACCGTGGTATCTGGTACAACGGTCGAAGTTACTGAGTACCTGGCCAGTTACCGTTTCATCTGATATTCAGTTCGGGACCGTGGTAGCTGACCGTCGTATTTGAAAAAGCCATCTTACCGACTTAACGAAAATTTACCAATTCGCCATTTTCCAGTTCAGCACTTCCAAGCGGACTAGTTTCTGTTAACCCCGCTATGCCTCACCATTAAGCACTTCTGACCAGAGGCGTCACTACTAGTGGGGGAGGGGGGACGCCCCCCCCCTCAATGTTGTCGGCCAGTCGGTAAAATAGCCGAGTCGATTTTTAGTAAAAACAGTAACTTTTTCTTAAAAATAGTAGGTTTTTCGTAAGAATAGTCGATTTTTTTTTTAAATAGTTGTTTTTTCTTAAAATCAGCCGATTTTCGTCAACACAGTCGTTTTTCTCTCAATAATTGTCGTTTTAATCCGCAAAAAAACAGTCGGTAAAAATGACCAGCCAGTCGGGAAATACCTTGTCCCCCCAAAACATTTTTGCTAGTAACGTCTCTGCTTCTGACAGACATAGTGAAATGGATCCACAGGCTGATGAGTAGAAAATCTGCCCAGGTAACGGAGGTTTTGCATACGTGTCAGTAGTAGAAAGTGAAAGTTGCCCACTACCTTATAGATCCCAATTTTTGATATGTCTGCAGAAATGATGATTATGAGACAAGGGGGACTAACAGAAACTAGTCCACTTGGAGCGCTGAACTGGAATAAGGCGAGTTGTCGTTTTGGCAAAGCCAACGTAGTATCAGATACAATGGTAACAACAAAAAGCAGATCCAGCTACCGTGGTATCAGATACCATGGTTTCTGCAGAAAAGCAACTATTACTTTAGCACTGTTGTCATAACCAGACCGACGCTTAATAGTTAACCGTTAGCAAACACTACAGCGCGCAAAATCCTACCGAAAAATTCACCAATAGAATGATCGTTTCACGAAACTAGCGGCGGAAGAAATCCAGCTGTATCCGGCATCAGCGATGGGGTGTTTCGTGACGGCATTGTTGTCAACAGGGGGGTCGTCTTCGGGTAGGTAATCGGGTAGGGCATCGACAGTATCGGTGTGAACCTCTGCATTAGCCAGGCTCTTCAATGTCTGAAAGGAGAAGTTAAAGGAGAAGAAGAAGACAAAAAATTATAATCAGGGATATATTCACCCGTTTCCCTTCTTAATATTTAAACGATAGTAGAGATTGTAGACACCTCTGGAAGTATTTTTAGTGATATAAGCAAGTCATGTCTCATTCCTGATACAACTACTCAGAAACTACTCATTCCATCTATTCACCCAGCTCATCACCTGACGAAAAAATTTCGAGAATTAGTCGTATGGAGTTGCACGAAAAAGTAGCATGCAGTATTAACTGTTGCCACTTCATGCTACTATTAGCAAACTGGATGCTACTACAGCAAGATTGGATGCTATCGGATACTATTAGCCTACTTAAAGGACCTCTCTTGCTTATTCTGCCTTTTATAATATACCTAGCTCCCTTGTGGAATTATAAGCTTCTAAAATCCCCACCTTTCTCCATTGTTTCGTTTTGTGCTCACGAATTTTTAACGCTTTTTCTGCAGTGCCGAGTTTTTGCCCGTCACACAACGCAAAGTTTGACGGAATCTCAATGTCCGCTGACAATTCTTTCATATATAAGGATATGAGAGTCTTCTGTTTTGACTTCTTTTATTTGCTTAGTTTTTCCAACTTTTTAACCACAGCGCGTTCAGTTTTCAAACGTTTTGCGCCCAGCTGCCGCGTCGGAGAGCAGGAGTGCTGGATAGAATCGACAAGCGCTAACAACAAAATGGCTTATTTCAGGTGGAAAGTAATGACATTTTCTAAAAGCGTGTCTTCGGGGCAGTTTCGTAGGGAGAAGATCATTTCTAGTAAGAGTTGTCCTTTAAGATTAACCTAGTCGGAGGCATGTTAAATCAAAGTATTCCATACTACTACATATCAATACAAGCAACTTTTTCGTACAACTACCATACAACTACACAGTCAAAGAATTTTTCATCGGGCATCTACATGATTTTTTTCATGAATTTTTTAGGCCTAATTAGAAATTAAGTCTAAATCTTCGTCATAAATGTTGATTTTTATTTGTGTTGTTTTTCCTTATTTCCTTTTACTCTACTGTCGCCGTGTGCATTTGGTGGGTTAAATTAAATATATACATATACATATAATTACATACAGGCTATTAAACGAAAAATCATATTAAGTGAGTAATTAATTTATGACCCGCCGTTTTCAAAAGCAGAGTATGTAAAAGAAAAGGAAGAAAAGAAATAAAACACAACAAAAACATACATAAAACTTACATCTTCGGCCAGAAAACAGTGAAGAGCGTCATGTGCTGGCTGGGCCCAGTTGTCCATGATTTACTCCAGTCACGTTGTCTCCTGTTTCTTAGTTTTTTTTTATTCAAATTCGATTTATGAAAAAAATCGACAACAAAGTCAAATTCGGTGTTTTCGCTGTGAAAGTTGTTCGATCGAATTCTAAGCTGTTCCTCCAAATATGCTAAAGCTTACCTCTCTACCGTCTTCAGTTTTGACTACAAGCTCTGGTTCATCCGCCTGGATTTTCGCAAAGAGCTGTTCGGGCTTTATATGATCTCTAACACGCAAGGTGGCTCTGCACGTCGGTATGTCACAGACGATGGAAATGACACCACGTATGCGAATCAGCTCGTCCTCGATTCTATTTCGGTCATCCTAAAAAAATACACAAATGAAGAGAAAATAATTCCATGGCGACAAAACAGGCTAAAAGGGAGGACTTTAATACGTCGGTATGTCACAGACGATCGAAATGATCGTCTGATGATCCTAAAAATAAAAGATATGTGAAAAGCAAAACAATTCCATGGCGACAAAATGGGCTAAAGGGAGGACTTTAATAGAGAGACAGAGACTTAACAGATAACAGATTGACAGCTGACGTAAACGTGATCTAGAATAAGCAATTCCTTCTAGGAGAATGAATACTGGATTTTTATTTTTATACCAAACACTCCTTCAACAATCCTAAAAAAAACGCAAAAAAACATTAACTCTTAAGAAGCCTCTTGGCCTGTGCAGAGTGACTTTTTTCACATTTCACTGACAACCTTCTCTCGTCACATCATGACGAGATGACATAATAGTTACGTTTTTGCAGATACAATGGTATCTGGTACCACGGTCTAAAGTCGTTTTCGCAGTTACCATGGTATCTGGCCAGTTATAAGTAAGTAAGTAATTTATTTTTTACCCGCCATTTTGGAAAGCGGAGTATAAAGAGATACGAAAGAAATAAATAAAAACAAATACAAAACACATAACATATATAACACAAAATTTAATCTTCGGCCAGGAGACAGGATAAAATGTCATGCGCTGGTTGGGTCCAATGGTCGATGATGTTCAGCAAAGAAGAGGATACTTCGGAGAGGGTAATACTTGCATCCTGAACTTGAAACTTTTCCGTTAGGGTGTGGTTGTGGCATAATTTTGAAGATGGAGCAGGTGCTTCGCATATTTGAAGTAGCAGGATCTTATCTTTTTTAGTTCCTTCTTTCGCAGAACATGTGTTACGCCAGAACGAAATAAAAGTGAAGGAGCGCAGAAAGTGCTTTATAATTTTCCCAAGGCTTTTCGGTTGTAGCGCCCTCGGTTAAGGACGATGCGCCCATAAGCAGCACGGATAGATTGACATGTGTCTTGAACAACTGAAGAGCAAGTTTTTGACAGTGTAGATTATCAGATTCAGACAGTGTAAGAGCAAGTTTTTGACAGTGTAGATTATCAGATTCAGACAGTTTAGATATCAGATTCGGGGTATCTGATATTCAGATACCACGGTCCGACTGTGGTAACTGACTGTGGTACCTGAAAAGTCACCTCACTTTCATCAAATTCTGTCAAATTGGTGGGAAAGAAGTTTAGCACTTAGTGATGTAACTGGATATCAGTTTTTCAAAAGGGATGACTTCGAAAAGTACAATTTCGGCAATAGTCGTTTTTGCAGAGCAACCGTGTATGCGGTTACCGTATTACGGTAACTGCAAACACGACTAATTGCATATCCAGTTGCCGTGGTAATGGTTATTGCAGTGGTTATCTGCAAAACGACATAATACAGAAAATAAACTGGCTTGGCAGCATTCTCCACACAAAAAGCTCTTCTTTTCATTTTCGGAGGCCATAACCTGAGTCCTATGTTAGATTTTACCCGCGCAGCAAAAAGGTCCACGATCAATACTGACTCTATTTTTTATTTATTTACTGAGGAGTACGAAACATAATATAATATAAAACAAAATTATACCTAAATCAACTGTTCCATTCAGTAACACTATACTAAAAAATAAAATAAAAAAGGTTTGGATAATTAAATTAACATTACTAACGTGGTACATTATTCACGAATAAAGTACCGAATCTTTTTTGTAAAAGTTTGCCAACTTTCTCTTCAGAATTAAAACTGGAACTTTTTACTTTAAAGTCGGAATCTAACTGCGAATTAATAAAAGAAATGGGGAAGCAAAAGAGGAAAATCAAAAAAAATTCTCAACATAAAGCGCTGCCTCCAACCAAGACGATAAAATGAATTCGTTTTCGTTTCTAAACCAGCTTTCCGTCGGTGCTATTAAAAACTGATAACGATAGGAACTCTAGTCTTTAGCTTATGTGGTGTCCAAAACACATAAATTTCTTACCAGAGTTTTCATCCCTTTGATATGCAGGGTGACGATTTTGGACCTTCTGGTGCTGTTGTTATACAAGTTTCTTGACTCCACATTTGGGCTCTGAGGTTCTTTATTCAGAGGCCCAGAAAAGGTGGCAGCTATTCTCGATGGTTTGTTGTTGCGTGCAAACTTCAAATCCGTGAGAAGACTTAATGCTGTGGAGTTGATTTCGTCTCCGAGTTCTTCCCTAGAAAATTATGTTGAAGATTATTATTTTCATTATTTTTATTGCCCTCAAAAGTTGAAGAGTACAAAATTAAAATAAAACCATAATATACAACTACAGTCAATATATGCATCTAAATATAACACGACGATAAATAAGAATACTGGAAACTTTAAGACACTATAAATCAATCATCATAACGGACAACTATAAATGTGCCTTATCGGTAAAGAAAGGGAAGAGGTTGTGGGTTGGGAGAATATTCTCCGCCTTACTGTAGAAATTCTGAAGTTTCTTTTTAACAATTACTAATGGGTCTTTTACTTTAAATTTTGAAACAATCTCAGTATTACTGAACGAAATAGGGAACCCAAGAAGAAATTTACAATACTTAAAATAAGAAACCCGAATAGCTGAGAGATCACTCAGTCTGAAATCGCGGAAAAGGAGGGAAGGATAAAGGACATGAGGGAGAGCCACTGCGTTAAACAAAGATCCAAGTATATCACGTCGGTAAACAAATCGATACAGAATACAGAAACACAAGATACAGTAACCAGCTGATACTATCGGAAAAGAAAGGCATGGAAATAGGGATGATACTATTCTTTCACTTTACTGGCCCCTATTAGGACATCGTCGAACAGATACGAGGATGAAACGTGTCTCCGAAGGCTTCAATAATCCGCAGGATTCCAGACTAAGGTCCAGCCGAAAAGTGGAGCCAAGGAAAAGCTTCCGAAAGTTCTCTTCCGAAATCTGGAAATGTGTCGAAAGGGCAAACGTGTGGGAGACAAAATAAATATGCAGATGGATGGGTTCAAAAATGATTGGCAGTTCTGATTGGGGTGCAAAACAAACGCAAAGTGGATATCTCGGAAACGTTGAAGAGCATCGAAGCTGACGATCGTAGTTATTATGAACAATTTCGGGTTAAACCTCGTGGGCCCCCTAACAGTCGAAGTTTCCGTCTCCTGATGGATAATACTGAACTTAGTAGTGTGCAGGTCGGATGCTGGATGGAGACGACTATCACCACTGTACATTACACGCATGTAGTTTGCACCGAAATGATTCACTTGATTCTCATTTTCTTTTAAGATCAAATCAATACTGTTTAGCACCATGCCGCAGGGCACCTAAAAGGAGTGGATCCCTTACGCGGTTGCCTACTCCGCCTATTTGGTCATTTGGCACTGACCATGGGAAAATATCTGGCAGTCTGAAGTTGAAGCCTGGCAACTATTTATACGTTACACGGAGCCTATCGATAAAACTGGTTTATACTTGATGATATTGGGGTCTACCTTAGCTCCGACCCCCTCCCCACCCCTCCGGTTCAGGGGCAACTGGGCCCAGTTCATAACTTATAATGCGAACCATGACAGGTGTCAAGTTGAAATTCGGAATGGTTGTGTCGTTGGGGTCTAGATGTGATTTGATTTTTTTTTTTTTTTTGGGGGGGGGGGGGATTCTTTGTTCCGGTTATGCGGCGTTTCCTAAGGGACTAGGTACAAGGCAAAACGTTATAGCTTCCACGACTTTATTTTACCCTGCTAGACAAGTCCTTTCATGTCTAGGCTAAAGACCCAGAACTCTTTATTCGATCGGGTGAGCCTACAGGCCCGTCCTCAAACTCAATTCAATTCATTTATTTATACCCGCCAAAGCTGGTGAGTAGAAAAAATAGAACAAAATACAAATAATAGGTCTACAGCTGACCAATAACTAGACCATGTACTTTCATAAGATCTTCGCATTAACCTGTTATCTTCGTTTGAACAAAGAAATGCCATCTCTCGCAGGATACACTATCTGGTGCTTTGACATTCGCTAATTCTATGGTGCTCGGCCACATTGATGGTCGCACCATTAAATAGTCTGGACATGGTTTCTACTGCTATGGGAAAGAGAACTTGTGTGAGCTCATAGGTAATGTCTTTTATTGAGCGCTGTCTCTGATATGATTCTGAAGAGCTTGAACTACCGTGCTTGCAAGATGAAAATAAATAGAATTGATTGTGTCCTTGCCAATTTACAACAAATCCAGTATTTTTTGAAAGGTTATGTCACGTTAGATATGTCCACTGTATTCCAAGTCTGGATTAGGCTAGACCAAATGCTAGTTAGCCTGTACCAAATGATGGGTATCCTAGCCCAACAAAATATTAACATGAAACAAGTGAAATTCTGAAAAGAACCGTTTTAAATTCTTTCTTAGTGGGATCGGCATATGCTAATCTGCATTGTGATTTACGATGTCAAGTATCCCCATAGTTTAAACTGTGGATTTACCCAACTTGTAATATACTGGTTCTTGCTGCTTTAACAACAGCTAGCACATCAAGACTTACTTTTCTGATGTCGACTGGAGGGTTCAAGCCGTGAACTTTACTAACAGTTTCCAATTCCCAAAATCAAGTTAGGCCTAGTCTGTTTTAATACCTCACCTCAGTCACTTTTGAGTCACGCCTTATCATTGGTGACAATAAATATCGTTTTTTTGACGTTCTGATCGTGGTAAAAAATAGTAAAGAACAATTCGTCAAAGAAGGGTACGGAACCTTTTTTGAACCTTGAATAGGGATTCGCAGTACGGAGAAGACTGGGAACCACTGGTTTAAAACATAGATATACCTAACTTCTAGAACAGCAACCACAACAATTAATGATTTGTGGTATGCTTTTTCTAGTTTCTAAGAACAACTGGCCTATCGATAGTTACTTTTCTGCTGTCGCCTGGAGAGCTTCAAAGATTCCGAAGATTGACCCAAGCTTCAATTTGTGCCTGTTTGTGTCGGCCAACAGCGCCAAAGTCTCAAGGGATAGCTTCACAAGATTCAAATCATTCTCTCCTAGTGCATACGCTAGAAACTGAGGACATGTGACATCCTGTAAGAAAAATAAATGAAGGTTTAACTTTAGTATAGAGAAGACGAAGTGATAGAGAAATCCAGGACTATTTTAATTTAGCAGAAACTCAGGCTGCAAACGGCTCATTTTCTCAGTCTTGCAAATTACAACTGATTACTATACACAGTATACACATTGATGAAAATTAAAAGCAAAGCAAAAGGAAAGGCCAAAACATAACTTGTCTTGTAATCTCTTCTTACTTACAGTTACAGCAAGCTGTGAGTTAGGAACATGTTCAAAAATTAGCATACCTGAAGCAAAGCACCTCTGTTGGATGAATCTTTGGCTAAACCATTGAAGGAATTCACCGTCTGAAAAGCGTTTGACATATCCATACTTTCATCTAAAGTCCACGTCCTGAATAATTTTCAAACTTCACGCCACCTTACTAAAGTTAATGAGCGTGTTCCACCCTACTTACCGTAGTTACTACGCTAGTCGCCGTGGTTACTACGCTAGGCTGGAACGCTCTTTGAATTTTTTCGGTAAATATCAGGCCGCGGGGTGATCCGACCAATCACGTTACAGAGATGCGTAGTTACTACGCTAACTACGCTCCCGAGCGTGGTAAGCAAATAGTTACTATTAGTTACTATTTTGAGAAGGTTGGAACGGAAATAGTAACTAATAGTTACTATTGGTAGAGGGGTGGAACACGCTCAATGCAGAGAGTTTTTCCTCTGACAACGCTGCTAAAGCAAATAGAAGCGGGAAAATTCAAACTGTTCGCAAATGCTTGCCCTGTTGTTGTCATGAAGCAAGCCACTCTTTTCAGTTTCTTCGCCAAGTCACCAGCAACACCCAAAACACCGAATGTAAATGGTGGAGCATCTCCAGCTATTCCTGTCAAGTCAACTGGCTCTGAGAATACAGTAAATGCCTGCAATAAGGACAAGGAAGCCACCCCAAAAAGAAGTACAGTAATTAATTATCAAGGTGGGACCAGGGCATCACATATGGTGGGAGAGAGGATGCCCCCAATGTTGTCAGTCAGTCCGTAAAAAATAGCCAGGTTCGCACAAAGTGTGAGATTTTTCGTAAAAACAGTCAATTATATTCTTGGAAACAGTCGATTTTTCTTCAAAATAGTTGTTTTATCCGTTTGTACCCCCCCCCCAGTGTTGTCGGCCTGTCGATAATAAAAAGCAGAGTTGTTCCCACCGGGATTTTCTTTTTTTAAACAGTTGATATTTTTCTTGGAAGCAGTCGATTTTTCTTGGAAACAGTTGATTTTTGGAAAAATGTTAAAAATAGTCAAAGACAGTCGTTTTTTTTAAATTAGTCAATTTTTTGTCAAAATAGTAATTTTTCTACAAAAACAGCTGTTTTTCTACAAAAACTGTCAGTAAAAATGACCAGCCAGTTGGTAAATAGGCCTACCTTGCCCCCTCCAAACATTCTGGCTAGTAACGCCTCTGAGTGGGACCATTTACTGCTTTATCTTAATTTGTAGTTTGGGGTAATCCCAGCAGTATTTTCATTATTTTTCTAGACTGGTTCCTGTGTGACCACTTGTTTTGCACTCATTCCCCAGTGACTTCTTGAAAGCTTCAAGAGAAGTTGCTGACACTGTGGATGGATTCAGAAAAGGCATTCCACTTGCTAACCACACTTCCAGAAAAGAAGCTTTGTTGCAATGTTTACTCTTGTTTGACATAACATTTGGAAAGTTTCTTCAAGTGTCTAAAGTTTCTTGTTTCTTGGTTGAATGTATTTTCCAGTAGTCTAGCCCAGCATAACCCAAGTTCCTGCCAGTTACCACCTATACTCTATCCAGGCATGATTGCATTGAAGCATCATATTTTTTTTGCTTGATTTTCTCCAACAACTCCAGGTCTGCAGACTAGTGCACCAATTCCTTGCCTGTTGACCTGTTCGGCTTATTAGACACTGATGACTGATTACTGACTAATCAATCAATCAATCAATCAATATCTTTTAATTCAGTCTACAGACCATACAAAAAGAAAAACACACAAAATAAACAAGACAAGTAAACAACAAAATTCCACATCTCACCTCATTGGGAATGTGTGGACTGACAGAAGATGTCGCCACAATGGCAGAATGTGGTGGATATGGTTGCTAGCAGTAACAATTAGCGGATTCTCAGAATCCCACAGCCTATTAAGAAGCGACACTGTAGCTTTTCTTTTAAGCTCTTTGTATGTACAGCATCTGTTCAGAACAAGAGATTGTGACATGCTTGCGAAGCGGCTCAACTTTAGCAAACGACGGAAAATGCTATTGAAACAAACATTGAGCCCATAATCCGTCCGAACAGAGTGCTTATACACTAACGCAATACCAAATAACTGGTAACAGTAAGTGCGAAAAAGGCAAAGTTTAACACTAGTACAAGTTATCCCAAATTTCCATATAAGAACATTGCCACGCTTGCATAGACTGGCCATCGTCTGCCGCAGATGACTATCATCATTTAAAGATTCATTGATGACAAAGCCTAAATACCGGAAATCTCTTACGTACTCAATACGCCTACCCGAAAGGAAAATGTCTTTTTTAAGTGCCTTGCATTTAGGAGGCAAAAACGCCATAGCATAAGTTTTCTTAGTATTGAACATAATATCAAACTCCTCGGCATATACATCACACAACTCCAGTAACCTGTTTAGCCCGAAAACAGTCGGACTCAAAAGCACTAAATCATCAGCAAATAAAAAATGGTTGAACGATCGGTTACCAATCATGCACCCAACTGATGCTTTTTGAAGCATCTCAGTTAGACCGTCCACGTACACCGCGTACAAAATTGGGGAAAGTAGGCCACCTTGCCTCAAACCATTGACCATGACGAATTCATCGCTGAGTTTATTGCCCCACCGTATAGAAAACCGCTGGGACCGAAAGCAAAAACATAACAGTCGGACAACAGAAGGTGGCACGCCCTGATCTAACAAAATCCGTAACATTTTTTTGTGATTTACTCTGTCGAAAGCTTTCGTAGAGTCCACAAAACAAGCGAAAACAGGTGTCGAAAAAAACCAAAAGTATTCTACAACAAACTTCAAAAGAAATACCGGAAATTCGACACTGCATTTATCCTTGAAACCAAACTGATAAAAACAAGTCTTTACCGACTCACGGATAGCATCAGCAAGACAATATTCAAAAATTTTCGAAATAAGGGTTGCTAGTGCTATTGGACGATAGTTGTCGGATTTTGTTATATCACAACCCCTCCCCTTAGGTATCGGAACAATAACAACCTTAGTAAGAAGGTCAGGAACAAAACCATGACGGACAAAACCATTGAAAAGGGAAGTCAGAATAGCTATTTTCTCAAAAGAAGCATATTTAAGATGCTTTGCTGACAGACTGTCAAGGCCTCCTGCCTTTTCAAGGTCCATCTCTTTCAAATACTTTTCAACAAGACAACTTTGAAAAATGACTATCGGATTTTCATCAGGTAAAACCAATAAATCTTCACAATCACTAGGAATGGAATTAAACAGATTCTCAAATTTCATCTTCCAATGACTAAGCTACTAAGCCAGGGCTAGGCTATGCTCATCTTTGTATCTCTTCTGAAATTTTTGGAAGAGGCAGTGCATTGCCAGCATAAAAGTTGGATAGGTCAGCTAAGTATGCTAGCCAGTATGCTTGACAGCTGGATCATGGTTACTTGTTTTTAGTGGAGTGTTCCTTGGAACAATCCACTATTGCGAGCGCTGTAGCAGCTTTCGGCTTTCGGTTTCCGGTTTTCGGTTTTCTCCATATTTTGTGGAGCTCATAACTCGTGAACCAGTACAAGTATCAAGTTCAAACTTGGTACACTTGTGGGTATTGGGGTCTAGTTGTGCCTTTTGGGGGTCCCACCCCCCACACCCACCCGGTTCAGGGGCAAATGGGCCCAGATTGCCCTGTGAATAATGTTCATAACTTGACCAGACCTGAGCACAGGACGATGAAACTCCTTGTACTTGTAGATCCTAGGGCTGTAAAATTGCTTTCAAAGCTGCACCTCCCCCACCCACTCCGTTCAAGGGCAACTGGGCCCAGATTGCCCAGGAGTAAAGTTTGTTACCCGTGACAGGAATCAACAGGTATCAAGTTGAAACTTGGTAGGTTTGTGAGCATTGGGGTCTCTTTTTGCTTTTTGCGGGCCCCAAACCCCACCCCCACTTCGTTCAGGGGCAAGTGGGCCTAGTTTGCACATGAGTAAAGTTTTTGACCAGTGACTGGAATCATACTCTAAGTTGGTATAGCCGAGGGTATTTAGGTCTAGATATGCAATTTGATTGGTCCCGACCCCCCCCCCCACCCTCTCCCGTTCATGGGCAGCCTATTCGTCTATGGCATTCGTCTATCGTTCGTCTATGGCACGATTGGCACGTTTCAAGTTCAACTCTTGTATACTTGTGGATATATATGTACAGATGCGGATTTCGATGTAACAGCAACAAATATAAGACCACGCGGCGTACTTTTCTCTTCAATACGCTCTTCATAAAATTACATCCAGATTAGTTCTTTTTTGGCCGCTAGATGCGCTGGCATAAAGTAAACAATGACATGTTACTTCGTGGTATACGTTTACCCGGATCTGTTTGGCCATTTCCAAATTGTCTTAGGCTTAGCCATACTTGAAACTTCATAAAATGCCTCTACCTCTGTTTGTTCTCAATCCAACTCTGTTTTATCAGTCTACATCAAGTTTGTCCATTTTGGCTTCCGACATCATTGCTGACTGCTGAACCACTTTCCGACGGGGCTAATTAGCGGGTCGGTGTGAGCCGAAAGCCTAATCACTCATTCTCCATTCCGATAACTTGTCCCCCGTTCTCACGTGTGATTGTTATTATTCCTCTAGCACATCTGGCGATAACTCGGTTTTGGATTTTATGAGTGGCGTATGATGAATTGGAAACTGGACGGTTTTGTCATATGACCCGATGATATGCCGATCTTAATGAAGTTGTGACAAGGGGGATATCAGGCAATAAAACGATTTGGTTTTATTACACTTGTAACCTTGCTAATGGAAAAGGGGTTTAAGTGTCGGACTGGCTCAGTGTTGAAACATAGACGGTTCTTGCAAGATTTTGAAGATCTTTTTTTAGATTTGCGGTTTTTTTAAGCTTTTAAACTGGGATGGTTATTGGGGATGTGAAATATCTTGCTGTTTGTATATAAGATGTGATAAACATTTTACTTTCACACTCCACGTCTGAGCGCTTGCGCACTTGTTAGTAATATTCTGGGTAATTCAAACAGTAGTGTTGTTGATAAATTAGTTAGCCTATTAGCCAAAATTAGGTAAAGTTCAGTTATTTCCACCATCAAGAGCTCAAGGAGCTTGGAAAAATTTGCTCCTCTTTTTTTAAGGATAAATCTAGGGTAAGTGCATGCTAGAGCTATTAAATATTCCTTCAGCCCAAGCTGACCCAAAATCATATTTGATAGTGCAAAACGGATATGTCAACTGAATTTTATTAGAACTATATATCTGCCCTTCTTAACAAGGGTCCTCTTCATCCTTGCCAAGGTCCTCTTCACCCTTGCTAAGAAGGGCCAAAATATAGATCTAATAGAATTCAGCTGCTATATCCATTTTGCACTATCAAATGAGCTAGAAATATTTATTTAGTGCCTGTGTAGGTTTTGGCTGATTTACTTAATGAAAGCCCTAAACACTTTGATGTCCTTGTGAGACATTAAGGAGCTAGTTGTACCTTTCATTACACCAAATGGACGAGGATGGCACCACCCAGTTTATTAACTTCAAGAGAAGCTTACTGTAACAGTACCAAGAAACATGCCACTCAGACAAAACTGCTGGAAAAGGAGACTATCCTGTTTCTGATTTTCAGCTTCTGTGTTCACTAGCACAAAGAAAAGTTCATTTCAGTTAGTCTACTGTGGATCCAGAAAGTCACCACTAAAGATTAAAACTGGCTGACCTCAAAGCTGTGTAGATTAGAGACTGAATACGATTTTGGTTACTAGTGCTGAGTCTGTCAGTTGCCATGACTTACTTTTCAGTTCCTTCAGGGGATATTTCGTAGTAATAAATCCAAAAGCAGCATGAAATGGGATACTGGTCTGTTAGAAAAAAGTATAAACTAAGAACATCTTTTACAGATGGTGAGAGGAGCTAAGTTGTGTCTAGCAGTTTGTTCTTTCCTTTACTTGATATGAATCGACAGCTGGATTAGACTTAGAGAAAAAACTGGTTCTACGTTAGAATGCAGGTTTGAGTTGCCCTGACTCGAGAAGATGACTTTTCAGTCCCTGCTGTGGATATTATGTAGAAACAACTGAAAAGCAGCGTGAATTACATAACAAGCTATCATCCAGGAACAGCCTGAAGAGGACCTTTGCCAAGAAGGGATGAAAATTTGCTGAAGAATATCCTGGCTTACTTTCACGTTTTGAGCTATTTTTGTATGCTTCCCAGTAAGCTTGGGATTCAGGAGTATTTAAGCTAGCTTACTGAGCTATTCGAAAATAGAAACTAAGAGTAGCCTACATTTTTCAGAAGCAGAGAACAGCAAAGTTGTGTCAGGGACACTCGTCTGGGCAAAGTTGTCATCCTACCCCTTCTGGCCTGCTGTAGCCTTCCCTCATCCAACCCAAAATGTGGTAGTCAAGAAGAATAAAGTTAATGTTCAGTTCTTCGATAACCCTCCATCACGTGCTTGGGTTGATGCCAAGTAAGTACCATAAGCATAAGACTACCAGGAAACTGTCGACAGATTGATACTGGGGTCTTTAGTGTGTTGACAGTAGATGCTTCGTTTGCTCATTGTCGTTGGTAAAAAGAACGGACTTGCTGGATAGTAGACTATTTTTCAAAGGAGAAGCCGCTGTAGTGATGTCCCTTAAGTCATCTGAGATGTTGTCGCTTTCGAAACAGATTAATTGCTTTCCCCCGTTCTCGTTTTTATGGCACTTGCCTTCCGGCCAAGTGCCATATACCAATCACTTTTCCGTCGGTCGGTCTGTCGGTCTGTCGGTCGGTCAGTCCGGTGATCGCGAGTTAGGGTACTTCCAGATGTGCTAGGACGATGAAACTTGGCAGGCATATGAGGGACCCGACCAAACTAATTTAGAAATAGTCACTTCCCCGATCCGACCATCGTGGGGGGAGGGAGGGGAGCCGGAATCCGGAATTTAGGGGCATGCATAACTTTCAAACGGGTGATCGGATCTTAATGAAACTTGATATTTGGAAAGACGTAATTTCTCAGATGTCCCGATTCAGGTCCGGATCGAATCCGATTAATGTGGGGGGGGGGTCGGAGGGGGGAACCGGAAATCATGTGACACGCTTAGACTGGAGCGATCGGGATGAAACTTGGTGGGAGGAACAAGCACATACCCTAGGTACGTCATTGACAGACCCGGACCGGATTCGTGCACTGTGGGGGGAGTTGGAGGGGGGTTCCGGGATTCCGTTGATACGGAGTTAAGTTACTTCCAGGTGTGCTAGGACAATGAAATTTGGAAGGCAAATCAGGGACTCGACTAGATTAACCTGAAAATAGTCAACTTCCCGATCCGACCATCGTGGGGGGAGTGACGGGAGGGGGAATCCGGAATCTTGAGGTATGTATAACTTCCGAACGGGTGATCGGATCATAATGAAACTTGATACGTAGAAAGATCACATGTCTCGGATGCCCAGTTTCAAGTCAAGACCAGATCCGATGAAGGTGGGGGGGTCGGAGGGTGGAACCGGAAAACTTGTGACACGCTTGGAGTGGAGCGATCGGAATGAAACTTGGTGGAAAGAACAAGCACAAGACCTATGTACGTAAGTGACAGAACCGGACAAGATTCGGGCACTGTGGGGGAGTTAGAGGGAGGGGGGTCCGGAATTCCGATGATCGTAAGTTAAGGTACTTCCAGACGTGCTAGGACGATAAAACTTGGCTTGAAAATTAGAGACTTGACATGATTGGCTTAGAAATAGTTAGTTCCCTGATCCGACCATCGTGGGGGGAGTGGAGGGAGGGAGAATCCTGAATCTTGAGGTATGTATAATTTTTGAACGGGTGATCGGATCTTAATGAAACTTGATATTTGGAAAGAACTCATGTCTCAAATGTCCTGTTTAAAGTCCGGATGTAATCCGATGAATGTTGGGGGGGGGGAGGTGGAGGGGAGAACCCGAAATCTTGTGACACGCTTAGAGTGGAGCTATTGGGACGAAACTTGGTTGGAAGAACAAGCAGAAGCTCTAGATACATCAGTGACAGAACCGGACCGGGTTCGGGCACTGTGGGGGGAGTTGGAGGGGGGTCCAGAATTCCAGTGATCGCGAATCAAGGTACTTCCAGATGTGCTAGGACGATGAAACTTGGCTTGGAAATCAGACACTTGACAAGATTGGCTTAGAAATTGTCAGTTCCCAGATCCGACCATCCCTTACCAATCGCAACCACAACGTACAAAAAATACTTTTTAGCAAAATACACATTTTCGTGATCCCTATGAGCCCATGATCATTTTTGCCTTAAGGGTTTTGCTCACAAGTGATTTCCTTAAAGTACAAACAACACTTTTGAGTAAAATGTACATTTCGTGCTCCCGATGAGTTCATCATGCTTTTTACTTCAAGAGTTTTGATTACAAATGATCACAACAAACCCACAAATTGACGAATTCCTACTTTCATCCTCTGACCCAGCCTTGCAAGTGCCATATGAGCTTCCAGCTCTTGTTGACGAAAACACAAGAAAAGGAGAATCGGATTTGTCTCGATAGTAATAAAACGCGAAATAGGGTTCAAAGCATATTAATTGCTTTCACCGTTCTCGTTTTTGACGAAAACACAAGAAAAGGAGAATCAGATTTGTCTCAATAGTAATAAAAGGCGAAATAGGGGATTGTGAGGACAATCGCAAGGAGAATGTAAGAAGAAAAGCCCTGTAAGAAGAGATTCATTTTATGTCTTTCAGGAATGTCAAGCCGTTTACGAGCAAAGACGATGCTGAGAAGTTCGGATTCGTCATACCGGATGACCCTGAGTGGAGAAGAGCTTGCGAAGAAGCTGCTGCTTTGGGGGGAAAGAGCGATAAAGAACGGCTTTCGATCATTGTTTGCACTACTGGTACCGATGATGAAAATGAAGGTACACATACTTCTGTTTCGGGCAAGGGTTCGGATCTGAGGATGAGGCTGCTTTGAGAAAAGTATCTAAGTAGGTTTTTGCAGGATTCCGGAATCGCTTTCAAGCGAGCGAAAGTTGACGGAAGCCTATTCTTTAGTTTAAGTTCAATTTAATTGTTCACATTCTTTAGTTTGAGTTTAATTTAATTGTTCACAAAGCACCCACCATAAAGCCTCCACCTAAGGAATCTTGGGAATCGCTTAACTTTCACTCAAATTCTGTCTTCAAGAAAACAAAATAGAAAAAGAAAAAAGAAAATAACGAAAAGTAAAACTAATAAACCAAAAAAAAATCAAGGAACGTAGAACCACAAACGAACGATCTTTTATCAAAGGATATAAAATTGTCTTATGTTTTAGTTACGAAAAAGAGAGAATGGTGATAGGTTCGACGCAACCTTTCTCCAGGAGCGTAACTACCATCATAAGGGGGGTGGGGGAGGGGCAACCGAAATGTGCCGGAAAGTTTCTGTGTGTGAGAACGAAAATCGGACGCAGAATTTTTCACTTGACGTCGGAAACAGTACTTATTGTTGCTCCATTATAGCAGAGGTAGATAGTTTACGACTCATCACTTCAATTGTATCAATTAGAAACAGTGGACAAGAAATAAAGCCTCATAGGCGAAACATTTTATGAATTTCACGACATTAACAACATTTTTTATAATATTTCTAACAACGTTACAAAAGCTTATTTTGGGGTAAATTTCCTTCGGATTTCCTTCCGATGGATCTCCTTCTCGGGTCATATGGGGAGGGTGGGGGGGGGGGGGGTAAAACTAGTGGGAAACAGCGTCTTGTCGAATCCGCAACTGAAACTGTGGCAAGAATAAGAAAGTTCGAAAGCTGCCCCAGAAAATCCGACAACCTAATCTGTGAGCGTGTTCTACCCTTCTAATAATAGTAACTATTAATTACCATTTTCATTTCCACCCTCGTGAAAAGTTACCACGCTGACCGTCCGTTCCAACCTTCTCAAAATATTAACTATTTTCTTACCACGCTGAGGAGCATAGTTGACATGGTAACTACGATCTAGAGTGCAAGACGTAAGTTACCACATGGTAAGTTACCACTGGGTAACTTACCCGGTAATGGTAAGTTTCAGGTCAAACTTACCGGTAAGTTTCTCACAAGTGGTAAGTTTTAAGTTTTTCGTGTACAAAAATGTTCTCAGTTAAACCTAATCCATCCCTAAGAGAGCTGGGACTTCAGAACAATTGAACAATCTTTCGCATACATTTTTAGTCGTCAGATTCAATGCGTGAGTCATTTGCTGTACTTCCGCTCAGTGTCATTTCCTGTTGGAAAAGGGTGGGCCAATCAGCGCGTGTCTTGCATTTCTTGTTGGGAAGTTGGGAAGTTGGTGCTTTCGGGGGTTGCGATAAAAGTCTGTACAATTTGTGTTACTGTAGCCTCCTGTGACAGACTCTGATCAGGGTATGGGCTAGTGCAAACTCACCGTAGAAACCGTATCAAGCATGAAACGGCGAACAAAATTCTTATGTCAATAGCAAAAAAAATTAGCATCATCGTGCAGCTTCAAGATTGCCTGGAAACCGACGCGAAAGGCTGGAACAGATGTTCAAAGTGCCATCATGTGTTTCTGGTTCCTTTACCAGCTGATGGAGATGATCTCGAGGAAGACGATCTACCAGACATGGCATTTGAAGATGGGTTAGATGAGGACTGAGGAGGGGGAGCAGCTCTAGCTTATTTTTTTTTTTTTTTTACAAAGTTATATTATCTGAAACCTAAAGTGCCATTTTGTTCAATTTTTTCTCACTTTTGATACATGTAACCGAAGTAGCATGTAATTCAATAAAAATGATACAAACATATGAATATTCTTTAATATTCTCTCAAAGGGGAGGGGATACAACTCCTTAAATACATTAGATCTTAAAACTTACCACTTTGGTGGTATATTACGGTAACTTACCAAAGTTACCGGTAACTTACTCGGTAAGAGTAAGTTTCGAAACTTACCGGTAATTCTTGCACTCTACTACGATCTCTGTGACATGATTGGCATGATTAGCCCGCGGTACTATATTTTGCCGAAAATAGAAAAATGCGTTCCAGCCTTGACGCCAAGAAGCCAATATCCGTGACGTCATGCGTAGTTAACTATGGTAAGTAGGGTGGCATATGCTCTGCGTAACGCATTTACGTGCGAATGATCACTTTGTCTTCTCTTTTACTTTACCTGTGGCCTGCTGTTGTCGCATCTGCTGGACCAAATTTTATCCATTTGTAGTTGAGCCTAACTGACTTAAAGTGAATAAAAATGTCAGCTGTCGAACGTCAGGGACAACGTTGGAGAACGGAAGAAACGAAAAAAAACAACGTTGTCCTGACGTTCAACAGCCTGACGAGGACCCTTGCCAAGAAGGGCCGAAATATCGCTGCCAAAGCATATGTAGCTGACGTTTCCTTTTTTATCACATTGTATGAATAGAGATTGGAAGATATGGGTCACCTTACCTTAAAATTTACCCCCCCCCCCCCCAGTTAGAGTTTGTGACATTCTCTGTTTCTATTTGTATATAATATATATATTTCTATGTATATATTTATATATATATATGTTTTTATGTATAGATATTTTTGTGTTGCTAGGCGAATCGCCAGAGAGTTCAGAGCCGCAGAAAAAGCGTCGTCGAATAATCGTCGAAAGCGACGAAGACATAGGAGGTGGTGACTCCGAAGACGAATACAAGCCACCAGTCGATCCGAATGTGGAGGAGGAATCTGGTAAGTGTTTTTGACCCGTAACTAATGCTGGAAATTACCCTAGGTTGCATCAGGACGCGTTTCTTGTTTTTACTCAGTTTGTGGCCTGTCGTACATATCTTATTTTATTTCCCGTTTGAAGTTTAACTGGAAAGGCAGCTTATTTTTACATCTGAAATTTTTAGTACACTGAAATATTATGGCCCATCGAAGGGATTTTGTGTTTTTTCACCCGCGGCTCTAGTAATAACGTTCAGAATGTGAGCTGCTTGCACGACAGCCCAAAATTCATCCAGACGCGCAGAATTTGGATTGAGATATGTCTTGCAAGGAATCTGCCATTTTTAGTTTATTTTTCTTCAATGTCTTACATTTCCAGCGGGCAAATAGGCCGCTAGCATCGACATCTGATCACGTAGCTCCTCCCACAGGGCGGAGCCAAAGAAATTCCTCCGCCTGGCTCCTACAGCCAATACCAGGCCTCCTTGCTCGGAACATAGAAGGATAGGCGCATAGAGGTACAAAAGAGTTTTTTTTCACACTTTCACAGCGCACAAACGGAGTAATACATTTTTATCGGGTTTTCAGGCCTATTTAAGTGAATAAGTGATGTGTAACTAGACTATCGGATCTCAGTCCTACTAGGCTCAACTTTAACTCTTGATGTATGACTTTTATTATATTGAGCGTGTTCCACCCCTCTACCAATAGTAACTATTAAATACTATTTCCGGCACGAAAAGTTACTACGCTGACCGTTCCAACCTTCTCAAAATAGTAACTAATAGTAACTATTTGCTTACCACGCTCGGGAGCGTAGTTAGCCTAGTAACTACGCATCTCTGTAACGTGATTGGTCGGATCACCCCGCGGCCTGATATGTGACCGAAAAATTCAAAAAGCGTTCCAGCCTAGCGTAGTAAGTACGGTAACTAGCGTAGTAACTACGGTAAGTAGGGTGGAACACGCTCTTTATGTAGGCCTATTCAGGTTGAAACTGTGCATGGCTTCTGGTAAGAAAATGCTTGAGCACCCTATCCATAGGTATAGGGTTGTCGACATAACGTCCCCATTCGAAACGTCCCCTGTCGAAACGTCTCCGTCGAAACGTCCCCATGACAAAACGTCCCCATGACAAAACGTCCCCATGACAAAACGTCCCCACGACAAAACGTCCCCACTCAAAACGTCCCCTGACGAAACGTCCCCTGACGAAACGTCCCCGGCTATAGATTTACATCAGACCGGCATTCTCTCAAAGCGGAATATTTTAGGACCACGGCATGGGAATAAGGGATTAAAATCGCCTAGGTATATACATGTTATCCCGAGCAATTCACTGTTTATTAATCACTTGGCGACTGCTACAAAATGAGCTACAGGCTGTTACCAACTCAAAAACCAAAGCCCAATGATCCTAATCCACCTATGAATTTGTTTCATGAAGGTAAGCAAACTATAGGACTTGTTTAGCTTTTCTCTTTACTTGTCTCAGAAGGGACTGGAATCGGCCGGCTATGAGCCATCGCAGATTTCGGGGGCAGTCTTGACCTACAAGTAAATAGGTATAGGCTATTTGCATGCACTGGGTTCTTCAGTGACACTGATCCGGAGTTCCAGGTTTGGAAGGCACTTACCGGCCGGCGCTTAAATACTTGTCCACATTAGCGAAATAGTTGCAACGGAGTAAGATTTTAAATTTGAACTGAAAAGGGATGAGATAGGGCAATCTAGCTACATTACTTATTCACTTAAAGTGACACGAAGATCCAATGAAAATGCAGATTTTTGGTACCTCTGTGTTGTATGCTTGACTAAAAGAATTTACGAAAAATAAGTTTCATGCAGTGAACTACCTTCTGCGAGCTCATCATTGGTCACTGAAAGCCGCGTATGTATTGAGTTTCAAATTTTCGCGTTATAGTAGAATTTTGCATTGCGAGGAAGGCCGTAGATGTTCAGAGCGTCATAGTAGAGCAAAGAGTAAAAAAAAAAAAAATCCCAAGCATTTAACTGTAGGCCTACAGTTAAATGAGACAAAAATAAGTTGTCTTTTCAGTTAAACTTTAAGGATGGCGCTCACTATATGGTTCGAAATACTACCTTTGGAACGCATTAACGGCTTGCAACTCATTTCACTTTTCGGAAAATAAATTGCATGCAGATTGTGCATGCTCATTCAAACGACGTAGAACTGGTCAGTAGTCAGTTACGAGTTCATTGGAAGGCATATTACAGTAGATATTTTTACTGGAAACTATACATTTATGAAGCGACCGGTCCTATGTCCGATCTTTCCTGCTTATAAGGAATGTTCCCATATCTTTAATGCACACTGTGAAGTTGCTTTACCTCGATCATGCACCTGAAGATCGAGGCGAACTTAAAAATCTATGCTTGGGGACGTTTCGCCACGGGGACGTTTTGTCATGGGGACATTTTGTCACGGGGACGTTTTGACACGGGGACGTTTTGACACGGGGACGTTTTGTCATGGGGACGTTTTGTCACGGGGACGTTTTGTCACGGGGACGTTTCGACGTGGACGTTTCAACGGGGACGTTTCGCCAGGGGACGTTTTGTAATGGGGACGTTTCGTCGGTAAGCCAAATTGGCATTCTCTCAAAGCGGAATAATTTAGGACCACGGCATGGGAATAAGGAATTAAAGTCGCCTAGGTATATAAATGTTATCCCGAGCAATTCAGGGTTTATTAATCACTTGGCGACTGCTACAAAATGAGCTACAGGCTGTGATCAACTCAAAAAGCAAAGCCCAATGATCCGAATCCACCTATGAATTTGTTCATGAAGGTAAGCAAACTAGGACTTGTTTTGCTTTTCTCTTTACTTGTCTCAGAAGGGACGGGACTCGGCCGGCTATGAGCCATTGCAGATTTTGGGGGCACTCTTGACCTACAAGTAAATATGTATATTTGCATGCACTGGATTCTCCAGTGACACTGATCCAGAATACTAGGTTTGGAAGGCACTAACCGGCCGGCGCTTAAATACTTGTCCACATTAGCAAATTAGTTGCAACAGAGTAAGACTTTAAAGTTTAACTGAAAAGGGATGAGATAGGACAATCTAGCTACCTATTACTTATTCACTTAGGGACATGAAGATCCGATGAAAATGCGGATTTGTGGTACCTCTATGCGCTTGTTCCTGTTTTGTATAAAAATAAGTTTTCATGCAGTGAACTACCTTCTGCGAGCTGATCAGTGGTAACTGAAAAGCCGCGTATGTACTGAGATTCAAATTTTCCGCGTCATAGTAGAATTTTGCATTGTGAGGGAGGCCGTAGATGTTCAGAGCATCATATTAGAGCAAATAGTGAAAAAAAATCCTTTAACACAACCCAAATAATGCAGTGTGTAGGCCTACAGTTAAATGAGACAAAAATAAGTTGTCTTTTCAGTTAAACTTTAAGGATGGCGCTCACTATAGGGTTCGAAATACTACCTGTGGAAGGCAATTACCGGCTTGCAACTCATATCAGTTTTTGGAAAAGAAATTGCATGCAGATTGTGCATGTTCATTCAAAGGACGTAGAACTGGTCAGTTACGAGTCCATTGGAAGGCATATTACACTACATATTTTTACTGGAAACTATACATTTATGAAGCGACCGGTCCTATGTCCGATCTTTCCTGCTTATAAGGAATGGTCCCATCTCTGTAATGCCCACTGTGACGTTGTTTTACCTCGATCATGCACCTGAAGATCGAGGTGAACTTGAAAATAAACGCTTGGGGACGTTTCGCCACGGGGAAGTTTTGTCATGGGAACGTTTTGTCACGGGGACGTTTTGACACGGGGACGTTTTGTCATGGGGACGTTTTGTCACGGGGACGTTTTGTCACGGGGACGTTTCGACGGGGACGTTTCGCCAGGGGACGTTTTGTCATGGGGACGTTTCGTCGGTAAGCCGCCAAATTGTAGTAGTGACGGTTGTCCGAGACTGAAACTCCGTTGCATGTGGTTACTTTACAGTTTGTTTCGGGAAGACTACTCGAAGGATGAACCTCTGACACAACTTTGTGTAACGGTTGTTAAAAGTTGCGTTTTGGCAGATGCCACGGTATCTGATACCGCGGTAACTGGATTTGCATTTTGTCGTTTGTGCAGTTACCGTGGTATCTGATACTACGGTTGCTTTACAAAAATGACAAATGCCGAATTTGCGCTTTTAGAAATCATCCTGAAATAAATACATTCATCCATTCAGATCACAAGCACCAAACTTCTTTCATCCCACCAATTTTGCAAAACCCAGGCTCCTGTGTTGGCGAGGATGAACGTGAGATGAACATTTCAGATACCACGATCAGTTACCACGGTCGGGACCGTAGTATCTGAATATCAGTTACCCGATAACTGAAAAAACGCCTTTTGACCGTGGTATCAGATACCATAGTTTCTGCAAAAACGCAACTAATGATAGTTATTCTCATCGGCTTTATGCCGTGACATCTGACATGGAAGGATTATAACAAACAAATGTTGTTTTTTTTTCTATGAGACGCAACTTTTGTGTTTATTCAAAGTGAATTGGCCGTTTAGAGCCTTTGACATGTTTGCAGTTCGGGGATTCGCCTGTTGCTTTTTCCTTTTTATAAATAAATCAATCAATCAGTCAACACAAAATTATCAGTTCTTGGTCTTACAGAGGCAACCGGTTCAGAACCTGAAGACATATCTGATGGACCTGAAGACATATCCGAAGATGAATCTCCTATCAAGAAACCAAAAACGGTAAAGTCCAAAAGTGCTACCATTGGCTTCACTACCCCGAAGTTGAACGGCTCTGCAAAAGCGAAGGGCACTCCCACCCCAAGAGATATGGAGAATAACAACGGAGGGGACCCCGCTACCCCAAAAACCCCATCTGTAGGGGCTGGAACTCTGAAACGGCTATCCTCATTTGCAAAGGAGGTAAGCTCTTTGCCCCAGCCTGTTATTTACTTCCGGGACTATACTGTAGCATTCAGACTGTAGGGACAAAAACCGACATGGACCTCTCTGGATGAGCGAATCAGTAAATTTTGTTCAAGGAAAGTAAGGGAAGAAGAAGAAAAAAGAAGAAACGAAAACCTATCGAACAGCTAAACATTAAGACATGAGTGTTTCATACGAGCTTTTTGGGGCAACCCTTTTTATAATGTTGCTCCAGTGGCTGTCGAATGGTGTCCACATTGAGGATTATTTTGATCGAGAATCTTATTCACCTTCATGAAACCAGCCATCTCGCAGCGAGCAAATTCTCTCATGTCCAACGCCAGCTGGAAATGCTGGCTCACGTGCGTAAAAAGAAAACCTAAGTGGTTCAGCGAAACACGGGGAAAATTGAACTACCAGTCTTTCCTAACCTATGAGCGTCTCTGAGCGAATAAGAGCCTCGAAAAGATGATGTGAATTCGTTTTAAATGGTGGAAATGAGAATGGATGATACGATTAGAGGCGTTAAGTGAAATTATGATATAACTAATACAGGTTCTGCAGTGTTGCAATAGAATTAGTTGAGTAATTGCAAAAAAACTAAAAGTCTCCGGTAAACCAGTATTCTGCGCTGCAGCCAGGGTCTGCGCTGCGTCTTTGATTTGTGTCATTCGCCATTTTATCGAAAAACGACGTCTTCGATAAAATTTAAATTGCGTTGTCTGCTCTGGATTCTCAGGGTCACTACGGGAAGCCTATTGGTAAAACAAAGAATCCCTCAACGGAGTCAGTATAATTCAGTGTAATAAAATAAAATAAAACAAGGAATTGTCGTTTATGGTTGGAACTGGGCGGGATCTGATCGCCTCTGAACCATTATAAGTTCACTGATTTGTCCATGTGATCCCTGTTACTGGCTCTGTACTCTGTAGGGCCAGTAATACTGACCAGTACATAAAGTTCTGTTATTTTTATTCTTTTATGTTTGTGAATTCCGTGTCTCTCCGTATCTGCATCCGTGTTTGACATATGTTTTCTATCTCCTGCAGGAATCAGTTGACGACGAGGCTCGTTCCTTTGTGCACCTCACCTACGACTTCCTCAAACCGGAAAAGGTCTGTGACGTTACCGGAAAACGACCGGATCATCCGGAATACGACCGCCGGACGCTGAAACTTCCAGAAAGTTTCCTTGAAAAGCAAACCCCTGGGATGTCTCAGTGGTGGAAGTTAAAGGCTGCGAATTTCGATACAATTTTGTTCTTCAAAATGGGAAAGTTCTACGAGCTCTTTCATATGGATGCCGCAGTTGCTGTACAGGAACTTGGAATTATTTACATGAAGGTAATTAAATTTGTCTATTTATCATTGCTGGCGATGCTTTTTACCGTTTTCACTCTGACTTCTGCTACTGACCTCTGAAGTCTCACTCTTTACAAAATCCCACTGAATTACTTTATTTGATTGTTTCGCTTTTCAGCGCTAGCCGAGATTTTTCTGGGTTGCCGTAGACAATAAATTAGTTTTGTCTTCAGACGTCCAAATATAAACAGAATTGACTGTTCTGTTCTGTTGTTCTGTTTATTTTTGGATCCCTAAAACAGAAAACAGGAAACAGTAAAACAGAGAAAAAAAAGGAACAGGAACAGTGCCCATGCCTAGTTGGGATATGGGAGTTGTGCACTACTCCAGGAGATTCAACTGGTGGGTTTGCTAGTCGGAAAGTGAAACCGACCCACGAAGTCCTAACACACAGTACAACCGACTTCCTGACAGCGCGTTCCCGTTTGTCAGGGGGAGCGAGCGATAAGAATCCTGCAGAGGTTTATCAAATGGTGGTAAAATAGTTATTTCTAGCGTTGCTTTAGCTGCGTTCGATTTGAGTCCTCCTTGTCTCAGTCTTGTCTTCCTTTTACTGCCTTATCACAGTTTAAAGCCGTTTCATTTAGCCTTGTCAGGTATGACTCCACATTCCACGGCCAAGTACCACAAATTGTACGCAGTCGAAAAATCTACCTGAGACAGGAGCGGTATCAAGTTATCATTTACGAGGTACTGTCTGACAGGGCACAGACAATTGTCAGCTGACAGGACATATAAAACGGCATTAAGGAGACAAGGCAGTTAAATAAAATGGCATTTGGCTGACAGGACCGAGACAAGGATAAGTCGAACGCGTCTATTATAGGTCCTTCGTGAAACTCAGTTTTTTTTTTCAGGGTGAGCATGCACATGCCGGATTTCCGGAAACTGCATTCGGACGGTATTCCTCCGCACTTGTCGAGAAGGGATATAAGATCGCCCGCGTTGAGCAGACAGAAACGCCGGAAATGATGGCGGAACGTTTGAAGACCACGCGGAAACCGACGAAATTTGATCGGGTTGTCACTCGGGAACTGTGCCAAATCACAACTAAAGGAACGCGGACCTTTAACGTTCAGGACGCAGAAGTCTGCGAGTCGACTGCTAATTATCTGCTGGCTGTTTGTGAAAAGGTATGTCGATTTTCTTGTGTTCGGGATTAAAATGATGACGTAGAATAATCTGTCTGTCCGTTTGTCTGTAATCACGTATACTTATCGAACTGAAAGATAAATACTCTTCAGGCGCGATTTGAACCCGCCGTCTTCGGTTTCGGTTGCCAACGTTTCAACGTTGTAACCAGTGGCCAAAGGGTCAATGTTGCGTTTTGGACTCATTTTCTTTGGTTGGCTCTCCCGCCTTTATAACAACGGCGCGCTCAGTGTTCCGTGCGTCGAACCTCCGCTTAGGAGACCGGGAACTCAGGACACAGTCGTGAAGCGCCAACAAAAAATAGCTAATTTCATGGGACAAGTGTTGGTATTTCGGAAAACGATATTTCGCTCCATTAGATTGAAATTATCCTATCTCCAAATACGCTCCGATTGAAACCTCCTACCCCAAAAACCGCTAGTGCCATTTGAAGCGGGACGTAGAATACCATCACCGCGTATTACAAGCCAGAAATAGCGATTTGGAAAACACCTAGCGTCGAAGGGCCAATTCTGGCTGTAGGATCGGATTCAGCACAAGCTTCGCACGAGAATTATTTTTAAAGCCGGAATAAGTAAGGAAGAAATTAAGTATATCATTGAAATAAGGGCTGAGTTTACCACTTGCGTCAAATCGAAAATATATTGGTAAAAAAAAGAAATAATTGGTCCTTAATTTCGTCTTCTGTGCGGTGATGAGGATGAAAGTGTAGTTCATTTGGTGTGTGAGTGGGTGGAATTGAATGAATGGAGAAAGGAGGCATTGGGTGAGAGAGAATATAATGAAGAATGGATGGGAAGGATGATGAAGGATGAATGTTTCTTACTGCGAGAAATCTTGGGCGTTACTTAAGGCTTGCGATGGAGCATAGAACGAGATTTTTAGAATAGGAGGAGTGCTTGCTAGTTCTATAAGTTAGTGTAATACATGCACAGTTTTTGTTGCCATGGCCCTTGGGATTTTTTGATAATATATTATATTCTATTCTTTACTAACCCATTTTTGCCGTTTTTATAGAATAGTTGCAATCAGAGCGTATTAAATTTGGAGACGGGATGGTTCAAAAGTAATGGAGCGATTTTTTACCCATTTTATCGCGAAAACATTATTTCTAGTAAGAATTGTGCTATAAGCAAGAACAAATAATCTGATAGAACTTCTGTCTTAAGGCCCATGCAGCAACTATGAATACCCCGACAAAACTGAGCGGACCTGGAATTATTTACTCTAGCTTTGAGCTGATGTTGATAGCCGTTTACTCGTCTTCCGTCTTCGCCGTTGCTTATCGCAGAAAAAATAGTGCATGAGGCGTACTCCGCGCGCTGACCCGCTCTGGAGCGCGTCCATAGAACCAATTAGCTTTGACTTCTACTTTTCCTCACCAGCGGCTTCACAGCGATTTAGCTATTTGTAGAGGTAACGAAACTTGATGTGGCGCAAAGCTACTAACTTCCGCTCGTTCGTAGTGGACAGGGTATGGGGAAATATTCGACTCCGCATATTCATATTACAGATATAGGGAGACGGAGGTTCTGTCAGATTATTTGCTTCTTGCTATGAGTGCTGTCTCCGCTTTTCAGGAGTTGGATGGAGCGGGGGAGCTGGCAAGGATTGGCGTTGCTTTCATTGATACATCTATTGGTCAGTTCCACGTTGGCGAGTTCGAAGATGACCGCTACCGTTCTAGGCTTCGCACACTTATATCGCATTACAACACAGTCCAGGTAAAAGGTTACTGTCTCTAATACCTAATATTCCCAGATATTATATATTCCCATGTATATATACACATTGTTTGCAGAAACGGTTGCAGAAAACGTTTCTTCCAGTCCCTGACGCTCAACAGCCTGACGAGAACCCTTGCCAAAAAGATACTATATTGGCCACATTCGAAATTTTTACTTAATTTGTTATTAGTTGCTGACGAAAAAAAATGAAAATTAAGTGACAAATAATTTTGAGAACCATCTGAATATTTGTTGTTCGTTGACGTGTTTTTAGTTTATTTATTGTCAGTGTCATTATTGACAGAAAAACAAAATATACGCTCGCTCGTCCATGTTTTGTAAGAACAAATACACACACACACACTACAAGTACTCTACTTCTTGTTCCGTTGAACGAACGCGAAATTCTGTCTACTCTGCTCCAGAGATTGGCGAATCCGGGTTCGGATTCGAATCCGGGATTCGTCCTTTTTGCCGGATTCGAGTCCGGATTCGAATCTTCTGCTTGTCAGGCTGAATTTGGATTCGGACTCGGATTTCAAACCCCGAATTCTCTTCTAATCTTTTCCTAATTTTTACACACTGTGTTCGAGGTATTGTGCTTAACTAGCCACAACTTAATTCCTGGTTGCTGAGAGGAAACCCATACTAGCGAAAGCACACATGAAAACCTAGAAATATTGTTTACATCGTCCAATTAACCGTCTCGTTTGCCTTAGGCATCAGTACTTTTCTGTCACCTCTGATTTTTGGGATCTCAAAACGTTAGTGACGGATACCTATGAATCCTCAAAAAGTTGTCCGTCTGTCCGTCTGTCTGTCTGTACGGTCTGTAACTTTCGAAGGGAATGAGATATTTTGATGAAACTTGGTGTGAGGATTCTTTGGATCAAGAGTAAGGTCAAGTTCGTAGATGGGCTCTGTAGCCCTATATTTAGGGGTGGGGGAGGGGGTTTAAATTAAGGGGCAAACAAAATATTTTTAAACAGCTAATGTGATAGTCTATTATGGGGTAAGAAGACATGCTGAACACGATGGTGAAAACCATTTTCTTGACGGGCAAGTAGTTCGCCCAGAATCCGGTCAAAACCGGAAAGTTTGTTAAAAGAAACAGTTTTATTGGAAGTTGATTAGACGTTCGATTTAGGGATAAGAAGAACCCGGACAACTTGTTCGCCCGGAATCTGGCCAAAACCGGAAATTTGGCAGAAGTAAAGCAGGAAGTTTCGATCAATATCGTCAAAATAGATATGGCTTATAGCGGTATATCTGAACTTGGTTTTCTCAGATGATTAGCCTGGCGAAGACTGGATCTGGCGAAGACAAGACCCGATTGTCTGGATCAAATATTAAATTTTTGGGATCCCATCGAAACCTTTGGTCTTGTTAAACTTAACCTATGTACATGATTTGATTTTTGTTAAGGTCGGATTCGAATCTGGATTCAAATCCTCGGCATGGAATGAAGTATTCGGAATCGGATTCATACCTAGCCCTGAAATCGGATTCGGATTCGAATCCTCGGCATGGAATACTGGATTCGGAATCGGATTCATACCTAGCCCTGGAATCGGATTCGGATTCGAATCCTCGGCATGCAATGGAATGGTGGAGTCGGCATCGGATTCGTACCTAGCACTGGAATCGGATTCGAATCCTTTCATGGTCGGATTCGCCCATCCCTGCTCTGCTCATGTTGCAATCTGTACTTTGATAGTTCACAGACTACATTATTTTGCAGGTTTTACACGAACGTCAAAACCTATCTAAAGCGACTCTGCACGTGCTGACATCTACCATTGGGCAGTCAGCGTTGGAAACACTCGCCCAACAGAAGGAGTTCTGGGAAGCAGACAAAACACTGAAGTATTTGGCCGAAGGAGATTATTTCAACGATTCAAAGGAATCAAAAGGGAAAACTCAATGGCCTGAGGGGCTTGTTCCACTTCTGGATGAAGGTATGGATTATTGTGAAGTTTCTGATCCAAATAGTTTGATAACAGATAACACATGTGTGCATCCTGCACACACTTGCGTTATGTCTGAATCGTAACATTTAAAATGTTCACAGAAACAAATTTTGGTTTGAGTATGATGAAGAATTTGAGGATTTAACACAAGGAAGCGCGTTGCGCAAATTTGTGTCATAGACTTTTTATTAGTATGCTGAAACTCAAGTCACAGTTGGTCAATTCTCTCAGTCCCGAAAACAATACTAAAGTCACTCTTTATACATTTGATGAAAGCGCCACTAGATCTGTTTTCAATCAGTCTATAAAAAAGTAAATATATATTATAACATATTGGACAAAGATAAGATAAGATAAGATCAGATTTTATTTGCGCTAAGAGCCAACGGCCAACGCAAATACATATAGAAAAAAAAAAATATCAACATACACACGCAAAATATTAACTCCTATAAGCACCTATCCCTATGGGCTAGGGCTACCCTAAGGAACCTCACTAACTGTTTTATATTTACAAAACAATTATTCCCCATTACACCACACTTCCATTCCCCTTCCATTCACTCCTAAAATTTCTAGCCTAAGTTCACTCAGACTTTCGCATTCACACAATAAATGTTTTAAATTCTCATCCATGCTACCACACATCGGACAAGAGTACGGACCGGACCGACCCTTTGCCCTCCCAGTATACCGTCTTCTCTCCCCCAATGGCAGGCTGTCTGCCCTACAACTAACTAAATCCCGTATTTCCTCCATTTTCAGACCTGCTTTAAAATATTCTTCCTCCCCCCACATCTCTTTAATTTTTGTATAAAACCTCAAAGACATTAACTCATCCTTGGCCACCTGCCAAGTTTGAATTTCCTGGTCCAACAGACGACTTTCCAACTTTAAAATATTCTTCCTCCCCCCACATCTCTTTAATTTTTGTATAAAACCTCAAAGACATTGACTCATCCTTGGCCACCTGCCAATTTTGAATTTCCTGGTCCAACAGACGACTTTCCAACACCTTTCTCACATCACCCACAGGGAGTCCAGGCCCATCACCATTATTCTAAAATTCTGACAAACCGCACTGGTCCAATATCTGCCTCACCTGGGACGCCCACGAATCTTTTTTGGAGTCCCGAATGCTTTCCTTATATGCTGCCTTGGCGACTCGAACCCGTGGCATCTGCAGCAGCTTCTCCCAAAATGAGATCATACTTACCCATCTCTTTTTCCTTCAACTACTTAGGCCCAGGTCATCCATCAGAACTATCGAATTTATTTTATTACTAACTCCTATTACTCTTTTAAAATACATCAATTGCAATTGCTCTAACTTTGCATACTTACCAAATCCCCAAATCTCGGATGCATAATGTATAGCCGGGATAATTTTTGTCTGGAAAACCTGTTTATGTAACTTCATATCTTCTATAACCCTTAACTTACTTCTTAATACCATATTTATACATCGCTTACCTGTGGCTACGCTTGCTTCAACTTGGCTCCCGAAGGAACCATTTGACTTAAACTTATGTCCTAAATAGATAAATTCTTCCCTAAACCCTATTTCCTCTTCCCTAAAATTCCAATTTAACTTCATCTTCTAAATTTCCCCCTTCCATAAAAAGCATTACAACCGCAACAAAGCAAAACGGATAAGTCAGCTACATTTTATTGGAGCTATTTCGGCCCTTCTTGGCAAGGGCCCTCTTCAGGGTCAAGCCGCTCAAGCTGGAAAATGAACTTGTAGAAAAACACTTAAAGATTCTTCCTTAAACATTGCTTTTGGAGTCACCTGTTTCTTCTTCCCTGAAGCTCCGCCCTTGAAGTTCCGTCTTCTTGATTTAAAATCTAAATTGGAAGCTGGTCGATTGATTGAAAAATATAGAGAAAATGTAGCCGACTTATCCGTTGTGCTTTGTCAAATATGGTTCGCAGTCAGCTTGGGCTGGAGGAATAAGATAAGATAAGATAAGATAAGATTTTATTTGCGCTAAGAGCCAACGGCCATGGCAAATACATATAAAGAAAAAAAACAAAACAAAAAAAACACAAGAAACATCAACATACACGCGCAAAATATTAACTCCTATAAGCACCTATCCCTGTGGGCTAGGGCTACCCTAAGGAACCTCACCAACTGTTTTATATTTCCAAAACAATTATTCCCCATTACACCACACATCCATTCTTCATCCATTCCCCTTCCATTCACTCCAAAAATTTCTAGCCTAAGTTCACTCAGACTTTCGCATTCACACAATAAATGTTTTAAATTCTCATCCATGCTACCACACATCGGACATGAGTACGGACCGGACCGACCCTTTGCCCTCCCAATATACCGTCTTCTCTCCCCCAATGGCAGGCTATCTGCCCTACAACTAATTAAATCCCGTATTTCCTCCCTTTTCAAACCCGCTTTAAAATACACTTCCTCCCCCCACATCTCTTTAATTTTTGCATAAAACCTCAAGGACATTGACTCATCCTTGGCCACCTGCCAAGTTTGAATTTCCTGGTCCAACAGACGACTTTCCACCACCTTTCTCACATCACCCAAAGGGAGTCCAGGCCCATCCCCATTATTCCAAAATTCTGACAAACCGCAATGGTCCAATATCTGCCTCACCTGGGATGCCCACGAATCTTTTTTGGAGTCCCGAATGCTTTCCTTATATGCTGCCTTGGCGACTCGAACCCGTGGCATCTGCAGCAACTTCTCCCAAAATGAGATCATACTTACCCATCTCTTTTTCCTTAAACTACTTAGGCCCAGGTCACCCATCAAAACTATCGAATTTATTTTATTACTAACTCCTATTACTCTTTTAAAATACAACAATTGCAATTGCTCTAACTTTGCATACTTACCAAATCCCCAGATCTCGGATGCATAATGTACAGCCGGGATAATTTTTGTCTGGAAAACCTGTTTATGTAACTTCATATCTTCTATAACCCTTAACTTACTTCTTAATACCATATTTATACATCGCTTACCTTTGGCTACGCTTGCTTCAACTTGGCCCCCTAAGGAACCATTTGACTTAAACTTATGTCCTAAATAAATAAATTCTTCCCTAAACCCTATTTCCTCTCCCCTAAATTTCAATTTAACTTCATCTTCTAAATTTCCCCCTTTCCTAAAAATCATTACAACCGTCTTCGCCACGTTTAGCTGCAACTCCTTTTCCTCCAAATATTGGTCCAAAAGGTTCAATAACCTTTGTAGGTCCGACCGATTGTCTGCTATCAACGCAATGTCGTCAGCGAACAACAACATACATAAAGATATGATGTCAATACTAACTAACGGAGCACCCATTTTATTCATAAAATCCTCAAGGTCATTTATAAACAGGGTGAAAAGCTTAGGGGAAAGGGTACACCCTTGCTTGACCCCCTTCAATGACCTAACTGTACGAGAAATCTTTTTCATAACTCGGACCACCAGATAAATACCCGAATAAATTTGGGCTATAACTCTTACAAATGTTATCGGTAGCCCTACATCTACCAACACTTTCAACAATAGGCTACGTTTCACATTATCAAAAGCACCTTGTAAGTCAACAAATGCAACGTAAAGCTTACCTTTTCTCCTTGAAGTGTGCTTCCGTATTAACATCTGGAGCGAAAAAATCTGGTCTAGGGTACTGTAACCTTGTCTAAAACCAGCCTGGAGCCTACTTAACTTATCCGTACTATTTAACCATAATTTTAATCTATTATCCAATATCTTACAAAATAATTTACTGACCGTGTTTCCTAGGTGAATTTCCCTATAATTTTCTTTATTTGTCCTATCACCTTTCTTAAAAATTGGGATAACTACTGAAGTATTCCATCCTTCTGGCCAATAAATATTATTTATGATTGACGTAAATGCCAATGCCATGAATGGTATTAAATATTGTTTACCCCACTTCCATACAATCGTTGGAATACCATCTATTCCTGGTGCTGATCTTCCACGCATACCTTTTAAAGAAACCCACACCTCATCCTCACTTACTGGAGCTACTAGCTTAGATTCTTCCTCGCCTATGGGTAAACTCACTTCTTTCTCCATCTCCTTTAATATTTCCTTAAAAACGGTATGGTCGTTGTCGCATCCTTGTTCCTTATCCTCTAGAAAATCAGGCCAAGAATCGGCTGGGGGTGTATGTTGGTCCATCTGGTTAGTTGTCAACATAGTTGTAACACCCTTCCAAAATTCTCTACTATTTTTACTACTAAAATCCTTCACCACTCTATCTTTCAACTCCTTATCTACCAATTCTTCCTTTAACTTCAACAAATCTTTATAAATCTTTCTTACCCCCTTATACTGACGCAATTTATCACTTAGATTATCTGGGTCACTAACTTTCACTGCAATTAACGCTTTTATTACTTCTTCTCTTTTATCATGACATTCCTTGTCAAAAAATGTTTTATTTCCACGCTTAGCCTTCTGTTTCTTAATATTAGACATTTTTGAACAATTATCATATAACATATCTGTCAACGCCGCCAAAGATTGCTCTATCTCACCATCTTTTATTTCAATAACTGCTTTCTCGACAGCTATTTCCATTTCATCTGAGCCCAGCATAACGTGCAGCTCCTTCTCCGTAATCAAATCAACTTCTATCTTTTTTCGTGGTACAATACGCGGATAAATCTGGAGGACACTTTCACCTTCCCCACAATCAACACAACTTATGTTAGGCACAGGACTTTCAATAATAATTGTTACTTCCACCGGAACATGATCTGACCCCCCAACATTCAATGTCCTGAGATTTCTGCAACACAACCAAAGAGACTTACTCACCAAAGCATAATCAATAATGCTTGGAACCCTTCCTGAAAAACATGTAAACCCTCCCCCTTCCTCCTTATCCTCCCCAACTCTACCGTTCAGAATTACCAAATTTTCGTTACCCGCAAAATCTAGTAAATTTTGGCCCCACCTGTTTTTCCTCCGGTTCCGGTCCTTACTCATCCTCACACCATACATCTCCAGATACTCCTCGCGAAACTGGGTAGGTTCCTCAAGGCCCACTTGGTAATCCACATTCTCCAACGAATCGCTGGTATACCCATTGAAATCACCTAGAAAAATACGATCGTGGTTAGGCCACTTTCTACTTAAACTCACTGTCTCTTCTGTTAGCAATTCCCAAGTATCCTCTCTTGAGTATGAGCTAGACTGTGGCGGAATATAAACACCACATATCAACATTTTTCTATTTCCTACAACCCCTCTTATCCATACAATATTTTCTGAACCACTTTTCACTCTTTCCACAATATCAAATACACTATTCTTTAATAAAATACAAACACCCCCATATACCCTTCCATTTCCACTCTTCCCTCGTCGGCTATCAAACGAACAAAAACCATCCAAAAATAGTGGATCACTTTGCCATGTTTCCACTAATACTAGCAGATCCGGGTGTTTCCTGACTTTCAACAAATCCGATAATTTTGTACTAGAAAATCCTTGGACGTTCCATAAAATGAGATAAAGACATCTTGGTTGGGAGTACGTGTGCACATGGCCGTTGTCTCCCTATGATTCTATGCCACTCATTGGGACATCACCGCTGTTCGTTTTTTCCAACGTAAACAGACGTCGCGCTTGAGCCTGACCTTCGTAACGCCGGCCTACTCCATTTCCGGTTCCGCCTTGCTCTGGATAGCCCTGCACGAAAACTCGATTTGTGTCCGGTTGGCGAGAAATATCGTTTGGGCTGATAACCACCTCATTTCCTCGCTTTCTTGTTTCAGTTACATTTACAACTTCAACTTGAGACCTCCCCTCTGGAGTTCCGTACCCGGTTTGGAAGCTTTCCCTGGCATCGTGGAAACTTCCGATAGAGCTAGCCGAGTTGCTCCTTCCACGACCAACTGGCCTATCGTTTATCTGTCGGTTTGCACCACTGTTCGTAACTCTGCTTTGCTCAAATGGTGCCTGTCGCACTTCGATTGGTTCCCTTGCTGGACGATTTTGCAGCACCACGCGGTCTGTACCTTCGTCATACACGAATGACTGGTTTCCCACCATTAAACGGTCCCCTCTCATGTGAGCTTCAAACCCCTCATTTCGCGCCTTCTCGAGAGCGGGCTTCAGTTTATTTCGCGAAGCAAGCTCCCGGCTCGTATATTCAGGTATCGCGCTAAGGTGGTATCGGCGGAGTTCAGAATTAGCTCTAAGGATGGAATCTCTGCACCCTTTTGAAACGAATTTGACAAGGACGGGTGGTACCGCTCTATTATTCGACGATTTCACTCGCAGCCGGAAGGCGTCCTTAATTTCACTCTGGCTAATCCGGAAACGGGGGATGATTTGGTTTAAACAATCAACCAAGTCATGCTGGAGACTTGGACCTCTAACCGAGGGTGAGAAATTGTACAAAATCAAGTTTGTGCTTTTCATGTCGGCTTCAAGTTGATCACATTTTCTCTGTTGTTCTTGTAATTTCGCGTTTAAACGACTAATTTCTGCTGTAGCTTCATTAACGGAACTTGTGGCTTGGGCACATGAGCTTTCAGTGTCTTTAGCAACCTGTTCCACCTTTTCTGTGAGTTCCGCCAACTGAGAAGGAACGGCCTCCAAGGCCCCAAGACGCGAGTTTATCTTTCCAATCTCGGCCAAAATCCTGTCTAATTTGTCTTCCGACATAACTGTTGTAAAGACGCTACAAACAATATAATAACAAACTTATCTTGTTGAGGGCAGGCCCACGGTATACAGTGGCAATCACCTAATGGGAGGTGGCCCGGTGGAACGTAGAACCTGCCAATTTATTTCCACCGTACTCTTGCATCCAAATCAGCAATCTAGTCTCAGCAATCCAAGTAATCCGGCGCTCTGTCACTGGTTCACGTATTTACTGTTTAGCTTCGATTGCGACTGCTCTGAATGAAAGCTCAGGCAGAACTGTGACCGAAGTACGGAACTTCAAATAGCCCAAACATGCCGCCGACAAATTGAAGACCCAATTGAGCAGCAAAAACAGCAGCCGTGTTCAAAATGAAAGGACATCACCAGCTTTAACTCCAAGCAGTTTTCCGGCAAGAAAATCACAAAACCAGATAGATAAAGTTAATTTTCCAGCTTGAAATAGCCAAAATATAGCTCCAATAAAATGTAGCTGACTTATCCGTTTTGCTTTGTCAAACATGATGAAACTTGATTTAAAATCTAAAATGGAAGCTGGTCGATTGATTGAAAAATTTAAACAAATGTTCTACTAAGTATACTTCTTCTGTTACTACCATCAGTGCCTCTGTAGCCATGGTTGCCGCATCCAAAACATTAGAGATAAATTTTGGTGTGAAAACAGAGAGTGAATCGGGAGTGAAATTTTACTTTCGTGAAAAAATATGAAATGGTCATATTTGGTCAGAACCACTCCTGCAGAATGATTTGATGTTCATAAAAATGTAAAATACTCACCTTTCGTCAGAATTACTGCTGGAAAATGACACGTTTTGGACATTTTCTGTAATAGAGTGAATGTATGTCCTAGTAGGACAAATGTGACAAAAATTAAATTGAGTGGCAATTCACACTATCGTGCGACATGTGGAAACCAAGAACAAATAATCTGACAGAACCTCCGTCTCCCCATCTCTGTAATATGACTATGCGGAGTCGAATATTTTCCCATACCTTGTTCGCTACGAACGAGCGAAGGTTACTAGCTTCGCGCCACATCACGTTTCGTTACCTCTACAAATAGCTAAATCGCTGTTAAGTCTCTGCTGAGGAAAAGTACGACTCAAACTATGGACGCGCTCGAGAGCGGATCAGCGCGCGGAGTACGCCTCCTGCCAGCCACCATCACTATTTCTTGTACGGTAAGCAACGGTGAAGACGGAAGAGGAGTAAACGGGTATCAACATCAGCTCAAAGCTAGAGTAAATACCTCTAGGTTCGCTCAGTTTTGTCGGAGTTTTCATAGTCGCTGCATGCGACTGAAGACAGAAGTTATATCTGATTATTTGTTCTTGTGGAAACCCTGACTGTAACCCAAGAAATTTTTCAGGCTCAACTCTGGGTTTGGTTCCCAAGCGCGACGCAGCCCTTGGAATCCGCTCACTGGGAGCTCTGATCTGGTATCTGATCAGCTGCAAGCTCGATCAAGAACTTTTGTCTATGAAGAACTTCGTGCCTTATATACCCGTCGACGAGGTGACGGAAGAAAAGAATAAAGAGGAGCTTGGAAGGCTGATGGTTTTGGATTCTGTAACGCTGAAAAACCTGGATGTCCTGGAGAATAGTGCGTTAGGTAAGAACTGCCAAGTTTTGTCCATGTTGGGGGTTCCCGTCGACGAGGTGACGGAAGAAAAGAATAAAGAGGAGCTTGGAAGGCTGATGGTTTTAGATTCTGTAACGCTGGCGAATCTGGATCATAAATATGGAGAATTGTGCGTTAGGTAAGAACTGCTAATTTTCATCTATAATGGGGGTTCCCGTCGACGAGGTGACGGAAGAAAAGAATAAAAAGAAGAGCTTGGAAGGCTAGTGGTTTTGGATTCTGTAACGCTGACAAATCTGAATGTCCTGGAGAATAGTGCGTTAGGTAATAGCTGCTAAGTTTTGTCCATGTTAAGGGTTCTTGCTATAATCGTGGAGAGGTCCACTATACCTCGTACAACAGTTCTTTTTCACCTTGAAGGTTCAGTGAATAGGAGTGAATACGAAAACCTGGTGACAGACTCTAGTTTAAATAATAAAACTAGTTTTAGCTCGTTTGATGTACTTATTTAAACGCAACGAATTTAAATACTGTTAACAGTCTCGACCCGAAGAGAGCATTGGCCGTGGCGGGTGGTAGTATTTATTAAAATATTATCATTTATTTTATTATTACATTTGGCTTTAAGCTATTAGCTTGTCGCCATTACTGCCATCTGAAGTGGTTTTGACTGACTCCGTCAACTCCTTCAAGAATTTCCTGGACAACCTTACGCTGAAAAAATGTATGATGAAAAGTGTTTTAGACGAACACTGTAGAGACCAGTGGCCCTTTTTTGCATTGTATTATTATTATTACTACACATAAAAAGTAAAAGAGAATAGGCTCCACATAAATTATTCAAAGAAATGAAAGAAACGGATCGATGGAACAAGTTGGGGTCGATTTCAGTATTTTCTAATTGAAAATTCTTAATCTTCTACTCAAAGATTGATATACTGTCGGCGTGTTGGGGAGCAACCTCCAAATTCTCCGTCCGTAAACTTGATTGAAAATCCGGATCTTGTGAGACATTTTTTTCTGTAACTAAATTCGAGTGCATATATATATATATATATATATATATATATATATGCTTATTTACGCATCGTATTATCAAAATAGTAAAGATGAAAAGAGAGAGAAAAAAAAACTCTTGTAATAAAGTACGATGTAAACACAGTCCTAGAACACTGAGACCACTTTTCCGGTTGAAGGAATAATAATGAGTTCAAGCTATGAGACGAATCTAACGACCCCTTAAGTTTCAAGTTTTTCAGTTAAGACCATAGGTTCATTATAATATTGAACTTCGTAAAAACTATCTGTGAAACTATCAGTAAAACCCTACAATTTTCATGGATGCTTTAAACGACTCATATCCGTTTGCAGGGGGTCTTGAGGGCACCTTGATCGAGCGTCTTGACCGCTGTAGCACTCCGTTCGGTAAGCGACTCTTCCACCAGTGGATCTGCAGCCCATTGTGCAGCATATCAGCGATTGTGCAACGGCAGAACGCTATTGATGATCTGATGAAGACACAAGCGATCAACTCGGATGTTAAGAGACTTCTCAAAACTCTACCAGATCTAGAGAGGCTAGTCAGCAAGATTCATAGTCAGGTACGCCCTTAATAAATTTTATTTCTAAAAAAAAAAAAAAATGGTATAATAAGCTAGGCAACATTGACAAAAAGATTATGTAAATGATTAAACAAAAACAACAACAAGAGATACAGTGGAACGGTTTTACAAACGTAAAACCGTGTAAAGATATTGGGCAAATAAAACGATTCTGATTCTGAATGATTCTGATTCTGAATGCTTGTTTTTGAAATTGTATTGATGCAAATGACGTTCCAAATGTAGGCTATTCTTGTTTTCGGCTTCTAAGGTTTCCAGTGTGAGACTATTCCATGGCTAGCGGCAAGTATTGACCATGACGGGAAGCTGGCTCGATAAGTCACTCGATGAGGTTTAAGTTTCGACAAAAGTCAGTCATCTTTCCTCACCTACCATCTCAGAAAAATATTCTGTCTTGGGCCCCTTTAGCAAACTGAAAGTTCCCAGCTTAGAGCCTATTTGGATTGCGAATCATACCCAACTGCTCCTTAGACACTCAGCAGAAATCGTACAAGTCTTATAAACCGGGAACGCTCTCGTATGGTGCATGAAGGCTGTCCAGAACGTCTTTGTCCTGAGTTGCTTTCCGCAGTACATCTAGCAATCATCGCAATTGGTATCTCTCAACTATTGTTACAGGCCTTCGAGAGGGGTGGCAGTTGATTTTCTCTGCGAAGAATCAGTGGAGCGGTCCTGAGTCCCTCTATAAATAAATGACGGTTATAAAGGTCTGTGCCATAGCAAAAAACACGGAGTATAGAAAAAAAAGAGAAAACACAAAAGAAAAATAAAGAAAATAAAACTATCATTAGAAGAAGACCATAGCATTATTAAACCAGACAAGCTGTTTTCCTTGCTAAGCTAAAGGGCACAACGGGAAAACCGATCTTGGATGGCCCTGTATGGGTCGGATCGATAACGCAATTCTTCCACAAATCATCGTTGTCAGTCGACTAAATCGTAACAGATTTCCATACAGCCGTGACGTATTTAGTGACGTCACGTGATTGTGGCCCCAGCATAGCATTTGATTGTCCCTAGGCCATTTCATAAATGTAAACGCGACCGGCGACTCGCTGGCCGCTCGGCTCTATATATATACATTTAAATATATATTCACCGATAGGAAGAAGCTACAATTTTTCGTTTTCTGAGGTAAAATAGATAAAATGGGGGTGACGTCACGCTTGTATGAAATTCTGTTACGATTTAGTCTAGACCAAATCATCGAGTTTCTATTCGATGGTGGCACGCCTAACAAGAACTTACACGTTGGTTCCAACTCTCAGTTTTGGCAGAGGGTTGCCTAAAACGGGGACATACCCAGGACATACCGATAATATACGTCTGTTGACTTTTTCTTACGCTACACTTTTTGTAGGGTCACTTGGGGAAGAGTCTAACTCATCCAGACAGCCGAGCCATTTTCTACGAGGAAGCTACGTATTCGAAGAAGAAAATTGGTAGCTTATTGTCAGTTTTGAATGGCTTCAAATCTGCGCAGGAAATCATATCACTGTTTGAAGGTATGTACATTAGTTTCGTTTCTGCAGGTACCGTGGTATCTGATACCACGGTTCCGGATACCGAATTCCTTCCAGGTTAGTTATTTTTTCGGCGCTAGATACGTTACACGTTACTTCTTGGTGTACGTTTAACCAGGTTTGTTTGGCTATTTTCAATTCCTCTCTAGCCATCTTTAAAACTGTTTAAAACGCCTCCTCTATGTGTGCCCTACCCAACTCATGCTCTGTCAAACTTTGTCAAGTTTGTCAATTCTGACTTCCGACGTCAATGCTGTCTACTGGTCGACTTTTCTACTGGGCTAATGCGCGGTTCGATATGAACCGAAAGCCTATGATTGTCATCTATGCGATGATTGTCGATGCACTAAATCCTCATCAGGAAAGTTTACTCAAAAGCATGATCCCTGGATTACAACCGGGATTCTAGCTTCCTTGAAACGGAAAAGTGTTCTTCGTTTAGATTATCTAAAAAAAACCTAGTGACAAAAGTTTTGAAATGTATCGTGCTTACAGAAACAAGTTAAACTCGTTGATTCGTGATTCTAAACGTAAATATTTATCTGATCGTTTTATGAAGTTCAAAGACAATGCTAGAAAAACCTGGGAGACAATTAATAGTATTATTCGACCCAATCTTAAATCCAAGAATCCAATAAATTCACTGAAACTAGGCGGTGAATCCGTTTCTGACCCTAAGCGTATTGTAGACGAATTGGCGAAGCGTTTTAGTTCTTGTAGAAAAAATATTGCTGATGGGGTTAAAGCAAACGCCAAGCCAGATAGTCTTTATTTTGCACCAAACACAAGTAACCGTCCAAATTCGTATTTTTCTTTCCAAAATATTTCCCAGGATGATATAACGAAAATTTTCAAAGAGATTAATACGAGCGATTCTTTAGACGAATTTGGATTTTCTTCTAAATTTATTCTTAGCATTAGTAAGCACCTGTCTGAAGTTTTAACTTTTTTAATTAATCTTTGTCTTGATCAAGGTGTTTTCCCTGATATTCTTAAAAAAGCTCGCGTAATCCCTCTTCACAAAGGTGGTGCAAGAGATATTTTGAATAATTATAGAGGGATTTCGATTCTTTCTGTTTTTAGTAAATTATTAGAAAAAGTTGTTCACAAGCAGAGTAAACCATTCAATAATCCATGAAAGTCAGTTTGGATTCCAGAAAGATCGGTCAACTGAGCTTGCTATCCATAATCTTCTTTTGTCGATTAACGATGCTCTTGACACTAGTCAACACGCTTGTGCAGTTTTTCTTGATATTTCTAAAGCATTCGACTCAATTGACCATGGGATTTTGCTTGATAAACTGAAACAGTACGGCATTGAAGAAAATACACTTGATTTTTTTGCTTCTTACCTATCTAAGAGAAGTCTCACTTGTAGGCAAGTTGGTGAGCTTTCAGAAGAATTTCCAACAGAATTTGGAGTACCATAGGGTTCTGTCCTTGGACCCACTTTGTTCCTACTTTACATTAATGACCTTCCAGAATATATGCCTTTTGTCAAAGTTATCATGTTTGCGGACGACACTGTGATTTTCGGTTCGCACTCAGATTTGGTTCAGTTGTTCACTGTCCTTAATTCAGCTCTTTCGATTGCTTCTGACTGGTTTACATCCAGTTTACTAGCATTAAACGCGGAAAAATGTCGTTACATGCTTTTCTACCGGTCTGGTTCAGTTTCAGTTTCTGGTAAACTTTTTCTTTCTGGTGCTGAGCTTCAGAGATCGTCCAGCTTTAAATATCTTGGCCTTATCTTAGATGAAAATCTTTCTTTCAAGCAGCACGCCGATGCTTTAGCTCTTAAGCTGAGCCGTAACGTTGGTATGCTATCCTGCCTAAAAGATTTTCTTCCAAAATTCATACTTCGATTGATATATTTCTCCCTGGTTCATTCCTACCTTTCTTACTGTACTTCAGCTTGGGCTTCTACTTTTGCAACAAATATCAATCGCATTCAAGTCCTACAAAACAAATCAATCAGAGCTATTTATGGACTTCCGTTTTCTTCATCAGTTTCTCAAATTCTGCCTCGTCTTTTTATTTTAAATGTCCGTCAAATTAGAGACTGGAATATTTGAACTTTAGTTTACCGTTATCTTCTAGAAGATTCACTACCTGCTGATTTTAATAATCTCTTTAAAATGAACAAGCAATTTCACGATTATAACACGATACGGCGGTCTAATCTCTCCACCAATAGATATCCTTGCACAAGATCTAGTTTTTCCATTCGTCATACAGGTATAAAAATATGGAACTCACTGCCCGACAATAGTAGTGTCTGAAGACAGGAAAGTTTTTAAAAGAACACTCAAAAAGTATATGTTATTTAGCAGTTATACTTCTTCTGTTGAGTGATTTTTCTGATTGATTTTTTATTATTCGAGAAAGCTAAGACTGCTGCTGCACAAAAAATTTCTTTCTTTCGTTCTACGTCTGTTAGTCTTAAAATTCTCGTATTGGTCGTATTCGTATTTGTGATTGTTTTAGTTGTTAATTACCTTGTCTGAAAAAATTCGAGCTGATGTTGTTAGTTGTTTGTTTCATTTTATTTAGGCTAGCGTTTTAGTATTTTTTTCATAAATCAGTGAATTAACGAAGCGTCATTTTGTATGCCACTGGCATGTTTGTCGCTTTTATGTTATTGCAGTTATACTAAAGTTGTCAATAAAATTGTACCTTATCCTTATCCTAATCGCTTATTCCCCCTTCAGATAGCTTATACTCACGTTTGATTGTTGTTTCTCTAGCGGATCTGGCGGCAATTCGTCCAGATTTTATGAAGGGTGTACTGTGGTATCTGACATTCAGATACACAGATGACATTCAGACTGTGGTATCTGACATTCAGATACCACTGTCCCTTGCCTCGATGTCGGAAAATAATATTCTTCAGAAGTGACCTTGCAAATTGGAATTGATCATTTTCTGAGCCTCGCTTCGAAGCGAAGCTCTTAGCCATTGAAATGCACGCTTTTGAAGAAATTTAAATCCTCCGTTGCGGGTTGAGCTTTGGCTTATTTGGCTGAATGTCACCACTAGAGCCCAAGGTGAAATAATCGAAAATCCCCCAGCAGAGTCAAAATAATTCAGGTGTTCAAATCCAATGTAAAAATAAGCTGGCCTTCCACTACTTTAAGACCGTTGTTTCCGACTAGTGGTTTAGAGATCATGGCCTTCATGCGTTGGACATTTTTAGATTCAGTCGACTCCTTTACCTCAAACCTCCTGAAGAGCATCCTCAACCTCACAACCAACGGAGGAAGATTTCCTGATTTGGAAGAAACCCTCCTTCACTTCGACAAAGCCTTTGACCACTCGAAGGCAAAGAAAGATGGAAAAGTCGTTCCAAACCGTGGCGCGGACGCCGAGTTCGACGAAGTGATAGACCAGATTGCGGAAGTCCAGAGTGAGCTCGACGCATATCTTAAGGAGCAGCAGAAGCACTTTGGATGCAAGGTAGGGCATACTTCGGTGTAAATAAGTCGCAGTACTCTGTCAGAAGTTTTAAAACAAACAACACAAGGATGCGCAGTTTCAACAGATAACTCTTAGAATGTTAGCTGTTATTGTGGAAGTAGTGAACTGAAAGACAAAAATGCTCCTCAGCCGAGATTTGAACCCAGGACCTTCCGCTTACAAGGTAGACACTCTAACCGTTTGAGCTACCGAGGGGCTTGTGAACAGAGTTCGCAAACCACTACAATAGTCCGGTACAAGCCGGCCATAGGAACAGTGATCCCGACCGAAGGCAAATCCATCTCAAGGGCGTTTTCCCCATCAAATTTACATTTGGATTTGTTTGGTTTTCACCATGAGACCTCGTCAAGTGGGTCCTGGTTTGTCTACGTGGCTCCGACATTGGACTTCTACACTAAATTCAAAAAAAGTTGCTCTTGGTTTATTAGTCACGGTAAAAGTCCCTTGTATAAAGTGCCATCTATGTATTGTTAGCTGTTATTTATTTATTTATTTGTGACCCGCTTTTTGTATAACAGCGGAGTATGAAAGAAATACACGAAGTAAAGTACACATTAAAACACTAAACAAACCAATGTAAATAAACGTGACTACATTCTTTTCATATAGTTTAAAACACACACTAAATAGACTTAAAAAATTTTACATAGTGACAGGCACATTAAAAGGTTTCAGGATTTAAAAACTGGCTAATAATTTGACTGTAAAGGTTACGCATTGACACGTTATGCATACAAGAAGAGCCGAAACACCGATTACATCTGCTGACTTTTTTTGTCATCATGATATCGGGGGAGGCAACAATTGCTTTATCGGCGGTTTTTCGACTCTTCCGGGCAATGCTTGTTATGCATAAAGTTGGCAAAAACATGGCAAATAACGTCCCAAGTGTTTTCTGTTGAAGTGTTTTCTCACCTTACAATTTTTTGTAAGGTGAGTTAGGAAGAAAGGGGTTTGTATTGGATTATATTATTCGAAATTTATTTGTTGGATTAATTTGCAATCTGTTATTGAAGTTAGTTTTTCTTTTTTTCTTTTTTCGTATTTGTATTAACCATGGCCTTTTGGGGCTTTCAGTGTTAATAAATATCTGTCTATTTATCTGTTGAAACTGCGCAACGTTGTGGTATCTGTTATGAAACTTCTGACAGTATAATTACTGTCAGAATTAGTCAGAACTTCTGTTTCAACATTCGAGCGATGTTTATCTGCCAGTTTAGTAAGTGTAATGGTTAATAGGCTTTTGTACACCTAAAGTTTCTTTTTACTTAGATGGAACTTTATACAAAAAACTTGTACCGTGGCAAATAACCGGAGCTAAATTTGTGAATAGATTTTAGAAGTTAAGGACTCCAGTGTCGGAGTCTTATAGATAAACCAGGACCCACATGACCGGGTCTCATGGCGAAAACCAAATAAAACCAAAGTTTATCTGATGGGGGGGAGACCCACGACGTTTCTCTAACACGCGAGAACAAGCGTTAGGGCGCTTTCTGGTGTACTAAGGACGATGAAACATGGCAGGTATATTAGTGACCCGGCCAAATAGACCTAAGGACCCGACACAGTGCCCTAGGAAAACTTCCGCTCCCGGATCCGACCATTTTTGGGAGAGTTGAGGGAAGGGAAATCCGGAAATTACTGACCCTAAACCCTAAAACGGTTTGATCAGCTGAGGTTTTATTTGGGCGATACTTGATCCCTTCCTGTCGAGGGTCCGCTTCAGGCCATACCTTAAAAATATGAACTTGCTTTAAAGGGAACTTCTAGCAGGGAATGCGCCGTCTGAGCCATAGGTTGAATCTCGATTTTATCCAAACCACATGTAACATGTATTACTCTTATCTCCAACCTCCAGCGTGCTCTTATGTTCTTTTCTTTCTGATTTGCGGCACCTCCTCTTCCTCCTCTGTTGCCTCTACTTTCTTATTGGCTTCCTCGTGGCTGACGACGTCCAGATCAGCTAAACGATCGGGAAATGTACTGATGAGCTGATCTTCTAATCCGCTTCTTATTATTCCTTCATCTTTCATGTCTCTTCCCTTGACACTTCTGACACGCCTGATGTAGTGACCAGGCTTGTATCCCGAGTTGAAGAATTCGTCATCCTCGAACGAAAATATAGGACGGCCCATTGCGTATACTTTCTCGATCCCGGGACCGTAAGCTGGTCGAGGTTTGTACTGATTTTGGGGTTGAGAGCGATAATCTTGTCTTCCTGCTTCCTCTCCATTGCCGCTAATGTTAATTACAACTGTGCTCTTTGTGTGTCCAGGTTCTTTCTCCTCCTTTAGAAAATAGTGGCCCCAAGGGCCGTGGTCTTCTTCCACTCGGGTTCCGTATTGCTCGGGATACTGGACATTATTTGTGTTGACCTCCAACGTGGCTTGGTAGTGCTCGACAGCGGGTTGGGGGTTTTGCATCGCCTGCTCGTGAATGCTTGCTGCGAGGTTGTTGACCATTGCAGTCGCCAGCTCGGATAGATCGTCGGCCGATGAGTTGTCCTCTGGCTCTTCGATAGTTTCGGACTCGTCCTTCGTCGCCACTTCTGTGGCTAGTTCATCTGCTGCCTTTTCTCCGGCCATGTCTGCTAATAGGGATTTGTCTTCTGCTGGTAGGCCCTCTGCGTTGTTGTTTTCGTCTCCATTGATTTCATCGGAAGTCTGCGATAAGCTTTCACCTGGTTCCTCCTTCTCAAATTGATCGACTGATGTTGAATTTTCGAAGGCCTTCAACAAAATGTGTACGAGAAAACCGACTTTATATGCGAGGTTTTCAACGACTTCCTCGAGTGTGTCGACGCGCTGGAGGAGAAACTCGTGATTTCTCTGCATGGCAGTCATAACTCTCATCGTTGCCGTCTGAGTTGCGGCAGTCCCAAACGTACGGACAATGTTGTCTCTCGTCTGCTGGTTGATGAAGGGCTTTGGAGGAGGGATTGACTGGAAGTCTGGAGGAGGTAAACCGTGAAGCTCAAAGAAGGGGTGACGCCTGAAGATGTGTTCCTCATCGTGGGAAGGAGAAAGTTGGGATTTGGCGGGGATGGTGGTAACGAGGACGAAGATGAAGGTGACGAAGATTGCTTGTGTCATCGTTTGCAGCGGCGTTCTGAAAATATCAGAGGTAAATTAAAAAGGGTCGCTGTCACTAATCCCACAGGTCAGTTTGGATAAACGTCAGTTGGTCCAGACCACAAATCTGACAGTTCGTCCACACGTCATTTCGCCCACATGTCAGTTCCTCGACGCGTCAGTTCATCTACACGTCAGGTTGCTCACCACCAGTTCATCTACTTCAGAAATCCGTCAGTTCATCTACACGTCAGTTCGCTTACCGCCAGTTGACACAAACGTCAATTGATACAAGCGTCAGTTCATCTACAAAATCCGTCACTACGCCCACAGCTTTTTACCCTAAAGCACTCAAGTAGTATCCCTAGAGTTGAATTTAAACACGTGACGGCGGCTCGCTGGCCGATCGACTCTATATACATGTTTGATAAAAATAAATTATTATTTTCAAAATTTGGGTCTAGTGACGTTTGTGTGACCTGACGTTTGTGTCAACTGACGGATTTCCATGGGTCAGCTGATGTTTGGGCTGACTGTTGGATTTTAGGATTGGATAATCTGACGTGTGGGCCAGCTGTCGGAAAATTTTGGCGTAGTGACGGATTTTTTAGGCGAACTGTCACTAGTTTGAACTGACGTGTGGACGAACTGACGGGACCCCATTGAAAAGGTTAAAAGATCCGTCAGACGTATGATACTAATTCATATCCTTAATCCATCCATTCGTTCATATTCCGAGACTGTGTACTTACAAAACAAACAGCCGAAGGCCGCTGTGAGCAGAGACAAGTTTCAAATTGGTCATTGGTCTTGAAACACCTTAGCAGAAACGCTAGTTCGTGCGAGGTCTCCTTTTAACTTTTTACCTAGAGCAGTTAACGACAAATTTCACTGTCATAGTTTTGCCAGTTGTTGAATGGATGTTCGCCTCTTGGTTTAAAATACTGTTTTCCCGCTCTCTCCTCTCACCTGTCCCATCATCACCCTTCACCTGACTCATACCCCCATCCCCACCCTACGCAGCGCTTCTCGTCGGCTTACAGTTGTGATGTACGCATTCAACCACTATTTTAGCTTGTTTCTTTTAAGTAGACGGTGGGCAACGGGGATTGTCTCCCCGAGATAATGTACGGTGGAAAGCGATACAGAGAAATATTGCATTCACCAACAACCTCATCTTACGTTTGAAGAAAAATTATAAAATATTTACCAATATTCAAAACATATTGTAACGTGTCACTCTTTCTAGATGCTACTGTTGGCACGGACAATTTTACTGCCTTACTTTTTTAATGTCTGACAGATGGTAGCTTTATTTCCTCGACTTCAGGTACTTTCTCAACCTGCAATTCGTCCCGAAGAAAAATAAATAAAAATGATTAAAGTAAATATAATGCTGTTTTCACGCCCCTTGCTTCACAAAAAACACAAACAAGAAAAATTCGTCTGGATTTCCACATTTGAAAACAAGTCTTACGATTTTTAGTTGTCCAAATTTTATGTTAAATTCTGTGTATTAATTAACATTAAAAATTCTCTTTTCTAGAATACGTTAACGGAAAAGTAATACTTTAACTAGTGATAAATAGAAATGTGCCAAAGAGTGATAACATATACTTTATTCCACCCTGATGTCCTGGAAAACGCTGGCAATAGTTTATAAAATTGTAGCGAAACCGAAAGACGTATTGAAGTCTTCCTCACAATTAGAGGCCTGTGTCGCTTGTCCCTTGAAGCTCTAATTTAAACTTCCCAAACCGTAGAAAAACGTGGTACTAATAAAAATGGCCCACTCTTCTTCCTATAATCGAGAACAAATAAGCAAAAGAACCTCCGTCTCCCGATCTCTGTAATACGACCAGCAGAGTCACATAGATTCCCGATGCAAATGAGCGGAGGTTAGGAGCTACGCGGAACGTCATAATTCGCTACCTCTACAAACAGATCATCGCAGTAAAGCCCCGGAGAAGAAACATCGAGAGTAAGCGGCTATTGGTTGTTTAACATTTTGATGTCACTATATTAGTGCAACAGAGTCAAACTTCCTGTCCCTGAGCGAGTCGTACAATAAGATCGGCCTTTCATTTAATGAGGCAAAAACAGAGGTTGTTATTTTCAACCGCAAAAGTGGTGATCCTGCTCCTCCTATAAAGCTTGGTGATCAGACCATCCAGCCTTCTTCTAGCCTAGTTGACCTAGGCCTCCCTATTGGTGATAGTATCAGAACAACTCGTTCTCTATTAGTAGAGGATTTTGCGAGCAAAACCCGTAAGGCATATGGCATGATCTTATCATCTAAAGCATGTTACAATCGGCATATTCGAGCTCGGCTTTTCGCAAGTCTGGTCATGCCGCACATACTCGCTCTTTCTCCATTTTGGCGCCTGTTATCAGATCTAAATAAACGTAAAATTCGTTCTTGCTTTTACCGTTTTTGCAAGTTTCTGCTAGGTTTACCTCCGTGGACACGGAACACTTATGTGAGCAAGAAGTATAATGTCCCAGAGCCTTTCTGTGCTGTTGAAGACAGAATTGAAAAGTTCCGACAAAGTTTAAGGTCTGACAATAGTCTCACTGAGGCTATACGCTACTAGTTGTGCTTTTGTTTGTAAATATGGCTGTAAATAGTCGAGTTGTTACGACTTAAATGTCTGAGTGCCTGTGTTGAAGTGCTTTTTGGGATCCCAAAACGTAAGTGGAGGGATACCTATGACATCGCAAAAGTTGTCCGTCCGTCCGTCCGTCTGTAAGCACGATAACTCTCGAAGGGAATGAGATATTTTGATGAAACTTGGTGTGAGCATTCTTTGGGTCAAGAGTAAGGTCGAGTGGTGGGGGGTCGAGGGGTAGGGGAGGGGGTTCAAATTAAGGGGCAAGCAAAATATTTTTAAACAGCTAATGTGATAGTCGATGATGGGGTAAGAAGACACGCTGAACACGAATATGAAAACCATTTTCTCGCCGGACAAGTAGTTCGTCCGGAATCCGGCCAAAACCGGATTGTTTGTTAAAAGTAAAAGTTTTGTTTGAAGTTGATTAGATGTGTGATTTAGGGGTAAGAAGGCATGCTGAACACGATATGAAAACCATTTTCTTGCCGGACAAGTAGTTCGCCCGGAATCCGGCCAAAACCGGAAAGTTTGTTAAAAGTGGAAGTCTTATTTGAAGTTGATTAAACGTTCGATATAGGGGTAAGAAGGTATGCTGAACAAGAATATGAAAACTGTTTTTTCGCCAGACAAGTAGTTCGCCCAGAATCCGGCCAAAACCGGAAAGTTTGTTAAAAGCAAAAGTTTTATTTGAAGTTGATTAGATGTCCGATTTAGGGGTAAGACGAGATGCTGAATCCGTATATGACAATAATTTTTTTGCCTGACATAGTTCGTCCGGAATCCGGTTGAAAACGGAAAATTTATGATAAGTTAAATTTTTATTTGAAGTTTACTAGATGTTGGAAATAGGGGTAACTAGATACGCTGAATTCGTTTTTGAGCTTTAGTTTTTCGTCAGACAAGTAGTTCTGGAATTCCGCCAGAAACCGGAAAATTCGCAGAAGTAAGCCAGGATCGTTTCAATCGACTTATAGGGGTAAACACACAAGCTGAATCCATATCAGAACTTGGTTTTCTTAATGACTAGCTGTTTGGCCTTAATCTGTTTCTAAATTTTAAGAGTATAAATGTTCATGGAGTCTGGCGAAGACCGGATCTGACGAAGACAAAACCTAATTGTCTGGATCAGATATCGAAGTTTTGGGATCCCATCGGAACCATTTTTTGTGATTTTGCTTTCTGTCTTTTCCTATACTCCGCTTTTGTGCTTTTGCCTTTAATTAGCGGGAAATAAAATTCATTCATTCATTATGCTACAGTCTTTTCCTTTCATTGCGCAGCAGCTGAGAGGGAAGTAGACGGGCGTCAACTCAAAGCTCAGTAAGTAGCTCTAGCTCTAGCTCTGCTCAGTTTTGTCGGGGTGTCCATAGTTGGCGCATTGGACAGAAGACGGAGGTTCTATTGGCTTAGTTGTTCTTTCTATAATCGATCGATCCTCGAAAGTTCGCTTTTCGGGTGTATCACAACTTCCTCTCATCCACGCCCTACGTATGGAACTTACTTTTTTCACGTTCCTTTAACTACCTACCTTCAAAAGAGTAAATTCTTTTCCATACTTCATTCTTTCTTTTCACGAAGACCGTGTGGCCTAAAACGAGGGAGGCAGGACCCGTGTTCTAAGTTTCATCTGCTTCTTTCTTAAGAGACAGTAAAATCAGATCTACCAAGAACATTTAATCTGATAGAACCTCTGTCTTCGGTCCCATGCAGCGACAATGGATATCCTGATAAAAACTGAGCGAAGCTAGAGGTACATGCTGTGAGGTTTGAGTTGATACCCGTCTACACCCTCTTCGCCGTTGCTCATACGAGGTGAAAAACCGTAGGATGCCTTGCAGGCGTGGAAAGCCCGCTGTACAGCGCTTCACACGTGACGTCACTATGGCAGACAACCAATCAGCTGTAACGGACGACTCAGACGGCATTCAGATTCTTCTGCAGAGTTGAACTGCGTTACAGCTATTTGTAGAGAGAACAAGTTATGGTGTTCTGCGTAGCTCCTCCTCCGCTCGTTTGCGTCGGGTAGGGTATCAGAATATATTCGACTCCGCATGGTCGTATCACAGAGATAGGGAGACGGAGGTTCTATTAGATTATTTGTTCTTGGCTCTACGTAAAACGAAAATCAGTTCTCCACCTCTACGAAGAAGAACGCGGACAGCACAATCTTCTTTTGTCGCAGCTGCCCATCATACAGCGGTAACGAAAGAGACTTCTTATTGGGCAGAGGACCTTCTAGAAATCATCATTGTGCTGTTGCACGCCCTTCCCCAGATTCTCCAGGTCTCATTTGAAGCTAGGTGGGGTTTGGCTTGTCTTATAAGGTCACGCCACTTACCCCCGCCCAAAACCAAACAGCCGGCACCGCCGAGATTTGAAACACGGACCCTTCGCTTGTGAGTTCAGCGGTGCGGCCATTCAGCCAGGACGGACGTAATAGAACAGCCGTCACTCTTTTCTGGGCCATTTGAAAACCGGACCCCGGAACCTGAGTGGTCAAGGGTCCTGTTATCCCGTTATGGAGTCCCACCTAAGCATCTCCCAAGAGTTATCTTTCTTTCATACGCCCACTTCTGGAATACTGTTGCCCTGTGTGGCACTTTGGAATTACTCGTGAACAGTGTGATTCGCTTGACAGGATGCAGTTCAGAGCCCTCCTTATAGTTTCCAAGTCCCCTAAAGTACCGTATATAGACCTCCTTAATACTTATTATTTAGAAACCCTGTTTAAGTGCTGTGAAAAACTCTCGTTAGTGTTTGGAACTATTGTAGTAGTAGTGAACTGAAAGACAAAAATGCTCCTCAGCCGGGATTTGAACCCAGGACCTCCCGCTTACAAGGCAGGCACTCTAACCATCTGAGCTACCGAGGGGCTTGCGAACAGAGTTCGCAAACCACTACAATAGTCCGGTACAAGCCGGCCATAGGAACAGTGATCCCGGCCGAAGGCAAATTCATCAAATCAGTTCACATCCCCAAGTCACGGAAATTATAATACATAGATGGCACTTTATACAAGGGACTTTTACCGTGACTAAAGAATTCTTTAGTCACGGTAAAAGTCCCTTGTATAAAGTGCCATCTATGTATTGCTTGGAACTAAAATCTTGAATACACCAGTACTACGTGATATCCTCCCCCCAGATTTGTCAGCGGCAAGAGTAAGGCCTGAGAGAGTGGTAGCCCAACCCGTACCCAAATTGCAGCCAATTAAACACACAACGACTCGTTACCTAAGAAGTTTTGTTCCCGCCTTCGTCAACCTTTTTAACTCGCATCAATAATTGTATATAGATTTGAATATTTTGTGTTATGTTTGGCAAGTCTTTGATATATCTAAACTATGTAAAATAAACTATATGACATATCTAACCTTTTTAACTCGCATCATTAATTGTATATAGATTTGAATATTTTGTGTGTTTGAAACTTGTGTAGAATTATCTTTTTTGTATAGTTAGTGTTAATATGGACGAGAACTACCAAATCGGCTTGACCGTTATATCGGTTTTGAGAATAAATTGAATTGAATTGAACTGTGTCATTTAAAAAAAAAATGCTACATACTTAATTCAAAATATCAGACAAGCGTCGCGAAACTTCTTCGTCACATATCTGCGACGCTGAACACACTAGCCCCTTAGCGCTATGAAAAACAGATTGTATGTGGGACAAGCATCCACTCAGTTTTCCCATTTTAAAAAACACCATCTGACCCAAAGAACGAAATTCTTCTGTTCACCGCATTTATACCATACACATGTAAATGTGTATATTTATGTTAATAATGTCTGTGGTAACGTAAAACAATTCCAGCTGATTAGAATACCAGTTTAATGGACAATATGTTGACCGAAAGAAATATATAAAAGTCAGTTAACTAGTCTACTTCTTCATCCACCAGTCCCAGTTCGTCGCAGGTTTTTGGTTCAAGTTGAAGATCTCTTCTAATCGGTCCTCCCCTTTGTCTGCATTTTTGTTGGTGTCGGTAAAAGCTTCTCCCATGTGTCTGGGACGCTTATGAATCTCGCTTGGATTCTTCTTTTCCATCTGCTTGCTATTCTTGCCAGGAGCAGTCGTTCCTGGCTTCTCTGCTGGTACTTTGTTGGCTGCTTTCGTTTCTGATATCGTGTCCCAGAGATTATTCATCGTCGCCCATGAATTCTGTCGCAAGTTTCTGTTATCAGCGGGTGATTTGTTGTCCTCAGTGGGTTTTACCTGAAGCGCTGGCAACGTGTCTTTATCGGTAAGCTTTTTGTCTCTGTGAAGAAACCAGCTTCCAAGATCTTGCGGTGTGTCAGAAAACAGGGAACCTGTTCGCTTTTGGTCTGGTTGAAAAGCGTCGCCGGAATCGTCAAACTTAGCTGTGGCCATATCTCGCTTGTTGAACAACCATCCACTTAGGTCATCATGTATGGTCCCTGCCCTAATCCCGGTCCTGTCTGCTGGAACGATTTGCTCAGCCTCGTTTTTCGGCAACGATTTAACACCTTCCGAATCCACCTTCCTATTGGTAGTCTGCATCTCTTGTTTAACAGTATCATCGAGAGTTGGGTGATCGTCTGCACGATCGGGAGTGATGTTTCTCCAATCGAGCAGGTCGTCTGGTCGAATAGGTTCATCGATGGTTTGAAGGTTGTTTGCGGTGTCAGTATTTCTGTATTGGTTGCCGTCGATGCTAGCTGGAGCAATTGATTCGAGAACAGCATCCATGGGTGTTTTATTAGAAGTCCCTTCTTTAGTACTTGTCTTGCTCAGGTCAGTATTATTGTAGAATGACGTACTTACGTCCTCATCCTTGATAATCTGGTCGTCGGAGGCTTCGGTCTGCTTATCACTTATTGGTTTGATGTCCGGGTTGAGGTGAACACCTACTTCGTCTGTGTCAAGGAGGGGGCTTGAGGTCATGTCATCTGTGAACAAATCTGCTACCTTGTCCTGCTTTTTTTCTTTTTTCGACAAACTGCCAATGATACCCTCAGGTGCAGACAATAAATCGTCTACGCTGGACATACTGTCTGCAGTAGCCGTCGCTTCGTGGACTAAGCCGCCCACGCTACCTATCATATTCACTGGTTCAAGCTCTGGATCTCGATTGAAACCAGATATATCCCTTACCTCTACGTCAGGCTTCACCGAACTATCTTCTGCGACATCTCCAATGACCGATAAAGCTGCTGTGCCATGGTGAGATACTTGTCCGTCAGAGTCTTCTGTCAATCCAGGCCAACCATTTCCTTGTCCCTCATTTCTGTTATTCTGCTGAGACGCCGTTAGTCCGTGCTGACTCGTCACGTCGTTGAGAACGTTGTTTGTGAGTGAGTGTAACAGCTGAGTATTGAAGAAACCAGCATAACGTTGCGGTGTCATATTGAGGTCGCTTAAAGAAGTTAGTTCGGCCCAAACGCTTGATCCCCCATCATTGTCCACTAAACTTGTAACAAGGTTGTTGTCACTGAAGTAAGGGCCTAAATTAGCTCGGGGCGGAACTCGTCCAGATAGTACATGTTCATTAGACGAGACTGGCTGGCCTAGGTCAAGTGTCGACGAATCGTCCTTGTCCAGTTTTGTGACTTCAGGCTTAGGCTCAGTCGATTCACTTTCGGAATCGACATGAGACTGAAGCCCTTCTTCGATTTGTGCGACTGAGTTCCCCCTCAAACCTGTTGAGACGGTGTAGTCAACATTGCCAGATGCATCTGTGGATGGCTTGACTTTTTCGGCGATCTTCATATAATCGAAATCACTAACGATGCTGCTCATAGCCGCATCGGTGTCTTCCGCTTCTTTGTTAGGCTGAATAGTCATGTGCATGATCGAATTTCCGACGTTCACTGTTTCAACTTCGAATGCATCGCCAGTTGTCTCGACGATGTCGGAGTGTTCGCTCGCATCTGCAAGATTTGTTGCCGGAGCATGGTCTTCTTCAATCGGTGCTATGTCATTGATGCCGGAATCGGAATCACCGGTATCGTTATTGTCCGTCTGGGACTGTCCTTGGGTTTGCAGTATATTTTCGCCAAAAATTGGATCAGATTTTTTGGTTTCAACGGATTCGCTGGCGTCAGTCTCGATTGATATTATCGTATCCACGCCCTCATCTTCTGTCTTGTCTTCTTTGTGTAGAACAGCAGCGCTGGTGTTGCTGCTGGTACCTGGGTTCTGTTGGGAATTAGCCGTGCCCCACATGGCTTCTTCCCAGTTATCAGGAACACCGTCAACAGCAACACTGCTTGGTTCTTGTTTTATATCAGCTGCATGCTCTTCGTCACCATCTATTAGACTTTCAGAAACATGGCTTTGCTCTTGGGGGGTTTCCTTTTCGCTCCCGCTTAAATCAGACTCTTCTTTGGACTGGTTGTTGGTAGCACCAGAGTCGGCGTGACCGAGCAGACTGCTTCCCGCTATTTCTTCTGTATTGAAAAGGTTGTTTGGCTCCATTTCTGTGCCGACATCAGTGATGCGTTTAGTATCTTGCTCAGGGACACTTGGTTCAATTTGCTTATTGGGTTGACTTTTTTTGGGTATGGTAGTAGCTGAAGGGCTGGTACTGAACATTCTTTTTAAAAGGTTAAAGAATTGGGAATCCATTTTTTGTACGTTGAGGCGGTCGAAGATGTTGTACAGCGTGAATAGTGGGTCGTCGAGCTCTGTCTTTCTGTAATCATCTGTACTCTGAGGTTCCGGCGGGTCTTGATTGGTGCCTGCGTTAGGACGGCTGTCCTGAACGTCTGGTTCTTCTTGCTTCTGATCCTCTGGTGCGAATAGTTCGATTTCGTGAACTTCAGGGACGCCGAAGAAGGCATTATCGATTGCAGCTTCGTCGTCGTCCGCGTCATTTCCTTGCAAGATCGGAGTAAGGGGTTGTAGATCGTCGCTATCGTCGGGTTGTAAGACGTCAGAGTTAAATGCACTGTCGAAGTAAGCATTGCCAGTATTCTTTGTGTCGCCCGGTAAGTATATTGGCATCGTTAAGGACATGGATTCTATGTCGGAGTCGTAGTCGAAGTCATCCAGATATGGAAGTTCAAAGTTAGTTCGCTCAGAGAAAGACAGGTGGCTTCGAGTGTTTTCGAATGGATTCGGGAGATTCCACTGGATGGCTCTGCAAGTCACTTCCGGTGGGAAGAGCAGAAAACTTAGGAATATGTAACGGTACATCTTGAACTCCAAGTACCCTGGAAAAAAAAATCATCATCATCATGAAGTAGCAGAACTTGCTGAGATGCGAATGATACTCTATTGCTCAGGATTGAAATATGTGCGATATTGGGATGTTTTCGATTGGATTGGTTCAAAGAGTACCAAAGCTTGATAAATTAAAAAAAAGATATATTTTAGGTATCCTAGAAACTTTGAATATGAATGCCCAATTTACCGATTTTTTTTGGGGGGAGGGGTGGCTTGAAGGATGCTTTATTGCTCAAGTGTAGAAGGCGTGCTTTATTCGATGTTTCAAAGAGTATTGCGGTTGTAACAAAGGCTAAAATATGTCCTGATAAAATTCATTTTGTTTAGAGAGTTTAAGGGACAGTAAGTGATATTTTTATGTGTTTTTAAAATCAACGCCAGTTGCTGGAGGACAATCCGTATCCCCAAAAGTAATAAAATAACAACGAACATGTTTTTTCGTGTGGTGACGAGAAGCAGTGGCTCTGCGATAGACCTACAGACGATATTTTGATCTAAAATAATATCAATGCATCCAGATATATACACTGTTGACCTTCTCTACCGCAGGACACTGGTTGGTCAATGAAACTGCGCCAACTCACTTTTCGCTCAATACTTGCAATTCTGTCACCTTCAACTTTGGCTTTGGCAAAACTAAAAATTACCGCGTCTCAGTTTTACGACGTACAGCTGTGCGTCAGTTTTTTCGCTTGCTGGGAAAACTGGATTTAATTCCTTTCTTTCTGTCTTTTTGTCTGACGTTTCTCAGTTTAAAGTGTTGAAGCCATGGCTATGTTTGAAAATTTCTTCAACACGAACTGACTGCGAATCATATTTGACTACGCTAAACGGAAACATCAGCTGCTTTTATTTTATTTTTTTAAGTAGTGAACTAAAAGAAATTTTTCTTTTCCTCACCTGGGATTGAACTGAGGACCTTCGGCTTTTTAGGCCTCTGCTCTCCCGTTGGGCTACAGAGGGACTATGCTATTGCGATGGTACAGTAGATTAGAATTTATTCATAAAGTAACTATCACTGCGAATTTGACTCGGGATTTGGATTTGGCGCCGGATTTGACTTCTTCATCAACATAAAGATGCTCATTAACCTAAATATGTGCAAAATACTTTTCGTAAATCTTCGAAGTTTAAAATGGTTCAGAGAGGGTGGACTATGTTAGAGGCGAATAGAGACATTGATGGCCTCGAGACTGTTCAGCGGCGGCTCACAAAATTCCCGCTTAAACTGAGACGTCTCTCATACCAGCAAAGGCTTGAAAGACTTAACTTCAGTTTCAACAACTTGCGTGGCCATAACCTCAAACTCACCGGAGAGAGGTTCTGCAAAGGCATTTGTCGGAGGAGCTTCAGAAATCGCGTGCCTCTTCACTGGAATCAACTGCCCGAAGAAACAGCAAGAGCCAATCCAAGAAAGAAATCGACGAAATGTTTGCTACCCAAATGTATAACCCTCAATAAAAAGATTGTTGTAGAGGCTTTGTGGCCTTATCGTTTTGCAATATATTATCATTATTATTTCAGGGGGTGGAAGCTTTATCCCCGAATTTCCAGTAGAAGCTCTCCAGTTCTACTCTCGCAATCCGGTCAGTTTCGAACGCTAGTCCGTAATCCCTTGTCTTTCCACTCCGTCAGACCCGCTGGTCACGTAAGGCTCGTTGCCTTTTTACTGCCCTCGTTGCCTTTTTACTTCCATTATCAGGCACCAGGAACATATATATAAAGCTTCTGGAAGCACACTTTTCGACAGCTTAGTCAGATGCCAAAGCAGTGGACATAATGTTATTGGACCATGCTTGCTCATGCCTTAAGTGCTAACAGTAACAAGAACTAATAAGCCAATAGAACCTCCGTTTTGGTCCCGTGCACCGACTATGGATGCCCCGACCCGACAAAATTAAGCAGAGCTGGAGCTACTTGCTGGGCTTCGAGTTGACGCCAGTCTATATCCCGCTTAGCCTCCGCGCATTGAGAGGAAAAGACCGTAGCAGGCGTGTATGACCTACCTCTGCAGAGTGTCACGCATGACATCACAATATTAAACAACCTACAGTTTGTTTACTCTCGACTTTTCGTCTTCGGGGCTGCGATGAGCCGTTTTAGAGGTAACGACCTGTAATGTTCCGCATAGCTCCTATACCAGAGTCGTTACTAGCCAAAATGTTTGTTTGGGGGGGGGCAAGGTTTTTACCGACTGGCTGTTTATTTTTACCGGCTGTTCTTGCGGAAAAACTACTGTTTTTAAGAAAAACTGTTTTAACGAAACGAAAAATCGACCATTTTTACGTCGACTGTTTTGAAGAAAAATCGACCGTTTGTAAGAGAAAAATCGACTTTTTTACGAAAATTCGTGGACCTTCCCGCCGATTCAGCTATTGTTTACCGACTGGCTGACAACATTTGGGGTGGCGTCTGGCCCCCCCCCCCCATACGTGATGGCCCTGGCTCCTACCCTCGTTCGTTTGCATCGGGAAGGACATCGGGAATCTACTCGACTCCGCACGGCAGTATTACAGAGATGGGGAGACGGAGGTTCTACTGCTTATTTGTTCTTGACACTAATGCCTTGATTTTTAACGTATTTAAAACTTGAGAACATGACAAGCAGACTTAGAAATTAGATAACTCTATTTTTTCCGTGCTTGGCCCATTCGGGCCATTCGAGGTTGTGAACTCTAGTTAGTTGCCTAGTTTGCCAGTGCATACAATCTATTCCCCTCTTTCGGACAGTAATGATTCTATGAGGTGCCTTTTTCAATGGTTTGACTGCACGTTGCCATGAAAATTGATTGTGATATTTCCTCGTCGATTTAATTTATTTTAAACCAATATCCTGCTTGTGGGCTAGACAGATATGTGGAACATCTCAAGCATAAAACACCTCAATGTTTTCTAAAGACTTTTTTTTTTCAGGTCACCTTCACAGGGAGTGACAAGAAACGCTTCCAGATTGAAGTTCCTGAATCTGCCGCGCGGCGCGCTACGGGTGACCATGAGCTGCAGGGAAGTCGAAAAGGATTCAAACGCTACTGGACTCCCCAGGCAAAGGATTTGCTGAAGGCCATGATGGACGCTGAAGATAGGAAGGAGGATCTCTTGAAGGATATTGCGAGGAGACTGTTTGAGCGGTTTGACACACACAGGTAAGGAGCAAGCGATAATGTCTGTTTAGTTTCCATTTATATTTGTTTTTAATTTACTAGTTTGTATTTGTTATTACAGTTTGATTTCAAATAGTTTCTCCTTCTTTAGGTCCCAGTGAGCTTCACCTGAAGGAGTGTTTACCCGCAAAAGATCCCAAGACGTCCGAGCGTTATTTTATTTTTATTTTTTCCAAAAATTGCACTGTCCAAGGTTAAATGATCGTCAGAAATAACATACCCTCCCCTGTATGTCTGCGTGCCAAGCTATTTTGGCAAATGAGGTAAACCCATCTTTGTAGCGAAAAAAAAAAGGCACTTAAAGACGAAGTAGTCCAACTGCTCTATTTTCTTTTGTTTATTCCAGGAGACTTTGGGAGGCGGCTATTGGCTGCTTGGCAATCCTAGATTGCCTCATGTCCCTTGTGGATTATTCCACAAGCGGAGAAGGGGGAGAGATGTGCAAGCCAGCCCTTCTCGAACATTCTGGAAGAAAAGTAAGTAATATAAATGCCTCAACTCTGATCTTCGATGGCTTTCAGGCAACTGAGAGCGCCTCCATTCGGGAACTAGATCGTACTTTTTACTTATCAACTCAATAGATGGCATGGTAGTAAGTAAGTAATGTATTGGTTACCAGTATTCTTCACGCAGAACAAAACGGAGTAAAGAAGAAAGAGAGAATAAGAAGGAAGAAGTTTTTTTAAATCTGAGCTCGGACAGTTTTAAGGCCTTTTCCGTGACACAATTGTGGGCCACACACTTCTGAGTGTTTGTCGCGGAAACATGATTGTGTGCCACACAGTCGAGCCACAAGTTGAAACTCGCGGAAACGCCGTTTTGTCTATTTTTTTAGCGGTAAATTCAAATGTCTGAATATATAAATACAAATCATGTAAAAATCTCAATAAATAGAAATCCAGGCTTTCGTCCTTACCATTCCGTGCAAAAAGGATCTTCAGTTTTGTGTCCATATACTTTAGAAAGTTTTTAATTTTGTTGTTTTGACGTTATTTTGCTGCTAAATTTGAATTTCCCACCAAAATCGAGCCACAAAATCGACAGTCACCACGGCAGTTGTTTGTCGAACTTGAGCCACAAAGCGGGCCACGAAAGCACGAAAGCTCGCGGAAGCGCTCTTTTCGAGCCACAATCGACCCACAACCTGTTTGTGGGAGCACGGAAAAACGCCTTTAATTGCCAATCAAGATGATCCCTAACAGTCGCATCTACACTTAGCAGGTTTCATGTCTGTTTACTTAAATCAAGAAAATGGAATAACGTAACGAAGGGAAAATGTATGAGTTGTGCCTCGGTATGATAGTTGTGACTTTTCACTGCACAGATTCCGCGTGACACGTCTCGATGAAAAATGTGTAGCCTGCGTTGTTGTATGATGGTTGTACGAAAAAGTTGCATGTATTTATATGTAATAGTAACGAATACTATTATTTGATGTGCCTCAGACTGGGCCAATCTTAAGCAGTAGTATCCTGTCTTACTATAGTAGCATCCAGTCTTGCTAATAGTAGCATGAGGTAGAATGCAGTAACACGGTAGTCCTGACATAGAAACATGTAGTAGTCAGTTCATACTACGTGCTAATGTTTCATACAACTTCATACTACTAATTTTGAGATAATTTTTATGGCACTTGAGCTTACTCAAGTGCCATATAGCGATCGCAATGTCTGTCTGTCTGTCGGTCTGTCCGCATTTTGCTAGTTTGGGCACTTCCACATGACCTAGGACGATAAAACTTGGCACGCTATCAGGGACCCGACCGGATTAACTTGAAAATAATCACTTCCCCGATCCCACCATCAGTGGGGGAGTGGCGGGATGGGGAATCCGGAAATTAGCAACATCCATAACTTTGGAACGGATAACCGGGCGTGCATTAAACTTGACAGGTATCAAGAACAAGTGTCTTGTATGTTCACTGTCAAATTCGGATCGGATCCGATAATTGGGGGGGGAGCTGGAGGTGGACACCGGAAATCTCTTGAAACGCTTTTTCTAGTTTGTGTCAAACCCCTACCCCACTAGTAAAGCTCTGTGCATGGATGAGTCATTTGTTTGCTCAAATCGTTTGGGTGTTCGGAGAGAGCTTGTCTAATAAGATGGGTCGAAGGGGTTGGGATATGTGGTTGAATGTCGGTAGGGGTTGTTATAGATTAGGGGGCTCTAGGAGGATGAAACTTGGCAGGCGTATCAGGGACCCGACCAAACCATCCTGGAAATAATCAGTTCCCCGATCCTACCGGGAATCCGCACAATCTCTTGAAACGCTTTTTCTAGTTCTTGTCAAATCCCTACCCCTTCTTCACACAAGTAATAACTCTACGCATGATTGAGTCATTCTTTGCTTAAATCTAATCGAACGTCGAAGGAGTTGGTACGTGTTGTTGAAGCGTAGTAGGAGTTGATATAGATTAGGGGGAGCTAGGACGATGAAACTTGGCAGGCATATCAGGGACTCGACCGTGTCCTAGACCACTAGGCTAATCGTATTTGTGATTCGACCGACTGCGGGAACAGGTACAGTTTAAGGATTAAAATAAGACCGGCTCTAATAGAGATTATTTGAATTGCAGTTCCGTGAAATTTACTTGTTTTAAAGAATTCTTTGGTATAATTAGTCTGTGAATTACGCGTCTTCGACAATTCGACTTATACTTGACTTCTCCGAGGAATAAAAAAAGAGATGGTCGTTACTTTTTAAGTTACTCCAGTTTGAAGATTTCATCTAGTTGCCGTCTTTTATGACACTTGAGCTTTCAAGTGCCATATAGCGATCGTAATGTCTGTCGCTCTGTCCGGGTTTTGCTACTGTTGTCACATCCACATAAGGTAGGACGATGGAACTTGGCAGGCGTATCAGGGACCCGACCAAATTAGCTTAGCAATAATCACTTCCACGATTCGGCCATCATGGGGGAGCAGAGGGATGCGGAGTCGGGAAACTACTAACATACATAACTCTGGAACGGGTAATCGGACATGCATGGAACTTGACAAGTTGCAAGGACAGGTGTTTCAGATGTTCAGTTTCAAATCCGGACCTGATCCGATAACTGGTGGAGGGGGGGCTGGAGGGGGAACCGAAAATGTCGTGAAATGCTTCCACATAAGCTAGGACGAGGAAAAGTGACAGGCGTATCAGGGACCCCACCAGATTGACTTGGATATGATCATTTCAGGGTTGCCACTTTACTAAAATAAATTCACTGGGCAAAAGGAAAAAAGTAATACCAAACAAGAAAAGTACTCAGAACGTGTTGCTGGGTCATAGTCACCTTGGAAATAAAACCTGACAACTACCTTTTTCTTAAAGTCTGCTGCCAAAGTAAAAATAAAGTTCTATTGTGGGCACAATTGTACTACCGGTGGCAACCCTGGATCCTTTCCCCGATTCAGCCACTGTGATGGGAGTGGAGGGATGCGGAATCCGGAAACTAGTAACATGAATAACTTTGGAACCGGTAATCGGACATGCATGAAACTTGACAAGTGTCAAGAACAAATGTCTCAGATGTTCAGTTTAAAATCCGGGGGGACCTCGAGGTTCTAACCTTCCCAGGAAGAAGAGGAGTTGCAGACCTGCCTTTTTAACTTCTTTTTACTTCAACAAGTGTAAAATAAAATGATATAAGTGCCTCATGAGCTTTCAGCTCTTGTTCATCGGGATAGTAGTCCGCGTAGAGCGCGGCCGAGGTCCTTTGACATAAATAATGCTTCGGCTGATCACGCTACGACGCTCTTTTTCTTTCTTTTTTTCTTCTTTACTCCGTTTTGTTCTGATGAAAAATGCGGGTAAAAACACTTTTCTTACTTACTTACAATTTTGAATTTCGCCTGGTCATTCGCGGGAAGTCGTAGCCCAATTTTTCAGTTCAGTTCAGTTCAGTTTTATTCATAAAAATAATACGCACCATTAACTCATTATGACCCCACCATAAGGCCTAACATAAGGCCTGGCAATGGGCGGGGCTTATTCTTTATTCATATAATCTTAAGGGAAACGAACCAAACAAGTCTACAAAAAGAACGATAGAAAGAAGAATAAAGACATGACAAACTGTCAAGAAAATCCGTTGACGGACGATCTTTCGTCAACAAAGCGCCCTTGCCCCCCCCCCCCAAAAAAAAGGAAAAAAAGGAAAAAAAATAAATAAAGGAAGGAAATTATGTTTTTGACAAGAAAAAGGACTTGGCCTGTGACTTGAAAGCTGAAAGGGTAGACGCAACCCTTACCTCATCAGGTATTGAATTCCACACTCCCGGAGCAAAGTGTTTAATTCTGAAAGAAGCTCTAGTTGTTTTACGCGGGGCACTCGCCAACTGCCGGGCATTCCGAGTAGAATACTCGTGGAAATCCCGATTTTGCGAAAACAAATTCTGAAAAGATGAATTCAAATGATCATTAAAATACTTATAAGTAAAAACTGCAACTTGGTAGTCTCTAATTGTGGAGACATCCATTATTTTATTAGAACTAAAACGCTCACTTTGATTCTTATGGGGGTCATGTGACGTGATTGCCCGGACCGCACTGTTCTGTAGATTTTGAACTTTCTTATAACAAGATACAAAATTGCTAGCCCACACGGAGCATCCATAAATCAAGTAAGGATGAAAAATGGCATAGTATATCATTCGTAGAATTTTTGGTGATACAGTGTTTTTAACTCTCCTTATGACTCCAAGAGAACGAGAAAGAAGTAAGATTACGAGTATGAGTAAGAAACAGTTATGCGCGGGTTTAAAAATAGTGTCTTTAAATCTGCAATTTTAGAGAGTAAACTTTTTTGGAATAATTCATGGACGGGAAAGCTATAGTACAGAGATCAGGGTAGGAGCTTTCTGTTTGCCAGGTGCAGAATGCGTCGGACCGGTCCGATCGGCATTGGAATTAATTGGCTTGAGCGGTTAGCGAGGAAACAGCAGAAAAAAGGGCTAAAAAGAAGTAAAATGCCCTTAAAAATGAAATATTATATAATTAAAGTATTTGTAAAAATTAAATTTATACAAATAATTGCAAAAAATAAACAATATGATCGGCCGAAAGAAGAGCATCCAAGGCTTGTCGCTGACAATAGATAGCCAAAAAGCTAGAAACTGGCTTCATATTTCATCGTAATGATCTTTAACTAGATGTTCAAACCTTGTGTAATTTTTTTTTTCATAGTATCTGAATTGATTAGTTTAATTAGGTGTAGTTCCTGCTCAGTTTTGAAGGAAATAAATAAATCTGTATAGATAAAAAAAATCTTCTTTTCTTTTAGCCATTCTTATCCATTAAAGAAGGCCGCCATCCCTGTCTCACTCAGACTGCCACTGGTGGCAGTTTCATCCCCAATTCAGTTGTCGTCGGAGAACAAGATGGCAGCAGCGTCGATGTGCTTATTATCACTGGACCGAACATGGGTGGTAAGTCCACCCTAATGAGACAAGTGGGCCTGATCGTCATCCTTGCTCAAATGGTAAGTTTTCTTCTGCTGTCTGTAGGTGAGGGTGTCCACGCCCAAATTGTCCTTCCACAGAGCAATCGTCGTCGAGGGTAGCCCCGATGGAAAATTATCTCAGAATAGTAGCATGAAGATGTAAGAAAAAGTAGCATGCAGTACCAGCTGATGCAACTAGATGCTACTGTAGCAAGACTGGATGCTACTGGAGCAAGGCGGCATGCTACTGAATACTACTGCTTAAGATTAGCCCAGCGTGAGGCACATTAAATTATAGTATTCTGTACCACTGCATATCAATACATCCAACTTTTTCGTACAGCTACCATACAAGTACACATGCTACAAATTTTCATCGGGGGGGGGGGGATCCGACGCCATCTATCGAAAAAAGTCTTCGCGTGGATTAAGTCGCGTTTCACTAGATGGGGTTTCGGTGGAGTTTCACTCCTGTTTTCTTAGTTCATCCAAAAATTTTGCTTCGTACCTTTTTATTTGTCTATTCCATATACTAAAGTTTCATAACTTAAGATAAAGTAAGTCAAACTACAGTGAAACTACACCGAAACCAGAGATGGGCGAATCCGGATTTGGATTCGAATCCAGGACTTGATTCGAATTCAGAATCGGATTCCAAACTCTGGATCTTACGAATCCGCTCCAGTTTCTAATCGTCATCCTTCCAGTTTCCATTTTCGCGACTTTGCCGAAACGAGCCCCTAAGTCGTTCCTGATTGCAGAGAGGAAACCCATACTATGATAACCACACATGAGTACCGAGAAATGACCGTCTCATATGCCTTCAGTATTTTTTTGTCGCCTATGATTTTCAAAACTATAACCTATGTATATGATTTATATATGACGATGCAAAACGGATACGTCAGCTACATTTTATTAGAGCTATATTTCGGCCCTTCTTGGCAAGGGTCCTCTTCAGGCTCAAGCTGGAAAATGAACTTCAATGTAGCTCTACAAAATGTAGCTGACGTATCCGTTTTGCATCGTCAAACATAATTCGCAGTCAGCTTGGGCTGAAGGAACATGTACATGATTTAATTTTTGGTAAGGTCGGATTTGAATCCGGATTCGGATTCGTGCCTAACCCTGGATTCGGATTCGAATCCTTTAATGGTCGGATTCGCCCGTCTGCTCATTTCTGACCGAAAAAATGCAACTTAGATATCAATTAAACAAATTGTGAGCCGTTGATTATACCCAATAGGGATCGAGTATCTGGCCTACCGTGTTCACGCGCGCCATCTATATTCTTTCAGGGCTGTTATGTTCCTGCTGAATCCTGCCAGATGACGCTCGTTGATCGCCTCTTTACCCGACTTGGTGCAACAGACCGGATTTTCATGGGCGAAAGTACATTTTTCGTAGAGATGAACGAAACTGCCGCTATTCTCAAGCACGCCACTGTCCACTCATTGGTACTCATGGACGAGCTAGGTAAGTTGAGGGCGAGTCTGGCGATATCTTGGAGGGTGTTGGTGCCATCGGTTTCTGCAAAACTCATCTATAACAATATATACTATAGACTCTTTCGGCAAGCAGTTTGCCAAGGGATTCTGGCTTCGTCAGGGAGTCCGGATTCGTCACGGATTCTGGCTTCTTGGCGTCGATTCTGAAACGAATTTTTCTGTTTTCAGCAAAATATCGTGCCACGCGCTAATCCGACCAATCACGTCACAGAGATTCGTAGTTACCACGCTTACTACGCTCCCGAACGTGGTAAGCAAATAGTTACTATTAGTGAGTTTTTCTATCGGTGGAAAAACTTCGACTGATCTCAAAACAAAGCCGGCACACATAGAGCGTGTTCCACCCCACGTACCGAAGTTACTAGGCATGACGTCATGAGTCCTGGTTTCTTGGCGTCAAGGCTGGAACACGTGCCGCGGGCTGATCGGGTCAACCACGTCACAGAGATCGTAGTTACCACGCTTAGTACGCTCCTGAACGTGGTAAGCAAATAGTTACTATTAATTACTATTTCGAGAAGCTTGGAACGGTCAGGGTAGTAACTTTTCACGAGGTTGGAAAGAAAATAGTAAGGAATAGTTACTAATGATAGAAGGGTGAAACACGCTCTTGGATTCGCTTTCCGAAAAGCAAAGCGAGAATCCGCCGGGTGAAAGAAGAAACGGAAAGTCGTTGCGCCTCAGTTGCACCTTTACGACTTCTCGCTGACTTGCCTAAATCACCCTCCAGTCGCGTAGTTGATTCGCTTTCTAAGTCAGTGGCGGAAACTAGCGGAGCGCAAGAACAGCTCTGGAAAGCGAAGCGAGTTTTAGCCGAAGTAGCAAGAACAGCCATCGCATAAACTCGCGGAGCTTTCCAGACCGCCAGGATCGTCTTTTGGTTTGTGAAACACGATGATGTGAGCTACGATCGCTGATATATCGAACAGGGTGATGAAAGCTTGTTGAAAAGCTGACGGGTAAATTCATTCTAGTAAGAGAGAACTGGGGGAAAGTATGGGGGGTTTGGTAGAAAGAAAGACCCTCATTTACCCTCTCAACATATTCCCAAGTCATTACATTTATCAGTTTGTTCAAACGCAGCTTCGAAAACTTGCTTTTGCAAATTTCTCAAAAACAGGTTCCAGTACACTTACGTCCTTATCATAGCAAACGGACGGTATCTATTTTATAGTGGGAATGGGTAAGGAAGAATTAAAATTATTGCTTAGTTTACGGGCCGATAGTCTACTTTTGGGGAACCGGAGGAGGTGTGTAGGTGGTTTAAATAGGTACTTACTTACTTCTGCTCCCATGTATGTGTGTTGGTATGAATGAAGATGTGGTCTATCTGATGTGTATGTGTTGCGAGTTGGATGAGTTGAGGCTGAGGTATGAGATTTTTGGCATGAGAGTGTGTGGCGAGGAATGGGTGGTAACAATGATGAAGAGTGATTGTTTTGCGGTGATTAAGAGTTCGGGAAGATTTCTCAAGCTGGCAATGAGGCATCGTGAGAGTTTCATATAGGCCAAGAGTGTTGAGATAATTTGTTTCTATGTAATGGGGCTTACCATTTGGTTTGTTTGTTTGTTTTTTCGTTGTGTAGATAACTCAGACGCGTTGTACGCACTCCTAGTAGTTTCTGTTTTTTTTCATCTCTCTAGTGTCTGAACTTGCAAGGATGCTAGTTCTGGGACGCTTCTCGGAATTTTGCTCTGTTTTGCAGTCAGGTATATGGCACCATATTTTTTTCCTTTTGTTTTTTTTCGCAATTTTATGGGAGGAAAACCCATGTCTTTGACAAAATTCAGTTTGCGCGGTCTAACTGTGAATGGTATTTTAGGAACACCGTCCTTAATTCTCAACGTCACTACGAGAGCCTACTGTGACAAAAATAAAAATCCCTCAACAAGAGTGAAAATATTTCAACGTATTAAAATACAAGATTCAAAATTAAGATCGCTTTTTAGTTATACTTTAAGGATACTAAAAATAAAATTAGCAAGTACTAATTTTGAATATTTCAGGGCGCGGAACGGCCACTTATGACGGGACGGCTATCGCCTCCGCCGTTGTCAGCGAACTTGTTCGGCTTGGTGCCAGAAGTCTTTTCTCCACCCACTACCATGTTCTAGTTGAAGAGTTTCACAGTCAGGCAAATGTCGGCCTGGGTCACATGGCATGCATGGTGGAGAATGAAAATGATGATGACCCCACTCAGGTAAGATCGGTATGGGACGATTCTTAGCCCCCATCCTCGGATCTATAGAAATAAATAAATAAATTACAGTTCTTTTATCTAGCCCACAATATGAATAAATAAATTGATAAATTTCAGTTCAGTTCAGTTTTCAGTTCAGTTTTATTCATAAAAATAATAAGCACCATTTACTCTTTAAGGACTAACATAACGCCTGGCAATGGGGGGCTTATTCTTTATTCATATAGTCTTAAAGGACCCCTCTTGCTTATTCTGCTTTTTGTAATATATCTGGCTCCAATACTGAATTATAAGCTTCTAAAATCCCCACCTTTCTCCATTGTTTCGTTTTGTGCCTACGAAATTTTAGCGCTTTTTTGGCCTTGCCGAGTTTTACCCGTCACACAACGAAACGTGTGCCGGGATCATCAACGTCTGCTGACAACTCTTTCACAAATAAGGATCTGAGAAGCTTTTGTTTATTACTTCTTTTATTTGCTTAGTTTTCACACTTTTGAACCACGGCACGATCAGTTTTCAAATGTTTTGCGCCCAGCCGCCGCGTCGGAGAGCAGGAGGGCTGGACATAGTCGACAGGCGCTAACAAGAAAATCGCTAATTTCAGATGGAAAGTAATGGTATTTTCGAAAATGTTTTTTTCTGATCCACTTCATAGGGAAAAGATTATTTCTAGTAAGAGTAGTGCTTTAAGGGAAACAAACCAAACAAATAAAAAAAAAAGAGAGAAAAAAGAATAAAGACATAACAAACTGACAAGAAAAATCCACTAACCAACGATCTTCCGTCAACAAAGCGCCCTTGCCCCCCCCCCCCCCCCCCAAAAAAAAGTAAGGAAAAAAGAAAGGAAATTATGTTTTCGATAAGAGAAAGGACTTGGCCTGTGACTTGAAAGCTGATAAAGTAGAAGCAACCCTTACCTCATCAGGTATTGAATTCCGCACCGCCGGAGCAAAGTAGTCGAGTATAAAAGAAGCTCTAGTTGTTCTACGGGGGGCACTCGCCAACTGCCGGGCATTCCGAGTAGAATACTCGTGGAAATCCTGATTCTGCGAAAACAGATTATGAAAAGATGAATTTAAATTATCATTAAAATACTTATAAGTGAAAACTGCAACTTTGTAGTCTATAATTGTGGAGACATCCATTATTTTATTAGAGACATCCATTATTTTATTTTTTATTGCATGAAAAAAAGGAGAGTTCATGGTAACAAAAAAGAAACAGAAACGCAAAGAAACTAAGCAAACTATACAACAAGCGCTCTATCTGAGACAAACCAACACCATGGAGAGTATAAAGTATTAGTCAAGTTCAGGTGTCGAAGATACGCGGTATAAACTCAATCACTTGCCGACCTAGCTGTCACTCCATTAGTTATCCTATAGTTTCCAAAACATTGAGTGACCATGCCCGCAACCGCTGCCCCGAACATAAGCCACTGGGCAACCGGGCCCTGACATATACCTAGACCGCGCCGTTGCGAAAAACTAGGAAGGGCAGGACCCCTGTTCAGATGGTTTGTTTCTCCTTCTTCCTTAAGACAGGAGCCCTGTTCTGAGGAAGGAGCCCTGCTATTTTGATTAAGGCAGGTGTCCTGTTTTGATTGACAGTGAAAGGGCAATAGACCCTGACAAGACATACCTAGACCCCAGGATCTATAAGTGCTCGATTTCATCGTCCTAACTCCAGCCATTGCAATATAGTTGCCACTGAACTAGGTGGTATATATGTGTGGGGGGGGGCGGAGGGCGGGACCTTCCAAAGGTACATCTTCTCTCCAGTACCGAAAAGCTATAACCAAATTTCCATTTTGACCGGCTGAAAACCGGCTTCAGAGGCCGCAAGAGTGGACCATTCACAAATGAACACTACTAAAAAGTAACGTATGCTATGTTCTTAGTTTGAACTCGTCACAATCACAGAATTTTTTTTTACTTTTTTTTTCCCTCCTTTTTTCTATTTTTCCCTTTGTAATCTGTTGACTGTGTTTTTTAAACCTTTGATGATTTTGCATGCATAACTTGTTTTGTGTGGTTTGCATATTAGACATGCTATTATATAGATATTTACATGTTTTAATTTTACAGGAGACTATTACATTCCTATACCGCTTCGTTCCTGGTGCCTGTCCCAAATCCTATGGCTTCAACGCCGCGCGATTGGCTGGTTTAGAAGATGACGTCATTCGGGAGGCGCACAGAGCGGCGCGTGAATTTGAAAAGGAGATTACGTGTGTTCGAGCATACCGAAATATGATGGTCTCGGATGACGAATCGGAGCTTGTCAAGGCTGTGAATCTTATGTTGAGCGTTTGAACTATGTCTTTAATTTTGCAGCGGGATTCTAAGTGGGCAGGAGATGGACGAATCACAGTTGAGGTGTGAAGCCTTCGTCGGATTGGGGCTCAGATCTGGGTCCCTGGTTGATTTTTCAGACTGACGAATCAGGGTCGTCTCTCCCGGACCCGAACTCCTGCTAGGATTTTTCGCAGTGTCAAAAACTTGTCCGGAACTCGTAATGGTCGATCTGCACTATTCTCGGTTTTCGAATTTTAGGTCTGATTCTCAAGTCTTGCAATCCTTTAAACGACTCCTCGTACATAAAATACCAATGCAACCTACTTTCATAATCGCCGCAACCACTCTTGAACCCGAGACTTGAACTAAAATTGAGACTTGAACTTATTCGAACTAAAAAAAACAAAACAGCTTCAGTGTACAAAGGCTAACCTGTAAGAGTAATAAGGTGGGTTGTCAACTATTCCCCAATTCCGGTTGAAATCCTTCACAGTCGGATTCGCCACCCGTTCCTGATAAAGCCCCTGCAATCCCATTATTATTAGTTTTGATACTTATTTTTTACCAGTAAATAGTTCTTTCAGTTATTTTGATGTTGATGTTTTTCAGAGGAAATGACTCTCAAAGTGAGGCTTCACTTTCCAGGTTACCAGATGTCTGGGTCTTCTGCACAGTTAACCCTTCTGATATTTCATGAAAATGATAACAGCTAATTTTGTATTATTCAACGTTTGCCAGAGCGGTCTGGAAGCGAGGGGTCGACGACTCTCCCGGAATGGTGTACACGTCCCGAAGGAATAATACGGAATGGCCAGGAATAATCCGGAATGGTCAGGATAAGTCCGTTATTCCGGAATGGTGTACATAAAAAATGAGAGTTGTTGACCCCTCGTTCGCCGCAGGACAGACCGAATGGGGTGAAATAAATGCGGACTAAACAAAAGTTGGTGAATTACCAAACGCAATAAAGAATGGGAGGATATGGAATGGTTATGAATAATCCGGAATGGCCAGGAATAATCCGGAATGGTCAGGATTATTCCGGAATGGTGTACATCAAAAATGAGAGTCGTCGACCCCTCGTCTGGAAGGTTCCGCTGGTTTATTCTGTTTTTGCCACATCCTCTAAAGAGCGATTCTGGCGTTCCAAAAAGCAAAGCGAGAATCCGCCGGGCGCAAGAAGTAATGGAAAGTCGTTGGGCCTTCACAACTTCTCGCGGATTTGCCGAAATCACGTCCCTTTACAGACTTAAGCGTATTCTCGCCTTTCCCCAAGGACTCCACTTGAGGAGTCCCCGCGTTTTTGTTTGTCCCGGGGACTCACTTCCCGTATTCTCGCGAGTCCCCACGGACGGGGAATGCTCCAATTATCATCACCATCATCAAAAAGGACTCCCTTTCAGATTCGGAGGGGAATAAATTTTTGCTGGTGTTGGTGCAATGTAAAACTAATTAAAAACAATCAGGATAAACAAAACCAAAAATAAATGGGTTCAGATAAATTACATCAACTGTATATTTTTTTTTTCGAATAAAATCCATTTTGGAAGCATTCCCCGTGATTTCGCCGTTTTCCGCATGCGGGGTCCGCGTGGAGTGACTCCATCTATTCTCGCCGTTCCCCTTGCTTCCCCGAGGAGTCCTCGGGGAACGACGATAATACGCCTCTAAAGGCGATTTGGAAAATTCCGCCAGTTTACGCGCCGGCATTCATTGCGACTTCGGCTAAACTCGCCATGCTTTCCAGAGCTGTTCTTGCGCTCCGCTTGTTTCCGCCAATGACGTGGAAAGTGATCTCGTAAGCGGGAATTCCCTTTCGAAGCAAGTTTTTTGCAAAAACACTAGCGCATAAAATGGTAGTGTCATCGTTCCCCTGTCTGGGAATCGGTACTCCACACGCTCTTGTTCCCCGTTAGTCGGGGTTTCGATGTGTCAGGAGCTAATGTTCCCCGAGAGGTCGGGGAATCTTTGCCTAGGGCTAATCGTCCCCGCGATGTCGGGGAATCGATAGGCTCGGGAAGTTTGTCACTTAAAACTGAAAAGTCTTCGGCCTTAAACTTTTTCCATTTGTCCACAACACATCCTGTCTCACATTCGACAACCAGATCGGTTCCAAATGCTGTAAGTGACAGACTTGTGACACGCCAATTCACCCATAGTTAAACGCAATGTGGTCTTAACCAACTTCATCTTTATATAAATTCTGTCCCCTTTTCCTGGGGTAATTATCTTAGCCAGCTTGAACGCTTTTCACACTAGTGACAAGACCTCTTTCAGTTCACGAGATATCTTCTGTCTTCAAACTTTTTGTTTGTTTCGAGACTCTCCCGGCAACTTCAAAAATTATGTCGGAGCAAGGCCAACTCGTTTTGGAATTCATCTCGGTTCACCCTTATCACCGGAAAGGAGTCGTCCTCGCACAAATTCAACTACTTCCCGTAGAAATGTTATTTTTTGGGATCCCAAAACGTAAGTGGAGGGATACCTATGCCATCGCACAAGTTTTCTGTATACGCTCTTCATAAAATCCAATACCGAATTATCGCCAGATGTGCTAGAGGAACAATAACAATCACACGTGAGAACGGGGGACAAGTCGGAATGGAGAATGAGTGATTAGGCTTTCGGCTCACACCGACCCGCTAATTAGCCCCGTCGGAAAGTGGTTCAGCAGTCAGCAATGATGTCGGAAGCCAAAATTGACAAACTTGATGTAGACTGATAAAAAAGAGTTGGATTGAGAACAAACAGAGGTAGAGGCATTTTATGAAGTTTCAAGTATGGCTAGGCCTAAGACAATTTGGAAATGGCCAAACAAATCCGGATAAACGTATACCACGAAGTAACATGTCATTGTTTACTTTATGCCAGCGCATCTAGCGGCCAAAAAAGAACTAATCTGGATGTAATTTTATGAAGAGTGTATCAGCTGGGGTGTCCAGGGTTAACTGGAGCGGTTCCCAGCTGGGTGACGTAAACGTCCGCCGGGGTCAGAGACCTAATTTGGTAGCGTAGGCCGGATGAGCGGAACTTCGAATGCGGGATACACTACATCCCTAGTGTGCGGTATAGGACGGGGTAAGGCGAACACAACTAACTATATTGAAGATAATATAAATGCTACATCAAGACTGGTTGTACATAAAATATAAACTTATCTGCTCTGACTCTGATCACAGCCGAGAAGGAAGAGAGACTCGATCTTCGGTCTAGTCTGGTTTATGTCCTCCTACCGCGCGACCCAAAAACCTCCTCGCCCCAGAAGCAAGGATGTTCCTTTGTCCAGCGGAAACCCCCAAAACCTGCTGGACGCGCGCTGGAACATTCGTCCTTCCGGAGAACCCAAACCTTTGCATAGCAACCTAACATCTGTCCGTCCGCCTGTAAGCACGATAACTCTCGATGGGAATGATATATTTTGATGAAACAGTGGAGGGATACCTGTGACATCGCAAAAGTTGTCTGTCTGTCCGTCCGTCCGTCTGTAAGCACGATAACTCTCGAAGGGAATGAGATTTTTTTATGAAACTTTGGTGGGAGGATCGTTTAGGTCAAGGGAAAGGTCGAGTTCGTAGATGGGCTCTATAGCCCTACATTTAGAGGTGGGGGAGGGGTTCAAATTAAGGGACAAACAAAATATTTTCAAACAGCTAATGATAGCCCTCCGGACAAAACTGGAAAGTTTGTTAAAATAAAAGTTTTATTTGAAGTTGAACGCATTAGATGTTCGATGTAGAGGTAAGAAGGCATGCTGAAGCACTTATGTGACAATCGTTTTCTACCCCGACAAGTAGTTCGCCCGGAATGGCCAAAACCGGAAAGTTTGTTAAAAATGAAAGTATTACTTGAAGTTGGTTAGATGTCCGATTTAGGGGTAAAAAGAGATGCTGAATCCGTATATGACAATCATTTTTCGATTGTCACCGGATTTGTTCCGCAGACCTCCTGGGGGATGGACCCCCCTCAAATCCCCATCGGGAGGGGTCTGCATGCACTCAGCTTGCACCATGCTTAGCCGAGTGGCCATGACAGCCCCGTGATTTCGAATATGTACTGTAAAAAGATCAGAATTTCTTTATTAATTCAAAACAAAAAAAAAAACAGAAAAGTTACAGTTGACAGCAATGCAAACTGAGAAACTAGGACACCCCTGGTGAAAAATTTAACTGGGGAATGTTTTAGTGATCGAAATATTTTTCAAATTACAGAATTCTGCCGATATTTTCTGGCCAAAATTCACCAAAGTTTGTCCAATTGTGACTGTAGACTTCGACTCTTATAGTGGATGCACTGGTTGATTTCTCCCCCGAGTTTCAGAGAAGAAAAAGATAAAACGTCAACACAGACATGTGTTTTCTTGTTGTGCAACAAAGCTATTTTTGTTTTTAACTGGAATACAGGAATAGTTAACAGTGAATTCCGGGTGTTATCAACCAACACCTGTAAACCTGCCTGTAAACGCAAACATCACAAAGAAAAGAAGAGCTATTTTTATTCGGAACTAGTCACTATATTTAGTTTTGGATTATTACTTTTTTTGTTAGAATTCGACGTGGAATACGCAGTATTATTAATACAGGTATGCTCCTTTAAACACTTTTCACAACTAAAATAGCCAATTGGAAATAGGCTAATATTTGTAGGACTAGCCTGCTTTTGACATTTCGGTTTGTTTTAGTCATCACTGCCTCTAACCAGTGTTATTATCCGGGGTGTCACAGGGGTGTCACTAGCCTTTTACAGGCGAAATTGTGGATCGTAAATCCCTCAAAATTCTATTGGTGATATAGCCGTTGATTGGTGGACACAGAATTCGAGTCACCATCCCAGTCAATGCCGTTGATTGGTTGACACATAATTTGAGTCATCGTTTGAGCGACGTTTCTCCCTCTCCCTCCCTCTCCTCCAGATTCACTTATGTGTTTTTAGACTTATTTTAAGATACAACATTTAGTTAATACGGCAATAGCGTCAGCACAACTCTCCCCGGCCAACGCTGTTGATTGGTTGACACAGAATTTTAGTCGAAAAGCAGCCGTGTACCTACCGGAAGAGCCGGAAACGTTACCGCAGCCCTCCATATCCAATGCCATTGATTGGTTGACAAAGAATTTGGGTCACCCCCAGCCAACGCCATTGATTGGTTGACACAGAATTTGAGTCGTCGTTCGGGCACCGTGTACCTACTGGAAGAGCTGGAAGCGTCACCGCAGCCCTTCCCATCCAACGCCCTTGATTGGCTGACACAAAATTTGAGTCACCCCCCAGTCAATTACAAAATCAAGAAAAATGTTAATTCATAAAATATTAAATCTTGTTTTAAAAATCAACTTCCATTTTGTTCTGTTGAAATGGGACAAGCCACTTCTGCCAAACAAACATTTCTAGTTTTTCGGACCTTCTTATTCATGCTGCACCTAAAAAAAAACAACCGCATATTATGGATGAATGAATTCCATGGATAGGTAAACCAATAGGAAAAAGTGTTCTTCATTAAAGGCTAAATTTCTTGGAAGTTCTATAATATTTTTAAAATTGGAAAAAGAGGTTAGATAGAACATAAGATCAAGTAACTTGAGGTCTAGGAGAGGAAGACAGCCCTATTTAGGTATGTAATCAATCTCAGTTCAACCCAATATCATGGGGGTGCCATGCTAGTACCATGCCCATGCTCCAGGGCATGGTGCCCCAACGTATGGGCACCATGCCCATACCTTGGGGCATGCCCTGACGTTGGGGCACCATGCCCAAAAATTGAGGGTTTGTGCTTGACTGATATAAATGATTTTATTAATTTTAATTCACCTACTACTGATGATATTGATGCAATTTGTCCAAAGGATTGTTTTTGTTCTAATTCCTCCACCAAATAAACTAACTAAATTAAAAGCCCCTAGATGGCTCTAGCGTAGTCCTTCCCAGGTCCTTCCTGCTTACAGGATTGAAACAAATTTGAAGCTCATAGTTGGCGTAAGTGCAGCCTTTTACTTTTTCTGCAGAGCAAAACCAGTTTTTGTGACGTAGTAACTGGACATGCAAGGAAAAGTCTGTCATGTCAATTATATGTATTGTTTGGTGGATGTGAAAGTGAATAATATAGATTAATTATATTTCATTTAAGGTATGCATCATTTACGGGTCCTTAGTTCCCTTTGTTAGTACTAGAGGGTCCTTTGTTCTCTTGACTTTGTGATATCCTACTCCTGGCATTTGGTGTACATTGTACTATGAAATAGTCATGAAGCCCAGGAGCTTTTTTCTTTTAAATATAATTTTAAATGTTTATTTTCATTTGACATTTGACAATTTTATTTTCATTTGAGGAAGTTGGTGGTGATATCTCGTACTTGATTAAGATTTTATCTTTGGTCATGTAGCTCAGGAGCTGAGTATATGATGCTCAAGTTCGAAGAATAGGCTATTTGGTGTCGACTAAGTTATATCTGAATTCCATACAGTTGTGACATAAATAGTGTCGTCATGTAATTGTGGACCAAACATGGGATTTGATTGTCCTTAGGCCGTTTTATAAATGTAAACTGGACCGGCGCCTTGCTGGCTGCTCGGCTCTATATATATGTATATATTAAAATAGCCTAAATATTCACAGATAGGAATGGAATAAACTACAGTTTTTAGTTTTCTGAGGTGAAATAGATCAAATGGGTGTGATGTCACGCTTGTATGGAATTCCGATACAACTTAGTTTGGACTGGCTATTTACTGGCAGAGGTGGTGGACTCGGACTCTGGACTCGGTCTCGAGACGTCTCGAGACACCTTTTTCTGGGACTCGGACTCGTCTCGGACTCGTCCTTCATGGAAGAGGACTAGGACTCGTCTCGTCTCGAAATCCGGCCGAGTCACCCGAGTCCAAGAGACGTCTCGGACAAGCAAATTCACCCGTGACTGGAATCAAAGTCTAAGTTGGTAAAGAAGAGGATATTTAGGGCTAGATTTGTAATTTGATGGACAGGTCGATCTCTACCTGCAGCTGGCAAGTGAACATTCAGCTGAAGACGGCGATGCCCTGTCTTTCTGGCATCAACACAAGGAAAAGCTAAACATATTGTATCGTTTGGCAAAGCGGATTCTTGCGATTCCTGCCTCAAGTGCCCCTATAGAGCGCATCTTCAGTTCTGGAGGAATTTACATGCAACCACACAGAGCTAAGATGAGGCACGACCACCTTGGTGCGCTTGTTTTTTTTAAAGTGTAACACTGATTCATGATTTTTTTTTATAATTACTCTTTATTTGAAGATTATAGTTTATAGTTTGGCAAAAACAAATTGTTAGGACTCGGGGCGTGACTCGGTCTCGAGACGTCTCGAGACACCTTTTTCGCGGACTCGGTCTCGTCTCGTCTCGAACGATTTTGTTCGCGGACTCGGACTCGTCTTGACTCGTGAGCGTCACTTCAGTCTCGGTCTCGTCTCGGACTCGATCACAGAGGACTCGCAGCACCTCTGTTTACTGGTGTAGTCAGCCATGGATATTCAGTCATTGGTATCAACAAATTCTTCTAGGGAAGTTCAGGTACTTTTTTTATACCTGGATTTACATGCAACTATATTAATGATAATATAAGGTAGCTAGGACATATTTCTGCAGACCTTATTAAATCAGTTATTTAGTCCTGGATACAGTGGTGTATTTGAATTATTTTTAGCAGCTGTAAAAAAAAAAAAAAAATGAAATACAAATATGATAAATCCCCGGCAATTCATTTTTCATTACTGAAAATCGGCAAGTTTGCGCTACTGAGTTCAAAATATCGGATTACGATAATCGAATTTGAAAATATCGATATACTCAGTATCGCCGAAGTCCCGCCGGTAGCTCGTTTTGTGGCTACCTTACCCTAGGTACCAAGGTACTCCAGGTACTCCAACTTCCCCAGCAGCAGACCTAATCTAACTTAACCCTAAAAATTGGTATTTTGGGCATATGAGCTGTTTGCCTTCGAAGTTTAAACCAGGTAACTGTACTTCTTTGATCCCCAGGGTTGCAGCCCCCTCTCCATTCTCCAACTCTCGACATGGTGAATGAAATGAATCCAGCTCGGATACACAGATAGATCGTCTAGGCTATCTTCTCTTATTTGTTTTTATTTATTTGTTCTGTGGGGTAGGCCAGGAAGTCCAACCAAATGGCCCATTGTCTCGATCCCCAAATTCACAGCTGATTGTAAAACATCACTCTAAAAACAATTGATGAAAACATTACTCTTTAAACACAATAAATGATAAAAACATCACTCATTCTACCACTTTTTATCACATTATTTCCAACTTAAAACCTGTATAACCTTAGCCTACTGGCAGTTGAAGGTACCTGGACAGTTCTTTTAGGCGAGCTTTTCATGCAAATTGACACCCAGAGAGTGAAATGCTTCCAATCATTGCCTTGTCCAGGCTGGGCAGTCTCGAATAAACTATGTGTTTGTCTCTTCATTTATTTCACAATGATACATATTGGAGACTCAGTTTTTCCTGTGTTTGAGTGATCTTTTTCCTAGGTTTCAATTCCAGTAACAACCTAGATGATTCCCGGGATTTCATATTTTCTCGTTGCGACTAATCTCTTTGTTAGGGCCTCATTGTATGTGAGTAGTAAATTTCGCGTTGCTTGACTATCTGCACAAGTTCCCCACATTTTATCTACCTGTTTATTCATCCGCTCTTGATTTATGTTTTCTCCAGAATACGAACAAATATCGTCTCTTAACATTCATTAAGTTTCACTCAGAGTCTGAGCATTCCCGTGGAATTTTTGTATCCCCTGTCGACTCCCCCCCACTGATGTAAAATCCATCTGAGACCCAAATGGGTCATCCAGGGCATATGAGCATCTACTTTCCAAGTTTCAGCCAGGTTGCTTCACTTGTTTGAGGCTGTTGAGGCTTTGCACAAAATTCCTGGGGATAATCCTAGGATGGGCCACCAACTCCTCCTGCACAGGTGCATAACTACCATCCTGTGGTTGAGGGGGGGGGGGGGGAATGTGCCAACAAATTTCTGTGTGTTCCGACAACGTTAGTATAGTCACAGATAAATAATTTTCAGCTTGGCTTCAGTTATACTTACTATTATACTATACTTACAGTTGTTACATTATGACATAGGAGAATAGCTTGTGACTTTTCATTTTTTTTTTCACTTGTGAACCAGAACCATTGTGGGCTGGGAGGAGTGAAGACCTTCAACATGATCGGCTAATGCCTGACCCCGATGAAAAATATCTTGCAATTAGTCGTATGGAGTAGCACGAAAAAGTAGCATGCAGTAGTAACTGTTGCTACTACATGCTACTACTAGCAAACTGGATGCTATCGGATACTACTACATAAGATTTACCCAGTCGGAGGCATGTTTATCTGAGTATTCCATACTACTACATATCACTATTCAAACTACTCCATACTACTACATACTATTCCGTGCGACTTTTTCGTACAACTTTCATCCTACTACACAGTCAAAGAATTTTTCATCGGGCAGTGGTCAATAAAAGATTACATAAGAACAGCAGAACAGTCTCGAGGCCATGGCCGAAATTACTGATCATCCCATGAGAAATTAAGCTAAGCAGAGCAGGCGAAGTTTTTTAGATTTGCCTTTTTCTTGCAAAGCTCACTACTTCCTAGATATTTTAGTTTATGGTCTAGCGCAAACCCTAACATGCCAAGGGTTCCGGCTAAAACCCCCCCGGCGACCCCCCCGGACAAAACCCCCTGCCAAACCCCCCCGGCTAAAACCCCCCCCCCCCGTTACCAACCCCCCCCCCTGACCAAACCCCCCCCGGTACCAAAACCCCCCGACCAAAACCCCCCTGGTACCAAAACGCCCCCGGTACCAAACCCCCCCGCATAAAAAAAGACCGGTATGCAAGAGTAGAGTAACTGGTAGGTAGAGAGTAAGAGTAGAGTAAACTTCTTTTGCAAACTTGACTCTACGAGAATGTCTGAAGTACAGTGGGTATCAGAACAATGATAAACAAAGGGAGTGTAAGGCGAAGGTGAAGGTTGATGGTGACAGACTAATTGCTGAAGTCACCAAACACCCGCATTCAACTGAAGCTGTTGTCAGTGAGGTGTTAAATGTGAATGATCAAATCAAAGCCAGTTCCACTCTGTGAAACGATCCCCCCAACAAATCCTTTCCCAATGCCTCACCCTTCTTGGCGAGGAGGATCCTTTGGGTCAAGCGAAAGGTTGAGCTCGTTTTGTGATAGCACTTTCAAGATAGTCCTAGAAATATTCTACCAGCTCTTCACCTTACTCGTGCTTGTCAATGGTAAAACTGTCACGTGGTTGTTCGTTTTGTTGCCCAGTAAATCCCAGTCTTAATATGTGTGAATGTCTAAGGCAGTAGCGTATATTCCGATTTATTTCGGGAGGGGCGACAGCTTAGTGAAAATATGCGGCCGAATGCCAACCCCTTTTCGGCCGATTTTTTCATTTTTTGACTGTTTTTAACACTAAAAACACCTCTAGCCAGACTAAAATTCGACCCCAAATGACGACTTTGTTAAAAACGAGGTGCAAACGACACCTTTTAATCTTGTAATCATTCACATTACGACTCAAAAACTTTTTCTGAGATCTATTACTGAACCATGCTGTAAATAATTTCGACTGATCTTCTCAATTTGTATTTTAGCGTACGTTTTTACCGTAAAAAACTCCTTTTCCGAGAGTTTCGGGTGAGGATCGCCCCTGTCGCCCGTGTTTCGCACACGTTTTTCCCATTAAAAATCTATTTTTCAAGAATTTCGGGGGGGGGGGGGCGATCGCCCCTGTCGCCCCCCCCTAATATACGGTACTGGTCTAAGGATTCGGGGGGGGGGGGGTACCGGGGGGGTTTATATTCTTCTCTTTCTCTCTACCTACCAGTTACTCTACTCTTACATACCCGTCTTTTTTATGCGGGGGGGGGGGGGGGGGGGGGGGTTGGTACCGGGGGGTTTTGGTCGGTGGGGTTCTGGTACCGGGGGGGGGGTTTGGTCCGGGGGGTTTTGGTGACGGGGGGGGTTTAGCCGGGGGGGTTGGGGGGGGGGGTTTCGCCTAGACCCACATGCCAAACCTGAAACTAAATAAATTACAGTACCTTCTATTAAACAGATAGTACTAGGAGAGTAGGTGAAAATTTCAGGAAAAATTTCTGATCTGTCAGAGTATTTTTATTTGGGATTTCAAAGACAAGTAACAACCAGCCTTGATAAAAAAAAATCCTCTTGTGTTTGTGACCACAATTACTTCAGAATGGAGTGAGATGTTTTGACAGAACCTAGAAAATGGACTCCTGCTCGCATGAGTGAGGTAAAGTTCTTAGATGGGCTGATACTTCCTACATTTACCCTTGTGTTTTGACAGAAATTGGTTTCAATTCACCTTTTTTCTTGCAAGTTCAGCCACTTCCCAGAGAGTTTTTAGCTTCTTATATAGTGTAAACCCAAAATCCTAATCTTCGACCTACTTAAATGTTATGCTCGTCCATTTAAGAGAGGATACTGGAACATTTTCTGAAAATATTCTTGCTGGGATGAGTACTTACCCGTACGGAAAAAACATCATTAAAAAATCAAAAAAAAATCGTGATTCCGAATTATGACAAAATCATGACAGGTGTCATGACAAAAATCATGATTTTTGTCAAGACAAAAATCATGATTCTATAGTGATTATAATCATGACCTATTGATGGCAAAGTCATGATTTTAAAATCATGACTAATCGAAGGAACAACAAGAAATCGTGAACAACAACAAGAAAAATCATGACTTTATTGTGATTTGTAATGACAAAAATCTTGATTTTTGTCATGACTCTTGTCATGACTTTCATGAAGTTTGGAAAGGACCATGCATCATGACTTTATTGTGATTTGTTATGACAAAAATCTTGATTTTTGTCATGACATCTGTCATGACTCTTGTCATGACTTTCATGAAGTTTGGAAAGGACCATGCATCATGACTTTATTGTGATTTGTTATGACAAAAATCTTGATTTTTGTCATGACATCTGTCATGACTTTTATGAAGTTTTGGGAAGGACCTTGCATCATGACTTTATTGTGATTTGTTATGACAAAAATCTTGATTTTTGTCATGACATCTGTCATGACTCTTGTCATGACTTTCATGAAGTTTTGGAAAGGACCATGCATCATGATTTTATGAAGATTTGTAATGACATAAATCATGATTTTTGTCATGACATCTGTCATGACTCTTGTCATGACTTTCATGAAGTTTTGGAAAGGACCTTGCATCATGACATTAAGAAGATCTGTAATCACAAAAGTCATGATTTTTGTTATGACAGTTGTCATGCCTCTTTTTTAACGACAGTCATGACTTTCTTGGTAATGACATAAATCTTGATTTTTGTCATGACATCTGTCATGACTCTTGTCATGACTTTCATGAAGTTTTGGAAAGGACCATGCATCATGACATTATGAAGATTTGTAATGACAAAAATCTTGATTTTTGTCATGACATCTGTCATGACTCTTGTCATGACTTTCATGAAGTTTTGGAAAGGACCATGCATCATGACATTATGAAGATTTGTAATGACACAAATCTTGATTTTTGTCATGACATCTGTCATGACTCTTGTCATGACTTTCATGAAGTTTTGGAAAGGACCATGCATCATGACATTATGAAGATTTGTAATGACATAAATCATGATTTTTGTCATGACATCTGTCATGACTCTTGTCATGACTTTCATGAAGTTTTGGAAAGGACCTTGCATCATGACATTAAGAAGGTCTGTAATCACAAAAGTCATGATTTTTGTTATGACAGTTGTCATGCCTCTTTTATAACGACAGTCATGACTTTCTTGGTGATCTTTTTTGTAACTTTTGGATCATGACAATTTGAAAATCAGCAAAATAAAAAATATAATCCAGAAATTTGAATCATGACTTTATTGTGATTCTTATGACAAAAATCACGATTTTTGTCGTGATATCTGTCATGACTAAATAACGAAAGTCACGACTTTTATTGGTGATCTTTTGTCTTGTCTAAATCATGATATTCCGAAGAGCTTGAATCATGATTTTATTGTCATTCATAATGACAAAAATTATGATCTTTGTCATGACGTGTGTCATATGCCGATCATGATTTCGTTTTGATGCTATATAAGAAAAAATTTGTCATGACTGTGAGTACTGAAAATCATGATGACTGATAAGTCGATTTAGGTCATGATTTCCTAACCGCGAAAACACTTTTCAGCTGCATGATTAGACTCTCCACATCTGATACAGTGAGCATACGTTGGCACTTTTAACGCATTCACTGGTTGCTCATTTATTTTTGCTGTTTCCTTTGTCGCAGATTCGATGCTTTGTGCTGTCGCCAAAGCAGTAGCCGGTAGTTAGCGTCTCCTCAGTCAGAAGTCACTTTGGTATCGAGCTCGATTTTAAGCCACTGACAAATTGGTCTCTTACTGCATCCTCGAGAAAAGTCCCGAAATTGCACGTTTTTTGCCAAGCCACGCAGTGCTCCGTAAAAATCCGCAAGAGTCTCTGTTGGTTCCCGGAACCTTTTATGAAACTTGTATCTTTCGGTTATGATGATTCTCTTAGGCTTTAAGTGATCCGTCAACAGTTGAACTAGCTCATCATAGGTCTTGGTGCTAGGTAAGTCCGGTGCACACAAATTTCGTAGCAAGGTGTATGTGCTATGACCTCAGGCTGTGAGCAAGATCGCCCTTTTTTGCTCAGTAGTCGTAATCGAATTGGCTACAAAATATCGGCCAATAACTTCCGCATACTCGGCAAAGTCTGTTCCTTGAACATACCCGTTCAACACTCCAATCACTCGATTCGCCATTGTTGCCTCTTCTTCTTGCTTGATTTCACAATTGCTCATTAGCAGTAGTCCTCAGCAATATTCTTCACCACTCATAAGCTGTACAATCTCCGTAATCCTCGTCGCCAATGCACTATACTCATTAATATATTGTTCAATATCTTTACTGGACTGAACTGAATCAAGAAAGAACACCACTGACTGACTGGCACTGACTAATACAACCAGTGTTTCCACTTCGAGGTGGCAGGTTTTCCGTTCTGGTAGTCAAAAAATCCGTAAAAATCCGACGACCAAGAACGAGAAATCCGTCAAATTTTCCGTCAAAAAACCGGTCAGAAATCCGTCAAAAAAAAAAATCCTACGGTAAGCAGCACTAGAAGGAAGTTGTTAAAGTTTAACCGAAAAGGGCCAGGATAGGACAACCTAGTTACTCATCACTTATTCACTTAAACTGGCGTGAAGACCCGCTGAAAATGAGTTACTTTGTTGTTCCGCTATTCATGAATAATCGATTTTCAAATAGTGGAATTTCCGTGTGATTTGTGGTGCCTCTATGCACTTGTATTTTTTGTTGTATGCCTTACCAGAAAGATATTATATCATTTTTTTTTGTTCAGGCACTAAGCAATCGTCATCAGTCTCACCACTGCCCACTGAAAAGCCGCATTTGTGTTGAGATTAAAATTTCCCGCTTCATAGTAGAATTTACGCTGTGGGGACGGCCGGAGATATTCTGAGCCTCATAACTAGAGCAGATAGTGGAAAATCAAAAAATCCCTTTGCAGAATCCAAATAATTCAGTTTATCCAACTAAATGACACACAAATAAGTTGGCTTTTCAGTTAAACTTTAAGGACACAATGACGTGCTCTGTAGATAGGCTCATTAAGCAAAGAATAAATCTCATTTTGAAATTCTTGATATCAGAAAAGACTCAAGCAAACAAAATAATTAAATAATTGCGTGAGTATGGGGGTAGGGGGCCGTATCAAGAATTTGACTGGTTCGTGGCCGGAAAAGCTAAAGAATTATACTGGCTAGAAAGAATAGACACGAAACGCAACACCACAATAAATTTTTTTTTTTGAGATTTCAAGACCTATTAAAATGATTTTTATAAAGTTAGGCAAACGGTCGATCGAATAGCCAACTATGTATCGTAACATCCCCTTCATTTTGGCTTTCAGTGAATAGAGCGAAGCCCCGGATGCAGCTTCTAAAGGCAGGCTTATCTTACTGAACAAAATAACTGAGCGCCGCAGGCAAAATTTTTAAAGTCCACCTTATTTTTAGCCAAATTTAACTACTTCCCATTCAAAGTCTTGCCTTTAATGTGGCTCGAATCCCAAAATACATGCCTATGAAAGTAAACCTTTTTTGTGAAACTACTTGGAAACTCTGCCCCGCAGGTGAAAATGTCGAAAATCTGTTTTCTGCTAAAATACAGAACTTTGCACAAAATACACAAAATTCAGACTGTGAGTCACAGGGCGAAAATTAAGCTTTGGTCGCTATGTCATTTTAACGATTTTCTGTTAATTGCGGAGGAAACAGTTCGGTGTCTGAATGACGAGATTAATTCATCAAAGATTAGTATTTGATGATAAACCGTTCATGAAATTCCCTTTTCTTCAAATGGTGAAAGATTCAGAAAACAGCAGAATTTAAGATTTTATGCACGATCTTCAAAAATCCGGAAATCCCACGAATCGAATTCTCATCCGTCGAGCACACAAGAAATCCGATTTTGAAGGGAAAATCCGTCAAAGTGGAAACGTTGAAGTAGAATTTCAGACTTTTCAGTGAGTTTTCACATGATCTTCAAAAATCCGTCAAAAATCCGGAAATCCGTCAAATCAAATTCTCATCCGTCAAAGACCCAAGAAATCCGTTTTTGACGGATAAATCCGTCAAAGTGGAAACGCTGAATACAACACACAGAGCAGGGGGCGAATAGCCAACGGCCGGTGCAACCGTGCAACCCGATCTGCATCGATCGATAATCGAATGATGCGGCCAGCGGCGGTACAACCGTACAGACCAGTAAAGTCACTAAACTCAACGATATGATTTGTCTGTGATTTTTAAAATCATGAAGACCAAGTCATAATCTTAGTAGTTCCTGATTATGATTTTCCATGATTTGCCGCATCATTATATTTCTTCACAATGATCTTTCGTGCTTTATATGATCACAGCGGCTAGAGTCAAAATCGAAATGATCTTTTAATGATTTTATTAAGTCATGAAACTTCCGAATATGACCTTTTGGTGATTCTAAAAATCATGAAGACTGAGTTTCAGCTGTCAGAATTCTTTTTTATGATTTTTTTTATGATTGTCAAGATCATGAAGGCTTATGTTAGCTTTGAAACGATCTCTTGGTGATTTATAAAATCATAAAAATTTTCAATATGATCTTGTTATGACGTGTTAGATCATAAAGACTGATTCGCAAATTTCATGATTCGTGGTTATGATTTTTTTCTGATTCTGCAGATCACAAAAGATCTACCGCTATGATCTTTCATGATTTTTGAAAACACGACGGCTTCGTTCATCATCAGAATGATTTTTTAATGATTAATCAAAATCATAAGCCTTCTCAAAATGATATGTTTATGATTTTCTTAAATCACAAGCACTGATCACAACCTTCTTAATTGGTGGTTATGAGTTTTTATGATTTCCCAGATCACAAAACTGATACTGAAATGATCTTTCATGATTTGATTGATCACGAAGGCGTAAATCATCACAAAAATGATGTTTTATTGATTTTCGGAAATTATTAAAATTTCAGTTCTGATCTTTTCAAGATTTTTGAAGTCACGAACACTAAATCATAAATACGTAACTTCCGTTCATGATTTCTTATGATTTAGAGAAATCAAAACTGTAAAATATTGTGATTTTTTCTGACAATTATTCATGACTTTTGCCTGATCATGACGTTTTCGTGACATCAATGTCACAAAGAAGGTAAATCATGATTTCTCTATGATTTTCTTATTGATAAAATGAAAAATCATGATTTCCTTATGATATTGTGTGACATTTTAATGATTTTTTCCGTACGGGTAAGGTCAGTTCTTAAATTGCTCGTACTTCCCATATTATTGCTCCTGAAGAGAGGGCCATAAGTTGTGGATGGAAACTCTTCCTTAGCTTATGTCGTTCCTTACTGGTTACAAATTAATGTTGGGAAAAGTTTGTGACGTGTTTCATTAAAAGGATTCCTATGAGTTTGATTAGAAGGGCAAATATTAAGACATAGTACGAAATTAATTAGTTTTTGTTTTGCTGACAAGTTGAATTTCGATGCAAAATACGCTAACTATAGCAGCGTTGACAAAACAAGCTCTTGTCAGGAGCTGATTTTTGTTCCGAAATGTGCCAACAAAAAATTTCAGTTTGAAATTTGCAAATTTTTTATTCAGAAAAAAATTTCAGTAGGCTATGCTTTTGTCTGGGCTCGCACCTATTGTGGGCAAAACTATGCTGATGGATTTCCTCAGGAGTATTCCTGTCGATTTGATTGGAAAGTTGAAGCTGAAATTTGCATGCATATTACGATTTTACTCCTGTTTATTCGCCGACAAGTTGAATTTCGAAGCAGAATACGCCAACTACAGCATTTCTTGGATTTCCTCAGAAGTATTTTTATCGGGCTTGATTAAAAAGCTGAAACTGAAATTTTGTGTTTAGTGCGATAATACGTCTATTTATTTTGCGTGTGGTTTCCAACAAAATACGATAACTAGAACAAAGTCGCCATAACAAGCTTTTGTCATTTGCTTCGCGCTGACGAAAGCTAATTTGTGCGAAATTCTGCCGACTAATTTGCTCCTCCGACCATGCACCCCCTTAGTTACGGCCCTGCCCCTACCGCAGCCGAATCATGTTCAGACACATAAATGCGTCATCTATGGCATCTTCCATTGCCATCCATCAAGTTTCACTTGAAACTGAGCATTTCCGGGGAATTGCCGGTAACCCCTCCAGTTCCCCTCGCCGAGGCCAGTCCGGTCGAGACCCCAAAATGGATCATCTAGGGCATACGACCTTTGTACCTTCCAAGTTTCATCCCGATCGCTCCACTCGTTCGATGCCTAGGTGTGCCACAAATTTTCCGAAATCCCCCATCCATCTCCTCCTACCTTGGCCGAATCCAGTTCAGGCACATACATGCATCATCTAGGTATCTTCTCTTACCATACATCAAGTTTCACTTAAACCCGAGCATATTTTGGGAAATTACGGTACCTCCCCCACCATGGTCGGTTCCAGTCCGGACACCAAATTGGATCATAAGAGTAATTTTATTGTATTTAATATTGAAGGTCAATTTTGTTTGTTAAGTGCGAGAATGAATGCTGATGTGTGGCCCTTTGTTGGCTTTAAAGGACACCTGAACAATGGAACCATACTTGAACACACCATGGAAAATGCATTTACAGACATGGCCACGGAGAGCATTCTTCTCCTGAGCGTGACGTTTTCAAAATAGGGATGTTCGTTTCTGGAGGTTTGCACATGCAGACTCCCAAGACAAAATGCGCAATTCATTCAAATCTTGTACAGCGCTGGCCGGATCGTATTGGAATTTCTTTTAGATATACGTTTGGGCTTAACTGGTTAAAAAATATTCCAGAAGAAGGGTTGATTGGAGACATTTGTTCATTTCTAAAACTGTTCGGTACTGAAATAAGGACAGATGCAAAATGGAGCAAAAATCATAGCTTGGAAACACTATTTCGTACTTGGATTGGGTTTTCTACAGGCAATGTTAACGGAAGTCATACAGATAGGGATGATACTTGGTACTCTTCATTCAGGTGTCCTTTAAATCCGAGCATATTTTGGGAAATTACGGTACCTTCCCCCACCATGGTCGGTTCCAGTCCGGACACCAAATTGGATCGTTTGGAGTATGGATAGATAGATATATGTTTATTTAAGCCCTTGGGCCATGAACAAAAACAAAACAAAAGTACTACAATATACCAACTTCACATTCAGTATACACCTTTCCGAACCTCATAGAGGATATTAGTTGTCTATATCTCAAGTTTCATTCCAGCTGCGCCATTTGGCGAGTCACCTATTCCCTCCCCCCTCCAACTCCCCTGCAATGGCCGAAGCCGGTTTGTTCACAAAGAAAGGATCATCTAGGACAATCGTCTTTTAACACCATCAAGTTACACTCCAATCCGATCACCCGTACGCAATTTATGCGTGCCCTATTTTTCGATTCCTTGATCTTAGATATTCCTCCAGCCCAAGCTGACTGCGAATCGTATTTGACAAAGGTTCCTTCCCAAGAAGGGCCGAAATATAGCTCAAATAAAATGCAGCTGGCGTATCCGTTTTGCACTATTAAATATGATACCTTGATAGATTCGGAAAAAATTGCCGTCGCTATATGACACTTGAGCCGAAGGCTCGAGGGGTTGCCCTCTCTCGATTTTTAGTGTATAGCAAATGCCCGGTGCGGTGATGCCCGGTGCGGCGATGCCCGGTCGGTGCCGGCACCGGCTGAAACCTGTCGGCACCGGTTGTCGCGTGTTAAAACATCAAAATAAGCATTTTTGGAAGCGTTTGAAAGATGAGTTACCCAATTTATTGTCGGCACCGCCTATATCGGTTGGTGCTTGAAAATGGTGTACAGCAGGTGCCGGGGAGTGGGTAACCCCTCGCGAAGGCTGCAAATGCCATACAAATTATTCTGAATCCCTCTACCAGCAGAAAGAACAGAAGAGAAAAATATACAGTAAACAAAAATTTAAAAAAGAATGAACATAGAAAAACATACTTTAATGAATTGCACACGTGGAGTGTATAATGAAACAGTAATATTTTTGCGTGTGCTTTGTTGAGGGAAGGGACACCTTGACAAAATTTACCGAGTGAATCAGCCAAAAAAGCAGGGGATAACTCCGCCCCCTTCACCTTCCCGAACCTCCGCTACACCCTGGATTGTCTTATTTTCTGTTTCTCTCTCTCCTAAAAAACTCAGAGCCCCGCTCACATTCTGGCGCACCGTGCTCCGGGATGCTGCCTCTATCTCTACTTCTTTTCTCGCTCAGTCAATATTTTGATTTGGACCGAGTTTGTCTTGCCTTTTTTTCGTGATTGTCACAGTTGATGAACCCAGAGCTTAGTTAACGTTCGCGACAGGGTTTGGTCCTGGTGATTTTACAAATGATATGTGTGATTCAGCTCTGGAGACATGGGTTACTTTCAAGGTTGCGCTCGAAGGTATTTGAACGTTCCAGCTAATTAGAAAAGAGTTCCAACTAGCCAGTAGCTATCAGTCATGGACACTAGCTCAATTTTGGGGTACTGATACCCCATATGAGGGGTACTACCAATTTGGGAAGTACTACCCAAATATGGGGGAGTACTCCCCACATGTGGGGTATCACTACCCCCTATATGGGGTACCAGCCTAACTTTCCACTAAGTTTCTCACTTTTGGCACTTGCCTTGGCTAAAGGACAAGCAGCCGTGGTTCCTCACTTTCACAGGGTATGGGTATGAATCTTACCTATCTTTTGGTATACTATTGTCCAGATTGTGACGTGGTTTTGGAAGCTTTTGCCAAAAAGGCAGACCCTGTCACGAAATATCCAAAACAAAAATACCAAAAATACTTCAAATACTTCAAAATACAAAAAATACTTCCAAACAAAAATGTTTCGGAAGACCCTGTCTTCCAAAACCACGTCACAATCTGGACAATAGTATACCAAAAGATAGGTAAGATTCATACCTATACCCTGTGAAAGTGAGGAACCACGGCTGCTTGTCGTTTAGCCAAGGCAAGTGCCAAAAGTGAGAAACTTAGTGGAAAGTTAGGCTGGTACCCCATATAGGGGGTAGTGGTACCCCACATGTGGGGAGTACTCCCCCATATTTGGGTAGTACTCCCCCTCATATGGGGTATCAGTACCCCAAAATTGAACTAGTGTCCATGACTGGTAGCTATAGCCACTCATGTGATGTTGCGTGATCCCCACTGGAACATTAACCTATTTTCTCATATAGTATTTTTATGAAAAAAAGATTTTTTTTGGGGGGAGGGTGTCTTGGTCAGCTAAATATCCCTGTAAGATGATACGTGAGGAATGATATTTATCCCGCACATATCTTGGAGGGATATAGTTAGCTGACCAACAAAAAACAAAATCTCATTTTCTTTTCTTTTGCAATGAATGGTCAGCTTGGCTTCAGATCTCATAGGTTCACGCGAATTCTTTTAGATTGATTGTTTCTTTTACAGAACGTTCAGTCAATTCAGTGCAGTTCAGCTAAACATAGGCTACACATCTTGAAATGACTGGAATTCGCCGTAGTGCGTGGCCCAATAGTTTTTCAGCCAGGAATACAATAGCTTTTGATAGGTGATTCCTTTCCCATGTTGATTCAACATATTGGTTATTTTATTATGAGTGTTGTTAATTGTAGGCTACATATCATAAACTCTCACACTAAAAATTAAGCGGTAGCCTACTGTAATATCGTTTTAAATTTTGATTCAACAAGTTATATAATTTGACAGATAAGTACCCATTTAGATAATTTCTTTTTTATTTAGTATATTTTAGAAACCTTGACTTTTATATATACGCTTACCCTGTAAATTCAACGGTAATAGTTGTTGTAAGTAGTAGTTGAACGATTTGAATTTAAATTCTGCAATATGTGGCCCGGCAATTTGCTCGACCTATTATTATTTTTGGTGTATTTAGGCCTATTGTTTTTTTCTACTAAAAATCAACTAGTCGGCTCACCGCCGTTTCAAGATAACAACATTTTAGCAAGGAATACGACAGCTTTAGAGTGGGAGTTCAGATTCGGTCTGTTTTAGATTGTTACTGCGGAAAAATCAACATGTCCGGCTCGTCGTCACTAAGCGCAATTGAGAACTCGTCCGCCCTTCAAGAATCCGTTACGAGCCGTGCCGGGGGAAGCACAAACAGCGGAGTCTCCACCCCCTCTGGGCTTTCCAGTCGACCTGCCTCTGCAAGCTCTGCTCAGACTTCTAAGTCACGTCCGGGTTCGGAGAAAAAGGGAAAAAGACCCAAGTTGACAGGGCAACAGTCGAAGGAATCCATAGAATCGAAAAAAGCCCAGAGTAAGCCCAGGTAAGACCTTACACTGTCTTTTAGTAGCACAAGTAATATCTTACCTATTTTTGGGATCCCAGAACCTCAGTGACAGGTGATGCCAAATGTCCGTCCTAGCCGAATGGTTAGCACGCCGAACTCCCAAGCGAAGGGTCGCTGGTTCGAGTCTCAGTTGTGCCTACAGTTTGGTTTGGGGCGGGGGTTTGTGGCGTAACCTTGTAAGACAAGCCAAAGTCCACTTAGCATCAAATGGGCACCTGGAGAAAGCTGGGAAGGGTGTGCGAAAGCACCAGGATGGCTGGCCCCCAACGCTATTGCATTTCCTGGCTGAAGGCTGAGAATCGGAGATCAGCACCGCCATTTAGGCCTGTATAGGCTGATGCTGATACCTTTACCTTTTTTTTTGTTTTTTAACCTTAGTGACGGATGCCTATGACCTCCTTAAAGTTTAACTGAAAAGCAAACTTATTTTCGTGTCATTTAATTGCATACATTGAATTATTTGGATTCTGCAAAGGGATTTTATTACTTTCCACTATCTACTCTAGTTATGACGTTTAGAATATCTGCAGCCGTCCTCACAACGAAAATTCTACTATGACGCGGGAAATTTTAATCTCAACACAAACGCGGCTTTTCATTGGGCAGTGGTGAGATTGGTGAAGATCGCTTAGTGCCTGAAAAAAAAAAAATCATAAATCTTTCTCGTAAGAGATATAACAAAAGTACAAGTGCATCGAGGTACCACAAATCACACGGAAATTCCACTATTTCAAAATCGATTATTCTTGAATAGCGGAACAACGAAGTAACACATTTTCAGCATGTCTTCAAGCCAATTTTAGTGAACAAGTGATGGGTAACTAGATTGTCGTATCCCAGCCCTTTTCGGTTAAACTTTAAGCTTGACCGTCTATAGCGTTGATAACTCTCGAAAGGGTTGAGATATTTTGATGAAACTTGGTATAAGGATCCATTGGCTCCAATTTCGGGTCAAGTTCGTGGATGGGCCCTGCAGCCCTATATTCAGGGGTTGGGGAGGGTGTTTCGAATTAAGGGGCGAACAAAACTGTTTTTAAAGGCTAATGAGATAGTCAGTTTATAGGTGAGGTGAGATGCTGAGTCCCTATCCGGATTTTATTTTCTTACCAAACAAGCAGTTCGCCCGGAATCCGACAATCCGATATATTAGATCGCAGGCTATCCGTTACCGTAATTTTTTTGTGCAGTCAGTTTGAGATGAAGGAGTATTGAATATTACCGACATGGTAATGACGAATATTAAAAGGATTATCAAGCTGATGTTGAAAAGGTGCACAACTTGAACGTGGACGTTATTGCAATAATATTATTGTTATTATGAAATTCATGCTGGTTGAAAAAAGTAAACATTAGATATTCAGATTCTGTCCAAGCACCTCAGTTTCGTGTGGAATGACTTCGTCTATTGTCGAAAAAAATCGAATCATTCATCACAGATTCGACCCCCCCCCCCTCCGGCATCTATTCCTCTCAACCATTACTACCGTAGGCTACTTGCTTTATAAACCCTTGCAAGGCTTTTTCAAATACAGTTATTACTGTTGTGAAATTCGTGCTGGTTGAAAAAAAGTTTACATTAAATGTTCAATTCTATCCAAGAATCTCAGTTTCGTGTTGAATGACTTCGCTTGTTGTTGGAATCATTTCAAACCTAGGTCGTCAGAATTTTGACCCCCCCCCCCCGGCGTCTATTCCCTTTCAAGCATTAATACTTGCTTTACAAATAAATCCTTACAGTAGAATAAAGTGTGAGGAAAAGATGTTCACGGTTTTCCGTGTAATTATGGCAGGAGATAATTAGCAGGTGTTCCGGTAATATTGGCAGGTGCAGGGATGGGATGTATTTCGTCATGATCCCTATCACGTAGGACTAGATGGATTTCTGACTCCACGGGTGGTATACACCTTGCCACCTTAATTCAACTCAACCTGGCGGGTTGCGGTACACAGTAGTTAGCCTTGATACCAGGATACGGAAAAGGCTCCGTAGCACGATAAACTGATTCCGCATTTCTAGAGTTATTTTAAAATTTTGCCTTGGATCTTTTCTCCTATTGGTCAGCCTTTTGAACTTCACGAACAAAAATTAACTAACGATTTAACTTAAAGTACAACTCTTACTAGAAATGATTGTTCCACGATGAGATGTCTTAGAAAAAAAATATTTTTCGAAAATACCATTATCTTCTACGTGAAATTAGCGAATTTCTTGTTAGCGCTTGTCGACTCTGTCCAGCCTTAGCTCTCTGCGACCCGGCCGCCGGACGCTAAATATTTGAAAAGGGAATGCGCTGTGATTAAAAAATGGGATAACTAAGCAAAACAAAAGAAGTCGAAAACCTGAGCCTGATGGTCTACCATGTCTTAAAAAATAAGAAAAAAAATCCCTGTGTGTGAAAAAGCAGTCGGCTGAACTTCAAGCTTTCGGCGAATTTTGCGGACCTGGCTGGCAGCTTTTTCGGCCGAAAAAGCGCTAAAAGTCATACACTAACAAATTTTTTTGCAGTATTTGCTGTTGCTACTGGGATTAATATTGTCTCTACTGAGATAAGATTATCTCTAATTCGGATTAATCTTATCCCAGTTGAGATGAGATTAATCCCAGTAGCAAATACTGCAGTTAACTTTAATCCTTACTCGGAGAAACTTTTTACAGTGTAGGTACAAAACGGAATAATGAGGAAAGGCGGAGAAATTGTAGAAGATTATTATTCCATAAGGGAGCGAAGGATAATATAAAAGAAGAATAAGCAAGAGGTGACCTTTAACGTTTCCACTTCCAAACAGCTTTGCGAACGACTTACGCATTTTCCGCGTCTTAGCCGTCCGTAGGCCCAATATAAGGAGCCAAATTTTAATCTGACTGATATGCCTCTATCCCAGTCAAATTTATGCGTGCTTCGTGCATTCTTTCTTCGTATGTTGTGTTTTATTTTTGGATTTGTTCCGGCTCGCTGCGCCTGGCTGCAGATTCAGCTTAGGCATAATGATGCAAAAGTGACTTGGTACAAACCAGTGTCCACGAACCGGAGATCCTTTTTTTCACTCCCGTTCCACTCTTTCGACCAAATATAATGGACCGTTGATTTTGAGATTTGTCGTGATTCAAGTTGGCGTTCCGGTAGTTCGGTTTTTCATCGCAAATAACCCTGAAGGACGGCCCAGACGGCTCTCGTAAAGTTTTTCGCAAAGCATGTTCTGTAAAGAGCGTCGCCGCTCAGATGAGTTTTGACCCTTTTAACCTAAATGAAAATGTGTCTGGCACATTATTATAAAAAAAATCTCTTCAAATCATCCGTCCTTATTGTCAAATAATCATTTTCCTGATTTATGAATTCTGCCTTGGATCTCTTCTCCTGTTCGTATCGTCATAGTTAAAGTTTAACTGAAAAGGGCTGAGATGGGACAATCTTTTACCCGTCACTTATTCACTTAAAGATGCTTGAAGACAGTGTCGACAGGCAGTGTCGAGCTGCCTTACACTGGCCACTGAAAAGCCGCGTTTGTATTGAGATTCAAATTTTCCGCGTCATGGTAGACTTTGCGTTGTGGGGACGGCCGTAGATATTGTGAACGTCACTACTAGAGCAGGTAGTGGAAAATCAAAAATCGCTTAGCAGAATCCAAATAATTGTACTCCATTAAATGATATAAAAATAAGTTGGCGTTTCAGTTGAACTTTAAAGGACCCGTTGCCTACCTATAACGCCAATGCAATCTATTTCCGTAACTATGTTCAGTAATTCTTAAACCCGGAGACCCAAATTTCATATGTTACATCCTGAAGCCGCTAATGACACCTCACTAGTCTTTACACTTGCCACGATCTGCTATTTTCATGTACATTATGCTCCCGACGAGTGTTCACGTGTCGTGCTATTGATTCGTAAAATCAGTCGTCTGAATTTTGACAAGTTTTTGCTAGAAGTCAATGGGTTGGAAAAGGCTTAAAGCACAATTCTTAAGAGAAATGATCTTTTCAAGATCAAATGTCTCAGAAATATCGTTTTCAGCCAAAGCCGTGGATAATTTTAAAAAAGCAGGGCTTAGTCTTATAGTATTCAGATGGCTTTGAATAATGGAACATAACAAGTAAATATTGCGAGGTCTGCTTTAAGAGAGATCTTGTATCGCCGAGATAGGAGGGCCAGCGCAGTGCCGCTTATCATTCTTGTTCACTTGTCATATAGACTTGTGCTATTCACATTTACTGATTCTCGTTGGCAAAAAGTCTATCCGCTTTCGTGCCGCATTATCCTGGTCCGACCGGACGAAACCGGACGTCCGCAATTCTCGCTGGTTAGACTTTTTGTGATTTCAGAACACCCAGCATATCGGTTGGCTCTATAAGTCCATCCGCTTTCGTGCCTTATTATCCTGGTCCGACCGGACGAAAACGGACGTCCGTAATTCTCGCTGGTTAGACTTTTTGTGATTTCAGAACACCCAGCATATCAGTTGGTTCCATAAGTCCATCTGCTTTCATGCCATATTATCCTGGTCCAACCGGACGAAAACGGATTTCCGCAATTCTCGCTGAGGTTGGCTCTATAAGTCCATCCGCTTTCGTGCCTTATTATCCTGGTCCGACCGGACGAAAACGGACGTCAGCAATTCTCGCTGGTTACACTGTTTGTAATTTTAGAACACCCAGTACATCAGAGACCCCTACCACCCCACAGCCAAAGGCAGGAGCACAGACTCCCAAAAGCATCGCTCCATCTGCTCCCCGCTCGCGAGTGGCTACTCCTCGGTCTGGTCCATCCAACGCAGGAACCCCGGGAGAGAAACCCCAATTTCCTCGTCGCCAGAACCAGAAGAAAGAGACCCTGACCCCGTTCGACCCTTACTTGTGCCTGGCTGACGTTCAGGAAGGGCTGAAAAGGGGAGAGCTGATTGAGGTAAGGCGGATATCTTATACAAGCATATGTTCAGGAATAATTATAGTTGTGTGTTAAAATGGAATTGTTGTAGGCTGCGATAAAACAGTTCGAAAAAAGTTATACCCTCACAACCGAGCATACGCTGTCAGAAGTCTGACAACGTTTGACAAAAGGAGGCTAAGTTTCAAGAGAAAACACCTTTTTATGTTTTTTTTTATGGTTTTACCTACAGGCGTTACAGAATATTTCCGTTTTGACCTTTTTGAGTGTTATTGCGTCGTCAAAAGTAAGTTGCAAACCATGTTTATGTGTTATTCAATATGTTGTACAAAAAAGTAACACTTAAAGGACCAAACACAAAATATATTGTGTTTTTTATTATCTGTCAAAATTTCGCATCCTTTTGTAAGTGCTATGAAACACCTGACGTTATAAGGTCATAAAGTCTGGCGAAAGCGGTAGCCGATAGGTAATCAAAAAAGCAGTTATTTGAAGTTGGCCTCAAAGTTTGCTTTTCCTGCTTAAAACCAAGTCCTCTTCGTATTTCGTGATGCTTACAACCTCTCCACCCTCTCTTGTGTTGTGGGTCAACATCAGTAGGCTACCAGCCGAGGTTTCAGGCAATTAACATTCGTCTCTTCTGTAAAAACACGTTTCGAGAAAAAACAAAAATAAAACTGAAAGAGACGCATGTTAAGGGTGAGCATGCTGATATTTAAAGGACACCTTGCACAATATAGTGTTTCTGCCAAGATGTTATAAGATAGCTGACCACTTAAAATCAGCTATGCTTACAGAAAATTACGTAAGGCTTCGGCTGTTTTATCTTCTTTCCATGTCCCTTGTCTTGTCTGACAATCTTGGCAAAATTTGCATAATCAGCCTTTGGACCAATAAGATTATTGGAAACAATGGTCGGGAACCTGATACGTCACGGAAAGAGAAGAAACAGGGCAAGCGTAGTACTCGGTGTAATGCTAATAGACGAGACAGGATACACTTATGAAGTTTTGAATCTCGGTGACGAGAATGGATGGAAATACTACAAAAGTAGTAATAAGTATGATGTGTCCTTTGAGGATGGAGTTTAAGAATCCCGGCGTCGCCGACTATTCAGGGGGCGAACAAAGGGGTAAGACTCTTGCAAGTAGCAGTGCGAAGGAAGTGAACGTTTGAGCAGTTGTGTCAGGGTTTGTGTATTTGTTTGCGGAAGGAAAAGATTGTAGGCATCACGAAGTACAGAGATGACTTGGTTTAAGCAATTTGAATTTGAAATAGCGCAGTGTCGCAAGCTTGCCGGACAAAAGCTCCAGATGACAGCTCGGGCGATACCGCCTCTTTGTCTTTTCAGCTAAATTGAACCGGTGGAACGTTATTCACCAAAATAGCGTGCAGAATTGGGTTCATGTTGCAACTTGTTTCGGATGTTTTTTGTTGTTCCATACTTCCGTTATCGGGAAGTTTGCCAAGCGTCTCATTGATTAACACAAGGAATTAGCAACCCTCGTTAACGGGCTATTGTGAAAAAATGGTAGTTCACGTCGATTTAATCTCGAAAGGAGACGATACAAAAATACCAAGATACTTTTGAACGAAAATAGCGCGGGGTTAAAATAAGCAACACACGAAATATATTTGTAAAATACAAAATAAATAACATTTATGAATGAGCGATTTTATTGCGTGCCGCCTAGTAATTAGGCATTTGCACAGTATTTACACGCAAAAAAGAGAAGACGCATAACTAGAAAATACACAGCAAAACACGAAAAAACACTGAATGTACTGAATTGGCTGACGCATTGGACAGTGGACAGGAAGGCGTCTGGACGATGACGAAATGAGTTTGAAACGAAAATAATATCGCAGGGTAAGCCTAGTTCGTTAAAATATTTCGTTAATATTTGGAGTGAGTTGAAGTCTCACTAAGTGTAGTCTACATATATATATATATAAAAAAAATGATTGATAAATAGATTTTGGTAATTTTTTGTCGTCTCGCACAGGTGACCTGTTGTCACATATTGAGACGGGCTATTGGTTTAAGAATATGTTGAGTGTTGAATTTGTTGAAGAAATAAACTGAACTGAACTGAACCAAGCAGGGAACAAAATACATTTGTGAAGTGACAAAGATATCACATAGATGGAATGTTGTACAAGGGACTTGTACTGTGACAAATAAACAGAATAATTTTTGAATTGAATTTAGAAGTCTAGGCGGAGCTTCGTAGACAAACCAGGGCCCACAGGGCGGGGCCTCACGTTGAACTCTAAACAAAACCAAAAATTTAATTTGATTCTGCAGACGCCCTTGAAGTGAACAAGACCAAAGGTGTCGATGGGATCCCAAAAATCTAATATATAATGTAGATAGATCAATCCTTTTTACTTGTAATATTTAGAAACAGATTAAGTTCAAAGTTTCAAGCCCCTCGCGAAGCCCTTCTAGCAACCGATTCTTACTTACAAGTCCATCTCCCCGTGATAGACATGGTACCGTATCGTTCTTACCATTAATTTAGAAACCCTGATGAAGCGCCGTGAAAAACTCTCGTTAGAGTTTGGAACTAAAATCTTGAATACACCAGCACTACGTGATATCCTCCCCCCAGATTTTTCAGCGGCAAGATTAAGGCCTGAGAGAGTGGTAGCCCAACCAATACCGAAATTGCGGCCAATCAAACACACAACGACTCGTTACTTAAGAAGTTTTGTTCCCGCTTTCGTCAACCTTTTTAACTCGCATCATTAATTGTAGATAGATTTGAATACTATGTGTTATGTTTGACAAGTCTTTTATATATAATATATAGTGCAGAATTATCTCTTTTTTTATATACATAATTAGTGTTAATGTGGACGAGAACCACCAAATCGGCTTGACCGTTGTATCGGTTTTGAAAATAAATTGAATTGAATTGAATTGAATTGAAATACACTGGCAAAAAATAAAAGGTATACCAACTATCAAAAGTTGGCAACCCCTCATCATCAAAGATTCTAGCAACCGATTCTTACTTACGAGTCCATGTCCTCGTGATAGACGTGATACCAAGTTGTTCGTACCATATAAAGCACAGGAAACAAATTATAGGTACACCAAGTACACAAAACTGCTAACCCCTCATTGCCGTGATTATGGTCTAACAGCCTATTATTAGACCATGAGACCGTTGGAAGTCCCCCTACTTGTCTCACAACTGGGATCGACCTATTTTTGGTTTCAGTGTCTGCCTTACTACTGAAGTTGTCAACCACTCTAAACTTTCCAACTACTCTTTTCCCATACACCAACCAGTTCCTCCTTCGATCGCACTAGCTCTCTCTCTTACGTTAGCTCTGCGCAGAGCTATGCTAATCCCGCACAGACCTATACCAATTTCAAGAAAAGGGGTAGCCGAAAATTGGCTGACAAATTCTGTGTCCGGTTTTTGCCGGATTCCGGGGGAACTACTTGTCCGATGAGAAAATAACTTTCAAATTCGGATTCAGCATGTCTCCATCCCTATAAAGAACATCGTAAACAACTTCAAATAAAACTTTAACTTCTAAAAAGAATCCGGTTTCAACCGGATTCCGGACGAAATATATGTCTGGGTAAAAAATGATTGTCATATACAGAGTCACCGTATTTTCGTACCCTTAAATCTGTCATCTAATCAACTTCAAATAAAAATTTTGCTTTTAACAAATTTTCTGGTTTTGGCCTGATTACGGACGAACTAATTGTCCGGCGAGAAAATTGTTTTCACCATCGTGTTCAGCATGTCTTCTTACCCCTCAATCGAATATCTAATCAACTTCAAATACAAATTTTGCTTTTAACAAATTTTCCGGTTTTCGCCGGATTCCGGTCGAACTACTTGTCCGGCGTGAAAATTACTTTCATATTCGGATTCAGCGTGTCTCCTTACCCCCAAATCAACTATCTAAATAGCTTTCAAAAAATATTTTGTTTGTCCCTTAATTTGAAATCCCTCCCCCGTCCTCAAATATAGGGCTACAGAGCCCATCTTCGAACATGACCTGTACTTTGACCGAAACAATCCTCCCGCCAAGTTTCATCAAAATATCTCAATCCCTTCGAGAGTTATCGTGCTTACAGACAGACAGACAGACGGACAACTTTTGCGATGTCATAGGTATCCGTCACTAACGTTTTGGGATCCCAAAAAGTAAGTAGTGAACTGAAAGACAAAAGTGCTCCTCAGGCGGGATTTGAACACAAGGCCTTCGGCTTTCTAGGCCACTGCTCTACCACTGAGTTTACATAGGGACTTGTGAACGTAGTTCGCAAAGCACTGCAGTAATCAGATAACGTATAACTAGAAAATACACAGCAAAACACTGAATGGGACAGATTTTTTCGACGGCCCAAGAAGGTAAAAATTACCCGATGATCGCCGTTCGCAACTCCCCGAGAATATCGCCCTGCCATAGTAACATAGTAGTCGGTGGAAAAGACCTTCGAAACCCACGTACAAATGTGTAGCAATTCCCACAGCCGAAAATCCACATCAAAAGAATAGGTGGTATCCCTCACTTCCGTTTGGGACCACGAAGATTCAGTATGGATTCAGTAGGATCAGTATCGTGGGTTTAAAGTGCTATTTGTTTATTTATTTTTATTGCTTTCCATTTTTATTATCTTTTTGACTTATTTTTTCTATTTCAGGGCGTTTTACGGATCAATCCGAAGAATTACGAGGACGCCTACATCAGCGCACCGGTAATTCTTGGTATTTGAATTTCGTCTAGTATCTTCTGTTTTCGCCTTGCACGTGGAAATTCAATGCAAATTGCACTCCTTTGCTTCTTGAGTTTTGCGTAGTTTGATGTTCTTTATTCTGTAGATTCGTAAGCCACTATTTGTGAAGTCTTTTTTTTATTATTTCTAGCCCAGTACCCAGAAATGTAATGGTAAATGCACTCTTTTGCTTTTGAGTTTAGTATCGATTTTAGTATTTTACTATTTCTAATTCATTATGAAAGGCGATTTACAGCATGAATTTACCTCTAGCCGATTTTCATGTTTTATTCAATAGAGATACACTTTTTTGAACGTCAGTTAACGTTGATTAGTGCCATTTTTGTTAACTTACTCTGGCTAAAGCAGAGAAGTCATACATAGAGATCGTGTGTCTTCAGATCTTCTGTTTTCGTTTTGCTATCGGAAGTTTGATGCAAAATGCACTTCCTTGCTTCTTGAGTTTCGCTTAGTTTGATGTTCCAGTTCTGTAAATGCGTAAGCTAGTCAATTTGTATGGTTCCCGATTTCGTTCAGCACCCACAGAATCAATTTGTTTTACATTAAGATAAAAATGCACAGCTAATATAAACCAAAGCAGAAGAAAGTGCGCTTAGCTACGGCAGGGCAGTAGCTAATTACGACACCAGCACACCATGCACTCCCATGATATCAGTCCTATCCTACCCAGTGCCAAAATTTTCTGGTATTGCCCTGATGTTGCAAGAGCCAGCCGTGCGGTAAAAACTGAGCCGTGCGGTAAAAACTGAGCCGTGCGGTAAAAACTGAGCCGTACGGTAACAAGACCAAAGGTTCCGATGGGATCCCAAAATTTCAATATTTGATCCAGACAATTAGGTTTTGTCTTCGCCAGATCCGGTCTTCGCCAGGCCAAATAGCTAATCATTAATAAATCCAAGCTCAGATATGGATTCAGCATGTGCGTTTACCTCTATAAGCCGATTGAAACGATCCTAGCTTACTTCTGTGAATTTTGCGGTTTTGGCGAAATTCAAGAACTACTTGTCCCGCGAAAAACTAAAATTCAAAAACGGATTCAGCGTATCTCCTTACCCCTATATCCAACATCTAATCAACTTCAAACACAACTTTAACTTCTAACAAATTTTCCGGTTTCAGCCGGATTCCGGACGAACTATATTTCCGGCTAAAGAGTGATTGTCATATACGGATTCTCCACCTCCTCTTACCCCTAAATCTATCGTCTAATCAACTTCAAATAAAACTTTTACTTTTAACAAATTTTCCGGTTTTGGCCGGATTCCGGGCGAACTACTTGTCCGGCGATAAAATGGTTTTCGTATTCTTGTTCAGCATGCCTTCTTACCCCTACATCAAACATCTAATCAACTTCAGATAAAACTTTAACTTCTAACAAACTTTCCGGTCTTGGCCGAATTCCGGGCGAACTAATTGTCCGACGAGAAAATGGTTTTCATATTCGTGTTCAGCATGATTTCTTACCCCAAAATCAAACATCTAATCAACTTCAAATAAAACTTTTACTTTTAACAAACTTTCCGGTTTCGGCCGGATTCCGGGCGAACTACTTGTCCGGCGCGAAAATGGTTTTCATATTCGTGTTCAGCATGTCTTCTTACCCCATAATCGACTATCACATTAGCTGTTTAAAAATATTTTGCTTGTCCCTTAATTTGAACCCCCTCCCCCACCCCTGAATGTAGGGCTACAGGGCCCATCTACGAACTCGACCTTACTCTTGACCCAAAGAATGCTCACACCAAGTTTCATCAAAATATCTCATTCCCTTCGAGAGTTATCGTGCTCACAGACGGACGGACGGACGGACAGACAGACAACTTTTGCGATGTCATAGGTATCCGTCACTAACGTTTTGGGATCCCAAAAACTGAGCCGTGCAGTAAAAACTGAGCCGTGCGGTAAAAACTGAGCCGTGCGGTAAAAACTGAGCCGTGCAGTAAAAACTGAGCCGTGCGGTAAAAACTGACAGTGTACTAGTGTTATAATCATTATCGCCCTTGCTTTTCTTCGGGCGATAATATATAATATTTATAAAACAAAACAAACATAAACAACAGATTAACTGAGTGTACTAAGAAAATAGGCAAAAGAAACAAAAACTGAGAGAAGAGATACAAAAACTGATTTTCTGACACCGAAGCTGATTTTCAGAGCAGGTATTGGCGCCTGACAGGTTTCATACGTAATCACTTGAATATGAAAATGATGTAACGAAGAGAAAATTTAACACTTTTACTTTGGTATAAGAGGTACGATGTTTACTGTGCAGAATCGAGTGTAACATAAGTAGATGGCGAGTCTGGCGTTCTTACGGAGTCGCTTTCCAAAAACTAATGTCCGGGCCCCACTACGGACACACCTGTTCGTAATTCGGTTTTTCGACGTTTTTAAAACCGGTTTTTAAGACGTTTAGGACGCTCGTCTCTCATTGGTTGTTCATAACAAATTAAAAACGGGAGATGGATTTTTCCATCCCCAGATTTTATGAACGGGTTGAGAGAAGAACGTCTAAAAACCGCTGAAAACCGGTCTTAAAAACGTCTAAAAACCGATTTGCGAACAGGTGTGTCCGTAGTGGGGCCCGGGCATAAAGCGTGGGTCCGCAGAGTGCAAGAGCTGCCGGAAAGTCATTGCTCCTTTACAACTTCTCGCTGACTTGCCGAGATCACTTTCCGCTCCAAGTAGTGCTCTTTTCACGTCACTTTCCAAACCTAGCGGAGCGCAAAAGTATCTCTGGAGAGCGAAGCGAGTTTTAGCCGATGTCGCAAGAACAGCCGGCGTATTAACTGGCGTAGCTTTCCAGATTGCCAGAATCGCCCTTAACCCGCAAAGAGGGTTAGGCTACCGAGCATCATTATGCACAAATGACGCGGCAAAATACTCTATATGACTAAGTCCGAAAGACGGTGACCCTAGGGAAGACCGAGGAACATCGCCCAAATAAATCCTCAAAATTGACCTATGTAAACCAATCAACAATGGTGTTGTTGTGCCGTTTCTGGTTCTTCACTAGGCACACGGCGATTCTTCGTCTGTGACGTCTGCAGAAGTTGTCAAGAGTATTGGAAACAGCGTCGTAGCACCGAACGCGGCAGCACTTTTTGCTGGCTAATATTATGTCACATTGATTTTACGCAGTCTAACTATCTTCAACTAACATCTAGAAAGAAAGTCTTTGTTAAAAAAAAAAAACAGGCAGCGAGGGAGAGTTATAGTTGCCTACTTCGGCTACTAGGTTAGCTTATTTTAGATGCGTTTTTTCGTGCTCCCACGAACAGTTTGTGGGCCGATTGTGGCTAGAAAATAGTGTTTCTGCGGCCTTTTGTGCGGCCCACAAATGTGTGTTCGCGACCAACAAGATTTTCGTGGCTCGCTTTGTGGCTCAAATTCGACAACAACTGCCGAGGTGATTGTCGATTTTGTGGCTCGATTTCGGCGGGAAATGATTTTGATTTATTTTTGATATTTATATATTCAGACATTTGAATTTACCGCGTTTTCGCAAGTTTCAAATTGTGGCCCGACTGTGTGGCACACAATCGTGTTTCCATGAAAAACACTCAGAAGTGTGTGGCTTAGGTAAAAATGATTTGATCGCCTTTTAAGCGGAATTCACACAGAGGTCGTCTAAACATTGGCAGGCAAAAATATGTTTCGCAGGGTATGATAGACGGGAAGTGAATTCGCCCGAACTTTATTTCCTTCCATCTGCCATGCAGTTCCTCTTATTTCATTTTGTTTATACTCCTTGATACCAATATCGTAAACTAAACTGATGAGCTGTTTTACGCCCATCGTTTCTGTATTTCAAATTATTTGCCTGGTGTTGCGAATTTTTTCGGCTTGGAGCTTAAAGCCCAATTCGCAAAGAGAGCGAATTTCGCCACGCCTGACGATATTCGTCACGCCAGGCGTTGAAAAACGGCTTCGTCAGGCTTCGGTTCTGAGCCGAAAAAATTCGCAACGCCAGGCAAATATTTTGATGCCCTCTGTGTGAATTCCGCTTAAGCCTGGCGAAGCCTTGTTTTTACCAGACGATGCGTTTTTTCAACGCCTGGCATGGCGAATATTGTCAGGCATGGCGAAATTCGCTCTCTGTTTGAATCGGGTTTTAGTACGGAACAGTACCATGAGCTTCCTTCGCGGGGAACGCAGTTCGATTGGTTGGTGGTGTTCTCTTCCCTTGGTATCTTAAACTCGGCAAATAAAAAAAAACTCCCAAGGTCGTTTTTTCGTGTTAAATGCAATGAAGAGATTTTTTTTTGTAGGTTGAATTTATAGTAGTCGGATGTATGGCCGAATTTGGCTTTTTCATTGAATTACTATCATTATTATTATACCGAAGCGGTTTGTTTTTATAAATTTCTCTGTCATATTTTTTTTATTTTAAATGCAACCTGTCAAGTACCAATACTCGCCTTAAGGACAGCCGTCGCTTGTTTTGTAGTGTGTGGGCAACTATGATTATTTGTGTTGGGAAAAGGACAATTCACGAAATAAAATAAGCACCAAAATATTGCTTTATTCGTTCCGCCCTCTACTCGTTCTTTAATTGTCCTCAGTTCACTGCTCATGCCAGAGCGTTAATTAGCAGTCAAACTCTCGCCAATTTATCAAAAAACGTGTCTGTCTGTAAGTTTCCTGTGATATTTTTATTTGCTTGGCCCTAAAGCAGTTCCGCCTGTTTCCTGATATCGGCCGGATGTGTCGCTTTAAAAGCTTTACTTGTTTGATGGAAGCGGTGTATTTTAGTCATAAAAATTCACATTTGTGCCTGAAAACGCCCATGGGGAAAAAAATACGTTTCCGTCTGATATTATACAAATTGTGCCAGTCCAGCGCCCTTAAAGTGGGACGATTCTGCTGTTGTTTTCACTACTAGTATGATCATCTGAAAGAGCATGAACATTCAATTCAATTGGCCATATTCCCGTTCAGCGCTTCCAGGCGGACTAGTTTCTTTTGACCCCCCTATGCCTCGCCATCAGCACTTGGATCAGACATGGTAAAATAGATCCACAGGTTAGTGAGTGGAAAACCTGTCATCTGTGTCCCAGGTAATGGAGGTTTTGAATACGTCTCAGCAGAAGTGAAAGTGATCCATTACCCTATGGTTCCGACTTTTTACTATGTCTACACAAGGGTTGGTTATGAGGCAGTGGTTGACTAATAGAAACTAGTCCACTTGGAGCGCTGAACTGTAATAAAGCCAATTCAGTTCGCTTTATTTTTCCAGAAATTCTTCGTTTGGAAAAAAGCATAATTTCCCCGCCAAGACCCTAGCTTGAATTTAAAGGACCCCTGGTACTTATTCTGCGTTTAATTATTGTTATTATTTACTTGATTCCTCCAAAACTGAAGAGTGATGTATAAAACTTTAAACAATGACATATCAGTCAAACTCGCTCACCCTTACATATATATGAACAGCTGACGAAGCCTAAAAACAAATTAGCCGATAAAATCTATTAATAGTAAAATTAAAATCTCATATATATTGTCCCTAGCTCCCCTATGGAATTATAAGCTTCAGAATTCTCTGTCTTTTGCGATTGTTTCTTTTTGAACCTGCGACTTTTGAGTGCTTTTTTGGCCGAGTCGATTTTGCAGTCAAAGCAGGGCAGACTTCTCCGAAAGCTTCAAGGCCCGCCGAAAACTCTTTAAAAATAATAAAATGATGAGCTTTTGCTTTTCATTTTGGAACCCTTGGTCGTGTGTTTTGGTCTTTTTTTGCTTGGCCTTCACACTTTCTAACCACGGCACGCTCAGTTTTTAAATATTTTGCATCGGACCTCCTCTTCGGAAAAATTTGAAGTCGGGACAGACTCGACAAGTGCCAACAAGTAAAATCGCGAACTCCACGGGGCAAGTATTGCTATTTTCGAACAACGGTATATCTGCACCAAAAGTTTTACCGAATAGGGCTGAGATCTGACAGTCTAGTTACACATCTCTTATTGACTTAACAAGGCCTGAAAACCCGAAAAAATGCGTTACTTCGTTTGTTGGTTATCCACAGATAATCGATTTCATCGAATGAACTTATTTTTTCAGATTTGTGGTATCTCTATATGCATGTCCCCCTACGCTTGAAATATTTACCAACTGCAAATGTAAGCCCTTGCCGGAAAATAAAGTAAAAATGTCAGATTCCTTGCAAGTCATGTCTTAGAATCACTCCTACGTTCTGCAGGCGTAACTTTTCCCAGAATGCATATCCGTGGAACTGCAGGCCTTTGTTGTAACTCAAATTTCCCGCGTCTTGGTGAATTTTGGGTTTTCGTGCAAGCAGCGTACACTCTGAACGTTATTACTAGAGCCCCGGGTGAAAAATACAAAACCCCTTATATGAGTCAAAACATTTCAGTGTATACACATAAAAGATGTAAAAATAAGCTGCCTTTTCAGTTAAACTTCAAGTGGTAAAAGATAAAGGGAAACAAATTTATAGTAACAGTTCTTACTAATCGCTAACTTCCCAATCTTTCAGCGCGTTTTATTTATTTTTGTTTTTTGTCTTTCGGCGAAAATCGATTATATGGATAGCAGAGCAAAGAAGTAACGCATACGGGTCTTCAAGCTTATTTAATTGAATAAGTAATGGGCAACTTGACTGTCGTATCTAAGCCCTATTTGGTTAAATTTTAACTATGTTGACAAATCAAGCGCTTTTTTTGTTATCAATCATCACATGAATCAGTAAACCGAATTGTGCATTGTAAGAGTTATGAACGTGAGTCGCTAATCCTCTTTTCTTCTTTAGGCCGGCGGGCTGGACCTGTACGTTGGCGGAATTCGTGATCGCAATCGAGCACTTCATGGGGATGTCGTTGTGGTACAAGTCAAACCCCAATCCGAGTGGAAAATTCTCGAAGAATACATATACAAATACCTCGCTACCCACCCAGACGATCGCTCAAGTTTCGGCATCTCGCCCGATACCGAAATCCCACATGTTGAGCATTTGAAAATCTCACCAGATGAAGCCGCAGTTCTGATTGGTGCGGTTGGAGACGAATTAGAGCCCGGCGAGTCGGTTGTCCTACCGGTGGAAGAGACTGGACAAAAAGTGGAGGAAGCGGAAGATAGTTTGAGCAAGAAGAGAACTAGAAGGAGAGTGCGAGGGGGGAAGAAGAATAAAGGAAAACTTTTAGCGGGTGTGGAAGGTGATAGTGATATAGAGATAGAGGAAGGGATAGAAAGCGATGAGGCTTGCGTGGGGGTCGTTGTCCCCCCTGACGAATTAAGTGAAGACGACGGTCTGTCAGACAAAAGCGATGGCAGCTTAGTGCATGACATTGAAGATGAGCTCGAGCTCCTCGAAAACTTCGACAACCTGAAAGTAGTCGAAAAGAACGTGCGCGAAGTCCTTCAGAAAGGGCAAAAGAAAGGTGACAAAAAAAGGAACCGAAAAAACAGTGAGACTAAAAAAGAGCCAAAAGCGGCGGAAAAAACGTCACGACCATTCCACCGCCCGAGAAAGCTCCCCTTTGCCTACACGAAGAAAGAGACACAGAAGCTGGAATTCAATATAGAACTGATTCTGCAACGGCCGGACGCCCGGACTTTCCTAAAGAGAACCGCCCAAGTCGTCTATCTTAGAGAAAAGAAACATCCGCGATGTGCCGTCGGCCATGTTCGTCGTTGTGACGATCGTGAAGTTGCGAAAAAGTTCGCGCATTTCCGCCCCACTGATCGGAGGGTTCCGAGGATGTATATACCTGTGGAGGAATGCCCATCTGACTTCCAGACCAGAGCTGAGGATTATGCCAAGGTGCTTTTCGTGGCCAAATTGACGCAGTGGGAGAAGATGCAAGAGGCTTTTGGGTAAGTTTTACAATAAAGGTATCGTCGTCTTTAAGCAAAACTGATTTTTTGTTTATTTTTAAAGCTAAAACTTGCTCTACCTTTCCAGAAGAAGAAAAAATCCTGGGCAAACGTTCATTTGACCGATTGTAATTAAATGACACCAAGAACAAATAATCACAAGAACCTCCGTCTCCTTAGCTCTGTAATGCGACCATGCGGAGTCGAATATATTCTGATACCCTACCCGATGCTAACGATCGGAGGAGGAGCTACCTATACAAACAGCTTAATCGCAGTAGAACCCCGCAAAATAATACGAACGCTGTCTGAGTCGTCTTTTACAGCTGATTGGTTGTCAACCGTTATGACGTCACGTCTAACTTGCTGCAGACCCGGTTCTCCACCCCTACAGGCATCTTATAGTTTTTCACCTGGTATGCGCAGCGGCAAAGAGGAAAGTAGACGGGTGTCAACTCAAACCTCACAGCAAGTACCTCTAGCTCTGCTCAGTTTTATCGGGATATCCATAGTCGCTGCATGGGATCAAAGATTTAGGTTCTTTGGATTATTTGTTTACAGTAACGCAACAGCCTGCAGGGGGATAGTATGCTTGATACTTATGGACGAGCAAAACCTTGTTTTCGGGAAGGAAAATAATAGAATAAAATGAGGCTCCAGTTCTTCTGAAAAGAATTATGTGTCAGTTGTGATTTTTAGGTTTTGTTTATTTAAATGTGTATTTTTAGGACCATGGTAAGAACCCTGGGCAACGAAGGGGATATAGCAGCTGAAACCGAAGGCATGCTCGTCGAAAACTCGATTGATTATTCAGAATTCGATGAAGAAGTGTTGAAATGTTTGCCGAAAACCCCATGGTCCATCCCTGAAGAAGAGTTCACCTACAGGAAAGATTTCAGGTAAGAGGTGTTACTAACTCAGTAACAATTCGTTTGCTGTATGTAGGAGTGTCGCTAGCCTTTTACCTTTTGGGGGGGGACGTCCAGTTTGTGCCGACGGACTAAAAAATGTGCCGACAAAAAACGCTGTTGCCGCGAAACGCCGTTGCCGAAATTCGTAAATTTGAATTCACATATTCGGGTTTTCATTGCAGCTGTCACTAAAAACTGAAGCTTCCAACGGCTGTACCCAGAACAAGTTAAATTAATCGCTGCAGGCGAAGTTTTTTAAATCTGCCTTTTTTCTTGAAAAATTTAGCTTACAAGATCTATAGCTTTTAAGGTGTTTCAAACCCCAAGACTTTCAATACTAAAACGCCAACTAAATGAAACACCGTTCTTCCAAATAAAGAATACTACGAACTGCGCGGGAGGTGAAAATTTTGTGTAAAACCAACTGTAATGCATTAGCTGAGATTATTCCTTTAATGTAAATTCGTATATTTACAAGTTAAATCAAGCGCCGCAGACGAAATTTTTTAATGTCTTTTTTTCCGGAAAATTTTTAGGCTATTCTATACCTGTACTTTCCAGGTTCTAGCTTTTAATGTGTGTCCAACCCCCAAGAATTTCAGTCCTATAACGCCAACTAAATGAAACACCATTCTTCCAAATAGAAAATACTACAAAATGCGCCGCAGGCGAAATTTTGTGGAAACGCTGATGAGCGATCCCAAATAAAAGTAAGGCTACCTTTGAAATCACAGATCTTTCCGCCAAAAAAAGTAGTGGCCATCCATAAGAAAGTAGGCACAAAGTTGATTCTTGTGTGTAGAAAATCTCGATTTGCCGAAGAGACATACACTTTCGGAATTGGACAAAAGTTTACGGATGAGATTTATTACGTGTAATGAGATTCCTACCTTCTGAAGCGAATTAAACTTGCCGGGCGCGCGGTGCGCCCGCCAAATGTTTGAAGAAATCGATTTCTTGCGAATAAAAATATCCCGATGGGTCGACATGAATACCAACGCCCGACTAAAGCATTCAGAATTCGAATTCTTCTTTGTTTTGCACGACAAGACTTAAAGGGCTTTATTTCTTACGTGTAAATAGAAGCCGATGTGCCGACAAAACTTAAACTTTCGGGTTGAGCCTGATAAACGTTTACAGAATTTGATTTCTTACGTATAAAAAGAACCGCGACGATACTTGGATTACGGCGTTGTTAAAACATTGCAACAGTTTGCAAGAACCGTTCTAAGTATCCCAATAGAAGACATAGAACATTAAAAAATAAACATCATGTCGAATGATAGGTCATGATGCGACCTTCTGAAAAGTGGGGGGTTTAGGCCTGTCCTTTCTCCTGTAAGATATCTCTCAGAAAGCAAGTATTGATCCCGAAGGAAAACTGAAATGCTGGCGAGTCAGTTTTCTTGGCAGAAGTTGTTTTTCTTCTACTTTTTCGCAGTGGATACATGTCACTATAGTAAAAGTGTAAGAGATCGTCGTTTATCTACCCTTGAACAGAAACGGTATTTTGCCAGTCTGTCTGGATGGCCGAGCTTCGCGGCGGGGGGGGGGATGAGAAGCAAGAAAGGAGGATCTGAGCTAGTCATCGTGAGGCAAAAATAAGAGATGTGAATGGTTATATCTTTAAACAAAAAAGGCTGTTACAGTGGAACTAGGTTATCATTAAAGGACATCTGAATGAAGAGTACCAAGTATCATCCCTATCTGTATGGCTTCCGTTAACATTGCCTGCAGAAAACCCAATCCAAAGACGAAATAGTGTTTCCAAGCTATGATTTTTGCTCCATTTTGCATCTGTCCTTATTTCAGTACCGAACAATTTTAGAAATGAACAGATGTCTCCAATCAACCCTTCTTCTGGAATTTTTTTAACACGTATATCTAGAAGAAATTCCAATACGATCCGGCCAGCGCTGTACAAGATTTGAATGAATTTGCTTTTTTTGTCTTGGAGTCTGCATGTGCAAACCTCCAGAAACGAACATCCCTATTTTGAAAACGTCACGCTCAGGAGAAGAATGCTCTCCGTGAACATGTCTGTAAATGCATTCTCCGTGGTGTGTTCAAGTATGGTTTCATTGTTCAGGTCTCCTTTAAAGGAGTTAAGCGGGAAGCCCTCTAGCGCTTCTAATGTCTAGATCTCCCCCGTCCGTGATCGGGGCGGATCTATTTTCGGGTTTCAAACCATCTAGTTAACAGAACAAACGAGGACACGGGGCGACCGTGGGAAGTACCCCGACTGGACTAGCTCAAAATAGATCTTAACTGAAAATCAGAAATAAGAATATTTAGCTGGTACATAAATAGAAAGTTAAAGGAAGTAGCTAAATATTTGACAATGCCTATGTTATGTTATGAATTAGTTATTAAATCGTATGACGATCCGACGCTATAATAGTGAAGCAATTTGTATGAGCTATTTAGGAAATAAAACGTTATTTATTATTTATTTAATAAAAGGAAGACTGTAGTTCTTCCCCAGTAGGGTATTATCGGTTATTTCTTATTTTAGTGTTGAACCCAGATAATTATAAGTAATTTATAATTAATTCGTTTAATTCCATGTTATCTTTTTACAAAGATAGTGGTGGATCGTCATACATGGTCATAAATAATCACATCAGAATCAATTTTAAAATACAATCCAATAACAAACGTGTACAAAGCATGTCAGTTTAAATTCAGAATTCCGGTCCGTTAAAATACTTTACAAAATAGGGAACAAATGAATTGAGATAGGCTAACGCTCCGTAGATTTTACGTGCGGTTTCGTCAGTTGTATCTTTGGTGCGTCTGTGCTACGGGTTGCCTTAACTTGCAGATTTGTAGTAAAATGTAGGTAAAATGGACCGGTGCACATCCGAGGCAAGACATTTTTTGCCAAATTTCACCAGGAGCTTCTGTCTCCTATCAGAAAGGGTTTGTAGACGCAATGACGTTAGGCTTTCTTCATAGGACTCGTATTTCTGTGCAAGAATGATGCAGCAAGCTCTCTTCTGAATCCCTTCCAAATTCTCGCTTTGCTGAACTGTGAGTCCAGCATGCCACACGGCACAGGCGTACTCATTCACAGGTATTAGATAAGACAAGCTCACCTGTAGAGAGACCAAATCTTTTGATACTTGCAGAGGATTTGAGCAGAATTGAGCCTTTTCAGTGTCCCCCCTCCCCTCTCCAGCTGAGGGAATCGTCTCAACTCGGAATTGTTTTTCTTTATAGGAAACAATGTGTATTTACAATTGACCCGAGTACTGCTCGGGATCTCGACGATGCCGTCTCGTGTATTCCCTTAGGGGGTGGCAAGTTCCGAGTGGGTGTACACATCGCAGATGTGAGCCACTTCATTCCTGAAGATACCAGACTGGATCAAGTGGCCAGCGAGCGAGCTACCAGCGTATACTTGGTTCAGAAGGTAGGCTGGTAGTTTCCGTTGATACGTTATAATTATTAACAACAGTATCGTGATGCGTAAAAAGGCTACGCTTTAAGCTTGGTGCCCAGAGAATCCGATTATTTTTTGTGACGCGAAAAAAAAAATTACTTTGAAGTTGAAATGGCGCGGAGCGATTTTCTTTTTTCAATTAGTGACGCCGAATTCGCCTAGGCGACTGCGAATCCGCGTTCTGTGTGTATCCTACTAAATTTGACCGTTGTTTGAACGCGTATTTCTATATTCATATCCAATGCAGCAAACAAAGGAGAAATTGTCAAAGTTAAAACGGGAAGTTTTAGAACGAAAATCATGGCCAATTGCAGGTCGAGGCAAAAGACAAAGTGTAAACAAAATTAAAAAGAATAAACGCAATACACTCAGGAGAATGGACAGAATATCGTAGCAAAGTCACGAGAGAATCAGTTGTTGCTTTTCCTTAAAGCAGAACTAAAACCTGAAACTATTTCTTTATTTGTTTTTCTTTTTCAAATGAATTGTTTTTCTTCTTCCGGAAAGTTTTGACTGGGGTGCAGCAACTGTATGCCCGTTTTGGTAAATTTGAACGACAAGATCTTCAGTGACAAGGATTTCGGCTGAAATAAAATTATTTATATCTGATTAAAAATAGAAAAACGTGATTTTCGGGTTTCTTGATCAGAGTTGTCCCTCTGAGATGATGTGCGAGGGATAAATCAAATTTCGTATATTTCGGTTGCACTTCGGGCAAACTATCCTCAGCGAAAAATTAAACTAAATCGTAAAACCAACACAATACCAACAAGAAAACGACGCGGAACCAACAAACCATAAAACGACATGTAACTAACAACCAGAAGAACGATGCGGATTTAACTGCAAATAAAAGTAAAATAACGAAAGATAAAATATGCGTGATAAAATTGTATATGTACAAATCTGTGATTATTTACAATTCTGAGTTCTGTGTATATTTACAATTTACTGATTGTTTGTACAATCATCCGCCGAGGAAAGCGCAGAAGCTTTCACCCAGGGATTTATCCCTCGCACATCATCTTCGAGGGATAACTAGGTGATCAAGAAAAAAACCGAAAATGTTTGCAATGAATGGTCAGCTTGGCTTCAAACCTTATATTTATATCTAAAATATCATAGAATAACTAGGATGGTCAGCTAATGCGCACATTATCAAACTCTCAATTTGTCTAACGATAAGTTAGAGAAACTTTAACGTCAGACTTTAAACTTTAACATTAACTCTCAACTTGAATAACAAATGAAGACAGGTATCTTTCCGTGTTACTGCTGGAGGGCAGGATAAACTGAGGTCTATCATCATTATGTTGTCTCATGGCTAGGAACTTTATAGGCAAGTACTATCATCAGAGGTGTTGACTAAACTTTAGCCGATTATCTATACGGATCGTGACGTCATGAAAGAAATAAGGAAATTCGATTATATTAATGTTGCAGAATATATATTTGTATATATATGTATAGAGAGCCGAGCGGCCAGGGATGTGCCGGACGCATTTACACTTATAAACCGTTCTATGGACAATCAGTTCCGTTAGTAAATGGAAAATATAGACTTTTCGTGTGAAGTCATAGATACTTGTACCTGTGTCAGACCGCAAGCTGTGCAGCTCTCCCTGGCGTCAGCAGCTGACGGACCGAGGCGTGCGATGAATCTCGGTCTACTGTGAATGGCATCGAGATTTGAAGCCAGTAGGGATCCCATCTCCTCCCATGCCGGCGGAAGACTCCGATGGGCTCGAGGTCTTCCTTGAGGGTGCTCAGCCACGTTTTACGTTGACCTCCCCGAAGTTTCTTCCAACCGGGCTTTGGGTGATCAGCAGAGCAGAGCGGAGTCGTAGATAATCAGTTATTAGTCAACACCCTATCAGATAGATAGATAGAAAGTTTATTGCAAAAATCGACTATCGTGGTTATAAACCAAATTTGCGATTATTGTCAAACAACATAATAAATTACAATATATGTAGCCTATCTAATGTCCATACGTTTAAAAAGAACCGTCACACTTCGTTAAAATATTTCACGAACTCGGGAACAAAACTTTTTTCATATCTAGCGTGTTTAGTAGGTACGAGACAGAGCTTGGGAACCCTAGAACTTACCACTCGTTCTGGTCGATTTCTAACATTTTGATAGGGGGGAGGGAGGATTTGGGAGTGGAGAGGATGAGATACCATGGCTGAACCGAAGTCAGCGCTTAGCTCCTTTCTGCGCTCCTGCAGTGTTTTTAGGTTAAAGTGTTTTAAAAGGTACGAGTATGGAAGTTTCGGTCCGCTATGAATAATCAGCCGTTGACAGGCCGAGGGCAATACGACTCTCGTCGCAAGTTGAATATTCCTGTCCAAGTGCTGTATCTGAAGAATAGACCGTAGGGTAGCGTGGCTCGACGCGTGTAAGGTGGCGGGTAAGTAAGGGCGGTAGTAGACAAGGTTTACGTTAACATATAATGGTTTTATTTCAGACTTACTCTTTATAAATGAAAATCCCAATCCGGGCAGATATAATCACTATAATAACGAAGTCTAAAACATGAGCGACTTCGAATAATGAATGGCGCATAAGAGACAACTAAACAATGAACGACGAGCCTATATACTTACTCCTTACTGCACAACACAGCTTAACTACTAGGCAGTTGCGCGGAGTCGTATCTTGCCCATAGAAAGATTTCAACACACATCTTTAGAGTAGGCGTTAACCTCCGGCGCTCCCACAGCCAATCAGCGCGGAAAGATCTTGGGTCTATTCCAAGAGTGAAAACAGAAATTTCTGTTGTGACCACCGTGGGTGCGTAATGTTATCAGAAGAAAGCAGTGGAGGTCTCACACGCCGCACATCACAGCTTAACTGCCGTACATGTTGCCTCTTCGGAATCAAGTTTCCAACTGCGGGAGTGTCTAGGTTTGACGCAGCGCCAATGAATGTCGCGACGATAGCTATGTGTTGCTTTTGAAAAATGTTTGCGCAACTGCCTAGTAGTTAAGCTGTGCTGCACAAGTGAAGTTCAACTGATGTCGACTAGCCGGAAACAAACTGACGTCGACTAAGGTTTAAGCAACTGACGTAGTTTAGTATTTAGCAATCTCCAACTGACGTGGGCTTAAGTTTAGCAGGATGTGATTTTAGTTCTGAGTCTTCACTTGTGCAATTAAATTCTAGGAAGTTCCGAAGGATTGTGTTCACTTCGGTTTGTACATAGAGTTAGTTAAGCGCTTGACATAGAGACCGCGAGCTAAAGAAGATCTAAAGGTTTTTTATTTCTTCCAGGTTATACCTATGCTTCCCCGTATCCTGTGCGAGCAGCTTTGTTCCTTGAACCCAGGGGAAGATCGACTCAGTTTTTCAGTGGAATGGGTCATTTCGGAGAACGGTGACATAGAGGAAGAGTGGTTTGGACGGAGCGTGATTCGCTCCTGTGTGAAGCTGGCTTATGAGCATGCCCAGTCCGTTATTGACAACCCGGGGAAATACGATTGGACAGAAGGGGAGATCCCACAGGTTCGTAGAGAAGGTTCTTGAGGATTGTGGTGGGGGTCAAGCTCCTCTCACTGTTAGCCGCGAAGATGGTCCGACTAGCGTACTCGAAACAGACGCCTTAGGAATTTTGGGGTAACGTCACTTGCACTGATTGACGTCGTGGCTCACGGTTTTAGGCGAACCCCCCCCCCCTCTCCCGAACGCCAATATAGGCTATAGGAAACAAAAAAAAACTTATAGAGGTTTTGAATGCAAGCACTCGAGGAGTTTCCCTAGAAACGCAAGGAAAATGTTAATGCATGGTGGCGCATCCGATAAAGGACTACTGACCGTGAGGGGGGAGGTCGGTGGGCGGGGGGGGGGGCAGTCTATTATAACTACAGAAACTGCAGTTTTGTCTGCAAGCAATTAAGGACTTTCCCTAGACGCGCGAAGTAAATGTAAACGCGTGACCGCATGTCCGAAAAAGGACTACTGGCTTGTGTGTGGGGGTTTCGCGGGGCGGGGGGGGGGTCAGAACCAATGGCGCACATGCTCTGTTGCCGACGCCGTTAGCTTTCTTATCTGTTCTTTTTCGACGACAACCTCTAAATTAAACGTTAAGCAGAACCCTGTCTTTTTCTAGCTGCGTTAGCGGAACGACACTGTCGGAAGTTTCATATCATATAACACAAGGATGCGCAGTTTCAACAGACAACGCTTGGGATGTAATCCGTTGTGATTTTGACAATGTTTGTATTGAATGCTATGCATAACAAGCATTACCAGGAAGAGCCAACCGCCGAAAAAACATCTGCTGACCCTTCCGGTAAAACAAAAAAGTCAGCAGATGCTTTTTCTGTGTTTCTCAGCTCGTCGTGGCAATGCTTGTTGTACATAACATCTAATGCATATCGTTTTCAAAATCACAACAGATTGTGTTGTCTGTTGAAACTGCGCATCCTTGTGTTGTCTGTTATGATACTTCTGACAGTGTAACTTTAAGCGGAACCCGCACCGGGGAGGTTTTCGCCCAAGGAGGGGGGGGGGCGCACATGCTCTGATGTGTTAGCTTTCTTGACTGTTCTTTTTTGACAACAAGCTCTAAATTAAAGGTTAGGCGGAATCCTGTCTTTTTCTAACTACATCTCCTGTTCGAATTTCGTCCGTCCGTGGAAAAGTAAAAAAGAAAGCTGAATGACATTAGTTGTGTTTTTGCAGATACCATGGTATGAGAAACCACGGTCTAAAGTCGTTTTGGCGGTTACCGTGGTATCAGATACCACGATCAAAAGGCGTTTTTGCAGTTACCGCGGTATTCTGGCAAGGTACCATGATATCTGGTATTCAGAAAACGGCTAATTGCAGATCCTGTTATCTGCAAAAACGCAACTATTGCTCACAGCTGATATTATGCTCTTAATTGGATTGTTTTGGGCGAAAATTAAGTTGGCTAGAGACATGTAAAAGTAGTATTACCAGAATATGTAGAATAGTAAAGACTACCACCTGCGGCTAACAAGCCCTTTGGGGCTTTCTTACCAGGTGCTGAAAAATGTTTTTGATATATGTTAAAAATTAAATTTAATCTATATAGGGGTCATTCCAGCGAAATAAAGCCAGGCAAAAAAATCGATTTCTCAGATTTTGACGAAAATTTCTCAGAATGATCTGTCAGGGTCCAAGACCTTCCACAAAATTTTTTTCGGCGAAAAAAAAAATTTCGGACTCCGACGAATTTTTGAAATTTTTGGCCAAATATTCCATTGTTGATGGTGGAAAAAGTCAATATTTTTCAAAAAATCGACAAAAATCAGGGAAATTCAACACGACCTTGAAATTTTTTAAGCTTCTTACCTACTTTTAGGACTTCAAATCCCGAGATGTTCAAGTATGTAGGTACTCTTCTTTCCTTTTTACGGTGATTTTGGCAAGGCAAGGTAAAAAAAAGTGGGTCTTTGTAGATCCACTCCAGAAGAACCGGCCAGATCGCGAAAATTCTGAGATTCCCCATGGTAGTAGAGTGAAGAACGAGCTACATTTCTGCATTAGCACTTTTGTGGCTATCGAGCCAGAAATGGTCTTAAATGGCGATCTTAGAAAACTGAAATTCTTGGGAAAATGCATTGTTTTGATGACAAAATGAATTAGTCTCACAACCTAAAAATAAAAACTGAGGAATGAATACTGCTCTGACCCTGGTTTCAGTTTTCAGATCTTACTGTTAGACCACAACCTGCCTGGACCAATTCTTAGCTGTCCAACTTCTTTTGGCCTACTTTCAGAAACTTATGAGAATGCATGCTTTTGCTCTTTTCACGTGTAAGTTTGCGCGAGGGTGGTAAATTAATCATATACTTGGTTATACGCAATTCTGAGAGAGAGAGAAATTTATTGGATAAACGAATAAACACTTCACTTTGACAACCACCCCAAGAAGTAACCTTGTCCTAGGGGGTGGCAAGAAATAAACTATACTAATACAAAACAACTACTAACCAAAAAAAATCAACTTCAATCGTCCTAACCGAAACCACAAAACCACAACAACAAAAAATGAACGGATAGAGATAATAATCGTCCTCAAAGACCCCCCCCCCCCCCCCCCCCCCCAAAAAAAAAAATAATAATTTGGTACTAAAACTCAGAATTCATACTTACAGAACAGGTTCTGTTTAAACGCTAACCGAGTTCCGTTGTCAGTACATTTTTGGGATCCCAAAACGCAGAGGTGCTGCGAGTCCGCTGTGATCGAGTCCGAGACGAGACCGAGACTGAAGTGACGCTCACGAGTCAAGACGAGTCCGAGTCCGCGAACAAAATCGTTCGAGACGAGACGAGACCGAGTCCGCGAAAAAGGTGTCTCGAGACCGAGTCACGCCCCGAGTCCTAACAATTCGTTTTTGCCAAACTATAAACTATAATCTTCAAATACAGAGTAATTATAAAAAAATCATCAATCAGTGTTACACTTAAAAAAAAACAAGCGCACCAAGGTGGTCGTGCCTCATCTTAGCTCTGTGTGGTCGCATGTAAATTCCTCCAGAACTGAAGATGAGCTCTATAGGGGCACTTGAGGCAGGAATCGCAAGAATCCGCTTTGCCAAAGGATACAATGCTGAATGTTGAAGCTGAATGTTCACTTGCCAGCTGCAGGTAGAGATCGACCTGTCCATCAAATTACAAATCTAGCCCTAAATATCCTTGATTCCAGTCACGGATGAATTTGCTTGTCCGAGACGTCTCTTGGACTCCGGTGACTCGGCCGGATTTCGAGACGAGACGAGTCCGAGTCCTCTTCCACAAAGGACGAGTCCGAGACGAGTCCGAGTCCCAGAAAAAGGTGTCTCGAGACGTCTCGAGACCGAGTCCAGAGTCCGAGTCCACCACCTCTGCCAAAACGTAAGTGGAGGGATACCTTTGACATCGCAAAAGTTGTCCGTCTGTGCGCACGATAACTCTCGAAGGGATTGAGATATTCTGATGAAGCTTGGTGGGAGGATCCTTCGGGTCAAAGTACAAGTCAAGTTCGAAGATGGGCTCTGTAGTCCCATATTTGAGGGTGGGGTTTCAAATTAAGGGGCAATTTCTTCTTTTTTTTAATCTATTGAGATAGTTGATTTAGTAGTAAGGAGACATGGTGAATCCGAATATGAAAGTTGTTTCTCACCGGACTAGTAGTTCACCCGGAATCCGGCAAAAACCGGACACAAAATTTGTTGACCAATTTTCGGCTACCCCTTTTCTCCAAAATAGTATAGCTCTGCATAATAGTATAGCTGTGCGCAGAACGCGTAATCCATGAACCTAAGAGCTAGTTGTTTACGAAGGTCGAAGGGGTTGGTATGTGGGAAAAGAGAAGGTGGTTGCGGGCTATATAACAGTTGGAAAGTTTAGAGGGATTGACAACTTCAGTAGAAGGGTACACACTGAAACCAAAAATAGACCGATCCCAATTGTGAGACAGGTAGGGGACTTCTAATGGTTTCATGGTCTAATAATAGGCTGTTAGACCATAATCATCTTCGACAATGAGGGGTTAGCAGTTTTGTCTACTTGGTGTACCTGCAATTTGTTTCCTGTGCTTTATATGGTACGAACAATTTGGTACCACGTCTATCACGAGGACATGGACTCGTAAGTAAGAATCGGTTGCTAGAATCTTTGGTGATGAGGGGTTGCCAACTTTTGCTAGTTGATATACCCTTTATTTTTTGCCAGTGCATTTCATGGTAAGAACGATACGTTACCATGTCTATCACGGGGAGATGGACTTGTAAGTAAGAATCGGTTGCTAGAAGGGCTTCGCGGGGGGCTTGAAGCTTTAAACTTTGATCTGTTTCTAAATATTACAAGTAAAGAGTAGGCTATTGATCTGTCAACATTATATATTAGATTTTGGGATCCCATCGACACCTTTGGTCTTGTTATTATCTATAGGCTGCAACTATTTAAGAAACTGAAATTTTGTGTTTGCATTTATGTATAAAGAATGTGGAACACGTTAATATTATGGCGAAGATACAAGTTTTTCAGTCTATCAACATCTTTTATGTACACTACTCCGGCAGCATTCCGCAGAGCTGAAACTAGTACACATAAGACATCTGAGGGGTGTCACCAGTTCTCAATCTCGTCTTCGGGGACTAAAAAACCTAAGGGGTCGACTGACTTCCGCAAAATTTCTATGCAGGCTTCTTCTACGCCTTCATCCGTGTCGACAACTTTGCCCAACTCCCAGTTATCGCAAATCTTAAAGCAGACATAGTATCCGAGCTGGTATTATAGTCAGAACAGCAGTGTTTTTTTACGATTTCATTTTTGAAATGCATGGTCAATCTATTTTGTCATCAAAACAATGCATTTTCCCAAGAATTTCAGTTTTCTAAGATCGCTATTTAAGACCATTTCTGGCTCGATAGCCACAAAAGTGCTAATGCAGAAATGTAGCTCGTTCTTCACTCTAGTACCATGGGGAATCTCAAATTTTTGCAATCTGGCCGGTTCTTCTGGAGTGGATCTACCAAGTCCCACTTTTGTTTGCCTTCCCTTGCCAAAATTACCGTAAAAAGGAAAGAATAGTGCCTACATACTTGAACATCTCGAGATTTGAAGTCCTAAAGGTAGGTAAAAAGCTCAAAAAATTTCAAGCTCTTGTTAAATTTCCCTGATTTTTGTCGAATTTTTGAAAAATATTGACTTTTTCGACCATCAAAAAGGGAATATTTGGCCGAAAATTTCAGAAATTCGCCAGAGTCCGAAATAATTTTTTTTCGCCGAAAAAAATTGGGGAAGGTCCTGGGCCCTGGGTAGATCATTCTGAGAAATTTTCATCAAAATCTGAGAAATAGATTTTTTTGCCTGGCTTTATTTCGCTGGAATGACCCATATATGGGCACTATTCTTCTAAATTTTAAGATTAGATTAGACTATAGTCTAATCTAATCTTAAAATTTAGAAGTGTTCAATCAAGCTTACCTCTACCATACACTCTTCGTAACCATCCTTTTCTGTGCAGATAGAAGCACCATTCACCACCCGAGAAGTATGCGACTCGATTACCAATCTTCAGAAGATCGCTACAAGTCTGCGCACGCGTCGACAAGCCTATGGCGCGCTGAGGCTGGACCTTCCGAAAATATTCTGGACTCTGGATAAACAAACCGGAATGCCCACCGGATTTAAAATCTACGAGCTTCGCGAAAGTAACAGGTATGCCAGTTGAATTTCGGTGATTGATTGTTCTTTGAAGTTTAACTGAAAAGGCAGCGTATTTTTACATCCATCTGATGTTTGAAAACACTGAATTATTTTGTCTCATCTAAGGGATTATGCATTTTTCACCCGTGGCTCAGTAATAACGTTCCTGCGCTGCTTGCACGACAACCCGAAATTCATCCAGACGCGGAGAGTTTGAATTTCAACGAAAGCCTGCATATCCATGTGTTAGGGACGCTAAGCTCGGAAAATTGGAGGAAGTAACTCCTCTGAAGGGAGTAGGAAAGTGATTACAAGATATGTCTTTTTGTTATGTGGATTATTGTTCGGCAATGGCTTACCTTTGTAGTTTCTGAATATTTCAAGCATAGAGGGGCTAGCACGTAGGGATACCACAAATCCGAAAGAATAAGTTCATTCGATGAGATCGATTATCTTTGGATAGCGGACAAACGAAGTAACGCCTCTTTATCGGATTTTCAGGCATATTTAAGTAAATAAGTGAAGTGTAACTAGACTGTCGGATCACAGCCCTATTCGGTTTAACTTTAAAGTACGTATTGGCACCTGACATGTTTCATGAATAATCCCTTAAAGGACACCTGAACGATCCTACCATACTTCCATGAACCCCTCAGATCGTCCTTCACAGTACCGGTACAGAGTAGACGAGTTTTTTCGCTCCGTGATTTCGGCGCTATCCACTCCTGAAGTTCTAAGTCTCCCTATGGCGATTCGTTACGACCTCCCAAGACAAATTTAGCGCCAATATTTAAACTGTCATTATCGCATGGATAAACGTACGTTGATAACGCATGGATGGATAAACAGCGCATGGATGGATAAACGCATGGACTGTTACGGCCTGGACTGTTACAACATGAACTGTTACGCATGGACTGTTACAACTGTTACGGCGAGCGTTACGATCAAGACAAGTCGGAAAAAAGGCTGAAAATTATAGCACGGTGAAACTTCATCCGATTTTAGTCCGGTTTTCGAGAGATAAATGGTAAGCAGTATGTAAAAGTGGCAATTTAGGGTGTTAGACTTCATTCAGATGACCTTTAAATCTAGAACTTAAAATAACATGACGAAGAGAAATTACTAAAATTTTACTTTGGTATGGTAGTGAATAGTGATGACTTATTCACTGCGTAGAATCGTGCTTGCCATGCGATAAGGCTGCTGTTTATTTGAGGCAGATTTTAGGCGGCAAAGTCATTATTGACCTTGTAATACCTATCTTCGTTTTGAGCTTACCATTTTTACGGACTTACACTTTCAGAGGTTTCATAACTGATAACACAAGGAAGCGCGATTTCAACAGACAACAGCTGGGATGGAATCTGTTGTCGGGACAAACCTTATGCATGAAATGTTATTCATAACGGGTCTAGGAGAGACCCCCCCCCCCGGTACCCCCCCGGAGACCACCCCCCCTCCCCCCGAATCCTTTACATTTAATACAAATTCAAAACATTCGACTTGACTTCGCGTGATTATTCTAAATCAGTTGTCTCAGTCTAATAAACAAGCATGGGACAGTTTGACCGTTGACAAGCACGTGTATGGTGAAGAGCTGGTAGAATAGCTCTGGGACTATTTTGAAAGTTCCATCTGTTTAAAAATATTTTGCTTGCCCCTTAATTTGAACCCCCTCCCTCACACCTAAATATAGGGCTACAGGTTCATAACTCTCGAAGGGAATGAGATATTTTGATGGAACTTGGTGTGAGCATTCTTTGGGTCAAGAGTAAGGTCGAGTTCGTAGATGGGCCCTGTAGCCCTACATTTAGTGGTGGGGGAGGGGGTTCAAATTAAGGGACAAGCAAATATTTTTAAACAGCTAATGTGATAGTCGATTATGGGGTAAGAAGACATGCTGAACACGAATATGAAAACCATTTTCGCGCCGGACAAGTAGTTCGCCCGGAATCCGGCCGAAACCGGAAAGTTTGTTAAAAGTAAAAGTTTTATTTGAAGTTGATTAGATGTTTGATTTTGGGGTAAGAAACCATGCTGAACACAAATATGAAAACCATTTTCTCGCCGGACAATTAGTTCGCCCAGAATCCGGCCAAGACCGGAAAGTTTGTTAGAAGTTAATGTTTTATCTGAAGTTGATTAGATGTTTGATGTAGGGGTAAGAAGGCATGCTGAACAAGAATACGAAAACCATTTTATCGCCGGACAACTAGTTCGCCCGGAATCCGGCCAAAACCGGAAAATTTGTTAAAAGTAAAAGTTTTATTTGAAGTTGATTAGACAATAGATTTAGGGGTAAGAGGAGATGCAGAATCCGTATATGACAATCACTGTTTAGCCGGAAATATAGTTCGTCCGGAATCCGGCTGAAACCGGAAAATTTGTTAGAAGTTAAATTTGTATTTGAAGTTGATTAGATGTTGGATATTGGGGTAACGAGATACGTTGAGTCCGTTTTTGAGCTTTAGTTTTTCGCCGGACAAGTAGTTCTTGAATTTCGCCAAAACCACAAAATTCACAGTAGTAAGCTAGGATCGTTTCGATCGGCTTATAGAGGTAAACGCACATGCTGAATCCATCTGAGCTTGGATTTCTTGATGATTAGCTGTTTGGCCTGGCGAAGACTGGATCTGGCGAAGACAAAACCTAATTGTCTGGATCAAATATTGAATTTTTGGGATCCCATCGGAACCTTTGGTCTTGTTTATTTATGCGGGGAGGGTTTCGCCGGGAGGGTTTTGTACCGAGGGTTTTTTTGGGACCGGGGGGAGGGTTGGTTGGTGGGTTTTTGTACCGGGGGGGGTCGCCGGGGGTACCGCGGGGGGGGTTGCCGTTTTTTTTTTAGCCGGAACCCATTCATAACAAGCATTGCCAGGAAGAGCAGAAAAACCGCCAAAAAGCATCTGCTGACTTTTTTGTTTGTCGTCGTGATATCGGAAAATTGGCAACTGTGAGTTCTGCGACGTGCATTGATTGATTGGTTGATTGTAGGCACTTTGAGGAATTACTGCTATTTGGTGATTGTAGGCACTTTGAAGAATTACTGCTATTTGGTTCCTAAAACCGATGTTGACATTAAAAACCTTGTCAAAAACCTCTTGTGTGTGTTTTTATGTTCCATACTGTGTCCTCCTTCTCTGTTGACTTGCGATAGTTATCAAAAAGATATACGCTTGATCAGTAAGATCCAAACATACATTCAAATTTAGAATCTTACCGATACTTTCGGTCCTTTTTTTACGCTCCATATTTGTTTAAAGCTATCTCCATAGCTCAGGACCTCAACGTTTCTACCCTAGACCGTTTTTGCGCTTTCCATCTGGGTAGACCCGATTAGTCCCTTTTTTGTGTTTTGTTTGTTTTTTCCTGTGCCTTTACTAAATTATCGAAAGCTCATTGTATTTTGTTTTTCTTTTTTTTATACTGCGCTATTTCCTTTTCTTTGTTTATTGCGTTAATAAAATTTCATCATCATTTAGCCTTGAGCCCCTTGCTGATAGATTCGTAATAAATTGATTGATTCTAGGCTGATTGAAGAGCTGATGTTGCTCGCCAACATGGCAGTGGCCCGTCGGATTTATGAACACTACCCAGAGGTGGCTCTGCTCCGTAACCACCCGCCACCACAAGAGCTCATGATCCAGGAAGTAGCCGAGTGTCTGGCTTCAGTCGGAATCCATCTGGATATCACCTCATCGTCCACCTTGCAGGTAAGACTTGTATTTTCTTCTTCTTCTTTGTGATGTTTGCGTTTACAGGTGTTGGTTGATAACACCTTTATACGACCCGTATAACTTCTTTCGATGTTTCACTTTACACTATTTCAATTAAACTTTCACATATTATTCATATCTCTCAATTTCATACCCATAACTATGCTAAATACTAAATTATTCAAACAAATATACAGTATCTTTTTCTCTTAATTCTAAACAAATCCAAACACAAATATTTCAATAATTTTCTTTTTTTACAATATTAAAAAACTCTTTGACCTTTCTAAAAATCTATTATAAAATTAATCAAAAATTGACGTCGTCCATCCTATTAAACACACATACAAAAATACAATAAATACACATAATAATTTATTCCTAAGTTGGAAGACGTCATTCAAATTTGGGAAAGAATTAAACCTAAACTACATTCATACCCTCATTCCTAGCCACTAAATAACTCTCCATTATTAATCAACATATAACAATTTATAGTATATTATCTGTCCTTCACCTTTCACAAACAATGTTCAACAACCAAACTAACTAGAGTTTGTGTAAGAGTCCTGTGCTGGCAAGAAATTCTCCAAGCCACTTCACAACAGGTGCCTGTAGGCTCTTTGGTGTCAATCTACTTCCAAGGACAGAGGTAAGCGTGAAAGCTTTCCCAGTCTTAATATGTATTTTCTTACCTTTATTTTGTTGAGGACTAGAGGCGTATTCTCGCCGTTCCCCGAGGACTTCTCGGGGAATCGAAAGGAACGGCTAGAATATACGGAGTCACTCGACGCGGACTCAGCGTACAGAAAACAGCGAGAACACGAGAAATACTTCCAAAATAGATTTTGTTCGAAGAAAAAATATGCAGTTGGCGAAATAAGTCTGGATACACTGTATTTTTGGTTTTCTTTATTCTGATTATTTTTATAATTAATTTTACATTGCACCAACACGAACACCAGCAAAAATCTATTCCCCTCCGAATCTGAAAGGGTGTCCTTTTCGATGATTGTGATGATAATCGGAGCATTCCCGTCCGTGCAGACTCGCGAGAACACGGGGACAAACAAAAACGCGGGGACTCTTCAAGTGGAGTGCTCGGGGACGGCGAGAATACTCCTTAGAGCTTTCAGCGCACTTCGTGGATATTGAAAGCTGGCAGACGTTTTGAGCCATAAATCTCTGTCTGTACTGGGGTAAACAGCGTCGAGATCTGGCGCCAAGATGAATCCCACCTTTTCTCGTGGCGACGAAAACCTCCTGTGTATTCGAGGTCCAGTTTCGAAATCTTGGGCCACATATAATTGTGATCTTCTCCGATCCCTTTAGTCAATACAAGGGATATGAATAATCCAGAGGTCTGCTTTAGAAGAACTTTACTGTTAAGAGTAAATGAAAAGGGCACCTGTTTGAAGGTCAATATAGTGTGTATGTGTGGGGGACTGGGTGGGGGGGGGGGCGAGAGACGGTTGTTCGTGAGTTTATTTATATAAGTTTAAAAAAGCACTCTGTACAGGCAGTGAAGCTTATTAAGAGTGACTCTGTATTTTTTTTAGGGTTTTGTAAACGTGTTTGATATAAAAAAAAATGAATTGGAAAAAATTGCTAAGATTGACAGTAATTCATTGTTGACGTAGTCAAAACGCCTAAAAAGGTCTACGGTCTAGGATTAGAAGCAACGATTTCTGGATTGCGGGCATGGTTTTGAATGGTTTCAACCCTTAAAATAAAAGAAAACAATTTATTGCGCCATTTGTGCTTTATTATGTGTAGCGTAGAGGTGGAAGGAGATGTATTTGAGCAAACGGTCTGTGCTTAGAAATCCTCAGTTTCGACCTCTGTTCTTTTTTTTAGGCCTCCCTTCTCAAATACTACGGTAGCCTCTCGTCGCTACCCCGACCCGAAGGAAAAGACTACGACCCTGAGACCGAAGACTATACGTCAGTGGGTCGAGCGATTGTCATGACCAACCTTATCGCCAAGCCGATGGTGTGTGCCAAATACATTTCTTCGGGTACAAAGAAAGATCCCGCTGCGTTTCGACACTATGCCCTTGCAGTTCCTCTGTATACGCACTTCACCTCGCCAATCAGAAGATACCCGGATGTGATTGTCCATCGCCTATTGGCTGCTTCGCTGAAGTACAGTGATCAGCCCAAGTTTGATTGCCAGCAGCTGCATACGTAAGAAGAGATTTTTTTTTTCCTTTATAAGTTAGCTGTGAGCAGAGCAAAATAACGCTAGGGAGTGGTGCCAAGACTTAGGCAAAGTGACACACACTCGAGTAGCAGCGATACTAGCACCACTAGTGCTAGTGAACATCCCTACTGAAACTCAATAAGTCGTGCACCGGCGCTGACTCCAATAACTTCATATTACAAACACAGCAAAAAAAAAGATAAAACCTCACAAGTTGTCCACAAGTTCGTTTTTCCAACTTGAGTGGTTTTGAGCCTGAGCCTTGCCAAGGGCCGAAATATAGCTCTAATAAAATTTAGCTGACGTATCCCTTTTGCACTGTCAAATATGATAAAACCTCCACTGCTTTCTTGATGTATGAAGACCGCATCTTAGATTTACTAGATAATTCTAGACCCCCAAGTTTATCTTGCTTTAAATGTCGCCAGCGTAGATTGACAGCTATATGAGTATGACCCGTTTGCGAAGCACGGAGAGCATAGGTCTTGGCGCTACTCCCTAGTGTTATTTTGCTCTGGCTGGGATCGAACGAGGAAGATTGTTACAATTATGATGATTAATTTGTCTCCCTTTTGGGGAATATGGTGTGAGGAAGAGGAATCAAAAGAAAGGTATATTCTCGCCGTTCCCCGACGACTCCACTTGAGGAGTCCCCGCGTTTTTGTTTGTCCCGGGGACTCACTCCCCATATTCCCCCACAGACGGGGAATGCTCCGATTATCATCACCATCATCAAAAAGGACTCCCTCTCAGATTCGGAGGGGAATCAGTTTTTGATGGTGTTGGTGCAGTGTAAAATTAATTAAAAACAATCAGAATAAACAAAACCAAAAAGAAAGTGAATCCAGACTAATTTCGTCAACTGCATGTTTCTGTTTCGAACAAAATCCATTTTGGAAGCATTCCCCGTGTTCTCGCTGTTTTCTGTACACGGAGTCCGCGTGAAGTGACTCCCTCTATTCTCGCCGTTCCCTTTGATTCCCCGAGGAGGCGAGAGATCCCCGAACGGCGAGATTACGCTTTTAGAAGCCAGCAATAAATCGACCATTAGTCCGAAATGACGGAGATATACTGGCTTGGCTTTGCTACGATTTGGGTCATTTGGGTACCAATAAACACTGTTATACAAATTCAAGAGCACTGGTAGGAAAGAGCCATTATTCAAATTTTGTAAATGCGAGTGCAGTTTCTTGGAACAACTAGGATAAGAAGAACACATATATAGGCCAGATAGCCTATATGTGTATTTATTATCTTCTTAAGAAAGTAGCTTGTTTTACTTGTATGTCTGAGGATTTTTAAAGATTACAATTTGAGTACCAAAGATACTCTACTATTCTATCCTAATAGCATACAGAGGAAATGGAGGGTGTCCAAACCAGCCGAAATCGAGAGCGATCGAAAGTGTCGCTTTCCTATCTGTTTGAGTGAATCAGTGAGACAGTAAAGTGGCGAAGCATAACTATTCGTAAACCAAAGCAGTAATTTCAGTTGTTTGGTATACTTACAATTAGTCTTTTACCCCCACACGGTTAATGTCCCCAAATCCCTAACGACAAGCGCAGTAGATTCAAAGTTTGCGTGCAAGTGCCTAGACCGGCTGCTCTTGTAGGCTTGTGGCTTGAAACAAAATAGATTTGCCACTAGTGTCAGTCAACCACAAACCCCTGATTTTTGGGTACCCTATGCCAAACGCTGGGTATATCTTGCGTTTGGCATAGCCTATTCCTATAACGCTGGCTATACCCTATGCCAAACGCTGGGTAGCTGTTGGTACCTTAACCCTGACCTACTCCACTACCGATGAATTCTGATTGGTTTATTTCTGAGCTTCACTCGAATCATCAATATTTTACTGGGTTCAAGTATCCAGCATTTGGCATTAGTGGCCTTTTTGATCGCCAATGAAATTTCCCCGGTAGACGAAGGAAGTTTGCCGATTCGTGCTTATTTACTGCTTTCGATAGCCGATAGCCCTTTGAGTTGGAGGCAACGTCCATCGCCTATCGGCGAGTCCTAGGCCGATAGGCGCTGGACAGGAATTTAGGTGATAGACGTTAGCCGTTGACCACAAAAACAGAATTTAGAAGAAACAGATACGGCTATCGGCTTCCGGCGAACGTCAAAAACGCCAAAAAGTCGAACGGCTACGCTATCGCCGAACTAATCGGCGATCAAAAACGCCACTATTGCCTATCCAGTATCCAGCGTTAGGCATAGGGTAAACCAAACGCTAGATATGCCCGGCGTTTGGCATAGGCTTTCCCAAAATCAGGGTTTGTGGTAGACTGACTATAGTGTAGGTAGGGGAGGTAGCAGTAAGGTGGTAGTAGGTGTAGTAGGTAAGTAGGTAGGTGCAGTAACAACCAGAATAATAGTCTCCTTGAAGCTTTCATGTGTATTTTCTTTCTTCCAGTGCGGCTGAATGGTGTAACGACCGTAAAGCGACGGCCAAACGGGTTGGAGACAAGAGCAGTGAGATGTTCCTTGGCCTCTTTCTCAAGACCACCGGGCCCGTTGTTTCACGTGCGGTTGTCTTGTCCGTATTGGACAGGTCCATGGATGTGGTGCTGCTGAACTCGGGGCTCATCAAGCGTGTTTGGATGGACGTAAGTCAATCCAGTTCATTTTATGTATAACCCGTCAGAAGACAAGAGAGGGCGTGCAGGCCCTCATGTGATTACCTTAAATTACCTTAAATGATCGCATTGTCCAGCGACAAAGGTGCCAATGCTCCTGTAGAGTCGCTGGTTGAGTGATGATTTTTTCAACATTGATTGGTTTGTGGACTGGTTGGTTTTTGCGGTTGGTTGGCTTGATGGTTGCAGAACTAGTTTCTGGTTGATGACCCTGCGGCATCCCATTCGTATTTCCAGGGTTTTGATGACCATTCCTTGTCCAGCTTGGCTTTGGCTGAAGAAAAAACGAAAAAGACAACGCAGGGGCTTGTACACCAAATAAACATAAACAAACAAGCTGCTGCATTTTGTCCCTATGGATGACTCTTCGTGTGATTTGTAGTTTTGTTCTGTTCAGTGTAAAATCTTGCTACGTGCGTTGTTTTTTTTTTTTCTTTTATTGTACTTCACAACTAGGACTACATGCCCACCATAAATTGAATTGCATTAAATTGACATAAATAAACTAAGAAATCACACGAACAAGGAAGACCAATGGTGGTTCAGCTCACTAGCGCACAATTTGAAATCTTCGGCTCTTTTATCAAGTTTTGCAGGCAGAACCACTTGGAATGTGTGTGCCAAAAGAAGTTACTGGCTCATGGGGAGAAATGCAGCAGATATTTGGCAAATCTAAAATAGACCCGATGACCAATTTCGTCTTTCTTTCAAAGGACCAGCAATATTAACCTTCTATACTTGCCCCTCCATCTTGTTTCCGAAACTTCGAAGATCGTGCATTATTTCTGTCCACCCCATGGCGCTTTTTACCTTTGTTCTAACTCTTTTGAAGACGCATCTCTCCCTGGTTAGTCTTTCCGGCAAGATCGGTGGTCGGCATGAGACCCATCATTCAGATTTCTGTTTAATTTCTTGGAGGACTAGAATAAGAAGAACTAATTTGCCTTTGAATCAAAGCAGAAACAATACTAAATGCATACATATTGTATATGATATGATATTTACTTGCCTTGAAAACCCAAGGGCCATAACAAACAAATATAAATAAATGCGTATAAATACAAAAGAAACTGACACACTACGATTTTTACACTAAACCCCGCACAAATAGTTTCCCCTGTGTAGACTGGCCACTCTGAGGGACCTCGCCAGGTTCCTTGTACTAAGGTAGCGTTCAAGTGAAGTTATTACAAGTTTTGATGATAAGAGGAGGCGCGATCGTTGTATTGTGGTAGTTATCACGCTCTCTGGAACGCAAATAATAACAACGCGTACATACGTCATCACTCTTACGGGAGTTCCTGCAGAACCGATAGTTATTGTCACTTATGATGCTCGCGACCATCATAAGTAAATCGTAACGATCGCAACAGTCCTGGAAAAGAAAATAATAAGTGGAAGGAGCCAATTTACTTATTACGGCGTGCTCTGGAACGGCTATAATACAAGAATAGTACACTGTCAGAAGTTTCATAACAGATCGCGCATAACACTTTCAAGAATAACACCTTTTCACTTAGAAATAAAGTGTTATGACCACTTAAGTTTACACTATTTCGTGCTTAGATCTCCAACAACACCTTCAATTGGTAAAAATACTACACTGTCAGAAGTTACATAACGACAACAGAAGGATGCCCGGTTTCAACAGATAACACTTTTGGGATGTTATCTGTTATGTTTCTTTCGTTCCCGTTAGTATTTTTACCAGTTGAAGGTGTTGTTGGAGATCTAGGCATCAAACAGTGTAAACTTAATTGGTCATAACACGTTACTTCTAAGTGAAAAGGTGTTGTTCTTGAAAGTGTTATGCGCTATCTGTTATGAAACTTCTGACAGTGTAACGATCGTAATTAATATTACGTCTCGGGAACGCTACCTAAGAAAAGCCCTACTCCCACTCCCTCCCACAGAGGCGTTGCTATATAGCCAAAATGGGGGGACAAGGTATTTACCGACTGGCTGGTCATTTTTACCGACTGTTTTTGCGGATAAAAACGACTACTTTTGAGAAAAAAAGAGCTGTGTTGATGAAAAATCGGCTGATTTGGAGAAAAAAGGACTATTTTAAGAAAAACCGACTGTTTTTAAGAAAAATCGACTGTTTTTGAGGAAAAGCGACTATTTCTAAGTCGACTGTTTTTACTAAAAACCGCGGCGCTTCGGCTCTTTTTTTACCGACTGGTCGACAACATTGGGGGGGCGTCCCCCTCCTCCCCCCCCAGTAGTGACACCTCTGGGGTGAATCCCCCTTGAAAATTTCCTTCCTCAAATCCTCTAAATCATCACAACCACACATAAAATGAATAAGATCCTCATCTCCTTCACCGCACATTGGAAATTTAAACCCCTTGCTAATCATCATAGTACTTCCGATTTCACGCTGAATCTAGATGGAACTGCATAGAAAGCTTTCATAACTATTTTTCGTCCGTTTGTTTCCGTTGTTACTTCTCGTTTTTTGCTATTCCACAGTTCATGCTTTTTTGGATTGCGTTGATTAAAAATAAATAAATAAATATCCACTGTAGCTCATTTTCAACGAAATGTAAACTAGAAACAAAAAACACCATAAAGGTTCCTTTAGACGAAGTTGACTGCGAATTCACGTTTTGAAGCCCTTGGGCCATGGATAAAAACAATACACCATTTACATTCAGTGCACTTGCGAAAGTGGCGAACTTTTTAACAACTCAGCTTTAAACACGACTAATTAGCTTCCCAGTTCCCAGAACTAAGACTAGATACTTTTCATTATCCTGCTCACATGGTCCACAAATGCATTTAGGCAGAGGCGTCATTTCGGAGAAGTCTAAGGCGTATTCTCGCCGTTCCCCGAGACCTCCTGGGGGAATCGAAGGGAACGGCGAGAATAGAGGGAGCCACTCCACGTGGACTCCGCGTACGGAAAACAGCGAGAACACGGGGAGTGCTTCAAAAATGGATTTTGTTCGAAGAAAAAATATACAGTTGACGAAATTTATCTGGATCCGCCGTATTTTTGGTTTTGCTTATCCTGATTGTTCTTAGTTAATTTTACATTGCACCAACACCAGCAAAAATTGATTCCCCTCCGAATCTGAAAGGGAGTCCTTTTTGATGATGGTGATGATAATCGGAGCATTCCCTCCGTGGTTATTCGCGAGAATACGGGGAGCGGGTCCCCGGGACAATAAAAAACGCGGGGACTGCTCAAGTGGAGTCGGAGAACGGCGAGAATGCCCCTCTAGAGGGACGGCGTTGGATCGGCGTTGTCTCAAGCCCCCATCGCATTCTTTAAAGCACAGCTCTTACCAGAAATGATCTTTTCCCTATGGAATAGATCAGAAAAAATACATTTTCGAAAATACCATTACTTTCCACCTGAAATTAGCTATTTTCTTGTTAGCGCTTGTCGACTATGTCCAGCTTTTCTGCTCACCGACGCGGCGGCTGAGCGCAAAAGATTTGAAAACTGATCGCGCCGTGGTTAAAAAGTGTGAAAACTAAGCAAATAAAAGAAGTAATAAACGAAAGCTTCTCAGATCCTTATGTGTGAAAGAGTTGTCAGCGCAGACGTTTAAGATCCCGGCAAACGTTTCGTTGTGTGACGGGCAAAACTGGGCAAGGCCAAAAAAGCGCAAAAATTTCGTAGGCACATAACGAAACAATGGAGAAAGGTGGGGATTTTAAAAGCTTATAATTCTGTATGGGAGCTAGGTATATTATAAAAGGCCGAATAGGCAAGAGGGGTCCTTTAACGTAAATCTGACAAAGGTCAGACCGAAAATACTTAGGTGATGAACAACATATTACTAATATGTACCTAAAGGACACCTCTTATTAGTCTGCCTTCTATATTATCCCTAGCCCCCTTATGGGATTATAAGCTTTCGCAATTGTTTCGTTTTTTACCTACAGTGCTTTTTCGGCCTAGGCTAGTTTCGACAGTCAGGCAACGCAAACTTGACCGAAAGCTTCAAGATCCGCCGACAACTTTACACGTAAGGACATGAGAAGCTTCGAAGTATTGTTTTTCATTTTGGAAGACTTTGTAGAACACCAGGTGTACTTTCTATTTTAGATTTATTTTGATTTGCTTGGTTTTTCCACTTTTTAACCACGGCGCGTTCAGTTGTGAAATATTTTGCGTCCCGACGCCGCGTCGGAAAGCAGGAAGGCTAGATAGAGTCGACAAGCTCTAACAAGAAAATATTCTAGTAAGAGTTGTGCTTTAAGTGATAACAACACATGACTGATCATATAAAGTTTTATTATTATTATTACATTTGTCGTTAAGCTTTTAGCTTGTCGCCACTATGCAAGTACAAACGGATTATATACACTTTACAAACAGAAACTGACACACTACAAAAGTGAACAAATTTTCAAACTACAAAAGCAACCGAGTAAACGGGGTGTCGACTCGACTATACCACGCTTAAACGTTTGGATACTGCCTGAATCAACAGCTTCTGCTGGCAAACTGTTCCACAGTTCAGTTACCCTATTGACGAATGAGTACCCGCCAATTAATTGTTTTATGTGGTTTCGAAGGGTGCAGTTTATAAGGGTGTTGCGAGTTGTATGGTAGTGATTGAACTTAAAAAAAAATGAAATTAGGGTCAAGATGGTCTAGGTAGACCATAATTAACGGAGTAGGTACTCCGTTAATTATCCGAAATGCGTTAATAATGTCACTACGACGTCTTCGAAGCTTTAATGGTGGGGGCTGAAGTCTAGTAGGCCGCTGTGGATGTGGAAGGGGTTGAAGGTATGGGATCAACCTGGTGGCCCTTCTCTGAACTTTTTCTACTCTGTATTCATCTGTCACGTTTAAAGGAAACCAGACTGAAGTGTTGTATTCAACGGTAGGGCGCACCAGGAATTTGTATAACAGCAGAAAATTCCGGAGAATGAACTTACTAAAACTTCTTTTTAGAGTTGACAGACGATAAACATGTTTTACATAAAGAGAATATGCATATTCGGTTTGCCCTTTGCGCCACGAGGTTTAAAAGTGATTTTCATGGTTTTCATGCCCTCCCCCCCCCCTCCAAAATGACGCGCCTGCATTTAGGGTTTTACTATATTAAACAGACCTGTAGCTGAAATATTTTTACCATTCATAAAATTCTTACGTGGGACAGACAACTCCTGACACTAGTAAAGAAGATGGGCTAGGTCCCCTATATCAACTTTGCAGAATTGGCACCTCGGACTCTCCCCGATCCCCAACCTTTTCATTTCCCAAATATTCCCCCAAGTTTGGTCGCAGCTTTTCTGTATTTTGTCTTAAGTTTTGTTGTTGATATTATTATTCGGATGTTGTTTGTTATTATTGTGTGTTTATCTATTCTCTTTTGTTGCCTTGTGGCAGTTTTTCCATTAAAGCTTGAACCCATGAACGCAAAAATTATGAAGGTAAATTAAACTTAAAACAAACCTTTCGGGCAGTGTTAATAGACCTCGCACTATTTACTCTTTATGTTCCAGTATTCAGACCTATTTGAATACTATACAACTAAGCTCTGCTTTTAACCAATTACCCACGGTTTTGGCTGTTCTAAGCCTTTTCCGAGACCCATTGACTTCTAGCAAAATATGACTTCTAGTCATAACTTTGATTGCAAGTTTGATTTGTACCTACGGCCTGAGAAGGACCCTTCCCGATAAGGTCCGAAATATCGCAAAAACAAGTATTTCGTCTGTCTTGTCAGTTTAGCAAAGATCACTCAATGAGCTAGAGTTGATCCCTCTGTCTCCTGAGTATCGAGGAGACCACTACAGTCATCGGGGACTGGTCCTACCAGTGATTTTTAACCATACTTTAATGATTCCAAATTTGTAGCCCTTCTTTGGGTCAGGTCTACGTTTCCTTCAAGGATTCCAGAGCCTACCAAGAGTCTTGGGATTCATAAGCTGCTTAAATGGCATAGACTATTCCTTCTGATGTTCCTTGATTGTTTTATGGTAAAATGGTCCGCATAAAGAGAATTTTAAATATTAATTAAAATATATTTTATACATTTTGTTTTAAAATGTATGATAAATGGTAATAGGAATGAAACAAAAAAAAATAATATATATTTTATATGATTGTCATAGAGTTTTTGTTTTGTTATGAGGATGAATTTTGTAATAGAAATAATTTGAATGTTGAGAATAATAAATGTGGAAAGATAATTATGTTAAAATTGTATAATATGATTGAAATGTATAGATAGTGGAAAGAGTAAATATTGATATTGAATTTAGTTTTGTTAATTTTATTTCATAAATAAAGGTAGGATGGAAGTGTAAAGATTAGAAAGAATTGAAGGAAAAAAATAATTAAGAAATTAAAAATAAACGTAGAGATAGAGGAAAGTGTAGGTGACGCTAAATAGATAGGCCGGTCATGTGATTGAGTAAAAAAAAAAAAAAGTTGATAAGACCGTTGGCGTCACCGAGGGAAAGTGGAAGCGTTGTCACCTGGCCAATTCATATTGGACTGGAAGAATAGAAAAGATACTACGAGGCTTTAAAAAAAAAAAAAAAAAAAATGACTTACCTTTTTCTTTCAGAAACTTCCCCTGGCTGCACTGGACCACGACTCGAACTGTGGAATTGGAACGCTTACTCTCACTTGGGCTCCAGATACAGACTGCCCAGTTGGGCTTACCCAGATTCTTACCGTGTTCACTATGATAGACGTCCGTTTAGAACCAGCGGAAGATACCCCGATGAAGTTCAACACGGTCCTCCTGAGACCTGGGTCGTTTGAATAAAGGCTTGGATCTTGTACCGAGTGCCCGAAGCGCCCATGATCCTCCATATGCGCACCATTCATTCGTCCCTGTGGCGGCTTTTTGAGGGCACAAATCGGTACTGCATTGAGCCTATACACACGCTATGCATCATGTCAGTGTAACGTAAAACGTCTGACGTTCGTCCAAGCCGGACAGGACCCCTGTTCTTGGCAACTAGACGCGGATACTATAATCTAGTTGGCTCCTCCTCCAAGGCGGGCAAGGTAGTTGACTCCTCCCATAAGATACCAAGGCGGGCAAGCTCGTTGACTCCTCCCGTAAGATACTGTGATTCAGTTGGCTCCTCCAAGGCGGGCAAGCTCGTTGACTCCTCCCATAAGGCGGAGCCAAGTCGTGCGACGGCCTATCCCGTTCCTAGGAACTACACTGTAAAAAGTTTCTCCGAATAAGGATGCAGTATTTGCTACTGGGATTAATCTTATCTCTACTGGGATAAGATTAATCCGAATTAGGGATAACCTTATGTCAATAGAGACAAGATCCCAGTAGCAAATACTGCAAGATTTTTTTTTACAGTGTAGCTAAATTTTAAAAACAACGCTTTGGACTTCTGTGGAAATGGGAACAGGGACACGCTCTCGCTCAGGTACATTCAAATCGACTTGTGTACAAGTACATATGAAGCGTATGTAGCCTACTTACAACCTATATGCTCGGTGTGGTATCAGTTTGTTGCCTCAGAATGCCACCATATACCCCTCTATGCTGCTATGCACCAGCAGGGTATAGCTGTCAGAAGTTTCATAACAGGCAACACAAGGTTGCACGGTTTCGACAGAAAACACTTAGGATGTTTGTTGTTACATTTTTCGGACGTTTACGCACTAAAACCTTGTGCATAGAAAAAGAGCCGAAAAATCATCTTCTGACTTATCTTATCTTTCATTATATTGTCGGGAAAGTCAATAGATGCTTTTTTCGCTCTTTCCTAGCAATTCTTGTTACTGATAACGTTTTAATGCGTAACGTTTGAAAAACATAGCAGTTAACATCTTAAGTGTTATCTGTTGAAAACGTGCATCCTTGTGTTGTGTGTTATGAGAACCTCTGACAGTGTAGGAACTGGCTCTCGAGTCAGCATCCGCTCAGGGTTGTCGGGAAAACGATCTAGGATTTTTGTACGCCAAAGGTGATCTCCGACATAGTCGATTCTTGCATCTAATGCCCGGGCCACTTTCAGTCACACCTGAACGTAATTTGGTTATTACCCACTCTTTACGTTTCATCCTGGTAACACTTGGAACGCAGATTTTCATAATATGTTACCACCATCATCACTCGTAGGGAAACAAAACTTCATAAGTCAGCAACTGAGGTCTGTGATTGGTCCAACGTTACGTTTCAAAATGGCGGAGATGGATTTTTCCATCTCGACTGTTTTACGTTTTCAGCGTCTTTTCTTCTCAATTTTGACCGTAAGACGGCGTACCTGGTATACCAGGTGTGACTACAGTGGGGCCCGGGCATAAGCCTTTCGTCAACGAAGAAGAACCAAGACGATTTTAATTTACAACGTTACATAGGGAGTAAACGTTCCCTCGAACTACGCAGTGTTTGGTTTTGAGTGAAGTCGTGGATTTTTAGTTGTCACTTTGACTCGGGACACATTGCCTAGATCGGACAGTCCCGGGATTTAGGATACAGGTCATAGTACAGAAGTTTTCACATAAGACTTTCTTGTTAGCGCTTGCCGACTCTGGCCGGGCTTTGCGGAAAAGTACTTGGTTTTTCTCGCGAGAAACTTGAAACATGTGCGCCGTGGTTAAATGCTGAGAAATCGTAGCGAACCGCGGTGCCTCCCTCCGCGAGCTCCGTCAGAACAGAACGTCTCAAGACAAAAACAAAGTTATAGAGCGTGTTCCACCCCTTTACCAATAGTAACTATTAGTTGCTATTTCGGTTCCAGCCTCACGAAAAGTTACTACGCTGACCGTTCCAACCTTCTCAAAATAGTAACTAATAGTAACTATTTGCTTACCACGCTCGGGAGCGTTAGTAACTACACATCTCTGTAACGTGATTGGTCGGATCAGCCCGCGGCCTGATATTTGACCGAAAAGATAAAAAAGCGTTCGAGCCTCGCGTAGTAACTACGGCGACTAGCGTAGTAACTACGGTATTTAGAGTGGAACACGCTCGTAGTCTGGCAACCCAGTAAAATCTCGGCTAGCGCTGAAACGCAAAAAATTCAAACAAATTGATTCACAAGGATTGTGTTAAGAGGAAGAGTTTAACGGCTAGACCACCTAAGTGGCCACTGGAAGTGTTACATCAGTGAAGTGACAGACCTTTACCCATTGATTTTTTCCGTGAGTTAGTTCCAAAAATCTGTATAGTAAAATTTTGGGAGTGACCGCTCTAGGTAGGATTCGGAAACCAACGAGCAAAGTAAGTCTACGTGTGCAGCAGTGTTTGTAATTTTGACCAGTGAAATAATATTAACACCTTCGTTTTTTGTTGTTTTTTTTAGTTTAAAGCTTGGAGGTGGGGGTGTGTCGACGTGCGTAAGAGGTATGTCGATGTATGTAAGAGACAGCGTATGTCGATGTATGTGTATAGACAGCGGTATTTTTGCCAATAGTTGCGTTTTTGATCCGAATTCTCCTCTCGATTCTCCTCGCAATTCTCCTATTTCACGTCTGTTAGACAAAGCGAATTCTCCTTTTCTTGCGTTTGTATCAGAAGCCTCGCGATTCTGCAGAATCGAGAGTTGCTCCGATAGTGAATTCTCGATTCTTCTCTCTCCGTTCTCCTCCCTGATTGGTCAACAGAGTGCGGGTGTTCAGTTTGCATAAATAGGTGTACTGGGTTGCAGACGAGCTGCCAAATTAATGATTTTGTCTAAAGCGGAGAAACGAGAAGATCAAAAACGGTAATTTGTACAAGATTTGAGAATTCACAAGCGAGAACGGAGAACTGAGAATTCAGATCAATAACACAACTAATGTATTCCTCCCGTCGGTATCATCTAAATATAACCATAACCTCTTCATTACCTATTTTTAGTTAAGTAAAAAAAAAAAATGAAAATTGTGGTCAGATTGCAGTTGGACTAAAAATAAATTGTTTTCTTTTTAGGTATTTAGGGCTCTGCGAATTCATATATATGTATATATATATATTTGACTTCATATGTGTATATTTGAGTTCAGATATACATATGTATATATTAATTTATATATTTTGCTTGGTTTATTGGTAGTTTTAAGGCCTAGAATCTAAGGTACCTGGCAACGGACCTATATGGTCCGATTTGGCTGACCTTATCTTCCTTGAGTTATTCGTATTTATTTTGGTAACCTCTGAAATTTTTGTATTTTTAAGTGTTATTAGACTGTTAACCAAATGTCTTTTCTGTCGGGATTGTAGTTAACACGTGAAGCTGTGATGATAGAACAGTGAGCTACAAAAGATAATACCATAAAATAGTAGGATACAGCAGAGATGGGCGAATCCGATCATGGAAGGATTCGAATCCGAATCCAGGGCTATAGTTAGTGGTGGAGACCAAAAAGTTGTAAAAAGTGGATAACTGTATAAAAATTGGGAAAACGGAAACTGGAAGAATGAAGACTAGAATTCGCCAGAATGAGGGTTTGGAATCCGAATCCGAATCCAGCCTGACAAGCAGAAGATTCGAATCCGGCCAAAAGGACGAATCCTGGATTTGAATGCGAATCCGGATTTGCCCATCTCTGGGCTACAGTAGGTAGTTCATAAAAAGTAGCCTGTATATAGAAATAAATAAAATAAAAATGTTGTTACTATCAGTAAAAAAAAAAATCCGCCACCTACCAGAAGCTGAGTCGAACAATTACAGGAATAATGTAATCGGTTATCGAATGTCATCGAATAAGGCTGACTGACATACGAAAATCTAGTTACGAATCACTGATTGATTTAAAGGAACAGTAAACTTGACTACGCAACTTTCGGCCGTCGAATCGCCGGGGGGGGGGGGGGCTTAGATAAATATACAGGGTCTTATTGTCGACAGGCCCCCCCTTCTTTGTTATCTCGAACCGTCTCGAACCCCCTCCTTAGTGTTCCCAAAGCTAGCTGACAGGCCCTTGCCCCTTATGCACTGTAATTATGCACTTATGTACTGTAAAAGTTCGCCTTTTTGGGATCCCAAAACGTAAGTGGAGGGATACCTATGACATCGCAAAAGTTGTCCGTCCGTCTGTCCGTCCGTCCGTCCGTCTGTAAGCACGATAACTCTAGAAGGGAATGAGATATTTTGATGAAACTTGGTGTGAGCATTCTTTGGATCAAGAGTAAGGTCGAGTTCGTAGATGGGCCCTGTACCCCTACATTTAGGGGTGGGGGAGGGGGTTCAAATTAAGGGACAAGCAAAATATTTTTAAACAGCTAATGTGATAGTCGATTATGGGGTAAGAAGGCATGCTGAACACGAATATGAAAACCATTTTCTCGCCGGACAAGTAGTTCACCCGGAATCCGGCCAAAACCGGAAAGTTTGTTAAAAGTAAAAGTTTTATTTGAAGTCGATTAGATGTTGGATCTAGGGGTAAGAAGGCATGCTGAACCCGAGTATGAAAACCATTTTCTCGCCGGACAAATAGTTCGCCCGGAATCCGGCCAAAACCGGAAAGTTTGTTAAAAGTAAAATTTGTGTCTGAACTTGATTAGATGTTCGATGTAGGGGTAAGAAGGTATGCTGAACAATAATACGAAAACTATTTTCTCGCCAGACAATTAGTTAGCCCGGAATCCGGCCAAAACCGGAAAATTTGCTAAGAGTAAAAGTTTTATTTGAAGTTGATTAGATGATAGATCTAGGGGTGAGAAAAAATGCTGAATCCGTATGACAATCATTTTTTAGCCGGACACGTAGTTCTTCAGGAATCCGGTTGAAACCGGAAAATTTGTTAGAAGTTAAATTTTTCTTTGAAGTTGGGATGTTGGATGTAAGGGTAAGGATATACGCTGAATTCGTTTTTGAGCTTTAGTTTTTCGCCGGACAAGTAGTTCTTTAATTTCGCCAAAACCGCAAAATTCACAGAAGTAGGGTAGGATCGTTTCGATCGGCTTATAGGGGTAAACATACATGCTGAATCCATATCTGAACTTGGTTTTCTCAATGATTAGCTGTTTGGCCTGGCGAAGAAAAAACCTTATACCGGTACTGTCTGGATTAGATATTGAATTTTTGGGATCCCATCGGAACCTTTGGTCTTGTTACATGTAGACTACAGACAAACGACCTCCCCGACAAGACGGCCGGGGTTCGATTCCTAGTCACGGCATACAAACCTTTTGCTCAAAAGTCGAATTCTCGGAAACTGCCCGGAAACTGCAATGGTCGTAACGAGAATTTTTCTTACTCTCAATATCGACTCAGGGTACATTCTTGATATGTTAGCTAGCTCCTCGAGTCAAGTTTGAGCCAAGTTTTCTGTTCCTTTAACAGGCTTGAAAACCAGATGAAAATGTGTTAGTCTGCCATTCCCGAATAACAGTTTGCGTGAAAGGTCTTTCAAATTTTAATAGCTCTCTCAGATATAGGGTTAACTACACCACCAAGTTGCCTGCCCTCAATAAACGAACTTGCCAGACTGCTAGTTCTGGAGCTCGTCTGAACTTATTTAGCAATCAGGCATAAAGCAGCGTCTTTGATTGTCGTTCGCAATTTTACAGAATAAATAACAGCTCTTCGATGAAGAAAAAAAATCGCGGACTAACTGTGGATTTGGCACTGTGGGGACGCCGTCCATATTTTCAACGTCACTACGAAAGCCTGTCAGTTTAAAGATTAAAATTGTTCAGCAAAGTCAAAATATTTCAGTGTGTTCAAAAACAAGATACAAAAATCAGCTTGCTTTTCAATTAAACTTTAAAGCGCACCTCGCACTATTACCTGTCTTCGTTCCACTGTTCTGAAATGTTGAATACTTTAAAACGTAGTTCTGCCTTTAAAATTATCCACGGCTTTTGCTGTTTTAAGCCCTTCTCCTGGCCCATTAGCTTCAAGCAGAAGCAGGGAAAAACTTACATAACCTGTCTTTCTCACGAGCAAGCTTCTCTTGGACAGACGTCGGGACGATGTTACGCAGCGAAAATAGCGAAACAAGGCAAGTGTGGAAATCATTGAGTTTTCGTTAGGGCGGTCTTAAATTCGGGTCTCCGGGTTTAAAGTTTAACTGAATAGCCAACTTATTTTTGTGTCATTCAACTGAATACACTGAATTATGTGGATTCTGCAAAGGGATTTTTCTATTTTCCACTATCCTCTCCAGTTATGACGTTCAGAATTTGTACGGCCGGCCCAACACGAAAATTCTACTATGACGCGTGAATTTTAATCTGAAGACAAACGCGGCTTTTCTGTGGGCAATGGTGAGATTGGTGAAGATTGCTTAATGCCTGAACCAAAAACAAGAGCTGAAAGCTCATATGGCACTTGTAAGAATAAGCGAACTGTAGGCGGGAGTTTTTTGCTTGAGAGTTATATACAGAGCCGAATATCATTTTATTTTACACTTGTTGAAGTAAAAAGAAGTTAAGAAGGCAGGTCTACAACTCCTCTTCTTCCTGGGAAGGTTCGAACCTCTAGGTCCCCCCGGATTTTAAACTGAACATCTGAGACACTTGTCAAGTTTCATGCATGTCCGATTACCGGTTTCAAAGTTATTCATGTTACTAGTTTCCGGATTCCGCATCCCTCCACTCCCATCACAGTGGCTGAATCGGGGAAAGGATCCAGGGTTGCCACCGGTAGTACAATTGTGCCCACAATAGAACTTTATTTTTACTTTGGCAGCAGATTTTAAGAAAAAGGTAGTTGTCAGGTTTTATTTCCAAGGTGACTATGACCCAGCAACACGTTCTGAGTACTTTTCTTGTTTGGTATTGCTTTTTTCCTTTTGCCCAGTGAATTGATTTTAGTAAAGTGGCAACCCTGAAATGATCATATCCAAGTCAATCTGGTGGGGTCCCTGATACGCCTGTCAATTTTCCTCGTCCTAGCTTATGTGGAAGCATTTCACGAGATTTTCGGTTCCCCCTCCAGCCCCCCCCTCCACCAGTTATCGGATCCGGTCCGGATTTGAAAGGAAACTGAACATCTGAAACACCTGTCCTTGCAACTTGTCAAGTTCCATGCATGTCCGATTACCCGTTCCAGAGTTATGTATGTTAGTAGTTTCCCGACTCCGCATCCCTCTGCTCCCCCATGATGGCCGGATCGTGGAAGTGATTATTGCTAAGCTAATTTGGTCGGGTCCCTGATACGCCTGCCAAGTTCCATCCTACCTTATGTGGATGTGACAACAGTAGCAAAACCCGGACAGACCGACAGACATTACGACGCTATATGGCACTTGAAAGCTCAAGTATCATAAAAGACGGCAACTAGAGGAAATCTTCAAACGGGAGTAACTTAAAAAGTAACGACCATCTCTTTTTTTATTCCTCGGAAAAGTCAAGTATAAGTGGAATTGTCAAGACGCGTAATTCAAAGACTAATTATACCAAAAGATTCTTTAAAACAAGTAAATTTCACGGAACTGCAATTCAAATAATCTCTGTTAGAGGTCTTATTTTAATCCTGGTCTTATTTTAATCCTTAAACTGTACCTGTTCCCGCAGTCGGTCGAATCACAAATACGATTAGCCTAGTGGTCTAGGACACGGTCGGGTCCCTGATACGCCTGCCAAGTTTCATCGTCCTAGCTCCCCCTAATCTATATCAACTCCTACTACGCTTCAACAACACGTACCAAATCCTTCGACGCTCCATTAGATTTAAGCAAAGAATGCCTCAATCATCCGTAGAGTTATTACTTGTGTGAAGAAGGGGTAGGGATTTGGCAAGAACTAGAAAAAGCGTTTCAAGAGATTGTGCGGATTCCCGGTAGGATCGGGAAACTGATTATTTCCAGGATGGTTTGGTCGGGTCCCTGATACGCCTGCCAAGTTTCATCCTCCTAGCGCCCCCTAATCTATAACAACCCCTACCACCATCCAACTACATATCCCAACCCCTTCGACCCATCTTATTAGACAAGCTCTCCCCGAACACCCAAACGATTTGAGCAAACAAATGACGCAACCATGCACAGAGCTTTACTAGTGGGGTAGGGGTTTGACACAAACTAGAAAAAGCGTTTCAAGAGATTTGCGGTGTCCACCTCCAGCTCCCCCCCCCCCAATTATCGGATCCGATCCGAATTTGACAGTGAACATCCAAGACACTTGTTCTTGATACCTGTCAAGTTTAATGCACGCCCGGTTATCCGTTCCAAAGTTATGGATTTTGCTAATTTCCGGATTCCCCATCCCGCCACTCCCCCACTGATGGTGGGATCGGGGAAGTGATTATTTTCAAGTTAATCTGGTCGGGTCCCTGATATGCGTGCCAAGTTTTATCGTCCTAGGTCATGTGGAAGTGCCCAAACTAGCAAAATGCGGACAGACCGACAGACAGACAGACATTACGATCGCTATATGGCACTTGAGTAAGCTCAAGTGCCATAAAAAATCATAAATCTTTCTCGTAAGGCATAGGTACAGCAAAAATACAAGTGTATACAGGTACCACAAATCACACGAAAATTCCACTATTTGAAAATCGATTATTCGTGGATAGTGGAACAACACAACGAAGTAACGGATTTTCAGCGGGTCTTCAAGCCAATTTATGTGAATAAGTGATGGATAACTAGATTGTCCCATCCCAGCCCTTTTCGGTTAAACTTTAAATAGAGACCTTTGACTTTGAAGGTAACTTCAAACTTCGATCAAAAACGCAACTAGTCTTTTTACGACTCCGGCGATCCTTGCCCGGTCGACGATTCAAGCAAACTTCGAACTTGCTAGCTCACAAAGTTCGACGGTCAGAGTTTGAAGGACAAAGAAACTGTGACCGGCGACCAAAATGGAATTTAGTAGAGACCTTTGAGTTTGAAGGTAACTTCAAACTTCGATTAAATGCAACTAACGTAAGTAGGTTGCATTGGCATTACGGGTACGATGGGTCCTTTAACGTTAAAAGCCCATCCTTGTTGATCAGCAACGCGAGGCGGCAGCGCAAAACAAACTCCTCTGCGATCATATTACGGAGAAGCAGGCCCAGTTAGTAAAAGCAAGAACAAATAAGCCCCAGAACCTCCGTCTCCCTATCTCTGTAACACGACCATGAGGAGTCGATTAGATCCCTATACCCTACCCGATGCAAACGAGCTTAGGGTAGGAGCTACGCGGAACATCACAATCCGTTACCTCTACGAACAGCTATATCGAAGTGAAGTCCCGGATAAGAAATTTCAAAAGTTAAAGACCATTGGTTGTCTGGACGCGCTGCAGAGTGGGTCAGCGCGCCTCCTACACTAATTCCCCTCATATGCGCAAAGGCGAAGAGGGAGGTTGGCGGGTATCAACTCAAAGCTCGAGAAAGTAGCCTACCTCTAGCTCAGCTCAGTTTTGTCAGGGTATCCGTAGTCGCCCAGACGGAGGTTCTATTGGATTATTTGTTCCTGGTAAAAGTAAACCACATTCCTGTAACGGGTACTATAATAAGTAGTTTCATTTTACCTACAGGATTATTGAGTCTTAATAATACATTCACGTATATAGTTTATTCGAAAATAAGAAGCGACATAAAGTATTGTTGTAACTAAATACATGGAAACTTAGACCAACCTCGAGGGGTTGCTCTCTTGTTGGACACCACTGTAGGCCTACAAGCCTCTGTGGACACCTGACACTTACTGCACAGCCATTTTGGAAGTGAGCAACCCCTAGACCAAGCTGACTATCTATTTTAAAATGAACATTGTTGGCGACTTTGTGTCAAGTATTCACTTTTTATGAAAAGTATTTGTAACTATCTGTAAGAAGTTGTAAGAAGACAACAACGATATGCAGTTTCAGCGGATATTAGATAACATACTCTCTATTGCAGAATATTTGCGTTATCTCTGCTGAAAGTAACATCGCAAACCATGTATATTATTAGCCTATGTTCTACAGAAAACTGCAGATTGTGCTTTTTCCCATGTATGGTGAGAAAAACTTCGAAACCGGTTCTTAATCAAATTAATGAAAGAGGAGTAGGGAGGGTCGTCACTTGGTCTGAGGTCGACTCATCCACTCTTATGGAAGAAGAAGAAGAAAGTTAGAAGAGGGGTCGTGCTCGTCGTCGTTTTTTGTCATACGTACTCCCAGCTTAAAATGGATCAAAATGTGGTGTTTTCACTTTCTCGATGGCAGGTATATCGCTTCGCTTTCAGTTCAGTTCATTTTTGTTAAATGATCAAAATAAATAACAACCCCAACAAAGCTCCTGTACCTTTTACATAGAGGGGAGTACCGAAAATAATAACCAAATAAACGACCCTCGCCCTGATAGGTGCACTCACGGATCCGGATCCGGGTTCGTTGACGAATTTATTCCAAGTCCAAAGTCAGGAGCCGGGTTCGTTGATTGAAAATTCAAAGCCAGGATCCGGGTTCCAAACTGGTGGCAGGATCCCGGTTCGTTGACGAATTTAACAAAGTCCAAGGAGGCCTGTGATTGGCTGCTGGAGACGAGTCTCCGCCTCAAGGGAGAAGTTTCCTTGGCCCCGCCCTGTGGGAGGAGCTACGTGATCAAATGTCGATGCGAAACCTTTCGCGCGGATTTTTTATTTAAAACTGTCCGAAATCAAAGCTATGCCGCCAACTCTGCAAGCTAGGTTTGTCGACCTTTGTCAAACACTTATTTTCTCACTGACTCTCTTGTCACTGAACTCACTTCTTCGATTTTAGTCTAACCAATAACATGCCAAGGTGATACTGGTAGCAGGAGGACGATGATCTTTCCTTCGGCGAAATGTTCAGCGGCGATTCAGGGAGCTAATCTTGATAGAACAAGGAACATGGAATGGGCCCGTTATTGAAATTCAGAAGCGAGAGAGCCTAGCAACCTGAAGGCGTAGACTCCGATATTCAAGGTTCCGATCTTCGAATTATTTGCGTCGTAAATGTCGGAGTTGAAATTCTTGACGTCACTCCGCTGTTTCAAAATTTCGACAAGAGAGAACATCGCAAAACTGAAAAGAAAAAAACACTTAGACACCAGGCCCGGACAAAAGAGATTCAGGGTCCCTTGGCAGTCTGGGCCCCCTTCTAGGTAATTTATCAAAAAGTAAACTTATTATTTTATTTTTTTAACATACTTTGACTCTAGAACATAGACAAGCAGACTACGAAATGAAATAGCCAAGTACAAACTACAATGTAGGCTAGTGTATAGGTAGTGGATCTTTTCTCTGGTCATATGTATGTGTTATGTGGTATGTGTAGTAGACCAGTAAATGAATGAAAGATCAAAGAAATAATACTTTTGTATACATTGTAATTTTTATATTTACTAAAGGCAACCCTAGAGGTTGGGCCTAGGCAGCTGCCTAGTTCACCTAGGCAGCTGCCTAGTTCACCTAGGCAAGAAGTTCGACAGTGCCAGCAAACTCAAGTAGTTACGAGGACCGGGATTGGCTGTTGCAACGACTTGGCTCCTCCTCGTGAGAGGAGTCCACCCTGTGATAAGTGGCTGTTTGAGACAGTTCAGTATTGACAGGATCAAGAAGTTTGAGATCCCACACTCCACAGTCCAGTATTGACAGGATCAAGAGGTTTGAGATCCCACCGAAGCTTTTGCCTTGCTTTCGTATTTTAAAGAATGTCCCAAGAGGCTTTGAGGCCTTACCAGGCCCTGTGTCCAGTGAAATGGGATTGCTCGCTCGGTTACAGTAGATTGTCTATAGAACCTACCCTATGTCCTTGCAGTCTAACGTGTCGTCGTAAGCCGCTTTCGGTTCTGCCACTACGGTGAACTTGATTGGTAGATTCTTCTTCAGGAAGTCGACCAATAGCCGTCGGCGATTTCCTACAACATCCAAGACTGGAAAGAAAAGATTGAGGTCACTAAGCGCAGCCTATACAGTGATGATGTTGACGAATAGTATTGTATTCATTTGACCAGATAGTGAGCGTAATCTCTTCCTTTTATAGTGTTATTCAGAAAAGTGTGACACGAGCGCATTTGGCCAGACATGTTGATCGAAAGTGCCAAGCAAGCAACCAACAAACCTTCCGCTTTCTATATTTTTTTTCTCATTTTTTGGGGGGGGGTTAGTCTTATTTGATTATTCTTAAAGCTTGTTTTCGACTATAGGTCGAGGTTTGCTGAAAATATTTGGTTGCCCATTCCCTTTTCTCTTGTGATTAAGTTTCAACACTCGCGTTTTGTTCAGGGTTTTGCGCGGGTTTTGGACGAGTGACTTTGTGTTTAGTCCTTCGCCCGGTTAAAAATAGGTTATTTTATTTTTCCGTAACTAACCTAGATCCCCTTCTTCTAGAACTGGACGCCCTACGAACGGGCGTTTACTTCTCTGCCCTTTCCAATTTTTCCACTAAGGAAGCTTTTTTCAGACCTGACTAGCGATTTTATTCTGTTATGCTTTGTTTTCTTTGATCTTGCACCATTCGCCTCATTATCGAAATAATAGCTGTTCCTTTTTCTTTCTTCATACCCCACTGTTTCCTTTTCTTAATTCTTTGGTGCGTAGTAAAATTTTAGTCATCATATCAGACAATTGTCAAAAAAGTTTTCAGTTTTTAATAATCAAAAAATTTTTGATCCGTTCAGAGAGGATCACGCAGAAGACCATCTACATTGTGCCTCCAAGATGAAACAGAGGTATCTTCTAAGGGAGTAAGAAGGTTATCCATAAATCATGTTAGCGAAAAGCTCGGCGAAAAGGCGCTGTCGATAGCTGATCAGCACGTCATTGGCCCGTTACTACGGGTATGTTTCTCTCCCTGCGGGTATGTTTCTCCCCCTGCGTTAGTTTATTATCTTCTTGGAACAAGACCAAAGGTTTCGATGGGATCCCAAAAATTTAATATTTGAGCTTCTCCAGATCCAGTCTTCGCCAGGCTAATCATCTGAGAAAACCAAGTTCAGATATACCTGTATAAGCCATATCTATTTTGACGATACCGATCGAAACTTCCTGCTTTACTTCTGCCAAATTTCCGGTTTCGGCCGAATTCCGAGCGAACTACTTGCCCAGCAAAAAAAAGATAGTTCAGAAACGAATTCAGCGTTTCTCCTTATCCCTGTAAAGTACATCTAAGGCGTTTTTCCGTGACGCAATTGTGGGCCACACACTTCTGAGTGTTTTTCGCGGAAAGACGATTGTGTGCCACACAGCCGAGCCACAAGTTGAAACTCGCGGAAACGCCCTTTTGTCTATTTCCAGGGCGGTAAATTCAAATGTCTGAATATAGAAATAAAAATCATGTACAAATTTAAATAAATATAACTCCAGACTCTCGTCCTTACCATTCCGTGCAAACAGGATCTTCAATTTTATGTCCACATACTTGAGAAAGTTTTTAATTTTATTGTTTTTACGTCATTTTGCTGCAAAATTTAAATTTCCCGCCAAAATCGAGCCACAAAATCGACAATCACCTCGTCAATTGTTTGTCGAATTCGAGCCACGAAGCGAGCCACGAAAACCTTGTTGGTCGCGGAAACACACTTGTGGGCCGCACAAAAGGCCGCGGAAACACTCTTTTCGAGCCACAATCGACCCAGAAACTGTTTGTGGGAGCACGGAAAAACGCCTCTAATCAACTTCAAATAAAACTTTAACTTCTAAAAAAAATCTGGTTTCAACCGGTTTCCGGACGAACTATATGTCCGGGTAAAAAATTATTGTCATAGACAGATTCAGCGTCTTTTCTTACCCTTAAATCTATCATCTAATCAAGTTCAAACAAAAATTTTGCATTTAACAAATTTTCCGGTTTTGGCCGGATTCCGGACGAACCACTTGTCCGGCGAGAAAATGGTTCTGACCATCGTGTTCAGCATGTCTTCATACCCTTAAACCGAACATCTAAACAACTTCAAATACAAATTTTGCTTTTAACAAATTTTCCGGTTTTCGCCGGATTCCGGGCAAACTACTTGTCGGGCAAGAAAATTATTTTCACCATTGTGTTCAGCATGTCTTCTTACGCCTAAATCAAACATTTAACAAACTTCAAATGAAAACTTTTACCTTTAACAAACTTACCGGTTTTGGCCGGATTCCGGGCGAACTACTCGTCCGGCGAGAAAATGACTTTCATATTCGGATTCAGCGTATCTCCTTACCTCTAAATCAACTATCTAAATAGCTTTCGAAAAATATTTTTTTTGCCCCTTAATTGAAGCCCCTACCCCACTCTCAAATATACGATTACACAGCCGATCTTCGAACTTGACTTGTACTTTGACCCAAAGGATCCTCCCACCAAGTTTCATCAAAATATCCCAATCCCTTCGAGAGTTATCGTGCTTACAGACGGACAGACAGACGGACAACTTTTGCGATGTCATAGGTATCCCGCCACTTACGTTTTGGGATCCCAAAAACTCTTGGAAAATAAAGTGAATTGATTTGAATCGCTGATCATCATTGGCCTTTGATATCTGGGCCCCTGTTTTCTGATTCCCTCCCTTCCACTACAAGCTTAGAAAGCGGTCAACTTGCCTGCTCGGAATCCCAGAGGTAGGCTGCTGTTCAGTTTGAACGTCACCGATTCCGTCTCTAGCTCTGTGCTGGGAAAGTCCAGATAGGAAGCTTCAACGTAAACCGAACCGAGTCGCGAGTCAGGGAGTGGCCTGTTGATGATTACGGAGTTTATGCGGATTCCAAGCTTCGACTGTAGAGCCTAAAATCAAATAAAAAACGTAGAAAATCCTCGTCTAATACCCTGAACTTTTTTTTACGAGATCCTCCAGCTCGACCTTGTCCTTGTAATGATAACATGTCATGTCTGGGGTTGCGACAAGACGTCTAGCTCTCGGCATTCCAAAGAAGACTGGCTATCGGAACGGTCATGTCTCATCCGCTATATTTTCTCCCGTGGCTTCAAAAATGTAAGGGAGCCACTGAGGCTCTTCCAATATGTTTTGGAGAACCAATTTTTCAACATCGGGGAGAGCTGAAAAGGTCTTGGGCTTCCATGCTATCCAATTTTCTTAAGTTTTATTGCGCGAATTTCTCTGATTATCTCTTCTTCACTGTGTCCTTCAACTGGACAAGCTATGAAGCCCTCTGGAAACACAAAGCCATGGACAAATCCCCAAACCCCGTTTCGAGTGGCTTGGCTCACTTACCTTTGGTTTCGGCGTCAATACTTCAGATTGATCCGACTCATTCGCCACGGAAGACACATCATCCCGATGCACTTCAGCTTTTACAGCAATGACCTTCGAGGGACTTGACTCCGTTGCTTTGCTCTTCGCCGAAGACCTTCGCCGACTTCGACTGGACGATCGTGAGAACTCGGAAACACTTTGTAGTTGGAGTGAATCCATGGACTCTTCCGTTGATTCAGTCATTGTATCCGTGTCGGACAATGTGTCTTCTTTCTTCTGCTTCTCAGTAACTGGTCTTCTGATTTGAAGCTGCGATTGGGGTAATTTCTTTACTGGAGTGCTCTCAGTTTCGGTGTCGGAAGTCATCTCTGAGCCGGTACTAGATGACACTTTCCTAGTAGGCCCTAATCGCGACGGCTGGAGTGTTTTCTTCTCTATCGGAGGAAGAATAAATGGACTGATTTCTTTAATTGTTTCAGTGTTGTTCTTCTTAGCTTGTGCATGCTTGGGCGTGTCTTGAATGCTCGATACGGAGTCTCCTGTTTGGCTGTCTGTGTCGGACTGAGACTCGTCCTCAGATTTGGTTTTGCTGTTTTCGGTCTTTGAGAACTTGCGATCGACGACAGACTCGGACTCGGTCTCCGATTCTTCCGACGTTGTCGTTCTTTGGGAGCTTGGGGAAATTACGACGCGTCGGACATGGGTGTCTTCGGGCGATCTCATAAAGGTTTCAGATCGATTTGTTCGATCTTGGTGTCTTAACGTCTTTCTTCGATTGTCATCAGACACAGCCGACTCGGCTGAATCCTGTTCTTTCTCTGATGCACTACTGTTCATTGCTGTGATAATGACTTTCTTCGGCAAAGTTAACCTTGGCCTCTTTGGTACTTCTTTCGGGGGCGACGGCTTGATTTCCTTCACGGATTCAACACTGGCGTCACTGTCGTCATCATTGCTGCACGACTCGTATCGCGACTTCTCTTTCACCTCTTTACTGGACAAGCTCGACTTCAAGCCACCCAGCTTCTGGCTTTTCGTCACTGCCGCTGGAAGACTATCCGTTTCTTTCTTGGGGCTAAGACAAAGACCTCTCGGCTTGGGTACCGGTGTTACCAGATCCTTGTCAAGAATCTCCTTGCTGTTTCCAGATGTACTAGCTGACTTTAAAATGATCTGGGACTCCATCTCTTCTATCAAAACGCGCTTTTGTAATGGCGAGACGCTTGGGGCTGATCGAGTAAGGGGCGATCCAACGCCGCGACTTACTTTTCTGGTTAGTGGTGATTCTGGCTCCGTCTGGACTAGCTGCTCTATGGTTAGCTTATCGCCTGTTGTAGGTGCCGGCTGTGGTTTCAGATTCTCTAGTAGAGGAACAAGCTCAGCTTTCAAGCTTTCCACTAGGTTATTGCTTTCCAGTTTTTCCCCTGACTCCCGACTAAGTAGCTCTTTCAGCTGTGACAGCTCAGTGACGTAGTCATTGTTGAGCTTCATCTGTGCTTCGTAATGGTGAACCATTTCTTTATAGTGGACTATTTCTTCCTGAAGCACATTGATCCTGCTGTCCTTCCCTTCAAGGTTTACTTTGATGTGGGCAAGCTCGTTTTCTAGATCAGTCAGAGATTCCTTCTCTGGCTGCTTGTCTAGTATCTCTAACATATGCTGCATCCTTTCTATCTCATTGTCTTTGCTTCGTAGCGTATCTTCGTAAATGGCGAGAGCGACTTCGAGGTCGCTGATTTTCGATAGAGAATCGCCTTTTGCCTTTAGCTCTTCGCTTAGCTTTTCCGAAAGCTCTTGAGCCCGGTGCATCTCCTCTTCAAGCTCCTTTTCCAGACGGCTAACTTTCTCGTTCATGGTGTTAACTTCTTCCTTGCTAAGTGACTCTCTCTGTTGTATTGGCGGTCGGCTCCGACTGTTTGCGACCAGCTTGTTGTTCGTGTCCTTTAGCACAACGATTTCGTCCATGAGCTCTCTTACTGTGTCGTTGAGCTCCCTGACCCGGTGCTGAAGAGAGCTGCATTGGTCACTCTGGAGCTTCAGTGACGTAGAACGCCTCTCTTCGGCAGACACCTTAGTCAACAAAGAATCATTCTCAGCTGTAAGCTGATCGACTGTCTTTTCATACACTTCAACACGTTGCCGGAGATCTTTTAGCTGAATCTCCAACTCGTGGCTGTAGGATGTTTTCTGGCGAAGCTCACGTTTTAGTCGCTGTGTCTCCACATTCTCGATAGTATTCTGTCTAGCGTCTGCAAGCTGCGTCGTTCGCGCGTGGAATAGCTCTTCCTGGAACTCAGCCTCCCGTTCACGCATACGAGTCTGGAAGTTTTCAATGGCGCGTTCATAAGTGACAACCTTCTCCCGGTACGATGTTATCGTCTCTCGAAGACGTCTGTTCTCGTTCTGCGCCTCTTCAAGCATCGCCATCAGCTTGTCAGGAAGTGGACCGGATCCGACGACCGTTGATGGGCTTGGAGCCGTTTCTGGTCGTACCATAGTCGTCGGCTCACGGGTCATCGGTGGCGATTGGTCCAGTGGCGACTGCGATGTCCAAGCTGATGGTGGTGGCGAGCGGTCATACTGCCGAAAAAGAGTCTGATGCGAAGTCGAGTTGGGTCTTTGCTTGCGCCCTCGTTGCAAACCGCTGTTGACTCGAGGGTTCACCCAGGAGTAAGATCGGTTGATTTTCGGACGGCGGTTGAAGTAAGCCGCTTGCTGCTGAGTGACTCGGAGGCGGTTTTGAAGCTGTGAGCAGTTGAGCCGAAGCTTGACCAAGTCATTCTCGCTCTCGGCCAACTTTTGGCGAAGTTCCAGAGTGGATACGTTCAGAGCCGGGTCGTCCCTCTTGAAGTCTTTGAGAAGCCATGCAAACTTAGATGTTAGCCTGAAAGGTTCAGGGACAAGTTAATTCGTATTACCACAAATTATTAAATACCATTCATTGCAGCAAGGTAACTTCGAAAAAAAGGCGATGCATGAAACAAATCTACAACCAATAAAAACCCAGAAAATTGGTTTACATTAAATGCTCCGACTAGCACTGATGATACTTGCCAACTGGCTTCGTCCACAAACACAAGCCCATTATCCCCCGCCCACACACAGACTTCGCGTTCCACCAAGCATTGAGCTCTAATGGTAGCACTGGAACGGTTAACGCCTAAAGTAAAGAGTTATAAGTCATTGACGAGAGTTTTGCATCCTTCTTACAGTAAACGCTGTCCTTTCGTTCCAATCTCTCGAAAAGTTACTAGTCTGACCTTTCCAGCCTTCTCGAAAGAAGCCTGAAACCTTCCGTATACCGCTCGTCATGCGTAGCTACTACAGTAAGAAGGGGTTGAACACGACCATTGTCTCTTCGTGAGGAGTATTAGAAAATGAAATTTTCTACACGTTCAGACCGTTCTTCGATTTTTTCCGTCAACCCAAAATCGCATAATGCACTTTTGCTATTTTTTGGGGGGGGGGGGGGCAACGAAATGAAGCTTCCGGGTGTGACATGGAAGAGCTGTTTTCCCAGTGTTCCCTAATCCACTGCAAGCAACTGCTACTGCTTAAGAGACTGAAATGACATCTCGCGCCATTTTAGTGTGTCTGCTCTAGTATTTTGTTAGTGTAGTTGAACGTAGGCCCTGCTTTGAAAAAATACCAACGTCTTTGGCTGGTTCAGTCCTTTCTCCAGTTCTGCGACTAAACACGGACACATGTACAAAACCCGTTTTCTGACGAATAAGCTTCTCGCCAACAGTCGTCGGGAGCTTGACAGGCATTGATAGGAGCGAAAGACTGAAGGTGTAAAAATCAGTGTGGTGTCGTTAAGAGGTTCTGAATGTAGTATTAAATTTGAGTTTCATAGTTCGAAAATGTATGGAGCGACTGCAGAAGTAGTTTGCCTTAGTATTATGGGTACGAAGGGTACTTTTAAAGGGCCTGTCTTACCTATAATAGCCTACTAAGTCCATTCATTGCTAAACCCGGAGACTCGAATTTCGTACGATACATTCCAGTCCCTCTAACAAAACCTCGCTCATTTTCTCACTTGCCGTGTTTTGCTACCGTCGATGCGTATCACGCTGTCGACGGTTATCTGCGAAAAGTTTTCCGTCATAAAAAAAAAAGTTCTGTTGATTTTTCCCTGTATTCGCTGTAAGTCAACGGGTCTAGAAAAAGGCTTGAAACAGCCAAAGCCGCGGGTAACTTGTTGAAAGCAGTAACTGAATACACCGCATTAATTGACTGTTAAGGGATTTTTTTTTAACTATTTGCTCTAGTATGACGTTCAGAATCGGCCGTCCTCACAACGTAAAATTCTATTATGACGAGGAAAATTTGAATCTTAGCACAAACTTGGCTTTTCAGTGGCCAGTGATCAGCTTGCGGAAGGTAGCTCACTGGCTGAACACTTATTTTTCATAAATCGCTTCCGTCAAGCATACAACAAAGGTACAAGCGCATAGAGGTACCAGAATACGACAGGGAAATTCCACCATATGAAAATACTCTTCATGACTATATCTCCTTGTCGATGCAAAATCTCCGGGTAGCAGCGGAAGAAAACAAGAAAAGGTGTCACAGCTGCTCCCGGAGATCGTCGTGATTGTTGGATCCAGGATCTGAGTCGTTGAGTCGGAGTCGTTACAGACACATTTACTCCTTCTTCCTGAGGGTCTCTGGCGTTTTTATGACTTAGTCATATAGAGTATTGATTATTCGTGAATAGCGGAGCAACTAAGTAACGCATTTTCATCTGGTCTTCAAGCCTCATTGAGTGAAGAAGTGATGGTAACTAGATTGTCCTTTCTCAGCCCTTTTGGTTCAAACGGGTTAAACTTTAAAGTTTAACCGAAAAGGGCTGGGATAGGACAATCTAGTCGGAACAACCAAGTAACGCATTTTCAGCGGGTCTTCAAGCCAATTTAAGTGAATAAGTGATGGGTAACTAGATTGTCCTATAACGCACCAAGTAACGCATTTTCAGCGGGTCTTCAAGCCAATTTAAGTGAATAAGTGATGGGTAACTAGATTGTCCTTTCTCAGCCCTTTTGGGTTAAACTTTAAAATTTAACCGAAAAGGGCTGGGATAGGACAATCTAGTTACCCATCACTTGTTCACTTAAATTGGCTTGAAGACCCGCTGAAAATGCGTTACTTGGTTGTTCCGCTATTCAGGAATAATCGATTTTCAAACAGTGGAATTTCCGTGTGATTTGTGGTACCTCTAATTTGTTGTATGCCTTACAAGAAAGATTTATGACCTTTTTTTGTTCAGGCACTAAGGAATCTTCACCAATATCGCCACTGCCCACTGAAAAGCCTTGTTTGTGTTTAAATAAAAATTTCCCGCGTCATAGTAGAATTTTCACTGTGGGGACGGCCGCAGATATTCTGAACGCCATAACTAGAGCAGATAGTGGAAAAGAAAAAAATCCCTTTGCAGAATCCAAATAATTCAGTGTATTCGACTAAATGACACAAAAATAAGTTGGCCTTTCAGTTAAACTTTAAAGCACTACTCTTACTAGAAACGACCTTTACCGTATGACATGGATCAGAAAAAAACTTTTTCGACAATACCATTACATTCCACCTGAAACTAGCGATTTTCTTGTTAGCGCTTTTCAACGATGTCCAGCCTCCCTGCTCTTCGACGCGGCGGATGGGCGCAAAACATTTGAAAACTGAACGCGTTGTGGTTAAAAAGTGGGAAAATTAAGCAAATAAAAGAAGTAATCAATAGAAGCTTCTTAGATTCTTATGTGTGAAAGAGTTGTCAGAGGACATTGAAGATCTTGCAAATGTTTCGTTGTGTGACGGGCAAAACTCGGCAAGGCCAAAAAAGCGCTAAAAATTTGTAGGCACAAAACGAAACAATGGAGAAAGGTGGGTATTTAAGAAGCTTATAATTCTGTATGGGAGCTAGGTATATTATAAAAGCCAGAATAAGCAAGAGGGGTCCTTTAAGGTATTCAGTTATTTTTCAAACACTAAAAGTTGCATAGTAAATAGTGCGATGGGCTTGTTCTGAAATTTGAACCAGCGACAGATTACATTATTATTATGCTAATACACTACTAGAAAATTTTTTTTACACGACTTTGAAAGGCTGTCCTAGAACTTGAAAGATGCTTTGTACCTCGCTTTGTACTGCTTCTTCTGAAAGTTCATGGGACGCTGAGTAGCCTATAGGTGGTTTTCTGGGAAAAACTTAGTAAAAATAAGGATAAATCTGGAGGTTACTTGACACTGTAAAAAGTCTTTCTTACATCGGACTTTAGTCATTTTATTCCTAGTTCGGACAGTTAAAATCCGATGAAGGACTAAAATTATAGAATACAAAATACTGCAGTTTAAGTTATCCGAAAACGGAGAGTTTATTTTACAGTGAAGCTAGTCATCCTCTCCGAAAATTGAAGCGACGACAGGAATCGTGATATTAAACCTACCGTTTGATTTTCAGTTCCTGTTCTTGCGACTGCTGCTTCAGTACCTGATTTTCTTGTTTTAATGAGTGGCACTTTTCTTCCACTTCATTTGAAAGCTTGCCCATCTTAGTTAGAACTAACGAAAACACAAAAAAGAAAGTTTGTTTGTTTTTTGCGGATTCAGTTGCCATGATACAGTTCTGACATGCGTCATCTAGTAGTTTTGTAGTCTAGTTTTTTGCTATTCTTACGCCATCTCTTCCTCCGATTTCCATCGAAAAAAGCCATCGCCAGCCAGCATTTCAACATTCAAGAAGGAAAGATTAGTGTGACCGGCAAATTCAAAATATCAACAATGTCGGAATTTGTCTTGGAATTCCCTGATGTCCAGGCAGAAATAAAGGGGTCAATGGTAAGTTTGCACAATCTGGTGGTTTATAACAGTGCTTCCACTTTGCAGGATTTATCCTGAAATTCAGGATTTTTGGATAGCGGCAGGATTTTTTTCAGGATTTTCAGACTTTTTCAGGACTTCCCAGGATTTCTTTTTAATATAAATAAAAAAAGAACTGCCGCAAAAAGACACTTTGATCATCAGTGTTTCCAAAAGAATTTGCCTGCGGCGCATTTTATAGTGATAAATTCCCTATTTAAAAGTAGGAAGCGTCATATAGTTGGCGTCCAAGGCTTGGCATTTTGGGGGGTTTAAACCATGCTAAAAGCTAAATGTAAGTGAACTTTTGCCAGAAAAAAAGGCGTATTTTAAAATTTTTGCCTGTGGCGCTTAGTATAAGGTAAAACATTGAAATTCGGACACATATTTACGATCTTTTTCTTCTTCGACGATCGTGAGGACAGCATTGCCTGTATCGTTTCGGGAATTAGGTTTGTTGAAACAGCAGAATGTCGGACGTTTTCTGGGCCTCTCCCGGGGTTTTATTTCTACGTGAATAAAAGCTTTCTGGCGTGGAAGGGATGCCCCTCTGCTTTTGTGTTCGAACAGGGAGTAACCATCTCGAACAGCTATCGGACATTACGGACATACACTTGTTCGTAATGCTTTTAGTAGCGAACAGACAAAATACAACTGTCCGAATAGCTTTATGTCGTCAAATACGGTGTCCGTATACATATTTATCACATAACTATTCGAACAAAATTAATGACACGATATATCGCAATCAATGCAACATTTACCAATTCTAGCAACTTAGTTATGTTAGCCACCTTCAACAGAAGCACTGACCTTTTCCCCGCAATTTTTCGCTTTACGGAATCACTTCAAAACAATTAAAAAGTAAAATTTGGCAAACCTTTTAGTCGAATTTTCCCTCGCCGAACTGTTACAGCGTTGCCATAAAATAGCCGCGGTCGAGTTTTTGGTTCTCGCAACTAATGGCTATTCCGTTTTGTCTGCAAGTGCTAACACTTCGCCGTGAGAGATGAAAGAAAACGTCCGATTTGAAATGTTCGGTCAACGTGTCCGAATTCCGATGTGTTCGAATTTCAATGTTTTACCTTAATTTATCCTGGCTGCAGTCATTAGCGTCGTTGCGGCTTTGCTTTTGTCGGTACATTTTTAAGTCCCTTTGGCAAAACTGGACACCCCCCCTCAAAAGGTGAAAGGCTAGTGAAACCCCTGTTTAAAGGACACCTGAACAATGAAACCATACTTGAACACACCATGGAGAATGCATTTACAGACATGGCCACCGAGAGCATTCTTCTCCTGAGCGTGACGTTTTCAAAATAGGGATGTTCGTTTCTGGAGGTTTGCACATGCAGACTCCAAGACAAAAAGCGCAATTCATTCAAATCTTGTACAGCGCTGGCCGGATCGTATTGGAATTTCTTCTAGATATACGTTTGAGCTTAACTGGTTAAAAAATATTCCAGAAGAAGGGTTGATTGGAGACATTTGTTCATTTCTAAAATTGTTTGGTACTGAAATAAGGACAGATGCAAAATGGAGCAAAAATCATAGCTTGGAAACACTATTTCGTATTTGGATTGGGTTTTCTGCAGGCAATGTTAACGGAAGTTATACAGATAGGGATGATACTTGGTACTCTTCATTCAGGTGTCCTTTAAGGGCATATATAGTCGTTTAATGTGCATTTAGTAATTACGGCAAAATGTCCTTGATCCTCTCAAACGATAGAGACGATATATTCAGCTGCGTTTGGTCAAATCTTCCGACTATAGTCCTCACAACCATCCCTTCAAATAGTATGGAAACGATTTATTTTCGGCAGGATTTTTGGCACGATTTTGTACTTTCCTAGCAGGATTTTTCAGGATTTGTGGGGTTCCCGGCAGGATTTTCGAAGAGGAGCAAGTGGAAGCACTGGTTTCTAATATCTGGAAATCTCTTTTTATGCTCATCCTTTAGAGTAGAGGTGTCTGGTTAGCATTGTTATTAAACAGTTGCTGGTTAAATAAAATGTGGACGTCAGAAATCAGCAGATTCCTAGACAACTTATTTTCGCTATTAAATCGTTACTTCGTTTTTTGCTGAATGCCATACTCAATTTACTAGCTTAGACAAAAATATGAGCGGAGTTTCTTTTTTCTTATCCATTCGTTGTTAGTTATTATATACTCTGGATTATTTATTGTTTACAAATATTTATATTAACGGTGTTAACTGAGAATCCTTTGTAAGCTCTGGAATCAGCTGCAAGTAAGTCGGTTATATTTGTACATTTTTGGCAGTTCTGTAACTTTACATCTAGAATACAGGAGGGGTACCTGACCTCGTTTTTACACAACCTCAAATTTTGCCGCGAAAATGCTGAAATGAACTCTCCATGCTGTCCTGACAGTCAAGAAGCAAAGTCTGATTTGTTTTTTCGACAGTTAATGTCCCAAAATATTACAGTTATTTGTCTTTTCTTTGTTTTGAACCTGTTTTAAAAAGGGATTTTCTGGTTATTAGCTACATTACCTCTATCTTTTTCATCAATTTGCAAGCAATCTGACCTAATGTAAAAAAGGGTGAAACTGTTTGAAAATAAAAGTATATTCAACTAGAAATATTGAAGTAATATTTATTTTCCTAACACGTAAACCATTCTATTAACTTCACTCTAGTATTTTTGTCATGTTTTTTGGTTCCTTTTTAAGCCAGATAGATTTCACTAAAGAAATATTTATCTGGAAATTTGAAATTTCGTCTGAGGTTGGGTACCTCTCCTGTACAACCATTTCTTCAGTACTACAAACAACAGAAGTTTCATCAGATAACACTAGAGCAATCTGTCAGCTACAGAGACGGTTTGTTTTAGCAGCTGTGGCACTCTCATCATGCAGCTCTAAAAAATGATTGATTTTTGTACATCGCCGAGAGTTTTTGAATTTCCACGCCTTGCAGTACCATGCTTTGAAACCGTCTCCGACCAGACGCCGAAGAGGTAATGACAAGCGATAACAAGAACATGGCTTCTTGTTGAAGCGCTCTCTAATGGAAGTCAGAAATTTGTATGTGTGATGCATTTTATAAAAATTAAAGCATAGTTAGTGCCCATTGGGCTTTAAAAGGAACCAAAAAATATGACAAACATACTAGATTGAAGCTAATAGTATGTTTTACATATTGGGGGAATAAATTTTACTTCAATATTTCTAGTTAAACATATTTTATTTTCAAACAGTATCACCCATTTTTACCTAAGGTCAGATTGCTTGCAAAGTGATTAAAAAGATAGAGTTAATAAAGCCAATAACCAGAAATTCCCTTTTTAAACCAGGTTCAAAACAAAGAAAAGACAAATAATTCTAATATTTTGGGACATAACTGTTGAAAATAAATCAGGTTTTGCTTCTTGACGGTCAGGAGAGCATGGAAACTTCATTTTAACATTTTCGCGGCAAAATTCGAGGTTGTTTAAAAACAAGGTTACGTATCCCTCCGCTATGTTAATCATATTTGCTGGCTCCAGACCTGCACCAGACTTAACTTTATTGGCCTAAAATTACCAAGAATTTGTGACATCCTCATGGCTTCCATTTAGTTACTGGCCAGTTTTTTGTCCATGCTGGGAATTGACTGGTATTATTATTAGTGACCATTCAGTCCTTGGTTTCAACTAATTTGTCTTGGGATGTTGAGTTAGTTATTTTGTTAGCTTGATTCTCATGCAAAGGAAAAAAATAGGTTTAGACATTTCTACTTTTAGCCATTTTAGATAGAAAATACTCTCTATATGACCAAGCCCAAAATACCCCAGTGAACCTCATGAAGAACGAGAAACAACACCCGAATGATGATTCAAATCCTATGTCAACCAATCAATGGCGTTCGTTGGGGACAGCTGTTGAGATCTTTCCGGCTCTTTGCTATGCACATGCTGGTTCTTCGTCGGCAGGAAGAGTCATCTAGAGTGTTTGACCCTGAATGCAATAGTGTATTTTTTTTTATTTTTGAAAGCAGTTGCTGATAAGAAAAACATAAAAAAAATATTAAACAATTCCGGCAACTCGTCTCTTAGCATTATGTGAAATCCTCAAATGCACAATACTGGCAACGTCACTCTGTGTGACTACCCTAATACTGGTAGCCTACCCCACTTACATAGTGGTTCAGGGGTGGGGCAGAATCTGTATCTTGGAACACAAGTTTATTTGAGAAATGAAGGAAAAGAACTTTACTAATCACCAGTGGGCAGATAAGGTGGGCAACACCCCAGTGGGTATTTACTGTATTATTCTATTTTCTCCCTCTGGGCAACTGAAAATTGCGGAAAACAGCAATTAGGATGTTTCTGCTATACAAGGTTCTGGAAAGGAGCCCCAGTTACTTTTGTTAATCATCAGCAGTGCATGAATAGATAAAATCCATTTCTTATGTTGATTGTTCCACCCTTGTTTACAGTTTCAGTGTGAATGAATCAGTTGACAATTTCTTTTACAGGTTCCTGGAAGACTGAAGATGACCGACCAAAGTATTGTTTTCAAGAACAACAAAACAGGTCGGGTTGAGCAAGTTGGTTCTAGTGAAATTGAAGTTGTTAATTGGCAGAGATTGGCTGGTGGATGGGGTATCCGAATCTTCACAAAGAATGGACAGCTTCACAGATATGCTGGCTTTAGAGACTCGGTAAGCCAGTGTTTTTCGCTTGTTTCATTGTTCTAGTCAGTAGCTGTAAAGTGGGTTTTCATGCACCTTAAGCCAAAGAAAGAAAAGTACTTCAGTGTTTTTCACACTCCGGAAAGCAAAGCAAACTTCCTGCAAGGTGTTTTCAGAAGCTAGTGGAAAGCTCAGCAGAAGTTGAAAGTTGGGCAAACAAATTAAGAGGCATGGAAAATCTGGATAATTGTTACTTGCTTGGAACAAGCTATCATGCAGAATTCTAACATAAATCAAACTGTATAATCACTCAAGCAAAACTTGTTTTTTCTAGAATCTTAATTTTCTGTGGTCTGCCTTGGTCGATGAAAATAGAATCTCAGAAAGTCATGGCTAGTATAGTGTTCCAGTGGTTTTGCGGTCATCTTGGGTCTCTTATGATATCCCTAGGTTAGAGACACTTGAAGGTTTCTGGATGTGTTTACGCTACTCCAGTCATCCTATAAAGATGGATGCCAAGAGATTGAAAGGAGAGAGGAGGCTTTTGAGTTTCCCAGGAGAGTATAGAAAATAAAGATTCTGGGCATCTTTAATAAGATTTAGCATGATGATGTGCATCCAATCTGCCAAAAATACCTGATTTTGGGATAGCCTATGCCAAAAGCTGCTCGTATTCAGTATTTCGTGTAGCCTATGCCCAATGCTGTCTACCCTATACCCAATGCTGGCTACCCTGTGCCAGATGCTGGGTACCCTAACCCAAAACAGTACTGATGAGTTTAAGTTGAGAAATCAACGATTCAGAATTCCTTTAAAGTCGAGGAGATCAGGGTTAGGGTACCTACAGGTATGCAGCATTTAGCGAAGGGTAACTGGCACTTGGCATATGATATCCTAAGATCAGGGATTATACTGTTAGCATCCGTGCCAATTTAGAATCCCATGTGATAATTGTTATAAAACTTCTTACAGTGTAGTTTGCATACTGTAAGGGATATTTGAGATGCATTAATTGTAATGGATTCTCCAGTAAAAATGCTCATCTTTGCTCTATGTGTCATAAATTCTAACAGTAGCCTATAATATTTGCTTTAATATATGTTTTAATTCTCTAGGATCAAGAAAAGCTTGGAAAATTCTTCACACAGCATTACAAGAAGGACATGCTTGAAAGAGAGCTGGCCGTCAAAGGCTGGAACTGGGGTAACTCGAAATTCGAAGGAAAATCGTTGACATTTGAAGTGAACAGTTTACCTGCATTTGAGATCCCTCTATTGGACGTTTCTCAGTGCATCCCAGGAAAGAACGAAGTTGCTCTTGAGTTTCACCAGGTGAGATTTTTTTTTTCCTGCGGGCTTGTCAGGCAATTTCCTGGCATTGTGAATCACTAACTCAGAAGGAAGATAATTCCTGTCCCTTGCCGTTACTTAGCCCCCTCCCAAAACAGTGTGAATGTTCAATATAGTTCCTATTAACAAAATTCAGCATATACAAAGGGGAGTCCGCTCAGTACTGAATCTTGGTCCATAAGAGCCTCGTTTTTGGTGCAATAGTGCGGCTGCATCGCTGCTGCAGCACGGACATGGCAAGTTCGCGATTCTCGAGAAGCGTTGCCGTCTTCCTCGGAAGAACTGCAGTGCAAAAACGCCAATTATAGCAGAAGGGGCCTAGAAGTGGACGTGCAGCGTGCAACAAAAAACCAGGCTAAGAGCCTCATAGGAGCGAGCTGTCGATACTCCTGACCATCGATGTTACCGTTCCATTCCGCGAGTCAAATATTTCGATGAAGTCTTCAACGCCAATGTCCGCCGTCGCTGCTCAGATGTAGGAAAAGCGGCAGTAGTCATCAAAACCCGTCGCAAACGTTGGCTCCGGCGCCGAAATGACTGCCTAGTTAAATAAGTTCTCCTAGCAGAACCCCTTCCTTCTTGGCAAAGGAGACCGGGTGGTCGACTCAAGAATTGGCGCGCGACCGTAAAAAAGACCTTAAGCTGTTTTTGCCGAAAGTGGTACAGCTGCTGGTTAGATTTTATTCAAGAGCTGGGGCAAGAAAACGAAATCTGGGATGTCATGGACTCCGTGTGAGGCGGCAATCTTCTGGTCCTGCTACAAGTAACTACTGGGTTTGGGGTTAAACAGAATAACAGAATCATAAAAACTACTGATGAACTTAGGTCTCATATCTTTTGAAATTGCGAATCCTTGTCGAGATCCTTTTTACAAACCTGCCAGTTAAGGCAACGCGTAGCACAGACTCACCAAAGATTCAACTGAAGAAACCGCATGTAAAATCAGCGGAGCGTTACCTGAAGTCCTTTGTTCCCTATTTTGTAAAGTATTTTAATGATTCTGAATCCGAGTTTAAATAAATGTATTTTGTATTTATGTTTGTTATCGTATTGTATTTTTAAAATTGAAACATGTGTGGGACTATTTGTGACTATGTATGACTGTCCACCAGTTTTTGAAAAGAGATAGCATGGAATAAAACGAATTATAAATTACGAATGTTGAAAAACTTATCACAGTGTAAACTTGAAACTTCCGTATGGGCCACCCCAAAAAGCCGTCCTGTCTTAGAGAGTGGTTCGAAACTGATTTATTTACTAGTGTTGTTTGATTGCAGAATGATGACACAGCTGTTTGTCTCATGGAGATGCGTTTCTTCATTCCTTCCGCAGATGGCAGCGACGATGCCGTTGAAAAGTTTGCAGATCAAGTTACAAGCAAGGCAAGCGTCATCAGTGCCACGGGAGATGCTGTGGCAATTTTCAGAGAAGCTTCATGTCTCACACCACGGTAAGTAATTAAGCCTCTCGTACGTCCCGGGTTCGCCCGGAATGTGGACGGATTTGTGTACTTCCGACATTTCCGTACGGAAAAGAAAAAGTTCTTCGTTTCCTTACGGTAAAGTTAAAATTTGCTATCGTTTGCTTCAGAAAAGTTACGAAGTTTATCGATTATGCAGACCCCGGAAAAGTAAAAAGTTTGAGCTTTTCATTACTGAAAATAATTAAAGTGAGGGACTCGGCTGGGGCCGGAGATCTTCCTTGTTTGTTTTTCCGAGGCTTTATGCTTAGTCCCCTGGGTTTGCCGCTTTTCATTCGGATAAGGTTCAGCGTCTTCCATGTACCTTAAAGGTTCAGCGACTACAGTCACGTTAAAAAGTAGAGAAAAAGAAGAAAAATAAGCTTTCGTGCCTTTTAGGTTTGTGTCCCATAGTTGGCCAAGAGTGGTTGCAAAATCAGCTAATACTTACCATCCAGGGAGATACCCCTTGTTCGCTTCAAAGCGTCTTGTCACACTATTGATTGTCCCTAGAACGGTTTATAAGTGTAAACGCGTCCGGCGCCTCGCTGGCCGGTCGGCTCTGTGGATATAGCAGCTAACAAAAAATGTTCTAACAGGCCGCTTTTAAGGGAACAAAGGGTATCTCCCTGGATGGTAAGAATAAGGTGGCAAAATCATTCCAGTTTATTGACAAGACGATGAGCACAAAATATTGAGTCGCGAATACAACATATTTACAAACGACCCCGGGGCCAACGATCGGCATGTGGCCAGATGGCTTGCCGATCCGCGACTAAAACAAACCGGAATGAATTACACTGACTAAATCAATGAATCGACAATTATGAGTCACGACGGCGAGCGCGAGGGTTTAGTGCCTTCTGCAAATCGCAAGGACAAACGTTGTGCTGGGCACAACAGTGCCCATCTGTCGCGTTTTTAGTTTTGGTCAGCACCCGCTCAGTATTGTCGGAAAGTGATCGTGAAGTTGCCCTATAAATACTCCTCGAGCCCACGTTGACTGGAAAACATATATTAAAGTTTAACTGAAAAGCCGATTTAATTTTGTTCCGTCTATTTGAATACACTGAATTATTTGGATTCTGCAAAGTTTTTTTTTCCACTATCTGCTCTAGTTATGACGTTCAGAATATCTGCGGCCGTCCCCACAACGTAAATTCTGCTATGACGTGGGAAATTTTAATCTCGACACACACGCAGCTTTTCAGTGGGCAGTGGTGAGATTGGTGAAGACTGCTTAGTGCCTGGACAAAAAAAATCATAAATCTTTCTCGTAAAGCATACAACAAAAAATCAGTACCATAAATCACAAGGAAATTCCACTATTTGAAAATCGATTATTGGTGAACAGCGGAACAACGAAGTAACGCATTTTCAGCGGGTCTTCAAGCAAATTTGAGTGAATAAGTGATGGATAACTACATTGTCCTATCCCAGCCCTTTTCGGTTAAACTTTAAGCAGCAGCCAACACGGAAAGTCAGCTACGGTTCGTCAGCGATATTTCGGCCCTTCTTGGCAAGGATCCTCGTCAGGCTGTCGCTGGAATGGAAGAAAGGAAACCTGCAATCTGAGCCCATGTCGTATCGGTTCCAGTCGATGGCACTCATGACTCGAATAGAACTGTCAGTCCTTAGTAGTTCCTTAGTAGTTTTAGAATTGTCCGGTCGTAGTTGCAATTTTGGGAAGTAAAACTTAAAGTACAACTTAAGTAAAAAATTGAAGTACTTGGGTTTTACTGAAGTACCGTTTTCCTGGAGCACTTAATGCTAATTACTTAAGTGATTAACTAGGTACTTTAAAGCTTCAAGTACCTATAATTTTCAGGTACAGTCTGCTCAGATATCAGATCACATCGATTAGCACATTGAAATGCTTAATATTAGATGTCGGGAGCTCCATTCAAAGTTGCAAAGACTATGGTCTCTCAACGTGAACTAAGTACGTGACATGAAGTCACGTACTTTAAACTCAAGTACTACTTCAGTACATTTGTTGTCAGGTACTTGATACTTAAGTACGAAAGTTGGAAGTACTTTATTCTTAGTACTTAAGTACAAATTTGAAGTACTTGTCCCAACACTGCCCATTTGTCCGCGTCAGTCAGGGTTCTTATCTGCCTTTTTTTTTAATTCTAGTGGTCGCTACGATATTAAACTGTACAACAGCTTTATTCAGCTTCATGGTAAAACTTTCGACTACAAAATCCCTATGTCCACCGTTATTCGTCTTTTCTTGTTACCTCACAAAGATGGCCGCCAGATGTTCTTCGTAATCAGCTTGGATCCACCCATTAAGCAGGGTAACACAAGGTAAGTGACGTCACTTTCGGGGGTTTGGGTTTCGTGCAATGGCGACAATTTCAAAGCTTCAAGGTTCTCAAAAAAAAAAAAAAAATGTTGCGAATTTGAAAACGTTATGCATTAAAGTTATGGGCATTTCCAGGAATAGCCGAAAACATATGCTGACTTTTTTGTTTGTCGTCATGATATCAGAAAAATCAGCAGAGGCTTTTTCGGCGGTTTTTCAGCTCTTCCTGGAACTGCTTGTTATGCATGATATCTGATGCATAACGTTTTCAAAATAACAACAGATTACATCCCATGTGTTGTCTGTTGAAACTGCGCATCCTTGCGTTATCTATTATGAAACTTCTCACAGTGTAAGGTGCGGTGTTGTCAATCGACCTCGCGTCGATGAATTAACACCTTGAAAGGGTTTATTATCGTATATGGGGTAGGCCAAAAACTCCGGCCGAAAGTAAGGCCGCAAATCTCAGCCCCCCCCCCCCCAACAGTTGATGGCAAGTCGTCACTCTATAAACAGTCGCTGTAGATATCACTCATTGTGTCACTTGTTATCGCATTCTTCAAAATGTAAAAGGTGTCCGACCTTTCCGCTAGTTCTTTCAGGCAAGCCTTTTTCAAAACAGCATGCAGTTCAACATTTAAGCTACGTGAACACGTACTCCAGTAAGATTTCGCATTCCAAAAATACGCATGCGAAATTCACGTCACTTTGGGAAATCTGCATGCGATTCGTCAGATTTCGGAGCGAAGGAGGATATTTGCATCCGACTGTGGAAAACGGAATGAATATTCACGTACCAGAGATGGTCGAATCCGATCATGAAAGGATTCGAATCCGAATCCAGGGCTGGGTACGAATCCGATTCCGAATCTGAATCCACCATTTCATGTTGAGGATTCCAATCCGGAATCGAATCCGACCTTAGCAAAAATCAAATCATGTACATAGGTTATAGTTTAAAAATCAGAGGTGACAAAAAGCACTGATATCTAAGGTGATCAGATAACGTGATAGATTATTGAGGATGGTTGGTGGTGGAGATAAAAAAGTTTGAATGTCTAAGCCCACTCTGTAAAAATTGGGAAACGGAAACTGGAAAAATTTGAGCGGAATCATAAAATTGAAGGTTTGGAATCCGAATCCAGCCTGACAAGCAGAAGATTCGAATCCGGCCGAAATGACGAATCCTGGATTCGAATGATTCGCCCATCTCTAGCACGTACCTTTAGAGAATGGAACGCTTTTGATCGTTGTCTTGTCCATGCACAGCAACGGTTGGGTATTTGAGAAAAACGCGTTTGATGACTCAAACGGGTTTTTCTGTCCTAGCCAACTTGTCCCGAACGTGTACTTACTACAAGCCGAGCATGGCAGGACCCCTGTTCTTTGCAACTAGGCTGCCTTGGTCTGTGATCCACTTGGCCCCTCCAAGGCGGGCCACTTGTCACGACTTGACTCCTCCTTTAAGGGGGAGCCAAAGCGTCCAACAGCCAATCCTGGGCCTCGGAACTACCTGAATTTTGGAAAAAAAAACTCAGGTACATGAGATCGTCCAACGGCCAATCCTGGGCCTCGGAACTACCTGAGTTTGGAAAAAAAATCAGGTACATGAGAAAACATACTTTTGAGTGAAACAAATATTTCTAGTAAGAGTTGTGTTTTAACTGCCTTTAATTTCTTTAGGTACCATTACATCGTCCTACTCTTTCCCATGGAAGAAGAGACGTCCATAGAATTACCCCTCACCGATGATGAAATGAAGGAAAAATTCGAAGGCCGAACAGATAAGGAATTCAGTGGGCCCACCTACGAAGTTATCTCGAAAGTCATGAAGGGCCTAGTAGGTAGGAAGATATCAGTACCTGGAAGCTTTACTGGGTGAGTGTCCTCCATCTTTTGTTTCTATTTCGTTCCTTGCGGCCGGAAAGATATACTCTTCTTCTTTTTACAGTTTTCCCGAATTTCTGAAAATACAATTACAACGTTGTAATTGTAACTGTACCCCCCTAAGTACCCCCCCCTAAAAGCTCAGACCTTTTTCTGGATATACTCTTACTTACATTCCTGATTTTTTTCAAAGAATCAGAAATCAAAATGGCGGCCGACTCAAAATGATCGACTCGCAAAGACACGCACGCTAGTGGTTAACTCCCGGCCGTTTTCTTTTAATTCGCTGTTGTTGTTTTTTTCCATTAACAGCAACGTACAACTGCCTCTTGCCCCCAAGAAAAGCGCAATAACGGATTTATATTTGTTGTGGGTAGAAGGTTCACCTCTCCGTGATATTTCTAGTGCTCTGGCACAATCTTCAGCTTAACTTATATTTTCCAGAACCTCAAATACCCCTGCTGTTGGTTGCTCCTACAAGGCCGCTGCCGGTTACCTCTACCCCTTGGAGCGTGGGTTCATCTACGTTCACAAACCTCCTCTTCACATTCGATTCGATGAAATCTCTTCAGTCAATTTCGCACGTAGTGGTGGAAGCACTCGTTCTTTTGACATAGAAATAGAAACAAAGAGTGGGATCATGCATACCTTCAGCTCCATTGATAAGGGAGAGTATGGAAAGCTTTATGACTTCGTGTCGTCGAAGAAGCTAAGGATCAAGAACATTGGCAAAGGTAAGGTTTCTCTCTAAGGACTTGGGACTCTATAATTCCTCTTTACCAATGTTCCGAGGCACACCGCGGTCTTGCCTAGCTCTACAGAACTAATATAGTGTAGGTATAGAATTGTTCAAATAGGCGTAATACGGCGTATACAGATTCGTCTTTACCTTGGGGCGCGCTGCAATAAGCTGTATAAGGAGAATAGCCCTTGGTTATACTTTGGCTTATTCAGAGCCAATCAGATTGCTTGGTTGGGCTCCGCCAGCGGGCCGAGTAAGAGGAGCTTCGCCAGGGTAGCACAAAAGTTAACATTGTTAAGTTCTAAGTTCAAGTTTTTTTTACTTTTATTTTTTGGAAGTTGAAGTAACAACTTTTCTTCGAAAGAACGAGTTTCTCCTGTCACGACTGCTTATTGTTCAGGAACACTGATGTCCATACGTTAATTTGGAAGTGGTTCTCAAGTTGTACTTCGAGTAGTACTAAGAACTTGAAGAGCTTGAAATATTGTATCAATGTGGCAACACTGACCATCGCACGGATAAGAATCTTTTACTTTCAGTTGAACAAAGGTGTGCAATAAGAACGTATCCATCAGGTATAGCGTTATGCAGCTTATTACACTTAATTGAACAATGCCTGTCATCGGGGAACGGCCAGAATTTGCCTATAAGGCTTATTCTCGCCGTTCCCCGAGGACTCCTTTTGAGGAGCCGCTGCGTTTTTGTTGTCCCGGGGACTCACTGCCCGTATTCTCGCGAGTCCCAACTTCCGAGAATGCTCCGATTATCATCACTATCATGAAAAAGGACTCCCTTTCAGATTCGGATGGGAATCAATTTTTGCTGGTGTTCGTGCAATGTAAAATTAATTAGAAACAATCAGAATATACAAAACCAAAAATAAAGTGGGTCCAGACTAATTTCGTCAACTGCATTTTTTTTTTCGAGCAAATTCCATTTTGGAAGCATTCCCCGTGTTCTCGCAGCTTTTCCGTAAGCGGAGTCCGCCCGGAGTGACTCCGTCTATTCTCGTTCCCCTTGATTCTCCGAGGAGTCCTCGGGGAACGGCAGGATACGTGTATTGAACATCCCCTAACACTGAACAATCACCAAAAAATAAAAATACATAACATCCAACTTTTGCTGCAAAATACTTGCCGAAATGTTTATTTTACGTCAAAATTATCAGGTCAGGTCGGTGTTATTATCCCAACAGAAACAAAATAACATTTTGTTCAAAATATTAAAATAACAAACAACAGTTAGCCAAAACCTTTTGACGTAATTTGTTGACTTAAACACGACAAACGTGTTGAAGTCAACATGATTTGGCCACCTGTTGTTTGTTATTTTTGAATATTCTTTTGCCTCTATTGGGATATTCCGGACAGCCACGAAAGTAATAAAAAAAAGCCGGTCGACGTGACCTGGCGGGGAAAGCGTGCAGAATAAACTGGGCAATAAAGAGCAAAATATTCAAAAGAATAATGCTGCTTTCACATTGACGCGTTTATCTTGCGTAATCTGATGCGTACGCGTCGACGCAACGCAAGAATAGAGCCGCTTTCACATTAACGCGTTTATCTTGCGTAATTTGATGCGTACGCGTCGACGCAACGCAAGAATAGCGTTGCATCGACGCGTACGCATCAGATTACGCAAGACAAACGCGTCAATGTGAAAGCGGCTTAACGGTATGAGGCGTCAATTTGTTCTTTATTTTACTTAAGTCGCTGTCTAGCTGTGCTCAGAACTTTGCATAAATATTTACCAGATTCGATTTTGGTGATCTTCGTCCGCGCCGGTCAGAGTCAGGTGACCTTCAAAGTAACATACGTGTACACTGTCAGAAGTGTCGTAACAGATAACACTTGGGATGTTATCTGTTATGATTCTGCGTACGTTATTGAACGTTATGCATTGCACGTTATGCATACCAAGCATGCCGAGCAAAACCACCGAAAAAGCATCTGTTGAATTTTTCCATATTCCGATTCCATAAACAGTTAGCAGATGTTTTCCGGTTGTGTTTCGGCTCTTCTTGTAGGCATAACATTAAATTCGTAACGTTTGCAATATTGTAAAGCTAACGTCCTAAGTGTTATCTGTTGAAACGGCGCATCCTTGTGCTATCCGTTATGAAACTTCTCACAGTGTCCTTCATTCGATTGTCCATAATTTGATAAGAACTCATTAGCCTTCTCAGAACTCAGTCGCGTATTTTACAGTTGCAAGACTTATAATCTTTGCAGGTGATGCCAAGCCACTTAACGAAGACTTTGGTGACTCAGACGAAGAAAAAGCGCCGGACGCCTACTTGGCCCGCGTTAAGCGAGAAGCGAAGGAGAGAGATGAGGATGAAGGAGGTGAGTTCACAGATCGTTTTAGCGTGCTCAGCTATTAGAAGCGAATCGAAGGCACCTCTCTCCCTATTTCGTTGTCTGAAAGAAAAGATTAAAAGATAACTGAAATCGATTGTTTGCTTCATTTTGTGTCTCAATGACCAGCGTCAATGGAATCATCTGGCCAGTCCTGATCTTTTCACCATTGAATCGATCAGTCAACCAATACTTTGTTCTGGAAACCGAGGCCGATGATTTGCTTTGGTATTAAGAAAAAAAGAATAAGCAATAGCTAAATACTGATACGTCAGTTACGATGCTTTTGGCAGCGATATTTCGGCCCTTCTTGACAAGGGTCCTCGTCAGGCTGTTGAATGTCAGGGAATAAGAATAAGCATAAGATATAATGTACCAGGATAGTTTAAGTTCATCCTATTCGTTATACTCGACTTGTATCCGTTATACTCGACTCTAACATTACTTGGCAACCGGTGTTCCAGAATTGTTAAAAAACAGCTGAAATATTCTACCTGTTCTTAACAACAGTATGTTGAACACTAGTTTCAAATTAAGAAAGAAAAGAAATGGCACACCGACTGGTATTAAATCTGCAACAAACAGTTCCAGTTTCCTCCCTCGCCTTTATACCACTGTAATCAGTCACAATTGGTTATGCTTCAAACCAGCTTCGTACGCCGGTCAAAAATAAAATATATTACACCTTGTTAAAAATCTCTGTAAAAAGATCACAAACGAGTTCATCAGCCTTGAGGCTCGTCCTCTGGCAGGTATTAATTTATTTTACTGTCGTGTCCTGCTATTTTACGGGGCATCAGGAGTGAGGGGGGGGGGGGGAGAATCGAGTTCTCATTTGCCAACAGTTTTTTCCCAAAATTTGGTATCAGTTTTTTTCTTTGGTTACCAAGGCATACCAAGCTATTGGCTTAAGTTTAACTTCGATTATTCTGGAGTATGTCCCCCCCCCCCTCGGGCCGTTCTTAAGCAAACGTTTGATTTTTTTTTAGGTGACTCAGAAGATGAGTCGACTGACGAAGATTTCAATCCTGGCGAGGAGGGAAGTGACGTCGCGGAAGAGTTCGACTCAGCGCCGGAATCGTCGGATTCAGAAGGCTCAGGTGCTGAGGGAGGAGGAGGAGAAGGTTCAGACGATGGAGAGAAGAAGAAAAAGAAGAAGGAAGAGAAGAAAGATAAACCCAAGAAAGCAAAAACAGTGGTAAGTTTCGTTAAAAAGTATTCTAGGAGCCATTTGTTGGGTTTTGAAGATAATGAAGGAATGAACCGTTTACTGTTGAACAGCTCATTAGTAACAATTTATGTAATTATTTTAAGTTTAATAAACCACCACCAGAGTCATATAAGCAGGGAAAAATAAATAAATAGGATAAAAAAATAAAAACAGTCAAACGGTGTTTGGCGCTTTGTGACAGTGTTTGTGCCTATGTTCTGAACAAATAAATCAATCAAACAGCGGATCAGCCAGCGGTTTCGCGTACGAGGTGGCACGTAAAGAATTTTACTCTAACAAATTTGTATATACTCTAGTCCGAGAAACCTCGCAAGAAGAAAGAGAAGACCGAAAAAGACGCCAATATGCCTAAGCGGCCGATGGGGGCCTATTTCCTCTGGCTGAACGAAAATCGAGAGAAGATCAAGTCAGATAATCCAGGCATCTCTATCACGGAAGTGTCCAAGAAAGCTGGAGAGATGTGGAGGGGAATAACCGATAAAACGGTAAGTGGTCTGCCGACCATCAATGGCTAGATTAATTCATAAGCTGCATTTTTTCAGACACCATGGTATCTGATACCACGGTCTGAAGTCGTTTTTGCATTTATCGCGTTATCTGATACAACGATAAAACCGTTTTGGCGCAGTTACTGAGTATCTGGCCGGTTAAAGTGATACCTGGCCAGTTACTGTGGTATCCACGGTTCCGACCGTACTAACGGACCGTGGAACAAAATAAAAACAGAACAAAATAAAATAATTCCAAAACAGAAGATAGACCTGATGGTCTACCATGCCTTCCAAATTGGAAAACAACACTTCGAAGATTTCTTTGAAGAGTCTTTGTGTGAGAATGAGTATCGGCGAACCCTGAAGCTTTCGGCGAACTTTGCGCTACGTGACTGGAAAACTCGGCTCAGCCAAAAAAGTGGCAGACAGTTGTAGGGAGAAAATGAAGCAGTGGCGAATGACGGGGATTTCTGAAGTTTATAATTAAATAAGGGAGCTAAGGATAATGGACAGACACGACACACTCGAATAGAATCGACAGTAGCACCACTAACGACAGAGAACGTCCCTACTGAAACTCAATCAGTCGTGCACCAGTGGTGGCTCTGATTCCGAACATAGCAAAAGAAAGATACCATATCCCTTGTTTCCTTGATGTGTGCAGACCGCATCCTGGCTGTACTAGACACTTTCTAACCCGCAAGTCTGTCTCGCTTTGAGCGTAGTGGATGGCGCTAGGAATAAGGCCCGTTTCCGATACATGGAAAGCATAGGTCTTGGCGCCAATCCGTAGTGTTAATTTGCTCTGCATTTTTCGGAGAGTTTCGTCTTGAGTCGCTACAAAACCCTAGTTTTGTTCACCTCTGCCATCTCCCCTCGGACCTTAGCGGGCGCGTCCGCAAAGAGCTTACGCGGAGCCAGTCGCCCCCTCCCTCCCTTTCTGACGCACTGAGTAGTACCGGAACAGTGTTAACATTTTTTATTTTTATTACTATGATTATTCGTTGGACTAACGGCAAACAGGGCGTGCATGGTAACGCAAGAACCGTTGTCCGAGTTTTCCTGTTTATTTTTGCAAGGTCAGAGGTTTCGTAACAGATAACGCAAGGATGCGCAGGTTCAAAAGATAACACCTCGAATGTTGGTTTTTATGTTTTACAAGCGTTACGCATTGTTAAAACGTTATTCGTACAAAAAAAGCCGAAATACCGCCGAAAAAAGATCTGCTGACTTTTTTGTCTGTCATGATGAATCGGAAAAGCCGGCAAATACTTTTTCGGCAGTTTTTCGGCTCTTTCTGGTAATGCTTGTTATGTATAATGTTTAGATGAACATGGAAAATGGAGCTTTAGAAACCGAATAGTAGAATATTTATTATTGGAACAATCTCCCAGAAAGTTTTGTGAATGCCGGAAATATCAACCAATTCAAAGCAGGTGTCGACTACCACCTGGCTGAAATTCAATTTAGTGTGTAGAGTGTCCCGAGAAATTTATAAAGGCGATTATATTATTTAAATTTATAAAGGCGATGCAGTTATATTATAATTATTATTCTGCACAGCAAGCAACCGAAATTTTTACCTTTTGAAACCGCGCATAACATAACAACTTATAACGTCCTAAGTGTTATCTGTTGAAACCGCGCATCCCCGTGTTACCGGTTATGAACCTTCTGATAGTGTTGTGCATTTAGCTTCAGTGAGTGCTTACAATCATCTCTGATTTGTTTCAGGAATGGGAAAACAAAGCAAAGGAAGCCAAGCGGGACTACGATGAGGCTATGAAGGAATACAAGGCTGGTGGAGGAGGAGCATCCAGTGCAGCTCCCACCTCCTCAAAGTCCAAGAAATCTACTCCCAAGCCCACCCCAGTCAAGGGTGGCTCTGGCGGGGGATTCAAGTCGAAGGAATACATTTCCGATGATGATAGTGAAGAAAGCGATAATGGGGATAAGCCGGCCAAGGTAGGTCAACATTGCCTCAACGAGCTGTACTGATAAAGCTCTTACTTCACCAAAAACATAAACAAGTTAATTTAGAGACTGTCAGGGATTGGTTCAATAGTCTCAAGAAAAATTAAGTTTTTACTGGCAAAAGTATTAACAGCAAACTCAAATGGTACTTAACCGTTTAACCTTATTAGTTCACCAATACAAGATTATCAGTAACGTTCACTGACTGTTCTGGTCGAGCGTTCACAATGGAATGAATTTCAAATCAGTTTCCTTCCTTCTCTCAGCGCCCGGTATTTGCATCGCTGCCGGCGCTGCGAGCGGTTACTCGTCCATTATCACACACGTAACAAAAGGTGTTGATTAATCAGATCACCATAGAGACACAATTTGGTACCAAAAATCCAACTAAATCGAAGCTCTCTACGGAATTTTGAGACCGAAAATATATCGTCCAAATGAATACTGTCTACAGCTTTTTTGAATTCTTTCACCGTCTCCGTGCCAACAACATCGTGTGGTAGGGTTCCACGGGACGTCCACTCAAATGCCCAACGGCCGACGTCTTTAGTTGCGTTTTTGCAGATACCATAGTATCTGTTACCACGGTAACTGGATCTGCAATAACTCGTTTTTGCAGTTACCGTGGTATTCGATACTACGGTGCTCTGCAAAAACGACAGTTGCCGGATTTGCGCTTTTAGTAATCATCAAAAAAAAAAATACTGATATCCACTGACATCTAGAGTGACATAACTTCTTTTCCACCAGTTTGACAAAAAAATAGACTCTTTGAGATGATTTTTCAGATACCACGATCAGTTACCACGGTATCTGGCCAGATACCACGGTAACAGCAAAAATGTCTTTTGACCATGGTATCAGATACCGCGGTAACTGCGAAGAAGACTTTAGACCGTGGTATCAGATACCATGGTATCTGCAAAAGCGCAACTTTGTCAAAGCTTGAATTAACAGTTTTGAAGCGATGGCCCCGTAGCTGCGTATTTGCCTTTAACACAACCAAGAGTTGCGATACCACGGTATCTGATATACAGTCAAAAGTAATTTTTGCAGTTATCGTGGTATCTGATACCACGGTCAGAAGGCGTTTTTGCAGTTGTCGTGGTATCTGGCCAGTTACCGTGGTAACTGATATTCAGATATCACGGTCCGACCGTGGTATCTGAAAAGTAATCACACTTTCATCAGATTTTGTCAAATTGGTGAGAAAGAAGTTCAGCACTTAGTGATGTAACTGGATATCAGTTTTTCTTTTGGGATGATTTCGAAAAGTGCAATTTCGGCAATAGTCGTTTTTGCAGTGGACCGTATATCAGATACCACGGTAACTGCAAAAACGACTAATTGCAGATCCAGTTACCGTGGTAACAGATACCATATTATCTGCAAAACGTAACTAAGATCTCAGCTGGAAGGTTGTCGTAGGCACCATGGCACAATTTGTGCATCTGAATCATATTCAACCCCGGCTGTAGGCCAGTGTGGTAATTCGAAGTTCACGCAGTCTCTCTTCATACGGAAGATTCATAAGAGGAATGGGAAACTTTGTGATCCTTCGTTGGACATTTTTCCTTACTAGCCATCCTGGACAGGCTATAAAAAGGCACATTCTCGCCGTTCCCAGAGACTTTGGCTGCTTTTGCTTATACCTGGGAGCAAGGCCGTATCCAGGGGGGGGGGTTAGGGGGTTCGAACCCCCCCCCCCCCCGAAACCCACAAAAATAATAGTTTTTTGTAGGCATTAATCTCTGATCTGTGTCTTTTTTGTACTTTTTGGTCCGACCCGTGGGCAACCCCCCCCCCGAAATAAATTCCGCGGGCAACCCCCCCCCCCCCCTGAAATAAATTCCTGGATACGCCTGGGAGGTTCGGCGCCTCGCTCATGTTTATCCGTATCAATCACGACCACTCCGCAGACGTGGAGACATCTCTTGGAGTAGGTACGGACGATATCAGACGCTTGGCTGTAAGAGTGGAGGTGCGACGGGGATCCCTTGAGCGCTTTACTGTCTAATATACTCCTGATGCATGTTTGGCAAACGTGGAAAAACGCTATTTTCAAGCTAAATCGTCATGGACTGGCCACTGCTTTCGCGGACTGACCACATTAAACCAGCTTTAAACATAGAAGTAGATTATTCGAAAGAATTCTGCCATTTATTTGAATTTGCCCGATATAATTGCTATTTCAACCTTCGCGGTTAGCTATGATCGTAAAGTATTGTTATTTTCAGAAAACAGCCAAAAAGGAAAAATCCTCCGACGCCAAGAAAAAACCGTCGAAAAAAGAAAGTAGCGCGGAAGAAGAAGAAGAAGAAGAGGCCGAGTCCACGCCCGCAAGCGAGGATGAATCTGATTAGATGCATATTATTTTTACCGATTTTGTACATGAAAAATACTTATAAGTTATCGATCAAAGTGGGCGTCCGTCCCGGACCGGCATGATTATCGTGGTAACAGATCTTCATTGGTTCCAGACGGAATTAAGTTTGCACCAACATATGAGAAAAGGCAGGATTCACCTTCCAGAATTTTCTTCCGGGTTCCAGAAAGCCGTCTTCGTCGAGACGGAAATAAAAAAGATTCATTAATTCATTCGTACAAGTGAAGCGAGGCCAAAAACGTCTGGGAGTCTGACATCCCAGCTTCCGGAAATTTGGAAGGTGTCGTGGAGGCAACACATTTGAGAGACCTGATAAATATGCAAATTAATTGAGAAGGAGAAAAGGGTAGAGTGATTGTTAAGTTGTGACTGGAAAATAAAAGAAATCCGAAGGGGACATCCAGCAGGTGTTGAAGGATTTTGAAATTTAGCTATCATCATTACCATGAAAATACGGAATGGTTGGCTTGATTGTACGGAAGACACATACAAAAATAATCGTTTTTTTATTGGTTTTAACCTGTGATCTATATCATTTTTGCGTTAAGCCTGGCTTTTAATGATAAGAATCGCAGTCGTATAACTGCTATGAGCCAACACGACTTCCAAAAATCCGCAATTAGCTTATGTCAGGAGACATTGTGAAGGTGTTGCATTAGGGACACGAATAGCAATCCTGCGATCCGGGGAGTTAAACAAAAAAGAAAATTTCGCTCTTTTAATTTGATCCGGCTCGGAAGTTCTCGAACCTGTGCGCCTGACTGATGGTGTCAACTAAATCGTAACGGATTTCAATACAGCCGTGACGTATTTAGTGACGTCACGCTATTGGGGCCCCAACATAGCATTTGATTGTCTCTAGGCCTTTTCATAAATGTAAACGCGGCCGGCGCCTCGCTGGCCGCTCGGCCATTCAGATATATATACGCCACTCATAAAATCCAATACCGAATTATCGCCAGATGTTCTAGAGGAACAATAACAATCACACGTGAGAAAGGGGGACAAGTTATCGGAATGGAGAATGAGTGATTAGGCTTTCGGCTCACACCGACGCGCTAATTAGCCCCGTCGGAAAGTGGTTCAGCAGTCAGCAATGATGTCGGAAGCCAAAATTGACAAACTTGATATAGACTGATAAAACAGAGTTGGACTGAGAACATACAGAGGTAGAGGCATTTTATGAAGTTTCAAGTACGGCTAGGCCTAAGAAAATTTGGAAATGGCCAAACAAATCCGGATAAACGTATACCTCGAAGTAACATGTCATTGTTTACTTTATGCCAGCGCATCTAGCGGCCAAAAAAGAACTAATCTGGATGTAATTTTATGAAGAGCGTATTCACCGATGGGAAGAAACGACAATTTTTCGTTTTCTTAAGTACAATAGATAAAATGGGTTTGACGTCACGCTTGTATGAAATTCCGTTACGATTTAGTCGAGACCTGACTGACAGCTGTTTGATTATTTGTTCATCCATAATCTTTCTTGGATACTCTTATACTGTTGCTGGATTTTGCAGCTCACTGACGAACAAAAATCAGTGGTTTTGAATTGCGGGAAAGTTCAAACTTGAAAATCGTGGAATGTCGATGTTCTCGGCTTAATTGGGTACAATCCAAGCATAGTAAGTTAGTTCGGTATGATGTCGGTCCAGAGTGAAGGTTAATCTGAATAAGTGCTAGCCAGTCAGCAACAAACCCCTGATTTTTGGATACCCTATGCAAAATGCTAGGTTGGTACCAAATAATGATTGATGCCAAACACCAATGTGACCAGTTGATGCCAAACACTGTATACCTGTTGGTACCCTAACCCTGACCTTGCCTGACCTACCCTAGCCCTAGGCAACCCTAGGGTACTATCTCTATAATTGACTATAAATTAATTCTGATTGGTGGATTTCTGAGCGTCACTAAAATCGTCAATATTGTATTACTGCCAGCATTTGCCGCATTTGGCATAGTGTATTCAGCATTAGGCATAGGGTATGCCAAAAGCTAGATATACCTGAGGTATACCGAACTTGGCATAGGGTATCCGAAATTCTGGGGGTTTTGGTAGACTGTTGCTAGTCATCCCACCAGTATTCTGTATCACTCACAAGTCAGAATATTAAGAGTTTGCTTTGGTTACTGCCAGCTGACTGTCAGGGGCGGTTCAAAGGGTGTGTGTGCTGGCTGGGTGTGTGACTGCTGTGCTTCAGAAAATCTTTCTCTCAGTCATAGATTTAAGCTTATAGGAGTAAGATAAAGGCAGTTACCAAACATGAATATTTCCTGAAAATTACCTGTTTCTAGTTGTATGGCTTCAAAGAGATTTTCAGGCTGTATATTCTCATTTTTGGGTTCCGAGCTTGTCAGAATGTCAGCTGCATGTTTTGAGATTGCCAGGAGTGCACAAGAGTGAACCCCAGTTGTGAATTTCACCTGCAAATGACCTGTTTTTGTCATATTTTATGAAGAGATTTTCTGGTTGTATAGCAAGAGACATTCATATGTGTTGAGCTTGTCAGAATGACAGAGGTATGTTTTGAGCTTTCCAGATAAGGCAGTTAGCTAATCGTCAGTTTCATCTGCAGATGATTTGTTTCGAGTCAAATGGTACATTTTTGTAGGGATTTTGTGTAAGTCGTAATTTCATGTAAAGCTTGCCAGACTGACAGAAATGTATTTAATGAACCATGATTTTCAACCTGCGGTGTACAGTTTCAACACAGCTTCGAAATTTTGCCTATGGGGCAAAGTTTCAACATTATCTGGTTTTGTGCAAACATCTCCTTATTCTAGCTTAAAACAGCTTGATTTTTAAAAGAAATCTTGCGGGGCAAGATTTGGACATAAACTGGCTATGTACCGTATGTACTAAAATGATGGGCCTGATGATTGAACCATTTTTTGTTACTGTAAATTCAGAACAAATCTATTTTGTATCTGTTTTATCCTGGATGACCACATCCTTTTATGGAAAGGGTCGAGTGGAAGCACTGCCATGTATAAACTTCCGGCACCCACTTATTTTGGGAGGTATATCGGGGTCACAGGCAGACAGACAGATCTGTCATATCATGGGCAGCCCTTACTTTCATTTGGAATTAAAAAAAAGACTCTGATCATAGCTGCTTCCAAAAATTTCCTGCGTCGTCTTTCATAGTAGCCTATTCTTTGTTCAATGGAGGGGCGCGTCGTTTAAGTGAGGTTGTAGGCTTGGGATTTGAGCCAGGTTAAAAGCTAGAACTTGAATGGGAATCAGTTGAATTTTGCCAGAAAAAAGGGGGATTTAAAAAATTTCGCCTGTGACGCCTTTTCTAGTAGGCTGTTCTCGTTTTAAGTGTATTAGTTAATTTGTTTCGTTTCTGTGTATTTTTTAAATATTTTTTCTATTTTTCTTCTAGCTTTACTTGGAGCAATTCGGAAAATAAATTTGATTGATAGATTTATTGATTTAGTTAAAGTTTAACTGAAAAGCCAACTCATTTGTCTGTCATTTAATTGGTTACACTGAATTATTTGGATTCTGCAAAGGGATTTTTTTATTTTCCACTATCTGCTCTAGTTATGAGGCTTAGAATATCTCCAGCCGTCCCCACAGCGTAAATTCTACTATGACGTGGGAAATTTTAATCTCAACATAAATGCGGCTTTTCAGTGGGCAGTGGTGAGATTGGTGAAGACTGCTTAGTGCCTGAACAAAAAAAAATTAATAAATCTTTCTCGTAAGGCATACAGCAAAAATACAAGCGCATAGAGGCACCACAAATCACACGGAAATTCCACTATTTGAAAATCGAATATTCGCGAATAGCGGAACAACGAAGTAACTCATTTTCAGCGGGTCTTCAAGCCAATTTAAGTGAATAGGTGATGGGTATTATATTGTCCTATCTTAGCCCTCTTCGGTTAAACTTTAAAGATTGCGTTATTTAAGTACAATGCGCGTACAATTCGTACAATTCTGCCGGGCGTGAAGCTCCGACAAAACTGTTCCGACATTTTTGTCGGTACCATACCTTTCGGCACAAAATTCAGCTCCTGATAAAACCCTGCGTTATGTCAATTCGGTTTTAATTAGCGTATTCTACTTCAGATCGGAAAATAAATCGAAGTAATTTCGCACTATATATAATAATTCAGCTTCAGCTTGCTAATCAAACTGATAGCAGTACTTCTGAGGAAATCAAGGTTCAATGTTATCTTTATTTACAAACAAATATATCTTAAAGCACAACTCTTACTAGAAATGATCTTTTCCCTATGAAATGGATCAGAAAATACCGTTACTTTCCACCTGAAATGAGCGATTCTCTTGTTAGTGCTTATCGACTATATCCAGCCTTCCTGCTCTACGACGCGGTGGTTAGGCGCAAAACATTTGAAAACTGAACGTGCCGTGGTTAAAAAGTGGAAAAACTAAGAAAATAAAAGAAATAATAAACAGACGATTTTCACATCCTTATGTATGAATGAATGAATGGATCCGTAAAAGAGTTGTCAGCGGACGTTGAAAATTCCGGCAAACTTTTCGTTGGGTGACGGGAAAACTCGGCAAGGCAGAAAAGTGCAAATAAATCGTAGTTACGAAATGAAACAATGGAGAAAGGTGGAGATTTTAAAAGCTTATAATTCCATATGGGAGCTAGGTATATTATAAAAGGCAGAATATGCAAGAGGGGTCCTTTAACACTTTCCGCTGCTGAGAGCAGAGCTCGAGCGCACACGAAAGAAATAAAACCAAAAAACTTTGGGCATGACAAATCATGCCCAATAATACCTCATTCCCTAAATAGTCATACATCTAACCGACAGCAAGGCCAAGTCACAGTCACAATTATATAAAGAAAAAAAGAAAATATACAAAGATGTTTTGCCCAGAATAAGCTTTTGTCCGGTACGAAGCTCCGACAAAATATTCAACCGTCCACATGTCATGCCCCCTCTTCACAACCCTAACTGTTGAGGTACCAGCCTACTTTAGAAATTGACCTTACACGTTCCGGCAAGATACCAGTTTCCGTGGGAATCTTACTCCATTCGGACGTTATTTCGGGCACAGGTAGACGGGAGTAGGCCTATATATAATATCAAAACTAGCAATTAATTTCGTTTGGAATCATCCAAAAGACATTCTAACCATATAATGTTTCCAGAAAATTCCGCCTGCGGCATCTTTCTTAGTACGGTTTTGCGAGAAAAAATTACACGAATTAATGCAATGGTGTGTCATATGCGTGGGTTGACGTATGGGATTGGGTTTTGAACTTGATAAAAAACTGAAATTTCTACGGGAAGTAGTTGAATTTTGCAAGAAAAAAGGCGAATAGAAAAAATTTCGCCTGTGGCGCTTAGGTTAATATTAGTGTGAAATTTTTTGCCAGCGATGCTATCGGTATTATTAATCTTGGATGCATACAGCTGAAGCTGACGTGACTGACATTCTTTTCTTACGTGGTTACTTAATATTTACTTGAGCTTTGCCAGGCATTGGCCAGTCGAATAATTTGCCTTTTTATCCGTTATTATTTCCAACATTCTAAATTTTTTACGGTGAATCAAGAACCCTCTCCCCCTATTGGCAGAGGCAGTAGTTGACTATTGTAGGCTATTGTACTTATGGAATGTCTCTTAGCCCCAACACTAGGATGGTAGTTACGCCTCTGCCATTATTGTTTCAGATCCCAACAGCCAAACTGAATTGAGATTTTCCTCTGCAAGCCACAAACAAAAATTGACAGAATAAAGATTTTTTTCATCTATTTCCTATGAGCTTTTCTTTTCTTTTATTCTTTAGCAATTTTATAAAAAGGTTCCAGGTTTACAGTAGAGGTATGCTTATGTGAACGTTTCTTGGCAATGGACTTTGCCATTTTCAAGCACTTGCTGTGTCTAAAACTAACTACCAGTTAGCCAAAGTAGGTAAGAAGGGCATCTGAAAACACCTGTATAGGTATTTTGGATCTTCATTAGAGTGCAAGAATTACCGGTAAGTTTCGAAACTTACTCTTACCGAGTAAGTTACCGGTAACTTAGGTAAGTTACCGTAAGTTACCACCCAAGTGGTAAGTTTCAGATAATAATGTATTTAAGGAGTTGTATCCCCTCCCCTTTGAGAGAGTATTAAAGAATATTCATATGTTTGTATCATTTTTATTGAATTATATGCTACTTCGGTTACATGTATCAACAGTGAGAAAAAATTGAACAAAATGGCACTTTAGGTTTCAGATAATATAACTTTGTAATAAACAAGACCAAAGGTTTCGATGGGATCCCAAAAATCATGTTGTAAAACAGATATTCAGGAATAAATACGATGATTGATTGATTGAAAAATTTAATATTTGACCCAGACAACTAGGTCTTGTCTTCGCCAGATTCAGTCTTCGCGCGGCTAATCATCTGAGAAAATCAAGTTCAGATATATAAGCCATATCTATTTTGACGATACTGATCGAAACTTCCTGCTTTACTCTCGTTTACTTCTGCCAAATTTTCCAGTTTCGGCCGGATTCCGGGCTAACTACTTGTCCGGCGAGAAAATGGTTTTCACAATCGTGTTCAGAATGTCTTCTTACCCCTAGATCGAACATCTAATCAACTTAAAATAAAACTTTTACTTGCAACAAATTCCCCGGTTTTGGCCGAATTCCGGGCTAAGTACTTGTCCGGTGAGAAAATGGTTTTCACCATCGTGTTCAGCATGTCTTCTTACCCCTAAATCGATCATCCAATCAACTTCAAATAAAAATTTAGCTTGCAACAAATTTTCCGGTTTCGGCCGGATTCCGGGCTAACTACTTGTCCGGCGAGAAAATAGTTTTCACAATCGTGTTCAGCATGTCTTCTTACTCCTAGATCGAACATCTAATCAACTTCAAATAAAACTTCTACTTGCAACAAATTTTCCGGTTTCGGCCGAATTCCGGGCTAACTACTTGCCCGGCGAGAAAACGGTTTTCACCATCGGGTTCAGCATGTCTTCTTACCCCTAAATCGATCATCTAATCAACTTCAAATAAAACTTTTGCTTGCAACAAATTTTCCGGTCTCGGCCGGATTCCGGGCTAACTACTTGTCCGGCGAGAAAATGGTTTTCACCATCATGTTCAGCATGTCTTCTTACCCCATAATCGACTATCATATTAGCTGTTTCAAAATATTTTGTTTGTCCCTTAATTTAAACCCCCTCCCCCACCCCTAAATGTAGGACTACAGAGCCCATCTACGAACTCGACCTTACTCTTGACCCAAAGAATCCTCACACCAAGTTTCATCGAAATATCTCATTCCCTTCGAGAGTTATCGTGCTCACAGACGGACGGACGGACAGACAGACGTTTTTTCGATGTCATAGGCATCCGTCACTAACGTTTTGGGATCCCAAAAATAGATAAGCTACGGTTTCTACGGTGAGTTTGCACTAGCCCATACCCTGACCAGAGTCTGTCACAGGAGGCTACAGTAACACAAATTGTACAGACTTATAACACTAGCACCCCATGCAGTCCCATGATATCAGTCCTATCCTACCCCGTGCAAAAATTTTCTGGTATTACATGGTTATTTCATTGCATTATTTCATCATTTCATTATCACCATGCGATAACAAAAATGTTAAAAGAAAAAAGTTCTCGCATGGCTGAAACACATAGCTCGCGCTCGGGCGATATCAGCCTACCATGCTGCCCGCGGGCCAAATTTTTCCGATATCGCCCTCGGGCCGGGCGATAATATATATTATCGCGACCCCCGAAAGCACCAACTTCCCACAAAATCCAGCCCACCAGCAAGCTGCCGACTCGACAGCTTTCGCAGTCTCATAGTACAACGGTTTCGAAAATGGAGTTTGGAGATGTAGTTACAGAGTTCTGTGTTCACGACCCCGACGAACTCAGATTCCGTATCCGTATGAGATGGAGATCTTGCATCAGATGCATATTTCTACGCATACGAAATTTCAGCATCCTAGCTTACCCAGAAGTGCCCGAACTCGAGACCCCACGGACAGACCGACTTTTCGCGAACGGTATATGACACTTCAGCCTAAGTGCCATAAAAAGTCGCCAGTGCAAAATTTTAGTCAAAAGTCAAGAACTAGAACTCACCGTATCAAATTAACATGTTCTAGGGATGTCTTTCTTACTTATTCAGAATGACTGCAGACCAGAGCAAAATAACACTAGGGAGTAGCGCCAATACCTATCCTTTCCATGCTTCGCAAACGGGCCATAGTCGTAGCGCCGCCCATTACGCTTGCGGAATTTAAAGCGTGCAAAACCATGCGGATTTAGAAATTTCTAGTAAAGCTAAGACGCGGTTTGCATACATCTTGGAAACCGGGGAGGTTGTGTCTTTTTTTGCTGTGTTCAGAATATGAAGTTATTGGAGCCATCACTGGTGCACGACCGATTGAGTTTCAGTAGGGACGTTCACTATCGCTAGTGGTGCTAGTGTCGCTGCTGTTTGAGTGTGTGTCACTTTTTTCAAGTCTTGGCGCTACTCCCTAGTGTTATTTTGCTCTGCTGCAGACTGACTACTGACTCATCGTATTTTTGTTCACGCAGACCCGTTTCTTATTGGTTACGATACGACAAGAAATGTAAGACGCGCGCTGATTGGCCCACCCTTTTCCAACAGGAAATGACACTGAGCGGAAGTACAGTAAATGACTCACGCATTGAATCTGACGACTAAAAATGTATGGGAAAGATTGTTTGAGTTTAGTATGAGTTTAGTAGAGTTTAGTAAGTGGTAGTCCCAGCTCTCTTAGGGATGGATTAGGTTTAACTGAGAACATTTTTGTACACGAAAAACTTAAACTTACCACTTGTGAGAAACTTACCGGTAAGTTTGACCTGAAACTTACCATTACCGGGTAAGTTACCCAGTGGTAACTTACCATGTGGTAACTTACGTCTTGCACTCTAATCTTCATTCCTACCAAGATTCTACCATTTAGCCCAAAACTGCACTGTTCACATTAAAGTAACTGTTCACATAAGCATACCTCTTACCTACTGTATATCTCTATCCGTACTTGCTACTCGCGCATTGGTAATAGGGACAGAGTTGTGGTGATGTGGAAAGTGTCCGGCACAATTGGAGTTCAAACCGCGAAACGAAAATGAAAACAACTTTGCTCAGAGACGAGGATTACCGCAATGTGGTTACTTACTCTCTGAATTCTGGGAAAGCAGAACGATACAGTCTCTAAAAACAATACAATAATCTTGTTTTTCGGAAGTGCCAAGATGGAGGTCATCTGATAAGATAAATTTTTTGGGCTTAGTAGTTGCTTGGTTGCTCACGCGATTAGAAGTTTACTCATTTTTGTGGAAGGATAACTTACTTGTAAAGAAAAACCATAGAACCCTTTTATCTGTCTGTAAAATTTTAGCGGTGAGTAGGCGTCTTTATTATTATTTCGGACGGATATTCCTGATTCGGCATAACTACATACATAAGTTCGGATTTATGATAACTTACGGAATCCCGATAGTTACATCGACTAGGCTAATTATTATATATTATCGCCCTTGGTGAGGGTGATAGCGGAGAAATTTTGCCCGCGGGTGGCATGATAGGCTGATATTGCCCGAGCGCAGCGAGGGTGATATCTGCCTATCATGCTACCCAAGGGCCAAATTTTCCGCTATCGCGCGAAGAATAGCAAGGGCGATAATGATTATAACACTAGTACATTTGTTTTAATCTTTTGGTATTCCCCAGATGTTAAAAGAAAAAATTCCGACCGGGCGTTATCAAAATAAATAACGCCCGGGCGTTATTTATTTTTATAACGCCCGGTTGGAACTTTTTTTCTTTTAACATTAGGGCAATACCAGAAAATTTTCTGGCGTTATCAAAATAAATAACGCCCGGGCGTTATTTATTTTTATAACGCCCGGTTGGAACTTTTTTTCTTTTAACATTAGGGCAATACCAGAAAATTTTGGCACTGGGTAGGATAGGACTGATATCATGGGAGTGCAGGGTGTACTGGTGTTATAGATTGATAACCTGTTTGGGATTCTGTATAGCTACCGAATCCTCTAATTGTACCGAATAATTCTGGTATCGAAAAGTTGGGGCCTACCGAATAATTTTAGTAAAGCTACTTTTAATCTTACTTTTCTTTCTTACTTTTAATCTTACTAATTTGATCCCGTGTGTTATTTGCAGCTTCGATAAAGCAGGCTTGCAATGGTTTGATCAGCTAGAGTATTTTTTGTTTCTTTGCCATATCCAGAACAAGTCATCGGGACCCTTTGTTTTAATCGAACGTAAAAAGCCATGGACTTCCAGCCACAAATTTTTACTGTGTTGATTTTAATTTATACGGACCGGCTCCCTAGATGGCACCAAATCAGAAGATTCATTGCTCGATTTGATGTCGTGAGTGCGCCTTCTTGCGAATAGTGTTGAGACACGACAGTCTAGCTACCCATCCTTATTCACTTAAAGTTTAACTGAAAAGGCAGCTTATTTTTACATCTGATCTTGGAATACACTGAAATATTTTGACCCATCTAAGAGATTTTGTTCACCCGAGGGTCTAGTAATAACGTTCAGAATGTGCGCTGATTGTACGAGTTGCACAACAACCCAAAATTCATCCAGGCCCGGAGAATTCGAATTTCAACATATGCCTGCATTTTCAAGGATTAAAAATGCTAACCTTGAGAAAGTTACGACTGTCATACAGGAATCTGACATTTTTATTTCATTTTCCGGCAATGACTTACATTTGTAGTTGGTAAATTTGTTTAAGGGAGAGGGACAAGCATATAAAGGTACCACAAATCCGAAAGAATGATTTCATTTGATGAAATCGATCATCTGTGGATAAGGGAAAAACGAAGTAACGCATTTTTATCGGGTTTTCAGTCCTATTTAAGTGAATAAGCTATGTGTAATTACACTGTCGGATCTCAGCCCTGTTTAGTTAAGCTCTAAGTATGTTGAAATCACGATGAAAATGTGTTACTTCGTTGCTCCGCTATTCATAAAACCGATTTTCATCGAATGAACTTCTTCTTTCGAATTTGTGGTGCCTCTGTTTGCCTGTACCTCTATGCTTGAAATATTTAGCAACTTCAAGGTTCAAGGTTCAAGGTTTTTTATTCTTAACTCTAACTGATACATAAACATTAAAAATACGATACTCTGCACTTACAATTATTTCAGGGTTTGAACCGGACTTGAATCGAATGCCGAAAAATAAAGCTTTTGGGGTTACATTACACGCAATAGCGGGCTTTTTTCAGAAGTGACCTTACAATCTAGAATTGAAAATTTCCTGAGCTTCGCTTCATTCGCCATTGAAATGCAAGTTTTTGTTAGAATTCAAATTCTCCGCGTTAGGATGAACTTTTTCTTGTCGGGCTAACAGTGTGAGCGTGTTCCACCCTACTTACTACGCTAGTCGCCGTGGTTACTACGCTAGGCTGGAACGCTTTTTTAATTTTTTCGGTCAAATACCAGGCCGCGGGGGTGATCCGACCAATCACGTTACAGAGAAGCGTAGTTACTATTCTAACTACGCTCCCGAGCGTGGTAGGCAAATAGTTACTGTTAGTGACTATTTTGAGAAGGTTGGAACGGTCAGCGTAGTAACTTTTCGTGAGGCTGGAACGGAAATAGTAACTAATAGTTACTATTGGTAGAGGGTTGGAACACACTCTGTATATTCTGAACGTCCCTACTAGAGCCTAGGATGAACAATAAAACATCCCTTAAAAATAGTTCAGCGGATTAAAATCCAAGATTTAAATTAAGCTGGCTTCTAGTTAAACTTTAAGTGATGAACTATATGGCATGACTTTTAATTTCATAGGTGTATGTATATAACCTCTGGAGACTTTTTTTCATTAATGATTTTGCAGCAAGTTCCCTCTTTTATGACTTTTCATTTTCTCCGTAATCTTTGTTTTATCCACTTTTATGGGCATTAACCAATCAATCAATCAATCATCGTATTAATTCCTGAAGAAATCGAGCAGTCTGAAATCGATCAGCCGCAAGCCCTTCTGATCTCGGCGAACATGGAATACAGACTACGTTTCAGTTAACCCAAACTCTTTCAGTGTTAGCATGGAAGGACGACCTGGGGTTGCAGATAACCAGCAACCGACTCCAGACTACCCCGATTTCGATTTTCTCAACCACGTTCTAGCACATGGCTTCATTTATGGGCCAAAGAGACTATGGCATTCATCAGCTTTGATCGTGGTGGTGTCGCTCATCATATTCGGAGTTGGGGTGAGACTTTTCTCCATGTTTGATCACCGTCGAGGATCTATAACTGAAAACTGATATTCCTCCATTATTTTCCTTCTCAGTAGTTGAGTTTTTGATCGAAGTTTTACCCGCCGTTCGCTTAGCCGGCTGCTTGATTTCCGTTTTTAAGCGCCGTCGAAGTTCACCGTTTTCTGAATTAGTTGTTTTTACGACTCCGGTGATCCTTGCCCGGTCGCCATTTAATCCATGTTATATTCCTCCATTATTTTGCTCATGGGCTCATAGGGATCACGAAAATGTATATTTTGCTTAAAAGTATTTTTTGTACTTTGCGGTTAGGATTAGTATTTTAAGGGATGGTCGGATCTGGGAACTGACAATTTCTAAGCCAATCTTTTCAAGTGTCTAATTTCCAAGCCAAGTTTCATCGTCTAGCACATCTGGAAGTACCTTGATTCGCGATCACCGGTTCCGGACCGCCTTTTAACTCCCCCCACAGTGCCCAAACCCGGTCCGGTTCTGTCACTGATGTATCTAGGGCTTGTTCTTCCAACCAAGTTTCATCCCAATCGCTCCACACTAAGTGTGTCACAAGATTTCCGGTTCTCCCCCCACCTCCCCCCCTACATCCATCGGATCACGTACATCCGAACTTTAAATAGGACATTTGAGACACGAGGTCTTTCCAAATATCAAGTTTCATTAATATCCGATCACCCGTTCAGAAGCTGTACATACCTCAAGATTCAGGATTCTCCCTCCCTCCACTCCCCCACGATGATCAGATCAGGGAACTGACTATTTCCAAGCCAATCATGTGGACTCTCCAATGTTCAAGCCAAGTTTCATCGACCTAGCAGGTCTGGAAATACCTTAACTTGCGATCACCGGAATTCCGCCCCCCCCCTACTCCCCCGAAATGCCAGAATCCGGTCTGGTTCTGTCACTGATATACATAGGGCTTGTGCTTGTTCTTTCATTCCGATCGCTCCGCTCCAAGCGTGTCACAAGGTTGCCGGTTCCCCCCTCCGACCCTCCCACCTTCATCGGATCCGGTCCGGACTTGAAACGAGACATCCGAGACATGTGTTCTTTCTTCATATCAAGTTTTGTTATGATCCAATCACCCGTTCGGAAGTTATACGTACCTCAAGATTCCGGATTCCCCCCCTCCACTCCACGGTTAATCTGACCGTGTCCCTGATTTTCCTGCCAAGTTTCATTAGCTGCGTTTTTGATCGCCGTTCCCCGTTCCCTGTTTGCTTATTTGTGTGTTTTTGCTTGCCGTTCGTTTTCCCGGTTTGCTTAATTAGGTGTTTTCGATTCCAGTGGAGTTTGCCTGTTGCTTATTTTGCGTTTTTGCATCAAACGGGAAACGGGGAACGGGAAACTGACAGGGAAACGGGGAACTGGCAAGGGTACCAAGTTCGCCGTTCAGTTTTCTCGATTTGGCGGGAAAATTCAAAATCAATGAGAAATATTTTTTTTTGCTCAGTGTTTGACAGACGTAAAAGACAGTCACATCAAAAGAGTTAACTTAATCGTTGAATAGACTGGCCTTAGCCCAAAGCGAGGAAAAATCAGCCCATCTTTTATTTCTGAATGAACCTCAAGATCCAAAACTGAAAGTACAAACCTCTCTGTGCTGTTTTCTGTTGACAATACTAGAGGCGTATTCTCGCCGTTCCCCGAGGACTCCTCGGGGAATCGAAGGGAACGGCGAGAATAGAGGGAGTCACTCCATGCGGACTCGCGTATGAAAAACAGCGAGAACACGGGGAATGCTTCTAAATGGATTTTGTTCGAAAAAAACATATACAGAGGACGAAATTAGTCTGGATCCACTTTAATTTTGGTTTTGCTTATCCTGATTGTTTTTAATTAATTTTACATTGCACCAACACCAGCAAAAATTCATTCCCCTCCGAATCTGAAAGGAAGTCCTTTTTGATGATGGTGATGATAATCGGAGCATTCCCCGTCCGTGGGGACTCGCGAGAATACGGGGAGTGAGTCCCCGAAACAAGCAAAAACGCGGGGACTCCTCAAGTGGAGTCCTCGGGGAACGGCGAGTAGACGCCTTAGCTTTGAAAGATTGAAGCTGACGATGTAACTCCAGATCCATTGTGCTTGTGCTCAAGAGCATGTTGACAGTCACAAGGCAAGCTTCATCTTCTGCCTCCTCTTCTGAGTCATCATCAAAGTAAAAGAATGCCAAACGCTGGTCTTATGTCAGCTTTTTGCCCATACGGAAAATTAAGGGTTCCATTGCCATGTTTTGATACTTTTAAATTTTTTGCAAGTCTGGAGCAAAAACGCTTTTTAAGCCAAAAGGGAACGGCGACCGGGAACCGTCGAAATTGGAGCAAAAACGCAAAATAAGACTCCAACGGGGTACTGACAGGGAACGGGGAACGGCAATCAAAAACGCAGCTATTGTCCTAGCCCACCTGGAAGTATCTTAGGTCGGTTCTGTCAGTGATGTACCTAAGGCTTGCTTGTTTGTCCCACCAAGTTTGTCGCTCCACTCTAAACGTGTAACATAATTTCCGGTTCCCCCTCCGACCCCCCCCCCCCCCCCCCCCCCCACCACACTCATCGGATTCGATCAAGACTTGAAATGGGACATCTGAGACATGACATCTTTCCAGATATCAAGTTTCATTAAGATCCGATCTCCCGCTCGAAAGTTATGCATGCCACTAAATTCCGGATTCCGGCTCCCCTCCCTCCCCCCCGAAATGCCAGAATCCGGTCTGGTTCTGTCACTGATATACATAGGGCTTGTGCTTGTTCTTTCATTCCGATTGCTCCGCTCCAAGCGTGTCACAAGGTTGCCGGTTCCCCCCTCCGACCCTCCCACCTTCATCGGATCCGGTCCGGACTTGAAACGAGACATCCGAGACATGTGTTCTTTCTTCATATCAAGTTTTGTTATGATCCAATCACCCGTTCGGAAGTTATACGTACCTCAAGATTCCGGATTCCCCCCCTCCACTCCACGGTTAATCTGACCGTGTCCCTGATTTTCCTGCCAAGTTTCATTGTCCTAGCCCACCTGGAAGTATCTTAGGTCGGTTCTGTCAGTGATGTACCTAAGGCTTGCTTGTTTGTCCCACCAAGTTTGTCGCTCCACTCTAAACGTGTAACATAATTTCCGGTTCCCCCTCCGACCCCCCCCCCCCCCACACTCATCGGATTCGATCAAGACTTGAAATGGGACATCTGAGACATGACATCTTTCCAGATATCAAGTTTCATTAAGATCCGATCTCCCGCTCGAAAGTTATGCATGCCACTAAATTCCGGATTCCGGCTCCCCTCCCTCCCCCCACGATGACCGGATCGGGCAAATGACTATTTCCAAATTAGTTTGGTCGGGTCCCTAACATGCCTGCCAAGTTTCATCGTCCTAGCACATCTGGAAGTACCCTAACTCGCAAATCCCGGACTGACCGACCGACCGACGTGCCATAAAAGGAAGAAAACACTATAAATAAGAGGAGAAAAATAAAGAGGCTACGACAATATTAACTATCTACAAAACTAACCTATTCTAAAAGAATGCTCTTCTATTCATGCTTAACATTATTGTTGAATCTTGGTATAAGCTGGCCAACTGTTGCGTCCAACATATGCAAGTTGCGGCTATTTTATTATTTCAGATCAAGGGAGGGTGACGGAGCAGGTATTTACGGAAACGGAAATAAATATAACGATTTCGATTTTTGCCGCTGTTAGTTAACATTCGCCAGAAGGTGTGATATGTCCTCCCGCCTGACTGACTGGCAAACTATTGATTGACATAATGAATTGATTGAAGTGTTTGGAGAATGCAAGCTTGCGTCCTCTGGGTCTCCTGCCTGTTTGAACAGTGTGTTGGTAACTTCATCATTTTAGGTAGGCATACCCCCATATCGTCTTGGACATGCATGTGCTGGCCTCAGCATAACGGCGGGAGTTCTCGGTACTTTGGCAGGAGCAGCTGGTGGCATTGGTGTTTTCACTAATAAAGCTGGAAGGCCCATTTATTTGAAGTGAGTAAGTCGCACGCTGTTTACTTTCTTATTTCCTTCACTTGGAACATTTCTTTTGGTTCCATCTTTACTGCGTCTTTGTCAAGGTACTACATTATCTTCGGCCTATTTTAGAGAGACTACAGTAACGCTTCGAGTTTTTCGTCACTTGAGAAACGCTTCATGAGAATTGGCTCGATCCCGCCCACTAACGCGGCGAAAATTTGTGTTGCGCTATCGCAGACTCTTATTATATTCTTCTGATTTATTGCTATCCTTACTTATTATCGTTGATGACTTGGGCGAACATAGAGGTTTTGTACATTTCTTTTACTTCAAACCAGTGGAATATGTTGAGGGTGGAAAATGATCTGCTGAAGCACAGGCAGCGAGAAGCTCTTGATAGTCGTGGGTCTTATTATAAGTAAAGGGGTCACCGACTCGACGACCGCCCTTTTTGTGAGTGAATTATTATGGCCATCCGACGGGTTGGCGAACTGACGGCGGACTTAGAGCAAACTGACTGGGGGGAGAACCATTGTATGCGCAAAATTTCGGAAATATAGTGGGCTTGCTGACGGGTTTTGGTAGGCGAACTGACGGGTGGATGTAGTGACGGGTTCTCGATTATCATATATTATATTACAGTTTATGACCTGGATAAACTTGGCGCTATTTAATTCTTAAGTGTTATAATTTTGATATGTTCCGCCGGCTCCATACGGAGAAGCGGAAAGCTGTGGCCGTCTGACGGGTTGGCGAACTGAAGGTAAGCGAACTGACTGGTCGGAGAGTAAGTAAGTAAGTATATTTATAACCCACTAAAGTTTTGACAAAAACAAACAGTGGAGTAAATAAGGAGAAAAAAATAAGAAAGAAAAAAGACAAAATACGTTAACAAAAAAGACTAAAATAACCTAATAAGGCGGTGGTGAGGATTCAACCTCATACAAGCATCGGCCAGTAAATCCTCGTGTAAGGATTTAAAAAGTACAAGTATATCAGTAGCACCGTAAACACGGATAATTTTGCGGTTACTGTGCGAACGTGGTAAATACAGTAGAAATTTACAGTATCGAAAATAATCGATTCTAATCCGTTTAAGATCACGTTCTGTCAAGATACTGTATAAACCAGCGTTGAACAGAACAGCTGGATTACAAAAACAAGCGTAAAGAGCCAACGGGCGGGCGAAATGTCGGAAATATGTGGGCTTGGTGACTGATTTTCGTAAGCGAACTGACGGGTGGGTGTAGTGATAGGTTCCCGATTTATTTGGTTTAAAAAAAATAAAATAAAAAAAAATCTTTTTTAAAGCTTGTTGAACTTGACGTTCTTGATCGGAATCGTCTTTGCAATATGTGAAGTCATCAGCAGCATCGTATCGCTCTCTACAATTTACTACCAAAATGTGGGAGCTATCGTCTCCTTGCTTGTTTTTGGTTTGGTCCAGCTCTCTGCTTTGGTGTACGGATCATACCAGATAAAAGACAGAGGCAACGGGGTTGGATACCTGAATTTTGGAGGCTCAAGCGGGGTAAGTGCAATCCTTAGTTGCGTTTTTGATCCGAATTCTCCTCGCGATTCTCCTCCGAATTCTCCTATTTTCGCGTTTTTGGACTATTCAGATGAAGTGAATTCTCCTGTTCTTGCGTTTTTGTCAGAATCGAGAACGGGGAAAGCCTCGCAATTCTGCAGAATCGAGAAGTTGCTCCGATAGCGAATTCTCGATTCTCCTCTCTCCGTTCTCCTCCATGATTGGTCAACAGAGTGCGGTGTTTAATATGCACAAACAGGTATACCGGGTTGCAGACGAGCTGCCAAAAATTAGTGTTTTTGTCAAAAGTGAGAATGGAGAAACGAGAGGAGCAAAAACGGTAATTTTGTATGAGAATCGAGAATTCAGAACGGAGAATTCGGATCAAAAACGCAACTCTTGTTTGGGATTCCAAACTTCTCTACGTGTTACAGTTGAGGTAGGCGAATTCGGACACTTTCTGAGAATTTTTCACTCCTTGATTTTGTTTCTTGCTTCTACAGCATTCAAATTGAAAGGAAAAATAACAAACTTAAAATCAGCTAACGGTCAGTTTTTCAAGCTTTCTTTTTGCGTAAACCTTAAAGGACCCCTCTTGCTTATTCTGCTTTTTATAATATATCTAGCTCCCATATAGAATTATAAGCTTCTAAAATCGCCACCTTTCTCCATTGTTTCGTTTTGTGCCTACGAAATTTTAGCGCTTTTTTTGCTTTGCCGAGTTCTGCCCGTCACACAACGAAACGTTTGCCGGGATCATCAACGTCTGCTGACAACTCTTTCACACATAAAGATCTGAGAAGCTTTTGTTTATTCTTTTATTTGCTTAGTTTTCACACTTTTGAACCACGGCGCGATCAGTTTTCAAATGTTTTGCGCCCAGCCGCCGCGTCGGAGAGCAGGAAGGCTGGACATAGTCGACAGGCGCTAACAAGAAAATCGCTAATTTGAGATGGAAAGTAATGGTATTTTCGAAAATGTTTTTTTCTGATCCATTTCATAGGGAAAAAATTATTTCTAGTAAGAGTTGTGCTTTAAAGCAGCAACCCTTATATATTCATATGTTTTGTTCACTTTAATTTGCTTCTTCTTTCATTTGAAATTCGTTATTTAGTTTAGACGCTATCTGCTAAATAAGCATACCTCTACTGTACTTGTTTTTCACTACCTTGATTTTGTTTCTTGCTTCTACAGCATTCGAATTGAAAGGAAAGATAACAAACTTAATATCAGCTAACTGTCAGCTTTTCAAGCTTTTTTTTGGCGTAAACATTAAAGCTACAACCCTAATATGTTTGTATGTTTTGATCACTTTAAATATGCTTCTTCTTCCGTTGGGATGTGTTATTTAGTTTAGACGCCATCTACTAATAAGCATACCTCTACTGTACTTGTCGGGTGAGAAAAAAGAAGTTCAGACCTCTATTCAGCATGTCGTCATAGGGTTAGTTGCGATTTTTGCAGATACCATGGTATGTGATATCACTGTCAAAAGTCGTTTTCGCAGTTACCGTGGTATCGGATACCACGGTCAAAAGGCGTTTTTTCAGTGATCGTGGTATCTGGCCAGTTATCGTGGTATCTGATATTGAGATACCACAGTCCGATCGTTTTCACTTTCATCAAACTTTGTCAAATTGGTGAGAAAGAAGTTTAGCACTTAGTGATGTAACTGGATATCAGTTTTTCTTTTGGGATGACTTCGAAAAGTGCAATTTCGGCAATAGTCATTTCTGCAGAGCAACCGTGTGTCAGATACCATGGTAACTACAAAAACGACTAATTGCAGTTTCAGTTTCGGTGGTAACAGACACCATGGTATCTGCAAAAACTCAACTATTGTTTTCTTCCCTTGCCCCTCCGCCATCCTAAACACAGGGCCCGTCTACGAACTTGACCTCTTCTTGGACCCAAAGAATTTCACATCTCAACCCCTTCGAGAATTATCGTGCCTACATACGGACGGACGGAAAAACTTTACCGTCACCAACCTTTCGGGATTCCCCGAAAAACGTCGGTCGCTGTGCATTTGTGAACAGAGTGACTGTGGTGTTTTGTTGGGCAAAGTTTAGGTTTATTCTGATTGAATCGGAAATAGCATCATTTCTAAAAGGAACAGAAAACTTGACTCGGGGAGCTAGCTGACATATCAAGAATGTACCCTGTGTCGATATTGAGAGTAAGAAAAATTCTCGTTACGACCATTGCAGTTTCCGGGCAGTGTCCAAGAATTCGACTTTTGAGTAGAAAAAAAAAGCAAAAGGTTTGTGTGCCGGGAGTAGGAATCGAACGCACGACCTCTTTACTTATATCCCGATGTGTTAGTCAACACGGCCAAAGGCGAACTTTGACAGTGCATAAGTGCATAATTACAGTGCCTAAGGGGCAAGGGCCTGCCAGCTAGCTTTGGGAACACTAAGGAGGGGGTTCGAGATAACAAAGAAGGGGGTCCTGTCGACAATAAGTCCCTGTATATTTATTTAAGCCCCCCAGGTTTGTTTGATGGCTGAAAGTTGCGTAGTCAAGTTTTCTCTGTCTTTAACCTGTTCCATTCAAAGCTTCGAGCGTTCCCTTACGCCGGCGGCGAAGGTGGCGTTGGTGCGAAGGCGGTTCACTGGATAACTCCCTACGACGAATCAGTCGATTCCTGCGTCTGGGTGACATGTTTTCGAGATCAAAATTTTGTGGAGAGTTGTAGAAGGGGGCCCAATCTCGAAATTGACATCTAAAGGTTAAAAAGAAATGTCTCTGCAGTCACAATTAGGTCGGGTTCCGGCTAAAAAAAAAACACGCGACCCCCCTCCGGGCATAACCACCGGATGCAACCCCCCGCCAACCCCTGATGACCCTCGGTACCACCACCACCCGCTCCCCCACCCTACACACACACGCAGTCGTAGCCCCTTATCAAAAATATCTAGACGTGCTGATAAAATTTTGAAATAAAAATAGATTTTATGAAAAGCATATAGAGAGGCGAGCGGACAGCGAGCCGCCGTCATGCGTTTACATTTGACTCGCATGTCTAGGGGAAATCTTTCAGTGCATGCAGTCAAAACTGCAGTTCTTAATAATATTTATAATTTCGCATATTTTTGGATATGGGGTTTTTGCCAGAGAGGTTTTCGCCTAGACCCAATTACCTAATTCAGATTTTTCTTCTTGACACTAGGTCCTAGTTAGGTCCGCGCACAAACTCTCTTTAACATTTTTGAGGCCATTCAAGGTTGGCGACCATATTTGTTATTAGAAGCGTAACTGCCTTACTAAAGCGGTGTATTGTTTTCCCTTCTTCACCGTACATATTGCCTTACCCGTCTTGCAGGCTTCAGCTCTTGGTGCAAATATGTCAGCGTTCGTGAACCGATGGAATAATACAGAGGGCAGTTGCTGCTCGCTAGCTACTCGGACAAGGATGAAGAAGAGCCTGCGATCTGAGCGCTGCGTCATGTGGTGCCTTACCATTTTCTACTTGCTGTCTGGGCTCACTATTATCGGAATTGGGGTAAGTTAGCACTTAGCGTAGTTTACGTATGGTTCCTCGTATTTTTTGAATAGTAAGTAAAATGAATGGTGCAGTTATAAATAATATTCTGAGTTGACGGGTCAAATCATTAAACTTTGGAAGTTTCGGTTTATTATTTTTATACCTTTTTTTTAGCTTTTCCACATTTTTGAAAACAAGATGACGATGATCACCATGACCTTTGCGCCATTCTGGAACGGCTGTGTGGTGGTTCTGTGCAGCATAATTGGCTTCGTTGCACTCAGTCGGAAAACTCTTGGGCTGTAAGTTCACTTTTTCTTCTTTATTTTATTATATATATTTATTAATAGAAAAAGAGGATAAGCCGCAGCTTCTCTCTCTACAAGCACATAAACTTTTACTACATATTTCAACACTGCACTATACCCTCATAAATATACAACAAATATAAACTAAAAAGGGTTCACATACGCGTTACGCCTAAACGTTGTACCAGCAAGATGTTGATTGAATCTAAAGGTCGGGCTTCACTACCCAGACTCCCCAGAACCTGGGGTCCGGATTATGTGAAGACGGTCCCAAACAGAAATAAAATCGAATGTCTCTTCAACAGTCCACTTTTGGGCATTTTTAAGCACTTCTGTCATTTTGTTAGATTTTACCACCTCAACACAATTTCTCCAAGTCAAATGAAAACTATTTTCAAATTCCCGCTTCTTTTCACCCAGAATCCGGGAATCTGGTAGATTTTTCTACCAGATTCCCGGACGCGTCCGGGGTGCTTTCAGACTCGACCTTAAGTAAATTTGGTTGGGAAACGGTCTCCTCAGGTAAACCGTTCCATGCCTGGCATGCACGGTAAAAAAATGAACGTTGATCAATTTTCCTGTTTATTTTTGGTGGGTATAACCTCAAAGAATGTTGACGGGTTGACTGATAATTTTTTCTTCTTCTAAATTATCTACCGAATGCCGTATTATTTCGGACCTGCCGTACCTCTATGTGCTTGTACCTCTATGCTCGAAGTACTTAGCAGTTTCAACGGGAAACAACTCCCGAAAAGTGAACTAAAAATGGCATCGGGTCAATCAATGGTCATTACGGTAACAGTGGTCGTTACGATAACAAATCCCTGTTTTTGGGATACCGTGTGTCTAACGCTATACCCTGTGCCAGTATATGTCAGTAGTCAGTAGATGATAGATAAATAAATCTCTTTATTCGCCAAAAACCTGTCGTGGCTTACTCCAAATTTGTTTGGTAACGTCATTATAACTAACCCTAGGTTCACACAGACGTTCACATTGAGGCGATATCGGCCATCGCCGAGAACTTCATCTTCTGGTCGCACAAGCAGTTCGCTCGGAATCCGGCCTAACCGTAAATTTGGTAGAAGTTCTAAAATGTGAATAAAGCAGTTTTCTTGGAATCCGGCCGAAACCGAAAATTATATAAAAGTAATAAGTTTTTTGAAGTTGATTGGAGGTTCGGTCGTTCAATCCGTTTTTGAATTGTCTTTTCTTGCAGAGCAAGTTGTTCGTTTTGACAGAAGTAACAAGTTCGCCTCGGTAGAAGCGAACATGTTTTCTGAAGACGATTAGAGATTCGATTCGATATAGGGGTAAATATGCATACTGGATCCGTATCTGAACTTTGTTTTCTCATTGGATAACTAATTCTCCCGGAGATATGAACCAATAAATTAATTTCAGTAGGGAGCTGCAGCCGCTGCAGGTGCCGTAAGATAGAGTTTTAGTTAGTTTTTTTTAGTTTATTCAATATACCGACGCAAATCGAGGCTTGTGGCCAAATGGCGTGTTGCCTACGTCAGGCTATATAATGTCCAAATTAGTAACGTCAAATGCAAACATCAAACATAGTAATATACCGACTGATTTAATGTAACATAAAAGAAGTCTAAAACTCGTTGTTGAAAGCATTTAACAAATTAAAACTATTCCGTACCACACATATTAGATCACTGGGTGTATGTTATGACTATTTTTTTTTACTATCATTATTTTTTTCTTTCAGCGGCTTGACATTCCTAGCGTCAGGCATTCCTGCATTTTGTGTGTCACTCGCATTTATGATACTTGCATGCTTTGACATTGACGAACGAAAGCGCTGCCTCTCATATGAAGGATGTGCACAGTACATTACTGGTAAGTTTTTCTAAAGCAAGTACACCCTGAAACTGACAGGAAGATTTGATAGATTTTAAATGGAGAAGAATGCGATAACAAGGGGTATAAGATGAGATTCAATTGCGCGAAAAAGCCAAGAGGCCATGGCAACCAAAAAAAAATAATAAAAAAATAATAAATTGGAACAAGTCATACTTTATTAGTAACCTGCTATAGGCATAATTTTGAGTGTTGCAAATCGACCCTGAGGAATCTTGCCAGCCTCCTCAAATAATCAGACTGACGACTACCAATCATACTACTCATCCAGTTTTCATCAAACACCCTCACGCATCCTTCAAACAGTACATTCTTCAACTCTCTTGATTCTTCTCATTATAACGAGTGATGTTTTCATCAGTTGTGTTGAGAGGGATGGTTTACCATCAACTGTAAATTCGGGGATCGAGGCAATGGCAATTTGTGGCCTTAGTTTTGGCCAAATTTTTTGGCCTACCTCAAAGAAAAATAAGTATAGCCTGATGGATCAGACAGACGAGCAGGTTCGGATTGGAATTCCGGCCAGGATTTCCGGCATCTTCATTAATTCCGTACGGAAAAGTTGAGATTCCTCAACTTTATGAGGAAAGTGCAGAAAATACAACCGGAAAAAAATTGATCTTCTGTCCGCACCTAGACTTGTTTTTTGTAGACTTATTTGGTTTGTTTCCCTTAAGATTATATGGATAAACAATAGGCCCCGCCCATTGCCAGGCCTTATGGTGGGGTCATAGAGAGTTAATGGTGCTTATTATTTTTATGAATAAAATTGTACTGAACTGAACCACGGCTGAAGCACTTATGAATATTTTACCATTGGATACCTTCCTTGATATTCCCGGGGATCAAGTTCCCAGCTCAGAGTACGGATCGGGGATTTTTTTCTTTCTGAAACCTCTTGTATTAATACTCCTTGAGCCCAAGGTGACCGGGAACGCATAAGGCGTATCTCGCCGTTCCCCGAGGGCTCCCCGGGGAATCGAAGGGAATGGCGAGAATAGAGGGAGTCATTTCACGCCGACTCCGCGTACGGAAAACAGCGAGAACACGGCGAATGCTTCTAAAATGGATTTTGTTAAAAAAAAAACGATATCGGCCCTTCTTGGCAAGGACCATCTTCAGTTTATTGTTTAAACTTCTGGATGGTGTTTTAGTTACTAACATTTACTCTAATAAACCTAAAATATTTGATTAAAAAAAAAACTCGTATCACCGATTCGATTTTTTTTCTAGACAAAGAAGCACTGTTTTTCTACGCAACTTACGCCGGATTTGGAGTGATTGCTGGCTTCCAGATCATCTTTTCGTTTGTTGGAGTTATTCTTTTCTTCAATACCCTGTGTTCCTGCTCTGCAAGAGTAAGTAGTTTTTGTTTTGTTCTGTGTATACGGTACAGTGGATCGGTACAGTGGAGCTCAGAGTAACTATAATACATAGATGGCACTTTATACAAGGGACTTTTAACGTGACTAATGAACCAAGAGCAACTTTTTGAATTTAGTGTAGAAGTCTAGGAATCCAAATGTCGGAGCCTCGTAGACAAACCAGGACCCACTTGGCGGGGTCTCATGGTGAAAACCAAACAAATCCAAATGTAATTTTTGATGGGGAATACGCCCTTGAGATGGAAATATTGTAGAAGTAGTGAACTGAAAGACAAAAATGCTCCTCAGCCGGGATTTGAACCCAGGACCTCCCGCTTACAAGGCAGGCACTCTAACCATCTGAGCTACCGTTTGTCTACTGGTTTGTCTACGAGGCTCTGACATTTAGAGTCCTAGACTTCTACACTAAATTCAAAAAGTTGTTCTTGGTTCATTAGTCAGAGTAACTGTGTTTTGACGCAGTTGATCATGAAAAGACCATATATGATATGATATGATATTTATTGCAAAAAGCCAACTAGCCATAGCAACTACCACAAAATAAAATCACTTACAAAAAAACAACAAAAAGGAAAAAACTAGATATAACTTAATAACACTAGCATTAGATCCTCCCGATACTTCGCTGCCAACCGGACGAACACCGCCAAATTTCTCATTACTGCAAAACACTTATCTCCAATCAAATCTGTTAACCCTTCCTCCCCTAAAGTGCTCCTCCCAAACATTTCCTCCCTTAATCCCCCCAACTCACCACATTCACACATAAAATGTAGCAGATTCTCATCAATTTCACCACACATAGGACAAAAGTAAGGGCCAACACGTACCCTGTTTTAATATTTTCGGTACTATTTTATATATAGTACCGTAATTGAGTGAACTTAAATGCATATTTTGTACATAATGCGCGCAGCAATATTGCTTAGCCCAACCGAACTCTGCATTATCTCTCGCATTTTCTCTACCACCATCATTTTCTCTGCTGTCACTAAAGGCGTATTCCTGCCGTTCCCCGAGGACATCTCTGGTCTTTGGGCTTAAGAATTAATGAATGCAATTGCGCTAGTAACAGAATGTGCGCCGCAGCCGCAGAACAAACAAAGCTTCACCCAGACGCGGAGAATTTGAATTTCAGCAAAAGCATGCATTTCCATAAAGACGCTAAGCTCGAAAAGTCACGGCTAAAGGAAGTAAGAAAATGATGTTAAGATATATCTTGCAAGGAATCTGTCATTTTTAGTGTATTTTTCAGTAGTGGCTTACCTTTTTTTGCTATATATTTCGAGCGTAGAGGGACAAGCACATAGAGGTACCGCAAATCCGAAAGAATGTTCATCCGACGAAACTGATTATCTGTGGATAGTGGGCAAACGAAGTAACACATTCTTATCCGGTTTTCACGCTTATTTAAGTGAATAGGTGGTAAGGTAAAAGGTAAAGGTATCAGCACTAGCCTTGACAGGCCTAGCTGGCGGTGCTGATCCTGTCACCTTCCCCGGATTTCTCCAGGTACCCATTTGGAGCTGCGTGGACTTTGGCTTGTCTTACAGGGTTACGCCTCTAACCCCCGCTCTAAACCAAACAGTAGGCACAACCGAGACTCGAACAAGGGACCCTTACCGTGCGAGTTCGGCGCGCTAATCATTCGGCCACGGACGGACCGAATGGTTAGGTGATGTGTGATGTGATAAGTGAATAGGTGATATGTAACTAGACTGTCGGGTCTCAGCCCTGTAAGGTTAAACTTTAATCTTAGATGCGACTTCTTCCTAGAGCCTGAAGAGGACTCCTGCCAAGAAGAGCCGACATCCATTTTGATTCGTCCGTTTACCGCCAACAGATTTAATTTGTAGGGGGCCCCAAGCTTTTGACTGGCTAGATGCTTCCATAGGGTTCAGCCCAGTCTTATTGGGAATCGACGGTAACGGGATAGAATGAGGCGGGGATAGAATCGCCCTGTCCTTCGCCTTCATATTCGCAGCGAAAACTAAGGTTGAAGGGAAATCCGCCTTCGCCCTTATTAAACACGATAGCGAACGCGAGATCTCCCTCTCCTTCGCCTTCATATTCGCAGTGAAATTTGGGTCGAAGTAGAACTCGCCATCAGTATTAGTCCTCGCTATACTTTCGCCCGCATTTCGCTACCAAAAATTACGTTTCGTCCTCGATTCGAGGTGGAAAATGGCATTCGACTTGGAGATTTTCCGTACGGGAACTTATGAAAACGCATAATACCGAGAGTTCTCAAAATATTTGTTGTCTTCTAGGCTGAGCGAGAAGAGAACCTTGATGCCCCACCAGCCTACGTAGAATCCAGTGCCAACTTTGACCCTGTATCAGGTCGTTATTAGTCCTTCCATTACGTAAGTACACAACTTGACTTTGGTCATGTTCCACCCTACTTACCGTGGTAACTACGCATGACCTCACGGCTTCGTGGCTTCAAGGCTGGACCACATTAGTTGCGTTTTTGCAGATACCGATATACGGTCTAAAGTCGTTTTTGCAGTTATCGTGGTATCTGATACCACTTTCAAAAGTCGTTTTTGGGATCCCAAAACATAAGTGGAGGGATACCTATGACACCGCAAAAGTTGTCCGTCCGTCCGTCCGTCTGTCTGTAAGCACGATAGCACTCGAAGGGAATGAGATATTTTGATGAAACTTGGTGTGAGCGCTCTTTGGGTCAAGAGTAAGGTCGAGTTCGTAGATGGGCTCTGTAGCCCTACATTTAGGGGTGGGGGAGGGGGTTAGAATTAAGGGATAAGCAAAATATTTTTAAACAGCTAATGTGATAGTCGATTATGGGGTAAGAAGACACGCTGAACACGAATATCTCGTTTTCTCGCCGGACAGGTAGTTCGTCCGGAATCCGGCCAAAACCGGAAAGTTTGTTAAAAGTAAAAGTTTTATTTGAAGTTGATTAGATGTTTGATCGAGGGGTAAGAAGGCATGCTGAACACGAATATGATAACCATTTTCTCGCCGGACAAGTAGTTCGCCCGGAATCCGGCCAAAACCGGAAAGTTTGTTAAAAGTAAAAGTTTTATCTGAAGTTGATTAGATGTTCGATGTAGAGGTAAGAAGGCATGCTGAACAAAAATACGAAAACCATTTTCTCGCCGGACAAGTAGTTCGCTCGGAATCCGGCCAAAACCGGAAAATTTGTTAAAAGTGAAAGTTTTATTTGAAGTTAATTAGATGATAGATTTAGGGGTAAGAAGAGATGCTGAATCCGTATATGACAATCATTTTTTAGCCGGACATATAGTTCGTCCGGAATCCGGCTGAAACCGGAAAATTTGTTAGAAGTTGAATTTTTATTTGAAGTTGATTAGATGTTGGATTTAGGGGCAAGGAGATACGCTGAATTCGTTTTTGGATGTTTAGTTTTTCGCCGGACAAGTAGTTCTTGAATTCAGCAAAACCGCAAAATTCCCAGAAGTAAGGTAGGATCGTTTCGATCGGCTTATAGGGGTAAACACACATGCTGAATCCATATCTGAACTTGGTTTTCTTAATGATATGCTGTTTGGCCTGGCGAAGATTGGATCTGGCGAAGACAAAACCTGATTGTCTGGATCAATTATTGAATTTTTGGGATCCCATCGGAACCTTTGGTCTTGTTGTAGTTGGCGTGGTATCTGGCCAGTTACCGTGGTAACTGATATTCAGATATCACGGTCCGACCGTGGTATCTGAAGATGTGCGGCCCAGAGAGAACAGCCAACAGGGGTTCTGGGACTCCAAAATCCTATTTTGGAGCGAAAAACAAGCAGATCTACGGACTTCAGAGAAAGATGGAAGACCTTCACCAACAAACATTGCCGAAGCACTACAGTTCCAAGGAAAACCGTGCAACCACCGGAGGGAGTTATTGTACAGAACACGGAAAGAATTACTGCGTCTGACCGTGATATTAGTCACAAGAGAAAGACCATAGTTGTGTGCAGTAAGCCCGAAACAGGAAAGATTTAACCTCCCCGTCACACTTCACAAATTTCCTGATCAGGAGGTTAGCACGAGCACAGAGCGATCTGGCCAGTGCATTCACGTGGAGTTCGTCATCCAGTTTGGGGGTAAAAGTGAACCCCAAGTGCTTGAACGAAGTGACAAACTCAAGTTGAACCCCTGAAAGAAACACTGGAGGGATTACTACGAGTTTCGTACCAGGGGAACGAAAGCCATGCATAATGTTTTCTTGGTATTGAAAACAATGTCACGGCGACAAGCAAAGCTATCACACAAAGCCAAAAGCTTATTAAGTGCAGACACAGACGGAGCCAGGACAGCCAGGTCATCCGCATAACTGCAATTATTAAAACACATCCCTTGAATAAAGCACCCAACACCAGCAGTTGCTAACGTCACATTAAGCTCATCTACGTATAGGTTATAAAGAAGAGGAGACAGTGTAGCGAGAGATAAATGTGTAGCGCGGAGGCGGTGTATTGGGTTTTTTTTTTTTGACAGTGCAAAAACGGATACGTCAGCTAAATTTTATTCGAGCTATATTTCGGCCCTTCTTGGCAAGGGTCCTCTTCAGGCTCAAAACCCCTCAAGTTGGAAAAACGAAACTTGTGATAACACAAGTTTCGTTTTTCCAACTTGAGCGGTTGGAAAAACGAAAACTTGTGATAACACAAGTTTCGTTTTTCCAACTTGAGCGGTTTTGAGCCTGAAGAGGACCCTTGCCAAGAAGGGCCGAAATATAGCTCGAATAAAATTTAGCTGACGTATCCGTTTTTGCACTGTCAAATATGATTCGCAGTCAGCTTGGGTTGAAGGTGTATTGGGGTTCTTTACCTTCGGTGGTAGAACTATATACAACACAGGTTGAAGTATAAATGAATGTTTATTTTACCTTAAACGGCGTTACTAATTCCACTCTTAAATCCTAAGCCTGATATCGCTTACTAATAATCCTCCATGTATGTCGACATCTGCTCTTCAGTTGCACTTTAACTGGAATCGTACTAACACTGGATACTGTAGACGAAGACGAAGACAAACACTGACGAGTAGATAACACTGACGAAGAACTCACTTGCGAGGAACTAACTATCGAAGAACTAACTTTCGAAGAACTAACTTTCGAAGAACTAACTTTCGAAGAACTAACTTTCGAAGAACTAACTTTCGAAGAACTAACTTTCGAAGAACTAACTTTTGAAGAACTAACTCTTCAAGAACTAACTCGTGCGAAGAACTAACCTGTGCGAGTCCCAACTCCTGGCTTTTATAACTTTCCGTGTTCCCGGTTAGGGAATTAGCGATCTTGCTAAATACTTGCAATCTTGTTAAAACTTGTGCCAATATTGCTTACTCTGAGTCTGAATATATTTAGCGATCTTGCTAGATATTTGCAAGATTGCTAACATTTGCAATCTTGCTAAAACTTGTGCCAATATTGCTTACTCTGAGTCTGAAGATATTTAGCGATCTTGCTAAATCCGCGAGATCATAAATCTAGCACTCGTCATCTAAATCTTACTTGTGGTGCCGTATGCCGAAGGAGTTGTGACTCGCAGGTCATTAAATATTAGTGTTATGATCATCCGTTACAACAGTACACCACCTTGCCTTACCCCATTCAGCACCGGGAACCGTCTACTAAGCACCCCGCCCCATTTAATACAGAACCGTTGATTCTGAAACCAACAAGACAGGGTCAGCACAATTCAGGGGTCCACACCGCGATCAAGAAGGAACTATGGTATCCGCAAAAACGCAACTATTATTCTACTTGTTACCTCCGATAAAATATCGCGCCACCCTCTAATCCCGTCAATCGTGCAACAGAGACCTAATGAACAGCCAATGAGCGGGCGAGAAAGAGGGACGAATTGATCTGAAGGGTTAAACTGGGTTTCTTTAATAAGCAATGCTTGCTGGTGTTAGGATTTTGCAGAAAAAAGGTACTGTTCGCAGTAAACACCCATATCAACTGGTAAGTGGTAACGGTGTTTCCCCATTTCCGCCGTGTCAGTTAAATCCCTTTTTAACTATTATATTATTATAAACGCTGAGACTGAATTGTGGGCGTTTGGTAAATATTTTAAGCTTGTAAATACTTGTAAATGTTTTCGCGACCCTTACGTGATTGATCAAACACAGCTATCGAACAAAGTTTTATCTGAAATGTGTTTTAGAAGGCTTTAAACTTTTACGACACAATAAAGTCTCGCAACCTATTGGTTATTTTTTTTTAACTTTGCGTCATAGTCGGCCAATACGGTGCGAATGTGCGATACTCATTTTTTATAGTATGACCTTAGAGTATGACCGTGTGACCTATACTATAGCCTTCTAAAACATATTATTTCCAATTACTTTGTTCCAAAACAAAGTTTAATCAGTCAAGAAAGGGTCGGAAAACCGTTTTTCAGTATCTACAAGTTTATTGTTGACCGCCCACAATTCAGTCTCAAAGTTGAAAATGCCATACCTCGCAATGTTAAGTTCTTCGTTCTGCCTTTTCAATGACGGTGAGGAATATCCGTTTTCGACTGGTACGGTTTGATCTGTCTATGGCGCATGCGGTTGGGCTGAAAATTACTGGCGTAATCAGTGGTAAACGCATCGTCTGTATAAAAAATTTCTTTCGCAGTTTGATGTTGTTGGTGGATTGAAGTTGAGGAAGTCAACAGAGGGATCAAACCAGCGATGTCGAAGCAGGCGAAAGAAAGTCAACGTGTTTTTTTCCGCCGTTGTGCGAGTGTTGATTGAGCTATTTACATTGTCTTACGCTATTATTATATACACCGTGATGAGTTATTGGCTTGTTTTTTTACAATTATAAGTTATCGACTAATTGTCAGCTGCTTTCAGATTTGCCGTTCAGACTCTAGACCTATGGTCGAACAGCGCTGCTTAGGAACAACAAAAGTGACGGAGACTCTACACTACACAGCGTAAATCAGACATTCTTCTGTCTGTCTTTCCATCCGTCGATCTGTCTGTGCCTTGCGCTGTCAGGAGTTTCATAACAGATAACACAAGGATGCGCAGTTTCAACAGAAAACACTTGTAATCTGTTGATTTTGAAAACGTTATGCCTTAAATATTACACTAACATGCATTGCCAGGAAGAGCCGAAAAAATGCCAAAAAAAGGATCTGCTGACTTTTCCGATCTCATGATGACAAATAAAAAAGAACCCCAAGGACGGGGAGTGCTCCGGTTATCACTGCCATCCATTACCAAAAAAGTACACCCTTTCTGATTTGGTGGGAATCGATTGTGGGAGTTGCTTGTGTTCTTGTTTTTTTTTCTTGTTTTTTAACAGACGTTAGAGATGGCCAATAAGAATTTCTGAGACCAGTATTGAGCTTTGTCATCAAACCAAATCGTTTGTTCATTAAGAATCTTGCTCATGGCGTGTGCCGACTAACTGATTCGAACGTCAACACATCAATATATATAAAAAAAAATAAGCGCAACTGCCGATTTAACTGCTATTTCAGTTTGCGTCAGAACAACAGGAAAAAAAATATAAATAATTACACTATACCAAACGGTCAAACAAATGTGCTAAAAAACCAACATAGAATCATGTGGGCTCTTTAATGGTGGATGAAGCGTTAAACATTTTAACAAATGCCGGAGCAAAGCTGTTACTGTATTTTACGTGGGTGCATTGGACAGGTTGCAGTTTTGGAATTGGTTCGCAACTAGTCTTGGAGGTCTTGGCCGTTCGGTTTCAAAATCGGGGGGAGGATTTTACGGAGGATCGGGTGTGTAAGAGTTTTGGGACCAAAATTTACCGATAATTTTTCACGACGACTCGCTAATGTACTAAGATTGAAAGTTTTTAAAAGGTTGATATAAGGGACTTTAGGAGATTTAGATGCAACAATTTATTAGCGCTCTATTTCGGATTCTCTCAAGCGAGTCGGACTGGTCGCGTGTAAGCCCAAAATGCCAAACAGGGCAACAGTACTCTAAAGTAGGACGGATGAACGAAAAATAAAATGGTTTAATTCCGGTTTTGAGAAAGGTATATATTTCATTTTGGTTATGATTTTTTGTTTATAAATAATATATATATGTATGTATGTATATATATATATGTATTATATATAATATCAATGTGTAATGAAGTAAAACAATCAGAATAAACAAAACCAAAAATAAAGTGGACCCAAACGAGTTCCTTCACCTGAATGTTTTTTCCCAAAAATAATCCATCTGGGAAGCATTCCCCGTGTTCTCGTTGTTTACGTTCGCTGGGTCAGTGTGGAGTGACTCCCTTTATACTCGACGTTCCCCTAGGCGAGAATACGCTTCTTCTCCATTCAAAACGCACAGCGTACCGTATTATGGCACGGTCACCTCATCCGAATGCCACCACACCTACCTGCAAAGGTCGTCCTGGATTTTTTCCCCGCAGAAGCCGGCTGGAATACCCCCACTGTAGACCGAAACAACAATGGTTCAATAGCCTTTCCAGCTACCTGAAGCTCGCAAACGTCGACGTTCAAAGACGCACCAGCTCTTGCTGTTTGATCGTCTACTCTTGATGACTAAAGTCTGGTCTTCACCTTCCGGAATCCGGGCTTCCAGATTTCGACTTCTTCTGTAAATTGCATCTGGCATATGAACCGGTCCGAAAGTACATCAAAATAATCCGGAAAAAAGGGGCTTTTGAACTTCCAGATTTCCGGAATTTTAAGTATCGCAGAAGAAATTCAGAAAAAATCTCGGAAAATCTGGGAACCCAGATTCCGGAATGTGAAGACCCGACTTTAACTCTTGGTGCCGATGAAGAAACGCGATGTGCTTGTAACCTAGCGAAGAGCCAGAAACTTCACCACAACTTTCGCCAACAAACGTTGTCGATTGGTTTACGTCGGATGTGAATCAGTTTTATGGATTCGTTCGGGTGACGTTTCTCAATCTTCCCGACGTTCACTAACGTGTTTCCGACTTAAGTCATAAAGAGTTGTGGCTGGAGATGTGGGGAGGCGGATATTGCTCTCTATGATACGTTTAGCGACGCCCGGCATGGAATATAAGTCCTGCAAGTCAACAAGTCGAACGAGGGATTCGATGGACTCGATCGAACGAGGATTCCGGCTAATAGTGCAAACACACGATCTAGATTTCTCAGCCGATTTTCCTGCACTTTCATCATCAAGTTGAAAAAATCTGAACTTTTCCATATAGAAGTGATGATGGTGGCGAAAAACCGCGAAGGAATTTCAGACTGGGAGCGCCCGACCTTGATCGTCTGTTCGCACAAAAAACTGCTATAGGCCGCAACGTCCGGGAATCCACACCTTCAGTGATGCACGAAATCGCCTAAGCGTAATGTCGATTTCCTTTTCCTACGTAATTTCGCTGTTACTGGATAAATGAATCCGACAGATCCTGGGATCCGGGCGAAACTTTTCATCTTGTTCTCTTTGTTTGATTAGGTTTGTTGAATTTTGGAAATTGGTATTTTCATAAAAATGCTTCCGTTACAGGGATATATCTAAAGTGTTAGTGGCAACACCGCGTAGAACATTCAAGAAAAACGTGGAAAGTGTTTTTTGATCTCGAACATTCTTTGTTAAATTTGTATTGATTGGCACAGGCAGGTCAGTGGGTTTGTTTGTTCACCAGATTTTTGCTTATCCTGTGTGTGGTATTCTAGTCTTTCAGGTGGAGTGTGTCAGAGTGTGTACTGTAAGTGTCACATCCTATGTCCAAGAATAGAGAGATTGCACCATATCCGACGAAAACGGCGGGAGAATAACGACAAAATTTAACATTAAGAAGTATAGGACATTCGACTTTGAGACTAAATTACCGGCCTTGGATAGCTGCTGTGAGTAAGAGAGTTGTTGGAATTGTTATCTGGCTTCTTCTTGTTGGAATAATACAACTTTCGCAAAGAATGTTCTTTTTTATGAGAGTTCGAAGCCTTCAAAGTTTGTAAACAAAGAGGAAGCCTCGAGTCCTATTGGTCAGCTATGATAGGGTGGCCACAAAAACCCCTAGTGGCAAAAATTGGCGATTTTTTTGTAATGAATGCAGGAATTGCTGTGAATTTTCCTAAACAGTTTTACCTATCTAAAACATCTTCAAAAAATAATTTGAAAATACCATTGCATTCAGGACCAGGACAAAATTGTCTGTTTTGTAAGGCCACCAGTAAGATGTCCTAGCTATTTAATATTATTTCTTAATATTCAATGTAAATTTAGATGTAAAAAAAAGTAGCTGAACTTGCCTACAAAAATTTGTTGATTCTAAGGAGGAAAAGTCAGCAGCCTATAGCAGCAATTGGTCTATTAAACTATAACATTAATGATCTTATTCATATTTTCTCATCTAACTCACTTGCTGGGGCTCCCCATGCACTCAAAATTAGCTCAAAATACCCAGTTTCATAGAATTTCATTGAAGCACATAGTTCCAAGCTGGTCACTAGATGGACAAAACCCTAAAGTCTATGGATGAACATAGGCATTTCCTTATGTAAAATACTGTTTTCTAAAGAAGATTTAAGATGCTTAGAGGCAAGATAGAGAGGTGATTTTGGCCTCAAATCAAAGCTAAAAGATAGGAGAATGACATTCTGATCTTCAACAGCTCAGGTTTGATTAAAAATAATTTTACTGGCTACCCTAGCTATGACGCGTTCCTTGAAGTCAGGGTCATAACCGACCAGTGGGACGCGAGCCTCCGTCTTTGTTACAAACTTTGAAGCCTTCAAAATCAAACTCTCATAAAAAAGAACATGAATTTGCAAAAGTTGTATTATTCCAAGAAGAAGAAGCCAGATAATGACAGTCAAGCACAAATCCTCAATTTTTGGGCATGGTGCCCCAACCTCAGGCCTCAGGGCATGCCCCAATGTATGGGCATGGTGCCCATACGTTGGGGAACCATGCCCTGGAGCATGGGCATGGTACTAGCATGGCATCCCCATGATATTTGGTTGAACTGAGATTGATTACATACCTAAACAGGGCTGTCTTCCTCTCCTGGACCACAAGATACTTGATCTTATGTTCTATCTAACCCTGATCTAACCTCTTTTTCCTGTTTTAAAAATATTAGAGAACTTCCAAGAAATTTAGCCTTTAATGAAGACCACTTTTTCCTATTGGTTTACCTATCCATTTCCAGGGAAAAAGGGGAATTCATTCATGGCTAAATGTCTTGGAAGTTCTCTAATAATTTTAAAATTGGAAAAAGAGGTTAGATAGAACATAAGATCAAGTATCCTGCAGGGCCGTCACTACTAGGGGGGAGGGGGGGACGCCCCCCCCCCCCCCAATGTTGTCGGCCAGTCGGTAAAAAATAGCCGAGTCGTTCGCGCCGCTATTTTCCTTAAAAACAGTCGATTTTTTCTTGGAAACAGTCGATTTTTCTTAAAAACAGTCGGTTTTTCGTAAAAATAGTCAATTTTTCTTAAAATTAGCAGATTTTTCATCAACACAGTCGTTTTTATCTGCAAAACCAGTCGGTAAAAATGACCAGCCAGTCGGTAAATACCTTGTCCCCCCCCCAAACATTTTGGCTAGTTACGCCTCTGGTATCTTGTGGTCTAGGAGAGGAAGACAGCCCTATTTAGGTATGTAATCAATCTCGGTTCAACCAAATATCATCAGGGTGCCATGCTAGTACCATGCCCGTGCTCCAGGGCATGGTGACCCAACGTATGGGCACCGTGCCCATACCTTGGGTCATGCCCTGGCGTTGGGGCACCATGCCCAAAAATTGAGGATTTGTGCTTGACTGGATAATGATTCCGACAACTTTCTGACTCACAGCAGCTATCCAAGGCCTGTAATTTAGTCTCAAAGTTGAAAGTCCTATACCTCGTAATGTTAATTTTCTTTGTTATGATCCCGAAGATACGGTGTAGAAATACCTGTTTTCTTCGGGTAGGGTGAAATCTCTATAGGATTCCGTTTCTCGTCAGTTCATACTCCTCTGGTTTGAATACACTTGATGACTAACTCTCCGTGCCGATGAAGAATTGCTGTGTGCCTATCGGAGAGCTATAAATGTCGGTCTGCACCAAAAGGTTTGATTGGTTTACAGATGTTTTTGAAAAAATTTTGAGGATTCGTTTGGCCTTGGGCTTGGGTAACATTTCTCGTTCTTCCCAACAAGTTTCAGGGGTGTTTTGGACTCGAGTCATAGGCTACAGAGTATTGTCTTTGGAAGAGTTCTTTAAATCATGTCTTAAATGATGGGGATTTTGTGAATTCAGTCAGTGTTCCAAATACTTAATTTTAGATGCATGTTTGATTGTACGGTACGACAGTAGCAGTGTAGTAGCCCTAGAGGTATGTTTATGTGAATGAATGTTGCTGAAAAAACTGAAATCCATAAAATAACAACTTTTGCTGCCAAATAGAGAGATTGCAGCCCAGTTGCAGCCTACCCAAAAAAATGGAAAGGAGCATAAATAAGCAAATAATTTAACATTTACAGAGTTTTGGTAATTAACTGGGACGGTAACTGACCAAAAACGTTTTTCTTGCTCTTTTTTAGTTTATATCACAGGTATTTAGAAAATTTTCATAAGAAATAAGAGATTGAAGGCTTCAAACTTTTTCTACAAAAATGAATCTTGCACTCAATTTATGTGTTCAAACTTTGAAGCCTTCAAGCTCTTATTTCATAGAAAACTTAATGAAAAATGTGATTATACAAACAAGACAGAGTCAGATTAACATTTCCAACAATTTGGTACTTAACCAAATGTTGATCATTTGGTCTCAGAGTCAGAAAGTCCCATAGACTTCATTGTTAAATTCTTTTGTTATGCACTTTTGTTGATGGTGCAGAAATATCCATTTCAATTTGTTAGGGTGCAATCTCTCTATACTTATCATTTGTTGACATGTGCCACTTTTTATTTGAAAAATTTTGCAGGCAGTTTTCTGTTAACTGCCACCTAGCATTGCTTTCATTTTATTTTGCTAAATGGAACATTCATGATAATTAGAGTTTAGGCTTTTAGCCTTTTATCTGAATTTGTCTTACTATAATTATTGATTGTGCCCACAGCTGTGCATTAATGTTTGCTAGGCTTGACTTTCATCATATTCTTTGGCGCCAATCAGAGATAGGCGACGTTCAAAGTAATAAATCTACTGTAGCCTATCTATAAGCACTTCGACTCTGACCTAACCCATTTGAAAAGAACTCTCAGTTGGCGGTCTCCTGAGGTTCACCCATCGTTATTCCCCTCTCCCCAATCTCTGATACAAGGGATTTTTTTGTTTCACCTCAGTAGGCTCTCTCTGCTCAAGAGAGTTCTCCCAGAAATGTGTTGCCCGGAGTCTTAAACAAATTGGGAGCATATGGTGGTATATGATTTGCAAAGACATGTGTTGTTAATGACCCTAAGGTAGGTCAAAGTAAACAGTAGCCCACTCTTAACACATTCTAGAACCTACCATGAAACTATTTGAAAAACAGAAAAAGAACATTAAAAAAATAGTTGGAATCATTTTTTTCTTCTGAATACAAAGACCCAAAAAGCTGCCTTACCTCAGAGCTGGCTAGTGAAAATATTCAAAACAACATTGTAAAATTAAAACGAGTTGAAAACTACAAAATAAACGACTAAACTAGACAAAAAAAGGCTCAGCTGACACCAAGACCTTCCCTTCTGTCAAAGGGCATCTCATCTATAATGTCAAACATTCAAACTAAAAAAGAAGCCTCAGGTACGGTTCTTTTACAATACAATAATCCTCACCTTAACAGCTTACTTTAGAACTTATACCAGTGTTGCAAACAAATTGAATAAAGCTCCCCCTAAAAAAAAAAAACCCCTACACATTGTTTGAATAGGTTCTACTGTTGCAAAGCAGAATTTTGGCGTTATAACACTTGCAGAACATCGCTACAACAAATTTGTTTTTCTTCATGAAATTTCTAATTCTTAAGTTTATATGGGTTCCCTGGGAGGCTGGGAAACTTAAAGAACAATCCGGCTTATTGGCATTTATTAGCCAACCATAACGCATGTCATGTGCCCACAGCTTGTCACAAAACTATTTGTAAGGTTCCTGAATACTTGTCATAACAATTAACAAATACTGTTCTGTTTCAGCAATGGAAGTCGATCCAAGTAACCAAGAAGCTGCCCTAAGGGCAAAAGATCAGGGAAATGAAGCCTATAAGAAGAAGGATTTCCCTAAGGCCATTGAGCTTTACAAGAAAGCCATCGAATTAGATGGATCCAACATGGTCTACTACACCAATCTGGCAGCAGTCCTCTTTGAGCAGAAAGAATTCGAACAGTGTATTGCCGAGTGTGAGAAAGCCATTGAGATCGGCCGTGAGAATAAGGCTGACTTTAAAGTCATCGCAAAGGCTTATGCTCGTATCGGCAACGCTGCCAGGAAGATTGGAGATTTGAAGAAAGCCAAAACCGCTTATGAAAAATCGCTTTCTGAGCACCGAACGGCCGACGTGAAAACCATGCTTTCAGACGTGGAACATCTTGTGAAGGAAGAAGAGATGAAAGCCTACATAAATCCGGAGCTGGCTGAGCAAGAGAAGGAGAAAGGAAATGAAATGTTTAAGCAAGGAAAGTTTTCAGATGCAGTCAAGTTCTATTCTGAAGCTATTAAGAGGAACCCGAATGACCCGAAGCTGTACAGCAACCGAGCCGCGTGCTATACCAAGCTGGTAGCTTTTGATTTAGGACTGAAGGATTGTGAGAAGTGTCTGGAGATAGATCCCAATTTCGTCAAGGCGTGGATTAGGAAAGGAAAAATTCTGCAGGTTTGTTTTATTTTCATTCTTTGTACGGCAGAATCTTTCGGCCATGAAATAACCACCTACAGTAGGCTAGCTACAGTGCTAATGGCTAGAGTTCACACATCTCCACCTTTCGATCGTGGGGACAGGCTTTGGTACTATTTTTATATTCCCTGAATCCCCCCCATAAGATCTTCCCGGAGAAAGTTTGTCCCCCTGTTACCCCTCCCCTCTTCCCCACACACACAAGGTTCAGTGTACTTATCAGCTATTTTACCTGTTTCGTAGTCCTGGTCAAACCTGTTGTATGGTCTTGAGGCTCATTAGGCTCTAGAAACAAAAAAGCATAGTAGGGCTGTGGAACTTCAGATTTGTGTTGATAAAGGCACCAAGTCCAAGTGGTAAATCAGTGTAGCTGTTTCCTTGTATTCAAGATCCAGATGTACCGCTATATTACTGCTCATTTGCTCCGAGAAAAGGACTTTCATCAAGAACAAATAATCTGATAGAACCTCCGTCTCCCAATCTCTGTGATACGACCATGCAGAGTCGGATATATTCTGATACCATACCCGAAGCAAACGAGCGGAGGAAGAGCTACGCAGAACATGATAATTTGCTACCCCTACAAACAGCTGTATCGCAGTACAACTCCGCAGAAGAATCCGAACGCTTTCCGAGTTGTCCTTTACGTCACAGTGTGATGCACTCTAGAGCGGGCTCTCCACGCCTGCAAGGCATCCTACGGTTTTTCACCTCGCATGAGCAACGGCGTAGAGGGAACTAGACGGGTATCAACTCAAACCTTACAGCATGTACTTCTAGCTCCGCTCAGTTTTGTCGGGGCAATCAATCAATCAATCAATCAGTTTATTGCGCCGTAATATTATAAAAAAATAGCATTGGCAATGTCAACATCAAATTAAGGCACTAAAGACAATTAACTATGTACAATTGAAGGATTCGATGAAATAGGGTACGAATGATGACAGGTAGCGCTGGCTTGAATTCGGTGGTGGTTGTTTCAGGACAGCTTTCCGAACAGCTTTGCTCCTTGTCGCAGGATCGTCAATTCTTGGCACTACGAAATCGGGTAGGATACTTTTGTGTCGTTGTGAAAGAAGGCATTGGTGTCCGAACCTCATGACTGCTTCGTGTCTGCGTTGGGATAGGGTTTTGAGGCCGGGTTTCTGGATACTCTCCTCGTACGAACTGTAGGCTTGCCCAAGAATGATGCGGCAAGCCCGTTTCTGAATTTTTTCTATGCGCTTGTCCTGCTCTTTTGTTAAGCCCGGATGCCAGACTTGACAACCGTATTCCAGGGCGGGTAGAATATATGTTTTCAGGATGTTTGTTAGGGCCTGTGTGGAAAAACCGAAGCGTTTCAGGTTCGCGAACGATCTTAGCATGCATAGTCGCTGCATGGGACCAAAGACAGAGGTTCTATTGAATTATTTGTTCTTGCTTTCATACATAACTCTTGCCGAACATGTCATTAGACATGTACTGGGGCGCTAACCTGTCACAGAGTGACCTTTGTTCAAGTTTCGTTTATAACAAATTTGTCACGCAACGAAGTTTCCGACTGTTAAGACGGAAATAACCTGACCACTTGATTGGTCGAAGTATTTCATTCAGCGTGGGAAAGTTGAATAAATATTCCTTCAACCCAAGCTGACTGCGAATCATGTTTGACAGTGCAAAAACGGATACGTCAGCTAAATTTTATTCGAGCTATATTTCGGCCCTTCTTGGCAAGGGTCCTCTTCAGTTGGTTATCACAAGTTTCGTTTTTCCAACTTGAGCGGTTTTGAGCCTGAAGAGGACCCTTGCCAAGAAGGGCCGAAATATAGCTCGAATAAAATTTAGCTGACGTATCCGTTTTTGCACTGTCAAACATGAAAGTTGAATGTTTTGTATGTTTGGTTCAGAGTAAAAAATGGAAACTTTGTGATGTAACCCACACAGGTCTTGGATTACATTAGGCAGAAAATTCCACTTAACCCCGGAGGAATCAATCTTTCGCGTGATATTCCTAGTGGCAAATCTTAACTATATGATCCTAGGCTATACGGTTATCCTGACCAGTTTTGACCCTCCCCCTGTGTCTAGTAAGTGTAGCTGGAATTGAGAGTACGTCTTCTATGACCCTGGCATTCTTTTAACATTTTAATTGCATAACCGGTCTGAAGAGTAGCGTTTTGACTAGTAGAACGGGTGTTCCAATGTGCATGTTTTTTAACTTGCGTACCATTGAACCTGGAACGAAATAATGAATTTGTGACGTAGCCTACTAGTACTACTTAAAGGAACAGTAAACTTGACTACGCAACTTTCGGCCATCGAATCGCCCGGGGGGCTTAGATAAATATACAGGGTCTTACTGGCGACAGGCTCCCCGTTCTTTGTTATCTCGAACCGTCTCGAACCCCTCCTTAGTGTTCCCGAAGATAGCTGGCAGGCCCTTGCCCTTGTGCATTGTAATTATGCACTTATGTACTGTAAAAGTTCGCCTTTTTGGGATCCCAAAACGTTAGTGACGGATACCTATGACATCGCAAAAGTTGTCCGTCTGTCCGTCTGTGCGCGCGATAACTCTCGAAGGCATTGAGGTATTTTGATGAAACTTGGTGGGAGGATCCTTCGGGTCAAAGTACAAGTCAAGTTAGAAGATGGGCTCCGTAGCCCTATATTTGAAGGTGGGGGATGGGTTTCAAATTAAGGGGCAAAGAAAATATTTTTTGAAAGCTATTTAGATAGTTGATTTAGGGGTAAGTAGACACGCTGAATCCGAATATGAAAGTTATTTTCTCGCCAGACAAGTTGTTCGCCCGGAATCCGGCTAAAACTGGAAAGTTTGTTAAAAGTAAAAGTTTTATTTGAAGTTGATTAATTCAATTCAATTCATTTTATTTTTCCAAAAATTCTTCGTTGCGAAAAATAGCATAGGAAACTGTCAATAAACATACACTGACATGCAAATACATAGAATGCTATTACTTTACATAATCTTCTGCACAATTTAAATAGAATTTTGGTTTCTTAACTTAATCAATAAAATATTACTAACACATAAATATTATATACAATTTGAACCCGGCGATGCTTGATTTAGGGGTAAGAAAACATGCTGAACACGATGGTGAAAACCATTTTCTCGCCGGACAATAGTTCGTCCGGAATCCGGCCAAAATCGAAAAATTTGTTAAAAGCAAAATTTTTATTTGAAGTTGATTAGATGATAGATTTAAGGGTAAGAAAAGACGCTAAATCTGTATATGACAATCATTTTTTAACCGGACATATAGTTCGTCCGGAATCCGGTTGAAACCGGGGAGTCCGGTTGAAACCAAGGAGATACGCTGAATTCGTTTCTGAACTATCTTTTGTATTTGCTGGGCAAGTAGTTTGCTCGGAATTCGGCCGAAACCGGAAATTTGGCAGAAGTAAACCAGGAAGTTTCGATCAGTATCGTCAAAATAGATATGGCTTATACAGGTATATCTGAACTTGATTTTCTCAGATGATTAGCCTGGCGAAGACAGGATCTGGCGAAGACAAGACCTAGTTGTCCGGTCAAATATTAAAATTTTGGGATCCCATCGAAAACTTTGGTCTTGTTACATGTAGACTACAGACGAACAACCTCCCGACAAGACGGCCGGGGTTCGATTCCTAGTCGCGGAACACAAACCTTTTGCTTTTGCAAACCTTTTGCTCAAAAGTCGAATCCTCGTAAACTGCCCGGAAACTGCAATGGTCGTAACGAGATTTTTTCTTACTCTCAATATCGACTCAGGGTACATTCTTGATATGTTAGCTATCTCCCCGAGTCAAGTTTGAGTCAAGTTTTCTGTTCCTTTAAATCAAGTTGGGTACCATTAAAATTAAATACTGGGACAGGAAGGCAGCTGAACGGTGATTCAAGTTCTGCACTCATCTCTCGCAGTTTTAAAGTGGAGCCCGAATGAAAAATAAATCTTAAAGCACAGTATTCACTAGAAATGATCTTTTCACAATAAACTCATTCAGAAGCATCTTTTTCGAAAATACGAGAGAGCGATTTTCTGGTTGGTGCTTATCTACTTCCTGCTCTTCGACGCGACGGTTGGACGCAAAACATGAGAAAAATGGCGAAAAAAACAAGCGAAAGAAAATGAGTTCGAAACGCAAGAAAAATGTTTGGAGCTTCTCATTCACTTATTTTTAAGAGATTTTTTGGTAGACCTCGGAGCTTTCGGCTAAGTTTGCGCCCCATGACTGACGAACTCGGCTAAACCGAACAAGACCAAAGGTTTCGATGGGATCCCAGAAATTTAATATTTATTAGACTTCTTGATCCAGACAGTCGAATCTTGTACATTTCTGAGTCTTCGCCAAACCCTTAATATTTTGTTATTTATCAATAACCCACCGCTTGAATATGTAAAAAAAAAAAAAAATATTACCGTTATGGAGTTTTCGGCAACTTACGGCCAAACAACTAATCAGATGAGAAAACCAAGTTCAGATATGGATTCAGCAAGGATGTTTACTCCAATATCTCATCCTAATCGACTTCAGAAAGGTCCTTTACTTTGACAAAATTCTTCGTATTTTAGCAGCATTCCCGGCAAACTGCATGCCTAGCAAAAGAGATTGAGAGGAGAACCTTTCAATCCAAATTTCCGGGTTTTGGCAAATTTTGCCAGCTTATTTGGCTAAATTTGCTAAATTTTGCCAAGTCGTAGGTGCGAAACAAACCAGTGGTGAAGGGCGGGGATTTCTTCAAGACAAAAATACAAATAGCCTACACCAAACAAGCACTCTGGAGAATAAAAATTCGGAAGCTTATAATCCGATATGCGAGCTAGGGAAAATCGAAAGGGCAGAATAAGTAAGAGGGGTCCATTACTGCTACTGTATCTCATATAGAAATATGTTTTTTTATATAGATTTAAAGTATCGGAATGTTTACTCTGAACCAGAAGCGGTAGCCTACTTTGTGGTGTGCCCCAGGGTACCATTTTAGGGCCAGTTTATTTTACGACCGGCAATAGCCCATAGCGGATGATTTTGAAAATCGTTGGAAGTATATGTTGATGATTTTACAATCATTGACGTTTGTTGTAGAGAAGACTCAAATCAAGTTCAGGATATTGTGGGTATGTTAAAGCAAAAAATGCAAGCTTGAAATCTAATATGACCGGGATTGATAGCAAACCGGCAATTTTTTTTGTTTTACTTTTTCACCTGAAATTTCAGATTCCTCGAAAGTAGAAAAGTTAAACTCCTAGGGATAATCCTAACTCGAGATTTGGGATGGGTTGAGAGATGTTGTTTGAAGAGATTGGTTGTATCTGTGACGATACCAAACAAATTCGTCGTATTCCATGACAAATTTTTGGCGGATAATAAAGGTTTATCTAATTAATTCCGTTTTCTTTTTTAGGGTATGCAGCAGCACAGCAAAGCCGCTACCGCCTACCAGCAAGCCATCGAGCTTGAACCGAACGCCAGTGAAGCTATCGAAGGCTACCGCTCATGTACCATGGCCATGAACAGCAATCCAGAGGAGGTCCGAAAGCGCGCTATGACTGATCCAGAAGTCCAAGGCATCCTAAAGGACCCAGCCATGCGACTCATTTTGGAGCAGATGCAAAGTGATCCAAAAGCCCTGATGGATCATCTGAAGAATCCAGAAGTGGCGGTTAAGATTAATAAGCTTCTTGAGAGTGGACTTATTTCCATCCAGTAGACGTTGTGTTTAATCAAGTTGTTTTGCACTTTTTTGTGTATACAGGAGATGTAGGCCTATGCTTCTTTGAAGGTTAGTTAACTTAATACAGTGCTGTTTTAATGAAAAAGGGCAACATAAAGACCCAAAACACTCATTTGTGTGTTCTTGGGATCGTCAATTAGCTACTTCGGCACTGATAGTTTACTTTAGTCCAGAGCAAAATAACACTAGGGAGTAGCGCCAAGACTTGAAGAAGTGACACACATTCGAGTAGTAGCGACACTAGCACCGCTAGCGATAGCGAACGTTCCTACTGAAACTCAATGGGCCGTGCATCAGTGCTGGCTCCAATAACTTCATATTCTGAACACAGCAAACAAAATATACAACCTCCCCTGTTTCCTCGACGTGTGCTGACCGCATCTTAGCTTTCTAGAAATTTATAAACTCGCAAGTCTCGCTTCAAATGCCGCAAATGTAGTGGCCGGCGCCTTGAGTATGGCCCGTTTGCGAAGCAAGGAAAGCATAGGTCTTGACGCTACTCCCTAGTGTTATTTTGCTCTGCTTTAGTCAAAGCAAGTGGATGAAAATGGCATTGTTCAAAGTTAATTAACGTTCAAAGAAGTAACTACTCTTGAGCCCAAGCTGACTCGGAAACATATTCATACAAGGGATACAAACGGAGACGTCGGCTACGATGCTTTAGCAGCGATATTTCGGCCCTTCTTTACTAGGGAACGTTCGGGACAACGTTGGGAAACGGAAGAAACGAGATTGCAGGTTCGTTTCTTCCGTTCCCCAACGTTGTCCCTGGCGAGGACCCTAGCCGAGAAGGGACGAAATATAAGGCGTATTCTCGTCGTTCCCCGCGGACTCCTCTTGAGGAGTCCCCGCGTTTTTGTTTGTCCCGGGGACTCACTCCCCGTATTCTCGTGAGTCCCCACGGACGGGAATGCTCCGATTATCATCACCATCATCAAAAAGGACTCCATTTCAGATTCGGAGGGGAATCAATTTTTGCTGGTGTTGGTGCAATGTAAATTTAATTAAAAATAAACAGAATGAATGAAACCAAAAATAAAGGAGATCCAGACTAATTTTGTCAATTGCATATTTGTTAATCCGTTTTGGAAGCATTCCCCGTGTTCTCGCTGTTTGCTGTACGCGGAGTCCGCGTGGGTGAGTCCCTATATTCTCGCCGTTCCCTTCGATTCCCCGAGGAGTCCTCGGGGAACGGCGAGAATACGCCTATAGCTGCCAAAGCACCGTAGCTGACGTTTCCGTTTTTATCCATAGTATCTATATGTTCAAAGAAGTATTCCTCCACTATACATTATTGCCCGGGTTCTGGGGCATTCGCAGAAAATTATCAACCAAGGATGGAAAACGAGTTATCACCCGAGCTTTAGTGGTAGTGATACAGTGTTGTTTCTGAAGCCATAGGCTAACAGTCCCGCTTGTGCTTGATGACGAGGGCAATAACTAGTGTTACATTAGAATGCCATGCAGCCATATAACCACATATTAGGAAACGGTCGTTAACCTTTACGTACTGGATAGTTTAGTCACCAGGGCTGTAATTAAAATATTGTCGCCTTGGTAGGAGGGCAAGAATTTATTTATCGCCCTAATCAGAAATGACGCTAATCAGAGATGGGCGAATCCGATCATGAGAGGATTCGAAACCGAATCCAGGGCTAGGTATGAATCCGATTCCGAATCCTAATCCACCGTTTCTGTTCAGAGGTTATAGTTTAAAAATCTGAAGTGACAAAAATCGCTGATATATAACGTGATAGATGACTGAGGATGATTGGTGGTGGAGATCCAAAAGTCGGATTGCCTAAGCCCACTGTGTAAAAATTGGGAAACGGAAACTGGAAAGATGTAGACTAGAAATTTGAGCGGATTCGTGAGATTGAAGGTTTGGAGTCCGAATCCAGCGTGACAAGCAGAAGATTCGGATCCGGATTCAGTCCGGCCAAAAGGACGAATCCTGGATTCGAGTCCGGATTCGCCCATCTCTGACGTTAATACTTATTTTAATAGCTGCATGGTCTCTTGATGTTATTCTATCTTAAATATTCCTTCAGCCTAAGCTGACTGCAGATAATGTTTGGTGTTGCTAAATCGATTAGTCGGCTCAAGTTTTAGGTCTTCTCCGGACTATAGCTAAAGACAAAACTTGCATCTACATAGGACCCTTGTCAAGAAGTGCCGAAATATTGCTGAATAAAAATTAGTTAACTAGGCCCAGTTAGCTGCAATTTTCGTTGACGATATTCGGCTTTTCAGAGCAAGGGTCGTTGTCAGGGCATAGGAAAAAATCTAACTGGACCCTTGCCAAGTAGTTCAGCAAGCCGAGTAATTGTTTAGGAAAACCAAACGTTATTATAGAGAGATTTCATCCTACTCGAAGAAAACGGATATTTCTACACCATCATCGTCGGGATCATAACAAACAAAATTAACATTACGAGGTATAGGACTTTCAACTTTGAGACTCAATTACCGGCCTTGCATAGCTGCTGTGAGTCAGAGAGTTGTTTGAATCGTTGTCTGGCTTCTTCTTGTTGGAATAATACAACTTTTGCATATTAATGTTCTTTTCATGAGAGTTTGAAGGCTTCAGAGTTTGTAAGCAAAGACGGAGGCTCGCGTCCTATTAGTCGGTTATGACGCGGACTTCAAGGAATGCATTCCAACAACTCACTGACTCACAGCAGCTATCCAAGGCCGGTAATTTAGTCTCAAAGTTGAAAGTCCTGTACCTCGTAATGTTAATTTTCTTTGTTATGATCCCGACGATGATGGAGTAGAAATATCCGTTTTCTTTGGGTAGGGTGAAATCTCTCTATAGTGCTTTTCACCGTTTGATCAGAAGAGAATCGGGACATAGGGATAAAGCTCAGGAATGCTGGTGATCCAGTTTGTACCTTGAATTGATAAAAGAGACAATGACTGCACGGAGCTATTCCCGAGTTCGTTCATACTTATCTTTGCAAGATTTCTGTTGTCTTAAATCAGTGATAAAGAATAAAATGTCAGTTGAATCGCATATTTATTCATCTTACATTAATTGTGCAGGTAGAATAACGGTTAGCATGTTCGTGAAGAAGGACCTCTTATTTTACTACAGGAATAGTGGCGTTTTTGATCGCCGATAGCGTAGCCGTTTGACTTTTTGTCGTTTTTGACGTTCTCCGGAAGCCGATTGCCGTAGCTGTTTATCTTACTTTCTGTTTTTGCTCTGATCGGCTAGCGTCTATCGCCTAAATTCGTGTCCATCGGCCAAGGACTCGCCGTTAGCGGTTGACGTATGGATTTCGTTTGAGGATTAGGCGGTATTTTCAAAAAGGAAAAACTCGTTTTTGCGCACCCAGAAACATGGGCGATCGCCAACGGCTATATCGGCTATCGAAAACAGTAATATGCACGAATCGGCAAACTCGCTTCGTCTACCGGGCAAATTTGATCGGCGATCAAAAACGCCACTAATGAATGAAGTTCTTTGATACGTACCGGTTCGGCCACAGTCATTAGACCCGATAGTTTTGTTGCTTCGCCACTGATTCCGGTTGTCGATTTGGTCTTGGATTGTTCGTCCGATCGGAAAACCCAACTAGTGTTCGTAGCAGCCCAATAGACAACTAATTTTTTTTTTTGTAGTTTCACTGTAGTTTCAGCTATGTAAGCAAAGTATGTTTATCGTTTTACTTGTCCATTCCACCAGGGACCCATAAATTTCCTGTAATGACTCGCCATTCAGGGGGCTTGTCATTTCCTATGCTTCTATGTTGCTATGTTGCCCGAGCCTCACCTGGTTTCCAAAAATTCCACTAAGGTCGAATCGGCGTTCTTGCTCAGATAGAGCCAATCCCGGGCCTCCTTGGACGTGAGACCAAAGAGACTCCTCCCTCAAGGTAATATTTTATCCCCGTGGGTATTTCTCGAACTATCTGAACGCTCGGTCAAGAGCGCATCAGAAATCTCTTATTGACAAGCCCTCTGAATGGCGAGTCATTACAGGAAATTTATGGGTCCCTGATTCCACTTACTGTACTTTCCTAACTGAAACAAAAGTACCTCAAACTACGGTGAAACTACATACGAAAACGCAACTTAAAGGTGTTTCTGTAACGCATTCTGCTAAGTGCACTTGGGGGCGTGATCACGCAAGAATTTTGGTGTGCCACCAATGACTCCCGTTCTCTTATTGGCCGCCAGTGACGCGGCTAATTCTTATTTGTTCTTCTGATGCGAAAACCCAACTAGCTCTGCCCGTAGCAGCCCAATAAACAACCAAATGACGAGATTTCGGCCGGTCCGACGTCGTCTATAGGTTTCGGCCCATATAATTGACAAAATTTGCGTTTTTGCGGATAACATAGTATCTGTTACCACGGTAACTGGATCTGCAATTAGTCCGTTTTTGCTGTTACCGTGGTATCTGATATACGGTCCACTGCAAAAACGACTATTTCCGAAATTGCACTTTTCGAAGTCATCCCAAAAGAAAAACTGATATCCAGTTACATCACTAAGCGCTGAACTTCTTTCTCACCAATTTGACAAAATTTGATGAAAGTGAGATGACCTTTCAGATACCACGACCAGATACCACGGTCGGACCGTGATATCTGAATATCTGTTACCACGGTAACTGGCCAGATACCACGTCAACTGGCAAAAACGCCTTTTAACCGTGGTAACGGATACCACGATAACCGCAAAAACAACATTAGACCGTATATCAGATACCATGGTATCTGCAAAAACGCAACTAAACTTAGTTTTCAGAAGAAACGTCAGTGGGCTAGATCGTAGATGAGTGTCGCAGAGTAGGAGAGCTTCTTTACTGGGTCGCCGGTCCCTGAGTTGGTCGGCGTCAACATCAGTCGCACTGACCTAATCCCATGTCGGACATGTCTGAGGCTTGCCATTACACGCACGAATACTCAACCTGCAAAGTAGAGGACCATGGAAGCCTTAAGGATTGCTCATCTAGTATCTGCGTGCAGAACTACAGGCTGAATGGAGAAGCGCTAGATGGCATCAGCTGCAGAAAATAGAGGTGTCGTATAATCTGTTCCGGGATCCAGCATAGGATTTGATTGTCCCTAGGCGACCGGCACCTCTCTGGCCGCTCGGCCCTAAATATATCTATAGTTGCGTTTTTGTGGATACCATGGTATCTGTTACCACGGTAACTGGATCTGCAATTAGTCGTTTTTGCAGTTACCGTGGTTTCTGATATACGGTCCACTGCAAAAACGACTGTTGCAGAAATTGCACCTTTCGAAGTCATCCCAAAATAAAAACTGATATCCAGTTACATCACTAAGTGCTGAACTTCTTTTTCACCAATTTGACAAAATTTGATGAAAGTGAGAAGCATTTTCCAGATACCACGGTCGGACCGTGATATCTGAATATCTGTTACCACGGTAACTGGCCAGTTACCACGACAACCGCAAAAACGCCTTTTGACCGTGGTATCAGATACCACGATAACTGCAAAAACGACTTTAGACCGTATATCAGATACCATGGTAACAGCAAAAACGCAACCTATATTCACCGAATGGAATAAACTACAGTTTTTCGAGGTAAAACAGATCAAATGGGTGTGACTTTACCTTTGTGACGAATTCCGGAACAGCTTAGATTATACCAAAATAAAAGGTTCTTTTCAAACTATCTGCCTTGGAAAAAAATACTTTTCTAAACACCTGCGGTTGTCAAACTCCTTCTGTTTCGTATGAATTCTCCGTTTTTTATCTTTTTCCTTCTCAAATCTGGTACCTGTATCTGTGCTGAGAGAGCACACCGATCCTACCAGTGGACAGAGATGGGCGAATCCGATCATGAAAGGATTCGAATCCGAATCCAGGGCTAGGTGCGAATCCGATTCCGAATCCACCATTTCTTGCTGAGGATTCGAATCCAGAACTGAATCCGACCTTAACAAAAATCAAATATTAGTTGCGTTTTTGCTGATACCATGGTATCTGATATATTCAATTCAATTCAATTCACTTTATTTTTCCAAAAAATTCTTCCTTAAGAAAAATAGCATCGGAAATGTCACATAGTCACACATATACACTAATGTGCGGGTACATATCATTTTTTGTTAATTTACATAATACTTTGTACAATTCAAACACTGTTTAGTTTCACAAAAGCTTTCATCAACAAAATGATACAACACATATAATATATACAATTTACTCGTGTTAAAATGTCAATTGGTCAATTCAATCAGAATTTTTCGCGAGATCTTTGTGGTACAAGGGAACAATGGTAATGTCAAAAATAAAAGCTAGGATTTTCAACCATAAATAAAACAATGCATGAGTTAAAAAGCAGTAAAGTATTTAAAATCAAACTGAGTTAAAATGATAGGTAAAACATGGACTGAATGATTTCGAATAACGCTCGGATGTGTGAGTCGGAGGAAGCTTCAGTTGTTGTTTTCCGGTGAGCTTCACTGCTAGTCTTGTCTTTCGGACAGATGGTTCATCAGTGAAACTGGGCAGGAGGTCTCGATGATTTTCCGAGTTCAAGATTTGCCTTCCGAAGTCCATGACTAGTTTGTGCCGTCTTTCTTTCAGTGTTTGGAGATTCAGGACTTCTAGGCTCACTGTGTAGTCAATATAATCTGCACCGAGGATTATCCTACAGGCACGTTTCTGGATATTCTCAATGCACCCAATTTGCTGGTCTGTAAGTGAACTGTGCCAGACTGGGCATGCGTATTCAACGGCCGGTCTTACATAAGTTTTAAAACATGTAAGAAGTGATTGTCTGCTCAAGCCGAATCTTCGTAAATAGGAGAATGATTTTAGCAAACCAGCTGCCTTTGACTCAATGCTGGCAATATGAGTGTTCCAGCGTAGGTCGTCATCGAAATGTACACCGAGTATTTTCACGGAGTGTGCGCATTTAAGGTAGTCTGTCGGTAGATCAGGTACGGTTTGTTTGAGGAAGTTTACTCTAAAAAGGGTGCTCTTCTCTTCGCTGACCATAAGTTTTACCTGGTCGGCCTCAGCTTTAAGCTGTGTCAGCAGCGTCTTCACTGGTTCGGCAGGGTTGTCATCAGGAAGGAACCGTAGTAGGGACATGGTAAGGTCGTCAGCAAATTTGTAGCGTGTTTTCATCTCCTGCATTAGTTTATTGATGACCAGTAGGAAAGCCAGTGGGCCAAGTTTAGACCCTTGGGCTGCTCCACAAGTGATAGCAAGAAGATCAGAAGTTTCACCATCTTCAAGCTGCACGCACTGTAGTCGTTCGGAGAGGAAACTTCCAAGCATCCTGAGTACGATCTTGCGGGCTCCCATGGTTTTTGCTTCATTGATGACCGTCTGGTGCTCCAGATAGTCGAATGCCTTCACAAAATCAGCTATGATGCAGTCAACAAATGCTCCTTGTTTCTCGAGATGTTCCAGCATGTCTTTCAAAAAACGCACAAGGTAGTGTGTTGTACTGCATCCAGGACGAAACCCATACTGTTGTGGGTCTAACTTGCTGCAGATGTCTTTGTACAGCCATCGGTAAATTATGCCCTCGAAAACTTTAGAAAATACTGAAGTTTGAGAGATCGGTCTTAGTTCATTAACCGATTTTGGTGAGGGCTTTTTGGGTATAGGTGTTATATAGGCGATCTTGAGTCTTCTAGGAAAGACCCCTTGAACAAGACATTGGTTGACCACAGATGTGAACGGTGTTGCTATTTCGGACGAGCAGAGCTTGATTATTTTCACTGGAAGTTCGCCTGGATACGATGCCTTATTTTGGTCTAGCCTGGCAAGAGCGTCTTGGATTTCTTCAACCTCAATTGTTGGAATTTCCTCCAAGGTTGGTAGCTCGGGAAGTAAGGTAAGGCCAGGGTACTTGCTGCAGATTCCGGCAAAATGTACATTAATTGAACCCGCGGAAAGTTTTGCCCCATCGTTGTCGATCAAAGTCAATGGTTTTCGGTCTTTGCCCATGAGCTTTTGAATTTCGCTGTGAAATTTCTTCGGGTTCAGATTTTTTAGCGTTTGTTCTGTTCGCTTTCCGTGTTCACGTCTAGATTTCTTGATTTTTCTCGTCACCATATTGCGAAGCAGTTTAGTCCTAGCCAAATCTCCATTTCTCTTGCAGATGTCGCGTTGACCAATGAGGATTTTGATCTCTTTCGTTATCCATGGTTTGATATTAGGTTTCACATACTTCATTTTGGTCGGGAAATGTTCGTCGAAGAAGGTTTTCATCTGGTCGCAGAATGCGTCCGTCATTTGCTCAGCATCATTCAGCTTATAAAGCGGGCTCCAGTTATGACGGGAGAGGGCGAATTTGAGTGACTGGATAGACTGGTCGTTGTAAGAACGGTAAGTAATTTTTTTCGGTCTCGGGGCTGGTAAAGTTGTTTTGGGTTTCCAGATAACTGTCAGGTGATCGCTCATTCCTAAAGCTGCAATGGTTTCGGGCTCGGCGTAGAAATCTTGTAAAGATGTGAAAATAAGGTCGAGTGTGTTTTTTCCTCTCGTTGGGATCTTCACTACTTGATGCAGGTGAAGAGTTTTTTCAATCCAGCTTCCTTTTAAGTCGTTGAAGTCCCCACTTAGTATTATACCTGCAAGTGGGTGTTTACTTCGAAAGTGATCTGTACAGAATTGTAAGTATGACACCAATTTTTTTCGAAATGGCCCTTTTGGGGGATAGTAGACGATTCCTAGAATAAGCGATGAAACACATTTTGTCAGGTGAATGACTCAACGGACAAACACCATAGATTAAAGACAGTCGAGAAATCTACCCGAGACAGGATCGAAACTTACCCTGTTCTCGGGTATCCTTCTGGGGTCATCCTGTTGACCCCTGTCAAACAGGATGTGAATACGACATCCTGTTTGACAGGGTACTGACAACTGTCAGCTGACAGGGCAAATAATACATCGTAAGGCGGGAAAAACAGCATTTGGCTGGCACAGACTGACACAGAATCGAGACAAGTATAAATCGAGCGCGGCTTAAATATATAAAATGGGTGAACACACCCGTTTACCACAATCGAATATTACATGTCTTCACTAAAACTGAAGGAATACTTAAATTGTGATTCGTTAAAGAACTTGTCACACATATAAAGCCAATGTAAGCTTCCACCGTAATAACACTCATAAGCTCCTAAACGCAGAGACCCGAATATTTTATGTTGGACTTCAAATACGACAACAACACCGCATTGTGTTTTCTGAGATTCACTAGTTTCCACGCACATTGTGTCAATTAAAGTTTAACTGAAAAGCCAACTTATTTGTGTGTCTTTTAATTGGATACACTGAACTATTTGGATCCTGCAGTGATTTTTTATTTTCCACTGTCTGCTCTAGTTATGAGGCTCAGAATATCTCCGGCCGTCCCCACAGCGAAAATTCTACTATGACGCGGGAAATTTTAATCTCAACACAAATGCGGCTTTTCAGTGGGCAGTGGTGAGATTGGTGACGATTGCTTAGTGCCTGAACAAAAAAAAATGATACATCTTTCTCGTAGGGCATACAACAAAAATACAAGCGCATAGACGCACCACAAATCACACGGAAATTCCACTATTTGAAAATCGGTTATTCGTGAATAGCGGAACAACGAAGTAACGCATTTTCAGCGGGTCTTCAAGCCAATTTAAGTGAACAAGTGATGGGTAACTAGATTGTCCTATCCCAGACCATTTCGGTTAAACTTTAACCTGGAAAATTGTAGTAGGCTATTTAATGACCTTTTGAGCGAGGAAGCGGGGGTGGGTAGAACGCCTATAGGCCTTTCAATGGTGAAGAGTTCCAATGGGAAATGCCTATAGGCGCTCCGTGTTTGACTGGTGTCTGGATACGAGCTACGAGCCTCGCTACGAGCGTGAGGGTGGATAACCTGATTTGAGTCCTAGCCTATGGGAAATGTCTATAGGCGCTCCGTAGTTCTGAAAGAGACTATAGGCTCTCTGTACTCTGAGAGAGAGGCTATGGGGAATGGCTATCCGTGCTTCGTTGGTTGTGAGTGAGTTAGCCCAGTGGTTCCCAACCTTTTCCGTACCGCGTACCCCTAATCAAGGTTGGAAAATGTTGGGTACCCCCTTTTCCATAACGTTAAAAAGACGATATCTATTATCATAAATGATAAGGCATACATGAGTAGAAATTTATACAAAATAAATGAGACACTTAAGGCTGCTTTTTAGCTAAAATTTTATGAAATCTCGGCTCTACGTCATTTACGGCAATATTAGTTTCACAGTCAGCCTGTTTCTGTGTATGGTTTTGATGTCCTCCGTGCTTTCATCAAAATGCATCGCAAACGTTTTCGTTAGCTTAATTCGTAACCTGAATGACAATAATTACCACTTGTTATGTCTTTGGTTCTTCTTGAAACCAATTGAAACAATATTGTTAGACACAGGAACAGATTTTACGGCAGTAGGCTAGCTGTATTCAGGGGCGTCACGCACTTGTTGGCAACACCTCTTCCCCAAACAGAAACGAGTCGGCGCGAAGCGCCTCGATTTTTCGTAAAAACATTTTTTTTTTTTTTTTAAACAGTCGATAAAAATACCTTGCCCCTCAAAATGTTTAGGCTAGTGATGCCTCTGCTGTTAATATTAGGCTTTCGGCAGTCAAAAGTGAGTTAGGCGAGATTTTGAAGTTACGAATTAAAACGATTTTGGTTCCTTCGCGTACCCCTTGCAAGGGTCTCGCGTACCCCTTGGGGTACGCTTACCCCCAGTTGGGAACCACTGAGTAAGCCTATAGGTGCTCTGTACCCTGAGAGGCTAAGGTCCCTCTGTACTTTCGGGGACGTGGGGGGTAATGCGCTAAGTGCGCGGGGGGAGGGAGCGGGTATAGGATTTATGACCATACGGAGAGATATAAAAGTCGAGACGATGAGCGGTAAAGGCATCAGTTCACGAGAGTCCGAGAGTCTGATATGGTCTACTGCTTGTGAAGAGCCTGGAGAAAATGAGTTTCACGTACATTGCTCTGCCTGGATGCCAGTCGGCGACGGAAAATGACAAAATTTTGGGAAATGTTGCTGTTGAGATCGCTGGTACTGCGAAGATAGCCTTTGAATACGAAGAAAAGTGGAAACGCTACATTATTTCGATGTGTCGATTCAAGGAGGAAGAGCAGAAACCACTTTGCTTCGCGGCGAAAATACCAGTTCACCAGATTCTGAAGGTCAAGGAAGTATTGGAAGCAATACAGCGATACATCGAGTAAAATCAGATGGCACACATCTTACAGCCGAAACATTATTCTTGAATTCAAAAACACTATGTTTTATTTATGATGATGAATAAACAAATTATTTGTTGTTATAGAATCGATCGAAAGCTCGAAGGAGCAGTCGTTGCGATTGACGAAGATGCAGCAAGTTCATACTTTCTGCCTTCACTGCTACAGATCTGAAGTGTGCAGGGAGGGACCTTAAGGACTTCTACATCGTAGTTACTCTGCGCCATCCGCAGTTCAGGACAGTACTGGATCCTTGTGAGGTCATCGTTAAGTGCTTTCAACAATACGCTCATCATTTCACGTGACATTCTAAAAGAAAATTTTATTTTTCAAAAACACTGAAATAAAACTTCTTCTGGTTACGAATTCTGGCCAAGCGCCGAAGCCTGGATGGCCCTTGAAAATACATCCTAATGCTGCTAAAGTAGATTATCACGGCTCGGATACTCTTGTACGCGACGGGGTCCGATCTCATCAGATTCAGTAGGCTAGCCTGTCCTTCCATGTTGAGCTGCTCGGCAGTCAGAAATATTTCCTTTTTTTGCATTTTGATTCGATTGAAGGTGACTCTCAATATCGTTCATGTTCCACGTGCTGGCACTGCGGTTTAAAAAAAAAAAGCTAGAGATTTTTTCATGGCGATGGATGAAGCAAGGAGGGGAAAAAAGAATAGTTAAAGCAGAAATATAATATAAGTGCTTACCATCCCTACAGCCTTTCTGATTCTTCCGACACACGAAAAAGACAAGAAAACAATAAGAAAATCCAAAGAGACACGCCAGGTTTCAGTTTGGCCTTATTACAGTTCAGCGCTCCAAGTGGAGTAACAGTCCCCTATATCCTCAGGCTCAACACTTGTGTAGACATAGTAAAAAGTCGGGTCCATAGGGTAATGGGTGACTTTCACTTTCTGCTGCTGAGACATATGTAAAATCTCAATTACCCGGGACGCAAATGACAGGTTTTCCACTACTAACCTGTGGATCTATTTTAGCATGTATGATCCATGTGCTGACGGTGAGGCTAACAGAAACTAGGCCTCTTGGAAGCGGGGAGAGGGAAAAGAAAATTCCGTAAAAAACAAGCTAACTAATCCAATTTTCTTTAAAATAAAAAAAGAAAGAGTACAAGCAACAACTGTAATTGTGAAAAAAAATTAGCAGTTACATAGCATATTTGTATCTTTTCTAATTGCCGACGCATCCTCTGAGGGATGGACGTTAGGTTTCTGCGCGGTTTTTCTCTCGAACCGAAACATCAACAATAAAGAAAAAGGCAGTCGTACTTGAGTTGTAGGGTCGCGATCACTTTGGAAAGGTAAACTGAAAGTTCATATATCATCTTTAACTTGGAAGGGATCTTTCAATTCTAGAGAGGGAGGAACTTTAAGAAACTGTTACCCTTCACTCAAAGGTCTACTTTTCACTAGAGTTGTAGCGATTGTGCACTTTAGATAATTAAAGCAGTCCTATATTAGTCATATTATGCTGAGAAGAAAAATGATGAATACGTAGTAGTTTTTTATGGCACTTGAGCTTACTCAAGTGCCATATAGCGATCGTAATGTCTGTCTGTCTGTCCGCATTTTGCTAGTTTGGGCACTTCCACATGACCAAGGACGATAAAACTTGGCACGCGTATCAGGGACCCGACCGGATTTACTTGAAAATAATCACTTCCCCGATCCCACCATCAGTGGGGGAGTGGCGGGATGGGGAATCCGGAAATTAGCAACATTCATAACTTTGGAACGGATAATCGGGCGTGCATTAAACTTGACAGGTATCAAGAACAAGTGTCTTGGATGTTCACTGTCAAATTCGGATCGGATCCGATAATTGGGGGGGAGCTGGAGGGGGACACCGGAAATCTCTTGAAACGCTTTTTCTAGTTTGTGTCAAACCCCTACCCCACACTGTAAAGCTCTGCGCGTGGATGAGTCATTGTTTGCTCAAATCTTTTGGGTGTTCGGAGAGACCTTGTCTAATACGAAGGTCGAAGGGGTTGGGATATGTAGTTGAATGTTAGTAGGGGTTAATATATATTAGGGGGCGCTAGGAGGATGAAACTTGTCAGGCGTATCAGGGACCCGACCAAACCATCCTGGAAGTAATCAGTTTCCCGATCCTACCGGGAATCTGCACAATCTCTTGAAACGCTTTTTCTAGTTCTTGTCAAATCCTCTTTTCCACCCTAGTAATAACTCTGCGCGTGGATTAGTCATTCTTTGCTTAAATCTAATCGAAGGTCGAAGGGGTTGGTACATGTTGTTGAAGCGTAGTAGGAGTTGATATAGCTTAGGGAGAGCTAGGACGATGAAACTTGGCAGGCGTATCAGGGACCCGACCGTGTCCTGGACCACTAGGCTAATCGTATTTGTGATTCGACCGACTGCGGGAACGGGTACAGTTTAAGGATTAAAATAAGACCGGCTCCAATAGAGATTATTTGAATTGCAGTTCCGTGAAATTTACTTGTTTTAAAGAATCTTTTGGTATAATTGGTCCTTGAATTACGCGTCTTTCGACAATTCGACTTATATTTGACTTCTCCGAGGAATAAAAAGAGATGGTCGTTACTTTTTAAGTTACTCCCGTTTAAAGATTTCCTCTAGTTGCCGTCTTTATGACACGTGAGCTTTCAAGTGCCATATAGCGATCGTAATGTCTGTCGGTCTGTCCGGGTTTTGCTACTGTGGGCACATCCACATAAGCTAGGACGATGGAACTTGGCAGGCGTATCAGGGACCCGACCAAATTAGCTTAGCAATAATCACTTCCACGATTCGGCCATCATGGGTGAGCAGAGGGATGCGGAGTCGGGAAACTAGTAACATACATAACTCTGGAACGGGTAATCGGACATGCATGGAACTTGACAAGTTGCAAGGACAGGTGTTTCAGATGTTCAGTTTCAAATCCGGACAAGATCCGATAACTGGTGGGGGGGGGCTGGAGGGGGAACCGGAAGTCTCGTGAAATGCTTCCACATAAGCTAGGACGAGGAAAATTGACAGGCGTATCAGGGACCCCACCAGATTGACTTGGATATGATCATTTCCCCGATTGAGCCACTCTGATGGGAGTGGAGGGATGCGGAATCCGGAAACTAGTTACATGAATAACTTTGGAACCGGTAATCGGACATGCATGAAACTTGACAAGTGTCAAGAACAAGTGTCTCAGATGTTCAGTTTAAAATCCGGGGGGAACTAGAGGTTTGAACCTTCCCAGGAAGAAGAGGAGTTGTAGACCTGCCTTTTTCACTTCTTTTACTTCAACAAGTGTAAAATAAAATGATATTCGACTCTGTATATAACTCTCAAGCAAAACACTCCCGCCAACAGTTCGCCTATTCTTACAAGTGCCATATGAGCTTTCATCTCTTGTTTATGCTGATAGATGAAGGAATGAGGGGACGAAACCCCAAATTCAGCCTGTGTTACAAATTTCCCACGCCCAACAATTCTGATTTGCAGTCCGGAATCCCACCGCCCCATTTCCGCTTCCACAAGAGACCGAAGGCGATCGCGTAACCATATAACAACTTGACCTGGATCTACAATATGGAAAGGCAGGTCTAGGTCGGACAGCTTAACTGTAAAGGTTTTCTAGGATGTTTTAACGGAATCTTTGACAAACTGGAAGGCGGGGGGAGAACTAAAACCCTCACCTTCCTGGAGCAACTCCTCGTCTTCGGACTCCGCATGAGAAGTTGTCCAAAGATTTGCGCTTTGCCACTCTTTTTCAACGGCTTCAGCTGCCTGGATCATAGAATTGGAGAGGGGAGAGACAGCATCCCACATCTTATCCCTGTCAGCAGCTGAAACATCGTCGGATCCTGATGGTGGTGGTGGTAAAGGGATGTTCGCTTCCGTTTGTCGTTTCCACCACTCTTCTTCTATGGCATCAGCTGCCGCGAGCATGGAATCGGAGAGGGGGGACACATCATCCCGTAGTTGATCTCTCTCGAAACTCTCCTGAGAAAGAAGAAATTAAAAAAAAAAAATGTAGAGATAATATGATATGATATGATATTTATTACACTAAAAGCCCAAGGGCCATGGCAATACAAAAGAAAAATACATAACCTACAACGTAACTATAACAAACACTTAAATCTACAAGAAAAATTATCTGTGATTCATAGCCAACTTGAGGAATCTGCCCACTTTCCTTATAGTGACAAAACATTCACTCTTCAGCATTCGCTCCATCCATTCCTGATCACACTCATTTACTCCAAATATTTCTCTTCTTAAATCATTCAGTTCCCTACATTCGCACATAATATGTCGAACGCACTCATTCATATCTCCACACATGGGGCAGAAGTAAGGACCAATCCTCCCAGTCGGCTTAACCGTGTACCTCCTCCTATCCCCCAGAGGTAAAATATCCGCACGCATACTAATTATTAATTTCAGTTCCTCCCTATCTAAACCGGCTTTAAAATAAACACATCAACCCCATGTCTCTTTCGCCTCTGTATAAAACCTCAGAGATTTTGAACTATCTCTGTCAACCTGCCACCTCTGGATTTCCTGGTCCCTAAGTATATTTTTTACTTCTTTAGCTACTGTCCCTAACTCCAACTCATGACCCATACCCTCATTCCACTTATCACCAACACCACACTCATCTAAAATTTTCTTCACTTGGTAAGCCCATGACTCCTTACTTATATTTCTAAGGGACTCCAGATACGCCGCTTTCAACATTCTAACACGTGGAAGACTAATTATCTTTTCCCAAAAACTAACCATACTCACTAAACGCCTACATCTTAAACTTTCTAAGCCTATGTTCCCCCTAACTACTAAACTATTTGTCGTACTACTCAGTCCTAATGATCTTCTAAAATAATTCAACTGTATCTGCTCCAACTTACCTGCCTTATGGAACCCACACACTTCGGATGCGTAATGCATAACCGGCAATACCTTCGTATTAAATACCTCTTTATGAATCTTAATGTTATTAATATCTTTCAAATGGCTTCTTAGAACTAGATTAACACATCTTTTCCCCTTTATCTCCGCCTGTTCCACATGCTTTCCAAATACCCCTCCTTTTGCTCGCAGTTTACACCCCAAATAAACCCATTCTTCCTTTACTTCTAAGTACTCCCCCCCGTATTCAAACTTGTCACCTTCTTTCAATCTACCACCTTTTCTAAACACCATCACAGCTGTTTTACTAACATTCAATGTTAGCTCTTTCTTTTTTAAATAAATCTCTAGTAAATTTAAAAGTTTCTGAAGGTTGCTACTAGAATCCGCCACTAGTGTTAAATCATCAGCAAATAACAATGTACACAGGGACATGATATCTACCGTCACGGTGGGGCCGAATTATCAATCATGAACTGTACTACATCATTTATAAACAATGCGAATAACTTCGGAGAAAGAGTACAACCTTGTTTCACACCGATCTTAGATTTCACACTTCTTGAAAACTTCTTCGCCACTCGCACCACCACCTTAATACTCAAGTACATTTCTACAATCAAAACTACGAACAAATTTGGAAGGCCCAGTTCTAACAATACTTCAATCAACAACTTCCTGTTCACATTATCAAATGCTCCCTTCAAGTCTACAAAGGCTACGTACAGCTTACCACCCTTGCTTCTCGTGTACTTTCTAATTAATACATTTAATATAAAAATCTGGTCAAGCGTACTGAACCCTTCCCTAAGACCAGCCTGCGCTGGATTTAAAATTTCAATTTTTTCTAGCCAATTTTTTAACCTAAAATCTATCACTTTACACAAAATCTTACTTACCACATTTCCTAAATGTATTCCTCGGTAGTTTTTATGGTCGCTCCTGTCCCCTTTCTTAAATATTGGTATCATAATTGAAGTACTCCACGCTTGTGGCCAACGAGGTATTCTCTAATATAAACGAAAAAATTAACGCCAAAACTGGGAGAAGATACGCTCTTCCCCATTTCCAAATCACTGCAGGGATTCCATCTACTCCAGGGGCTGACCTACCTTTCATTTTCTTCATGGACTTCCATATCTCTTCCTCCTCTATTTTACTTATTAATTGATAATCCATCTCCTTCAGCAGGTACGGTACCGGTTTCCTTAAAGAAGTCGAGATCTCACCTCTTAAAGTTTCAACATCAGGTTCATTTCGTTCAAGATAATCGGGCCATGACTCAGCCCGCGGGGTGAGGTCTTCTTGTTTCGCTTCCGTAGCAGCCCTGATCCCTTTCCAAAATTCTTTACTATCCTTAGCTTTATAACACTTTACTATTTCATTATTACGTTCAACTTCTAGCTTATGTTTCTTATCCTTCAACATATATTTATATTCTTTCCTAAGTTTACGATATTCACTTAAACTACCATCTCCTCCTATCTCTTTTAACTTCATCAATGACTCAACCACCTGTTCTCTTTTCCGCACACATTCTTCATCGAAAAAATCCTTCCTAAATCTTTTATCTTTCTTCACTTTTTTAACACTACTCTCAGCTATCTTATACATTACCGAACTAACCTGAGACACAACCTCTTCTATTTCTCCGTTCCTTACCTTCTCGTGCCAACTATCTATGTGTTCTTCTATCTTTCCTACCCCTAGGCTACTTACTATTACTTCTTCTGACATACCATCTACCTTTAAAGGTCTATTTATTCCTACTTGAACACTATCCAACTCCTCTTCTAAAAGATCCCTACCATTACTTATCCTAGGTCCTAACACCATCTTTAAATCTAGCGATATTGGGACATGGTCCGACCCAACAACATCCAACACCTCAAACCCCTCACACAGAGGCCAAAGAGACATGCTAACCAAAATATAATCAACCATGCTCGGAGCTCCCGATGAATAACACGTGTAATTTCCCACATTCTTATCATTTCCCAGCCTACCATTTAAAATAACCAAATTTTCGGTACCTCCATAATCCAAAAGCATGTTTCCCCACTTATTTTTCTTTCGTCCCTGGTCCTTACTCCTCCTCTTCCCAAATACCTCCTCATACATCTCCTTCTGGTGGGCTTCATCCTCAAGCTGTGACTCGGCTACCCAATTTTCAAATTGGTCTCGAACGTACGCATTAAAGTCTCCTAAAACAACAAAACTATGATTACTAAACCTTTTCCGGTATTTGAACGTCTCCGAAAACAAAATTTCCCAAGTATCTTCGTTGCCACTGTAGCTGCTTGTTTCTGGAGGAACATACACACTACAAACTAATATCTGCATGTGCGGTGCTTCACATCTAATCCAAACAACATTTTCTGACGCACTATGTAATTTTATACACTGAATAAATATACCTTTTCTTACTAAGATTGCTACTCCACCATATGTACGGCTGTTCCTACTTTTTTTTCTACAAACATCAAAACAATCAAACTCAACACTCAAAATTGAAGATTCCTTCCAAGTCTCTACTAAACTTATTAGATCCCACTTCTTAACCTCACAAAGCGACTTTATTTTCTGTTCATTCAAACCTTTGACGTTCCAGTGCACAATCCTCAAGCTACAATTCAGTTCAATTCATTTTATTTTTCCAAAAATTCTTCGTTGCGAAAAATAGCGTAGGAAAATGTCAATAAACATACACTGACATGCAGATACATACAATGCTATTACTTTACATTATCTTCTGCACAATTTAAATAAAATTTTGGTTTCTTAACTTAATCGATAACATATTACTAACACATAAATATTATATACAATTTCTTCATCTTACAACGTTAATTGGGTCAAATACTTATTACTACTTATGAAAAACACCATCTGATCACCCTAAATAATACACATAATGTCACGTCACAAACTGATTAAAACAGACAACAAGATAGTCAAACGGAGTTAAAATGGCGAATAAAATAAGGAGAAAAGGATTTGGGATACCGTTCGGATGATTGAGCTGGAGGGAGTTTCAGCCGGGGTTTATTAGCAAGTTTAGCGGCTCTTCTTGTGGCCTGAGCGCGTTCCTCTTCCATGAAAACTTGCAGTATGTCCCGGTGATCATCTGAGCTTAGTAAGTTTTTCCCGAAATTCATGACTAGTTCGTGACGCCTTTCCTTTAATGTTTGTAGGTTTAGGACTTCGAGGCTTGTCATGTAGTCAACGTACTCGTTACCCAAGATTATTTTGCAGGCACGTTTCTGTATACTTTCGATTCGGTCGCTCTGGTCGATAGTAAGTGCACTGTGCCAAACAGGACAGGCATATTCGACACTTGGTCTCACATATGTTTTGAAGCATGTTAGTAGTGTGTGTTTCTTAAGGCCGAACCTTCTCAGGTACGAAAAGGACTTGAGTAAACCTGCAGCTTTGGACTCGATGCTGGCAACATGGGTAGTCCATCTCAGGTCATCATCGAAGTAAACTCCGAGGATTTTTACGGAGCTTGTGCACTTCAGGTAGTCAGTAGGAAGGTCAGGTACATCTTGCTTGAGAAAAGTGACACGGAAGAGGGTGCTTTTTTCTTCACTAACAGTAAGTTTTACTTCATTGGCTTCATCCTTGAGCTGCGTGAGAAGGGCCTTCACTGGTTCGACAGGGTTGTTATCGGAGAGGAGACGCAGCAGGGACATAGAGAGGCGTCTGCAAATTTGTACCGTGTTCTCAACCCTCGCATGAGTCCGTTGATGACCAGTAAGAAAGCCAGCGGGCCAATTTTAGATCCTTGAGCTGCTCCGCAGGAGATTCCAAGAAGTTCGGAAGTGTCACTATCCTCAAGCTGCACGCATTGCAATCTTTCAGAGAGAAAGCTTGCTAGCATTCTGATTACGATTTTTCGGGCTCCCATGTCAGTTGCTTCTTTGACGACAGTTTCGTGATCCAGGTAATCAAAAGCTTTTACGAAATCGGCTATGATACAGTCGACATACGCCCCTTGCTTTTCAAGATGTTCGAGCATGTCTTGCAGAAAACGCACAAGATAATGAACTGTGCTGCAGCCGGGTCGGAACCCATACTGTCGAGGGTCTAGTTTGCTGCTAATGTCTTCGTAAAGCCATCCGTAGATAATGCTTTCGAACACCTTGGAAAATGTGGAGGTTTTTGAGATCGGTCTCAGCTCACTTACTGATTTGGGTGAGGGTTTTTTCGGTATAGGGGTTATAAACGCGGTTTTGAATCTTCTGGGAAAAACTCCTTGAATGAGGCATCGATTTACCACAGAAGTGAATGGTGCAGATAGCTCAGACGAACAAAGTTTGATTACTTTTATAGGAGGTTCCCCTGGATACGAAGCCTTGTTTTGGTCAAGTTTGGAGAAGGCCTTTTTTATATTCTCAACTTCAATCACTGGAATTTCGTCTGAGGTTGGCAGTTCAGGAAGTATGGTAAGGCCAGGGTACTTGCGGCAGATTTCGGCAAAATGTAAGTTGATTGAATCTGCTGACAATTTCACTCCATCGCTGTCGGCCAGGATTAATGGCTTCGTGTTTTTACCCATGAGTTTCTGAACCTCGCCATGAAACTTCTTCGGGTCCAAATCGATCAGTTTTTGCTCAGTTTTACTCCCGTGTTCATGTCTGCATTTCTTTATTTCTCTAGTAACCATATTGCGAAGCTTTTTGGCTTCGATCGTATCGCCACTAATGTGTTTGTTGTTACGTTTACGAATGAGTGTTTTAACCTCCTCTGAAATCCATGGCTTGAGATTCGGCTTTACATATTTCGTTTTTACTGGGAAATGTTCTTCGAAGAATGCGTTTAGTTGGTCGCAAAAAACGTTTGTCATCTGATCGGCGTCATTCAGTTGATACAGATAACTCCAGTTGTGGGATGAGAGGGTAAGTTTGAATGACTGTATAGCCGGGTCACAGTAAGAACGGTAAGTTATTTTCCGTTGCTCCTGAACTGGAAATGAGATTTTCGGCTTCCAAATTATCGTCAGATGGTCACTCATTCCTATCGCCGCAGTGGTTTCGGGATCACTGTAATAGTCTTGTAAAGTTGTAAAGATGAGATCAAGTGTTTCTTTCTCTCTAGTTGGGACCTTCACCACTTGTTGCAGCTGAAGCGTTTCTTCGATCCATCTCACCTTTGTGTCGTTGAATGGCCCTCATGGCCCTCACCTTCCTACGCTACGTCCCGTTCACCATCCGGGGCAAACGCGGATAATGAATCAAGGGTAAAATCGCATTCGTTCCGAAAAAGCTGTCTCGGCTCCGCATTGGGCCATGGCCTACCTCGCCCCCGACTTGGTTGACCGATACCTCTAGACCTGTCATTAACACCTCGATTGTAATCACGATTAAACCTTGGGCCATTGTAATTTCCCCTTTGAGGGCGATCGCGGATACTTGGTTGCACATCACTAGGGCTTGTTCTAAATGTTTCATCCCTGTTCCGTTTATTCTGCTGGAACCCAACCACCTGCTCCGCTGCCCTTGCCCCGTTAACTGGGGTAAACATCTGGTTTTCGCTCCTGTCTACCACGGTGCTTACGCTAGCCTCCGACACGTCAGATGCATCATTTTCATGCGACTCGCTCACAGAAACTAGATCACTACTCCGCTCTCTCACCCTCACGTCCTCTTTATTCCGCTGCCCTCTATCAGGTTCCTCCTCGATCACTTTTCCATTCGCATTATCAAACACAAATACCCGTTGACCTATGTGGAGCTTCACACCCCTCAGTCTGACGTCGCTATGTCCTTCCTCTCTGGCTCTCGCCAAAACAGGTTCCAGTTTATTCCGGGCTAGTAATTCGCGTTCAGTAATCAGTATAGTCAGGGGCTTCAGCAAGTGCAGAGCAAGTGACACGCTTCTCAGTGCTAAATAAGATTTCAAGATTGCGTTTCGCAAATCAGCAGACGAATTTGAGGAGTACAGGACGGATACCACGTCCAGCCGGCAAGCGGAAAACATCCCTTAGGTCTGTATTTGCCATACGTAGATTTGGGATGACACTATTCAAACATTGCAGAATGTCATGTCGAAGCGATGGGCCTTTTCGAATAGGATCAAAATTGTAGAGGATCAAATTGGACCTTTTTAATTCAGCCTCCATACGGTCTATTTTTGACTGATTTTTTATGATCTCTCTGCGTAACGATGATACTTCATGGTTCAAATCGTCTGTACGGACGGTTACCGCTGCCAGTCCTGTCTCAAAACTCAGCGATAATGCAGAAAAATCTTTCCGTAAATCCTGCACCGACTTTGCCATCGGTCCTAAAGTTCCGAGTTGTATGCTCATAGCATTCAGCTTGTCCATAATGGTCCTAGTTTCCGAAGGATTAGGTGGCCTCTCCTCTGACATACTGCTATCCTCATTGATCATCGTTCAGGCCTACTATAAATAAACGATCTACCTTGCTTTGTGCCAACAATATAGCTCCGGCAACAAGAGTTTTAAAGCGTGTCCTGATATCGCTCAGGACAGGGCGTCTTCGAAGGTTCTCTGCTGGCTCTGTAATCCGATAAACAGAATTTGATGTTCACCCTTCGAGTACTCATTCATTACTGTGCTACCTGAACCTGATTTTATCTTATAATAATTATCTGGATAATTATTATCGAGACGGGTGGTTATGCAGTGAAACTAAATTATACGAATATTATTATGCCTGTGACATTCAAGCTAAATGGGATTCCTCAGATATAAAGTCATGAAACTCACCTCAGTAAGATGCACCAGCGCTTGGACTGAGCGACGAGGCAAACTTCACGAGGTATTCTAAGTCCTGGAAAAAAAAGTTTGTAGGAGCCTAGTCAGAATTTCATATTTTAATGGTAAATTATTCAATTGATTGACCACAAGGTTAAGTCTGAAGAAGACCGGTAGATTACTTTTTAATCTTGTGTAACGTTCATTCGCACTTTAATTTTCTATAAGAAAATTCTTCTTCTTTTTGTGAACATTTGTCGAGCTGATGATTAATTTCTTGTCTTAGATTTGAATACGAATCAATATTAACTACAACTTCATCTAGTTCAACTGTCTGTGTAACAATCGTTCCTGCGACGTGATTACTCAACCCCCGCCTACGACAGTCAAATTCTTTCACGTACCTCTGCGCTGATAAAAACTTCCAGTTGCTGTCCATCGTCCAGTTCGAAAAGATCAGTGCCGTCGAAACTGTTCAAGTCTTCATCTCTAAATTCAGGTGGCGGCGTTATTACATCGGTGTGAACATTTTCTTCATCTCTGTATTTTGTTCTCTTTCTTGGCGGGGAAAAGCTGTCAATCGCTTCATCGTTCTTTTCCTGAAAAAAAAATATAAATCAATTCAGTTATACTTGAATCAGCAATGCACGTGTCTGCAACCTATAACAACCACGCGAATGCCGTCTAATACGCAGTTCCATTTTCCCCGCCTTAACATGCACGTCGCGAAGGTCTACCCTTAAACTAAAATCGGCCTCACGTTCATCGTTTTTCAACGGACGACATCTGATGCACAGTTTTAGTCGCTGTCGTTTGTAAAATTCCAGTCTTCACGCGCACGCCATCTAAGATCAAATCTTGAAACTGAAACTGACCCTTCCTGATTTTCTAACAGGTAGCAGTTGAACCACAGTTCTTGGTAACCATCGTATTTAAAATTCCCGCCTAATCACGGATGGTGTATAGTACAGAAAATACTTTCACTTCATTAATTTGTCACATGAGGTGTTAATATGTTTAGTACTATGTTTTATATGAGAAGTAATGAGTGGAATTTGCAAAGCATAAGACAAAACCTATAACAGAACAGAATGAACCAATGCTTTCTTACCTTATCCTAACGTTTTTTATGAGCGTAGCCTACAATTCAACAAGGGACGAAAGGGGGACTCCTTACTTTAACCATAACTACGTATTGGCGCTCTGTCGTTTTACCTCCCACTGTAATCGCCAATTTTTCTATCCAGGAGATCGCTAGATCAGTTACAAATTACAGTGAACTTCTTTCGAAAACAAAAACAAGGGTTTAATGTTGGGGGTCTTAACACTTCAAAACTTTCATAGTTATACCATTTGCTTATCAAATGTAATATTTGCTAAATTAATCTCTCTCTCAATTTGTGTAACATATAGTAATGTATTAATATTACTTCATGCTCTTATCCTGTTTTTTGTTAAGACGTCCAGCGATAAAAAATTAAAGGGGAGCTAATTAGTGATCTGCATGTGTCTCCACTAAGCGAGTAACCCCTAATTATGAAAGTTTCATACGAGATCGATCCTTAAGAAACCTAGGTCATCCATGGTCATTTTGGAGAGAGATGGATAAATCTTGAGGGTTGGGCACTTATAATGTTTGTAATTTGTGTAGGATGAACACTATTTAACATTTATTAGAATCGCTAGTGCTTCACTCGTTCATGCTATTTTAGCACGTTTATGTCCAGCCTTAAGACTAAATTCAACTTTTATTCTGTAGCTATTGAGTAAACATGGAGAGTAATTTGGATACTATTAAGTCTAGTACCCACAGAACATCGGTTTGTATCCGTTAGGATGAATTCACGTTGTTTCAAAGAAAAGTTGAGTGTTGCATTTTTTTTTGCGAGAAAATATATAAGAGGGCGAAAAAGGACAAGCAGTTGATAGTTGGTACTGAAGTATTAAACTATTGTCCGTCAGGAAAGGGAAACTTTGCTTTCAGTCACAAGTAGTTTCGAGGTTCATTTGATGACAATCGATATTTGTTTATTTTTTCTTAGGGAAATACAAAACTTATCGTAGGGAAATACAAAACTTAGAGTAGTATAATTAGCAGAACCGTGTAAGTTGCCAAGCGAGCCATCTCTAAAATAAAAAAATAAATAAATAAAAACACGATGGGTTGATCTTCAACGTCAATAATCCGATAAGAAGTCGACTAAAGAAATTGAGTCCATCTAGAAGCGGATCTTGAGGAATAAGGAAACTTCAGGGACATTATATTTTATTTGTCTAGCTTTTAAAAGATTATTACCTGCAAATTTGCAATTGCAGGCGAGTAGGATTTCTCCTAATGTACGCCTACATGGCTGCTGTCTTAACTCGTAATGCACTTCAAATTAGCACCAACTAGTGTTACCAGATGTCAGACCCAAGATGTCAGTCCCGCTCCCAGATCGAGCGTCGGCAAACCGATGCTAATTACTCAAGAGCGCTAATTACGATTTTCGGCACAGAGTAACGATGTCAAAAAGACGTTTCTTCCTAATTTTCCACTCACTCACGCGAATTAGTAGAGTAGATCAGAGATTTATATCACATTCTCAGGGGTGGGAGGTGGGATAAAAGCAGTAGGCTATTTACACTTTACGTCCTAGATATTCCTATGAGAGCAAAAACTCGCATAATGCTCACTTGAATTATCCATATTTGTCGAGGCGAATTTAGTCAAAATAGCAGAAAAGATTCGATCCGTCTGGCTAAAATTAGACACCACTTTTCCCATTTGTCATCTCAATTCGTATGATGAGGAAAATCTAAAAGTTAGAAAAAAAAATGTTACTGAACAAAAGGAATGGTCTAGCTAATTAAAATTTAAAGTCCTTGCTGTTGAGCACTTCTAATTACAAAAGTGAAAAGGAAACAGCGTGTCTAGTTGTAAAGTGAACCACCAGTGATGATAACAAGTGGCAACGCTGGCAACAACACGCTATCATTGCGCTCTAAGAATTATTCGATTTTTGGTGGCACAAGTTACCAAAATCGCACGATTTCTTCAAGAACACCGATCATACCATCTGAGAATCATTGCAAATTGGTACCAGCTCCAAATTCAGATCAGCCAAGGAGCCAGATTTCCATCTTTCTTCTGACCGGAAGCACGTGGTGAACGAATTTTGAACGCCGCGGCTGAGCAGTGTTGTCGGCGAGTCCAAATCTATTACGCAGAAATGAGCAAAAGCGAAGCACAAAAACGTTTAAGACTGTCGCCCAAAAAGGGACATGATGCTTGTACAAGTTGTGAAATAAACTTAGAGGAGGATAGCTATGCGCTAATGTGCGATTCTTGCGAATCTTGGCTGTGTACAGACTGCATTGACATGACAGAGCCAGAGTATATACTCTTTACAAAGATGTCGCGCCGACTCGGGTCTGTGTGGCATTGTCCTGTCTGTAAGCAGAAAGGTGGTAGGACAGATAATGGACTCACAGCAGGTGAACTAAAAAACATCATCCAGACCGAAATACAATTATCGTTTAAGGCATTAGAGGACAAGTTTAACCAATGGCTCACTCCGATTCGTGCCAAAGTTGATGAGTTAGAGGCTGAATTAAAAGGAAAATGCTCCCTGTCAGACATTCAACTTCATTCAGATACACTGTTGGAAAATAAGTTTGCGGACTTGGAGAGGGACTTATCCAAAAAAATCGAGAAGAAGTGTGATGAAACTGCAAGTGCCTCAGCTCAAGGCGCACAAAGTGGCAGTTACTTATCGGACTTGGTTTCCAAACAGAAGAACCTCATTGTGTTTGGCTTGCCCGAGGATCCGACCCCAACAAACAGAAAACAGCAAAATGAATCAGACTTGAACCAGATCAATGACAAGTTCCTTGTTGGCTGTCCTACTAAGTGCCCGTTCTCAGTACGTCTTGGCCGACCCCAACCCGGCAACTGCAGGCCTATCAAACTCCTATTCAAAACGGTTGTCGATAGAGATATTGCGTGTATCTTCCTTGCAACAAATCTTGCAACCATCAAGATTGACTATCCAGACTTTAGAATATCACACGACCGCTCGAAAGTAGAACTAGAGGAAAAGAAGAAATACGACACATTGAAAAAGGAAATGAATGCAAAAGTGGATGCAGGTGAAATAGGGTGGAAGATAAGGCGTGGAAAAAATGGCCCCGAACTTGTGAATGACAGTGCCTTTCGTTCCGCCACGACATACCCGATCAGCCAAATGGAAACGTAACCTATCCGTGCTTTATACGAATGCTGACGGGCTTTCAAACAAGTTCGATGAATTAAAAGCCATGGTTGATTTACAAAAACCGGATTTAGTGGTTGTGACTGAGATTCTTCCGAAAAACTGTCTTAATCCGGCGGTACATATTCGTCGGCTTGATGGATATGACATTGTCCATAATGATCTCTCGAAACGCGGAGTGTGCATTTATATTTCTTCATTTTCTGGGTTGAAATATACAGAAGTTGATCTTGAGTTTACTAGTAATATAAATGAAGTGCTCAGTATAGACGTGAATTTACCTGGTTCGTCCACAAGTGTAAGAATTGTTGGCGTTTATCGGAGCCCAACTAGAACTGATGAAAGTTTAGATAACGATGAACGTCTATTAACTTACCTGACTTACCTGTCTTCAGTTTCTCCAAAGGTTCTTATTGTTGGTGATTTTAATGCTCCAACGATTGACTGGTTCTCGCACTACACGACTTGTTCTGTTCAAAGTTTTGCTTCGAAACTCTTACAAACAGTGGATGATTGTTTCTTATATCAGCATGTTTGTGAACCAACGCGTTTTCGTGGTGGAACGATTCCGTCCGTGATAGATCTGGCTATTACCAAGTCTCCGAATGATATTGCTGATTTAAAGTCGTTACCACCGTTGGGTAAAAGCGACCACGTCGTTTTAGCGATAACTCTGAACATGAATATAGAAGTGAATTCTGATTCTAAGTGTTATTTTGATTACACGAAAGGTCGTTTTGAGGAATTTAGAGACTTCTTTCGTTCTGTGTGTTCGGTTGATGAACTTTCTAGTTGTGTAGATGTTGACCTCGCATTTGAGTATATAAGAGAGGTCCTAAAGGACGGTTGTGAAAGATTTATACCCCGGTACTATGTGAAGCAAGGTGTAAGAAAGAAACGTAGATTGCCAAAGTTCGTACTTGATGCCATTTCTGAGAAGAATAAGCATTGGAGAGAGTACGTGCGTGTTGATGAGGATGATTCATGGACTTCTTATAAAAGAGTGCGAAACCGTGCTACAAAAATTTTGCGTCAAAATCGACAGTCACTAGAATCATCCATTATCAGTAGCGTTAAAAGTTGTCCGAAAAGATTTTGGAAGTATTTTAATAGAGATAAAGTAAACCAAACGCCATCGTCAGTATCATTTAAGGTACCAAATAGTGATCAGTCAGTTAGTGACGATTAAAAGAAGGCAGATTTATTTAATGAGATGTTGTCGTCTGTTTTTGTAAATTCGTCCAGTAACGCTGGAACCACCACATCGTCGCTTGATTGTCCCATTGATAGTACACAGACCCCGTTTATTGATTCGGATGTTACTACAGACCAGGTACTAAAAATTCTACGTGAGCTCCCAAAGAATAAGGCGCCTGATATAGCTGGGGTCTCCAACGTATTACTTCGAGAGTTAGCATCATGTTTAGCTGAGCCAGTCGCTTTCCTTATTAACTTTTGTTTGAAGAGTGGTAAATGCCCGGAGGCCTGGAAAAAAGCAATTGTTAGACCTCTTCACAAAGGAGGATCAAGGTCTGAATTTGGGAATTATCGTCCTATATCAAACACTTCTATTTTTTCGAGAGTAATGGAAAAAGTCCTTGTTGAACGTATTCAAGAATATTTTGAAAAAAACAATCTTTGGAACCCAGCGCAACATGGTTTTCGCAAGAGTAGGTCGTGCAATACCCAATTACTTGAGGTTATTAAAGATTTCCAGCATATGGCTGATTTGGGTTTAACGTTCGATTGTCTTTACATAGATTTTAGTAAAGCGTTCGATAAGATATCGATACCATTGCTACTTCAAAAGTGTAAAAAATATGGGCTTGGACCAAGAACACTAGCTTGGGTAACAGATTATCTGTCTGGCCGTTCTCAGCAGGTTAAAGTAGGGGATGCAGCTTCAGCTGAAAGTCCAGTTTTGAGCGGTGTTCCCCAAGGCAGTTGCTTAGGTCCCGTTTTATTCTGTCTTTTCATTAATGATCTGCCTGAAGTAGTTCGTCACTCGACAATTAAAATGTTTGCAGATGATGTTAAGTTATATAAGAGTGTGACTTGTGCAGTTGATGTAGCACTTATTCAAGAAGATCTTAATGCTATTGATGAATGGTGCAAATCCAATTCTATGTTTATTAATAAGCAGAAATGCTATGTAGTGCACTATCTTTCAAAGAGTAGTGCCAGCGCTTATCGGTATTTCATTGGAGGGGAAGCTGTTTCATCCTCTGAAACAGTTAGAGACCTGGGAATTTATTTCGACGACCAGTTAAAGTTTCAGAAGCATGTTTCCCAAATTTCGCGAAACGCCAATTACAACCTGTTGTGTATTAAGCGGAGTTTCAAAAAGTTTAACCTTCAGAGTTTTATGACCCTGTATAAGACGATGGTACGTCCAATTGTTGAATATTGTCCATCGGTCTGGTATCCGACGAGGAAGTCTGACTCGCACCTGGTCGAAAGGGTTCAAAGACGCGCGACCAAATTCGTACCGTATCTGCGACATTTACCATACGAACGCAGATTGAGAAGCCTTGATCTCCCTTCGTTGCAATTCCGGAGGGATAGAAGTGATCTGATTAATACGTTTCGTATAATTAAAGGTATTGATGATAATACTGATTCTTCTGAATTTTTCCAGTTTAGTCATTATCCAGCTACCAGGCAGAATTCCTTAAAGGTTTACCAGCCTCGTGTCCAAAAAAAAGTGGGTCAATGTAGTTTTGTTAACAGGGTTTGGTAAGGTAACAGGTTTTGTGTTGTATTGGTATTTATTTACTTTTTGCCACTCTAAGTGTATTTATGCTTCTTGTATTATGCGACAAGCCGTATGGCTTACTCCTTTATTGAATAAAATGAATAAATAAAAATAAATATATAAGCGAACCTCTTTAGCACGGTAACCTATGTATAAATTTCACGGCAAAGCGAGCGACCCCTTTCTACAAAGACGTATGCACTTGGTTTATCAATTAAGATATTTTGAAGACGATTCCAGAGTAACCTAGGGTCATCAGACGTCACTTGATGGGAGAGGGATCGACGAGAAACAACGTCGATTCTGCATTTAAAAGTCTCGAATCTCCCCATACCGCCGTCAGTTGAAATCGAGTCGTTACATTACAAAGTTCAGGGAAAAGGTTAATAGGACCGGGCCCGTTGATGATATGATCAAGCAGTGAACATTACTAGATCAATGGTTGTATAGACGCAGATCTATGTAGCGTGAAAGAGAGTTGGCGACCGTTTTGTGTTTCATGGCAGTGTATTTCAAATTTAAAACACATGCTTAGCTGAAACCACGATCTTTGAGTGTTAAAAGAAGGTGTATCGTCATTGCTCCAGCAACGTCCGGGGTATACCTGCTCTGCCAGGGCCTTCTGATCGCAGTATGCTATGACAGTTCCACAAGGTACGAAGCCTCAACAACCTCTATTTTGTTGCTATTTTGTGTCTCCAGAAAGGCCCCTTTCTGGAGACAGACTTCAAAGAAGAAAAATAACATAAATATATGTCAGAATTCTGATGTTTTACCTTATATTGTGGTTTCTTTGGTTTTCTTTGCTCCTGAAAAAATCAAGTCAATTAAGAATATGAACACATGGACTAACGGTATTGAATTTGGGGTCTTCACCTTGTCCTTACTTTGTCCACATATCAACCAAGCACATAACTAGATAGATTGATTCATGTCAACTTAGTAACATTCAAAAACACTTGACCAAGGCATGACCAAGGAATTATAAGCACCAACGAAAGTCTTCTTTGGGCTAGATTCCTGACGAAAACCGGGATGAGCACATGACTGTCACTCGTGACTACTGCACTTCAACCATCCCCACCCTTAAATAGAAGCCTTGTTCCCACCCGCGAAAGACCTGTATTTGGAGAAAGTTGAAAAGTTCCTTTCGTAAAAATATCAAATAAAATTTACAAAAATAGTAGCCAATTAATCACAGGAATTTGTATGTGTAAAATAATATATATTGATACAATCGTATGGTTTATATAACTGAAAATACTAATTCGACTAATGTCACTATGTAATTTGTAAAGTTATTTGGGTAGGTTGGGGTTGGCAAAATAATTACTGTTATTAATTAATTGATCTGATGTTAAACTAATTGGAAATGTAGAGTAGACTAGTTCATGATTGAGGAGGATAATTTGACATAACAGTATTGTCATACACTACAATTCAAAAATTCTTGAAAGTTGTGTCATGAGTCTAAAGTAAGTTGCCCCTACCAGTTATTCAGGCTAGTAGGGCTGATTCATTGATCAGTCGATCATCCCTGCTTTGATATTGTCAGGTGTGTAATTATTATTTAACATATTTTTTTTACAATATTAGTACCATAATGAATAAATTTTGTTAAAAGTCTTTAATTTAAACAATTGCAAGTTAGTTGAAGGGACCATAAAAAGGTGTTAGTAACTTAATTATTTGCAAGTTCCTTGGGTTACCCCATTATGTTTGGGGAGTTTTATCCACCATCTGGTATTGAACTGGGGACACTTTTCTTTTCAAATTAAATACATTAAATTACTTCTGTCATTATTTTTAGCTTTCAATAAAGTAAAATGAATAGGTTGAACCCATCTGGCTCTAGTGGCTTTTCATGTTGCCGGCAAATGAAACAGTCATGTAAGTAGATGCCGTATGGTATATTATTTTGAAGCTGAACGTTGAAATTGTAGAAAAGAATGGAAAAAAAATTGTCACTGCGGACAAAAGCTGTTTGAAACAAAAGGTGTTTCTGAATGGTTGGCCTAATCCTAATTTTGGTTTTGCAGCATGCTGTTAGGTCTTGCCTGCTGCCCAGAAGAATTGGTCTCTGCAAATCGTCAGGCTGCACAAGATAAGTTCATCTAAGATGTTGCCGGTTTCCATCATTACCGGATCTGGATTTGCTTTGTTTTACAATACAAGCCATTATGTCAAGCCTACTTCCCTGGGCCTAAAGAATGCAAGCTGTCATGTTCAACGCGAGGCGGAAGATGGCAGAAGGTACGGTAGATGTTACTTATCTTGCATGGGCTATTATAGTCCTGTGCTTAGCTGAACTCACTAGAAGCGCAAAAACCACGATTTTTGACTGCTAAAAGTAGGAGTTCGACATTCAGATTTCAGAGGCTGCCCGCTGCATGCTCATTGTTCAATAACATCAGGGATATAACTGCTCCGCCAGGACCTTATGACAGCAGTAGGCCGCGACCAGGTCCATGAAGCCTCGACGACCTCTATTTTGTGTGTCCCCCAGAAAGGGGTGCTGAGCTACAGGTTTGATTAAGCTCCCCACATTCTAGCTGTATCCTTTTCCCGACTTCGGTTAATTATAGAGTAAGAAGGAATGATCCATTTTTTACGATACTGCATACCCACCCCTCATACCTACGGCATTTTACTTATTCTTACATTTCTCTCGGTTGGCTTTTGAGGCCCATCTCCTAATCCGTTTATATTATGTTATTACCATTTATAGCTCTACTGGGTTGGCCGACAAGCACTGTTCCGCAAACTGTAAAACTGTACTGTCAGGTGACCTTCAGTCTTCTTCAGGTGGCATAATGTGGTACAAGACGAATTAACCAGCATCCTCTCCAGCATCAGATAAAATCAGACGTTTGACCGCCATGCTGACGTCGGCCGGTCATGTTGAGCCCTGTGATTGTTGACTAGTCATGACATAATTAGTGCAATATTTTCATTTTTGCAACCGAAGGAATGTAAAGAGACTTTCCATTCAAGCCAGAGGAATCGTTTCCACTGGCTGTTCAACTCGCTAGCTCTTCCGATTACTGAATATTGAAATACTGCAAATGCAATATCAAGCCTGTGAGAAAATTGAAAGGAGAGCTACAAAGTATTACTAACCCTGTGTGATCTAACCTACCCTGGAAAGTCTTGACCAGTTTTATCTTCGCTCCATCGCGCACAGATATATTAGACAAAATTTGATTGAGACGTTAAAACCAATCAGCAGCGGTTACGACAACACTAAAGTGAGCGGAATCGTACAAATTGACTGCAACCGTCTTCGTCGGGGGTCGGATTCCAGTTTTGTTGAATCGCGTTTCCGCAAGGATGTGCACAAGTGGAGTTTTGCAAACAGAATTGTTGGACCATTGAAGAGTCTTACGGTTTAAGGTGGAATCGTACTGTACATGTGTATGTAGTGATTTATTGTGGAAAATATTTTTTTATCCCCGCGCGGTAGGTTTATCTCCTACGTTCGTTACAAATTTCTTCGCGATCTGTAGAGGCGAAAGCCATTTATAATGCAATGCAAAAGATTTGCTACTATTAAGGCCGTGACGCTGTTGAAGTTAATGAGCTACATGGGATGGCAACGTGCATCTCTGCGTCTGCAAATTCAGATATATTAGAGTAGGTCCCAAGTATTACATTTCGTACAATAAAAGCTTGTCCTGCTAGTTTCAGTGATCCATATGTAATACGGGATTCCAAAGGAAGAGTAGTGAAGTCTGGTCTGATATCGTGGAGGACTCTTGGGGTCTCTATCTCCTAAGGTGTTCTAGAGTTAAACAAACTACTTACTCGTTAAATTGAGCACAATCACTACTACACGGAACACTGGCTTCCTTAAAACCTGGATGCTGTTCCTTATATACATTTATGCCTTAGCATTTATCCTTTTTCATGTAGACTCTTTTTTTGCCCTTTGTAGAAGAGACCACTTGCAATAGTCCATTGACTCAGCCAGATACTAGAGAGCCTAAAGCGGCATTTTAAGTTTCTGCTGCGTATCTGGTTAACCTCGGGGAGCGATCCGCTTCACTAACGCTTTGTCTGGAGTAGCGAATACTGGAATAACACACCTTTTCCGCTATGATATTTCGGCTTCTCGACCCTGCTGTCCAGACACTATAGTAAATCTGTTGTGAGAACCTACGTGCAAACTGAAGACCCGTGTGATAGGGAATAGACACGGCCCAGTGATTAAGGGCTACCGCTCGCGGCTCCTGTCTGTCTTCGGTGAAAGCGGTAATCGCACGTAGAAAGGAGAGGAAACCGGCTTGTTAAAAAGTTACTCGAAAGTTAATCTGGTTTTCTCAGTTTTGTTGTTCACTGCTGGTATCATCAAGAGAGTATGGGAAACAGCGCCATCTAAAGCAACATCGACTGCTGCCAACCAGTCTAAAAAAGATGTCGCTAGCAAATAGAAAACTACTGTTTTTGCAACAGCGGAGCCATCAAACTCAATGATATCTGCATTTACATAAACCTGATAATATATAACTCATTTACACATGACTTTCTGATACTTTTCTGCCTCAAAGTTACTTTTCTACCTCACAGTATACAAGTTCGACACGGAGTATACAAGTAGTACAGGACTGTATGAGGAACTTACATAACGTTTTTTGTGAGTATAGGGGGGGGGGAACAGGAAAATGCATAAAGTAATCACTTCCTACGGCTCAAGGACGGATCAAGTGGTAAAAAAAAGTCTCTTCGGTTTCTAGATTAAGGGTTTCCTTTCAAAATGGATCTGTCGCCGCTTTATGCGGCAATATACATGAACCTGCCAATAGAGTGAATCAATTCTAAAAACACTAATCAGCACTTGAACGGACAGACAGTGAAGCCAACGAGACTGGTTAGAGAAGCTCCACCCTTATACCGATGATTATCCCCCCCCCCTTCAGGGTTCCAGTTTCATAGGTTCCTTCAAAATGATAGGCTGCTTCCAGTTCCCGCAACTGGATGGTAACTGGTGCTATCTAGAGCAACAGCTAAAACTTACAACGAACAGATTTCAGCAAGAAATGGGTATTTTGTGACGTTCTCACTTACTTTATCGCACCAACTACTCGTAACATGTACCATATGAATTAGTAGCTCTTGTTCAAACGGGTTTTTGGAAATTATATTACCTTCGGATTCGGCTCTATACTGGGAGTACATTGGACTTCTTCGGCGATGCTTGCGTCTCTGGTTCTCTTAGACATTTGCACGAAGTTGACACAGACGCTGTTGGAGGCAGGCCATTAATGGATGTCGATGTATCTGCAAAGAAATAATCAGTAATATTTGCAGTGAACAGAGTGTTACAAGGAACTATAAGAAGAGCTAGTAGCTCATATAGTTGGCTACTACTCGAGAAAGTAAACCAAGATACGACAATGTATCCGACTGACATATGAGCTTCCAGCTCTTGTTCGTTTCTATTTAGTTCAACTTCCATGGAGAGAATCAATTACTGGACAAAGATACTTGGTAGGTAGAAGGCTCACATCTCCGGGATGATCTTTTTAGGATCTAGGCTGGATCTGACCTCCATTCGGGTGGGGAGGGAAGCGGTACTGAACGTTTCCCTGAAATGCTCACGTCCGAGTGATAGATGTCCTGGATGAACCATTCATGTTTCCAGAAATAGAATAGAGAATCACCAAATGTCCGCGTGTGATCAGTGATCATGCCAAACCAGTTCTGACTTATGGATAAATATTTCTTTCGTAGACATCGTCATTTCTGGTCTTGCATTCGCTGATAGTAGTGCAGAACAAGAATTCGATCAGCCTATGCAAAGGTAGGCCAAGGTACTTCTCCGCCCGTAGCATCCTAACAGTTTGTCTTTTTCAGTCGGCAAACAAAATGGAATCCATATCTTACATTCAAACGCAGTCGTGAAGCTTGTGGGATCCATCAACTGTCGGCTTTTGTCAGATAAAGATTGGACTTGGGTGTTGGTGAAAGTTTTATCGGTGTTTAGAGCGTGAACGTAAATTCTCTCAAAGTGCAATGAGCAAGAACGGTTATTCTTCCTTACATCACAAAGTCATAAAACTACAAAACCATTCGTAAAACTGTATATCTTCCACCGGTTCAACCGGAAATTTTTACGCTACTTTCTCTTTGAGAACTCCGTCCCAAAAAGTCATGTCTGGTCATCAACGATAGGCATGCCGCTTTCTTACCTTCAGACAAACCTTTGCCTCTATCCACGGAAAATGACCTTTTCTTCACAGACGATTATGAACCTGTTGAGAAGCTTCCCTTTCGCCCTAGCGCTGGTAATGTTTACATCGTCAAGTCAAGCAAGGGGCTGGATCTTGTTGATGGCTACCGATACATCGGTTCTGGTGGACAAGTCAGTAGCCCAGCAACAGAACCTGGAATGAAGAGACGACGTTCTCAGCGAGCAATTACGGCAAGCTGAAGACAAACGTAAAACCCTCTCGTTGCACCGATAAGGTGAGACAAATGAACTGTTATAAGCCAGCTTGGCTCATCATTACAACCGACAAAGACTGCACTTCTCTTTGAAGTATGTGCTGGAACCTGACACACTTCATCGAAACGCTTCACAAAGTCAAGAACGACTTTGGCATTTCAAATCGGCCTCAAATGAAGCGCAGAAACAGTTTCACGGGACTACGTATGCAGCCTGACAGGTACCGGTACGTACTTTAAGACAACGCGATCCTGACGAACAATATAGTAATGTAGAATAATAGCCGAAACTCTAACAGTCTGACGAGTCTGATCAGATAATTGGTTATTGGTAAAATTTACAGTAGAGCGAATCTGACAGTTATTGCTAGTCGTACTGAACAAGCAGGAAAAAAAAAAGGCAAATTCAACGAAACTCAAATAATCTTAAACCCTCACAACTTCATTCCCATCTGTGGTCCTCTCCCTTAAGAGTTACGACAACGGGGCCTGGCAGATAGGCTAAGCCTTTACAGATGGAAGGACAACTGACGGCAAACTTAACAAGCCACATATATTCTGTCAATGCTGTGTCAACAGTTGCGTTTTTGCAGAAACTATGGTATCTGTTACCACGGTAACTGGACCTGTAATTAGGCGTTTTTGCAGTTACGGTGGTATCTTATATACGGTTGCTCTGCAAAAACGAAAGTTACCGAAATTGCGCTTTTCGAAGTCATCCTCCCCAAAAATGATATCCAGTCACATCACTAAGTGCCAAACTTCCTTCCCACCAATTTGACAAAAATTGATGAAAGTGAAATGACTTTTTCAGATACCACGATCAGTTACCACGGCAGGACCGTAGTATCTGAATATCAGATACCTTAGTAACTGGCCAGATACAACGATAACTGCAACAACGCTTTTTGACCGTGGTATCAAATACTACGTTAACTGCAAAGACGACTTTATACCATGGTATCTGCAAAAACGCAACTAATGCAAAAATCACCCAAAATGGTGGACAACACTATATTTTTATTGGAGTTTTGTCACAAAATGTTCCGTTAGGGTTGTAACCTTCTGTTCCGTTACATAGCGAGAACAACCCACCAAACTTGATAAAGGTCAATCTTTATCGATATGTCTTCACCCTGAAGGATCACAGTGATATGGCTATCATTCAATACCTGGGAGAAGACATTTGCGGAAAAAGTTAGTATTTTTCAACTTTACTCTCTGCGAGACCTATCCTTGAAGGACGCGTCGCACCTACAATGCCAATGCAACCTACTTCCGTAAATGCATTCACAAATTCTCAAAATCGGAAACCCAAATTTTACATGTAACAAAACCTGTGCTTTACCCTGTTCAGCTAGTCCGTCAAAGGACAAAGGGGTGACTGCCTTCACCTTTGTGGGACACCGTAAGGAGTTGGCGTGCTTTAAGATAGCGAACGCTACCTCAGCTTGGTTATCATGATGGCTCCCATGCATGATTCACGCCAGAGCCACGAATTTAACACATTTTTACCAATTAAAATGTGTTTGTAGTATTTATGCTTGAGTTCATATCTGTTGATTGTACAATGGTGTAAGATAACGTGCCAAACTCCCGTCCAATCGAATCAATCTATAATTCAGAAAGCAGCACGACGAACGAGCATCCTAAATGTCGCCTTAACTGAGCCCTGTCGTCTTACAAGCCAGATACTACCGTCGCGAATATGGTGCAACTATTTTTCGTCTTTCTCGGTTCATGCTATTGCATATGAGATAAGGATTTTGTTTCCAGACGGACCTCATGGCAACTCATCATAATATCTTATAACTTCCCATCTATAGCTTCATCTCCCAATATTTCCCCTGACCCTTCTCCTATCCTAGATACTTCTGATAAGAATCCTGAAACAAGTTAACGTATTTTCCAATTACCAAGTCTAAGTAAAAAAGATGTTGAAATAAAGCTTTTGAAGCTAAAGCGTACCTCTGTCGCCCCTTTTGATATTCCTGTCCCTTTGATTAAAGCTTTTGCTCCTGAGTTTTCCATGCCTTAGCAATGTTTTTATAATGATATTACGGAAAACGGAAAAAACCCAAAGAAATGGAAAATGGGCTTTGTTACGCCGATACCAAAAAAAGGTGCTTCAAATGATTTTACAGAAGTTAGACCTATAACTGTAATATCCATTTTCAGTCGAATTTATGAAGGATTTGTTGCTACTTGGTTGAAAGAACATCTCTCGAAGATTATTGATAAACGCCAGTTTGGGAACATACCTGGAAGTTCTACAACACATTACCTTGTTGGGTTGTTGGATTTTATTTGTAAAAATCTTGAAAATCTAGATAAATGGTTAAACCTAATAGCTATAGACTTTAAAAAGGCTTTTGACTTGATAGACCACCAGACTCTAGTAAATAAGATGATGGAAAATAATATTCCAGCCTTTCTAATAAATATTGTAAAAGTTTTCTTACTAGTCGAGAACAGACAGTAAAATATAAAAATGTTTTTTCAAAACCGTTGCCCATTTTCTGTGGAGTACCACAGGGGACAGTTCTTGGACCTTTATGTTTTTTGTTAATGATTAATGCTATTTCTACAGATATGGATGAACGTTGGAAGTATGTAGACGATCTGTCTCTTGTTGAAGTCCTTAATAGAAATGCTAAAAGTCAAGCTAAATCAGTAAAAGAAGATGTTGCTGCAGAAGCATCATCAGTTAAGATGGTTGTGAACCATGAAAAGTCAATTGTTGTCCCTATTAATTTTTTAAAGTCCCAGCCTCAACATCTCCTTCCCATCCCAGATCTCATTTCAGATAAAATCCAACTTCTCGGTGTAACGATTTCTTCAGACCTTTCTTGGCATGCACACACTTCAAATATAACAAAAAAAGCTAATGCAGCACTTGCCAAGATCAAAGTTTTCAAAAGGTTTAAAATGCCTAAAGATAAGCTTGTAAAAATCTACTGTTGTTTCGTGTGCCCCCTTCTTGAATATGCTTGTCCGGCATGGCATCACGGTCTCACCCAAGGTGAGAAGGATCTGATCAAGCGGGTACAAAAACGTGCACTACGTATCATTTACGGTGAAGCCAGATTACCTTACTCTTTATGCTAAAGGAACTTCGGCTTCAAACTCTTGCAGAGAGGAGAGAGCACCTTTGCCAGACTTTTGGCCTAAAACTCCTTTCCCACCCCGTGCACCATTCCCTCCTCCCTAGTCCCCATTTACCCGAGAGACTTCGCCAGCCTAGAGCAGTAGCAGTGAAGGTCCCAAAGCTCGCCCCAATTCATTGCCGCACTGACCGGTTCAAGAAAAGTTTCGTGCCTAGTTTCACTGAATGGTATAATGCAAATTGAGTTTGTTTCATGACAATGTTTTATTTTTGATAATTTATATTTCATTCAGTGTATTTTTTGCTGTGACGGCATTTTGCTGTGATAGTTTTTCTTTTAAATTAAAACGATCATCATCATCATCAGAGCTGAATAAAGTAATGAATTCATCCCTACTGGGAAGTCAACCCTGAAAAGCATCGTAAAAGAGGCTTTTTCGACTGCACCTGGCAAATAGTACAAGCGTGTAGTTGCTTGCAGTGACACTACAGACCCCGGGTCAGCTACTTTGTAGAGGCCATGTGCCTTATTTTTGCATTATATTATTATTATTATTATTACTTCTATTCCCCCGGAATCCTGAACAAGTGCGAAACTAAATGAAAAACACCAGGAAGATACTACTTGGAAACGATGCCCTAGTCAACATCAGTGTCCTTTCATCCGAGGTAAAAAAGGTCCGAGAAAAAAAGGTCCGCATTCTCGGGGTCATTATCCAGGACGACCTAAAATGGGACTCGCACGTAAGCTCTCTTGTATCGAAAGGTGCTTTTTTGATGAAATGTTTCTCCAATCTAGAAAGATTCCACAGCAACCAAGAAGACCTAGTGTGCTACAAATCTTATGTGCGACCATCCCTCGAGTATGCATGTCCTACCTGGCACAGCTCCTTAACCATGGAACAAAGTGACTCCATTGAATCCCTACAGAAGAGAGCCTACAAGATCATTCTTGGCTATGCATACACTTCATATGAGGAGAGCCTTAAAACCCTAAAATTACAGTCTCTCTCCGAAAGGCGCCACCTTCTCGCAATACAGTTCGGACAGGATTCTACCGGAACTAGCGCCGATGCGTGAGCAGTCAACAGCAACACGTCTTGGGAAGAAATGCGAAGAGAAGCTCTTCCTCGCTAACTCCCCGGTTCAGTCATCCCAGCGCTACCTCAAGTCGTTTGTCCCCTACTTCATCAGAAACTACAACGAAAAAGTCTTCAACACCTGACATTTTTTAGACCATTTTTGTTTTTGTTTTTATTATTTCCGAGCTCAAGGCTCTAATCCGAAGACATAAAATGATCACAATCCTCCAAGATACGAAGTACAACGTCGGAAAGTATTGGTTAACCCCTGTTTGTTTTCGGCATCCCGATTTCCGACAGCAACCCATCATTCCAATTGCTTACATGATCCATGGCAGGCGCAACGGTGCAAGTCACAAGGTCCTTTTGCGTAGACTGGTGGAGCTTAATTCCGGAGCTGAATTCAGAGAAAGTTGTAAGTTTCAGTCAATATTGTAACTTTATTGTTGCCTGTGCTGACAGACACTATGATGAGGTTTAGTTCCCACTTAAAAATGTATATTATTTGGCACAGAAAGACTTTTACTGGTATACTGAAATAATAGTTACCGGATAGAGCGGGATTTAGCAGAATCTACTTCTGTTCCGCATATTTGCGACCAAGCGTTCATTTGTCATTGAATCTTTTCATTCACGAAAATAGCTTAGTTCTGACAGGCTGAAGTCTTTAGCTTGTAGGTTTTGAAAGGATATAGACAAAAGAGAACTATGCCTAACTGTTCCTACACATGTTTATGTGTTAGATTACACGGCGAAATGTATTCGGATACCAATGCGGCATGGGGGTGGTTGGTAATCTATCTATCCTATGAGTAAGAAGCAGTATTTTAAAAATACAATATTTCAGGTAAATCTGACCGACGCAGAAGGAGGTATTGATCTTGCAGCAAATGAGATCCTCCCGAATGCCAAAAAGGCACAGTGCTGAATTCATATTATTCGAAACGTAACAAGAAAAGCCAGAAAAATCCCATTCCGGCGTCAGAAGCTGTGGCTCCAGGACCGACAATGGGATGAGAGTTGTACGGATACGGACGCGGATGATGAAAATGAAACAGCTCGTACTACCAAGACGTGTTGAGGCTCCTGATGTGCGAGACCGAAGGAGAGTACCATGAGCTCAAAAACAGGATCAAGAAAACATGGGATCCCCGATTCCAGGAATACTTCTTCAAACACCTAGACGAGAAGATTTGGCGGTTGAATGGAAAGTGGATCGCTAAGGAGTACCCTGGATTCGACCCCAAAAGCGGTCTCACATCAGACGGTGACGTTGTTCTAATTGTGAGGCCTTGTAAATAAACTATTAATTGAGTTCCAAGTTAGTCCTTTTTTAGTCAAAATTGTTGCTTCTTTTTTAACAAATCGTTCTCAAGTGCTTAAATATAAAAACGTCTTTTCTGATTCCAACCAACCCCAGCGAGTCACTGAACATGATGATCGAAAGAATCAAGGGAGCATTCACATCCATTCAGCAGGACATTCTAGTGCTCCATCTGCACGAGTTCAATCTGTTCATGTCGAAAGAGCTGGAGAGATCGTTTCAGGGGACTGACTATTGGACGCTGCTCGAAACTGCAAAAAAAGGGAGCCCGCATTCAAAACGAGTCCAAACGACGTCCCACTCGATATAGATCACCTAGCTGCAATACTAGCAAGGCAAGCTACCGATGCACAGGAAGCATCACTTGATGCATTTAGCCTTGTGCCAACAATTTTAGCACAGAAGAGGGTTATCCATGTGGCTGAACTGGACGTCTTCATTGTGCGAGGACTTTCTGGTCAGCCGCATACGATCAGCTACCGGGACCACCCACGCCGAACTTACACATTTCGTTACCTCTAAAAATAGCTAAATCGCTGTGAAGCCGCCGGGAGGAAAAGAAGAAGTCAAAGCTGATTGGTTCTATGGACGCGCTCCAGAGCGGGTCCGCGCGCGGAGTACGCCTCCTGCACTATTTTGTCTGCAATATCAACATCAGCTCAAAGCTAGAGTAAATACCTCTAGGTCCGCTCAGTTTTGTCGGGGTATTCATAGTCACTGCATGAGGCTAAAGACTGAAGTTCTATCAGATTATATGTTCTTAATGTAACGTCTTTTCACTCTAATGGTGTTTATAACAAGTTTAGTGTTCTCAATCAGTTTTTAATTCTAGAAAATTTAATTCTGTGCCTACAAGAACATCACTTACTTTGTCATTCTGTCACCCTTTTAAATTCTCTCTTTGCCCAGGGGCGGTCAACCTTCTGGTGGTACTGCTACGATAATTCCAAAACATCTAAAGTCTAGTCTTATTCATACAGATCAAACTTTCATTGCATGCCGTCTTTCGAATTGTAATAGAGTAAATTGTTATCTACCGGTACCAACAAATTATAACAATGATGAGTCCCTTCAGAGTTTTACAGATAGTTGCCATAGACTTAGTTGTTTTATTTTGCGTTTAGATTATGGTTCAGATACAGCTTTTATCTTAGGTGATTTTTATAGTGATTTATTAGTTTCTACGAACGTAGTTGTGTTTTTAATTCTCTCTTCCAAATTTTAACCTTGTAAGAAAAGATTCTGATTGCACGTGGGCTATCTTCACTGGTCAGGGAGCACGAGCAACCTAGATATGTTCTTGCGAATCTCCCTTCGTCTGATGTTGTGCATGTTATGCATGATTTTCCAGCGAGTGATAACTGTCCGCTTAAGTTTAAATTTAGTCTTTCTCCGTCTAGCCCTGTGCGATCGCTAGAAGTTAAAGCACAGCGTTTTTCCCAGACTGTTTCGGATGAAGTTTAAAAGCCACATACCAAAATGAAGTTTCTCGTCTGCTGAAAAAAGTTGCTATTCCAAATAAAAATAATTTACCTACTTGAGATTTTGTTTTTGAGCTTAACATTATCTGTTTTCAGCTAATTCACATTTTGAAGTATGCAGCAAATAAAATGTTCACACTTAAAACTTTGAAACTAGGGAGCCTTGTTGGTCACTGAACCAAGCTTCATTAGATTTGAAACGAGGAGAACTCTTTTTCTCCTAAAATTCTTTTTCTGTCAAAGAAATTTGCAAATTTTGGGACGGAAGCTCAGCTCAATAGGCCTACACCTGTTTGTAAATTGTTTCATAGACATTTTTTAAGATCAGTTTTAAGATGTTCCTCTATCTGATTCTTTGAGTTTTTCCACAAGTTTGTTTTTGTAACTTGAGTGGCTTTGAGCCTGAAGAGAGGACCCTTGCCAAGAACGGCCGAAATATAGCTCAAAAGTTAGCTTACGTATATCACTCGTTCGTAATATCTGGGCATGGAACCATAACTCAGTTTCGGGTTTTTATGGGGTATCAGTAGGCAAAGACTGTCCGAACCAACCCCTTTAAAACTGTGAGAACCAGCCCCACCCTGACCAAAATAACAAAATTGTGTACTGTACCACAGAAAAATTATGTGATCTATCTAAAAAATACTAAACAGGCTATAAACCCCAATCAATTAGCTATATATTACCATTTAATCGCCTTCAGTTACCACTAATCTCCAAGATACAGCTTTTTAACCTACCATGAGCTAAAAACCTTCACCTCAAGAAAATCGTTTTTTTCAACTTTTTGTCGAAACCAGAAAAGCAAGTACAGTACAATGAAACTTAGATACTAAATGAGATCACTAGAAGGCAGTTCTGTATTTTATTCCGATTCTAGCGACAACTTTTAATATTTTCGAGGGTGTGCAGACCAACCCTGTGTCCGATCCAACCCCAAGGCCAAGCTTCCCTATAATACCTAGGCGCTAGAGGGATACTAGTCATATATTGGTACACAGGTTCATGCAATTATAGGCTACAGAACTTTGATAGTTAGTAGGCTATCTGTGCTTGACTTAGAAATAGTGCTTTTTACTAGTACTGACCGTTCTATACAGTCTAGTACACTATTCCCTTTTCAGGCACGGTGCTCAAACGTCTAGCACCATGCCTGGCTGCTAGACGTTCAAGCACTGTACTTTGGATTTCATGTATGGTGCATGGATTTCAGTATAGGGTATTCAGTATACAGTGCATACATGAAAAACACAGTTTCTGTCATCACAACTGAGCACCGGCTCAGACAGGGCTGAAATTACTACCATGAATTAGAGAAATCAAAGACAATCCTTTAAATATTTTTCGCAACAAAAACTAAAGGGCTTGACTGATGATGGAGATGAAAAACCCAACAGCACCCTCTATCTATTTTCCATGTAGAGTGCCCTAAGAGCCAATATTCTGGTTGGCTGCTAGGTAGAAAAGCTGAGGCACAGGACACTTGGCATGCAAAACCCTTGACTATGTAGAAAAGGAAATGAGGTCCTTTTGTTTTGTTGTGCAAAATATATAAAGGATTGTCTATGATTTCTCTAATTCATAGTAGTAATTGATGACAGAATCTGTGTTTTTCAGGTATGCACTGTATACTGAAATCCATGCACCATACATGAAATCCAAGGTACAGTGCTTGAACGTCTAGTCCATGGTCCATGGACGTCCATGGCCCAGCCATGGCCAGGCCACTAAGTATACTCTATCATTGATCATGTTACCAAAAAAGAGCACAGTCCAAGAAATTGGCCGCACATTCAGAGTGATTCAGAGCAGATTCAGAGAGGTTCAACCCATCTGTATGTGCTAGGGCTACCCTGAGGTATCTCCCCAGCTGTTTTATATTTCCAAAACAGTTATTCCCCAATACACCAGACATCCATTCTTCATCAAATTACCCTCCGTTCACTAAAAAAACTTTCTATCCTAGGTTCACTCAGACTTTCGCATTCACACAATAAATATTTCAATTCAAATATTCACAATGTTTGTGATGAGTGGCAACTTGGCTTTTTTATGGTTATATTTCCAGGCAAGGGTAGTTCTTAATCCCGAATTTGGAATTAATGTTTTGCAGCAGGTTCGACTCCTGCAAAGGGTCCTGAATGGGATCAACCCTTCATCGGTGATGCAACATTATTTTCTGAATTTCGGTTTTAAGTTCTCATTGGGCAGCCAAGGAGAGCCAAACAACAAATTAAGGATTTTTAGAAGCATAGACATATCCTAGGTTCACTCAGACTTTCGCATTCACACAATAAATATTTCCAACTTTCATCCATGCTATACCACAAATCAGACATGAAGAAGTATATCAAATTATCTTTTTGTACTTTAGAACAACTGGAAACTTGGACAACGAGGAGGAAATCGTCACCATAGAATTTACTGGCGATGAATCTGGAAGTGAAGATCCAATAGACACACCAGAAGTTATGATGACAGGAAGTGACCACCAAACTCCGGTAATACAAGCTAACGAGTCAAAGATCAGTGGGAATATTGCAAACAGTCGAATACTTGTCTCAAATGGGCATAATTACCCTGCTGCACCTTTGAGGGCACCCATGCCACTGAATCAGAGTCAGCATGTGTTATCGAAAGCATCACCTGCTGCACCTTTAAGGGCACCCATGCCACTGAATCCGAGTCAGCATGTGTTATCGAAAGCATCACCTGCTGCAACTCAAGCACCCATGCCACTGAATCCGAGTCAGCATGTGTTATCGAAAGCATCACTGGCACCCATGCCACTGACACCGTTAAGGTCACCAAAGTTAGTCCCAGTGAGTCTGTCGTCGCGACCATTATTTCCACCCAAACCAGTCCCAGTGACCCCTTTAATGGCACCCAAGCCATCACTAACAGTTCCCAGTACAGTTCCCAGCGGTACAGACGAACCATCTCATTTATCTTCAAGTGTGAGCACAGATTCGAAAGAAAATAGCAGAAAAAGGAAACAAAACAAGGATGGAGATGATCTGGTGACTGCAGGTCAAGACTCTCCTAGTATGCTTGGAAATGCCACACTTATTATGAACGAAATACTGGAGCGTTCGCGCAATAGGGAAGCTAGACAGAGTGCAAAGGACTCGCGTAACACTGGTTTTTGTGAAACCTTGGCCAAAGACTTGGATTCTTTACCGGAGCGCAGACAAATACGATTGCGCATTGCCATTATGCAGCAGGTACTAGAGGAGATGAGCAAAGATGACTAGTTGTGTTTTGTCCATGTAGTTTGAACCATCGTTTTTTACTTTCTGGGATCCCATAACCTAAGTTGAGGGATACCTATGACATCGCAAAAGTTGCCCGTCTGTCCACTGTCCGTCCGTCCGTCTAAACACAAAAACTCTCGAAGGGAATGTAATATTTTGATGAAACTTGGTGGGAGGATTCTTTGGGTCAAGAGTAAGATAGAGTTTGTAGATGGGCTCTGTAGCCCTACATTTAGTATGGTCCTCAAATTAAGGGGCAAGCAAAATGTTTTTCAAACAGCTAAAATGATAGTCAATAATAGGGCAAGGACACATTCTGATCACGATTGTGAAATCCATTTCCTCGACAGACAAGTAGTTCGTCCGGAATCCGGCAAAACATGGAAAATCTTTCAAAAAGCTTAAGTTTTATTTGACATCGACTAGATGACAGATTTAGTCAGAGAAGAATCTGTATCTGACAATCATTTTTTACCCGGACATATAAGTTGTCTGGAATCTGGTTCAATATTTTTTTTTAGTTAAATTTTATTGAAGTTGATTAGATATTCTTTATAGGATAAGGAGATACGCTGAATGAAGACCCAATAGTCTGGATCACATATTAAATTTTTGGGATCCCATCGAAAACTTCTGTCTTGTTTATAATTGAGACGCTCTAAATTACCTGTTAATACTTGAGTTAAATAACTTGAACAATGAAAAGGTCTTATGCCCATTGCCTTCCAACTGTATTCTTAATTTTATAATATTGTAATAAACATTTTAATGAGAGAGATAACAGCTTAGAATTAAGCTACAGACCATACCTAGTAGGGAACTAAAGTTTTAGTACATTCCACTCAACACTGCATGATCTTGCCAAGGTACAGCACCGGGTCCAGCGAAATATTCTTTGAAAGTATTTCGCACTCTCACTGCAGACTGGCTTTGAAAGTTTCCAGACAAATTTCCAGCATGTTGAAGTTGCGCCGTGCCGTCTCGCCAAGTGCCTGGAATTATTTGGCCACCTTGCTCTCTATCAACAGAAGTTGCAGCCATATATCTGTATCCGTTGGCTGCATTTGTAATCACGAGGTAGTTATGGAGCACACAAACAGCTTTGACAACCTGATCTGCGGTGTCAAGCTTCAGAGTTATAGTGCCTCTCAGAATTCGAAACGGGCACTCATTATCCCAAACACATTTTCTACAATCCTCCTGGCTCTTGACAGCCTGTAATTGAATACCTTTTCGTCATTTGCAAGGGTTCCATACCTTGGATAAGGCCTCATGAAGTTGTGCTTCAAGGGGAAAGCCTCGTCCACAACAAATACATAAGGGGCTGTAGTTGTTGAATGGGGCAACACTGAAGGTTCTGGAGTCGGTATTTTGTTTTCATTTAAGGCACGTCCAAAGCTAGATCTGGCAAAAATCGTACTGTCGTTTTCTTTGCCTTTTGCTCCAATGTCTACGTATATAAATCTATACCGTGCATCTGCTATGCCCATCAATACTATGCTGAAATATTCGTGAAAGTTGTAAAAGTCTGATCCACTGTTTGGGGGGCACTGAACCCGACAATGCTTACCATCAGCAGCACCAATGCAATTTGGAAAGTTCCACAAATCAAAGAAATCCTTGGTGATGGCACACAAATCATTTTTACTTGGAGGTGCCATATAAAGAGGCTGCAAACAGTTCCACAAAGCCTCACAGGTTTCTTTTATTATTCCAGAAATAGTTGATCGACCCATTCTGTAGGAGATGGACAGACTGAACAGTGAGTCTCCACTAGCAAGATACCTGCAAAAAGGTACAGTCGGTTTTGAGCCTGAAGAGGACCCTAGCCAAGAAGGGCTGAAATATAGCTCTAAGAAAATTTCGCTGACATATCCGTTTTGCCCGTCAAATATGATTCGCAGTCAGCTTGGGCTGAAGGAATGTTTATCCATCCCTATCTCTCCAGTATAAGCCGGTCAAGTATTTTTTGGTCCCCCCCCCCGAAAGAAATGCCCCACAAATCAGTGAATCCGGTCCGAACAATAAATTATTAAAGTATTAGTATGATAAGTGCTCAGCATATATTTACCCCCAAATCAAACATCTAATCAACTTTAAATAAAACTTTTACTTTTAACAAACTTGGTGTCCTTGACAGCCTGAAGAAGAACCTTGCCAGAAAAGGCTTTAATTTTGCTTGGAAAGCATCACAGCTCAGAGATCTTTTTTTATATGTTACAAGAATCTATGCTTCTAAAAATCCTTAATTTGTTGTTTGGCTCTCCTTGGCTGCCCAATGAGAACTTAAAACCGAAATTCAGAAAATAATGTTGCATCACCGATGAAGGGTTGATCCCATTCAGGACCCTTTGCAGGAGTCGAACCTGCTGCAAAACATTAATTCAAAATTCGGGATTAAGAACTACCCTCGCTTGGAAATATAACTATAAAAAAGCCAAGTTGCCACTCATCACAAACATTGTAATCATAATTATTATTACTGCATCTACACAAAAGAGAAATAAATATAATAATAATGGTGATGACTGTGCAGACGATGAAAGAAAATGTCAACAGTGATTTTTTAATGCAAGACCAACCGCTAAATGATACCGCATGATTGTTGCGACTCATGGTGCTTATTGGAGTTGCCAGTCTTTCATACTTTATTGTCTCTGGTTTAACCGAATTTTGGAACACAAAGAAAAATTTGTTTAGCCATTTCTCATCTGTTAGTAGCCGTTTATACAGAGGTCAGAAGTGAAATTATTTTTTTCTAAAACAATCTTGATAACTTCTAAGAATAATAAATTCACCTTAAAGTAACAGCCAAACGAGCTTTTTCAGTGATAGCTGGCCGCATCACTGTGTCCTCCTTTGTTACACAATGCTCTATGCATGTCACTATGAGTTTAAGTTGGTCAAGGCTCATCCTGTAGGTTGAGAGGAAAAGGTCAGGATCCATTCTTTCCATCTCAGCTGTTAGTGCTGCATATAGGCCGAGAATGTCACGAAGCTGAAAAAGATCAAGCAGTTAATTGTCTATCAACTGTGATTTTTTCTTAGTTTGGACGATTGAGTTTGGAATTGAAAAATTCTGACTGAAACAATTCTGAATTTCTAGAGGATGTTAGGAAACCAAAGCTTGGTATCAAACAGGTCAATTTTGATGTTACATAATCTGAGATTGAGTACAGTAGAGGAAATGCTTGTGTGAACAGTTGTGTTAATGTGAACACTACTGTTTTTGGCTAAATGGTAGACCGAAGATCCAAAATACCTATACAGGTGTTTTCAGCTACCCTTCTTACGTACTCTGACAAACTTGCGGTTATAGCTTTAGTTTAGACACAGTAAGTGCATGAGTGGCAAATGGCAAAATCCGAAGTCAACAAATGTTCACATAAGCATACCTCTATTGTACCTCTTCTGTACAAAAGGTATCAATTCAAAGAGATTTACCAGACAGGTCTACCGTGGCCTTGGGCTTGGTTATGTTGTTAGTTAGTGCTTACCTGCCATGAAGGTCTCACCCACCATCTACGCTTCTTCCTCTTTTTTTTTTGCTTTGCTCCGGCTCAGCACTGCCTCCACTAGTACTGCTCATGCAAGCTGCAACCACAGAAACAAAAGCAAGCCCTGCCAATTCCACATCAGAATCATCCATATTTTAAAGTTTCAAACTTCTTGCCAAATTGTAAGGGAGTTTTCAGTGTTGCAGCGTGTGAACACTTTCCGATCGTGTAGATGGGATTTCCCATCGCTTTTTCACTCTTTTTCCGATGCGTCTGAACGTACTCTTAAGACGTGCTGGTTTTGAGGTGATATCGTTGATTCTGTTCTGGGATGGACTCTTCAAGTCCACCATGGGAACGAAACGAGCACTGGCTGGCCCATAATTATGACAATAGCTGAATTAGCACCGCAACTACGGTCTCGGCTTCAAATGGTCGCTGCAATGCATCTGGAAAAAAGCAAACCAGCAGATGTCAATAGTTTCTTCGAACTAATTGTGATAAATCTTAACCATTTCTATGGAAAAGGAATAGATACTGACGATCTAAATTATCGTGTTGTAGTTTTGCTGATATGTGCAGATTCCGTTGCCAGACTCATGGGCTGCGGAGTAAACTATTTTAATACGAAGTATGGTTGCTGCCTCTGTCTTTTCGAGACGACTAGTATTCGTAATGAAAATCAGGGCAAAGAAAGTAAGCACATATACCTATTATTTGCGCCATGAGAACGACCAGTATGTATGGATGACATCAGAAGCAAGAACAAAAGCCGGTCACCTCAAGCTCCTTGAAAACCGGAAAAAGTTCGAAAACGAAGCCAGGGTTTCCTACGGCGGAGCACAGGAGGGAAATCAAAGGAGCTGTCTGCTTAGGCCCCTGTCAGTGATCTACTATATCTCGACATATTTATCCAGTCGGTTGTAGGTAAGAATTTCCTCATAGAATTTATTTATGTGACAAGATTAATGAGAGATTTATGACTTATCTGTTGCTCTAGACGGGAACTAGAGGCGGCTTGGATAGTACCACTTGACGATCCACAAAATTTGAAGAACGACATTTTTCGTTCGCATACTAAAAATTTTCGGGTCAGTAGCCTAGGTTTTCCCCTCCCCCCAAGTCGGTCAACTTGTGCAATTTGCCGCTTCTGGGAGAGCATTTTGGACAGGTACTAGGTCAGTTTGGACGCACTGTTTTATTGGAGATAGTGATAGAGAAATGCCATTTACTGGGTAGGAAAAGTGGGAATAAAAATGAAGTCGGTTAAAATCAACACTAGTGGCTTTTTTCATCGCCGTTCCCCTTCGACTTTCGATCCTCGGTGTCTTTATTGGACAATTTTTGCTCGGTTTCGCCTTTGCCTGTCGTCGTATTAGGTGTTTTTAAAGATTTAATCAAAGTTTATTTACCGAAAGAATTTAGGGCCACCGCCCACCCCCTACCCCCCGCAGAGGTCAGGTCCGGACTCCCACAAGGCATATCTATGGCCTCATCTGAACCAGCCTACCAAGTTTGGTTGAACGTAGTCAACTGATTCTGGTAGATGTGCTGACTGAAAGAATTAACTCCGCCCCCCCAACATAGCTCAGACCGGATCCGGACCAAACAGACGTCAAAAGGTACGAGTTTTGTTCCTAACACTGGGGCCCAGGTTTCCCTACCATTGGTCTCGGTTACTTCACCAGCCTCCTCTGTCCCTCTTGTCACTCAACCACCGTTATCTGTAGCCCCTATCACAGCTAAAGCTCCAGTTTTTGTAACTTCTACCACGGCTCAAACAACAAATTATTCTATCCCGCAGATTTCAGCTCCATTAGTTGTCACCACCGCAATATCATCAAGTATGGCCTTAAATCCGCCACCAGTCGTTCACCGATTCAAGTGATCCGGACGATTAATGCAGTTGATCCTTTCACTCTTGTTCCCTCTTTGAGTAAGGCATGGAACACATGGATTCGGAATCTAAAAAGGGTCCAAGGTCTATTCTGTTGACAGATTGGCAGATCATTGGCGAATTTGCACCCCTTTTAGCACATGAGCCGTTTGCAGGTTTTATTAAGCGATTTTCAACAGCTACAACCCTTGATGAATTATGGCAGTTTCTTCAGTCGAGTTTCGGTGAAAGCAGGAAACCTGCAGATAAGCTAAAAATGTTGATGAATCCAAGTCAGGGAGAAACCGAACCAGTTACGCAATTTTACATGCGGGTGAGTTCTGAAGCAGAGAGTTCTGCTACTTTGACAGGTCGCGCCACGTTTCAAACCTCCCTGGCAGCCCTGAAGTTGCAAGCGTCTGAGCAGGGTTTGCGCAAGGACATCCGCGTTTTCATCCCAGAAAGGGCTAGTCAATATCAAGACACTGATGGGGCTCTGATAGTTGCTAAAACATTCGAGCTACACGGTGTGGGGAATAGCCGAGACCAAGTTGTAATCCCAAGCAGGATTACAAAATACGCACGTTAATGGGCATAGTTCTCACAGATGGAACGGGAGTCAAGATAGCGTCTCCGACATACCTTCCCGTGTCGTTAATAGAGGGAACAGTAACTCCGGAAATAGGGGGATAAATCAACGTGGAAGATCTGCGGACAACTACAACAGTTACAATCGAGTTAATAGTCCACAGTACAACCGTTATACCGATCGTGGTCGCAGTGCAAGCGAGACTAGAGGTGGAATGTTTCGCATTAACAATTTCGACAACAATCGGGATAGTCGGTATGGGAACCAAACCCAAGGTAATCAGTATGGCAATCGGTATGGTAATAATTCACGTGTTACATCACCAGCACCGGTAGAAAGGAGAGTCAGATTTTCAGGTGCAACACAGGCGGATGGAAACGGTGGGAGTAGGTCACGGGACTCTTCCCAGGAATGGCCTGGCATTTTTTGCGTTTTGTGCAACTTGTTCGACTTTCACATGTAACATAGTTAAGGAAGGCAGAGCAGCCATTGAAGCGAAGACCACCACAGTTGCCACCTCGCGAGCATTCAGGAAACTGAGTGGTCTAGCCCTTTCGGAAGGAGATATGCCGGAAACCAAGGAGTCGGTAAAATCAGTTCCTCCGTCTAAAGTATGTTGAGTCAGTTTGATGAATGACCCAGATAGTTCAGAGATGATGAATATGATGGACTAGGAGGTATAAATCATAAAGGGGCACATTTCGACTCTAAACTTTTCCGTAGTGTTACGATGACTGTATTTGTATATGGAGTTTGCACTCTCAAACCTGATGTTATGGCGAGGGGTGTAGTAAGCCGGACATAAGATGGTAAATGTCCAGGGATACAATAATCGGAGTCAGGATGGCCTAGGGCGTTGGTGGCCTACTACACGTGCAGAACTTCACGGGTTCATTATGGATTCCCCTGGTCGATTCACACTATGGTTTGCATACCAAACACACAACAGGTTATCAACCACCCATCATACACTAGGCCTTACAGGCCAGCCCACTCTAAGGAGCTTAACTGAGACTCATAGAAGTGACCTATGGTCCGTAAATAAACAAAAGGTTTTATTAATAGATGTACTTACAAAAGAACAATCTTTAAGTGAAAAGAGTTGTTACCCGGTCGGGAACCGGGAAAGAAGTATGGGAGAAGAAGGTGACTCACACCGCGTGAGTCACCTTAACCAAGGAGTTAATAAATAATATAGAGTGGCCGCGACAGTATAAAAGATACAAGCGACGGAAGGGAGTAACGCTGCCTAACGGTGGCATAATTAAAACGTACGGAATGCAGATGGCATCACCGTAACAGTAGCATATGTGATGAACTGGGTATTTGCAAACTTTTTAGCTCTCCCTATTCTCCTCAAGCGAACAGCATGAGTGAGAACAAAGTCAAAGTCCTCAAAAGTACTATTTTAAAGCACGCTTGCTTAGAAATAACAGATGATTGGGATAAAATTCTGGGTCAGGTAATGATGAAGATGAATAACTCGCTAAACACCGCGCAGCAGTTTTTTGCTGCTCCGTGGAGTTCCTGGTAGAACTCTGTTGGATGCAAATATCAAGAAACCAGTTTTGAACTATAACGAGAGCTACGAAACATATGTAGCCCAGTTAATCCAGAGCATTTTTGAAATGCACCAGATATGTTTAAATGAGCTTAAGAAAGAGCGCCAAAAACAAGCAAAGGAATATGATAAAAATTCCAAGGAGTTTGTGACAGACATTGCAAGCAATTGCCAAGATGAATTGGGGTCCATACATCTGAAAATGTGTATTCATAAATAGTATGTATATGGCGTTTTTAACTTATATTGCAGAGCAGTTATGCTAAAAAATATGTTGTTAGTAAGAGGGTCGTAGAGCTGACGACGATATAGCTCGGCGGATATATGTTGACCTAAAAGGCCCAGAAACCGTCAGGTCTTTCGACCATAATGGCAAAATGAAATTAGACATATACTTACCGCCTGGGATGTCAAACACGATATTCAGGTCACTTTTAAGAAAGGCGAAAATTACTGACTCGAGCGCGTCACGTGTGTTCGATCTTCGAGGTAGATGAAGTTAATCTCTCGAGACAGAAAGTTCAGCAGTTGAAAGACCAGCTCGAAGAATGTGAGGCCAAATTGAAACGTAAAAGACGCAGGCGAGACATGTTTTGGATATATCGCCTCTGGACAGCCAAAAGGTCGTATCTGCAGTTTTCAAAATTGTTCAGGAGAGCGAAAAAACGTGTCCACGTTTGTATTGCAACTGCGGGATACGACGACTGGGCGATACTCATATCTCAGCTTCTATGTGTCGTAGAGATACGACAATTAGACCAAAAGATGCGTCTTTCCTTCGGGTATACAGAAATGCAATAAAACGTATTTCCGAAAATATGTCAGATACGACCTTTTGGCTGTCCAGAGGCGATATGTGCATTTTTTTCGCATAGTTAGGACTTCCATAACAATTTATTACATGCAGATGTCCATAGTTCACATCACACTTATCAAAGAAATATCCTGTAATCACAGGTCTTACTTTTTTTGTCTCTTTTTTTTCACCGCATAAAGATAAACAACCATAGATATGGTAACACTACGCTGCATAGAGATAAAGCATCAATAACCCGAATTTTTCGGAAATGTACAAAAATACTATTTCCTTTACAGGCACTGAAGGAAAACGTGGAAAAGGATGTCTCATGTTTTTCCCCTGTTCACTCTTTATAATCTTTCCTTCTTATCCTATAAGGGTTTGGGTGGCGATGATTTGTCAAGGTAGCGTGACAGTTCCGTAAAGACGGAGTAATTACTTCCTTTTAATTAAACCCTTATAAGAACAAAAACAAATAACCCGACTCTGACAAGTCAAAGATCTTCCGCGGACAAGTTCCCGAGGGCCGAGCCCTACGGTCGTGCGAACTATCGATATGCAAATGGCATACGGGAAATGATATCAGTTTAATTGACACCACGATTGTACAATATGAGTAGATATATGAGTAGAGTAAATTACGCTTACATGATTTTACAGATAAGTTAACAGAATTATTCGGATTGCATAGTACAACAATAGAGCGAGCTTCACAACTAATAGTCTAGATTATAATGAGATTTACGCAACGCAATGTGTACTGTCCTCTAGTCCAAGGAACCCAAGAATTCACTAGCGCAATCACGAGTAACTCAGAGATATCTCTGGTTTCCCAGCGCTATTCATGAGCTCGCGATACCTCTCATGTTCTTGGTAATCAACCTGTATGCGACCAGCGCCTTCAACAGCACACCTAACAGCTTGGTCTTGATGCTCCTACAGCGACCCGATAAACTTAAGTTCAACAAACAAGAATAACTGACACCTCTCGAGACTAAAAGATTTTAGAGATATATACTTACAGAATGCAAGAATGTTTTCAACAAGGTCTGCACACTTCCGAAATGTTCCTGACTGCCCACAAAACCCCTAGGTTCTCCTATAACTACCCCCCTGTCCCAGACAATCCAAGGTTACAAACAACTGGACACAGCCCCCCTGAATAACTAGCTTTCGTGGAAATTGCTCTTATCTAGGACAAACATGTTGGGGTGGAAACTTCGCTTGCGACTAGCAACATATAGTACTTCGCGTGAAAATAGAGAAGAGAATCGAACATGCTTTGTGTGAATGTAAGTAATAATTAAATATCAAAATATGACACCAAACATTACAATTCCGGTCTCTCTTCAGTTAGCGAAAGCGTTAAATTTTTTATATTATTTCCCGTTTCTCATTATCAATTATTTCCCATCAAAATACCAAACATTTATCTATATCTATACTAAAGTCCCCTAAAACATTTGTTCCTAAACACATTTTGGTGATCAACATAAGAACGACAATAATTAGAACCAAATACAGAACTGACACATACATGAAATATTACATATCCAAGACACATTTAAGGGAAGCACCATGAGCTAAATATGCAATTTACTAAAGAGCTGTAGTGGCTTGGTAATCTGGAATAGTGTACCAAGAAAAGCATAAATGCTTAAAACAAAATTAGGAAGATACTCCTGGCGAAGAAATTGTTGGTTGAAGCTCTACATCTGCTCCTCGCGCGACTGGTTGTGGAAATACAGTGTACCACAATTGTTTAAGCTTGTAGACAAGGAATATGCCTCCAAGGCAAATAAATAGCAAAAGAGCAGTAGAGAAGTGGCTAGTGACTTGATAAAAGAAAGTTTGCTGGTATTCTTTCTTTTGGTGAAGTAATTTTTCAGCTTCGAACTTTAGTTCGAGAATCGGGATCTTGACTGACGACTTGTCAACTTGAAAACGAGGACTAGACTTCGAAATTTCCTCAACATTTTGGATGATGCGTTGAATTTCCGACTGGGAGTAAAGAAGGATCGTGTTAAGGTCCACTCGATGAGAATTCAGCTTCAGGTCCAGTACTGGTATCTCAATTTCAGGAGATGACGAGGAAGTATATTCTTCTGATATATAGAAAAACTCTGAATAAATGGCACAGTGACGTGAAATGTTGACAACAATTGATGAACTGATGTTCAGATGGTAGAAATTGTAGTTCCGATTATCGAATGTAGAATTTTTTCGAGGACACTTTAGTGTAACGGCGGAAGAGATTTGATGAGCGGCAAAATAATAGAGAGAATCCGAAAGTGGATGAATGAATAAAGATGTAAGTGTTGTTAAACTTCTTTTGCAGAGATCTTGTTCTGTTTCATGGTCGTTAGTGTAGATGGCGTAAGCACATGATGATTCGCTGTTCGCTTTTCTTTCAACGAAATGGTTGTGGCAGATGATTTTCTCTTGGGTGTGGAAGCAGTTGTCCATTTCTCTTTCGCTAAGAAATATGTAGGACAAACCATCTGAAGTAACTCCCATGTAGGATCCTTCCATTTGCTCAATTTGATCGACAACATAATACATCGGTCTTTGGTTGAGCGACAAGTTCAAAACAGCTGTTGGAGCTTGGAATAATTTGTATAGCTGATAGGTCTCCTGAATTTTTGCAAGTTCAAGCAGATAAGAACTATGTTGTCATTGTCACTCGCAAGATGGCACGGTGTGTGCTTAATCGTCTCGAGAACGGAGCCTTTTTTGAAATCAGAAATAGCCATTGTAATCCCTTCTGGTAATGCAGATCCGATGGTATGCAAATATGAGATAAATAAAAAGTAACTTCGCATTTGAGTTTCTATCTTTCAACTGTGTGAAGATCAATATGGCGACTTCAAAAAAATTCTAAGTAACCATTCCATGTTGTGCGAAAGAAACAACAGTTTCGAATGGAGTTGGTGGTCATGTGATGATAACACCAACTATGGTGATTGACTTTGAAGTTTTCCTGAGCCCAGACACTACTAGACGTCAGGCAGTGATGGGGAAAACAGTGAAGAGCTGGTGTCCCCACTGCGACCCAGTTTTTAATCGTCTTTTGGAAAAAATGGACGAATTGACCGGAACAATTACAACTCTTACTGAGAAAAATGCAGAGTTAACTGAAGAAAACAATAACCTTAAAGTCCAGTATGAAATGATGAAACTGGAACGAGACCAGTTCGCAGAGAAAAAACGGCACAAAAAGGAGAAACGTTTGCAGAGGCGGGAGCTAAAACGGTCCAGGCATTAAAGGTAAATCCAGATAATCTTTGAAAAAGCCAATGCAAGCATCTTATTTACTCTCATACTACTTCCTTTTCTTATTTACAAGCGTCTAATATCTAACGATCTAAATGATTTTTTACGGTATTCGGTGTTAGGTCTAATCTAATGTAAAACGATTGGAGGGACAAGTACAATATTTAGAGACCTGAATAGGTTTATAACAACAACACAAAAGCAACCGAAATAGGTTAAGCGATAGTAGTGAATTATCTACAATGTACTAAATCCTTAAGTAAAACTAAATCCTAACTAAATCCTTAAAACTAGTCTTTGAAATTTTGGAACAATACTCCTTGTTTCGGTTTCTATGTTGGAACAATTTAAAATGATCTTTCGTCTGTACTTTCACGCAAACAGTTCTGTAACGATTGCATCAGCAAATACTATTTTTGTTTTTGTTTCGGAAAACCTTTTACATGGTTATCCTGCCCCTTATAATATCGCTGTCCGTTGTCCCAGGATAATTTTGGCCTCCCCTGTAGACATTTGACTCCCCCGGGAGCTTGTTTGGGTGTCTCACTTACAGTTTTTTTTTTTCTTTAAGGATGGAGATGAAGCAATGCTCGTCGAGGTGTGTTTGCCCGCATTGCCAGGAGGTTATTACGGCCCGTTTCCGAAGCACGGGACATTGTCCACGGTGCACAATGAGGGTCTTTGTGGCGGAACTCTTGGCTGCTTGCGTGGTTGCGGCGGATCCGAAAATTACGAAAAGGTAGAGGAAAGCTGGGAGGCGAGCGATTTAGCCGATATTCTCATTTAAGAAAATTTTAGCTATTTGGATAGCATCAGTCTTGTTTTGGCTTTTAGTTGAGAATGAACATCAAATGAAAGCTTGCTCGCAAGGTTAACACCAACTACCCTACACCAAAGTAACACAAAGAACACCAACTGGACCGCCACCGGAGGCCATGAAATGGCTCGACCAGTTGATCCGAGTAAGACACCAAATCCGCGAATACGAGGAGGCATCGAGCTCTAATCGACCCCTCCTAACCCTACAACCTTTGATTCCAACAACGATTAACCAAACGTGTATCTCTCTTATAATGCAACCAGTAAGCGTAGGAATACTTATGTTCTTCCAATTTTAGGTATCTACGAAAATACCCGGATGATGTGCAGCATGCTGAAAGAAAAAATTCAATCCTTTCACCAAATTCATGGAAGCCAGTATTGCTGGGGTCCTAGACGCAGTTGTACCGCAAATCGCGACGCCTCTCAAGCCATCTGCCATGCAATCAACTGTAGCCACGAATGTGCGAGATTCGTTAATGAGTGAGTTAAAACCGGATCTCACAAGGATCCAGTACTGTCCTGAACTGCGGAGGGCGCAGAGTAACTACGATGTAGAAGTCCTTAAGGTCCCTGCACACTTCAGATCTGTAGCAGTGAAGGCAGAAAGTATGAACCCGCTGCATCTTCGTCAATCGCAACGACTGCTCCTTCGAGCTTTCGATCGACTCTATAAAAACAAATAGTATTTTTATTCATCATCATAAATAAAACATAGTTTTTTTTTTTTAATTCAAGAATAATGTTTCGAGAGTTGTGAAAACCATCAATGCACTTTAATTGTACTGATGTTGAAATTTATCGCATTTGAATCCAAGATTTGTGGAGAAAATAACGCATTGTGTTATTGAAAATGTTATTGAAAATGTCGTTTCACGTCACCCGAAGCCTTGGAAGATCTTGCATGACTGGCCAAACCATTTCTTTCTAAAGATACAACGTGCCAAACTCACTCCCGCGCAACTGTGATTTCATAATAAATTCAAGAATTTCCGAGGTGACAATCGTCCAATTCCGTGATGATCAATTTTCGGATTTTGCACCATTTGATGCCGAATGATTCTGTCGCAGTTCTGTTCCCCATGGGGGAGTTTGGGAATATTGCTCGTGGTCGTTAAAAGTGCCTGAAACTTTAACAAACGAGGTTGGCATGATACCGCAAAGGTTCACTCTGCTTGAAAAGAGTCATTTCTTATCATGCAATCAGGCAAGACGCAATCAACGTTAGAGATACTTAAAGTGTGGTTTCTTATCATGCAATCAGGCAAGACGCAATCAACGTTTGTTGAGAATAGTTGGCTGGATAATAGAACTTTGTCTGTAAAGTGTGGTTTTTACTGCCAGGCAAAGATAAAAGCAAAGTAAATCACTGTGTATTTTTTTAGATGTCTAACAGAGGGATTGTTTTCGGACTAGTGTTATGGATTCAAAATTCTGGCCAACAGGAGTGCTTGTGAGAAAATTCTACAACCGTCCGTCTGTAACCCATGACGATCGGAGCCAAGTGCACTCAGACGAACTGCCGAATGTCTCTTAAATTTGTTTCTTATAACTGTCGTTCGCTTCGGTCAAGTACGTCAGGAATGCGTCAGGAAACCTATTCGTAAATCTGCAGACCTGCACCGCCGCACAACTCTCTGTTTGTCTGTACAGGAATGCGTCAGGAAACCTATTTGTAAATCTGCAGACCTGCACCGCCGCACAACTCTCTGTTTGTCTGTACACCTCCGTCTGCCAGTGCACCTCACTCTGTGCCTGTTTACCTTGCCACCTCTCTGTCTACTTATTTGCCTGCATAACCCGCACATATTCTGTATAGCTCTCTGTAATTTGTCAGGTTCCCTTCAAACCCCTGTGATGGACAAGAGAACTAAGAAAGCAAACAAAAAACAGACCACCCTCGAGCAGTTTCAGAAGTTCAGACGAACTGCGGACAGACTGTTAAGCCTCGTCAAATCAAGCGACAAAGGCCAAGACAAATCACCATCGAGAGTTCAATCCGGCTCCTTAGTAAAAAAGAACCGTCACTTTCGCTGAGGAAGTCGTCGTTGAAATACCAGATCAGGCCGCTCCTGAACCTCTGCCACCTTCCAACCCCGCACCAGAATTTGAACCAGACACACCTAATCCCAACCCACCACAACTAGCTAACCCAACACAGCTTTCCGAACCTGCTGCACCAGTTGGTGACTCGGAAGGATGTATCAAAGTGCAACAGTGTCGCTCCTGCAAAATTGACTTCAGAAAGTTTTGCAAACATCTGCTCGAGGGCAATGGCCGATGCACTAAAGAAAGTGGCAAACGCCTTGACAAAGCTAAGGTTGACCTTATCATCCAGTCCGTGCCAGTTATAACCACAAACACAGCTCCCGTCAAGCCAACTCAAAAAAGGATCCTCAAACAATGTCCGACTTGTCGCCGATCATATCCTAACCTCAAACGACACCTAACAGAAAGCATAGGTCGTTGTGCAGTTGAAAAGGAATCTGCAGCGGAGATCCTTGCCGAGGCGAGAAAAACAACAACGGTATCGGGGTCACCACCCTCAGACATCACCTACTCCAAGTTAGCCTCGACTGTGCTTCTCTGCAGGTCACTCAAAGACCTTGCAGAAGCCATGCGTTCTTTTCGTCTAAACATCGTCGACGACGATGGACCAGATGCTCAGTTAAACTTGGTGAAGAAGGGGGAGCCTTTGCTCACGACAAAGGCCATAGCCGAAAGTTTGGCGTCACAGCTGTTTGGTCTTATTGCTGCTGGCCCCTTTTCTGCGCCAAATTCACCACCACCAAAGGTGGTTTCTGACGTCGTCGTCAATGATGTCAACGAACCGTCAACGTCCAGGCCTGGACACCTGTCATGCCCGGAACCTGAAGTAAACGTGCAAGATCTGTCCCACTCCAGTGCCGGGTCAGTATACTTGCCATCGGGTGATTCCTCCGAGGAGGACGATGTACCCATGAAGACCTCACGTAGTTTGGCACTCAAAACTGCTGCCAAATACAGCAAAGAGTCCACTAAGAGCGTGATGCAAGGAGAAGAAGTACGCAGACAACGAGCCGGTCATTCAAGACTTCGTCCAGCACCTTCTGAGGGGCGAACGATTTGAAAAGATCAATCGTTCGGAATCGTCCACGGTTCTATCTTCTCTCCCGAAAAAGATCTATAACCAGGTAGGTGACGTTAACAAGATGCTGTACTACATTCCGGAGGGAGAAGAATGGAACTGTACTCAGGGGCGTCCCGAGACTTCCTGATTCGGTGTGGCTCCGAAATTTTACCGGAATTTTTCGAGATTTTACATCGGATTTTACAGGAATTTCTCCACATTTTTACATCATTTCTTTAGTTACTGCCCATATATCAAAATATTTCGTTTGTAATCTTTTTTCCCGAATTACTAAAACCGGATGTTGAGTTTATTTTAGCAAAACTTTGTTGCCAGGTTATCGTGTCCTTGTGCTATGCGACTACGTTTTCTCGACGTAGACGGGTGCTTTGTTTATTAGTCGAACTAAGGAACGAACGAATATTTTCCCAAAGAAAATAAGCCAATAGATTTGAACTCGGACAACCCCCTTTTCGCCCGAAGATATTGCGAACTATGTTTGAAAAGGGAGAGTTTCCTGGGTTTGTTCCTCAGATTCGATCCGGCATTTACTCTGTGCATTCTTTCTCTGTGTATTCGTGCAGTGAGTGATATTCTTCTTTTTAACATAGTAGGTTGCGGCTAAATTCTCACTAAGTACTTTTTTTTCTTTGTCAAAATAAGTCTAAAATCTCACCCATATTTTGAGTAAACTTAAACTCCGTAAATTCATAAAATAACAACTATAATACAAGTTTGCCTTTAACTTGCTCGGTTAAATACCCTAGGAACCGGGAACCTGGAGTTCAAGGAGGGACTCATTGGTTCTAGCTCCTCGGCAGACAAAGATCCATACGGGACCTCAGTCTGTGTGGAGTAGGGAGTGCTTTATTTAGGAAGTAATCTAGTGGTCATTGTGTCTGTTTCGGGACACTGGGTCACTAAGGTCTAGCGGTCTATTGTTCATTACCGGGACCACGGGCTGTTAGTACCAGGGCTAAAATTCCAAAAACATAACGATAGGGGTTGTGTAAAGCATTTTTGACGGGAAGTAACAATCAATCTTTAATTCCACTCTTTGTGTATCTTTGAAGTATTCTCATAACTGTAACCGTTCGGAAAACGTATAATTTGTCCTTGAGTAATGTAAATAAACGTTGTCCTGAAGTCAAGTCATTGTTTTGATGCTAGAATCGAAGCATCTTAATTTGGTCCTATAATAGTTGGTGGAATCACGCTACCACTTTTTGGTCAGCTTTTCTTCTCTCTTTTAATTCCACCAATTATTATACGTTTCGTCCACGGGAAGTGCGACAGATCGTCAAAAATAGGCATCCACGCAACCGCTTACTCGGCCGAAGACCGACATTTTTGGCGTTCTTAGCCTTTTTGGCAGTTTTTATTGCACTCACACTTACACCGGTAGTTTCCCTGAGCCAAATCCCGGTAAACTGCCTGAACCGATCTCGGGGAGACCCTGAGCCATATTCCGGTAGAGACACTGAGCCATATTCCGGTAGATTCCCTGAGCGAAAATTCCGGTAGTTTGCCTTAGTCAAATTCCGGTAGATTCCCTGAAAATCATCAGGTTCACTTGTGGACTTGCGATGTGATGTGACTAGTGACATAATGACGACAGAAACCCGATAATTCGCACAGCTGAAAACCGGACTTTTAAACATATCTGAATAAAAGCCTTCGTATAGAACGAAGGGTTGGCAAATCCAAATTTGGTTTTGCCGGGAAACATGGAATTCGGTTTTTAGATAGAGTTTAGCAACTCACTGGCAACTCATGAACCTTCCTAACTTGATAGCTGTCATTGGGAGACAAGTCTTTTGTTCCTTTAATAAAACAGTTAATAAAACAGCATGCATGCAGGATCTTTGGGGGAATGTTGGGGTAAGGTCACAGATCAAGATCAGGGTAGAGAAGTGTTTCAGATGCATTTTAAAAAGTTTTTGTTATGAGTGTGTCCCTTCTAGAACGTCAACGAAGAGTCAGATAACCAAGAATTATCCTCCGATGATGAAAGCGAAGATGGTGACGATAATGGTGTTAAGGATGTCGTCCACGATGAATATTTGATAGCCATGCTTGCCAATTACATATACTTTAACCTCAGTAAACAACAACTCTCAGAGAAGTTAAAAATCAACAGCTGTCTTACGGGACTGAAACCAATAAGTTGCTTCAAGTTTTTCCAGACATTCGAAGATGAAATTAAAAGCATAGAGTACTACCCATACTGTGATAATACACTTCGAAAAAAGACTTGTGGTGGCATCATGCGGAAATCAGAAAATGAAAAACATAAAGGTCCTAAGTGTGGGGCTGAGACGCAAAAACCCACAACAAGTATGTGGAGGTTTTTGACCTTGAACGCCAGCTCAGATCAACGCTTCAAATGCCCAGTGTCCGCGTTACAAGGAGATGACGGATCCCTTAAGACGTGCTGGTTTTGAGGTGATCTCGTTGATTCTGTTCTGGGACGGACTTCAAGTCCACCATGGGAACGAAGCGAGCACTGACTGACCCATAATTATGACAATAGCTGAATTAGCACCGCAACTACGGTCTCGGCTTCAAATGGTCGCTGCAATGCATTTGGAAAAAAGCAAACCAGCAGATGTCAAGAATTCCTTCGAACTAATTGTGATAAATCTTAACCATTTCTATGGAAAAGGAATAGATACTGACGGTGTAAATTATCGTGTTGTAGTTTTGCTGGTATGTGCAGATTCCGTTGCCAGACCCATGGGCTGCGGAGTAAACTATTTTAATGCGAAGTAACAGGGGAAACAAAGTAAGCACATATACCTATTATTTGCGCCATGAGAACGACCAGTATGTATGGATGACATCAGAAGCAAGAACAAAAGCCGGTCACCTCAAGCTAGACCCCGGCGCCGCGCCGAAAACGACCGCGACGCCGCCGATTTGACCTCGGCGGCGCCGCCGCCGAAAATCCAGTGGCGCGCCGAACACGCCGCCGCGGTGTCGGCGTGACTACGCCGCGGTGTCGGCGTGACTACGCCGCCGACAGCTTTATCGGCGTATAGCTTTTTTTTTTACTTCCGAGTTCGGGTTTTAGGGATTTGAGAACATACAGTAGGGATAAAGCTTCATGTTGAAAGACTGTTTCTCGCTAAAATTCAAAAGTTCTCCCACCTGTGGCTTAGTTTCATTCAGACACAGTCTAGATCAAGTGGATATGAGCTTTTCTGTGAAGGATTTCGGGCATCAGCCAATTGAAAAGTTCAAAGTCAGTACAAACAGTGCAAGGAAAAGCCATGCATGGAAATTTTTTGGAGATCTGCAGTGCAGTGTGGGTGCAGAACTCAAGGTAGTTGACTCTGGCTTTGTATATTGCAAACTGTGTCTCCATCAGTCGCAAAAAGTGGACAAAAATGCTCCCCTTAAAAAAGTGTATTCGTGTATCATACGTTACAAAAACTCTGTCAGCACAACAAATATGGTTTTGCATCTAAAAGCTGCCCATGCCAACGAAGAGACAGTCCAGAAAACTTTTTACCTGGAAAAGGAGCAAGCAGCTCAAGTTAAAGACAAAGAGAGTGGAAGCAAAGTCCCAGCTAAGACAGAGAATTCAAAAGTGTCTGATTTTTTTGTTCCAAAAAAGAGGCAACGCTCTTCTCTTCAGATGTCTACATCTGAAAAGCACCTCTTTGGACGAGATATTGCTCTTTTTTGCTGTAGGGATCTGCAGCCATTTGGGATAGTCAACCAGCCTGGCTTCAGAGATTTTCTTCAGAAATATGATGTTATCGGAAATGGCAAAAATGATATTCCATCTGAAAGAACACTGGCGAAAAGTGCCCTACAGGACATTTATGATAAATCTTTCTCTCTGATTAAAAATCTGGTTACTGATCCCAAAGAGATCATGGATGGAGCAGGAACTTTAGCTATTGATATTTGGACTGATGGCCACAGGCGCCTTGGATACCAATGTCACAGACTTGTGTACCTGGATTCGAAGTTTCAAATGAAAGGTGTGACTCTGACAACATCATGTCTGAATGCAGAGAAACATACAGCAGAAAATATTAGAAAAGAATTCAGAGCATGCATGAAGCTTTTCGGAATAGAAGGTATGTACTCATATTTTATTTGTAATTCTGAATACACAAGCTCTGCCATTTTAGCTGAACTTTTTCTGAAAAAAAAAACTACAAAAGTATCATATTAGTTAATCCAGAGCTTATCACATCACTTGATCATCAGTTAATGATTGATTTTGAGTTAATAGCCTAAAGGATTAGCTTACCTGTTCTTCTTAGACAAAGTGAAAAAACCAGGGCATAACTAGTTAGTTCAAGTGCTTGAGGCAATCTGGAAAGTAATGGGGTGAGCATACCAGTTTAACCATGAAAGCCCATGTTAAATTCAGATGAGCTTCTACCTCTGCACCTGCTTCATGCACATGTCAGATTGCCTCAAGAACCTCTACAAAGATTTTTCAGAATCAGAACCAGAAAATATTTAAGTTTCAAGGGTCTTTATTTATAACAAAACTGTCGCCTAATCCTTTTCTTAGCCCATCAGGTAGTTAACACATGGGAGGCTAAGCTAAAACTTGTACAGAACAACCTAATCTGTACAATGTATTATATAGAATTGTGTTATATTTTGATAAACAGAATGTAGATTTTCAGCTTTTTGTGAAGTCTTCGGCACAGTACAGTAACCGGGAGTCTGGGACATACTGTTTGTGGTATCTGTCTCTACCTGTCTCCTCTTCATCTAGAGAGGCGCAACATTTTGCCTGCAGTTTTGAGTTGTTGTTTTTCTTCTGGCTATTTGACAGTAAATCACTAGCAGTAAGCTAGTTGCAGTTCTTCTGTAATTCTGCAAAGGTCGAAAAACTATTAAAGAGAGACCATAACTAGCGGGGATCAGCATTGTTTATTTTATTTTTATGTTTTTTCTGCAGGCAAGCATCTTACTCTGGTTCACGACAGAGGTGCAAATATTGTGAAGGCATGCTACCTTGACAGAAACGAGTCAGGTTCGAGGGATTGTTTGGCCCATGGTCTCCACAACCTTATAACAGTGGATGGGATTTCCAAGGTTGCGGAGGTTCAGAACCTTGTAATCAAAAGTCGAGAAATCGTCAAAAGCCTTGTGTACAGAGGAGCAGAACTTGGAAAAGAGATTGCTGATTTGAGGTCAGAAGACTTTTTTGTAGTTGAATCTATTTCGCAAGTTGCAGAGATTTTAGAAGCTGACGAAAGCATCCCAGTTTATCAGGTAGCGTCTGAGCTTCAAAGCACACCGCCTCCAACGTTTATTCAGCCGCGAAGTTTGTCCCGTGATTTGCCAACACGTTGGAGTGCCACTTACCTGATGCTGAAAAGCTTGAAAAGCCACATATCTGCTGTCAACATCCTCCTTGGTAGATTGGGAAAACGCGAGCTAATATTTGACGACGACGAACTTAACCTTCTCACAGAACTCAACAAGCTGCTAGGCAGCTTTGCTGAAGCGGTTGAAACTCTGGAAGGTGAGCAGTATCCAACGCTTAGTCTTGCTCTTCTGTTCAGGGCTGTACTTAGAGAAAAGCTCGAGATTTCCGATGACGACAGCTTTCCTATCCAGGAGCTGAAAAGATGTTTAGCGACAAAATATGAATACCGAATGCCGCGTGACGATGACATGGTTTTAGCCGCTCTTCTAGACTTTCAGGTGTTTCAGATTAAAGAAATAGATGAACATCTTGGTGTGAAAGATATCTCGAAGCGAGAGTTCCTCTACCATGCTGTGAAAAATAATGTTAAAGCCTGTGATATTGCTGTGTTCTGTGACGAAAGTCCTGAAGCCAAACAAGTTGTAGTTGCCAATGTTGAACCGAATAGTGACGAAGATTGCGCCTCTGAAACTGATGACCCCTGTTCCAAGAAACCACGACAGAGTAGGGTAAGAACCCTTGCCAAGAGGTTTGCGTCAGCTGCGTCGTCTGACTCCGACGCTCATGATGAAATAATTCGGCGCCAAATCGATCTGTACCTGACGCTTGCAAGTGAAAGCGCAAGAAGCAAACCCTGGAGCGCACTCGAATTTTGGAGGACATACTCTGGCCAAATCCCTTGGATTGCCGCACTAGCTCGCAAAAAGTTGTCCCTTTCTGCCACAAGTGCCAGTGCGGAAAGATCTTTTTCAATCACGGGCATCATTTTGAGTCATAAACGAGCGATGATTGCTCCTCACAGGGTCAATTTCATCCAGTTTGTACATGATAATTATGATCTCTGCAAATCGCTCGAAGATCCTCAAATACCGTAGCTATCTGTGAAAACCGCGATCCTTCTCCGTGAAGGGATCCGATCGATGATCTGAATATTTCCTTACTCACTTACCATTGCCACAGAACTAAAGTCGAGGGCTTTTTTTTGTGTTGATTTTTGGTCAGTCTGATTTGTGCAATCTGGATCTTGTGCACTGTGATGGTATCATTGTGATCAGTAGTAATAGTCTTTGGCCCTGAATGAATCTGGGGCTTGATTTGAGCTTTTGTGTGTAAGCCACTACCGCGTAGTTGAAGCTGAATAAGTTTTCTAGTTTGTCAGTTTTACAGCAAAGGTTACTTTTAGTTTTTGTTTCTTTTTGGACTCAAATTGCGAATGGGCACGTCCGGACGCGGGGTTGAGAGTCGAGTTGCTATCTGTAGAATCGAAGTCGATTCCTTTTTTCTTTGTTTTACTTACCTTCGAAGTCAGAGCGATTATTAAGATTAGCTCAAACATCTCATAGGCTCGAACGGAAAAGTATGAAACGAACGAATGTCTGTTCAACTCACGAACTCTCACACACGAAACCCGTGTGCTATCATAATTTACAGTCAGGCTCTTCTGTTTCAGGAGATATTTGTTTTTCAGAACTTCAGACCTGTGCGTTGGCAGACTTTGTTTGTTGATCTCGTGGGGTAGTACTGTCGCCGCCATAAAAAACGGACACTTGAAATCCCACAAGGAAAAAGTAAATCTCCTTGAAAATGCTCTCAGAACCTCAGAGTTTACCTGTTTGGGAAAACAGGTAAACAATAAGCGAACTGGTCTGTATGCATAAACGATATCTTTGTAAGTTCCGAAAAGGCATACACCATAGTGTTAACGAGAGCCAATTTCCTCCTTATGGAATTTCAAGTGTCAGTTTTTTGTGTCGGCGATAGTACATCAGTGTCAATATTTATTTGGTCACTTTGCAGAGATTGCCCATTTTAGTTGATTAAAAAATAAGAAAAAAAATGCCTTTTCTAGAATATCCTAGGCACTGCAATTCCCAAGATGGCAAGGACAGTGCCATCTTCAAGTACTGCACGCGTACGGTCCCAAGCAGCCGCGCTGGGAACCGGTGAGATTTCTTTCAGCAAAAGAACTGAAGAGTGGTCTTCGCATTTTCGCAAGCTCGCCATAATAAACGAAATTTTTATTATTGTGATTCAGCTCTGATCTGATGAGCCATGCTGAGGAAGATAATAACCTCAGGATCTAGCTAGTTACAAAGAAATTTTATTAGCAAAAATAACACACTTCTTCAGACTTTCTCGGGCTTACGTACACCTTCTCGGGCTTACGTACTTAGAGATGGCACTTATGGTGTGGCTATTCGTTCGTAAGTGAAGCTGCGCGTTCCGGAAGAACCAGTATTCTAACACGACCAAAATTTACCATTTTTTAGTGTTTTTCTATATTGGTCGCATTTATTTTCGGAAACGCCGACCTCCGCCGGCGGCGGCGCCGATTTCGTATCGGCGAAGCCGCCGCCGAAAAATTTTCGGCGGCGCTGGCGCGCCGCCGAACGCCGATACTTTTTCCGGCGACGCAGCTGATTTTAGTATTCGGCGCGGCGCCGGGGTCTACCTCAAGCTCCTTGAAAACCGGAAAAAGTTCGAAAACCAAGCCAGGTTTCCTAGCTGCAATTGGGATTCACCGAAGAAGAAGCAGATCTTACCGTTCCCGAAAGAATGAGCGATGATCTCGTAAGAACACCAACTGGACCGCCACCGGAGGCCATGAAATGGCTCGACCAGTTGATCCGAGTAAGACACCAAATCCGCGAATACAAGAATGCATCGAGCTCAAATCGACCCCTCCTAACCCTACAACCTTTGATTCCAACAACGATTAACCAAACGCGTATCTCTCTTATAATACAATCAGTAAGCGTAGGAATACTTATGTTCTTCCTATTTTAGGTATCTACGAAAATACCCGAATGATGTGCAGCATGCTGAAAGAAAAAAAGCAATTCTTTCACCAAATTCATGGAAGCCAGTATTGCTGGGGTCCTAGACGCAGTTGTATCGCAAATCGCGACGCCTCTCAAGCCACCTGCCGAGCAATCGCCGTGTATCATCAGTCAAGTCTGTTATAACAAGTCCTTCAAACAAGACCAGTTGTAAAGTACAGAATATCTGAGTGCCTGAACTAGGCATCAATTTTTCCTTAACGAATAAGCAGGTTCTTACATGAAGTCATGGAAGTGTTAATAATACCAATCGAGTCAACTGCTAGGAGTCTAGTCTCTGATAGTGCAACTGGGTCTTCATAGATACTTAAAGCTTCAGCGAAAGCCTGGTTTGAATAAATTACTATTGGATTTGCTGATGCAGACTTTTTCCTCTTGTTGTTTGTTTTAACTGCTTCCATTGTGTAGTTTTTGCTTTCACAGACTAGTCTAAATATTTGCTCGGCATTTTGCTTGCTGCTTTTTATTCTCGTGGTGAAATTTGCTTTTATCTTTATTCGATACGTACGTCTTAAAGACTCCGCTTTTACACGACCAATACGGGACCAGAACTGGAGCCCTGTCTTAAGGAATAAGAATAAGAAAAACACTACAGGGGTCCTTCCTGCCCTTCCTTTTTGCAGAAGGCTGCAACGCTTCAGTCTGTAGCCTTAGTGTGTAGCCTTAGAAAATGTTGGTACTGGTAGCTCATAAAAAAAATTCTTCCTTCCAGAGTTACAGCACTGTACTCTTGGGGATTCCGGATTCCCCGGCCCACCACTCCCCCCCCCCCAGATGGTCGGATAGTGAAAGTGATTATTTCCAGGTTAGTTATATCGGGTCCCTGGTATGCCTGCAAAGTTTCATCGTCCTAGCACATCTGGAAGTACCCTAACTCGAAAACAGTGGACCGACCGATAGACCGACCGACCGAAAAGTGATCGGTACATGGCACTTGAGCGGAGCTGCAAGTGCCATAAAACAAACAGAATCAACTAATTGAATACCCTATTTAAATAAGAACATAGTTTTGTTGAAGCACAGAGTGTTGTGTAGATATGCGGGTAAATTGGTAGATATGCAGGAAAACAAGTATATACAGAGAGGTGTGCGAGTGAAGAGAGAGTTCCTCGGGTACACACAGAGGTGTGCAGACAAAGGCAGTCGGTGTGCAGGTATACAGAGACGCGTGCAAGCAATCAGTGAGACGTGTTGGCAAACAGGGAGCGTCTGTCGTGCAAAAAACAACTTTCGCAAGCTGCGGAAACACCTGCTCGAGGGCAATGGCCCCTGTACCAAAAAACGGCATACGCTTAAAGTTCTCGTGGACGTGATCATTCAATCCGTCGCCGTTCAGACCACAAACACAGCCCACTTCTAGCCCCCTCAGAAAAGAATTCACAAACAATGTCCGACTTGTCACCGCTTTTTTTCCAAACCTGAAACGACACCTCACGGAAAGCAAGGCTAGCTGTGCCGCAGGCAGACAGAGGTGTGTAGTTATAAAGTGATGTGTTCAGGTAAGTTTTATTGGCTAACAGAGAGGTGTATAGGTATACAGATAGGTTTTCGGGTGTATTGTACAGCGAGTTGTGAAAGTGAAGAAAGAGTTCCTCGGGTACACACAGAGGTGTGCGGGTACACACAGAGGTGTGCAGGTATACAGAGAGGCGTGCAAGCAATCAGCGAGATGTGTAGGCAAACAGGGAGGTGTGCAGGCAAACAGAGAAAGACACAGGAGCTCAACACTCCGGTGCAACTTGACTCGTTACAGCCACAAGGAGATGGAATATAAATGTTCAAGGTCAAACCGCTTCTCATTTCGATCCTTTGCATGATCATTGAAAAAGGAGTAGATGTGACTGAACAAGACGAGACACCAGCCTCCTTCATAGTCCACGATGCATTCCAACCCACTCGCCTGGCATATCCGACATCCTTCCCAGGAAAAAGCAATGCACGGCGAAAATTGTTTAACATGGATTGGATGAAACCAACGGCCAAGAACTCCGGGAAGGCTTCTCGCAAAGTAAGCGTCGCTTGATTTCTTTTATCTCTAATTTACGCTAATCTTTAACTAATATCTGATGGCGTTAGGAATGTTCTCTCTAATTTACGCTAATCTTTAACTAATATCTGATGGCGTTAGGAATGTTGTCGTATCCTGCCTACCTGTAGGACCAACTACTGCTTCGTTTATCCAATTTTGTTTTGACTCACCCAGTACTCTTGACTCAGCATCACCAAACAAGATCGAGAAGAAAGACACAGAGAATGGAGAAGTCCAGGAGCTCAACACTCCGGCTGTTTTCTTTCTTCCAGAGTTACAGCACTGTACCGTCGATGAAATCAAAGCTCGGCCATGTTGAATTCCGGCTAACAGCAAATAAATTGATGGCAAGCAATAGTTACACCGCCTTAGCCTTAAATCTGTTTTTCAGAAGATTAAATCTGTTTTTCACTGTACCGTCGATGAAATCAATGCTCGGCCATGTTGAATTCCGGCTAACAGCAAATAAACTGATTGCAAGCAATAGTTACACCGCCTTAGCCTTAAATCTGTTTTTCAGAAGTTATCTGATCGACAGTGGATAAAATGATAATGACTTTCATATCAGTCATATCAGAGACAGTTGACGTCAGAAAATCTGATGTAGCATTAGATACGGAAACACTTCTCGAAACAATGTTTTAGAGACACTTCTCGAATCACTTCGTCAGGAACAATTAAAAACAACTCATAACTCAATTTCCGTATGTCTCACAATAAAATTCGAAGTAAACCTTTCATCTTTCGTAATATGTCAACTAACTGAACTTAAACATCTGTAACTAACAAAAACATACTTTGGTCAAAATATTTGAGAGTACTTTTGGGTATCAGTGATCAGAAATTCTATAATTAAACTCAGAAGAACCACCAAAGATGCTTTATGATGGGAATGCGCTGCACCTCGAACATTGCTTTTGCTTAACTAAGCAGCACCCCACAAATTAAAGACCACAAATTACCACACAAATTAACCCTTTCATGCCTGTGGTCACCATACGGATACCGCTCGCCTCCTATTTTTTTTCTCTCGACTCGACAAAGTTACAACCGTGATTTCTTTTCCACTAGATAGCGCTTGCTTGACTCTATCGCGTTTGAATTTGTTGTCCCTCAAGGCTTTACCCGAGCGTGCGGTCGAGCGAGCGTCCAAGTTTAGACAAAACATAAAATGTCGAAAAAGAGGAAAGGTGCAGATTTCGACTTCGATGACCTGGACGTTTCTGGTAAGTTCAGAGCCTGATTATGATCTTATTTTGTAGCTAAGAATGCGTTCTTTCGAATGAGATATCACTAGTCTAATTCTGAGCTGTAGTTTAGCCCCAAACAAGGTTGCTAACGATCGGTTACCAAATGGTCACGTCAGGCATTCATTGCCAAACCATACAGGCAGATTTGTACAGCAAACGAGGCAAGTCCTTTTTATGATCGGTTATGGTGGATTTTGTGGGATGCCTCAGGCAAGTGTAGAGGCCAATGGCCTATTTTATTGCAATATATTATTATTATTGTTATTATTAAGTGATGCACTTACCTTGAATTTCTTTTCAGCTGATCCAAGCACGAGCTCTAACTCCATGAGAGGTCATGGTCCCAAGCCCTTGGAAGAGAGACTGATCAAGGAAAGAAGTAGAAGAGCTACCAAGAAAATGACTGCAGAAGAAGCAGCAAGGCTTTTATTCATACCTGATTGTGATTCAGATCTCGATATCTCGTCCGACGACGACGACCCAAACTGGGCACCAGACAATCCAGATCAAGAATTTCAGCCTCTACGTTCTCTCAACTGTTATGGCAATGAAGAGGAAGAGGATATCGACCACACAGACGACATCCCTTTATCAATGCTTGGCAGGTTCGAGTTAGACAATGGCGATGACACGGATCAATTCGATTTGCCTCTCCCGGGCTTGAATGATACAACAGCGTCAAACAGCTCTTCAAGCACATCATCAGCACCAGTGTCAGCTTCTTCTGCAATACAGTCAGCAACAGTTATTGCACCTGCTGAACCCTTTGTCCTTACAAGAGCTAAAAAAAATGCTCCTTCCCAAGCAGTGGCCGGTCTAGTAACTCCAACTGATGCTCCTCAGGTCACGGCAAAACCAGTAGCAAAAAAGAAGGTAGCGAAGGAGGCAAAGCAATACAAGTGGATAAAAACGGAGCCCGAACCTCGAGATATTACATGGAAGGGTTCTATGCCACACTATGACGAGGTACAAACGCCCCTTGATCTCTTCCGAATGTTTATCACAGAAGACATTCTTTCAAACATTGTGGACCAAACGAATTTGAATGCCATGAGAAAGAAGAATCTTGCTCTGAAACTTTCCCTTGAAGAGCTGCGCAGATTTCTTGGAGTTCAAATGCTTATGAGCATTCTCAAACTTCCGGCTATTAGAATGTACTGGGAGAATGGAATACGATATTCCCCGGTGGCTGATACCATGAGCAGAGATAGGTTCATCAGCTTGAGGTCTTTTTTCCACATTTGCGATGACACCTTAATGATACCGAAAGGGGAGGTTGGTCATGATAAACTGTTCAAGATCAGAAGACTATACGACGCATTCAGGGAGAATCTGAAAAAAATAGACCCTGAAGAGATCCAAAGTATTGACGAACAGATGATCCCGTTCAAAGGAAGAATTGGATTTCGACAGTACTTGAAGGACAAGCCCCACTCGTGGGGTGTAAAGGTTTTCACGAGAGCCGGCATCAGCGGAATAGTGTGTGACATAGAGATATATACAGGAAAAGGAGCTGTTGAAATTTCTGAACTTGGCCAAGGTACTGACGTTGTCCTTCGGCTTGTAGAAAATCTGCCAAGGTTCATGAACTTCAAGTTGTTCTTTGATAACTTCTATACTGGCATCGATCTCATTCACAAGCTCCGGGTTGAATATGGCATCGAGTCATGTGGTACGATACGCAGCAACAGGATGAGGGGCGCTGTTCTAGATACCGACGCCAACATGAAGAAGAATGGACGAGGGTCAGTGGACTTCCGTTTTGAGAGGCATTCAGAAGTATCGGTAGTAAAATGGTATGACAACAAACCAGTCCATTTGGCCTCTTCATACTGTGCAGTCACCCCAATTGATAAGTGTCAAAGATGGGATGGCACAACACGGAAATACGTCGAAGTTGATCGCCCCCGAATCGTCCGTGACTACAACAAATCAATGGGGGGCGTAGATCTTGCTGATATGTTCCTGGAGCTGTACAGGACTGACATTCGCTCTAAGAAATGGTATATGAGGATTGTGTACTACTTCTTTGACATGGCTGTGAACAACGCCTGGCTGATACACCGCCGACAGTGTAAGCAGATCAATGTTCAGCACATGTCTCTGCTGTACTTCAAAATGGACATTGCTCGTGGGTTGGTTCTTACTGGCGTATCTCAAAGTCCTCGAGTTGGAAGACCATCCTTATCAGTGACCAAGCGCAATACGACTACCTCGCGAGACGGGATGCCTTCGGAATCAGTGAGGTTTGACCAGACCTCACATTTTCCGGATACGACTGAAAAGGGAAGGTGTCGCTATGAGAAGTGCGTTAGGGGTGGAACGAGTCGAATCATGTGTTCGAAGTGCAAAGTTCGACTGTGTTTGAACTCAGATCGCAACTGTTTCACAAATTTTCACCTAAAATAGTATCTGTATATACCTGACGTGACCGTATGGTAACCATTCACATTTTGGATATGGAATGAAATAAAAATTTAAAAAAAATAAAAATGTTCTAGTTAAACCTCCAGGATCACTCTCTGCTATTTTCAGAATTTTTACGCAACTCCTTCTTGGTTCAGGTCTGAAAGGGTTAAAGGTTAACCTTGATCTTAACCTGAATCTCTTTTACAGAGCCATGTCATTTGTATTCAACCGATCGACCACAAGCACTCTTGTTCACAAGCAACAGTTGGAGATACTGGACACACTCTCCTACCACCCGTCGAGGGTCAGAAACAAGAAGCCTTACCCACAACCATAGCACTCTAACTCCGCTCCAAAGATCTCTTTGAAAGTAATCTCTTTTACAGAGCCATGTCCTTTGTATTCAACCGATCGACCACATGCACTCCAACTCCGAACCAAGAAAAATACAAGCAACAGTTAGAGATACTGGACACACTCTCCTACCACCCGTCGAGGGTCAGAAACAAGAAGCCTCACCCCACAACCATAGCACGGACCCCCACACCTCTCAAACCTTTTGCAAAATTTACCCCAACAAACGGCTGTCGCTGCTGGCAGTGTAGTCCCGCAACCTTGGCCCAACCACCCTGCGTTCCAGCCACCGAGCATCGTCGATATTTGCAATTTAGTTGAGGAGGGTGAGCCGGGAACACAAAGAACACCAACTGGACCGCCACCGGAGGCCATGAAATGGCTCGACCAGTTGATCCGAGTAAGACACCAAATCCGCGAATACGAGGAGGCATCGAGCTCTAATCGACCCCTCCTAACCCTACAACCTTTGATTCCAACAACGATTAACCAAACGTGTATCTCTCTTATAATGCAACCAGTAAGCGTAGGAATACTTATGTTCTTCCTATTTTAGGTATCTACGAAAATACCCGGATGATGTGCAGCATGCTGAAAGAAAAAATTCAATCCTTTCACCAAATTCATGGAAGCCAGTATTGCTGGGGTCCTAGACGCAGTTGTACCGCAAATCGCGACGCCTCTCAAGCCATCTGCCATGCAATCAACTGTAGCCACGAATGTGCGAGATTCGTTAATGAGTGAGTTAAAACCGGATCTTGACAGGACGGCAAATCGAGCTGATATTCTCGCGGAGCTTTATTCCCGGCAGGTAACGGCGCAAGTACAGCCATCTAGAGGGCAAGATGTACGACAAAGTAGACCTCTGAGTGAAAAGTAGACCTCTGAGTGAAGGGTAACAGTTTCTTAAAGTTCCTCCCTCTCTCTAGAATTGAATGATCCCTTCCAAGTTAACTATTCTTTTTGTCCTCTCCTTTCTTCATCCATCGCCATGAAAAAATCTCTAGTCGAATCACAATGCATCACAATCACATCGAATCACAATCAAATCACAATGCAGAAAATGAAATACTTCTGATTGCCAAGCAGCTCAACATGAAAGGACATGGCTAGCCTACTGAATCTGATGAGAACGGCCCCCGTCACGTACAAGAGTTTCCGAGCCGTGATAATCTACTTTAGCAGCATTAGGATGTATTTTCAAGGACCATCCAGGCTTCGGCGCTCGGCCAGAATTCGTAACCAGAAGAAGTTTTAATTCAGTGTTTTTGAAAAATAAAATTTTCTTTTAGAATGTCACTTGAAATGATGAGCGTATTGTTGAAAGCACTTAACGATGACCTCACAAGGATCCAGTACTGTCCTGAACTGCGGAGGGCGCAGAGTAACTACGATGTTGAAGTCCTTAAGGTCCCTGCACACTTCAGATCTGTAGCAGTGAAGGCAGAAAGTATGAACCCGCTGCATCTTCGTCAATCGCAACGACTGCTCCTTCGAGCTTTCGATCGACTCTATAAAAACAAATAATATTTGTATTCATCATCATAAATAAAACATAGTGTTTTTTTAATTCAAGAATAATGTTGCGAGAGTTGTGAAAACCATCAATGCACTTTAATTGTTTTGATGTTGAAATTTATCGCATTTGAATCCAAGATTTGTGGAGAAAATAAAGCATTGTGTTATTGAAAATGTTATTGAAAATGTCGTTTCACGTCACTCGAAGCCTTGGAAGATCTTGCATGATTGGCCAAACCATTTGTTCCTAAAGATACAACTTGCCAAACTCACTCCCGCGCAACTGTGATTTTATAATAAATTCAAGAATTTCCGAGGTGACAATCGTCCAATTCCGTGATGATAAATTTTCGGATTTTGCACCATTTGAAGCCGCCGAATGATTCTGTCGCAGTTCTGTTCCCCATGGGGGAGTTTGGGAATATTGCTCGTGGTCGTTAAAAGTGCCTGAAACTTTAACAAACGAGGTTGGCATGATACCGCGAAGGTTCACTCTGCTTGAAAAGAGTCAATTCTTGTCATGCAATCAGGCAATACGCAATCAACGTTTGTTGAGCATAGTTGGCTGGACACTCAACCCCAGTCTTTGGCAGCCTCGGTGGCACGTAAGCTAAAATGCAGACCGGACCTTATCCAGTGTGAAAAAATGGATAGTTCGCGAACTCGTTACCCCGCAAAAAGCGCCTCTTTTAAAGTCAGATTTCCAGCTGTTCAGTTATGGATTCAAAATTCTGGCCAACAGGAGTGCTTGTGAGAAAATTCTACAACCGTCCGTCTGTAACCCATGACGATCAGAGCCAAGTGCACTCAGACGAACTGTCGAATGTCTCTTAAATGTGTTTCTCATAACTGTCGTTCGTTTCGGTCAAGTACGTCAGGAATGCGCCAGGAAACCTATTTGTAAATCTGCAGACCTGCACCGCCGCACAACTCTCTGTTTGTCTGTACACCTCCCTGTCTGCCAGTGCACCTCACTCTGTGCCTGTTTACCTTGCCACCTCTCTGTCTACTTATTTGCCTGCATAACCCGCACATATTCTGTGTAACTCTCTGTAATTTGTCAGGTTCCCTTCAAACCCCTGTGATGGACAAGAGAACTAAGAAAGCAAACAAAAAACAGACCACCCTCGAGCAGTTTCAGAAGTTCAGACCAACTGCGGACAGACTGTTAAGCCTCGTCAAATCAAGCGACAAAGGCCAAGACAAATCACCATCGATAGTTCAATCCGGCTCCTTAGTAAAAAAGAACCGTCACTTTCGCTGAGGAAGTCGTCGTTGAAATACCAGATCAGGCCGCTCCTGAACCTCTGCCACCTTCCAACCCCGCACCAGAATTTGAACCAGACACACCTAATCCCAACCCACCACAACTAGCTAACCCAACAGCTTTCCGAACCTGCTGCACCAGTTGGTGACTCGGAAGGATGTATCAAAGTGCAGCAGTGTCCGTCCTGCAAAATTGACTTCAAAAACATCTGCTCGAGGGCAATGGCCGATGCACTAAAGAAAGTGGCAAACGCCTTGACAAAGCTAAGGTTGACCTTATCATCCAGTCCATGCCAGTTATAACCACAAACACAGCTCCCGTCAAGCCAACTCAAAAAAGGATCCTCAAACAATGTCCGACTTGTCGCCGATCATATCCTAACCTCAAACGACACCTAACAGAAAGCAAAGGTCGTTGTGCAGTTCAAAAGGAATCTGCAGCGGGAATCCTTGCCGAGGCGAGAAAAACAACAACGGTATCGGGGTCACCACCCTCAGACATCACCTACTCCAAGTTAGCCTCGACTGTGCTTCTCTGCAGGTCACTCAAAGACCTTGCAGAAGCCATGCGTTCCTTTCGTCTAAACATCGTTGACGACGATGGACCAGATGCTCAGTTAAACTTGGTGAAGAAAAGGGAGCCTTTGCTCACGACAAAGGCCATAGCCGAAAGTTTGGCGTCACAGCTGTCTGGTCTTATTGCTGCTGGCCCCTTTTCTGCGCCAAATTCAGCACCACCAAGTTCATCACCACCAAAGGTGGTTTCTGACGTCGTCGTCAATGATGTCAACGAACCGTCAACGTCCAGGTCTGGACAGCTGTCATACCCGGTCAGTATACTTGCAATCGGGTGATTCCTCCGAGGAGGACAAGAGTTTCTTCGAACTAATTGTGATAAATCTTAACCATCCCGCAACCTTGGCCCAACCACCCTGCGTTCCAGCCACCGAGCATCGTCGATATTTGCAATTTAGTTGAGGAGGGTGAGCCGGGGACACGAAGAACACCAACTGGACCGCCACCGGAGGCTAACTGGACCGCTGTTGTACGCTGGGGTCTCGTTCAGGTTAAATAGATGCAACTTTCACTCTTTAGTCTCATGAGAGTTTTCACGGGGGTTTTACTTATTCTGGGAATATCCGGTGGGTTGACGTTGGCTTTACTTTGGAAGAGAAATAACGAGTTTGAGGACAGTTCTGTGTGAAGTGAAGTGAAGGAAGGTCGGAGAACTAATATAAGTTGAGCATACTTGAAGTTGAGTATATTCGAGTGTTTATGCTTGTAGTTTAGTAAAGTAATGTGAATAAAATAGTGTAGTAGCTGAACTCTCGATTCCGTTCAGGCGTGGGATTTAGAACCTGAAACTATAAATCGTGCATGTAACAAGATAGCACGTAACACCGCCACCGGAGGCCATGAAATGGCTCGACCAGTTGATCCGAGTAATACACCAAATCCACGAATACGAGGAGGCATCGAGCTCTAATCGACCCCTCCTATAGTATCCCCAGTATGTTTCATATGAAGATAGTCTCAGTGTATTATGTCTACCGACCCTTAAAGAAAGAAGACATGCCCTGACGATGAAATTTGGCTTCAAATGTCTGTCGTCTGAAACTCACAGAGATATTTTGCCTGAATATTTACGACCGAAGTCCTGTACTAGGCAGTTTACCCGGTCAATCGGTCTTCAAAAGCTAAGCCTGCCACCTGTTAATTCGACTGACCGGTTCTTGTCTTCATTTGTACCTTATTTTGTACGTAACTTTAATTCCTGAGGCTGTTTTTTAAGTGTGTTGTAAATAAGTGTATTAACATGTAATTGACCATCCGAAGCTAGCGTGTTTCTTATGCTATTATGGAGAATAAAGGAATTATTATTTATATTATAACCCTACAACCTTTGATTCCAACAACGATTAACCAAACGTGTATCTCTCTTATAATGCAATCAGTAAGCGTAGGAATACTTATATTCTTCCTATTTTAGGTATCTACGAAAATACCCGGATGATGTTCAGCATGCTGAAAGAAAAAAATCAATCCTTTCACCAAATTCATGGAAGCCAATATTGCTGGGGTCCTAGACGCAGTTGTATCGCAAATCAAATCAAGAAGCAAATCAAGAAGCCCTTCCAACAAGACCAGTTGAAAAGTACAGAATATCTGAGTGCCTGAACTAGGCATCAATTTTTCCCCAACGAATAAGCAGGTTCTTACATGAAGTCATGGAAGTGTTAATGATACCAATCGCCGTCAACTGCTAGGAGTCTCGTCTCTGATATTGCAACTGGGTCTTCATAGACACTTAAAGCTCCAGCGAAAGCCTGGTTTGAATAAATTACTATTGGATTTGCTGATGCAGACTTTTTCCTCTTGTTGTTTGTTTTGTCTGCTTCCATTGTGTAGTATAAATATTTGCTGAATTCCGGTTCACAGCAAATAAATTAATAGCAAGCTACAACGTGAATTTCAGCATGGACGGTTCCAACGACGACTTTCGAGGTCGCTTGTCTTCAGATTCTTCTTTTTCACTTGTCCTGTCCATTCATGTCCACAGCAAGCCTGCCTTCGGACACTGATCAAGACCATACCAGCGAAGATGACGAAATATAGCTCTAGTAATATTCAGCTGATGTATCCGTTTCTCAGCTGATTACCCGTTTTGCCGCGATTTGTCGAAAGACTTGCAAGTAGCTTGTGCATCATACAAGTTGCTTATTCAAAGATTGTACACATGTCTGCACTTACATCATCTCGAGGGATAAGTGCAATCCTCGCACTATACTTAGCCATTATAATCCTCACAAGCTTAACCTTGGTACTAAGACGCAAATCACGGTCGTGTCATCTAGTTCACATCTAGAGATTGTAAATGGGCAGCTTAGTCGAGTGCGAAGGAATACGGAATGGTACTAGAGTCCTGATTGATCAGAGTGACTGGAATGTGTACAATTTCAAGAAAGTTAGGAGGACACTTTAAGTGTTTAAATAAATTCTGCAGTGCCAGTTTACAAAGCCAATCTTACTCCTGAACCAAGTAACACAAGAACTACTTTCACCGGAGCCGCTCCAGATTATTCCGCCCGTAGCGCAACCAGTTGACTTCAACGACAGGGAGGCAACGCCGTTAGAACGTGCGACACCGGTAGAGCGACGAACTTTTTCAAGCATAGACGATTGGATGCACTCCTCGACAGAAACTGAAGAAGAAGAGCCAGACCCGACAACCCGACCTTTTAAAAAGAGAAAATTTTGAGAGAAAGAATGCCTGTGTTTTTCTGTGATATGTGTGAACAGTTATTTTGCTGGACGTTCGTGACTGAACGAGCACCGACCTTGTGGTAATACATCTACGATACTTGCTCAAGGAACCATGAACTGCTTTTCACTTTTATCATGGCTACGAATCTTCTTATGTCAGTGCCAGTTATTTCCGAATGTTTATTTTGGAACGAAAAGTAATTTCCCAAAATAAACGAGGCTCTCAAAATTGCACGAACTGTAGTGCCATCTTGGGTGTTAGGTAAAGTCAGTAAGTATTGTAAGGCTCCGAGTCAGCCCTATTCAGGATAAACTTCGTCACTCCGAGAGCTTTGCACTTTGTTTAATGTGCACGCCAGCTGGCATCGCCTCAGATGTAAAGGCTGTATTGATAGAGACTTCTATTATGTAATTTTAGATTCTAATTTATGTAATTTTATATTCACGATTGACCGAGGAAATGAAAAAAAAAATTCTCCTCTATTAGCAATGCACCGATTACCAAGTCAACCAAGTTTTTCTTATTTTTATGTTTCGTACACAGATTAAAATTCATATACATCGATATGAATAGACTACAACTTGTTGTATCGGTAGTGGTGACCTGAATGAAAAGATGAGTTGTCGTGAGTTTGTCTTCTTTGTTTTTCGGTGTTTTACTGTCCAACCAGCTTCTAAAAATATTTAATTGCACCACTGCGTTCAGGACTAAATTATCTATTGACAAGGGTCAACAATTACTATAGGGGAGGTACCCTGCCTCAACCAGAAGTCTTTCTTTCAACATTGATTGTACTTTTACGACCGCTAGACAGCAATAAAATACTGTAGTGATAGAAACAGGACGTGGGTAATTTTGGTTGGTCCACAGCAGGCTATGCATGGGTCTGCACCACCTTGACGATAAACTTACCTTCAATATATATATTGTCCATCAAGAAATGACCAGGCAGGAGAGCACATCGGCCCGACAGTTCTGCAAGTAAAAATGAGCTCAGACATTCAAACTCGGTTGCAATGGAACAAACTTAGGAAACGAAAGAAAACGAACGATATTTAGATCTCTACCTTTCATTAAGGTGGCAACAATGGTTACAATCCGGTTGCCATCTAGCTGTTAACTGGTAACGAATTATTTTGATTATGCGACCGCCAGCTGGCATCGCCATCGAACAGAAGTCTTTCCCCTGCCTCAAACAGAAGTCTTTCTTTCAGAGTAATCGATCTGGCTCAGCACTAAACAAAAAAACATGACATGTACGCTACCGGTTGCAGAATTCTGGCTCGCTCTGCGAAAGACACGCGCCAAATCACATATTTTTTCCACCTGTGTGGTTTCGATAGAGTTGGCACCTAGCGGTTAACTGGAAACACTGACCGCATCTTGCATCGCAACAGATGTAAAATAGGAAACGTAATGTAAATAGGAAACGAAAGAAAACGAACGCTATTTAGATCTCTACCCTTCATTAAGGTGGCAACAATGGTTACATTCCGGTTGCCATCTAGCTGTTAACTGGTAACGAATGATTTTGATTATGCGACCGCCAGCTAGCATCGCCATCGCCTCAGATGTAAAGACTGTATTGATAGAGACTTCTGTTATGTAATTTATGTAAATTTAGATTCTGATTTGTGTAATTTTAGATTCAAGACTGACCCAGGAAGTGAAAAATCGCGTTACGTCTTCGACCGCCAGCTGACATCTGCATCGCCACAGAAGTAAATGACTGTACTGACAGAAAAAGAAGATAGGTTGTACCGGTGGCACAACCGGACAATATACGTGTCGGCAACTCACCTACCACTTTGTGTTGCTTTTCATGTTACTTTGGCTATACCATTTTTCAGAAGGGCATACAAATTTGCGAAGGCAAAGAGGGAGGAGCTACCACCAAACGATCAAGCTGGCTACAAACAATACCTGGTGGAACAAGCTGCAAAAGTTCTACAGACCAAGACAAGTCACCTCTACCTGACTGAAAATCCACCTGCCAACTCCGTCATCCCACCATCCAACTCAGTTGACCACCGCTGACAAGCCCACCCCCGTTAATGCATCAGCCAAGTCCGTCAACCCACCCGCCGACTCAAACAGAGGTGTTTAGGTATAAAGTGAGTGTTATGGGCAAACAGAGAGGTGTATAGGTATACAGATAGGTTTTCGGGTGTATAGCGAATTGTGCAGTTGAAGAAAGATTTCCCCGGGTTCACAGAGTATAGGATTTATGGGTACGCAGAGAGGTGGTGTATAGGTGTACAGATAGGTGTGCAGGCGTATAGAGTTGGGTGTGCCGGCATACATATAGGTGTTCAGGTTTCAGTTTCAGTTTGACTGGACTGTAGTTAAAGACAAAACAAGAGCTGTAAGCTCATATGGCACTTGCATGGTACGAACATTTCAAGGTGGTTGACTTGTAGATGTACTAGAAAAGTTGATGGTAGTTGGAGCAAATTTTGAATAGCGTAAAGTACTCAGCCAACTGAGTCAAATGGGTAACGATCGAGTTCATCAGTGGTACTAATTACTTTCAATTGTTCGTAATGAGTTCTGTCTTGTATAATGTTAGAAGGAGACAGGGCTTTGACGGTAAGAAAATTTATGCTAAAACTGGTACTCTTGGGTCAAATGCGGCTTTTGCTAAAGTTGTAAAGAGAAATGAGAAGCGTCGACCTTAGCTTTAATGATGGAAGCGGTTTGTGAACTCTTTTGTTTCGTTTGCGAGTTTGTCTTATAAGGGATCCGCAACGATAGTTGAATCAGTCAAGTATCAAGTCCCAGCATTATTTTTGGTTCGATCGATGCATATTCGTAAGACGAATGATTTTCTATATTGTCTATTTCGGACAATGAAGTATGAGCAACTGATCTGTTCTTTTGTTCGATCCTTCGTCTGAGGCCCCTGCGGACCTCCCTTAAAAACATAAGGCTACAGTCTATTGGAATCAGATGGTTGGTTGTGTAGTGCGTATGGTACTTTAAACTATAACGTGTAGTCGGAAGATGATGCATTGAAAACCGAGTGATGAGGGGGAAGGAATAGAATGGATACCTCCGATGGGGTGGTGGTTCGGATACAGTCTGTAATTCCCTACGGTAATTGATCACGAAGTGAACTGTTGTAAATGTGAACGTTGTCTGTGTGGCTCATTTGAAACAATTTTAACAGTGTTTTCTTTTCTTTTAGGATGGAGAAGCAGTGTGCATCAGCAAGTGTATGCCCGATTTGCAATGAAATCGTGATGGCCGATTTGCGGGGCGCGGGGCGTTGCCCCAAGTGCCGTATCCGAGTCTACGCTGCGGAACTCTTTGCTGATTGCATTGTCTGCAAAGGAGATGCCACATACGAGAGAGTTGAAGATAGTGTTGGGCGATATTCGGATTTTTCGATATATCGATATTTTGACTTTCGATATTCGATAATCGATATATCGATATTTCGGCACCATGTTTCGTTATAGTATACGTCTCGTTTTGCCAAAATTTAAGAACAGAGTCGTCGTGAAAAAGCATTCATGTAAAACTTCGAACAAATTGAAACTGAATTACGAAGAACATACTGGTTCAATTTCGGATATAGAAACGTAACTTATGTTGGATTATTTACAATAATTAGAAATGAACAAATATCGTTTTCGATATCGATATTTACGTTCCGATATTCGATATCGATATTTACGTTCCGATATTCGATATCGATATTTGGTCCGATATATCGATATCGCCCAACACTAGTACTTGAAGAGGCGTGGGAGACAACCGAGAAGGAGACCCGTTGTTGGAGGTGCGACGAGCCGTCGCGACGGATAGTCCGCCTGTTTAAGCTGTAGAGTTTTTTTTTTATATATATTTTGTTGAATAAATGTGTGGCAGAATGCGACTGGATCACTTGTAAACCTTCTCTTCAACTTTCCCGACAGTTTCCGGATCCGATTCCGACTGACGCGTTCTATGAGTTAAGCCGCTTTCACACTGACGCGTTGTTGCGATGCGTCGCGTCTGCGTTTATCTTACGTCGCGCACAGGTTGCGTATCGGACCTTTCAAACCTGTGCGCGAAGCTTTCACGGTGGATGGGTATTCACATGCTCCTTTTTCGGTTTCTTCTACGGAATTTCGCTTCTCTCATCAATTTCTAAGTTTTTAAGTTCCAGCCAAGTTCCATTGTCCTAGCACACCTGAAAAGCCCCCCCCCCCCCCCCTAGTGTCCGGATCCCGTCTAATTCCAACCCATCGACCGCTCAAAAGTTACACACTACTCCAATTTCCCGGATTCCTAAGCCCTCCACCCCCCTAGTGTCCGAATCCCGTCCAAATGTATAAACGATTTATCTGGAGCAGATGCTTGTTCTTCCAGCAAGTTTAACTTAATATTTGGTTGAGACAGTAAATGGGTATTGGGTTGAGATGTATTGTTGAAAAAAGTAGGCCACGTTTCGACTTGGCCCCCTAATGTCCTAATCCAGCCCAAATGTATAAACGATTTATCTGGAGCAAAAGCTTGTTCTTCCCAGCAAGTTTCACTCCGATCCCTCCATTCTAACGGTTTCCCGAGATTTCCGGTCCCCCCCAACTCCGCCATAGCTGTTGAATCCGATCCGGACTTCACACGGGGCATCAGACGTATGTCATTTATTCAGTTATTAAGTTTCATTCCAATCCGACCACCCGCCCGAAAGTTAAACACTACTCCAATTTTCCGGATTCAACAGACCTCCACCACCCCCCCCCCCCAGTGTCCGGATCCAGTCCAAATGTATAAACGATTTATCTGGAGCAGATGCTTGTTCTTCCCAGCGACTTTCACTCCGATCCCTCTATTCTAACCGTTTCTCGAAATTTCCGATCCCCCCCCCCAACTCCCCCATAGCTGTCGAATCCGGTCCGGACTTCAAACGGGACATCAGACGTATGCCATTTATTCAGTTATTAAGTTTTATTCCAATCAGATCACCCGTTCGAAAGTTACACACTACTCCAATTTTCCGGATTCCCCAGCCCTCCACTCCCCCCCAGGTGGTCGGATTGGGAAACTGATTATTTCCAGGTTATTCGGATCGGGTCCCTGATGCTCCTGCCAAGTTTCGTCGTCCTAGCACATCTGGAAATACCCCAACTCGAAAAAGCTTGACAAAAACTATTTAATTTTCCGGATTCCCCGGCCCCCCCCCCAGATGGTCGGATAGTGAAACTGATTATTTCCAGGTTAGTTATATCGGGTCCCTGATATGCCTGCAAAGTTTCATCGTCCTAGCACATCTGGAAGTACCCCAACTCGAAAAAGTGTGACAAAAACTTCTTAATTTTCAGGATTCCCCGGCCCACCACTCCCCCCCAGATGGTCGGTTTGTGAAACTGATTATTTCCAGGTTAGTTATATTGGGTCCCTGATATGCCTGCCAAGTTTCATTGTCCTAGCACATCTGGAAGTACCCTAACTCGAAAACAGTGGACCGACCGACAGACCGACCGACCGACCGAAAAGTGATCGGTATATGGCACTTGAGCGGAGCTGCAAGTGCCATAAAACAAACAGAATCAACTAATTGAATACCCTATATAAATAAGAACATAGTTTTGTTGAAGCACAGAGTGTTGTGTAGATATGCGGGTAAATTGGAAGATATGAAAGTTCTCCATGCGGGTAAATTGGTAGATGTGCAGGAAAACAAGTATATACAGAGGTACACACAGAGGTGTGTCTCGGGTACACACAGAGGTGTGTCTCGGGTACACACAGAGGTGTGCAGACAAAGACGAGACCTGTTGGCAAACAGGGAGCGTCTGTCGTGTAAAACAACTTTCGCAAGCTGCGGAAACACCTGCTCGAGGGCAATGGCCCCTGTAACAAAAAAACGGCAAACGCTTAAAGTTTGCGTGGACGTGATCATTCAATCCGTCGCCGTTCATACCACAAACACAGCCCACTTCTAGCCCCCTCAGAAAATTCACAAACAATGTCCGACTTGTCGCCGCTTTTTTCCAAACCTGAAACGACACCTCATGGAAAGGAAGGGTAGCTATGCCGCAGGCAGACACGGCTGTGTAGGTATAAACTGATGTGTTCAGGTAAGTTATATTGGCTAACAGAGAGGTGTATAGGTTATACAGATAGGTTTTCGGGTGTATAGCGAGTTGTGCAGGTGAAGAAAGATCTCCCCGGGTACACAGAGAGGCGTTTAGGATTTATGGGCGCGCAGAGAGGTGTTATAGAGATTATACAGATAAGTATTAAGGTGTATAGGGAGTTGGGTGTACTGGTATACAGATGGTATTCAGGTTTCAGTTTCATTGGACAAAAAATAGAGGTGTTCAGGTTTCAGTTTCACTGGACTGTAGTGACAGACAAAAAAATACACAACTAACAGAACATTCCTGCCAGGAAAGCAAAAAAGAAGTGTTTGGCTAGGGCAGGGAAATGAGAAGCAGGGACCGATATGAATTAAGAAAAAAACAGAACCAACTAACTGAATTCCCTAGATAAACAAGAAGAACATAGTTCTGCGGGAGCACAGAGAGATGTGTGGATATGCAGGTAAACAAGTATACAGAGCTGTGCAAGTGAAGAGAGAGTTCCTCGGGTACACACAGAGGTGTGCAGACAAAGAGAGTAGGTGTGCAGGTATACAGAGAGGCGTGCAAGCAATCAGCGAGATGTGTAGGCAAACAGGGAGGTGTGCAGGCAAACAGAGAGTGGTATGTAATGACAAGGAGCGGTGAAGCTATATGTCAAAGCGAGCGGCAACCAGAGAAGATCCAAAATCAAATCCAAAGAAAGAGCGAGAGTCCAAAAAAAGTCAAATCCAAAGAGTAGCAACAGTCAAGAGCGTCAATGCAAAGTGCATCCGAATTCACAGTGTTAGGACAAGAACACAGTGCTTATTTGTGATAATATGATTATGTTTTAATAAAAATATTGTGATAACCCAAAGAAAGAGCGACAGACCAAAAAACATATACCGAGCGACGAGCGTCAAATCCAAAGAATAGCAATAGTCAAGAGCGTCAATGCTAAGTGCGTCCGAAGTAAAATCCAAAGAAAACAAACTCACAGTGCACAACATGGTCAAGAACACAGTGCTTATTTGTGATAACAACAGTCGAGTTCAAAAGCTAAATGTTAAATGAACTAACTTCTTACAAGTTCATGAACTTGCAGCTCAACCACTTTCACCTTGGCGCTGATTGGTTTGAGACTTAGGTGACCTGATTACTGATTGGCCTCTGTCCTCTGCAATTCCCATGCGTCCATGCTTTCCCGTGAGTGAATCAGATAAGCTCATGCTGTCAATCAGATAAGTTTAATTACTTACTGTCCCTGGTAGGCTTGGAAGATGCGGGAAAAATAAACGACGTCTAAAAATTATCATGTTCAATAAATAAATAATAACACTGAATACAGCATAAAAAGTTATAAAGAATGGTGTAAAATTTGCTAGGATCCGATGGGAACTAACTGTTCAACCGACGGTAGCCGGCAAGAAAAAATATTAAAAAGCTCATAACTTATTGAAAAAAAGCGATTTATTTTTGAAACTCGGAAAGGGTAGTCAGAAATGAAGTTCTCTACAGAAGAAGATAAGTGTGATGGAGATACGATAAGAACTCTAAGACTTACGAGGTTTTCACAATCTTGAATAAGGTAAACGTTACAAAACTCACAACTTTTGAATTGGCTTGAACATTAGAGACATGAAGTGGTTGGCTTAGGAATAGCTCCCTAATCCGACCATCATGGGGGGAGTGGAGGGAGGGAGAATCGTGAATCTGAATAATCTGTTGTAGGCTATCTATAATTTTTGAACGGTGATCGGATCATAATAAACTTGATATTTGGAAAGACCCCATGTCTCAGTAAGGTAAGGTAGTCAGAAATGAAGTTCTCTACAGAATAAGATAAGTGTGATGGAGATACGATAAGAACTCTAAGACTTGCGAGGTTTTCACAATCTTGAATAAGGTAAATGTTACAAAACTCGTAACTTTTGAATCTCTAGCTGCGTTTTTGATTGCCGTTCCTGATCTCGGTTCTTCTTATTTCTCGTTTTCGATCACCTTCCGAGTTCGCAGTTTGCTTAATTGTCGTTTTTGCTGAAACGGAGACCCTATGAGGTCTCGGTTCTACAACACCTGCGAGTGAAACGGCGAACTGTGTCGCAGTTCCCGGTCCGAGTTCGCCTGTCCTGAATAAATTAACCCAAAAAAGAAAAGGAAAGTGTGTTTGGAAATGGATGATTACAACTTGTTTGCCCTTGACTACAAGAATGGCCTTTTCACTGTCAAATGTAACTAGTAACTACCCTTTACTGACGTATTTAGGGGCTTTTATGAATGATTTGCCGGGATGCTTATTTTCCATTTTTATTCACCTGCGTCTTGAAACGGCAAAGGCGCCAGGCGTCAGGCGAACTGAGTGTAAAAACGGGAATTAAGCTGCAACGGCGAACTCACACGGGAACTTACACAGGCGATCAAAAACGCAGCTTCTGTAAGGTAGTCACAAATAGGACTATCCACAGAATAAAAAAAAAGTCTGGTGGAGATTCGATAAGGACTCTTGGACTCATTAGGTTTTCAAAATCGTGTTTTTCGCCAAACGAGCACCGGCAAGCGGGTCTAAATAAAAAAAAATCGTAGCTTATTGTAAAACAACTATCTATTGTTGAAACTTGGTAAGGTAGTCAAAAATAGAATTATCTACAGAATAAAACAAGTTTGGTGGATATCCGTTACGAACTCTAAGGCTTAAGAGGTTTTCAAAATTTTAATTTTCCCCAACAAGCCGACGGCTAACGTCAATACGGTAAATATTAAAAAACTAATAACTTATTGCAAAACTACTTTCTATTTTTGAAACTCGGTAAGACAGTTAGAAATATAATTATATAAAGGATGAAATGAGTTTGGTGGAGATCAGACAAGAACTTTAAGACTTGGGAGGTTTCCAAAATTTCCAAAGAACTCTAGGACCTAGGAGGTTTTTAAAATCATGCTTTCCCCCAAACCGATACCGGCAACCGGTTAAAATTTAAAACATATTTAAACTTATTTAACAACAATGATCTATTTTTGAAATTCGGTAAATGATTCGTCGAAATCGAAACGTCCCCATGACAGAACGTACCCACGACAAAACGTCCCCATGACAAGACGTCCCCGTGGCTAAACAAATCTCTCCCGAAGTCCCCCGCCACACTATCGAGGGGTTGCCCACTCTCGCTTTTACTGTACAGCAAGTGCCCGGTGCCCGGTTGGTGCCGGCACCGGCTGACGTGAGCCGGCACCGGTTGCCACGCGTTAAAACATCAAAATAAGCATTTTTAGAAGCGTTTGAAAGAAGAGTCGCCTAATTTGTGGCCGGCACCGGTGCCGACACCGCCAATTTCGGTCGGTGCCTGCCGGTGCCGGGAATGGGTGCACAGCAGGTGCCGGGGAGTGGGCAACCCCTCGCACACTATTCACCTCAAAACAAATACCCGTTTAATTTATACCTTTGGAAAAGATTTAGATAACAGTTTTAATATAGATTCTTAGGCACCCTACATTGACTTTTTTTGATCAGACTGAACAACAAATCACCCATCACTCAATCAAGAGCCCTTCCCCACCCCCATCAGATGTCAGAATTTGCAAACAAAGCCACAAAAAAAATAATTAAACAGCACTGACGAGAAATGCCCTGGATATCAACAGATCAACTACCAAAACACAAAGAAGCTGATCATTACCTTGTAAACTATTCCGGCTTCTATAAAATGGATTAATATCTCTTGCTGTGGCGTTTCCATTCAACCTTCACCTTCACTGCTATTTATTTTGTGCAACTGAACAAATTTTCGTGCCTTTTGTCTTGAAAAATGAGAAACAACCTTGTTTCCACATGTCCGAAGTATCGTGTCGACTCCAGCCAGAGCGAATTTAGACCCGTTCAGGTAATCAGCGGACAGCCCGACCACCCCTCGAGCTAAATATAGCACATCTGGAAACCCCGTAGGCCGTAGCAAAGTCTGGTGTCAATTTATCATAAGAGGAGGACACAAACTAGAACTGGAACAATACAGAGAAGATTAGCTTGGCCCCTGCGCAAGGATGAAACGCAAAATCGTGAAACGTTAAAAAAAAGAATGCCGCGAAAAGAGGATCCGATGGGGACCTCCGTGGACCAAAATTTCCGATTAGCCCCTATCAACCCGATGACACGAGTGCAGAAAATTTTCGTCTTCTATCTGCACCATACTTCTTATGAAACCATCGTGTGCATCCGCACCAAGTGTATCGTCTGGTTGGAATCCTGGCGCAACCGGAAGTTTACGAATGAGACTAATTATCTGATGTTCTTTTCAGTGAAATGTATCAAGTAGTGGATCTCGAGCTCATGCGCCTGTAAGGATTATTGCAAGCTTACGGGTTCCTGAAATATGTTAGACCCCACTGATGTATCAGGAAGTCTACAGAAATATTTCCCTCTGGGCATTTTTTTTTTCTTGGGGACGATTCACAGCTAAGACACTTTTCAGCTTAAATGTCAAGATTTGCCAATTGAATCTGTTAAGTACGAATACTTTTAGAAGAAGACCAAAAACTTCAGAATTAACTGGACTTGTTTATCCAGGCAATCGTGTCCTGCAGATTTTATTTTCTTTGCAAGATCCCGTAACCATGTTGTTTTTCCCCAGGTCAAATGACCCTTGGTTCACACTGCTACGTCGTATGCGACACGATTTTTTCTTTGCTGTTCCGACGTGCGACAGAATCGGACGGATGTTCTCACCACCACGCAGACGCAAAAGGAAAATGAAATTTTTCATCGAGAGTAATCTGCAAACAGACAAAGGACCCCTTGGGGAAACGACCTCTGAAGATGTGGGGAGATTACACTTCTAAATACCACCCAGCATTAGGAAATTTTCAGTCAAAACCTATAGGTCATCTTATTCAAAACAGGTTAATACAAGTTTATTCAGAAGATATTTTGCATTCAGCCATCCTAGGATTACAGTCAGAACAAGGTAGAGCAATTTTTAGTCTTGAAAATTAACTAATCTTTGTTCTTTCTTTTCTTTCCCTCAAAAAATCGCATGCGTTATGTCGGATGAGTTGAAATTTTTCAACGCATACGACACTGCGACAAAACGCACAGTTCTGCGTCACTTGTCGTACGATTTGTGCCGTATGTCGGATGACGCAGAATTTTGCGCGAAATCGCAGCAGTGTGAACCATAGGTGAACCAAGGGTAAGTGATCAGCTCTATAGGTCGTTTGAAGCAACATGCACAGTTTGAGGAGCACCAATATGCTACTCAGAGAAAGGGGAAGCCCGTTGTGGCTCAAAAAGAGTCAAACAAGGAAAATGCAAAAATAAGCGTAGTGCCGTTATGCTGGATAAAAATGACATGGTAAGCGAGGAAACGAAAGCGGATGGAACGATTAGTTAGGTATAACAGAGAGACATAGTAAATCTAGGTTAAACGGGTTTGATCCTTTAATAAAATCCATTAATAATAAATATCACCAAATTAAATATCGAACAAAAGCGAGATCAATGAGTTATATCACAGCGTAAACTAACACACAAATAAACCAATTAAATAAAAGACAAAACGGAAACTGACAAGCTACTAAATCTTTGCGCTTTCTGTAAGAAATGGCTATAGCCGGGAGCAACGCATCGGTTTGTTTCTTGACTATCGGTTAAATGCTGAAAAGTTGATTTTCCAGATTGAGCGGCTTGAGCCTGAAGAGGACCTTTGCCAAGAAGGGCCGAAATATAGCTCTAAGAAAATGTAGCTGACTTATCCGTTTTGCGTCGTCAAATATCATCGCAGCCAGCTTGGGCTGAAGAAATATCTAAATGCTGAAGTAGTCAACACATCGTGGTTTTCAAAAGTTTAAATTCCTAGAACATTTTTTGTCTGAACTGATGACACAATCAGTAATCTCATAGGCCTATCTATCCCTCAGCGATGAAAAACAAATTCTACAGCCGGAGACGTTTTGCCAGGGGACATTTCGGTCGGGGACGTTTCGCCACGGGGACGTTTTGTCGTGGAGACGTTTCGCCATGGGGACGTTTTGTCGTGGGGACATTTTGTCATGGGGACGTTCTGTCACGTGGACGTTTCGAATGGGGACGTTTTGCCAACAACCCGTTTTGCTTTCTCAAAGATGCTTAAAGGAGTTGCATCATAAGCATTCTAGAACTTGCAACGTCTAGAACCCCTCCACCCAAGACCCAAGATGAAGCCACGACTCGATCCGATCGCTGGGTCATCTGATGGCGCGGGTTGGAAGTGCCTGACATGGGGAGGCTGGGATCATAGTTTGGCTATGGATCTAACAAAATGTTTTTAATGTAGCAGGCATGTGGAAAGTGTGTAGAAAATTCAAACCAATCATTTGCATTATCGATTTGTTTAAGTATTTTGTTTTCTGTTTTTTCTTGTTAATTCCCGCAAGTCCAAAGAATTAAGGATGTAACCTTACCTTAGACCTTAGATCCTCCTGTGCCGCCAGAGGCACCCAGGGCATCCACGAAGAGCCGCCAGTCATCCCGCATGTGCGCCGCTGCCCAAACATCTTCCCACTGGGGCTGGATCATCGTGTGGATGTTCGACAAATCCCGTTGGTAGGTGCGACGCAGCGTGTTCTTGGGTCGACCTCTCCTGCGAGTTCCCTGGGGTTGCCACTCTAGGATCTGCCTAGGGATCCTGTCTTCCTTCATACGGATCACGTGCCCAAGGTATCGCCATCTACGTTGCCGGATGACGTCTGTGACCCTGGGCTGGCCTGAGATAGAGCGGACTATCTGGTTTGTGACGTGATCCCTCCAGTCGATGTTCATGATCCTCCGAAGGCAGTTGTTTTCGAAGGCTAGGATCCGTCTTTCTTGTTGCTGATTCAACTTCCAGCACTCGCTGCTGTAGAGAAGTGCAGAAAGGACGTTGCTATTAAATAGCCTCAATTTCAGCTTCAGGGAGTACTTTTTCGATCGCCATGCTGGCTTTAGACGGTTAAAAGCTCCACTGGCTTGCCCAATCCTCTGCTGCACTTCTCGCTCACTTGATCCTGAATTCTCCACAGTATTGCCGAGGTACCTGAACTCCACGACCTGCTCGATGGTTGAATCTCCGCATTTCATGTCCAGAGGGGAATCGGTTGTTGCCATACTCTTTGTCTTCTCCGTGTTGATCTTGAGTCCAAGTCGGCTAGCATTTTCACGGATAGTGTTAAGAAGATCCTGGAGTTTGGCCTTGTTTCTCTCCATCAAGGCAATATCGTCAGCAAAATCCAGGTCGGCTAGCTTTTTGGCTTTTCCAATTTGGATGCCAAATCCTGTACAATCACGAAGTAAGGATGTAAACTAGATCAAAATAAACAAACGCCGTAAATTATACTAAATTCGTTATAGTGATTCCTTGAACATTATGAAACTGAGCTAAATAATATTCAGCTTCCGGGACCAAAAATTGTCAAACTGGCCGATGATTTCTACTTCTGACAGATCTAAACGTCCACAGGGTGATATACTTAGTTCTTTTAATTCTCTTAAACGTCACACGATCTTCTCGAAGATTCTAGTACGCTGTTGACCTGCGTCGGGAGATCAGTGAATAAAGTTAATTAGCAATGGCGATTTTGCTTTCAATAGTGAATTGTGTTCAAGTAATTTGTGGATAAGCTTGGATGCCCTGAGGATTTTGAAGAAAACAAAGGTAACAGTGTGTTCGTAAAAATTCGACCCATCGAAAAATGATGGTGTCTTCCACCTTCTTGGCCCACATGAATCAAATACTTTAACGACTGGTATATGCAAAGAAAATAAGAACGTTGAGAAGTAATGAAATAAAAATAAGAACTGATAGAGATTTAACATGTATTCTCAAATCAGTGTTCGAAACGACTTCATGATTAACTTCAACTTTCACGCGATGTTGAATTGTCGATGCTGATATAATAAAATCACCGGTATTCCGTCAGTACGGTTTTGCTGCATGCGGAATATTCCAGTCGGATGAATGGTCCAGCCAGATCACGATCTAGTTGATGCGCCTAATAGAACTTACCATAATTTTTTTTTTTTCGGTGAATGGTTAAGCTGGAATCCGAAAAAAACTCAAGAAACTGACATGGCTGTGCATCAAAATAAAAAGTGTCTGTGTTTCAAATTAAAAATTACTGAATTATAAAGGCTGAAGCAAATTATTGGAGGGGGTTTAGAAGAGAAATAGGACAATGATAGGTAATGCTACTTCTCGATACTTTTCTCAACAGCTAATCATGTATTCTTCAGTCCATGCTGACTTCGAATCGCATTTTGACAGTGCAAAATGGATTGGGTCGGATGATGAAGTTGATTTTCCAGCTTTAGTGGCTTGATCCTTGCGAAGAGGGGCCGAAATACAGATCTAATAAAAATTCAGCTGACGGATCCGTTTTGCACTGTCAAAGCTAAACAGGAATGGCATAAGAGGGCAATGCAATGGCTCAGCTTAATGTGCCTTACTTACCTTTGAAGTAGGCTATTTACGACGGCCAATTTTTATTCAAAAGTTGCGACGTAAAAAAAAAACTGTCGGAGACAAAACGGAAGTCGTGCAGGTTTACCTCCCCCGCCTACTTTATTCAGTATAAATCTCCAGTTCGACCGGAATCTGGGCATTACTGTCGAACTGATAAAAAAGGGCTTTACAATATGCTCTTTCTGTTTAACTCGAACTACACTCAGTATTTCGTGATACCTATAACTTTTGGGTTCTTTGAAAATACCATATGTTATCCACTCCGGCAAGCGCTTAGCCCCTTCGATCATCCTTAAATACACTCGGCGATGCCGGGATTCTTAAATTCCATTGACGTATTTAATCAGCAGTGAATAATCAGCGCCACAATATGAGACTTTTAAATACCAATGTGAAATAAATGCACTCTTACAGCTATTACTGCTCTGCAATCTTGGCTGTATAACACCCGAAAGGATAGGTTTGTGCCCACCGTAAGCTTAAAATAGGTTCGATCGCCATGTTCAGGAAAGGCAAACAAAACTTTCTTTATTTTTGCTTTGTTTGGTTCGTTAGTAGGTTAATTTGTTAGGATCCAGATTTTTGTTTCTTTTGGTGGCGTGTCTTTATGTGAAATACTTTTTTCTTTCTTTTTTTGTAGTTACATTCCATCGTTCTCTTGGTGAATGCATAATAGGAAAACAAATATTATACGGTCAACCGCCTCTCTAGTCTCGCGTCCTTGATTTGACACATTCCTGGTTTCAAATTAGCAGCCCTACCGGGTTGTCGACATAACATCCCCATTCGAAACCCCCCATGACAAAACGTCCCCTGAAGAAACGTCCCCAGCTATTGATTTAGATCAGACCGGCATTCTCTCAAAGCGGATTAATTTAAGACCAGGGCATGGTTCCAACGAGGAAGAGGGGAAGGAAGTGGGTGACCAAGGATAAGAAAATCGGAGAGCTGATGCAGAAGTTTTCCCAGAATGAAGTCTCAGTGCGCCAGTTCTTGTAGTTTTTCGTATTGTGCTATGTTTAATTGGTTTATCTATTTTATTTTGGCAATCTCCTTGTTTCACTCTCTTTGAGCCACAGCCGGCTTCCCCTTTCTCAGAGGAGCATATTAGTATAGATTGTGCATGTTCATTCAAACAACCTAAAACTGGTCAGTTAGTGTAGGGTAGCCACAAAAACACCTAGTGGCAAAAATTGGCGATTTTTTTGTAATGAATGCATGAATTGCTGTGAATTTTCCTTATCAGTTTTACCTATCTAAAACATGTCCAAAAAATATTTTAAAAATACCATTGCATTCAGGACAAAATTGTCTGTTTTGTAAGGCCATCAGTAAGATGTCCTAGCTATTTAATATTATTTCTTAATATTCAATGGAAATTTAGATGTAAAAAAAAGTAGCTGAACTTGCCTACACAAATTTTTTGATACTAGGGAGGAAAAGTCAGCAGCCTATAGCAGCAATAGGTCTATTGGACTATAACCTTGATGATCATATTCATATTTTCTCATCTAACTCACTTGCTGGGGCTCCCCATGCCCTCAAAACCAGCTCAAAATCACCCAGTTTCATAGAATTTCATTGAAGGACATAGTTCCAAGCTGGCCACTAGATGGACAAAACCCTAAAGTCAATGGATGAACAAAGGCATTTCCTTATGTAAAATACTGTTTTCTAAAGAAGATTTAAGATGCTTAGAGGCAAGATAGAGAGGTGATTTTGGCCTCAAATCAAAGCTAAAAGATAGGAGAATCACAGTCTGATCTTCAAAAGCTCAGGTTTGATTATTTTTTTTTTTTGTGGCTACCCTAACCCTACCATGGATGGACGTTTTGACAAGGGGACGTTTCGACGGGGACGTTTTGCAAGGGGACGTTTTGTCATGGGGACGTTTCGTCGGTAAGCCGCTCTACCCTACCAGCAAAATCACTAATATAGGCTACAGATGGTTGGAAGCCAATAGCTCGTAGGGTAGGCATTGGATTTCTGCAGGGGGCAACTAAAGCAGAGGACAAAAAATGGTCTTTCTACCACACACACAATGATAACCATCCCTACTACCACTATGAATGTTCAAAACCCCACAAAATACTGTCAAACAATAAGCAAAATAAGCAAATTCAAAAAAACAAACCAAATTTCCTAGGTTTGAAATAATAAGGCTTGATGGATGGAATCACTAAACAGGCATCAACACGCGTAAGAGACGACGGCGAGCGTTTTTCAGAACAGTACTAAAGTTGAAAATAATGTTGAGAACATTTTGCGAAGATAGAGAGAAATATTGTGAGGACGGAGGACGCGATTGTTGTGTGACATTTCTTTCGTCGTAGACATTTTTATTGACATTGAGAAGCTAAATAAAGAGAAGTTTGGATGATATCGCCGATAAAAGCAGAGCTGACCGATAGGACATAACATCTAAAGTGTACCAAAGTACCAAAAGATAAGGATTTTTTTTTCCTTTTCACCACATTTAGCTGTTATTACTGCCCATATCTTTGTTTTCAAATTTAGTCTTAGATTTTTGTCCCTTTTCGATTCAAATGAAATACAGATTCCCTTCTCCGACAATACAATATGATCTATTTGACTGATTGACAGTCAGAAATAACATACTCACGTTTCAGCTTCCTGCTAAAACTACAGAACGCAAAAATCGCTTAAAGGAAGTTGCCCACAGGACGCGAACTCGCGTTCGCTACATAAATTTAGCATTGCAAGGAAAACAAGACCAAAGGTTTCGATAGGATTCCAAAAATTTAATATTTAACCCAGACAACTAGGTCTTGTCTTCGCCAGATCCAGTCTTCGCCAGGCTAATCATTTGAGAAAATTAAGTTCAGATATACGTGTATAAACCATATCTATTTTGACGGTACTGATCGAAACTTCGTGCTTTACTTCTGCCAAATTCCGGTTTCGGCCAAATTCCGACCGAACTACTTGTCCAGCCAAAAAAAGATAGTTCAGAAACGAATTCAGCGTATCTCCTTATCCCTATAAAGAACATCTAATCAACTTAAAATAAAACTTTAACATATACAAAAAATCCGGTTTCAACCGGATTCCGGACGAACTATATGTTCGGATAAAAAATGATTGTCATGTACAGATTCAGCGTCTCTTCTTACCCTTAAATCTGTCATCTAATTAACTTCAAATGAAAATTTTACTTTTAACAAACTTTCAGGTTTCGGCCGGATTCCGGGCTAACTACTTGTCCGACGAGAAAATGGTTTTCACCGTCGTGTTCAGCTTGTCTTCTTACCCCTAAATCGAACATCTAATCAACTTCAAATAGCCTACAACTTTTGCTTTTAACAAATTTTCCGGTTTTGGCCGGATTCCGGGCTAACTACTTGTCCGGAGAAAAAATGGTTTTCACCATCGTGTTCAGCATGTCTTCTTACCCCTAAATCGAACATCTAGTCAACTCCAAATAAAACTTTTACTTTTAACAAGCTTTACGGTTTTGGCCGAATTCCGGGCGAACTACTTGTCTGGCGAGAAAATGGTTTTCACCATCGTGTTCGGCATGTCTTCTTACCCCATAATCGACTATCACATTAGCTGTTTCAATATATTTTGTCTGCCCCTTAATTTAAACCCCCTCCCCCACCCCTAAATGTAGGGCTACAGAGCCCATCTACGAACTCGACCTTACTCTTGACCCAAACAATCCTCACACGAAGTTTCGTCAAAATATCTCATTCCCTTCGAGAGTTATCGTGCTCACAGACGGACGGACGGACGGACAACTTTTGCGATGTCATAGGTATCCGTCACTAACGTTTTGGGATCCCAAAAAGAACACGCCTAGCAGGCCCGTATCTAGGAATTCAATTCGGGGGGGGGCCACGGTTTCGTCAGCTGTGATGCTTTCAAGCGATATTTCGGCCCTTCTTGGCAAGGGCCCTCTTCAGGGGACCCTTCTTAGGCTCAAGGAATATTTACATACATTTCACAAATGAACGACTCTCATGTAGTAGCCTTTATTGTAGATAAATTACACAAAATGAAGTAATGTTGATATCTTTATGTGTAATACTTTTTTCTTTATTTTTTTTTGTCGTTATATTCCGTCGTTTTCTTGATGAATGCATAATAGAAAAAAAATATATACGGTCATCCACCTCTAGAGTCTCGCCTCCTTCGTTTTGACGTATTCCTGGTTTCAAATTAGCATTTAGCAGCCCTACCGGCACAGTCCCTAATATGCTAATATACAGAATACAGATGTTTGGAAGCTAATAGCTCGTAGGCATTGGATTCTGCAGGGGGCAATTAATGAATGACCCTTTTGCTGGGGGTTGTTTGTTATGGTGCAAAATGCTGTGTAAAAAATCTGTCATTGCAAAATTTTAACAATAATATTTTACGCTACGTCAAAGCAGTGCGGTTGATGGATCTCAGATGCTGATGCTGACTAATGAATGCACTAATTTCAACTAAATGCAGCTCTTTTCGGTATGGAGAAAAATTCTAACAAGACAACTTTCTATCTCGAATATATTACTGCCATGATTAAGATAAGGAATTTCTTTTCTTTTTTTTCTTAGGCTGCGTCGAAGTTATGATAGAAGAAACAGAATGTTAAATAGTATATTATATTAGAAATTTTTCAAGTAACTAATTACATTGTGCTGTGCATATGTAAAGCCTAATGTTATAGTTAATATAACACTCGACCACAGCTGAATATAATACTCGACAGTTGGAGAGAATGAAAAATAAAACAAGAGCCGGAAGGTCATATGGCACTTGCAAGGCTGGGTCAGAGGATGAAAGTAGGAATTCGTCAATTCGGGTTTGTTGTGATCATTTTGTAAGCAAAACCCTTGAGATAAGAACGATCATGGGTCCTTGAAAATTACGAGAATGTTTGGTAATGCATTTGGCTGTGCGCAATTTGAGGGCGCAAGAAATTCATCTATATAATCAAACTCTTGAAGCAAAAATGATGATGAGCTCACCGATCGGGTGCACGAAACTGTATATTTTACTCAAAAGTATTGTTTTTACTTTAAGGAATTGAGTTGTAAGCAAAACTCTTGAGGCAGAAATGATCATGGGCTCATAGGGATCACGAAAAGGCATATTTTGCTTAAAAGTATTTTTTTTACTTTGCGGTTAGGATTAGTACTTTAAGGGATGGTCGGATCTGGGAATTGACAATTTCTAAGCAAATCTTTTAAAGTGCCTTATTTCCAAGCCAAGTTTCATCGTCTAGCACATCTGGAAGTACCTTGATTCGCGATCCGAAATTTCGGATCCCTTCCAACTCCCCCCACAGTGCCCAAACTCGGTTTGGTTCTGTCACTGATTTATCTAGGGCGTGTGCAGTTGTGCTTGTTCTTCCAACCAAGTTTCATCCCAATCGCTCCACTCTAAAGCCGCGTTCACAAGCATGCCTAGCCAAGCACAGATGCCTAGGCACGTGCTCAGGCGTAGCCAGGCACCGAGTTCTAGAGCCTGGAACTCTGTGCTTGGCTCAAAATCTGTGCCTAGGCATGGATGTGAACGGTGATGCTATGAACGTTGCCTAGACATCTGTGCTTGGCTAGACGTGCTTGTGAACGGGGCTTAAGCGTGTCACAAGTTTTCCGGTTCTCCCCACGCCTCCCCCCAACATTCATCGGATTACATCCAGACTTTAAATAGGACATTTGAGACACGAGGTCTTTCCAAATATCAAGTTTCATTAAGATCCGATCACCCGTTCAAAAGTTATACATACCTCAAGATTCGGAATTCTCCCTCTCTCCACTCCCCCACGATGGTCAGATTAGGGAACAGACTATTTCTAAGCCAATCATGTCAACTCTCTAATGTTCAAGCCAAGTTTCATCGTCCTAGCACGTCTGTAAATACCTTAACTTGTGATTACCGGAATTCCGGACCCCCCCCCTACTCCACCAAAATGCCCGAATCCGGTCCGGTTCTGTCACTGATGTACATAGGGCTTGTGCTTGTTCTTCCCACCAAGTTTCATTCCGATCGCTTCACTCCAAGCGTGTCACAAGGTTTCCGGTTACCCCCTCCGACCCCCCCCCCCACCTTCATCGGATCCGGTACGGACTTGAAACGGGACAATCTGAGACATGTGATCTGTCTACATATCAAGTTTGATTATGAACCGATCACCCGTTCGGAAGTTATGTACCTAAGTCAAGATTCCGGATTCCCCCCCCCCCACTCCCTCTACGATGGTTGGACCGGGAAGTTGACTATTTCCAGGTTAATCTGGTCGTGTCCCTGATTTAAGCCTGCCAAGTTTCATTGTCCTAGCCCACCTGGAAGTATTTTAACTCCGTATCACCGGAATTCCAGTCCACGAATCCGGTCCGGTTCTGTCAGTGATGTACCTAAGGCTTGTGCTTGTTCCTCCTGTCAAGTTTCATTCCGATCGCTCCACTCTAAACGTGTAACATAATTTCCGGTTCCCCCTCCAACCCCCCCCCCCCCCACTCATCGGATTTGGTCTCGACGGTATGCATGCCACTAAATTCCGGATTCCGGCTCCCCTCCCTCCCCCTCAATGGCCGGATCGGGCAAGTGACTGTTTCCAAATTAGTTTGGTCGGGTCCCTAATATGCCTGCCAAGTTTCATCGTCCTAGCATATCTGGAAGTACCCTGACTCGCAAACACCGACTGACCGACCGACAGACCGACTGACGGAAAAGTGATCGGTATATGGCACTTGGCCGGAAGGCAAGTGCCATAAAAACATGACAAAAAAGTGGCAAAACTGGAAGAATAACGGATTACTAGCTCAGTGCTAATACTAACAGTTATCGTTGATTTATAATTCACACTCAGATATGTATTATTTTAAGAGGGGATCTGAGAATGTAAGAACAAAGTCTCAGGCACAGTCGAAACTGTCGCGTATTAAGTTAGTATTGTAACTGGGCAGAGCACCCTCTCTTGCAGTGATCTGCCTACCTACCACCACTGTATAAAACGACTGGTAGAGGACGCCGCTAAAAAGAATAGATAGACTGACGACAAGCGAGTCATCTATTTTATTTTATTTCTTTCCTGTTCACTATCGCCTCAAATTGTGCCATCTGGTAAGAACAAGAGCAACGAGCTCAAATGGCACTTGTTCCGAGTAGGTGGTACGTTAACAAAGTAGATGAGAACGTCACAAACTACACACGCCATCCAAAGTAAGGTTCGGACCTAGAAATAGAATATGCAGCCTGTGCATTTCTGGCATCGCCTCGGATCATCTGGGGCAAATGAGTGTCCAAGTTTCAGTCCAAGAAACCCACTGGTTTGATCCCTAGAAGTGCCACAAGGTTTCCGGCACCTCCCTCCAACCGCCCCTACCGCGGCCGAATCTAGCTCGGACTCGTGAATGGATTATCTAAAGCATCTTCTCTGACCACCTATCAAGTTTCAGTCGAATCTGAGCATTTTCGGCAGATTCCGGTCCCCACCCACCCTGGTCAAATCCGGTTCGGACAGTAAAATATGTCATCTAGGGCATATGCTTACTCTACAATCCAAGTCTCATTTAAATCGCTTCACTCGTTTGACCCCTATACGAGCCACAAAATTTCTGGGACTACCCTTACTGTGGCCGAATACGACTTGAAAACATAAAAGTCGCATCTATGACACCTCCTCTTTCCGTCCATAATCGGAGCCTAGCCTGTCCAATCCCTCCACTACAAGTGTTTCAGGAGTTTTCAAGTTCCCGCCTCCATCCCCCCACACAAGTATCGGATCCGACCCGGACTTGAAGTGGAACATCTGAGACGATATTTCTTTCCACTTGCCAAGTTTCATTGAAATCCAATCACCCGTTCAAAAGTTATGCACGCCACTAGATTGCGGATTCCCCATCCCTCCACTCCCCCCACGATAGTCGGATCGGGGAAAAGACTATTCTCAACTCAGTCTGTTCGAGTTCCTGATATGCCTGCCAAGCTTCATCGTCCTAGTACATCAGGAAGTACCGAACTCGCGGGAATGCCAGAAATCCGGACCTCCCAACTCCCCCACAATGCCCGGATCTAGGACTTACGATTGTTCTTCCGATCAACTTTCATCAAATTTCATCCCGTTGGAGGGCTCCCCCCTCCAACTCCCCAGAAAGTCACCGGATCTGGTCCGGATTTGAAGTGGGATGTCTGGGACACGAGGTCTACGAATATCAAGTTTCATTAAGATCTGATCATCCGTTAGAAAGTTAAAAATACTTCAATTTTCCGCATTCCCATCCCCCAGACGGTCGGATCGGGAAATGATCTGTTGGGATCCCTGACATGCTTGCCAAGTTTCATCGTCCTAGCACATCAGGATGTACCGAACTCACGGGATCACTGGAAATTCGGACCCCCCCCCCCCCAACTCCCCCACAGTGACTGAATCCGTTACGGTTATGCCATTCACGTATTTAGGACTTGTGCTTGTTCTTCCCACCAAGTCTCATCCCGAACCCTCCACTCTAAGCGTTTCCCAAGATTTCCGGTTCACCCATTCAACTCCCCCCAATGTCACCGGAGCCGGTCCAGATTTAAAATGGGGCATCTGAGACACGAGGTCTTTCAACGGATGGACAGCATTGGTCCTCGAACTAAGAATAAGCAGATCGAACAGAACAAAACGTGTTCTTTTGAAGAAAAGTTATTTTTTCAGCCTCCAACAAAGTAGAACTATAGTGTTTCCCGTGGCAACCCTGACGACGCTGCTCTTTCCCTCGGTGTTTCCCGTGGCAACCCTGACGACGCTGCTCTTTCCCTCTTATTATTCGCCTTATTACAGCGCGCCCCAAGGAAAAGAGGAATCTGTAATAAGCCTTATACGCCTTATTACACCTGTTTGATGAAAGCATAAACCTAATACAGATGTTGGACATGTCTGACGGCTTGCCATTTCAATCATGCCATTCAACCCGCGTAAGTAGATGGCCTTCCAGTAGGTATAACTAGGTATAAGCTTCGGATTTAAGAACTGCCATATGCCGTATGCCATCTGGAATCTATGACCAAAACTACGTGCTGAATATAATGAATTAAACGCTAGATAGCGTCAGTTCTCTGAAATGGCCCTATGCGCTCTGCTGACAACATCTGCAGCGCATGCTACATTTTATGCTGCTTTATCCTAACGTTTTGGGAATCGGGAATTACTAAGGTCACATACAGAGGAACGGGATGATTTCATAAAATCTCGTCGATTCCTCAGAAGAGTTTCTTTTGGATGAATAAATTTCAATAAAAACGTTACTTTCCGCGCGGAAAACGACTGTGCGGAGCGATCTATGAAGCAATTTATGTTTTCAGTAATCCCTCGATTTTATTTTCCTTACGAAATGTTGCCCCTTTACCACTAAGAGCACACTGATACCAAGAGAAAATAAGTACCAGAACCTCCGTCTCCCTATCTCTGTAACACGACAATGCGGAGTCGAATAAATCTCTGTACCCTGCCCGATGCAAACTAGCGGCGGGTAGGAGCTACGTGGAACATCACAGTTCGTTACCTCTACAAACAGCTATATCGCAGTAATGCGCCAACAAAGCCCCAAGAAGAAATTTCCGAAGTAAAACTGATTGGTTGCCTGGCCGCGCTGCAGAGCGGGTCAGCGCGCTGAATTCCTGAATCCCTGCATTAATTCCTCTGGTATGCGCAACGGCGAAGAGGGAAGCAGACGGGCAGCAACTCAAAGCTCAGCAAATACCTCGAGCTCAGCTCAATTTGTCGGGGTATCCATAGTCGCTGCCTGGAACCAAAGACGGAGGTTCTATTGGCTTATTTGTTCTTGCTGACACCTACTTATGGAATACTTCGATTCGTCGCGAAAATCTCAACCCTTTTGGACCAACACTTTTTATTCACGAAATATCAGAAATTTCCTATGAATTTTGTTTAAGCAGTTAAATTTAAAGCACAACTCTTACTAGAAATAATATTTTCCCTATGAAATGGATCAGAAAAATCCATTTTTGAAAATACCATTACTTTCCATCTGAAATTAGCGATTTCCTTGTTAGCGCCTGTCGACTATGTCCAGCCTTCCTGCTCTCCGACGCGGCGGTTGGGCGCAAAACATTTGAAAACTGTTCGCGCCGTGGTTCGAAAGTGTGAAAACTAAGCAAATAAAAGAAGTAATAAACAAAATCTTCTCAGATCCTTATGTGTGAAAGAGTTGTCAGCAGACGCTGATGATCCCGGCAAACGTTTCGTTGTGTGACGGGCAAAACTCGGCAAGGCCAAAAAAGCGCTAAAATTTCGTAGGCACAAAACGAAACAATGGAGAAAGGTGGGGATTTTAGAAGCTTATAATTCTGTATAGGAGCTAGATATATTATAAAAATCAGAATAAGCAAGAGGGGTCCTTTAAGTTTTTTCTGTCTCTGCATACTTATGAAGTGCTTGATTTCTTAGCAACTCGCTACTCAATGAAATTTTGTCTCAGCATACTTATGGAATTGGGAAAGCTTCGTTTCATAGCAAACTTTTGTCAAGAATCGGCCGAATTCGGCACGAAACGAAAGTACAGAAAAACTCGTAGCGAAAAACTTTTGTCCAGTTTTTTTGGCCCAAACTTTTACGCCAAATACTTTATGGATTTTTCGCTACGAAGTTGCATTTTTCCCAACTTTTTTCTGTCTCTACATACGCTTCGCTTCGTAGCAGAAACTTTTGTCATGGCTTAAAGCACTTTCGTATGTTTTTTTGCTACTCAGTGCAATTTTACTTTTTCGAGAAGTATGTTGACATTCTTAGGGAAGCTTTGCTTTGTAGCAAAATTCAGTCAAGACTCGTCACTTTTCGGACTGAAAATTTTTTCGCAAACATTTTGCATGTATGTTTCGATATGCAATGAAATTTGTTTTTTTTTCGATAACCCTACTTTTTGAAGCTTCGCTTTGTAGCGAAAATCTTGTGCCAAAGAACGTTTTGGAGCCAAAGCGTTTTCGCGAAATTTTTATTGGGTGTCTCGCTACGCAATGAAATTTTACTTTCTTTCTGTCTAAACATACTATGGCTTAGGAGTCATGGTAGAAGTTCCAATGACTTTAATAGAAACCACCAACAGAATCATCTTTACACAAATACATACATGGTAACAATAATACAACAAATAGTACATACAATGAGATCATTTGTGTGGATGTCACGTATTTATTCCTTTACTTTCTTTTCAGGCACACTGCCTAGAGCGAAAAATCTCGAAATTTCACACTGCGATTTTGAGACTCGATCCCTGTCCTTACACGAGTTTGCTCAGAACGCCAATGTTCCTTAAAGGAGTCGTCTCAGAACCATGAAAATGTTGTAAGCCCTTCCTTGCTAGCTCTTACTTTAACTCGGTGGCCTGATTCTAACTGAGAACCAAAACCAAAACAACTACTAACTAATTCTGTTCCAAAAATTCTCCTCACTACATTTATTAAAAGCTGTCATACTAAGAATCTATGCGTTCTGCTTAGTTGTCCACACACGCAACAATAGATAGATACACAACAGGTTTTTCATATTCAGAGAGAGACGAGTTTTCTTATTTTCTTTTTTTTAAGAATACGGATTTTGTTTTGCTGACCTAGAGTAATAAAGCCTGTCGATAGCCTTTCATTTAGATTCCAAATATTCCCCCACTTGACCCATTTCCCCAAACCTGTGATGGAAAGTTTCGAGAGTAGAGGTAGTGTGCAGAAAAAGAGCACGAGATAGTAAATTTATGGGTTGACATAAAACAAATACGAAAACAACGATTTAGCCTATAATGCTTCCTTAGCATAACCACATGGACCAATATAAAAATACACGATTTCCAGGTCCTCACCAGAGCGTCACAGTAGAATTCACGTATCACAAATTCAAGGAACAGTCCCCGAAACCCAGTCACAATCGACACCTTCTTAAAGGTTCAATGAAGAGCTTCGTCGCTCCAATACTCTTGATGACCAACTCTTCGTGCCGATGAAGAATCGCCGTGTGCCTAGCGAAGAGCAGGAAACGTCACCACTGCCGTCACCAACAAATGCTGTTGATTGGTTGACATTGGATTTGAATATCATTCGGATGAAATACCTCCTTCTTCCCGAGGTGTTTTGGAGTATTTATACCACGGGCATACAGGTACAACATTCCAGTTCAAATTCCCCAGACGAAAAAAGCACCAACTCTCGCAGTGTCTCTTCAATGCGAAAGCACAACCTCCTACGCGCAATCTGCGTTTTTGATCCGAATTCTCCTCGCGATTCTCCTCCGAATTCTCCTATTTGGCGTGTTCAGACTATTCAGATGAAACGAATTCTCCCCTCTTTCGTTTCATCTGAGGAGAATTCGTTTCATCTGAATAGTCTAAACACGCCAAATAGGAGAATTCGGAGGAGAATCGCGAGGAGAATTCGGATCGAAAACGCAACTATTGTCTCTGACTGGTTTGTACAGTCCCCGCCTCAGGCTGAACCAATCACAAACGACGCAAGAGGCGGGGCTTAGTTGCGAATATACTCAGGGAAAAGATTAGAGCCTCGTTTTTGTTGCAATAGCCCTGCCTGGTGTTGGGCGATATCTGAATTTTTCGATATATCGATATTTTCACTTTCGATATCTTGATTTTTCGATATATCGATATTTTCACTTTCGATAATCGATATCGATATTTCGTTACCATGTTTCGCTATAGCTTCCGTCTCTTTTCGCCAAGATTTAAGAGCAAAGTTTTCGTAAGAAAGCATCTTGCATGAACTCAAACTTCGAATCAATAAAAAAAATGATTTACGAAGAACGTATTACTCCGCTTTCGGGTATAGAAATGTAACTTATGTTGGATTATTTACAATAATAAAAAAGAAAAAATCGCTTTCGATATCGGTATTTCCGTTTCGATATCGATATTTGGTCCGACATATCGTTATCGATATCGCCCAACACTAGCTCTGCCGCATCGCTGCTGCAGCACTTCTTTGCTTTTGCACTAGTTGCGTTTTAGCAAGAACAAATAAAAGCAAGAACTTTCGTCTCCCCATTTCGCTGATGCTATCGTGCGTAGTCGACTAAAATATGGCCAATTTCCGACCCGAGAGAGCGGAGGTGGAGCTTACCCGGTACACCAAAAGTCGTTACCTCTACAGAGAAGTTAAAACGCAGTAAACCACCGAGGAAGAAAAATCGAATGGAGGCAGGAGTGAAAAGCCTGTTCACACTGGACTGGAAGCGCGACGGAAACAGCGATTACCGGCTCATTGATTCAGACAAGCTTTAGGGGTTGACAAAAAAAAAAATCAGAAACAACAAAGAATCCAAATAGAAAGAAACTGGCTTCCAAATAAAGCAGATATCACAAATGTGTAGAAGTCTCTGGTAATTTAGTTAAAAGTACGACAAACTGTATATGTGTAACGTAAACTGTATCTTTTAGGGGTCAAGAACATATAAATTTCATTACAGATATTAACACTCATCTGAGAATATCGGATGAAAACGAGTAGATTATTTAAAAAAGACAGGTTTCGTATGCTTAATGTAAATCAACAAATATTACGAAGGTGGAACATTTCCGTCTGGGATAGCTATGGTTGAGATGAATTTTCGTCTTTCAATTCACTACTTAATCGAATTTAATCTAACTCACTAAATCGAAATGTGAACAATTCTTTTTCCACAAAAACAAAATATAAAATCGCCTACCGGTATTATTTTGACTATTACAGGCTACTCTAACTCTTCTGTAATTTCAGTAATCCTCGCAAGCCTGATTAAACTACTCTTAGTTTCACTCATCTGACAAAGTAACAACTGTAGAGGTTGAAACACAATGGGTCATGACCTCCAGTGAGTCTGATTCGAATTCCGGTTTTACATTATATAGTTCTCCCCAGAGATATAAAAAGGCATGTCACAATGGATTTCAATGTCCATATGGTTGATCATGGTATAGCCTAACAAGTGCAATTACGAACGACCATCGTCAAGTTCGTTTTTATTTTCGCATCATTTAGACACCCAGCATCTAGTCATTAAAACCAACGTTGTTTCCTTCTCGTGTGAACAGGCCAGAGCTACGCCTCGCTAGTTGTTTTCTTCGCAAATGACTCGAGTGTGTAACGGCGTAGACCAAGAGATCAACGAGTATACACGGGCGAACAAGAAGACTCTGTATTAGCTCCACCTCCGCTCATTTTTTCCGGAACGCTTTTGATCGGAGGATGGACGAGACACAGATGTTCTTGCTTTTATTTGTTCTTGGTTTTAGGATTCAATTTCTTCTAGGTTGAAACGGCAGCAGTAGCAGCTTGCAGGGAAGCACGGACTTGGTCGGTGAGCAAGTCCGCGATCCTCGAGAAGCGCTGCCGTCTGCTTCGGAAGCACTGCAGAGTAAAAACGAATGTAGAAAGAATCAGTCCGGAAGCGACCGAGAAGTGGACGTGCAGCTTGCAACAAAAACGAGGCTTGGATTTGGTTCAAAAGCCAAAATATTAATACAACAGTGAAAGGAAAACAGGAAATGGGCGCACTGGTGATGACATGGGAAACAGTAGAATAGTACCAGGCTCATTTGCGCTGCAAAAACCAGTTAAAGTTTAACTGAAAAGCCGATTTAATTTTGTGTCATCCAATTGAATACACTGAATTATTTGGATTCTGCAAAGGGATTTTTTTTATTTTCCACTATCTGCTCTAGTTATGACGTTCAGAATATCTGCGGCCGTCCCCACAGTGAAAATTCTACTATGACGCAGGAAATTTTAATCTCAACACAAACGCAGCTTTTCAGTGGGCAGTGGTGAAACTGGTGAAGATTGCTTAGTGCCTGAACAAAAAAAGTCATAAATCTTTCTTGTAAAGCATACACCAAAAATTCAGTACCATAAATCACAAGGAATTCCACTATTTGAAAATCGATTATTCATGAACAGCGGAACAACCAAGTAACGCATTTTCAGCGGGTCTTCAAGCCAATTTAAGTGAATAAGTGATGGATAACTAGACTGTCCTATCCCAGCCCTTTTCGGTTAAACTTTAAACATCTGAAATCGCTGGATTATATTCAGCCTACTAAAAGCAGTTGAACGTGATGACGAACCTTAAAGGGGCAAACAACCAACAGATTAAAATAGAAGGCCAAAATGGACGGAAGTCCGATGGTCCCGAGTAGAAGAAGTAGAGAACAAAAGTTTGAACGTGGCAAAACACTGTTTATCGAGGTATTAGGCATGGAATAAGAAACATTGTTGCAGAAGTGCCTCCGAGCAAATAGCATTGTGCGTTTTGTCAGGGACCCATACATTTCCTGTAATAACTCGTCATTCAGGGGGCTTGTCATTTCCTATGCTTCTATGTTGCCCGAGCCTCACCTAGTTTCCAAAAATTCCACTTGGGTCGAATCGGCGTTCTTGCTCAGATAAAGCCAATCCCGGGCGTCCTTGGACGTGAGACCAAAGAGGCTCCTCCCTCAAGGCAAAATTTTATCCCCGTGGGTATTTCTCGAACTATCTGACGCTCGGTTAACAGCGGATCAGAAATCACTTATTGACAAGCCCCCTGAATGGCGAGTCATTACACGAAATTTATGGGTCCCTGGTTTTGTGTACTTCTTCAGCCCAAGCTAACTTGGAAACATACATTAAACAATACTTGCGTTTTTGTTCGGCTATATTATTTTTCGTCCAATTTTGTTCTGTTTTGAGAGTTAATGATCGCATTTGTGATTTTTGTGTCTTTTATATAATCCATCTTAGGTCCTCTTGGGCCAATTTTGATGGGTAATACATTTCTTCATTCAAACTCTGGAGGATGGCGGATATTTGTTTATACACAAATTAACGTGAGAATTTCAGTGCGATGCTTCCTGACTGATCTGAGCCCGTAGTTTTCTATAGGCTCTCCCCCGCGATTTGCTTTTTTCGGTTCGAAGCGTCGTTCCTGTCTTTTCTCCAGTCTGCTGCAGTCAGCCTCGTACCCCTGCAGTATTACGTTGAACACAACAAGGGTTCCAGACAGTATTTGAACTTCATCTGGTTGTAAGCAGGCCGCTGACCTCTTCCTGATTTGCGACTTCTTTTGTTCGGGCGGAGGGGCCAGTTTGGTAGTTGACCTTAGAATGGTTTGTTTTGAAGGCTGGGACGTACTCCACAACTTGGAAGTTGGCAATCCCCGCGTTTGGCTCCAATGTACAGGTTACGGGAGACGGCTGTAAGAAAAAGAAAGTTAGAGAAAGATATTCTAGATGAGAGATAAACAAAGTTAACAATCATCATCAAGTGTGAACTGTTGTCACCCATAAAGCAAAAGTCATACTAGTTATCTCGGGGAAGTATTTCGGGGGACGGGGGAGGGGTCCCCGATGAAACATTCTTTAACTGTGTAGTTGTATGGTAGTTGTACGAAAAAGTTGTATATATTGATATGTAGTAGTATGGAATCCTTTGTTTTAACATGCCTCCGACCACGGACCCATAAATTTCCTTCCAGGGGGCCTGTCATTTCCTATGCTTCTATATTGATATGATGACCGAACCAATCCATCTTCCAAAATCCCCGCTTGAGTCGATCGGCATTCTTGTTTGCCTCATTGTACGTGCGCGCTCTAGAGACTCCTCCCTCAAGGCTCCAGCAGCCAATCCCAAATTTTGTCTATCTGGATATTCGCGTATTCTATCCCCGTGGGTGTTTCTCGAACTCTCAGACGTTCGGTCAGGAGCGCATCAGAAATCTCTTATTGACAGGCACCCTGGATGGCGAGTCATTACAGGAAATTTATGGGTCCCTGCTCCGACTGAGTTAATCTTAAGTAGTAGTATCCGATAGCACCTAATCTTGCTGTAGTAGTGCCCAGTTTCCTAGCAGTAGCATGAAGTGGCAACAGTTAGGCTACTTCTGCATGCTACTTTTTTGTACAACTCCATATGACCAAATCTAGAAAAATTTTCATCGGGTCTCCCCGCGGTTTGGACCTAATCCATAAAAAAAGAACATAGATCGGAGGGGGGGAGGGACCCCCTTACCCACCACCTGGATACGGCCTTGCTAGTTCCTTTCACCAGTCCCTTTTACTTCCCTAACTACCTACCCGTTTTCATTCCGAAGACGTGCGTGATATTCTCATTTTATTTTAGCAAATGAAGATGTGATATTAATAGACATTTTTCCAACTCGGATTTTCTCAAAATTTACAAATCGAAGGATAATATGACAACTTTAAAAATTAAGCGAAAAGTGCTAAGATACGACTGTGTAAGTTACCCATCACTTATTCACTTTCGTTTACACGGACAAGAAATCCCTTCGAGTACAAAGGAATTTCGGTCGACTTGAAAGGATTCCGTTCGTGAATACGACTAGAAAAAAATCTAGCGGGACGGAAATGCCTTTCATGATGAAAGGAATTCCGGTCAGCTTGAAAGGAATCGCGTCGGCTGCGCTGGTAAAAATACAAAAAAAAAAATCTAGCTAGCTTTGAGATTACACTGTCAGAAGTTTCATAACAGATCGCGCATAACACTTTCAAGAATAACACCTTTTCACTTAGAAATAAAGTGTTATGACCAATTAAGTTTACACTATTTCGTGCCTAGATCTCCAACAACACCTTCAATTGGTAAAAATACTACACTGTCAGAAGTTACATAACGAAAACAGAAGGATGCCCGGTTTCACAGATAACACTTTGGGATGTTATCTGTTATGTGTCTTTCGTTCCCGTTAGTTTTTTTTTTTTACCAATTGAAGGTGTTGTTGGAATTCTATGCACGATATAGTGCAAACTTAATTGGTCATAACACTTTATTTCTAAGTGAAAAGGTGTTATTCTTGAAACTGTTATGCGCTATCTGTTATGAAACTTCTGACAGTGTGGCAGTCATCAGTACTGATGTCATAAATTCTATCAAAATATTTTTTGGTGGCTGTTGAATTTATTTTTATCAGATATTCTGGTTTGAAGAAGTATTTGTTTCCCTCTGCGTGTAAACATAACCTTGTCACCAAGACCGGATTATGATCAAGTTTACCTCTACTTGTAAACGCTGCATTAAATAGGGTATTTGTAGAATCGACCATATTCCAGTTCAGCGCTTCCAAGCGGACTAGTTTCTGTTAATCCTCCTGTCTCACCATCATCACTTGTCAGAGACATAGTAAAATAGATCTACAGGTTGCTGAGTCGAATACCTGCTATCTTCTTTCCATATAATGGAGGTTTTGCATATGTTTCAGCAGTAAAGAGTGAAAGACCCACTACCTTATGGGTGCGACTTTTTACTACGTCTACACAAGTATTGGATATAAGACAATGGGGACTAACAGAAATTAGTTCAGTTGGAGCGCTGAATAAGGCGAATTCGATGAAAATACGTTACTTCGTTGCTCCGCTAGTCATACCCTGTCATAGATTTCTAATCGAATGAACTTTTCTTTCGGATATGAACCACCATGTGCTCGTACCTCTATGTTTGAAATACTTCACATGCAGGTGACAGGTAAAACCGGTCTTTCTTCAGAAGTGACCTTACAATTTGGAACTGAAGATTTTCCGAGCTTCGCTTCACTACCCTTGAAATTCACGCTTTTCTCGAAATTGCAATTCTCCGGGTCCCAGTAAACTTCGTCTGAAAATACCTTCGTAGACTCAAAATAATGCAGTGTATTAAAAGAAAGTTACCTTAGTACCTTAGTAGACTCAAAATAATTCAGTGTAGGCTATTCAAATATGTAATAGTAAGTTGTCGTTTTTTAGTCGGACTTTAACAAGAAAGAATCCGCGATAACAAAACAGTGAAACAGAGTTGAGTCTTATCTAATTTCTAGTATTATTTATTCGTTAATTTTGTAATACTTATACTACTGATTGTGTAGTGGCACACCTGTCTCTCCCTCCTCGCAATGCAGCCGGCAGTTCCAGCTATGTAAAGTGTAATGTTATTTCTACTGGCAACTGTAAGCTATAAGAAGCAATCATAGCATGTCGTAAGCGGCCATTTTAGCAGTTTTAGCCAATGAGATCACGCCGGGTCCGGACGAGCACGGACGGACAGAAGATTACCAGTGGCGCTTAGAGCCCAGTCACACATGGCACATTTCCTGGCTTTTTGGGTTGCAAAAGTAGAAAAAAGAAAAAGAACGAAATACAAATAATTCTGAATGTTGCCGTTTTAAATTCAGGAGATCAATTTGAGCGAAATATCATGTATATTTATCTTACAGAAACCCTAACTGCCCCCTAATTGCAGTCTGCTCATTATTCCCAAGCTGCCACAAAGTCCATCAAATCCCACGTCCCCTAGGGATTTTCAGTTGTTTGTCGAATAGGCCGGTTTTTGAGCCATGTGTGACTGGGCTCTTAATCGAGAACGTCATGAGCGACGTCACTGTACCGTCACTGAAGGCAGCGTATTTGGAACAATTAAAGCAGGGAAAGAAGAGATCCTGGCCATTTCAAGTGAAAGCCCTACTTGATAAAGCAGGGCTGTCTTATGCTTGGAATGAGGGTCTCGGTCCTACAACAGACCAAGATAAACTTTGTCGTAGTTTTGCGCGAGTTCAGGAGGATCAGGAAATCCAACTTTGGCATGAACAGACTGTTAATTCAGAGACTCTGATTATAGGAATATTAAAGAGTCGGTTGGTTTTGAATTTTATTTTAAGTTACGTTTACCGGCTGAAAACCTGCGTTTGTGGTTCCAGATCCGAGCGAACGGTCTCCCTCTCAAGAGTAGGGTTAAATTATTTGAAAGAAATTCTCGAAACCCGACGTCATGTTATACTTGCTCGTTATGTGGTTTGGAAGAGGAGAATTTGTCCCACTTCCTGTCAAGATGCAAGGGGCTCTCGGATTTCAGAGTAAGATTTTTTGGTGAAGATGGGTTGCTCTTTCCTGGTATCCTAAAGTCATCTTCACGGTCAGCGATAATGGCAGTTACAGGTTTTGTCAAAGAAGCGTTAAAGTGTTTTACATGTGAGTTTATATAACCGCTCTCTCGAAGTGTTTAAAAAATGTATGATTTTGTGTATGGCCTAACGGCTAAATTAAAGTATCTATCTATTCTCACGTTCCGACCGGGGATCGTGTGTGGTTGGTTTATGCTCGTGTGTGGTTGGTTTATGCTGTACGCATTTTCGTTTACTAATGTCAAATAGTTTTGTCATTTTTTTGTTTGTTTTGTTATTCACAAGACGGTAGTTTTTATTTATTTATCTGGTTGATAGCAGGTCATTCTATACAGGTCAGATAAATTGAGTTATATTATAATTTGTTAGATTTATAGGGTACGTCGAGGGGTACCTAGTTCTTGTTATTATAGTAAAATTTTTAACAAGCACAGCATGTTCGAATGTTTGTTCTCCACAGTGCTTGTATAGTGTATTTGTATTTTTGTGTACAACTAAAAAACTTGAACTTGAAACTTGGATTTCCTCTCGGCAAAGTGGATGAGAGGCAGAGGAACTTATCATCGCCCTATCAAATTTCACACCAAAGCATTGTGCCCAATCTGGCAAAAACTTGGACAGAAAGAGGCGTATCCTCGCTATTCCCCGGGGACTCCTTTTGAGAGTCCCTACGTTTTTGTTTGTCCCAGGGACTCCCCTTAAGAGATGAGGTGCAGGAGACCTGTTCTCCTTGATAAAATTCGATTTGGGTCCTTGTTTTGCAACGTTAACCTCATTGAAGAACAATTATTCTCCCGTCCCCACGGAAACGGGGAATGCTCCGATTATCATCACCATCGTCAAAAAAGGACTCCCTTTCAGATTCGACAGGGAATCATTTTGGGGAGTTGATGGTCTTCTTGTTTCTTGATAAACAGATGTTAGAGATGGTTAATACGAATCTGAGATGATATTAAGTCTCGTTATGGTTTAAAGCTGATTTTGAGAAAAAGTATATTTTTCATTGATATTTAATACCAACGCAAAATTAAGGAAATACAAAGAGAATAAGCAAAACCAGAAGTAAAATGGATTCCGACTAAACCCGTCACCTGAATATTTTTTTTTTCGAACAAAATCCATTTTGGAAGCATTCCCCGTGTTCTCGTTGTTTAGGAGTCCTCGGGGAAAGGCGAGAATAGGCCTAAGGAGTTATTTTCTTCCTATTAGTAAAGATGTTTAGAATCTTAGGATACTATCCCTTTTCTTCCGGTTGGTTCTGGAAGATTAAGACAGGCCAATAAAGTCTCGAAGATTGGGATGTCACGAAAGTATCCATTTTGAGATGATGAATATTCAAATTAAACAATGAATATTCAAAGGAATGGGAGATGACAGAAATAAAGAAGGATTTACAGTTGTGACTGGTAGACAAGAGAATAACGAATGGAACTTTTAGGAGTAGACTACTAAATGACCGGCTTTTTTCTCAAAATCCGGAAGGGTTCGTCTGATTATGCGGAAGCCCAGATGTCTTGATATCTCGGTAGAAAAGTGAAGATTGGCTTTTATGCGTTCAACCCAGAACAAATAATCTGATAGAACCTCTGTCTCCCTATCTCTACGATGTCTGCACGACGCGACCCTTCAATGGTTTTCATGCGAAAGTTTGCTTTTTTGTTTGCTTAGCCTCTACACCATTAAAAATACGGACCCCCCCACAAGATCGTGTTAACGGCACTGCAGTGCATGGATCCACTATTTCTTTTGGGTGACTTTTAAAGCGCCAATTCGGTAATTGTCGTTTTTGCAAAGCATCGCGTAGTATCAGAACAATGGTATCTGCAAAAAGGAGAAAATGCAGATCCAGTTGCCGTGGTATTAGAAATAGACTTCTGGCTTGACTTCCGTGCTGACTGCTAGTTTACTTTTCCACAGGGCTAATGCGTGACTCGGTATGAACCGAAAGCCTAATCGCCTATTCACCCTTCAGGTAACTTATATCAAGATCTCACGTGTGATTTTTTCTAGTGCAGCTGGTGGCAATTCGTCATTGAACTAAATAACTGCTTATAAACAAGGTGGCATAACGTACTCCTTCAGGCGCGCTTGATCCCGCAACCTTCCAGTTTATAGCGCTACCACTCTGGCCACTCGGCTGTATCATAGAGGAGTAATAAAATCGAAACTTTCAGTACTGTTACGGTGATGCCATCTGCATTCCGTACTTTTTCCTTATGCCGCCGCTAGGCAGCGTTACTCCCTTCCGTTGCTTGTGTCTTTAATCTTCTATACTGTCGCGGGCATTCTTTCGTTTATTTATTAACTCTCTGGTATTTGTGAATCATGCCAGGTTGGTGATTCACCTCGGCACTACTTTCCGGGGCCTTGACCGGCAAACACCCTTTTACCTAAGGTTGTTTAATTTACGTTGTAAGTACTTCCGTCAATAAAACTCTATGTTTATTTACGGACCATAGGTCGTCACTTCTATGAGTCTCAGTTAAGCTCCTTAGACTGGGCTGGCCTGTAAGGCCTGGTGTATGATGGGTGGTTGATAACCTGTTGTGTGTTCGGTATGCAAACCATAGTGTGAATCGACCAGGGGAGTCCATAATGAACCCGTGAAGTTCTGCACGTGTAGTAGGCCACCAACGCCCTAGGCCATCCTGACTCCAATGACTGTATACCTGGACATTTACCATCTTATGTACAGCCTACTACACCCCTCGCCATAACATCAGGTTGAGAGTGCAACCTTCATATATTAATACAGTCATCGTAACAGTACTCTCAATGGCTAGCTTTACGCGCCGGCAAAGATTCGCGGAAAAGCCGGAAGCGTCACCACAGCTGTCTTCGGCGAAGGCCGCTTTTTTGGTTGCCACAGGATTTGAGTCATCGTTCGGGCGACGTTTCTCGTTCTTCCCGAGGTTCAGTGGCGTGGACTAAGTCATAAAAAGCATCTTACCTTCTCTTCAGTTCCAAGCACGGGATCTTCCATGAGTGGTAGGGGCGACACTGGCGGTCCCGCCGTCGGCCCGGGTCGAGCGGCGAAGGGGGAGGGGCTGAGGGAGCCGTCCTTCCTATCCAGAATGGTAATCGTGTGAACAGAGTGACTTGACGTCCGCCAACGGCTGTTGCCGTTTCTAGAAACACTGAGAGCTCAGTAAGGACATGACCAAAAAAGAGTTTCAGTTTCGTTTATCCGTAATCAAGCCAACACACATCATTAATATAATAAGCCGCCAAGAAAGAATGCCTGCTTGGCTAGGGCCAGGACATTACTTAATAATTCAAAATGAGCAGCAACAACAGATTAACTGAATTTATCTAAAAAAGAGAAAAGAAACAAAAAACTAAGCTGTGATTTCTACTATAAATAATAAGAGTAACAAAAGAAAGGAAACAAATGCAAAGGGAAACAAGAAAGAATGGGAAAAAGAAGAGGACATATCTGAACTCAACCAATAAACACCTGAGGGGATTCTGCGACGGGTTGCCCACCCTCAACTGTAGTGTACAGAAAGTGTCCGGTGCCGCGGTGCCAGCCAAGAACCGGCACCGGTCTAGACGAGCCGGCACCGATCGCGACATGTCAGAACATTAAAATCACCATGTTTAGAAGCGTTTAAAAAACGAACCGCCTGATTTATGGGCAATGATGCCGGCACCGGTTTTTTGGCCGGTGCCGGGGAAGGGTGTACTGCAGGTGCCGGGAAGTGGGTATTCCCTCAGGTTTCAGTTCCAAATTAACAAAAGTACGTGAGTGAAGCGTTGTTCCGGTCCCAAAAATGGCTATTTAGTAGAAAACCCAACAGAAAAAGATACACTGTAACGCATACGTTTTCCGTATCTGAATCAGAAGTAAGTTCTCCAAGACTGACCTTATTTTCGTGAAAAAGGCATGCAAGAGTACCAAGCGATTTCGAATTTCAGGGTAAATTTTTTGGGATGGGTTGGTTGGGAAAGTAGTTTGGCACTTAGTGATGTGACTGGATATCAGTTTTGCTTTTGGGACGACTTCGAAAAGCACAATTTCGGCAATTGCTGTTTTTGCAGAGCAACCGTATATCAGATACCACGGTAACAGCAAAAATCGACTAATTGCTGATCCAGTTACCGTGGTAACAGATACCATAGTATCCGCAAAAACGCAACTAAGGTCACTATTGCGTGTGAACAAAAAGATGCAATTCCGACAATCCTTTGCCGTTTTGTTGCCAAATGTTCCAAGCATAGCGCTACAAGCACATAGCGGTGCCACAAATCCGAAAGAAAAGTTCATTCGTTGAAAATCGATATGAATAGCAGAGCAACGAAGAAACACATTTTTTCTTCCGGTCGTCAAGCTATTGTAAATAGGTGATGGGTAGCTAGGCTGCCGTATTCCAGCCCTATACGGCTAAACTTTAGGTATGACTGTGTTCTTACCTTGTGCTAAGGGTCAGTCGAGACCAAATTGTCTGTGAGTCTGCCCGGTTCCGCAAAGTTGCAGGGCCCATGAAACGCTCTTCAATACTCTTCCATCGCTTACCAATTTCAGTACGGACTTCACCGTTCACCAAACAGTAAAGAACGGCAACCATGAATCCCTATGAGACAAAGAAATGTTCAAGAACATGTAGCCATAGATTTAAAGCACAGCGCTTGTTAGAAATAGCTTTTCAGTATGAGATAGTCCGGGAGGGTCTAGGCTAAAACCCCCCCGGCGAAAACCCCCCCGGCGAAAACCCCCCCCGCCAAAACCCCCCCGGCGAAAACCCCCCCGTGACCAAAACCCCCCCGGCGAAAACCCCCCCGTGACCAAAACCCCCCCGGCGAAACCCCCCCCCCCGGTACCAAAACCCCCCCGGCGAAAACCCCCCCGTGACCAAAACCCCCCCGGCGAAAACCCCCCGGTACACCTTATTCTTACCATTCAGGGAGATATCCTTTGTCCGCTTCAAAGCGGCCTCTTAAACTGTTTTTGATTGGCTGCTACATATATAGAGCCGAGCGGCCAGCGAGGCGCCGGTCGCGTTTACATTTATGACGCGTTCTAGGGACAATCAATAGTGTGACAGGCCGCTATGAAGCGAATAGAGGATATCTCCTCGATGGTAAGTATAAGCTGCCCGGTAACAAACCCCCCCCCCCCGGCGAAAACCCCCCGGTACCAAAAGCTCGATTCATTTACATTTAACACGAATCCAAAAAATTTCACTTGACTTCCCGTGATCTTGTTCTAATTCAAATGGAATTCTGGTACAACAAGACAGTGAAGCTTAGTCAGTTCTCAGTTGTACTTCCACTGGAATTAGTCCGCCCCTTGCGACGAGGACGCGCTCACTGGGAAAATTGTACGAGTTGCAGCAGTGAAAGTTGCAATTCATACCATTAAGGGGCATTTTTTTTTTTTTTTTTTTTTTTGGTTCCAAGGGAAAACATTTTTTTTACAAGTTTAACAACTAGGCTATTACTTCGGTCCAATTAAGGCTAGGTACAATAATAAGGCACTTTTTTCCGATTATAGTTATGTCTAGATTTTTTTTCAAGATTTTTTTTTTAATACTTTTTTTAAGATTTTTTTGTAAGATTATTTTCCCCGGGGGGTTCTGGTACCGGGGTGTTTTGGTACCCGTGGGGTTTTGGTATCGGGGGGGGGGGGGTTTGGTACCGGGGGGGTTTTAGCCGGGGGGGGGTTTGGTACCGGGGGGGGTTTTGGTCACGGGGGGGTTTTCGCCGGGGGGGTTTTGGTACCGGGGGGTTTTCGCCGGGGGGGTTTTGGTCACGGGGGGGTTTTCGCCGGGGGGGTTTTGGTCACGGGGGGGTTTTCGCCGGGGGGGTTTTGGTCACGGGGGGGTTTTAGCCGGGGGGGTTTTGGTACCGGGGGGGTTTTCGCCGGGGGGGTTTTGGCGGGGGGGTTTTGTCCGGGGGGGTTTTCGCCGGGGGGGTTTTAGCCGGAACCCAGTCCGGGAGCAGTGTTCTTCAAATTACTCATAACTTGCCTCCTGAAATTAGACATTCTCTTGTTAGCGAATGCTAACAGAGACTTTTAGTTCTGCTGAAAATCGTCGGACTCCGTTTCTCACCTTATTTGAATACTCCGCACATTTCACATTTATCATGAGCGTGTTCCACCCTACTTACCATAGTTACTACGCTAGTCGCCGTGGTTACTACGCTAGGCTGGAACGCTTTTTGAATTTTTTCGGTCAATATCAGGCCGCGGGGTGATCCGACCAATCACGTTACAGAGATGCGTAGTTACTACGCTAACTACGCCCCCGAGCGTGGTAAGCAAATAGTTACTATTAGTTACTATTTTGAGAAGGTTGGAACGGTCAGCGTAGGAACTTTTCGTGAGGCTGGAACGGAAATAGTAACTAATAGTTACTATTGGTAGAGGGGTGGAACACGCTCCATGCCATCTAGCAATGTTGGACAAAGTTAACAGTAGTACATCTTAATAGAAGCGCTGCCAGTTCAGTTGGTAGACAACCTTCAACCAGATTAATGGCTTGCATTATTTAAAGTGGATTTGCAGTAATTTTAAGGTAGACCCCTTTTTGGATTAATACATTAGTTATGTAATAAAGATACGTATTGATAATTTATAAATTTTGAATGAAGTATTCATCCATAAAGTAAAATCATAAAATAAAAGATTCATTATTTATAGGGTTCGCGAACACTTTCCTGGCTACACTTATTGCTGACCTTGTACACCTGTAAATAGTCGATGTTACAATAAATTTTATTTAACGTTGGACTGGAGGAGGCGTGCCAGTTAGATCTTCCCAACAAGTTCATCAAGAGCTGGTAGCTCATATGGCACTTGTAAGGCTGGGTCAGTGAATGCAAGTAGGAATTCGTCAATTCGTGGGTTTGTTGTGATCATTTGTAAGCAAAACGCTTGAGATAAGAATGATCATGTCCTTGGAAATCACGAGAATGTATCGTTTGGTAATGCATTTGGTTGTGCGCACTTTAAGGGCGCTAGAAATTCATCTGTAATAAAGACCCTTGAAGCAAAAATGATGATGAGCTCATCGGATACAAGAAAATTTATATTTTACTCAAAAGTATTGTTTGTACTTTAAGGAATCCAGTTGTAAGCAAAACCCTTGAGGCAAAAATGCTCATGGGCTCATAGGGATCACGAAAATGTACATTTTGCTTAAAAAGTATTTTTTGTACTTTGCGGTTAGGATTAGTACTTTAAGGGATGGTCGGATCTTGGAACTGACAATTTCTAAGCCAATCTTGTCAAGTGTCTAATTTCCAAGCCAAGTTTCACCGTCCTAGCACATCTGGAAGTACGGTACCTTGATTCGAGACAACCGGAATTCCGGAACCCCCTCCAACTCCCCCCACAGTGCCCGAACCCGGTCCGGTTATGTCACTGATGTATCTAGGGCTTGTGCTTGTTCTTCCAACCAAGTGTCATCCTAATCGTTCCACTCCAAGCGTGTCACAAGGTTTCCGGTTCCCCCCTCCGACCCCCCCACCTTCATAGCATCCGGTCCGGACTTGAAACGGGACTCCCGAGACATGTGGTCTTTCTGCATATCAAGTTTTATTATGATCCGATCACCCGTTCGGCAGTTAGACATACCTTAAGATTCCGGATTCCCCTCCCTCCACTCCCCCCGCGATAGTCGGATCGGGAAGTTTACTATTTCCAGGATAATCTGGTCGGGTCCCTGATTTGCCTGCCAAGTTTCATTGTGGAAGTAACTTAACTCCTTATCACCGGAATTCCGGAACCCCCTCCAACTCCCCCCACAGTGCACGAATCCGGTCCGGTTCTGTCAGTGATGTACCTAGGGCCTGTGCTTGTTCCCCCACCAAGTTTCAACCCGATCGCTCCACTCTATGCGTGTCACATGATTTCTGGTTCCCCCCTACGAGTCCCCCCCACATTCATCGGATTCGGCCCGGACTTGAAATGGGTCATCTGAGACATGACGTCTTTCCAAATATCAAGTTTCATTAAGATCCGATCACCCGTTCGAAAGTTATGCATGCCACATTCCGGATTCCGGCTCCCCTCCCTCCCCCCACGATGGTTGGATCGGGCAAGTGACTATTTCCAAGTTAGTTTGGTCGGGTCCCTAATATGCCTGCCAAGTTTCATCGTCCTAGCACATCTGGAAGTACCCTAACTCGCAAACACCGGACAGACCGACCGACCGACGGAAAAGTGATCGGTATATGGCACTTGGCCGGAAGGCAAGTGCCATAAAAACAGAAAATAGGCTGCGGGTCAATCACCTCAAGCACACTCTTATCTCTTAAAGCATCCCTTAATTCGCAGTAGAAACAATCTATTTACAACATTCTAACTTGCGTGACTCTTGTGAAACTCTGCTTGGTTTCAAAAAGGTTACAAACCCGTCCCGCTAGTTTTCGGCCTCCCTCGGACCCCTTGTTTGATGAAACACTCAGATAAACTTGCATTAGCGGTATTTCTGACCAATTAATTGTCTCATCGGAAGCGATAAAAGGGAATCTAGTCCGGCTCAAAAAGAGCAGAACACGGCAAAATGCAATAATCAGCGTCGCACCGTACGGGTGGATAAATGGGACAGAGGAAGTTCCACATTTTGGAAACGAGAATGGATGGAACGATTTGGGTATAGATTATTTTCGAATTTACAGTTAACTGACACTGTTCATGGTCTTTTACTCCCGAGGGGTTATCCACTCCCAAGCATCTGATGTACACCCTTTCACGGCACCGGCAGAAACCAGCCGAACAGGCAAAGGTGCCGGCCATAAATTAGGCGATTCCCGCGTAGTTAGGGGGAGGAAGTTTATTTTAAGGCAGGTCTAGAAAGGGAGGATTTAAGGGTGTTATTAAGTTTTCGGGGAGATTGTTTAGCATTTGGAGAAAAAAGAAAATTATTGGTCAATTTCGCGATAAGACTGGTCCTTACTTCTGCCCGATGTCCGAATCAAGATTGGGCACACCCTCGTTTATCCAACATGAATGTACCCAGAGGCGTTACTAGCCAAAATGTTTGGGGACAAGGTATTTACCGACTGGCTGGTAATTTTTACCGACTGTTTTGCGGAAAAACGACTGTTTTCAAGAAAAAACGGAAGTTTTGAAAAAAATTGACTGTTTTCAGAAAAACCGAATGTTTTGACGAAAAATTGACTGATTTTCAGAAAAAACGACTGTTTTCATGAATAAAACCAACTGTTTTGACAAAAAATCGCGCTTCGCGCCGACTCGGTTATTTTTCACCGACTTTCCGACAGCATTGAGGGGCGTCCTTCCCCCTCCCCCCCCCAGTCGTGACGCCCCTGAATGTACCAGGGTGTTAACAATTATGTATTTAGAGCTGTTTACCTGGAATGACGAGAAGAGTTGGTCGCAGAAAAGCCAGATAACTTCAACCATTTCGTGTTTACCAATGGCTCCAGACATCCAGCCGAAAATCGTATAGTGGACACCAAACAAGGGCATAAGGACAAGAGTAGACTTACCCCATTTCCTAAAAAAAAGTAGTTAAGCGGTAGGCCTGGAGTCGTGCTTGCTTCATTTCCTCTCATACGGCTATGAATTAAATACAGAAGTACAAAAACAAATGCAATATCTGTGAATTTACTTCTTATAACTGGAGGGGCCGAAGAAAGTCGGTGACCACAGCTGAGAAAGATATCATTTTTTTTTCTCGCTTGGATGATTATGAAACGGCTGCATTGTTTCTCAGTTTTTTCTTTCTCTTACTTTCTTTTTGTTCTTCCTCTTCAAGTCTTTTAGTGATCTTCGTAAAGTACTTTCGTGCGATCGTAATGAAGTGCCTCTCAACTAGAGAGAAAACCGCGACTTTTCTTTCACAATCGTCTTTCTATTCAACGGATCTAGTATTGTTCTTCTCGAGGTCCATCTTTTAAGGCGCTTTTCCGAGACAATCCCGGATTATTATCCTAGATAGCTGATTCATTAGACAAACAGCGAATCGACAATCCCAGATTGTACAAATGACGATCCGTCGATCTTGCTCCGTTGCAAGATTCTCGAATCGACAACCCAAGCACGAATCCGGATTGTCAGATTGCCACAGAAAACTATTTTTCATAATCCGGATTGTCAGAGAAAACGCATTCTGGAGAATCCGGATTGCGAATCGCCAATCTGGATTGTCGCGGAAAAACGCCATTATAGTGCGGACCGACAAACTTCTTTGGAGATAAAATGACTCAGTTTCACATGGGAAGAAGAATTAACGTCAAGCATATAGTATTTCGTGCGATCGTAATGAAGAGCCTCTCTAACTAGAGACAAAACCCTGAATTTATTTCACATTCTTCTTTCTTTCCAACGGGTCTAGTATTGTTGTTACTTTATGGTGCGCACAGACGACCGGAAAGTTCCGTCCAGAGTTCCGGCCTGGGAACTTTTTAAAAGTCCTCGTTTTTCCTTATGGAGCGACGATTGGTGCTAACAATCCTGGCAGGGGTTACAGTCCGCTGTCTTATGACCATTGTCGTCTGTCTGTTCGCACGATTGACCAGTAACGGCTACTAGAACTTCCGTGGTCACACCTCGACAAGCCGAAATAAAATCAAAACTCGGAGAAAAGGACGGATAAAGAAAGGAAGAGTTTTTTTTTATCAGCAGGTTTTTCCAGACAGAAAGGCAAACTGAGAAATGCATCACTTGTTTCAAGCCGTGGACGTTTTTGCAGGTACCATGGTAAGTTATTGTTCTTATAGTGTATTTACATACTGCGCAAATTCCGAGCATATTTTGCATCCGGGTGTATTTTACGCACGTATTTTGGCTTGAAACGATAATACAAACGTATTCATATACAAAACGGACCGATTTATCAAAATAAGTCCGTATTGCAAGGGATCTTTTCAAGCTCAAATATGTGCGAAAAATACGCTCGGATTTCAAAATTCGCTCGAACTGACGCAGTGTGTAAATACACCTATACTTTATGGTAGGCCTACACTTCGTCAAGAGCTGAAATAAAATCTCGGAGGATGGGTTGGACAGAATATATACATTTTTCTCAGAGGCTTTCCCCAGACAGAAAGGCAAATTGAGATTGTTCCGTTATTGAAATTCCGCAGGATACCACGGTATCTGGATCTGCCTTTTGTCGTTTCTGAAGTTGCCATGGTATATGATACCATTGTATCTTATATATTGTACATATACTTCGTATACTTTATGGTAGGCCTACATTTCGTCAAGAGCTGAAATAAAATCTCGGAGGATAGGTTGGACAGAATATATACATTTTTCTCAGAGGCTTTCCCCAGACAGAAAGGCAAATTGAGATTGTTCCGTTATTGAAATTCCGCAGGATACCACGGTATCTGGATCTGCCTTTTGTCGTTTCTGAAGTTGCCATGGTATATGATACCATTGTATCTTATATATTGTACATATACTTCGTGTATACCTATACCTCACAATGTTAAGGTTTTGTTTAACGAATTTTCCGTTTTTTTCTCAGGTTCGCTGCAATCTCTCTATTTGCGATGAGAAAAGTTCAAATTTAGCGGCTATGGCAGAACGTAATGCAACGTACGCAAGGACAAATACAATTAGCAAGGCGCTATACGGTACAAAATTCAGTCAAACTTATATAAGTATATATAAAACAAGACAGCGGCGAAGGCAGTGCACATGCAAAATACTTTCTCAGGGGTGTGAAGCCTTTTCCTCTTCTTCTTCCTTAGAGATGCCCAAATCTCTTTTACCACTGTTTATAGCACAACTCTTACTGGAAGTGATCTTTTTACAGATGAATTGTTTTCCGAACACACCAGTACTTGATCCGTGAAATTCGCGATTTTCTTGCTGGCGCTTGTCGACTCTTCCCATTCTTCCCTCTCAAAAGCGGAGGCTGGACGCAAAATGTTTGAAAACTATGCGCGCCGTGGTTAAAAATGGGAAAAACCAAGTAAAAGAAAAGGAATCCAGAACAAAAATAGACCAATTGGCTTACCATGTCTTCCAAAATGACTAAACAGAGATCAGAAGTCTAAAACTCTACTATGACGCGGAAAATTTGAATTTCTAATACAGACGCGTCTTTTCAGTGGCCAGTGACTAGCTCGCGGAAGGTAGCTCACTGCTCGAACATTTACTTTTCGAAGCATACAACACAGGTACAAGCCATAGAGGTACCACAAATCCGACAGGGAAATTCCACTGTATGAAAATCGACTATTCGTGAATGACGGAGCAACGAAGTGACACACTGTCATTGGGTCTTCAAGCCTCTTTAAGTTAATGAGTGTTGGGTAGCCAGATTGTCCTATCTCAGCCCTTTTCGGTTAAACTTTAATTTGACGGGGAAATAGACCTTGAGACGGACACGTCATAAGTAGTGACTTGAAAACCAAAATGCTCTTCAATCGGGATTTGAACCCTCGACCTTCGGCTGACGCAACCGCGCTCTTACAGTATGAATCTGTAGCCCGTTACTAACTGGTGATCGTAATGGTTTGAGAACTATGTTAACAAGCCCCCCGATTGGTATCCACGCCACCCACGATCGACCACTCTTCATATTAAGACACGGGCCACGCTCTACCTTGGTTACTCGCTGTCGATAAGCAAAGATCCCATTTAAGTCGGGTCTTCACCTTCCGGAATCTGGGTTCCCAGATTCGCCGTGATTTTTTTCTGAATTTCTTCTGCGATACTTAAAAATTCCGGAAATCTGGAAGTTCAAAAGCCCCCTTTTTCCGGATTATTTTGATGTACTTTCGGCCCGGTTCATCTTCCAGATGCAATTTACAGAAGAAGTCAAAGAAAAAATCTGGAAGCCCAGATTCCGGAAGTTCCGGGAGGTGAAGAGCGGACTTTAGACGGATAAGAAATGGTGGCTTTCTTGGCGGCCCGATTATCGAATGGGCGGGAGGGAGACGAGTAGATTCACACCCCTTTAAGCATGTAGCAAACACTGACTTCCCCGCCTCCTGGCGGGCCTACCTGTACCTGTACTTTCTGGTCTCGGCAGACACAGACGAACGTAGCTTAAGTAGCAGCACCCAGGCGATGTGTACGAAGAATACAAAATTTATCTGAAACATAGGAATAAATTTAATTTTCGAAAGACTATGGGGTCGTCTGAAGAATAATTGCTAAGTGAAAAAGAGGATATCGGTCGGCCAGTGGCAAGAGCTTTCGTAAAATTCGTAGGCAAGTGAAGAGATATTCCTGATCTTCCTGGTATTCTGAAGGGCACTCCTCCCTGTTCTATTAATATCCGATGGAAGATAATAATTAGAGCGCTGGAATCGAACAAGTTGTATGTTGCATAGTTTTTTTGGTTTTTTTTTTGTCTTGTTAAAGGACACCTGAATGAAGAGTACCAAGTATCATCCCTATCTGTATGACTTCCGTTAACATTGCCTGCAGAAAACCCAATCCAAATACGAAATAGTGTTTCCAAGCTATGGTTTTTGCTCCATTTTGCATCTGTCCTTATTTCAGTACCGAACAATTTTAGAAATGAACAAATGTCTCCAATCAACCCTTCTTCTGGAACATTTTTTAACCAGTTAAGCCCAAACGTATATCTAGAAGAAATCCCAATATGATCCGGCCAGCGCTGTACAAGATTTGGATGAATTGCGCTTTTTGTCTTGGAGTCTGCATGTGCAAACCTCCAGAAACGAATATCCCTATTTTGAAAACGTCACGCTCAGGAGAAGAATGCTCTCCGTGGCCATGTCTGTAAATGCATTCTCCATGGTGTGTTCAAGTATGGTTTCATTGTTCAGGTGTCCTTTAACAACGAATCCACAAATGTCTTTATCTTCGTTTGTTCCTTCTTGCTTTTCCTCTTTGCTTGTAATCCGCTGTTTTTCTTTTCATTCACACCCACAGCCGGCTTCATCTCAATACCTTTCATCCCAGAGACTCAAATGACAGATCCAAGTAAATAAACGTTTTTTCCGTCTCTTGCAATCTTTTCTGTTTCTTCTTCAATAAACAAACTCTCTAGGCAAACTGAATCGGAAGCCTTTCCTAGGCAACACCGCTCTGTAAATGCCTACTCAAATCAAAGCGTAATCTTCGCGCTCCGATAGACTCATTGAAATAAACGCCTACGCGATAACAGGGACCCATAAATTTCCTTACAGGGGGCCTATCATTTCCTATGCTTCTATACTGATATGATGACCGAACCAATCCATCTTCCAAAAATCCCCGCTTGAGTCGATCGGCATTCTTGTTTCCTCATTGTAGGTGCGCGCCAAAGAGACTCCTCCCTCAAGGCGCCAGCAGCCAATCCCAAATTTTGTCTACCTGGATATTCGCGTATTCTAACCCCGTGGGTGTTTCTCGAACTCTCAGACATTCGGTTATTGACAGGCCCCCTGAATGGCGAGCCATTACAGAAATTTATGGGTCCCTGGCGATACCCATGACTTGGTAATCAGCCCGTCAGGTGGCGGTCAATAATTCTTTGCGAGGGGTTGCCCACTCTCGATTTTGGTGTAAAGCAAGTGCCCGATGCCGCGGTGCCAGGCACCGGTTGCCACGTGTTAGAACACTGAAATCAGCATATTAGAGGCAGGGTTGCCTAATTTATGGGTGGCACCACTGATTTCGGCCGATTTTAGTGGGTAACCCCTCGCTTCTTCAGTCTGCTTGGAAGAGTTCATAAATGGGCCATGTAACTCAACATTTCTGGGTGGAGAGATGGGGGCGGGGGAATAAACGGGTACACAGGACCGCTAAAACATGAAATGCTGTTACTCAGATCGACAATTTGGCCAGGATTCGATCGCCTTATGAATCTGGTTAAATGGTCGAGATCATCGTACAACAACATACTGAATCTAGTTTCTGTTGGTCTCGGATGGATAAAAAACAGTCATCCTGTTAGTCTCGGGCGGATAAAAAACAGCCCGGTAAAAAAAAAATGGAAATACGAGAACGGACCAAACAGATCGAGGAAACTGACTATAGCCTAGACGCTAGCTCCGCTATAATGCCCCGATGGTTAGGAGACAAGAGCCAATCATCATGCCCGAACTGAACTCCAAGAAGATGGCGACCTTCTGAAATAGACTGTACTTATAGGGTCTTTATTTTTTTTTTTTTTTTTTTTTTATTACTACTTTATTTCAGTCCATAAGACCATAACAACAAAAAAAAAAAAAGATACACTAGAACAGGCACTTAACAAAAAATACAAAAGAACTCTACCCCATGCAAAAGATATCCAGGAGGATACCCTTCCATACGGGTAGCGCATAAAAGATGGGTAGGGCAGCAAATGCCACCAAATCATTATCAGAATCTTTTAAGCGGCAAAACATAGCAACATTAGCTTTGCGGCGCAGCTCCTTCAGGGTAGCAACTCTTTTTTCAACCATTGCACCATTGCACCGTCTCCTCACAAAAACAGTATGCATATCCAACAAGATCAAAGATTTCGATGGGATCCCAAAAATATAATATTTGACTCAGACAACTACGTCCTGACTACGTCTTGTCTACGCGAGATCCAGTCTTCGCCAGGCTAATCATCTGAGAAAATTAATTTCAGATATACCTGTATAAGCCATATTTATTTTGACGATACTGATCGAAACTACCTGCTTTACTTCTGCCGAATTTCCGTTTTCGGCCGAATTCCGAGCGAACTACTTGTCCAGCCAAAAAAAGATAGTTCAGAAACGAATTCAGCGCATCTCCTTATCCCTATAAAGAACGTCTAATCAACTTCAAATAAAACATTAACTTATAAAAAAAATCCGGTTTCAACCGGATTCCGGACGAAGTATATGTCAGGGTAAACCAGATCCAGTCTTCGCCAGGCTAATCATCTGAGAAAATTAAGTTCAGATATACCTGTATAAGCCATATTTATTTTGACGATACTGATCGAAACTACTTCTGCCGAATTTCCGTTTTCGGCCGAATTCCGAGCGAACTACTTGTCCAGCCAAAAAAAGACAGTTCAGAAACGAATTCAGCGCATCTCCTTATCCCTATAAAGAACGTCTAATCAACTTCAAATAAAACTTTAACTTATAAAAAAATCCGGTTTCAACCGGATTCCGGACGAACTATATGTCCGGGTAAAAAATGATTGTCATATACAGATTCAGCGTATCTTCTTACCCTTAAATCTATCATCTAATCAACTTCAAATACAAATTTTACTTTTAACAGATTTTCCGGTTTCGGACGGATTCCGGGCGAACTACTTGTCCGGCGAGGAAATGGTTTTCACCATCGCGTTCAGCATGTCTTCTTACCCCTAAATCGAACATCTAATCAACTTCAAATAAAAGTTTTACTTTTAACAAACTTTCCGGTTTTGGCCGGATTCCGGGCTAACTACTTGTCCGGCGAGAAAATGGTTTTCACCATCGTGTTCAGCATGTCTTCTTACCCCTAAATCGAACATCTAATCAACGTCAAATAAAACTTTTGCTTTGAACAAATTTTCCGGTTTGGGCCGGATTCCGGGCTAACTACTTGTCCGGTCAAAAAATGGTTTTCACCATCGTGTTCAGCATGTCTTCTTACCCCTAAATCGAACATCTAATCAACTTCAAATAAAACTTTTACTTTTCACGAACTTTCCGGTTTTGGCCGGATTCCGGGCGAACTATTGGTCCGGCGAGAAAATGGTTTTCACCATCGTGTTCAGCATGTCTTCTTACCCCATAATCGACTATCACATTAGCTGTTTCAAAATATTTTGTTTGCCCCTTAATTTGAAACCCCTCCCCCACCCTTAAATATAGAGCTACAGAGCCCATCTTCGAACTTGACTTGTACTTTGACCCAAAGGATCCTCCCACCAAGTTTCATCAAAATATCTCAATCCCTTCGAGAGTTATCGTGCGTACAGACGGACAGACGGACGGACGGACGGACGGACGGACGGACGGACAACTTTTGCGATGTCATAGGTATCCGTCACTAACGTTTTGGGATCCCAAAAAGGGTCTTCAAATCTCTCTTCTCCAGGGATTCAAGGGACCCTCTTTGTCCGATGGTGACGGAGCTCTGCCGTGCAGGCAGGACATACTCGAGGGACGGTTGTAGCTGACCAGAAGGTCTTCATGGTCTCCTTGGAGTCTTTTGAGGTTGAAGAAACATTTCAGCCAAAATGCACCTTTCGATACAATAGACGTAATCCCATTTTAGGTCGTCCTGAATTATGACCCAAAGAATTCGGACCTTTTTGTTGATTGGCAACTCCGATTCGAGTGTGGTGACTTCTCGTTTCACAAAGGATATACTGAGGATGTTACTTTTCTCCGTGTTGAGGCCCCGTTTCAAGTTTACTGCCTGTGACTTCAGCATGTAGAGCGCGTTTTCAGGACGTCTGGGTCGACCGGATCGTGGAGTATCGATATATTCAAGACCAAGAAATACAGACGTGGTTATGTGAGGTGAGTAAGTCTGAATCTCTGAGGTTGTACGCTGGGTCAAAAGAGACATGGGGGGAGGAAATTTATTTTAAGGCAGGGTTAAGTAGGGAAGAGTTGGGTTTGTTAATAAGTTTGAGGGCTGATGGGTTACCGCTCGGTGCAAGAAGAAAATATATGGGTAAAAAAGAGGAAAGATCGGGTCCTTACTACTTCTGCCCAATGTGTGGAGAAATGAATGAGGATGTATGCCACCTTTTGTGTGATTGTATAGAGTTGCGGGAACTAAGGGAGGAGATTTTCGGGATGGGGGGAAATGATAAGAAATGGATTATTAACATGATGGGAAGTAAAGATTTTAAAGAAATAAGAAATGTAGGGAAGTTCCTCAAGTTAGCTTTGAAACACCGGAAAGATTTCTTTTGATGAGAAAGTTGTGTTTATAGTGTTTATAAAGTATTTAGTGTAATTATACGTATGCCAGATTGTTGATTTTTTGTATTGTTTTGTTGCATGATGGCCTGATGGCTTTAATGTGCAAATAAATCATTCATTCATTCATATACAGGCACAGTAAGGTCTGCAAACTTCCAGCAATTCTTGGTGCTTTCTTGAAGACTGTTTATCCCTATGGATATCCCAAGGATTTCGGACTGAAATGTCCATCTTCAGATAATCACAGATCCACTTTACCAAACTACCAATCGCCCAAACCCAATCAGCCCATCACTAGACTAAAAAAAAAAAAGACTAAAAAAAAAAAAAAAAAAAAAATCGGCTTCAAATTATCCCGCCCCTGGTGAATTCGTCTGACTGATTTTTATCATCATTCGTACCTTATTTTATTTCTCATTTTAACTCTTGATGCTTCCTTATAGTATTTCCCATTTTATTATTATTGTCATTTACTGTATATATTGTACGTCACTGCTTGACATTCGTTACTCCATGACGATCCTCTGCTAGCCATATTATGTTGTGTTATTATGGAAATGAATAATATATTATATTACTGTGAAGCAGAAGGCTCAAGTTTGCTCCCTTGGGGCGCACCGCAGGTGATCGGCGATTCGGTACACGTTTTTCCATCACCCAGCTGGACGCGTATCTCCGATAGAAAGCTGACAAAGTGCCAAGCATTCTAAGTGCAAGCCGCTGGACATCTCCTTCGACCGGTCCATGATCTCCGGATAAGACAATTGAGAAGGTTGGTTTGGTAGTGTTGGTTTGTTCTAGGTGATCCAGAGACCGGCTAGGACAGATCATCCCGAAAACGGGACACCGGACCCTTCTGGCAAACGGAAACAGGGACACAGGAAAACGAAAACAGGAGCTGGCTAACCGTAATGAGACCATGGTGGCAAGGTAACCGGACAAGAACTCTGGGAATGAAAACCAGTCTGTACTTAGTAAATATATTGTGATTAGTAGTAAATCATATTAGTGTGATTCTTTTTTCCTTCTTTCTTTTTATCCTTGTTATACTCCATTTGTCACACGGGTAAATATAACCATTCATTCATATAATTTTCCGGGCGAAATTTTCAGCTTCGTTTTACCAAAATAAATGCTATTCTATCTTTTACACTTTTCCAAATCAGATTGTTTTATATTCTTCCTTTGAGAACTTGGGCTTCTTTTTTGATGGTGCTGAACAGACAAGTCTGCAGCTGAGATTCATTCTAGTAATATTTTATTCTGGGATATATTATATTTTAGTATCTTTTTTCTGGGGATATTCTGGAGATATTTTTTTTACAAGGCTTCAGGCAGCATTTTTCTTTCTTTCCATTTTTCTGTCTCCTTCATCTCTTCGAGTATTCTTTCATTTTTTTGCAAAATTATTTATTGATTAATTTTTCTTTCTTGTAATTTTCTTTCTTCTTCATCTTTTCGAGCATTCTTTTTTGTGCAAAATTAGTTATTGATTAGTTTAAAGTAATCGCTTACTTCGACACATTTTACATAGCAAAACGGATACGTCAGCTACATTTTATTTCAGCCCTACTTGGCAAGGGTCCTTTTCAGGCTCAAGACGGGCCGAAAAGTAGCTCTGAAAAAGTGTAGCTATCGTGTCCGTTTAGCAGTGAAAAATATGATCCGCAGTCAGAAGAATATTTATTGCTTATTTTGACTGCCCTCACAGGCCCATTCGGGCTTTCATGCAGTCAAAGGTGTGGACAGCATGTTTATGAAATGATATGAAAATTATAATATTTGTAATGCAGTCTATGTTATTCTATTATTCTACTATATGGCTATTCAACTCTTTGGAAGGTTCCTCCGGATAGGGTTAGCACACAGAGAAAATTGTATATCCCTGTAGTTCTAAATATTGGCATAGTTTTCATGTTTTCTAGATATTTTTTTTTGTTTTTGGTGCGATGGCCCTTGTTGGCTTTTATGCATTAAATATTTATCTATCTCTACTAATTTTTGGGATGATAAAATAATAAACCTTAAGCTACAAAAAAAACTTGCGCTGATTGGTCAGTTTAGCGCCATCAAATATGATTCGCAGTCAGCTGACTGAATACTTTTTGGCTTCTTTCTCCTCAGTCTTCCAATTTCCGGTTCAGAGACAACAACTTAGGAGAAAGCACTCCGTTCGTCTCTTTCAGAACTTGCATTTCAGTTCCTAAGTGAAGGAGATTAAGTTTACTTTCTTCAAATGTCTCAGTTTTCCCACACCGGAAAAGGTTCTAAGATCAAAGAAGAACAACAATGACAAATTCTTTCGAATAAAACTTAGTGTCCATGTATCGTCTGACTAGTTGACAGATACTGTCAACACAGAATAATAAACTATAGTACTCCAGACAGGAAATGAATTAAAGAACAACTCGCACTAAGTAGTTTTTCCGTGAGATGTTTGATTGACTAGTTCGAAATTCAGCTGTGGTTACAAGAAGTTAAACAAGGCTTGTGCTGTTTTTAATCCCTCTCAGAGCGTGTTCCACCCCTCTAACAGTAGTAACTATTATTACTATTTTCATTCCAGCCTCGTGAAAAGTTACTGTGCTGACCGTTCCAACCTTCTCGGAACAGTGTGGTAACTACGAATCTCTTTGACGTGATTGGTCAACTTAGCCTGTGGCACGATGTTCCAGCCTCTACGCCAAGAGCGTGTCCGTGCGTGACGTCATTTTTTACCAAGATTGGAAACACAATAGTTGCCAAGAAGAAATAACGAAAGGTTGGAAACTTGCTACTTCCATGTCAGCACGCTCAGTGCAGAAAACACCGCTTATCATTTATCGGCCAAGCTTTGCGAGCGGCTTCGGACTTACTAGGGGGTCATTTCCGCCGGGGATTACTCCTCGGTCCATAATTTGATAGAACCTCCGTCTTTGGTCCCACGCAGCGACTATGGATAGACCGATAAAACTGAGCGGAGCTACAGGTACATGCTGTGAGGTATGAGTTGATACCCGTCTACATCCCTCTACGCTGTTTGTCCCCGTTGCTCATACGAGGTGAAAAACCGTAGGATGCCTTGCAGGCGTGGACAGCCCGCTCTACAGCGCGTCAAACGTGACGTCACCACGGCAGACAACCAATGAACTGTAAAGGACGACCCAGACGGCGTTCGGAATCTTTTGCGGAGTTGTACCGCGGTACAGCTTTTTGTAGAGATAACAATGATTATGATGTTCTGCGGAGCTCCTCCTTCGCTCGTTTGCATCGGGTAAGGTATCAGAATATATTAGACTCTGCGCATGGTCGTTTCACAAAGATAGGGAGACGGAGGTTCTATCAGATTATTTGATCTTGGTCCGATGGTTTTTTTTTCTAAAGTCGTTTTAACAGTTATCCTGGTATCTGATACCACGGTCGAAAGGTATTTTTGCAGTTATCGTGGTATATGATATTCAGATACCACGGTCCGACCGTGGTAACTGATCGTGGTATCTGAAAAAGTCATCTCACATTCATCAATCTTTGTCAAATTGGTGGGAAAGAAGTTTGGCACTTACTTAGTGGTGTGACTGGATATCAGTTTTTGGGATGACTTTGAAAAGCGCAGTTTTAGCAACTGTTTTTGCAGAGCAACCGTATATCAGATACCACGGTAACTGCAAAAATGACTAACTGCAGATCCAATTACCGTGGTAACAGATACCATGGTATCTGCAAAAACACAACCATCATCATTACCTGCGTTTTTTTTACCTTTATCCGGTTAATCGACCTGCAGGATTTCCCACTATAAGCCGTTTTCATCTTTCGGTTAACCGACCCAAGTCCGTATAAGCTAATTTTTCGTCGCCATTGGTCGGTCGGTTAACCGATCTGTGGACTGAGGTTGAAGCTCCGTCCAACCGACCTGCTTTCGTTCTCACTCAGGAAATTCGAATCCTTCATGTGATAGCTGGAGAATGCGAAATAAGCCGTTTATTCTATCGCCCGGCGAACGGGATGGGATGCCGAAAAACGGCTTGTAGCGGTAATAGGTCGGTTAACTGGATGACGGAGAATTGGCGTGTCGTGTCAGCTACTGTCGTGTAGATGGCATCATAAGGGGGCGTTTACGCGTAAATTACTATTGATCTCAAAAGAAGTTGCCATTCACGTGATGATGTCATCTATAATAATAATAATAATAATATAATTGCAACAAAAAGGCTTTCGCCTCTACAATGCGACAAGTGTTGAGACACTATGTTATGCGACAAGTGTTGAGACAGAGGAAGATGCCATCTTCATTTCAGGAGAAGATCCCACTCATCCGACTGCATTGCCAAAATGATCTGCAATGCCAGTTGCTTCAAACCATAATTGCCATCTCATAATATAGTCATAATCATCCCATGTTAAGCACGATTCCCATTCAAACCATAATTAATCTAATGTGTGGTACGAAAAAAGCTTCTTTCACTCCTTTGTGAACTTTTTCTACACTAATCTTCAAAAAACATGATTCCAAAATATAGCGATGTAATTTTTGGGATCCCAAAACGTAAGTGGAGGGACATCTATGACATCGCAAAAGTTGGCCGTCTGTCTCTTTGGTCTTGTTATCTTTGTTTTCGCATTACCACACTGTTTGACGATATGTGAATGCCAATGTATATCGAGTTTTTATTCGGATATTCTTATTACCAGAGCTGCTGCGAGTCCAGCAAATCCGAGTCCGAGACAAGTCCGAGTCCTTGAAAAAGGCATCTCGAGACCGTCTGGAGTCTGGAGACGACTCAAGAGTCCGAGTCCTCCAGCTCTGCTTATTACTGTTAAAAATGTTTTTCTCATTTCTTAAAAATAATTGATTTATTGGAACAAATGGCCCTTCCAAGGTTACCATGCAAATGGTAAGAAACAGGACTTACCACAATAGAAGCGGTAATTGGTCCCCTTATTATCCAGAAAACGTAGGGATTGCCATTCATGGTCCAGCATAGGATATTGTCCCAGACGATGCGGCAGATGACCCATGGGGCGACGAAACACAGGGGAAGACCTGGAATGCAGGGCAAATAATAAACTTGTTTTGCAACCCACTATTAGCAGCATAGCTGCCGGACAAAAAGTACAAAAACAAAAAAGATAAAAGGATTGGCTTCAGGCTTCAGGCACAAACCTGAAGCCTTTACTTCAGGTTTGCCAAGTTCCTGCTGCGTTGTCCCTTGTGGACGAGTAATACTTTTATGATAACTGACAAACACCAGATTGCGGACCCTAGAGTTCATCTATGACACACCACATCCTAGTCTCCGACGTATTGATTTATTTCAGATATAATCATAACCCTGGCTGATATCAAGTCCCAGGGTCTAATGGGGAAGCTCGCGTCCTTTGTAAGATCCATAATCGTCCCTGGCTCACCAAAGAAGCCAGCCTCCGCCTGTCCAGCAGCGACCCCTGGACTTACGGGTCCGAGTACGAGAGGAGCGCGAGTTCGAAGGCAATCAACCTTCCAACAAGTTTTATCAAAGAGCTTTTCTGTCCCTCGGGTCCATGCCCTTTTTATATCCCCCTATGCCCACCGGGATACTTCCTTATTACTTGCACGAGCAATTTACGGTAATCATGAGACTGACGCCTCCCTCTCGTCTATCTCATCCAAAATTAATACCCTATCTACTTCACTCTGGCGGAGAATTTTTTTTCGGAAATGCTGGAAGACGAATTCTAAGCACGGATCCGGCTAAGTCTCCTTGGAAATGAATTTCGTGTGTTTACGAACATCTTGCCCCCGCAAAGAACACAGATCTTCAAGGGCGAGAAGTTGCCAGGGGCGTCCCGACGGGGGCGTCACGTATGGGGGGGGGACGCCCCCCAATGTTGTCGGGCAGTCGGCAAAAAAAATTCGACTTGACGCGAAGCGCCGCATTTTTTCGTAAAAAGAGCCGATTTTTCTTCAAAATAGTATGTTTTTCGTAAATGTAGTCATTTTTTCCTTCCGGCCAAGTGCCATACTCCGATCACTTTTCTGTCGGTCGGTCTGTCAGTCGGTCGGTCCGGTGATCGCGAGTTAGGGTTCTAGATGTGCTAGGCGATGAAACTTGGTTGGCGTATCAGGGACCCGACCAAACTAACTTGGAAATAACCAGTTTCCCGATCCGACCATCTGGGGGGGGTGGAGGGAGGAGGAATCCGGAAAATTGAGTCGTGCGTAACTTTTGAATGGGTGATTGGTTTCGAATGATACTTAATAACTGAATAGAAGACATGTCTCTGAAGTCGCATTTCAGGTCTTGACCGGATTCGACAGCTGTGGGGGAACTGGGGGGGGGGAGACCGGAAATCTCGTGAAACGGTTAGACTGGAGGGATTAGTGGAACTTGCTGGGAAAAACAAGCATCTACTCTAGACAAATCGTTTACACAATCGGACTGGATCCGGACACTTTGGGGGACGGGGGGTGGAGAGGGGTTTCATGTAATTCTGGTGATGGCGCTTTTGGGGGTTTTCATGACAAAACTTGGCAGGCAAACCACTTTTGGAATTTCAGTGTCGATATTTTGCTTCTAAAACACAGGAAGTTGCTTTCAAGAAGCTATAATGGTAAAACAACGGTTGAATGGTAAAGAACAACAAGAGCTACGAGCTCATTTGGCACATGTTACGAGTATGCGGTACAAGAACGTAGATGAGAACGTCACAAACTACACCCGCCATCGAAAAATGCGGTTCGGACCTAGAAATAGAATATGCAATTTCACTCAAGTATAAGCCTTACTGGCATCGATTCGGATCATCTGGGGCAAATGACTATTGTAACTTCCAAGTTTCAGCCCAACGAACCCACTGGTTTGATCCCAAGACGTGCCACACGGTTTCCGGTGCCTCCCTCCAGCTGCCCTTACCGCGGCCGAATCTGGCTCGGACTCGTGAACGGATCATCTGAAGCATATTCTCTCACCACCTATAAAGTTTCACTCAAATCTGAGCGTTTTTCGGTAGCTTCCGGTCCCCCCCCCACCGTGGTCGGATCCGGTTCGGACAATAAAATATGTCATCTAGGGCATATGCTTACTCTACATTCCAAGTATCATTTAAATCGCTGGAGTCGTTTGACCCCTATGCGAGCCACAAACATTTTCCGGGACTCCCCCTACTGTGGCCGAATACGACTTCAAAACATAACAAGTCGCATCTCTGTCATCTCCTCTTCCAGTCCATCAAGTTCGACTGGAGTCCCAGCTTAGCCTATCCAATCCCTCGAATACAAGTGTTTCACGAGTTTTCCTGTGCCGGCCTCCAACCTCCTCACAAGTATCGGATCCGATCCGAACTTGATACGGAAGATCAGAGACGATATTTCTTTCCACCTACCAAGTTTCATTGAAATCCGACCATGCGTTCAAAAGTTAGACATGCCACTAAATTCCGGATTCTCCATCCCTCCACTTCCCCACGATATTCACGCATCGGGAAAACGACTATTCTCAAGTCAATCTGTTGGGGTCCCTGAAACGCCTGCCAAGTTTCATCGTCCTAGCACATCAGGAAGTACCGAACTCGCGGGATCACTAGAAATTCGGACCCCCCCCTCCCAACTCTCCCAGTGATCGGATCCGGCCCAGATATGCCACTCACGTATCTAGGACTAGATACGACTCACATATCTAGCTTGTTCTTCCCACCAAGTTTCATCCCGAACCCTCGACTCTAAGCGTTTCCCAAGATTTCCGGTTCCCCCCTCCAACTCCACCCCAGTGTCACCGGATCCGGTTCGGATTTAAAATGGGGCATCTAAGACATGAGGTCTTTCTATATATCAAGTTTCATTAAAATCCTGTCACCCGTTCGTAAGTTAAAAATACCTCACTTTTCCGGATTCCCCCTCCCTCCACACCTCCCCCCAGATAATCGGATCGGGAAACGATTACTCTCAAGTCAATATTTTCGGGTCCCTGAGACGCCTGCCAAGTTTCATCGTCCTAGCACATCAGGAAGTACCGAACTCGCGGGATCACTAGAAATTCGGATCCTCCCCCCCAACTCCCCCACAGTGAGCAGATCCAGTCCGGTTATGTCAACCACGTATCTAGGACTTGTTCTAGTTCTTCCCACCAAGTTTCATCCCAATCCCTCCACTCCAAGGGATTCCCAAGATTTCCGGCTCCCCCCAAAGTCACCCGATCCGGTCCAGATTTTAATCGGGTCGTCTGGGGCATAAGGTCTTTCCAAATATCAAGTTTCATTAAGATCCGATTACCCGTTCAAAAGTTATACATTCCTAAATATTCCGGATTCCCCCTCGCTCAACCCCCCCCCCACGATGCTCGGATCGGAAAGTGACTACTTCCAACTTAATCATCTGGGGTCCTTAATACGCCTGTCAAGTTTCATCGTCCTAGCTTATGTGGAAGTGCCCGAACTAGCAAAGCCCGGACCGACAGACCGACCGACCGACGGACGGACAGAAATTGCGATCGCTATATGGCACTTGGCCGAAGGGCAAGTGCCACAAAAATCGATTAAAAACGAAAGTTTTTTAATCTCGCAAAGGAAAATAAAACTGAAAAACGATTAAATGGTAAAGAACGGGAGCTAAATAAATGCCATTCAAACGACCGAATTCAGTGACCGAGGTGAACCAAATAATCGATTCGTACTACCGAATATGGTGATTGACCAATCAATCGGATTACCTAGTTTTAGTTTGGCAACAGACGAGACAGGAACTAAATGAATAAGGAACAGATAGGGACCAGTATCGTAACAGCCGAATTTAGTAACGGATTAAAAATCTTGTCAAACAAAACTCCGGTGATTTTTTATTCCTGAATTCGGTAACGCACGGGAAAAATGGACGGACCGAATTCGGTGAAACAAAGGTCCGCGGTGACTACCTGAATGGGTAACGAACGATGATTGAAGAATGCGTTTCCGGGAAATCCGGCCGCCCTTGCTACTTCATAGGAAAACGAAGCAGGATAATAAATTTTCTATGTCTTCTTATCTACAATATCTTCTTATCTTCTATCTTCTAATTTTCCTTTCGAAACTTCTTATCAAAACTCCTCACATCGGATAAAGACATGACACTATACTTACTGAATTTCCGGTTTTCACCGGATTTCACCGGTAGGATCAAACAAGCAGGAAAAGGCAGATAGATCAGCTGAATCCCTCAGCTTACCCCTTATGGACACTCTCATTAAACTACTTGATAAAGCGATTCAAAGAACTACCAAAATTCCGGATTTTGCCGGATTCCGGCCAAATATAGGTCCCGCATGAAAATCATGTAAAATATCCTGATTCAGCGTGTTTTTACCCCTATTTCGATACCCTGATCTATTTCAGACAGAACTCTCACTAGACTTTACTCTCCGGTAAAACCCATATACGTATACACCAGCTTTGAACAAAATATTTCTTATCTTGTGTTTTTTTTTTCTTGTCTCTTTGTCATATACTCCGCTTTCTCTTTTTTGTTAGAAGTGGGCAACAATAAATTATTATTATTATTATTATTTCAACCCCTTCGAGAGTTTAACAGAGGGACACACGGAAAACTTTTACGAAGTCATAGGTATCCCGCCACTATCATTTTGGGATAGCAAATAGTAGACTTCCAGTGATACGGTGAATTCTAGGCGCCATTGAGGCAAATTAACTCGGCACCATGAATCGCGAGGTAAAAATAAATAAATTAGACTTACCCCATCCTAGGACTATGTAGAGCGTTATGGCACTGCTATCTGTGAACATGGCCAAGAATATCAAGTTGTGGAGATAGAGCCCCTCCATGAGGATCCAGGAATAGTTGGCCATTATGAAATACTGCCACAAGCTAGTTACCAATTTACACTCCCAGTGCTAGAAAAGACGATACAGAGTATAAGTGTACATAAACATTCAACATACAAGTGTATTTTAGATAACACCGGTTTGTTGTTTATATTATTTTGTTTTGTGTGTTTGTGTGCTTTTAATTTGAATGAAATGAAATGCTTTTATTCCGCCAAAATGACGAGACATGAAAAAGGTTAATGGTTAAAACATTTACAATACATGCATCGACATTCTGATCCTAGTGCACATTGTCCGTAAAATTCAAAATAAAGCAACAGATTTATAGATTAAAATTGACTTTGTTTGGCAACGGGAAATCTATGACTTCGTTGACGTGTGCCTGTCCGTCTGTCTGTCTTCTAGAACGATACCTCTTGACAAGGTTGGGCAAGCTATCTTTTTTAAATGTTTGACGATGCAAAACGGATACGTCAGCAACATTTTATTGGAGTTAATATTTCGGCCCTACTTGGCAAGGGTCCTCTTCAGGCTCAAGCCGATCAAGCTGGAAAATGAACTTGTGGAAAAGCAATTAAAGATTCTTCCTTAAATATCTGGTTTTGTGAACTTCTTCTCTGAAAATTAGTTGGAGTTAAAGCTGGTGCTGTGATTTCATTCTGGACACGGCTGCTGTTTTTGCTGTTCGATTGGGTCGTCAAAAGGGTAGAGATTTCTTCGGCATTTTGGTTTAGAGTCATGTCGCTTCTTCTTCTATATATATCTTCTTGCTTTAACTTCTTGTTTGAATATCTATCTTGTTTAAACTTGGTGTTAGGGTGCTTTGCCTTAGCTTTCTTGTCAAACTCAGTGTGAGGGTCATGAGCCTCAAAGTACAGATCGTTCTCCATTTAAGGGTGGGAGGGTCAAACGCACAGGTCATTTGCAAATTTGCCCCGAAGTCTTACTATGAGGGAAGGGGTTTCAAGCCAAGATTTAATTTATGGGTTCGAGACGTGTTGAAGACCCCATTAATTTTGTTCTCATCCTGGAAAATAAGTTCACACAAAATCCGGCGAAAAATGGCTTATCGGTAGTGCTTATAATTCCTTCATCAGTTGCTTTCGAGTGTCGATAATCTATAATTCTGAATCAATCTTTTTGGTTTACTGTTCATGGTCCATACTCTGGACGAAGTCGGGCGAAAACCAGAAATTCAGTAGGCCTCAAGTTGGGTCTTTGTCTGGTTCTATGAGTTTTGGATTCGCCGAAATCTAATAAACAAGGGAATCTTCACAAGTGCTAAAATATATCTGTCCCGTTGTTCGCGCTTTAATGCAAAAAGAACTTTGGGATCTCTGAAGTCCGTCCAAATTCAGCAAAGATGATTAAAATACTGCTGAACGTCATAATGTTTCACTGTCATGAAAGTACTTGAGTACTTTAAGTACCGTCAAGTACTTATATTTTTTACTTAAGTACGAGTACCAAGAACTTACGAGATTTTGTACTTAAGTAGAGTACTACGGTTTTGTACTTAAGTAATTACTTAAGTACTTGTACTTGATTTCTCAACACTGGTTGGACATACAAATGCAAATCTACGACATGTGCTCTCGCCAACTGTCAAGTTACATCCAGGTCGATTTTTTTCCCCTTTGACTCCCGAAGTGACGTGAAAGTTGCATTTATACTTTAGAAATAAACTTCACTGATTTAAATTAAAGCAATGGCCGCAAAACTGTTTTTGGAATCCCAAAACCCAAGTGACGGAATACCTATAAAGATCCGATAGAGTGGTAAGAAATCATGCTCAGTCCATGCATGAAGTTCGTTTTTGTACCGGACAAGTAGTTCGTCCGGAATCCGGCCAAAACCGGAAGTCTTTTCAGGTAAAAGTTTGTCTGAAATAGGTTAGAGTACCGGAATAGGGGTTGGAAAACACACTGATCAGGATATTTTCCCGGAAGACAAATATTTGCCCGGAATCCGGCCGAAATATTTGATCTAGTGGTTTAGAGTGTCGACAGCTTAGTGGGGTAAGCTGACATTTTGAATTGATGTATTTGCTTTATTTTCCTGCTTGGAAGATACTGCCAACGGGGTCTGGTGGAAACAGTAAATTTGTGAGGCATCGTGTTACGTCGATCTGTTACGATGACTGTATTTGTATATGAAGGTGCACTCTCAACCTGATTTTATGGCGAGAGGTGTAGTAGGCAGGACATAAGATGGTAAATGTCAAGGTATACAATCATCGGAGTCAGGATGGGCTGGGGCGTCAAGATGGCCTACTACACGTGCAAAACTTCACGGGTTTATTATGGATTCCCCAGGTCGATTCACACTATGGTTTGCAGACCAAACATACAACAGGCTATCAACCACCCATCATACACTAGGCCCTACAGGCCAGCCCACTCTAAGGGGCTTTAAACAAGACTCATAGAAGTGACCTATGGTCCGTAAAGGAAACAAAATAAATATATACAAATAAATAAATATATATAACATATAACTGAAGTACTTACAAAAGAAACAATCTTTAAGTTAAAAGAGTTGTCACCCGGTCACGGGTCGAGGACCGGAAGGGAAGTGTAGAAGAAGTTGATTCATGGTTCTGGCATGAGTGATAATAACCAAGCGTTAACAAATAATACGAGAGTACGGATTACAGACAGTATAAAAGACTAAACGTAATAACGGAAAGGGAGTGGCGGTGCCTAGCGGCGGCAGAAGTAAGCAGTGCGGGGTGCAGATGGCACCACTGTAACAGATCTCCCTGCATCATTTTCCCCCGGAGTCGCTAGGTCTTCATCCAACATGTCTTTATCCGACTCTTTGTTCGGTGTAGAGATAAAAGACGGCTTTGTAATGTTACCTGTCAAAGGGACGATCGCGTTTTGATGTGAACCAGATATTTTGGAAAGAACAAATTCTTCCGAATAAGACCTATAAATAAACTTGTAAAGTGCATTTAGATGAAGAACATGTTATACCCGAATATCCTCCAAGTTTGTGTTTCTCATATCTAATGACCATGCGTCCAAGCGTTGGTGTTTCTCATAGTCTAAGCTAAATCGAAATTAAAGACAAAAGGAATTACCGAAGGGTTACCCACTCCCCGGCACCTGATGTACACCCTTTCCCGGCACCAACCGACAATAAATTGGGAGATTCATCTTTCAAACGCTTCCAAAAATGCTTATTTTGATGTTTTACCACGTGTCAACCGGTGCTGACAGGTTTCAGCCGGTGCCGGCACCGGGCATCGCGGCACCGGGCACTTGCTGTACACTAAAATTGAGAGTGGCTAATCCATCGGGAATTACCACATCTGTTAGGTTAAGGGGGTTTGGTTACGGATCAATAACACGGTTACGGGATCTAATGAAGCGGAAAATCTCTTCGACCAGTTAGTCTGGGTAAAGAGGTCCGATCAATATTCCCTTTTGGGATCCCAACGAAACCTTTGCTCTAGTTTTACATTATTTTTGCGGTCCTTTCCACTCCCAAGACCATCCCACGCCCACTTTATTTATCAACACTAAAATTTGTTTACTGGGTCGATACCGTTTGTTACGCACATTAGGCCTGATTAAAAATTAAGCTTATAATTTCTAAACAAACTTGTTGGAAAGATTAAGCCTCCTATAGATCTGTGAACGTTTCGTTTGCTATTCCTTAGCGAAAAGTCCCCGAAGAGACAAAGTAAACTCCACCTAGATGTTCCCGGGATTACATCCCAGCAGAAGTAAATCATCTTTGCGAAGAAAAAGTCACGATTCTGTCGGGAAACTTTACTTTTCCTTCTGTTGTATTGATACTGATAAAAAGTAGGGATAAAGGTGAGGCTTCACCACCCAGATTTTGCTTTCTGATTCCGGACAGCCGTTTTCGTCGAGACGGATCTGGAAGGTTAAGCCAGGCTAAAAACGTCAGGAAGTCTGGGGTGGACGCTCAAGATTCAGGATGTCTAGAAGGTGCCGTAGAGCCAACACATTCGACAGACAACAAAATACAGACAATAAAATAATGTATCATATTTTGCAAAAAAAAAAGACATTAAAGCTTTGAAGACGTGTTATTATAGTCATTGCAAATTTTGTATGTACCTTCCTCGTTCCTGCCGCAACCACAAATTAGTTCAGTACCCCCCCCCCCCCGGATACGGCCCTGCACCTGGGACTGCGGAAGGTGAAGCCTGGCTTTAACCCGTGTTGACTCTGTCCTTCTTCTTTTACTTGGTCTTACCCGAACCCAGAGGTAGCCTTATTCTTACTATCTTTACATATCCATCCACGTATATGTGAAAAATATAAAAATGTAGTGTCGAAATGGTCTGCTCAGCAGCAGATCTTTTGGTACTATTAAAAACCTGTCAGTGTTTGTCACGGTGTGACAGAGACATAGGTCCCTTTTCATTTAAGTGTTTTTCTTAATTTAAGGTTAGTTTCCTTTGTTTTGTATTTCAAAAAGTGTGTTAAATATGTAGTTAGCATTTGCTTTGCGTCAAATTTTTTGCATCGGGCCCTCTGGGCTTTCCGTGTACAATACATGCACACATACTTACAAGCGAACCGATACCTTAACCACTTTTTTCAGATGGTTAGCAGCGAATTCCGGCCTAGTGGTCGATACAGGGCCGTATCCAGGAATTTATTTCGGGGGGGGTTTTGCTCGCGGAATTTATTTCGGGGGGGTTTTGACGACGGATCGGACCAAAAAGTACAAAAAATACATAGATCAGAGGTTAAAACCTGCAAAAAACTATTACTTTTGTGGGTTTCGGGGGGGGTTTGAACCCCCTAACCCCCCCCTGGATACGGCCTTGGGTCGATATGTTAGAAAAACTATGCGAACAGATGTATTTTTAGTCATCTTTTCTGTAGGTAAAGATGCAATTAGGCTTTTCTTCTGATGACCAGTTCCGGCTGTGCCGGACAGTCTCCACACTAGCGCTCCTTTCTCCCTATTGCCGAGAGTTGGGTGTATTTGTATGTAGTTACAACAGGTATGTTGATGCATTAGAGATGGACGACGGAGACGTGCCGGAGTGCCAAGTCGAGTACTCACGTAGAGTGTGTCAGTCAAAGTCTCGGGGTTAGTAGATGATACGTGCTCCTGAGATGTTAAAGGACCCCTCTTGCTTATTCTGCCTTTTATAATATACCTAGCTGCCATACAGAATTGTAAGCTTCTAAAATCCCCACCTTTCTCCATTGTTTCGTTTAGTGCTTACGAATTTTTAGCGCTTTTCTGGCCTTGCCGAGTTTTGCCCGTCATACAACAACACTTTGCCGGGATCTTGAACATCCGCTGACAACTCTTTCACACGAAAGGATCTGAGAAGCTTCTTTTTATTACTTCTTTTTTTGCTTAGTTTTCTCACTTTTTAACCAAGGCGCGATCATTTTTCAAATGTTTTTGCCACCAGCCGCCGCGTCGAAGAGCAGGAAGGCTGGACATAAGTAGCTCCTCCACTGGCAATCGTAAGTCCGTCGTAACCGTGCTCGTCCGGACCCGGCGTGCTCTTATTGGCTCAAAACTGCCAAAATGGCCGCTTACGACGCGTTACGATTGCTTCCGAAAGCTTACGATTGCCAGTGGAGGACCCACTATAGTCGACAAGCGCTAACAAGAAAATCGCCAATTTCAGGTGGAAAGTAGCGGTATTTTCGAAAAAAAAATTTCTGATCCATTTCATAGGGAAAATATAATTTCTAGTAGGAGTTGTGCTTTAACAGAAGCCCTTTCACACTGAAGTGAAAACTAATCTTATACGCTTCTGCAATCTCTTCGACTCTTTCAGCCCTGAAGCTGTACGCAAAATTGTGGGATTTCTTCTCCATTATCGCGGACAACTAAAATCATTCTATCTTTCTTGAAAATAATGACAGTGCAAAACGGATACGTCAGCCAAATTTAATTCGAGCTATATTTCGGCCATTCTTGGCAAGGGTCCTCTTCAGGCTCAAAACCGCGCAAGTTGGAAAAACGAACTTGTGGAAAAACAAACTAAAGATTCTAGCTTAGCGTTAAATATCCGACTTCGTGAGTTTCTTTGTGAAAGTTGCTTGGAGTTCGAAAGGTTGCTATGATTTCAGTTTGGACACGGCTGCTGTTTTCAGCTGTTTTTGCTACTCGGCTGAAGGAATATTAATAAATTAATATAAAAATAATTTAATATAATAATTTAAAATAATTTATTTCATTTCTGCTTTACATCTTAGGAACTTTCAAACAAAGCACATATTGGTCTAACAGAATTTATACTGAATTGTCTTGGTCTAAAAATTCAAATTTCAGTTCGTTAATTGAAGAGCTGAGCGCACAAAGGTGATAACTCGCCTTTTTTGGCAAACTGAGTTAAGAGCACCGTCTAGTACACATTTTCGCGCTCTTTCTCCCTGTGCTATCCGAATCTTCGCCAGATCACACCCTACTGAGATACTCAGCGGACAAAGGTGAAAACTAGCTTTCGATATACTAACTTCCCAAACTTTATATGCGATTATCTCGAAACTAGCAAAAAGTGAGTTATCACCTTTGTGCGCTCAGCTCTTCAATTGCCCCGAGGGTTATCGAATGTCACATTCACAATGAATGCAGTGCTGACCGCGACAAAACAAGTTTCGTTTCAAAAATTTGCTGAGGAATGAAGACTCGTTTTTAGGCAGGTTATCCGCGCAAATCTGAACGCAAATCGCAAATCTGTGCGCACTTTAAAGGCACTAGAAATTCATCTGTAAGGAAGACCCTTGAGGCAAAAACGATAGCAGGCTCTTAAGGATCATTGATATATACGTATGATCAAAAGTATTTTTTTTTCCACTAATGCGGGTAAAATGCGCACTTTAAGGGTGCAAGAATTTTTTTTTTTTTTTTTGCATAACCCTTGTCGGACAACTGATCATGGGTTGAGATGTATCGTTTGATAAAAAGTACTTTTCGACCTTGCGGTTAAGATGCACACTTTAAAGGAGCTAGAACTTCATTTGTAAGCAAAACCCTTGAGGCAAAAATGATCATGAGCTCATGGGGATGATGGAAATGCATATATTGCTTAGAAGTATTTTTCTTAATTTGCGGTCATGATTGGTACTTTAAGGAATGGTCGGGTTTGAAAAGTGGCGATTACTAAGCCAATCTTGTCGAATTTCTAATATTCCAGCCAAATTTCATCGTCCTAGCACATCTGGAAGTACCTTAACTCGCGATCACCGGAATTCCTGACCCGCCCCTCAAACTCCCCCCGGTTCAGTTTTGGACTTGTTTGTTATTCCCACAAAGTTCCATCCCGACCTCTCCAGTCCAATCCGGTCACGTATTACCCCCCCCCCCCAATTGTTGTCGGATCCGGTACGGACATGAGTAGTATATAAACGCCGGAGCTGGCTCAAAAGTCCCCCCAGTTCAAACCCCCATTTTAACACCAATTTCTTAAATTTTAACATGATTTTTTCCAAATAATCCCCCTTTTTATAGATATTTTTATTTTCTTATTTCCCAAATAAAGGTCCCAAGAAATAGGAAATATTACCCTTTACTACATATAAACTACTACTTTTTTACATTTTTAATTTTTTACTGAGTAAACAATTCTACATCAACATATTGGTCAGAGTTCTTATTCACCCTCATAATAGGCTGTAAAACCAGATTTTTCTTTAGAAGCAACTCATCAGCAATTGCATTATATCTCTGCGGTATAAACAAATCACAGGCTTTGTTATTATGATTAATAACAACAACCAGCTTATCACCATATTTTGTCTTGGCCATTCTCATTTTAACGATGCTATATTTCAATCCTAGAACTAGTTCTTCCTTCCTGATTGTATCATTGAATTTATTCATTCTAATTGTAGACAAGACTTCTCTGATGGACTCCATTTATTAGCGGCTGATTTTATTTAATAAAAATCCAAAACTTCTAATTATTGGTAGAGTAGCACATCCCTCAAAACAAGTTTCCAGCGTGATGAACAAACAAGCTTTGCGGATAAGATTTGCGCCAATCCTAGCACATATCTTGAGCGCGCAAGAGCTGAGTTGAAACTGATTCGTCAGCGGCTGGTTGGAGGTGGAGATTCTCCGAACTTCTTGAGTTCTGCGCAGAACTCAACTCTCCGTGATTTATTTGAGTTCTGTACAGAACTCAATTAGGTTACTGCGTCACAATCTTGGTTGCTAAGCGGACGTCTGATTCATAATCATTGCGTCTGGCGCAAAGGATTGCATTATTCCGCGTGGTTTGCGAAATGATGTCTGAATGTTGGTTTGGCAGATGGTGGATGATGTATGAAAAGAGGCGAGTGTTTCAAACTTGAGAACCATTCTTTTGAACTATTGATTCATTCTTACAATATTTATAACCGTTTAAGCGAACCTGTTTCATGTATTTTTCGCGGGGAAAGAATTTAAATGTTTTACGCATTTCCCCTTCGCGTTGAATGACCTCTTCAACCGTTAATTGTCCACATTTTAACATCACTAACAATTCAGTGTAAAAATTATAAGCGGTTTTATGCTCTGATTTTCTTTCTGCAATGTTTAGATGTTTTTCGATTATTTCAATGATAACAGTACCCAAACTTAAAGAAGCTAAAGGCAGTACTAGAAACGCAGACATTCCTGCTGCTGAAAAGAGGAATTTGGATAAAAGTAAGCTATTACTTATATGATTGTAGTATTTGTAACTCCTTCTATGAACAAATAACCTTTTTTCCAACTCATCCATTTATTACTCAATAAAATTGTTTGAAAAATTATTTCACTGAATAAAGATTTTTTCGAATTTCCACACACCCACCAACTAGGCTAATTTTACAGTATGATTCTCTTTTTTTTCGAGCTTGTGAGTCAAAGTTTAAAAAAATTTATGATTTTTGTCACATGAAGAGTAGTAACAAAAAGTGGATTCGACTACACATACATTTCTCACATGAAGAGTAGTAACAAAAAGTGGATTCGACTACACACATTTGTCACATGAAGAGTAGTGAAGATTGTACGAAACCCGTGTACACATTTTTCTCACAGAGTAGTAAGGTAATAGAAATTCATTGATTTTCTTTACGGCTGAGAAAACGCAGTCAGGAGAAATTCATTAATAAAAATATTCTCCTATTAAATGATGAATGTTGCAGAGGTTATTCAGCTTTGTAAAAAGGTTATATCGAATAACAAATCGACTATACAAAGATTACCGAATTACACATATAATGAGCTGCGGACTTATGCGAAAATTAATAAAATCAAAACAAATGGAACAAAGAAACATGAAATAACAAATAATATCATAAACCATCTTAATAAGTATATTTTGATAGCTGAAGATAAAATTAAAATTGAACGCAGAAACGAAAGAACCCATAATAAGAAAAGACCAAGACCATCCGACTACAAACCGGACGAGAGATTAAGGGTCATTCTCGAAGATGAGATTAAAGAAAATAATATCACCATTACAAAAATAAAACAAGAGAAGGAAAAGATAACAGAAAAAGATACAAGTGAATTAAAAAGATTTCTAAAAAACAAAAACCTATCCACCCGTGGAAACCGAGATGAAGTCATACAAAAGGTTGAAGAATACTATAATAATATTATTACCAAACATAAAGATTCCATACAGAAAATGAGAGATATCATAAGAGATCAAACAGAAAGAGGTGATAAAAATAGACACAAAGCAATCGATTTATCAACTCTCTTCATAAATAAGAAACAAATTAAAGAAGAAAAAATAATTCCTGATCATTTATTTGAAACGGAAGAAGAACTGCAACCTACTATTGCTAGGGTAACTGAAAATTTGTACACCGTAAACGTTTCAGTTGAAAGCAATGGAAGAGATGAACCTACTCTTATTGCTTTTGTTTTAACGATTTACAGCGAAGAATGAACGAAATAAATCATTACAGAGTTCAATTTGTGACTAGGGTTATATTCTATAGACAGGAAAATGATAAAAGTTGTAGTATTTTATAACAGTACTTCTTGGATTTTAAATAAAAATAGCATACTTACTCATAGTCATTTGGATGATAATAACAAGAGACTGAGTTCTTTAAGTAATACCCCTCGATCGGGGCTACAATTTAGTCGGTATGAAGGAATTGATTATAGGATGACTCGAACTGAGACTTACATGGGAGGAACGTTTAAAATACTGCCAGATTTCGTAAAAAATAAAAAAGCGTGCATAAATATAAAAAATAAAGATAAAAAATGCTTTCTTTGGTGTATCTTAGCACATTTATACCCAGCTAAGGACAACGCTGAGAGAACTTCGAAATATAAACAATATGAGAATGAATTCGATTTCAAAGGGGTTACCAACTTCCCGATGGATACACAAGACATCCACAAATTTGAAAATAGATACAACATTAAGATTTGCTTATTCCAAATTGATAAAGAGAAAATAATCAGAAGTCATATATTAAAAAGTACAATTAATGGGAAAACAGCAAAACATGTCATTAATTTATTATATTTCGATAATCATTATGTGCTAGTAAAGAATCTGAGCAGACTAGTTGGTTCTGAAATATCTACAAGACAAAAAAAGATATACCTCTGCACTTTTTGTGGAAGGCATTTTACGAAACAAGAACACTTTGAAAAACATGAACTTAAAAAGAACTGTGAAGACCCTGATATCATAATGCCTCCTGAAGGTTCAAGTATACACTATAAAAATATTGCAAAACAGATGAAAGTGCCTTATTGTATAATAGCAGACTTTGAGTCTTATAACGAAGAATACAACCAGGTAAACGGAAAGAAAACAATAAAAGTAGCTGAACAGAAACCTTTTGCGTACGGATTTCAGGTATGTTGCTCCTTTGATACAAACCAGAACAAGTACTACGATTATTTTGGGGAGGACGCTGCAAAACATTTTGTGAAAACAATTACAGAAGTGTCCACAGAAATTGCAAACAAATATGAAAACAGACAAAGAAATCACACTTATACTGATGAAGAAATTAAAGAGAAATGGAAGACTCTAAAGAACAAGACTTGCCATATCTGTAACACAGAAATTACTGAAAATCCCCACTTTGATCATGACCACATGACCGGAAAAGACAGAGGTTTCACACACGCTGAATGTAACATGAAATACAGGATTCCCAAGCATATCCCTGTAGTCCTACACAACTTATCAAAGTATGATTCCCATCTATTTGTAAAAGAGTTGATTCCTGATAACGGAATATTTGAATCAGCAGAAAGTTTTATATCATTCTCGAAATCGATAAGTATTCCTAAACAGGATACAGAAATAAAATATGAAATCAGATTCATAGATTCAATCAGGTTCATGGCTTCATCGTTGGACAAGCTATCAGCAAATTTAGCAAAATGTGATTGCAAAGAATCCTGTAATCATCTGAGGGAGAATTTCAAGTACACATCGAATAGCTTCAAAAACGATGAAGAGTTCAAAGAAATAATTAAAAAAGGGGTGTATCCTTATGAATTCGTAGACAGTTTCAGTAAAATGGATTGTACAAAGTTACCACCCATAGAAAGCTTTTATTCTAGGTTAACGGGAAAAGGTATTAGCAAAAGTGACTATAAGAGAGCGGTCTCTATATGGGAGCAGTTTAATTGTGAAACATTACTTGATTATACCAAGTTGTACCTAAAAAGTGATGTTTTAATTCTATCAGATGTTGTAGAGAATTTCAGAAATGTATGTATACATAATTATGACTTGGATCCACTACATTACTTCTCAGCTCCAGGACTAACATGGGATTCTTTCCTAAAGCATTCGAAAGTAGAATTACCGTTATTCTCAAAGGAAGACATACGCTAAAGCAAATAATAAATATATGAGGGATTATAATAAGAATAAACCATCTAACTATTTAATGTATTTCGATAAGAATAATTTGTATGGGTGGGCGATGTCACAAAAATTACCAGCGAATGATTTTAAATTCATTCCAGTACCTGATGAAATGAAAGAGAACACTGAAATTAATTCTTTAGATTATTATCAACTATTAAAAAATCATGTTCAAACAGAAATGAATTTGGAAAATGTGGGGGCAATTTATGAAGTTGATTTAGATTATCCTAGAGAGTTACACAAGTTACATAAAGATCTTCCATTAGCACCAGAACATTTCAATGGAAAACTATGTACGACCTTACTGGATAAAAAGAACTACGTTGTTCATCACAGGAACCTAGAATTCTATTTACAAAAAGGTCTGATACTGAAAAAAGTACATAGAATACTAGGATTCACTGAGAGTGCTTACTTAAAAGGATACATAGACCACAACACAGCACTAAGAACTAAAGGTACAAATGATTTTGAAAAGGATTTTTTTAAGCTGATGAATAATGCTTGCTTTGGGAAAACCATGGAGAACGTAAGGAAACGAGCTGATATGGAAATAATAACTGATGATAAAACAAGAGAAAAAATAATAAATAAACCCAACTTTAAATCTGAAATTATTTTCAGTGAAAACTTTTCTGTGGCAAGAATGTCAAAGGAAAAGATAAAACTAGACAAACCAATGTATATCGGTTTTGCTGTACTGGAACTATCCAAGCTCTTGATGTATGAATTCCATTATGATTATATGAAACCTAAATATGAGGATAAAATAGATTTATGTTATATGGATACAGATTCGTTCATATATGACATTCGAACTGAAGATTTCTATGAAGATATCAAACAAGATTTGAACGAGAGGTTCGATACATCTGATTATGCGAAAGATAATCCATATGGGTTTCCTAGTGTAAATAAGAAAGTGATAGGAATGATGAAAGATGAATTAGCAGGACAAATTATGACAGAATTTGTTGGATTACGATCAAAAGTATATGCTTATGATAAGGACAACCAAGAACAATCAAGCAAAAAACTAAAAGGAATAAAAACGAACATAGTGAAAGATAAAATTACGATTCAAAACTATAAGGATGTACTGTTTGGTAAAATTGAAAACCTATCTGTAACCCAGTATAACTTAAGATCATACAAGCACCATATGTTTCTAGAGGAACAGAATAAGAAAGCGTTAGATCCTAAGGATGATAAAAGGATAGTAACAAGCGATAAATACACAACTTTACCTTTAGGTTATAAACATTAAACTCAAGTACCTACTTCAAAACTTCAAGTACCTAGTTAAAAAAATTCAAGTACCTACTTAAAAAATTCAAGTACCTACTTAAAAATTCAAGTACCTACTTAAAAAATTCAAGTACCTACTTCAAATTCAAGTACCTAGTTAAAAAATTCAAGTACCTAGTTAAAAAATTCAAGTACCTACTTCATAAATTCAAGTCCCTACTTCAGTAAATCTTATAATGAAAAATTCTTCCTAAATAAATGAATGAAAAGGCACCAATAAAAGTGTATGATTTTAGCGAAAAGAATAACTATCAGAACAAACACGAACTTGCACCTCAGTGGCCATTTAGATTATTAATTTGTGGAAGTTCAGGAACAGGGAAAACCAATTTACTCTTGAATTTAATTTATGAATACATCTGTTTCAACCGAATATACTTGTATGCAAAAGATCTTGAAGAAGATAAATATAAAGACCTTATAGACAATTTAAACACTTTGGAATCAAAATGTAAAACGAATATTTTAACCGTAAGTAATGACCTTAATGATATTATCGATGTTGACGACCTAGACCCCCAGTATCAGAACTTGATTATCTTTGATGATTTTGTAACTGAAAAAGACCAGAAGAAAATAGAAGATTTGTTCATAAGAGGAAGAAAGAAAAATGCTTCAATTGTTTACTTGTCTCAGAGCTATCATAAAACGCCAAAGGTGGTAAGACTTCAGTGTAATTATTTTGCATTCTTTCAGTGTTCTAATCCAAAAGAAGTAAAATTAATAAGACAAAGCCATGTATCCAGTATAGACAATGAAAAATTTCTCAAACAATTCGAGGCTGCAACCAAGGGCTATGGGTTTTTCTTCATAGATTTAAAAACAAAAGATAAAACCCTGAAGTATAGGAAAAACTTTGAAAAATTTACCGGATAATTTATTTTTATAATAAATGAATAAATTTGGTAGTGTTGGAAAAAAGGTTGCTAACGAATCGAAAGTTACTGATGAAAATGGTAACATTAACCTACACGATAGACGAATTATAAATTTAGGTGATGCGAAAACAGATAAGGATGCTATTAGCTTAAGATCTATGACTGTGATTTTGAATCAGTTTAAAGAACAAATGACTGCTGGACAAGTGCAAACCAATCAATATTTTAGCGAAGATATCAACAGATTAACTGCGGTAGATGATTCTCCTGATAATTCATTGATAAGGATCAAAGATAAAGGATTATTTGTAAAACAAACAATTCAAGTTACTGATAAAGAAATTGATGCTGGGGATAAAGTTATCACAAATGTTCAAGACCCTAGAAACAAAAAGGATGCTGTTAATTTAGAAAGGTTAACAACAGACCTTTTAAAATATGACGAAAAGCTTCTTAACCAACAAACCCTTAGCAAAAGTATTGAAACAAAGATTGGTGACCTTAGGAAAATCATTGACAAAAAGGCTCTTGACCTTAGCAAAAGTATTGACAAAAAGGTTCTTGACTTTAGCAAAAGTATGGATAAAAAGATCGAAAACCAAGAAAAACTTAGTTTTAATATAGAAGCAAAATATTTTGACCAAGAAGCCCATATCGATAATATTGAAAGAGCAGTCGTAAACATTTTAAAAAGGCTTTCAGAGCAAAAACCTGTTGATCAAGATTTTGTTAAGAAAACAGAAGACATAATGAAAACTAAACTAAAGAAATAAAATTTATATGATAAATTAATTTTCTAATAAATGGTTGAGACAATGGAGTATATAGTTTATTTGTCAAAGCTTCAGAAAGGAAAGCTGAAGAAATGTTTTGGTGCTAAACAAAAATGCCAGATACGTGTTAGTCATAGCAGACAGAATGAACGAGAACCAGTAAAGTTACTTTTAAGTAAACGACAAATTGATAAAATTGAAACATGTAAAATGAATAATAAGGGTTGTGATATTGATGTATCATACAAACAGATGAAAGAAGCGATTCAAAAGGGTGGATTACTTCCTTTCCTAATACCGTTAGCAATTACGCTTGGTAAGGCAGCTTTAACAAGCGGAGCTGCTGCTTTGGGTACATTCGCTGGTAAGAAATTAGTGGATAACATAGCAAACACAGGTGGGGCGCTTACACTTCCTGGAACACAAAAAGTTGTGGGTCGTGGAAGGCCTAAGAAGGAAAAGGAGGATGCATCCGTAAAGAACACAGGTGGTGCACTTACACTTCCTGGAACACAAAAAGTTGTAGGACGGGGAAGGCCTAGGAAGTCAAAAAACGGGGAAGTCAAAAAAGGAAGCAAAAGTAAAGTAGGACCTCTAACCAATTTTGACATTATGGACGCATTAGGGGATATACCACATTTTAGGGGTGTTTTCTCTATAGATACGTTACCTAAACAAATAAATAACCTAGAATGTGGTGTCATTAACTATGATAAACTCGGAATGCCTGGAACTCACTGGGTAGCGTATTGTAATCTACCTAATCAACCCTATGTCGAATTTTTCGATTCTTTCGGTATACCCCTAGGAAAAGAAATAATTAAATATCTTAAAACTTCAAAGAAAAAAATAGCTTATGAAAATCTTGCTGTTCAAAATTTAAATGAATTAAACTGTGGATTTCACTGTATTTCCTACATTCAGCGCAAAATGAAGTTGGTAGCTTTTCGTTTATAAAAATTGTTTTCTAATAAATGGATATTTATTGTATGAAGTGTAAAAAGAAAACTGACACTGAAGCAATGTTTAAGGCAGTGTCACAGAAAAATAATGTTCCAATGCTAAAAGGTAATTGTGTTTTTTGCGGATCAAGGAAAAATCTGTTTTTAAAAAAAACCTCGACGCAGAAAAAGATATTTTAAATACGTATTATTCTAATTATTCAGGTGTGGATGATATTCATAGAAAATTAAAAGAAAATGGAGTGAACGTTTCTAAAGATAAAATAAAAAATGTGTTGCAAAATGAGAATGTATATACCTTACACAAACCTTCTTATCATAACTTTGAAAGGAGACGAGTCTATGTTCACTATGTGGATGAGCAATGGCAAGCTGATTTAGTTGACATGCAGAAATATAAAAAAGCGAATGATAAAACAAATTACATCTTAACTGTAATTGATTGCTTTAGTAAATACGCTTGGTGTGTCCCCTTGAAAGATAAAACGGGTGCTGAAATAATCAAGGCGTTCAGTCATATATTTAAAGAAAGAATTCCTAAGAAACTACAAACTGATAAAGGTAAAGAATTTGTAATGAGAAATGTTCAAACATTTTTGAAAAATAATGACATACACTGGTTTGCATCTGAAAGTGAATTGAAAGCGCAAATTGTTGAACGATTCAATAGAACACTGAAAGAAAAGTTATGGAAATATTTTACTCACAATAACACTAATAAATGGATTGATATTTTACCTTTATTTGTTAGTTATAACTCTTATCATCGTTCAATACAAATGAAACCCGTTGATGCTAGTAAAAAAATGAATCAGAAAAAGGTTTACAATGCTTTGTTTCCTCCAGCAGATGACTACACAATTACAGGACATTACAATGTAGGGGATTTAGTCAGAATAAAAAAAGAAAAGAGTATTTTTGATAAAGGATATTTACCTAATTATACGAATGAAGTATTCCAGATAGCAACCATTCGACCTACCTTTCCCATTACTTATGAAATATCTGACAAAAGTGGGGAATTAATTCAAGGAGGGTTTTATGAAAAAGAACTTTCAAAATTTATTATGAAATAAAATTACTTGTATATAAATGGATTCAAGACGCTTGAGTGATATGTTATCGGGTATAGTGAAGAACAGAGAAATTCAGAGAAGAAAAGTTCAAGAATATGAGATGGAGAAAGCAGGATTTCGGGAAATGGCTTCAGAATTTAACGCTCCAGTTGTTACGGCACAAAGAGAAAACATTATAGCACAAAAAGAAAATGCTGAATCTATCATTAAGATATTAGAGGATGCGGATGTTAATTCAAAAAGACGGTTTAAAAGATTAGATGATACATTTAAACAAATTCCATCTATGATTTCTGCTTCTGCTTCAAAGGAATCGAGTAGAGCGCCAACTCCTGCTTTAGAACCAACTCCCGCTTTAGGCTCATTATCCGTTGAAATGAATAAAGGTATTACCCAAGAGTTTTTAAATCAGATTAATTCAAAACATGCAGAATCTGGGGATGGCAATGATCCTTATTTTAAAATGCCTATGTATTACATTAGTAATTCTATGGATATAGAGGAGGCTCTGGATCATTTAACAACTATAAGTAAAAGTTATGGTGGGACAAAGAGTAAAGGTTACTCTAGCCATAATCAAATTATTGAATTTATAAGAGTTTACAAGGATAGGTTAAGAACCATTCAAAATAATTTGGGATTAGTCAAACAACAAGGAACTGGAATATTTATGAACTGCAATGAAATGATTTCAAAATTGTACACTTTAATAGGTAGTAGAGTAAATGGAAATACATCTGATGAGGTGAGAAATGAAGCAATTGATATTTTGGATTCGTTAGTGCGAAATAAATTTCTTACGAAGAGAGATTACAATTCAATATATAAAAAATATTTCTAATAAATGGTGTTGTTAAACATTGAAGGTAATGAAAGTATCATTGACATAACATTTAGTCAACCAATTGAATTGAATCGTCATTGGGATTACGAAATAGGTTTGAATCAGTGTACTTTGTGGTATTCGTGGCATAATATTAGTGATAAATTTGGAAATAATACATTTCAATACAGGAAAGATGAAGAGGGGGGATGGATGAATGTTACTATTCCTAATGGGATGTATAACGATGATTTTTTGAATTATTTTTTGTGTCAGTATTTTGATACTCCCAAAGATAAATGTCCTATTGAAATTTCATCCAATCCAGCATCTATGAGATTTGTCATCATATTAGAAGAAAAATATGTGTTTAGATTTAATAGTGACTTGTGTCAGATTTTAGGCTTTGAGAAGGATAGTGAGATATCTAAGAAAATCAATGAAGGGACAAAACTTCCGAATATAACAAGAAGCGTTGATAAAATTCAAATTCACTGCTCTCTTGTAAACAGTTCTATCGTAAACAAAAGTAAATCAGACGTCATTTGGACATTTGTTCCGAATACAGAACCCGGTTGTCAAATTGTTGAGAATCCTAGACAATTAATATATCTTCCTATTAACACAAAAGACTTTATTTACTCCTTGAGAATGACAATTACTGACCAGTTGGGGAGACCTATCGATTTGAATGGTGATAACGTTGGATACGTTCTACATTTAAAAAAAGCTTAAAGGATTAGTGAAATAAAATTATTTACCTATAAATGTTGATTAATAATAAGCGCTTACTTTATAAAAAGCAGTACGGAAGTGGAATCGGTAGTATATTCAAAAATATTGCCAATTCCCAGTTATTTCAAACGTCAGCAAAACAAATAAAAGATGGAGCACTGTCAATGTATAATAATATTATTAAACCAAGATTCGAGTTGTTGAAAAACAGAGCAATAGAATACGGGAAAGATCTGATTGATGTAAACAGGAAAGAACTCATTGATGTGATTGGAAAGAAGAAATCGATGAAGGATCTTCTGGGTACAAATAAGAGATTTTTAAATCAAAGAAGTCAGGATTTGATCAACGCGATAATAACTGGAAGTGGTTTAAAGATTCTGAAATAATTTTTATCGAATAATTTCTTTCTTATATAAATGGCAGTAAATAAAGTTATCAGTCCGCAATGGAACATTTTTGATGAGCCGCTTGTAGATGATACAGTGGTCAAATATGAATTTAAAGAAATTCGAGAAACAGATGTGAATGTATCTGGCAAATCAGAGTTTGAATTCGTAACCAAGAAATTGGATTCCTGGTTCTATCCAAGTGAAAGTTATCTTGATGTTAGTGTAAGAATTGTAAAACAGGATGGAACTAACCTAGCTGCAACCGATGTCGCTACTTTAATTAATAATGGATTTAATTTATTCAGTACCGCTGAGTATGTAATAAACGATGAATCGGTTGAAAAAATTAGTCATGTTGGTATTGCAACTACCGTTACGAAGTTGATTGAATATTCCGATGATTATTCTAGAAGTGCAGCCAGAAATCATTTCTGGTATAAGGATTATAATCAGGGAACAGATATCAGCCCTATAATAAGTTCATTTACCTCACCTGCAGCAGCAGGAAATGTGGATGTCATTTCTAAATCTAATCCAAATTATAATAAGGGGTTTGAAAAGAGATATAATAGAACTGAAAACAGTAAATTAGTAAATATGTATTTACCATTATCAGAGTTGTTTGGATTTTTGAAAGGAAACAAACGATTTTTTAGAGGTGCATCACACAAAATATCTTTAAGAAGAAATGATGATAATAATATGATTATAAGAAATGGGGGTTCTAATTGTAAAGTGGTCATTGAGTATTTATCCTGGAAAATTCCTATCATAGCTCCCAGTATCGAAATGATGAGTGAATTGGAAAAGGGTTTGGCCAAGGATAAAAAGTATAATCTGATGTGGGAAGCATGTAATACTTATAAAAGTGATGTTAGTCAGAATAATGAGCACACTTGGAAAGTTGTGTCGGAGAGAAATAGTCCTACGAAAATCGTTGTGATGTTACAGAAAAATGAAAAGCATAACAATCAATTAATGAATAATATGGTGTTTGATCATATGAATTTAACAGACATAGAACTTAGAATTAATGGGGATAAATATCCAGAAGAATCACTCAAATGCGACTTTAGTGATGAGAAATGTAAATACTCCAATCTTTACAATAGGTTCATACATTTGGGTTATAAGCAATTAGCGTTTGATACTGGTAGTGTTGTTAGTATAGAAGAATTTAAATCAGTGTATCCACTATTCTGTTTCGATGTTTCCAAACACGAGTCAAATATTTATAATGGAACAACTGCTGATATTGAAATAAGTTTAACATTAAAAGATAATCCACCCGTACCATATAATGTTTATTGTGTTATATATTATGAAAGAAAAGCTACATTAGATATTATTAATAAAAATATGTATGTGAGTTTGTGAGTTTGGATTTTTATTAAATAAAATCAGCCGCTAATAAATGGAGTCCATCAGAGAAGTCTTGTCTACAATTAGAATGAATAAATTCAATGAGACAATCAGGAAGGAAGAACTAGTTCTAGGATTGAAATATACCATCGTTAAAATGAGAATGGCCAAGACAAAATATGGTGATAAGTTGGTTGTTGTTATTCATCATAATAACAAAGCCTGTGATTTGTTTATACCGCAGAGATATAATGCAATTGCTGATGAGTTGCTTCTAAAGAAAAATCTGGTTTTACAGCCTATTATGAGGGTGAATAAGAACTCTGACCAATATGTTGATGTAGAATTGTTTACTCAGTAAAAAATTAAAAATGTAAAAAAGTAGTAGTTTATATGTAGTAAAGGGTAATATTTCCTATTTCTTGGGACCTTTATTTGGGAAATAAGAAAATAAAAATATCTATAAAAAGGGGGATTATTTGGAAAAAATCATGTTAAAATTTAAGAAATTGGTGTTAAAATGGGGGTTTGAACTGGGGGGACTTTTGAGCCAGCTCCGGCGTTTATATACTACTGACATGAAAAAGATCCCCACATGCACACCCTCTGTTCAGTTATTAAATTTCACTCGAATCCGATCACCCGTTCCAAAGTTAGGCATGGCTAAATATTCCGGATTTCCCCTCCCTCCGATCCCCCCACGACTATCGGATCGAGTGAATTTTTATTTACAAGTCAGTTTGATCGGGTCCCTGATACGCCTCCCAAGTTTCGTCGTGAAAATCCCAAAAACCGTCATCACCAGAATTCCGGGAAACTCCCCTCCACCTCCCCCCCCCCAAGTGTCCGGGTCCAGTCCAAACGTGTAAACGATTTATCTGGAGCAGATTCTTGTTCTTCCCAGCAAGTTTTACTCCGATCCCTCCATTATAACCGTTTCTCCAGATTTCCGGTCTTCCCCCACCCCAACTCCCCCATAGCTGTCGAATCCGGTTCGGACTTCAAATGGAACATCAGAGATATGTCATTCATTCAGGTATTAAGTTTCGTCCCAATCCGATCACCCGTTCGAAAGTTACACAACACTCAATTTTCCATATTCCCCCGCACTGCACCACATATACAAACCCCTTTGACCCTCGAATGCACTAGCTCTTTCCAATGTTAACAGAGTGATCCGATGCAAAGAGTGACGTCACGCCGCGCGCAGACCTACTAGTGTGTAGAAAGGGGTAGGGGTTTTACAAAAACTACTAAATTCTCAGGATTCCCCCGCCCTCTACTCCCTCCACGGTGGTCGGATCGGGGAAGTGACTATTTGCAAGTTAGTTTGGTCGGGTCCCTGATATGCCTGCCAAGTTTCATCGTCCTAGCACATCTGCAAGTACCCTAACTCGCGATCACCGGACCGACCGACCGACAGACCGACAGACAGAACGACCGACGGAAAAGTGATCGGTATATGGCACTTGAGCGAAGCTGCAAGTGCCATAAAAAGAGGAACGGATAGGCTACTAAAAAAGACATTTTCTTTGTTTTTCTCTTTCGGGTTTAAGAATCCAAATAATCTCAACCAACAAGAAATTTTTCTTCGAGTATCTGCTAGAAGTTAATGGGCCTGGAAATGGCTTAAAACAGCTAAACCCGTCGATAATTTGTTCCAATCAGAGTCTAATTTTACAGCATTCATTTTGTTTTAGTTTTCAAGGTATAAAGGAGTTGACGGAAAAAAAGAGGAGGGACTATTCACAGTCGATATGAACGACATGCTAACCAATATACCTTACCATTGTTTTGTACGTCGCTTTTATATCTCATTTCATTTTTATTTCTGTTTTTGCTCGAAACGTGGTGCTATGCAGGATAACAATATTTCATGACCGTTATTTTGGCTGGTATTCGATGGTGTAGGGTAGGTTTAGGTTAGAAGTTGAAGATTGGATTAGGTTAGTATGTCCAAGCGTTGATTTATACATGTCCAGGCGTTGGTTTATCTATTTATATTGTGCTGATTTATATATTTATTTATGAGATATGTCCACGAAAATAAGTTAAAAGCGAAGGCATAACCTGACCTGATTTACTGTGTGTACACACCCAAAGCCTCCATGGACTGAAAAGGAGGGAGGGAGTTACGACAGACCATATCACGAAAGTATTGCCTGTAGGTATAAGTTGTTCGAATTGTTGTTTATTTTGGTGTTTTTTAGCGTTTTCAGTTATATTTACTTTTTTGTTTTTCTACTTTGCTTCGCAATTTTGCTACTCGTACTTTAAACAATTCTGCCACTGAAGACCACCAGGGAGGGGGAGCCATACACTCCCCTGGAAGTACGGGTCTTCTAATTTTGAGAATAAAATAACCTTCTTATTAGAAGTTTTTCCATCTTTTCTCCAACATAATATTTGTCATTATTGGGAACAATCGAAAGAATAGAGGCGTTACGACCCCCCCCCCCCCATCCACACACGTAGCGTGATGGTGAAGAACTTACCGTGGTCTGCTCGACGAAAGTTGTCACACCATCGGTAGTTATCATCGCGGGTGACTGTCCAAGTCCATTGACGTAGAGATTGTCCTTGAAGAGGGCCATGAAAGCTCTCATGATGAAACTGAGGAAGAGATGCATATGTAGGGTGTTCCTTGGACACCGCAACTTCCTTTCAAAAAAATAAAAAATTAGGACGCAGAACTACACTGTACGAAGTTCGATAACATTCACATCTAGATTGCGCATTACCGTCTTGACCACTTTTTTTTTTTTTTTTTTAGCAAAGGAGCTGAAAAATGAGCAAATGAGCTATGACCATTTTTCGTGTTACATTTTCGGGAAACACTGTCCAATCTTTTGCGTTGCATGTTATTTTATGACTGAGCAAACAGTAAATCTTATGACTGTTTTAGCGTTATTTTTACGGAATTTTTTTTCGCATCTTTGTTTTAAATGTCATAAAAAAATAGTATACCAATCTTCGCCAGATCCTTGAACATTTTTACTATTAAAATTTAGAAACAGATTAAGGCTATATAGCTAATCATATGAGAAAACCAAGTTCAGATTCATTAACATGTTTGTTTTCCCCTGAAAGTCATACCTATTTTGACGATACTGATCGAAACTTCCTGCCTTACTTCTGCCAGATTTCCGGTTTCGGCCAAATTCCGGAACAACAACGTCCGGCAAAGAAATAAAGCTCAAAAGTGAATTCAGCGTATCTCCTTACTCCTACATCGAACATCTAGAAACTTTAAATAACAAATTTTCCGGTTTCAGCCCGATTCCGGGTGAACTACGAGTCCGGTAAGACACGATTGTTATATACGGATTCAGCATCTTTTCTTATACGTAAATCGGACGCTGAATCAACTACAATTAAAACTTTGTTTTCAACAAATTTTCCACTTTGGCCGGATTCTGGGTGAACTACTTTTCCGGGTAAAAAACAAATTTCACATAAGTGTTCAGCATGTTTTCTTACCCCTGAATCGAACATATAATCAACTTCAAATAAAACTTTTACTTTTAAAGGACACCTGAACAATGAAACCATACTCGAACACACCATGGAGAATGCATTTACAGACATGGCCACGGAGAGCATTCTTCTCCTGAGCGTGACGTTTTCAAAATAGGGATGTTCGTTTCTGGAGGTTTGCACATGCAGACTCCAAGACAAAAAGCGCAATTCATTCAAATCTTGTACAGCGCTGGCCGGATCGTATTGGAATTTCTTCTGAAATACGTTGGGGCTTAACTGGCTAAAAAATATACCAGAAGAAGGGTTGATTGAAGACATTTATTCATTTCTAAAATTGTTCGGTACTGAAATAAGGACAGATGCAAAATGGAGCAAAAATCACAGCTTGGAAACACTATTTCGTATTTGGATTTGGTTTTCTGCAGGCAATGTTAACGGAAGTCATACAGATAGGGATGATACTTGGTAGTCTTCATTCAGGTGTCCTTTAACAAACTTTCCGGTTTTTGCCGGATTCCGGGTGAACTACTTGTCCGGCGAGAAAATAGTTTTCATAATTGTGTTCAGCTTCTCATCCTACCCCTTAATCGACTATCTCATTAGTTGTTTAAAAGTATTTTGTTTGCCCCTTAATTTGAACCCCCCTCCTCCACCCCTAAATGTAGGGCTACAGAGCCCATATACGAACTCGGCTTTTCCTTTGACCCAATGAGTCTTCACACCATATTTTCATCAACATATGTCATTCCCTTCAAGAGTTATCGTGCTCACAGACGGACGGACGGAAAGACGGACAGACAACTTTTGCGACGTCATAGGTATCCCTCCACTTACGTTTTGGGATCTCAAAAACGAAGAGACAATCAATGCTATAACCGTTATTAGTGTTTTTGTGAAATTAAATTTTTTTGTTAAATGTTTATCAAAAATGAGCAGACAGTTACTGCTATATGACCTTTTTTCTTTTATTTTTTCGGAAAACACTGTTTCACACCTTTGAGTTAATGACATAAAAAATAAGCGAACAATCAATGCTCATGACCGTTTCGAATGTTATTTTTCCGGGAAGCATAACGCATTTATAAATTTCAAGTATTGCTCCTTCCGGAAACATAGCGGGATTTTGACAAAATTAAAAAGGATAAGCATCTTGTGTGAAGTGCTATCGAACTTCTTACGGTGTAGAAACTGTGTTCTACCCAAAGCAATATAACCCTCTGGAGTAGCGCCACGACTTGAAAAACTGACACACACACACTCGAATGGTAGCGACTGTAGCACCACTAGCCATAGAGAACGTTCCCTAAAACTCAATCAGTCGTGCACCAGCGCTGACGTCGATAACTCCCAATTCCGAACACAGCAACAAAAATTATACAACCTCCCCTGTTTCCTCGATGTGTGCAGACAGAATCTTAGCTGTAGGCTACTAGAATTTTCTAAACCCGCAAGTTTGTCTATCTTTGAATTTCCCGAGCGTAGGGGCCGTAGGGGCGGCACTGCGAGTAAGGCTCGTTTCCGATGCATGGAAAGCATAGGTGTTGGCTCTACTCCATAGTGTTATTTTGGCAATTTGTAAATTAAACGAGACTTACCTGTAAGGTGAAGTTTGATTATAATTAGCGTCGCATATTATAGTAGATACAGATTAATTGCCCGCCCTCCACGTCTAACCCCCTTTTTTTTTGTCCAGTGTATAATGGTCCTTTTCTCGGAAGTACTTTTTTTTTCTGTGACAGTCAATTTGAAACCTGAAGCTCAGAGAAGTCTCCGGCACGGAGAGTCCTAGCGCCATCTCAATTAATCTGTATCTACTATAATATGCGACGCTAATTATAATCAAACTTCACCTTACAGGTAAGTCTCGTTTAATTTACAAATTTTGCTCTGGTTCCACCACCCCACAACCGTCAGTCTGACTACTCAGTGTTTTGCTGGCTGGCTGGAACAGGAGCAAAAACTGGGCAAATGACCTGGTCTTGGCGGAGGATGCAATGTTTACAACAGTTAGGAAGCCTGAAATTCTCCACTGGGTCTTGAAAATATGTTTACATGTATGCTCGGAGGGATCTCCTGCTGTGAGCCTCATTCCAAATGTCAGAAGGGGGTCATTCGCCAGAATGAAGTATCACCCCATTACACCGCTTTCTCGACAACATTTGCACGGGTCCGTTGAGATTCCACTGCGTTTAACAGTGAATTCCACAAGTTAGGCCCCATCCAGTTTTCCGTAAATGTTTCCCGTAATTAGTTTCGCCCTCTTTGAAGGCAGAGCGTCGAATGGACTGTTATTCCATCTACGAAGGCTAATTTTACGGGAATCATAGGGGGGTTATTCCGATTCCAGTACAAAGTACATGGTTAAAGTACACGGCAGCAATTGAAAGTTTTGCAGCTGTTTCCACATGTCTTGTTCTAGGGGCTTAACATAATGGTGCTGCCAACACTACTCTCTATGGAGAGGGTCCTCTTCAGGTCGTATTATAGAATAGGTCATTGCAATAAAGATTATTGCGGGTTAATTTCTTCTAGTGAAAACTTTGCCAAAAAAGGCCAAAATATTATTGGATAAAGCACCTAGATAACCTATCCGTTTTCCGCCTTCAAATATGATTCGCAACGACCTTGGGCTGAAGGAATACTTATCTATGGCCGAGGGGTCGACGACTCTCATTTTTCATGTACACCATTCCGGAATAACGGAATATTCCGGACCATTCCGGATTATTCCTGGCCATTCCGGATTATTCCTAGCCATTCCATATCCTCCCATTCTTTATCGAGTTTGGTAATTCAACAACTTCTGTTTAGTCCGCATTTATTTCACCCCATTCGGTCTGTCTTGCGGCAAACGAGGGGTCGACGACTCTCACTTTTATATGTAAATCATTCCGGAATAATGGAATAATCCTGACCATTCCGGATTATTCCTGACCATTCCGGATTATTCCTCCGGGACGTGTACCCCATTCCGGGAGAACCGTCGGCCCCTCGTCTATGGCCCCCTTGCTCATCACGTGTCACTCTTTTTGCCGATTCCCCAGTTCCTTCCATAAGCAAAACAAAAAATCTGTGAGTATTTGCAATCACATGTTCACGAATCTCAGATATCAGCTGAAACACAAATAATTGTGGAATACTTGAATTTCTTCTTTTTATTTTTAGTTCCTTTCTCGCTTGAATTGGGTCGCTCCTTAAGACAGGACTTCATCACCACATCAAAAGGATCACAGTTACTTTTCGCCTAAAACAGAGTGAAATTTTATTTTCATGAAAAAACAAGAAAACTGTCACTTTTGGCGGAATCACATCTTAATTTTATTTTCATGAGAAAACTTGAAACAGTCACTTATGGTCGGAATCCCTGCTGCAAAAATGACACATTTGGACGTTATCTGAAATATCGAGATTTGTATGCCCTACGCAGGACAAGAGTGACAAAAAAATAGAGTTACAATTCATACTATCGTGCGACATGTGGCAACTCTGGACCCTGGGTGCAACCGTGGGTGCAGAAAATCAAGTCTCGTCTTGCGAAACCAGGGGGTGGGTTCGTACGACGCCACGATTTGCGCGGAAGTTGAGCTGGGTTTTTTGTTTTTCAGAATTAAGAGTTCAAACGATCCAGCCAATCACCAGACTTTTCATCACCATACAAAAATCACCAGACTTCTGTGAAGCGGATCTGTGGAACGAATCAATTTACTTACGGAAGTAGTTAAGGGGCTGAATTAAGGAATAATGGGGTAACTTAAGGAATAGTGGATTCAATTAAAAAATTATGTGTCTGAAATAAATGAATGGGTCGTCTGGGACACAGGCACGAGCACGTGTTCAAATAATCAGCCGGAATTCGGCATGTTTATTTGCTAAAGAATTAATAGCGTGATTGATACACTATAGTGAATCGCTCATAAGGAAAACGAGCTCGGATCCGGTTTTTCAATCAAATTTCCCGAAACAAAAACCGCATTTTTTTTTTTTTTTTTTTTTTTTACATAATAATGAATATTCCTTCAGCCCGAGCTGACTGCGAATCATATTTTACAGTACAAAACGGATACGTCAGATAAACTTTATTGGAGCTATATTTCGGCCCTTCTTGGCAAGGGTCTTCTTCAGGCTCAAAACCGCTCAAGTTGACAGAGCTCCCTATTCTGTCATATGACTTTGCGGAGTCGAATATTTCCCCATACCCTGTCCGCTACGAACGAGCGGAGGTTAGTAGCTTCGCGCTACTCACGTTTCATTACCTCTACAAATAGCTAAATCGCTGTGAACCCGCCGGAGAGGAAAAGTAGAAGTCAATTAGCTGATTGGTTCTACGGACGCGCTCCAGAGTGGGTCAGCGCGCGGAGTACGCCTCCTGCCAGACTCCTGCACTATTTTTTCTGCGCTAAGCAACGGCGAAGACGGAAGATGAGTAAACGGGTATCAACATCAGCTCAAAGCTAAAGTAAATACCTCTAGGTCCGCTCAGTTTTACCCGGGTATTCATAGTCGCTGCATTGGACTAAAGACATATCGAAGAAATCACCTGCATCCGTTCGCTCTTCCTTCATCTCTAATTCTTGTCTATGAAGAAATTTGATTTTTTGTTGGATGCTTCCAGCGTTTCATAAGTTATGTTTTTTGTTTTTATTTTCTGTACAACACTTTGAGGGTCAACAGAACTACAATTTAATTGTTCGAAATAAGAAGGAGAATATGGCAAAATTAAGACCAGGGGTAACCCACTTCCAGGCACCGCAAATAATCATCTATAATACATCTCATATCAAGATTTGAGATCTTGTTTGAGTATCTGTATGCGTTTGTATGTGTGTGAGGGTGTACAACCTTTCCCGGCACCAGTGCTGGCCACAAATAAGGCGATTCAGAATTTCACGCTTCTAAATATGCTAACTATTATATTCTAACATGCGGCGATCGGTGTCGGCTGATCGCCGAACACCGAGAACCGGACACACATCGAATTCAAAGTTCTGCCACGTCGGAAGCAATATAGTTTATTGTATTGTAGTCTTACAGTTTTGAGCCGACAGCCCCTTTTCGTAAATTTCAACTAGCACACCACTGATCCCTCCCTTTCCAACCTTAAAAATCAGCGTCCGCTTCATCAGATCACTTAATCCATTTCTCCATCAGACCGTCATTTCAGGGCTTGTTCCCTCTCAACCACCTCCGGCTTTCCCAATCTTGACCGCTGATCCATTTGGCTTTATTGCGTTCCAACAGCACTTCTTATTTTCGCTTATCCCGGAAATTGGACTCTCGGAATCAAAACAGATAGAAGCCTCCTTTCCGAACGGAAACAATCAAAAACCCTCCCTTTCACTTTCTGATTCGCGGTCGGAAAGCCATAGATAGGCTACAGTTTCTATCCCAGTTTTCCAACATCCCCCATGAGTTTGTCAAGTTTTTCAATGCAAATTTCAAGTAAGCTTAGGCAACCTCAGCTATTTGTTTGTTTATATTCGAGAGCAAAATATTTCTGAAAATTAAATTTTCATGTATAGATTGTAATTTACAAGACTAGTCAATTTTTTAATTGTAATTGTACTTCCTAAGGTACCTGAGGAAGTACGTACCGTCAACGGTGACAGATTTATTGTGTATTACATATTAGAATATTAGTGGCACAGTTTGTCCTATATCGACGAATAGACAAATATTCGGCAATTCCGATTCCCGTTTTGAAAATCAAACCGAACAGACTTGAATTACAACCCCCGCAACGTTTCTTAAAGATTACAAACCCCATCCCGGCTGTTCCCAACCTCACCCGGGCCAGCCCCCTTGTTTGATGAGACAAGCGGAAAAAAACTAGCACAACCGGTATTCCTGACCAATGAGCTACATGGGCAACAAGGCAACAACACCTAAATAATTGAACATCAACAACGCTAACGGAATAACAAAACAAGGAACTTGACTGGACGGGCAGAAATGAACAGAATAACCGGCAAAGGTGAAATTTTATAGATTGTTGAGATTATCTGTAACAAGGGGAGTGGAGCCGACGGGTGGTACTTAATGCTGGAAACGGTTTCAGTAAATCTGAATACCTTGTTAAATAAGTCCTTTCTGTCACGTTGACTAGGAATTTGAGGTCCAGAGCCAAGAGATACCGATTCCTTTTGCAATCGCCAGCATTCGTGTGCGCTTGGAAATCAGGGGAATCAGGGAAATCATTAAGGGGGAGATCTATCACGATAATGTCACGAAAATTTTGGAGAAAGTTGGAGAAATTGCTAGTTCATAATCTTTCAAAGATTATATACTCAAGATTATATCTCAATCGAAACTCTGGGGATTCGATGATTCTTTGACATTTGTTTACGAGGGGTCCGGCGTCTATCTGATGAATAGCGCATAGAAATCTGTCAAAGACGGAAAATCTATAAACTTTCGAGACGAAAGCAGATAGGAAACACGGATCTTGGCTTCTATGGACGACAACACCGAAGGAGAAGGAAATCTCAATTGAAACTAAGTCGAAACAACCTTCTAAGTTATAGACACTTGCTAAATACTGGATGCTGAAAACACCAGATATAAGCATGCGAGGAATTTTTGGGCTTGAAAGATTAAAGCACAGAGTACAGTATTTAAGATTTGTTTATTTAAATACCTCAAGAATAAAGAGTTTCCAAATGGCACGCGCCATCGCTTCCGAATTTGTGGATTTTGAGTTCTTGCAGAACCTCAGTAGATTGACGTACGCTACAAACCAAAATATTGAAAATTGATTCGGTGCATTGTGTTCTGAGATATGAATTCCAGATCTTCAAGAAAGTGCGATTCATGTAATTGTTGAAGACATTTGGGGTATGAAGGTCGAAGGTCGTCTAAGGGCCGTCTATAAGCCAAGATCCGCCCGGTAATAATCCGGTAATAAAAATCCGGTCGTCTAAGGATCGTCTATAGAAGCTAAGATCCGTCTTTTATATAAAAATCAGGTATTTTTTTTTTCTTTGACGAATTTGACTGAGCTCTCAAACCTCCGTCCGGTAATAATCAGGTAACGATCCGGCCGTCTAAGGGTCGTCTATAGAAGCTAAGATCCAGTTTTAATATGAAGTTTTTTTTCTCTTTGAACAATTTGCCTGAGCTCTTAAACCTGTCCTGTGTGTACAGAAAAAGGACCCTTCGTCCTAGTCTCAGTCTCAGTAAGTCTCAGTAACGCATTTCGGGCAAATTCTTTTTCTTTTGCTTGGCTTTTCTTTTTTTTTAGAATTATTTTCAAATATTTCGGAAATATTCAAAAAATTTATTTTTATTTTACTTTTTGGAAATATTTGCGAACCTCTGCTTCGGATAGAGACAAGTCAGGACAGAGTCGACAAATGCTAACAAATCAGTAATTTCATGGTGGAAATATTAACTCTACATTCCCGAACAATCGATATCGTGATGAGATCATTTCTAGTAAGAGTGGTGCTTGAAGCATACTATAGTTGTTGCCTTCAATTCTGAAGAGGTAAAAAGCTCTGTTACTGTCTAAAAATAGACAGTATTCAAGTATCTCTGTCTGGGAAACATAACTTACCTTGGAATGCCAATAGTCGAAAACATACAGGAACAAGACCAAAGGTTTCGATGGGATCCCAAAAATTCGTTTGATCCAGTCAATCGAGTCTTGTAGATTTCCGAGTCTTCGCCAGACCCCTACATTTGCAATTTATCCACAATCAACCGCTTGAATGTGTACAAAAATATTACCGCTTTGGAGTTTTTTGACAACTTGCGCCCAAACAACTAATCAAATGAGAAAACCAACTTCAGATATCGATTCAGCAAGCATGTTTACTCCAATACTTCATCTGTAATCAAATTTAGAAAGATCTTTCGATTTTTTTTTTTTTTTTTTTTAACCAGTTTCTCGTATATTAGCAGCATACTCGGTGAGAGCAAAAGAGCTAGGGACATCCCGTATCCTGAAATCTACGAACCCCAAGTGTATCGTAGATATAAGCAAATATGTGACTAGAGGATTTAATCTTAGGAATGAAAGTTTAGCATAGTAGTTTATAGAGGTGTAATAGTTTATTTGTAAAGTGAAACGTGTAAGACTTGTATGGCCTTTTGGCTGAATAAACAAGCGTTATTATTATTATTATTATACTGCAAGCTTATCCGTCAAGGAGATAAAGTTCAAAATTCGATTCAACATGTCTCCTTACCCCAATACCGAATCTCTAATTGACTGCCGAAACAACTTCGAGTTTCGACCAAATGTCCAGTTTCATCCAAAACCCGGGTGAATCATTAGTCCGGCAAGAAAACTAAGTTCGGATATGAATTCATCGGGCCTCCCTTGAACGACTATCTCATTAGCTTATAAAACATGTTATTTACCCTTAATTCGAAACCCCCCTCCTCTGCCTCTAAATATAGGGCTAAAGGACCCATCTACGAACTTGGCCTGTAGTTTGCCAGTAAATCCTCATACGAAGCTTGAACAACATATCTCAACCCCCCGATACGACAGACTACCACACTGCCAGGACCAAACCACCTATACTTTACACCTATAGGTGTAAAATGTAAAGAGTCTTTGATTAAACCCAAGAAACACTGCGAATTGGTGTAATTTGAATTTGAAAATAACTGAATTTTTTTAATTAAATTGTTCAACAGACAGTTGTCAGATGCATTCAGCCTTTTCGACCCAGTAAATGCCGGTTAGGACTTCTGAGAATTATACTGATCGCATACACTTTTTGTTTATCTTTAGTATATTCGAAAGCTGCAACCGCATGTCTCCTCAACCTATACCGACTATGTCATCTGAGTTTTCAAAGCTCACGCTAAATTTATAGATTCCGGGCGATCTACTTACCAGGCGAGAAAATAATTTTCATATTCGGAATCAGCATTTCTCCTTACCCCTGAATCAAACCTCTAATCAACTTCAGATTCAACTTTTACTTTTTACAATATTTCCGGTTTTTGCCGGATTCCGGATGAACTCCGGTGAGAAAATAAGATTCATTTTCAGTTTCAACATGTCTCTTTACTGTTGAATCGACTACCTCATTAGCTCTTAAAAATTTTCAGTCGTTACTAATATCAAACATCTAGATCGATTAAATGTTGCAAAAATTTATAACAGTCCAGGTGTCGCCCATCTGCTTTCTTTTTGCCCATTTGGCAGTTTAATTTTTTACTGAATCTCAGAAGTTATTTCCTAGAGTTTATTTTCGTTTTGCAAAATTTCTTTTTAACTATCCACCTTGGACTAGAAATATATATATATATTTAATTTATGACCCACCAAATGCACAAGGCGACAGCGGAGTATGAAAGCTAAAAAAGAAAGACAACACAAATAAAAATCAACAGAAATATTTATTTAAAGAGTAAATTCCGCCTAATATATCCATTTTCTGTTTTGATAAACGGCTGAAGGATTTTCGTTCTTCCGTTTAAATTTTTTCTCACCCATGGTCAATGCTATTTATTTAATCGTCTTCATTTTTGTATTTACTGTTAGTGTTTCTTTTCTCTATTTTGTTAGTTTGCTACCGTACTCCATCTTTAGGGCGCCTCGCCCTCCTTTTGTTGAGACCGATCATAAATAAATTGATTGATTAATCGATATTTCTCTTTCATTACCTGACATGGCCTACAGGTGTTTTATGTGCCATTGGATCTATATATCACTCTCCAGAGTTTTAATAATCTCTATTTGTTTAATATCCCGTAGCCTAAACGACCATACGGCACGACTTCATCGAAGTGTGGAAGAAGAGCTTCAAGCCACACTACGGCCTAACACTCCAGGATCAGATATTACTCCTTTATTACATTTTCCCGGACCAATCTGAATCGGAATACGGGCTCAACGAGGGAACCTCGGAGGGAACAGAAGGTTTACAAGTAGGCTACCGTACACCCTTCAAAAAAAATAGCAATCCGCTACACCGGATTTTATGCGATAAAGACATTTGGAAGACAAAAGCTGTTTGCGTACGTGTATCACTGATTTGTAGTGTTCCATTTTTTTGTATTACAGTAGACAGAGGTTTCCTCTTATCTTCAACAAATATCAAACCGCACTGATTTTGTTTATCGCCTCTAACATTCAAAGCGACAGTGATAAAGTAATAACTCAACATCAGCTACTGCATGGCATGTCTATAACGAGCGTGTTCCACTCCTCTAACGATAGTAACTATTAGTATAAACTATTACTAACTATTAGTATAACCATTGGTATTATAGTAACTACTACTTACTATTTTCATTTCAACCTCATCGACTTATATTAACTCATTCCGGTTTAATAGTATTTCCATCCATTCTCGTTCCCGAGATTATACACTTCACAAGTGCATCCTATCTCATCTATTAGCATTACACTGATTATCACGCTTACCAAGTTTGTTTCTTTACTAGACATATTCCTGACCATTGTTTCAGAGAAGCTTATTGGTAAAAAAAACAAAAACAAGAGCTGTAAGCTCATATGGCACTTGCATGTGTTGAGATGTTTTGTTTGATCAAAAGTATTTTTCGACTTTGTGGTTAAAATGCGCACTTTAAGGGAGCTAGATAAAAAGTAGTTTATTTTTGAACTTGGGTGTAATGATGCGCACTTTAAAGGCGCTAGAAATGCATCTGTATGCAAAACCCTTGAGGCAAAAACGATCACAGGCCCTTAGGGATCCTTGATGTATACCGTTTCGTCAAAAGTTTTTTTTTCGCTTTTCATTTCAAATGCGCACTGTAAGGGTGACAGAAATAAATTTTTAAGCAAAACCCTTGTGGCACAAATGATCATGGGTTGAGATGTATTGTTTGAAATAAAGTACTTTTCGACCTGGCCGTTCAGATTCACACTTTAAGGGAGCTAGAACGTTATTTGTAAACAAAACCCTTGAGGCAAAAATGATAATGGGCTCATGGGGATCATGAAAATATGAATTTGGTTTAAAAGTATTTTTCGAAATTTGCAGTCAAGATTAGTACTTTAACGAATGGTCGGGTTTGGAAAGTGGCCATTTTTGAGTCAATCTTGTCAAATCTCTAATATTACAGCCAAGTTCCATCGTCCTAGATTATCTGGAAGTACCTTAAATCGTGATCACCGGAATCCCGGACCCCCCCCCCCTCAAACTTCCCCACAGTCGCCGGAGCCAATCCGGTTCCGTAAGTGTTTTTCCAGAGCATCTGTTTGTCATTCCCACAAAGTTCCATCCCGATCTCACCAGTCTAAGTCGGTCACGTATTTTCGCCCCCCCCCCAATTGCTGTTGGATCTGTCCGGACATGAAAAAGATCAACAGAAACATGTCCTCTCTTCAATTACCAAATTTCACTCAAATCCGATCAGCCGTTTCAAAGTTACGCATGACTCAATATTCCGGATTCCCCCTCCCGTTACTCCCCCCACGGCTATCAGATCATGTAAATTTTTCTTTATAAGTCAGTTTGATCGGGTCCCTGATTCGCCTCCCAAGATTCGTCGTGAAAATCCCCAAAACCGCCATAACCGGAATTCCGGGAAAGTCCCCTCCAACCCCCCCCCCCTAATGTCATGATCCATCCGAAATGTATAAACGATTTATCTGGAGCAGATGCTTGTTCTTCCCAGCAAGTTTCACTCCGATCCCTCCATTCTAACCGTTTCCCGATATTTCCGGTCTCCCCCCCCCAACTCCCCCATAGCTGTTAAATCCGGTCCGGACTTCAATTGGGACATCAGAGGTATGTCATTTATTCAGTTATCAAGTTTCATTCCAATCCGACCACCCGCTCGAAAGTTACACAGTACTCCAACTTTCCGGATTCCCCAGCCCTCCACCCCGCTAGTGTCCGGATCCAGTCCAAATGTATAAACGATTTATCTGGAGCAGATGCTTGTTCCTCCCAGCAAGTTTCACTCCAATCCCTCTATTCTAACCGTTTCTCAAAATTTCCGGTCTCCCACCCCCCCCCCAACTCCCCCATAGCTGTCGAATCCGGTCCGGACTTCAAACGGGACATCAGTAGTGTGCCATTTATTCAGTTATTAAGTTTCATTCCAATCCGATCACCCGTTCGAAAGTTACACACTACTCCAATTTTCCGGATTCCCCAGCCCTCCACTCCCCCCGGGTGGTCGGATCCAGTCCAAATGTATAAACAATTTATCTGGAGCAGATGCTTGTTCTTCCCAGCAAGTTTCACTCCGATCCCTCTATTCTAACCGTTTCTCGAAATTTCCGGTCTCCCCCCCCCCCAACTCCCCCATAGCTGTCGAATCCGGTCCGGACTTCAAACGGGACATCAGAAGTATGCCATTTATTCAGTTATCAAGTTTCATTCCAATCCGATCACCCGTTCGAAAGTTACACACTACTCCAATTTTCCGGATTCCCCAGCCTTCCACTCCCCCCCGGGTGGTCGGATTGGGAAACTGAATGTTTTCAAGTTAGTCCGATCGGGTCCCAGATGCTCCTGCCAAGTTTCATCGTCCTAGCACATCTGGAAGTACTCCAATTCGAAAAAGTGTGACAAAACTCCTTAATTTTCAGAATTTCCCCGGTCCACCACTCCCCCCCAGATGGTCGGATCGGGAAACTGATTACTTCTAGGTTAGTTTGGTCGGGTCCCTGATTTTCCTGCCAAGTTTCATCGTCCTAGCACATCTGGAAGTACCCTAACTCGAACATGTGGGACAAAAAAATTCGGACAGACAGACCGACAGACCGACCGACAGACGGAATTGCGATCGGTATATGGCACTTGAGCCAGAGGCTGCAAGTGCCATAAAAACAAACGTAATGCTAATTTCGCGAAGTTTTTCATCCAAGACAACATAACAGATAAGAGATAGCGCATAACACTTTCAAGAATAACACCTTTTCACTTAGAAATAAAGTGTTATGACCAATTAAGTTTACACTATTTCGTACCTAGATCTCCAACAACACCTTCACTCGGTAAAAATACTAACGGGAACGAAAAAAACATAACAGATAACATCCCAAAGTGTTATCTGTTGAAACCGGGCATCCTGCTGTTGTCGTTGTGTAACTTCTGATAGTGTAGTATTTTTACCAATTGAAGGTGTTGTTGGAGATCTAGGCACAAAGTAGTGTAAACTTAATTGGTTATAACACTTTTTCTAAGTGAAAAGGTGTTATTCTTGAAAGTGTTATGCGCGATCTGTTATGAAACTTCTGACAGTGAAGGGACACGGAAAAAAACTAAAAACGGCCGAAGCCTTGTGTAATTTGTCGACGCAAACAAGCGCAGAGTAGCAGCTACGCGGAACATTACAATTCGTTACTCCTACAAACAGCTATACCCCTGTAAAGCCCAAAGAAGACATTTCCGAAATAAAAGCCGATTGGTTGTCTGGACGCGCTGCAAAACGGGTCAGCGTGCCCCGTGCGCTAATTCCTCTGATATACGCAACGGCGAACAGGATGTATACGGGCAGCAATTCAGAGCTCAGCAAATTCCTCTATTTCAGCTCAGTTTTGTCGTGGCATCCATAGTCGCTGCATGGGACCAACGACGGAGGTTCTATTGGCTTATTTGTTCTTGATGCGACCCGTCAAAATTTCGGGAGCGAAGGAGGAAATTTCCATCGGACTGCCAAATAGTGCTGGGCGATATTCGATATCGATATACTGGACCAAATATCGATATCGAAAACGATATTTGTACATTTATAATTATTGTGCATATCATTATTTATAATAACATTGTACATAAAGTTATTGTATACAGTACATAATATTGTAAATAAGCTACTGAATCTTTCTTGATTATAACTGTATCCTCACAAAGATAAGTTACATAAAAGTATCAAAAACTGGAGTAATACATTTTTCGTAATTCAGTTTGGTGCAAGATGCATTTTTACAACCATTTTGTTCTTAAATTTTGATGAAACGTGACGTCTACTATAGCAAAATATGGTACAGAAATATCGATATCGAAAGTGAAAATATCGATGTACCGCAAAATCCAAATATCGCCACAACACTACTACAAAATTCGGACTGTGTTCACGTGCCTTAATGCTCAGCATCTCATCTTTCCCCGCTTCAATGGCGTTTACACCCTTTTCAGCTTCAAGGATAATCTTTCCCGACAACAATGAAGTTTGAAGAAAGGAAGAAAAGGCGCACACTCACCTAAACGTCGCTAAGATACTGATTGCTATTACAAGGGTAACTAGAGAGACTCCATAGCCTATCTGCGATATCTTCTTGATGACCGGTAGCCATTCCTGAAAAGTAATATGATAGTAAATAACTTTTCTCGAACAGGTATGACATCATCAGAGCAAAATAACACTAGGGAGTAGCAGAGCAAAATAACACTAGGGAGTAGCTAGCGTCACGACCTATGTTTGCTTCGCAAACGGGCCAATCTCATAGCACCGCCCACCACACATTTTGTGGCATTTAAAGCAATACCAACTTGCGGGTTGAAATTCCTAGTAAAGCCAGGGACCCATAAATTTGTAAAGGAAATTTATGGGTCCCTGGTAAAGCTAAGATGTGGTCTGCACACATCGAGGAAACAGGGGAAGTTTTATCTTTTTTTTGGCTTTGTTCACAATATTAAGTTATTGGAGCCATCACTGGTGCACGACCGATCGAGTTTCAGTAGGGACGTTCACTATCGCTATTGGTGCTAGTGTCGGTGCTATTCCAGTGTGTGTCACTTTTTTCAAGTCTTGGTGCTACTCCCTAGTGTTATTTTGCTCTGGGGAGTAGCGCTGACCTATGCTTTCCATGCTTTGCAAACGGGCCATACTCGTAGCGCCGCCCACTACGCTTGCCCCATTTAAAGCGAGACAAACTTGTGGGTATAGACACTGTGTGTAGAATATGAAGTTATCGGAGCCAGCGCTGGTGAACGACTGAATGAGTTTCAGTAGGGACGTTCTCTATCGCTGGTTGTGCTAGTATCGCTGCCATTCGAGTGTGTGTCAATTTTGTCAAGTCTTGGCGCTACTCTCTAGTTTTATTTTGCTATGATAATCGCCACATAGAAAGTTAGCGGTGGGATGTGAAGTCATATCTACCTCCAGAGACATTGATATCAAGTTAACACTAAGAAATAACACTAAGTTAATGAGTAACAATAAGTTCATGACTAGGTTAACATGATAAATACGTTTGAATAAGTTTTTGTTTTTGGTTGTTTTTGTTGTTTTCTTTTCTTTGTTTTCTTTTAGTAAACTAGTGTCACAACTTGTTTGTGACGTGGGTTATAGATAAATAATAATAAGTAATTTAATTTTTGACTGCGCTAAACAGAAAAGTTAGATCAAACCGGAAAGTCAGGCTTGTTCTTCGCATTCAGCTTGGCCTGTGGGAATACTTGGATTCTTCAAAATATTAGCAATAATGTTACATTACATATTACACGAGTTCCAGGTATCTTACTAAGTAACTTAAGTACCTCGCAGTTAGATAATGGAATGGAAGAACGAACTGAAGAACTCACATATTTTTTTTATAAACTTTACCTGATCGAAATCTTCTGAACTATCTCTTTAGGGATTGTGAAGGCCTGTTGCGGCACATCTTTAATAATCCCCAGTCCCAGGAATTCAATCCTAGACGTTATTGCAAAATTCGATTTCCATCCCAGCATTATTAAACAGGAATAACATCCTATTCATAGCTAAGCTTGCTTTTCTTTCAGTGGAACCTTCCGAACATTGCTGTAACATCATTTTCTCTATTTACGATAGTCGCTTACAGTCTGGAAATGGAACATTTCCTTCACTTAAAGGACCCCTCGCACTATTTACTCTTCAACTTCCAGTATTTTAAAATAACTTAATACTTCTAAACTAGACTCTGCTTCCAAAAAATTACCCACGGCTTTTGCTGTTTTAATCCTTTTTCGGGACCCCTGAACTTACAGCGAAAACAGGAAAAAATTTACATAACCGGTTTTCCTGATGGAAAAACTTCTCGCAGACAACCGTCGACAGCATGATACGCATCGAAGGTAGCAAAAAACACAGGAAGTGAGAAAATGAGCGAGGTTTTGTTAGGTGGGTTAGAATGTACCGTAGGAAATTCGGGTCTCCGGGTTTAGAAATAGATGGAGTGATTACGGAAGGAGGTTGCGTTAGTAGTATAGGTAAGACAGGTCCTTTAACCAAGCTTTTGATGAAGTTCAAATTCTTCGTGTCGGGATGAACTTCGTCTTGTCGGGCCAGCAGTCCATCTTCTGAACGTCATTACTAGAGCCCAAGATTAAAAAAACTCAGCCGAGTTATATAATTCATTGTATTCAAATCCAAGATACAAAATAAGATGGCTTTTTAGCTGGTCTTCAACAACTTATAACTTCGCTGAATTCAAAAGTGGGTTAGAAATAAACTATTACTAGCGGTAGCCTACATCCAGGGCCGTATCCAGGGGGGGTTAGGGGGCTCGACCCCCCCCCCCGAAACCCACAGAAGTAATAGTTTTTTTGCAAGTTTTAACCTCTGATCCATGTCTTTTTTGTACTTTTTCGTCTGACCCTTGGGCACCCCCCCCGGAAAAAATTCCTGGATACGGGCCTGCCTACACCAGTAGCGAATATCGTTTTAAGCTTGAAAAGTTCGTCCCTTCGTATGCAGCCTGTGAATCTAAGCAAAAGCCAGAGTCCAATTCCCCAATTCACACCTCATTTTCCAGGCCTATAAAGCTGTCTTCATAACTATAAGTTCTTCACTCTCTCTCTCCACTTAGGACCTTATAGCTGGAACTGTCAGGACCGACTCCCCCTTGCTCGTAATTCCACTAATCTGGCAAAATAAAAATCCGAACACCGATTGCGAATTGCCTATTCATAGACTTGTCTGTGGACGACAGGCTTAATTTTCTTTTTTTTCTGGGAAATTCCGGATTACAGAGAAAAAAAGTATGTGAAGAATATGTCGGGGGGGGGGGGGGGGCGAGTGGTGTCTTCACCACCGAACCTTTTTTTCTTTCAGTAGAAACGGCAGAATTTCTATCCTGGGCTCGCTTCCAAAGTCTTTACTTCGCACCTTAAAGACGGTCTCGGAACACGCTATTTCTGCTTAAACCAGCTTGAATCTGCATTTCCTGGCACCTGTAACTTTTCCTTCCAACAGTGTTGTGAAAAATTGCGAGTAGGCCAATTACTTCAGCTTTGGAGTCTCTAAACCCCTTACTAATCTGTTGTCACTCATTTCGAACGATTAGGTGATGTCGGTATTCTAAATTCCCTCCAGAAGCAGAGAAAAAACATATGTGAATAATTAACAATGGCAAATGTTGAATTCGGGGAAACTCAAATCATGGCCGTTTCAAGTTAAAGCTATACTTGATGATGTTGGATTTTCTTACATATGGAATGGTGGTTTAGGCCCTCCTGAGCAAACTCCAGCCCTCCTGAATGAAATATTGAGAGTTTTTGAAGACCAGGAAAAGCAAAAGTGGTTTGGTATAATATCTTCATCGGAAACCCTGTTAAATTACAGAACGATTAAAACAGTGTATGAATCTGAGTTTTATTTCAAGCTTAATTTGCCTGCTACTTATTTGAGGTACTGGATCCAACTGAGAGCTAATTGTCTACCACTGCATGGTAGAAATAAAGTTTTTGATAGGAAGGCGAGAATCCCAAATAGGAATTATTCATGCCCTCTTTGTGGACGAGAAGAGGAGGACATTGGTCATTTTTTGAGTCGGTGCCAAGAGCTTTCAAGCATTCGAAGGGAAATTTTTGGGGTGGCGATCCCCCTACTCCCTGGTATTCTGAAGTGTACTTCTGCTCAATCTATTAGTAGGGTTGGTCGTTACATTAGTAGAGCGTTGGAAGCTAGAAAGATTTTTGTTGATTAGTTTAATTATCCTTTTTCCGTGTATATGTATATTTTTGTCTTGAACGTGTATATGGCCCTCGGGCTTTTTTCAATACAATTATTATTATTATTATTATTATTATTTGCGATTTTCAGATATGAAAATGTAAACAATTAAAGCTTGCTAAAATTTTCGATGTCTAACTTGATTATTAAATTTTTCCGTCTTCATCGAGACGGATTGCTACTGAGGACGGGTGTAACTGATTTTGACTCATCTAAGGGATTTTTTTCGGCTCAAGAAAGTAGTAAAGTGACGATAAGATATGTTTAACGTTTGTTATTTGAAGCACAGCTCTTACTAGATGTGGTCTTTTCACGATGAAATGGTTCACAAAATATCGGTTTTCAAAAATACCATTATTTGCCATGTAAAATTAGCGAGTTTTCTTGTTAGCGCTTGTCGACTATCCACTCTTTCTGCTTTCCGACGCGGCTGCTGGACGCAAAATATTACAGGGGTGGTTCCCAAAATCACCACGATCTTTTTGCCCACTCCCACAATGCCCACGCTCAGAATGCCCACGATCAAAATGCCCACGGTTCAAAATGCCCACGATTAAAATGCCCACGACTCAAAATGCCCACGACTCTAAATGCCCACGACTAAAAATGCCCACGACTCAGGCCGAACACCTGAAACCGAAATCGTCCGAAATGCCGGCGGCTCAAAATACCGACAGTTCAAAATAGTCACAGGGGAGGCTAATATCGTCTTTGTTCAAAATGCCGACGGCTGAAACTGTCTACAGGGGAGGCCAAAATCCTGGGACAACGGACTACGAGATTATAGGGGATAGGATTAACCACGGAAAAGGTTTCGAAAGGAATTATTTTATTGTTCCTTGATCAGTTCAGAATTCTTTGAGTGAAAGTACAGGAGCAATGTCGTGTAAAATTGTGCCAGCACAGAAAGCAAAACCAGGCGATCCCAAGTCCTCCACATAACTCGCATCATGAGGATGAGCTATTGCCTAATTAGAAATATCAGTTTTAAGATCGGTGTTTGGGACTCAATTTAGTATGTTCAGAATTCGGCAGAGTAAATATCTTAAAAATTTCAAGACCAGAATCTATGTTGCATTTTGGGACCCGGAAACGCTACTGACAGGATGTATATGCCCGTGTGCCTATTATTTTGATTATATTGTTTTATAAGTATTATATTATAATTGAGATTATATTGTCTCAACATACGATCATCGTCATCCTGATAATATTTTACAATATTTTTTTAAACAATATTTTAAAGCTTCTTATGTCCGGTGTGAAAGATTTGAAAGGGTTGTCGGCTTAGCATGAAGCTTACGGCAAATTATGCGGTGCGTGACCGTCAAAACTCGGCTAGGACGAAAAAGCGCTCAAAAGTCGTAGGTACAAAACGAAACAATGGCGAAAACCGGGGATTTCAGAATCTTATCATCCCAAAAGGGAGCTGGGGGTAACATGAAAGGCAAAATAAGCAAGACGTCCTTTAAGCGAAAAGGCCATACAAGATTAAACACAGGTTTCACTTTATTGTTATTGTTCGGCAATACCTTAGCCTACCTTTGAAGTTGCTAAACATTTCAAGCATAGGCTACAGGGACAAGCACATAGAGGTAGCACAGATCCGAAAGAATAAGTTCATTCAATGAAATAAATTTTCTGTAGATCGCGGACAAACGAGGTAACCCACTGTTGTGCCCAGCACAACTTTTGTCTTGCTTGCGTTCTGCAGAAGGCACTAACATCTCGCGTTCTCCGTCGTGACTCATCATAATTATATCGAGGTCGGATTGACAAGTTAGAGTAATTCATTCAGGTTTGTTTTAATCGCGGAGGGGCAAGCAATTTGGCCACATGCCAGTCGCTGGTCCCGGGGTCGTCTGTAAGTATGATGTATTCGCGACTCAGTGTTTTCTGTTGATTTTCTTGTTGATAAATCGGAATGATTTTGCATCCACTGTTGGCCAACTAAGGAACATAAACCGATTTTTACCGGGTTTTCAGGCCTATTTATGTAGATAAGTGAAGTGTAACCATACTGTCGGATCTGAGCCCTACTCGAATAAACTTTAAAGCACAATGGTCACTATAAACTATGCTTTAATTTGTATAAAATGCTTCACACATACACATTTCTGACATCCACGAGAGAGAGCTTAAGACATAAGCCTTTTCTTGTTATCGCTTGTCATTGACTCTTCGGCGTATCGGCGGAGAATATTTCAGAGCATGGTACTGCAAGGCGCGGAAATTAAAACAAGAGCTGAAAGCTCATATGGCACTTGTAAGAATAAGCGAACTGTAGGCGGGAGTTTTTTGCTTGAGAGTTATATACAGAGCCGAATATCATTTTATTTTACACTTGTTGGAGTAAAAAGAAGTTAAGAAGGCAGGTCTACAACTCCTCTTCTTCCTGGGAAGGTTCGAACTCTAGGTCCCCCCGGATTTTAAATTGAACATCTGAGACACTTGTTCTTGACACTTGTCAAGTTTCATGCATGTCCGATTACCGGTTTCAAAGTTATTCATGTTACTAGTTTCCGGATTCCGCATCCCTCCACTCCCATCACAGTGGCTGAACCGGGGAAAGGATCCAGGGTTGCCACCGGTAGTACAATTGTGCCCACAATAGAACTTTATTTTTACTTTGGCAGCAGATTTTAAGAAAAAGGTAGTTGTCAGGTTTTAGGTGAATTTTTGTTCATGGTTCTCAGGTCTTAGTTCTCTGTTTTGCCAAAAATTGATCTTTTCGTTCACAGTTCTCTGTTCTCAGTTCTCTGGTGGATGGTCACCAGAGAACTGACTAGCGAAGTCAGTTATCTGGTGAGGCTTATCCACCAGAGAACTGAGAACAGTCAGTTCGCTGGTTGACGTAAAAACGAACTCAGGTCTCTGTTCTCAGTTCTCTGGCGTGCGAAAAAACACAAAAATTACTAACTGGCAGGAGACCAGAGACCAACCAGAGAACAAAAATGCACCTTTTATTTCCAAGGTGACTATGACCCAGCAACACGTTCTGAGTACTTTTCTTGTTTGGTATTAGTTTTTGGGATCCCAAAACGTAAGTGCAGGGATACCTATGACATCGCAAAAGTTGTCCGTCCGTCTGTCCGTCTGTGAGCACGATAACTCTCGAAGGGAATGAGATATTTTGATGAAACTTGGTGTGAGCATTCTTTGGGTCAAGGGTAAGGTCGAGTTCGTAGATGGGCCCTGTAGCCCTACATTTAGGGGTGGGGGAGGGGGTTCAAATTAAGGGGCAAGCAAAATTTTTTTAAACAGCTAATGTGATAGTCGATTATGGGGTAAGAAGACACGCTGAACACGAATATGAAAACCATTTTCTCGCCGGACAAGTAGTTCGTCCGGAATCCGGCCAAAACCGGAAAGTTTGTTAAAAGTAAAAGTTTTGTTTGAAGTTGATTAGATGTTTGATTTAGGGGTAAGAAGGCATGCTGAACACGAATATGAAAACCATTTTCTTGTCGGACAAGTAGTTCGCCCGGAATCCGGCCAAAACCGGAAAGTTTGTTAAAAGTGGAAATCTTATTTGAAGTTGATTAGACGTTTGACATAGGGGTAAGAAGGCATAGTAAACACGAATATGAAAACTGTTTTTTCGCCAGACAAGAAGTTCGCCCGAAATCCGGCCAAAACCGGAAAGTTTGTTAAAAGTAAAAGTTTTATTTGAAGTTGATTAGATGTCCGATTTAGGGGTAAGACGAGATGCTGAATCCGTATATGGCAATAATTTTTTTGCCTGACATATAGTTCGTCCGGAATCCGGTTGAAACCGAAAAATTTGTGATAAGTTAAATTTGTATTTGAAATTAATTAGATGTTGGAAATAGGTGTAACTAGATACGCTGAGTTCGTTTTTGAGCTTTAGTTTTTCGTCGGACAAGTAGTTCTGGAAATTCCGCCAGAAACCGGAAAATTCGCAGAAGTAAGCCAGGATCGTTTCAATCGACTTATAGGGGTAAACACACAAGCTGAATCCATATCAGAACTTGGTTTTCTTAATGATTAGCTGTTTGGCCTTAATCTGTTTCTAAATTTTAAGAGTATAAATGTTCATGGAGTCTGGCGAAGACCGGATCTGACGAAGACAAAACCTAATTGTCTGGATCAAATATCGAAGTTTTGGGATCCCATCGGAACCTTTGGTCTTGTTTCCTTTTGCCCAGTGAATTGATTTTAGTAAAGTGGCAACCCTGAAATGATCATATCCAAGTCAATCTGGTGGGGTCCCTGATACGCCTGTCAATTTTCCTCGTCCTAGCTTATGTGGAAGCATTTCACGAGATTTTCGGTTCCTCCTCCAGCCCCCCCTCCACCAGTTATCGGATCCGGTCCGGATTTGAAAGGAAACTGAACATCTGAAACACCTGTCCTTGCATTTTGTCAAGTTCCATGCATGTCCGATTACCCGTTCCAGAGTTATGTATGTTAGTAGTTTCCCGACTCCGCATCCCTCTGCTCCCCCATGATGGCCGGATCGTGGAAGTGATTATTGCTAAGCTAATTTGGTCGGGTCCCTGATACGCCTGCCAAGTTCCATCCTACCTTATGTGGATGTGACAACAGTAGCAAAACCCGGACAGACCGACAGACATTACGATCGCTATATGGCACTTGAAAGCTCAAGTATCATAAAAGACGGCAACTAGAGGAAATCTTCAAACGGGAGTAACTTAAAAAGTAACGACCATCTCTTTTTTTATTCCTCGGAGAAGTCAAGTATAGGTGGAATTGTCGAAGACGCGTAATTCAAAGACTAATTATACCAAAAGATTCTTTAAAACAAGTAAATTTCACGGAACTGCAATTCAAATAATCTCTATTAGAGGTCTTATTTTAATCCTGGTCTTATTTTAATCCTTAAACTGTACCTGTTCCCGCAGTCGGTCGAATCACAAATACGATTAGCCTAGTGGTCTAGGACACGGTCGGGTCCCTGATACGCCTGCCAAGTTTCATCCTCCTAGCGCCCCCTAATCTTTAACAACCCCTACCACCATCCAACTACATATCCCAACCCCTTCGACCCATCTTATTAGACAAGCTCTCCCCGAACACCCAAACGATTTGAGCAAACAAATGACGCAACCATGCACAGAGCTTTACTAGTGGGGTAGGGGTTTGACACAAACTAGAACAAGACCAAAGGTTTCGATGGGATCCCAAAAATTTAATATTTGACACAGACAACTAGGTCTTGTCTTCGCCAGGTACAGTCTTCGCCAGGCTAATCATCTGAGAAAATCAAGTTCAGATGTACCTGTATAAGCCATATCTATACGGACGATACTGATCGAAACTTCCTGCTTTACTTCTGCCACATTTCCGGTTTCGGCCGAATTCCGAGCGAACTACTTGTCCAGCCAAAAAATGATAGTTCCGAAACGAATTCAGCGTATCTCCTATAAAGAACATCTAATCAACTTCAAATAAAACTTTTACTTATACAAAGAATCCGGTTTCAACCGGATTCCGGACGAGCTATATGTCCGGGTAAAAAATGATTGTCATATACAGATTCAGCGTCTCTTCTTACCCTTAAATCTGTCATCTAATCAACTTCAAATACAAATTTTACTTTTAACAAATCTTCCGGTTTCGGCCGGATTCCGGGCGAACTACTTCTCCGGCGAGAAAATGGTTTTCAGCATCGTGTTCAGCATGTCTTCTTACCCGTAAATCGAGCATCTAATCGAACTTCAAATAAAACTTTTGCTTTTAACAAATTTTCCGGTTTCGGCCTGATACTGGGCTATCTACTTGTCCAGCGAGAAAATGGTTTTCACCATCGGGTTCAGCATGTCTTCTTACTCCTAAACCGAGCATCTAATCAACTTCAAATAAAACTTTTGCTTTTAACAAATTTTCCGGTTTCAGCCGGATTCCGGGCGAACTTCTTGTCCGGCGAGAAAATGGTTTTCACCATCGTCTTAAGCATGTCTTCTTACCCCTAAATCGAGCATCTAATCAACTTCAAATAAAACTTTCGCTTTTAACAAACTTTCCGGTTTTGGCCGGATTCCGGACGAACTACTTGTCCGGCGAGAAAATGGTTTTCACCATCGTGTTCAGCATGTCTTCTTACCCCATAATCGACTATCACATTTTGACTATCGCTCATAATCGACGCCCATAATCGACTATCGCTGTTTTAAAATATTTTGTTTGCCCCTTAATTTAAACCCCCTCCCCCACCCCTAAATGTAGGACTACAGAGCCCATCTACGAACTCGACCTTACTCTTGACCCAAAGAATCCTCACACCAAGTTTCATCAAAATATCTCATTCCCTTCGAGAGTGATCGTGCTCACAGACGGACAGACGGACGGACGGACGGACGGACAGACGGACAACTTTTGCGATGTCATAGGTATCCGTCACTAACGTTCTGGGATCCCAAAAAGCGTTTCAAGAGATTGTGCGGATTCCCGGTAGGATCGGGAAACTGATTATTTCCAGGATGGTTTGGTCGGGTCCCTGATACGCCTGCCAAGTTTCATCCTCCTAGCGCCCCCTAATCTATAACAACCCCTACCACCATCCAACTACATATCCCAACCCCTTCGACCCATCTTATTAGACAAGCTCTCCCCGAACACCCAAACGATTTGAGCAAACAAATGACGCAACCATGCACAGAGCTTTACTAGTGGGGTAGGGGTTTGACACAAACTAGAAAAAGCGTTTCAAGAGATTTCCGGTGTCCACCTCCAGCTCCCCCCCCAATTATCGGATCCGATCCGAATTTGACAGTGAACATCCAAGACACTTGTTCTTGATACCTGTCAAGTTTAATGCACGCCCGGTTATCCGTTCCAAAGTTATGGATGTTGCTAATTTCCGGATTCCCCATCCCGCCACTCCCCCACTGATGGTGGGATCGGGGAAGTGATTATTTTTAAGTTAATCTGGTCGGGTCCCTGATATGCGTGCCAAGTTTTATCGTTCTAGGTCATGTGGAAGTGCCCAAACTAGCAAAATGCGGACAGACCGACAGACAGACAGACATTACGATGGCTATATGGCACTTGAGTTAGCTCAAGTGCCATAAAAACTCCCGGCCATGTACGAAAATTAATCATTTTGTAGAGCTGAGTAACGAGAGTGCCAAGACTGCTAAAATAAACCGTCTCTGTAGCTGGCAGATTGCTCTAGTGTTATCTGATGAAACTTTCTGCTGTTTGTAGTACAAAAAGTTCACAAAATGTTGTGTACAAAAAGTTCGGTTTTCTGGATGTAAAGTTACAAAACTGCCAAAGATGTACAGATATAACCGACATACTTGCAGCTGACTTCAGAGCTTACAAGGAATTCTCAGTAAACACCGTTAGTATGAATAATTGTCAACAAACAAATAATTCGGAGTAGGCTGTATAACGACAACGAATGGATAAGAGAAAAGGAACTCCGCTTATATTTGTCGAAGCTAGTAAATCAGAGTATGGCAGTCAGCTAAAAAAGCCGTAATGACATATTAGCGAAAATAAGTTGTCTAGGAATCTGCTGATTTGTGATGTAGCATTGTATTCTAGGGGGTGGTAATGTGACACCATGATTGTTTGATCCGCTGATTGAACTCTAAGAGCGTGTTCCACCCTACTTACCGTAGTTACTACGCTAGTTACCGTAGTTACTACGCTAGGCTGGAACGCTTTTTGAATTTTTTCGGTCACATATCAGGCCGTGGGGTGATCCGACCAATCACGTTACAGAGATGCGTAGTTACTACGCTAACTACGCTCCCGAGCGTGGTAAGCAAATAGTCACTATTAGTTACTATTTTGAGAAGGTTGGAACGGTCAGCGTAGTAACTTTTCGTGAGGCTGGAACGGAAATAGTAACTAATAGTTACTATTGGTAGAGGGTTGGAACACGCTCTAAGTAGCCTATTGTTCAAATTGGTGTAAGCAAGCTGCATAAGAATTTTCCTCTAATAACGTTCAGAGTGTGCGCTGCTTGCAGGACAACCCAAAATTCATCCAGAAATTCATCTGAATTTCAAGAAAAAGACTGCATTCCCTTGTGTTGCAGACGCAGTTCCGAAAAGTCACGGTTCAAGAAAGTAGTAAAGTGACGATAAGATATTTCTTTTTGTTACATGTGTCATTTTTCGGCAATGCCTTACCTTTGAAGTTGCTAAATGTTTCAAGCACAGAGGGACAAGCACGCAGAGGTACAACAAATCCGAAAGAATACTGATTCGATGAAATCGATTGTCTGAGGATAGGGGAAAAACAAAGTAACGCATTTTTATTGGGTTTTCAGGCCTAATTTACGTAAATAAGTCAAGTATAACTAGGCAGTCGCATCTCAGCCGTGTTCGGATAACTTGAAGAACCCCCCTTAATTATTCTTCCTTTTATATTTTCCCTAGCTCGCTTGCGGAATTATACGCTTCTGAAATCCCTGCCTTTCGCCATTGTTCCGTTTTATTCCTACGTCTTCTTAGCGCTTTTTCGGCCGTGCCGAGTTATGCCAGTCACGCAACGCAAACTTGGCCGAAAGCTTGAAGGTTCGCCAAAACTCTTTATACATAGGCACATGAAAAGTTTCACAGTTTTGTTTTCATTCCGGAAGAAATGGTAGACCGTTAGGTCCGTCTCCTATTTAATACTTTTTTTGTTTTCTTGGTCTTCCCACTTTTTAACCACGGCGCGTTCAGTTTTCAAATATGTTACATCCAGCAGCCGCGTCGGTGAACGGTAGGCCTGGATGGAGTTGACAAGCACTAACAAGAAACTCCCGAATTCCACGTGGCAACTAGTTATATTTTCGAAAACGATACTTCTGAACCATTTGTTCGTGAAAAGACCTAGACTTCTACACTAAATTCAAAAAAGTTGCTCTTGGTTCATTAGTCACGGTAAAAGTCCGTTGTAGAAAGTGCCATCTATGTATTATAATTTCCGTGACTTGGGGATGTGAACTGATTAGATGAATTTGCCTTCGGCCGGGATCACTGTTCCTATGGCCGGCTTGTACCGGAACTATTGTAGTGGTTTGCGAACTCTGTTCACAGAAGGCAGAAGGTCCTGGGTTCAAATCCCGGCTGAGGAGCATTTTTGTCTTTCAGTTCACTACTTCTTTAACACTTTCACCATATTTTGTCAAATTGGTGAGAAAGAAGTTTCGCACTTAGTGATGTAACTGGATATCAGTTTTCCTTTTGGGATGACATCGAAAAGTGCAATTTCGGCAATAGTCGCTTTTGCAGAGCATCCGTATATCAGACACCACGGTTTAGACATTTTTTTAGACATTTTTTAATTTCATCCAAAACATATAAATTAAACAAACAATTTACCATTAACGGCCACTTTTAAGACAAAAGAATCCTGATTGTGGTCGCAATTCTAACCACCATGAATCCACATTCCACGGTAACTGCAAAAACGACTAATTGCAGATCCAGTTACCGTGGTAACAGATACCGTGGTATCTGCAAAAACACAACTAATATCTCAAGCTATGGCTTGAAGGACATCTCGCCAAAAAAGACGAAACATCGCTGAAATAAATCTCAGCTGACGTCCGTTTAGCACGATCAAACTAAACAATCAGCCTATCCATAGGCTCTTGCGAACAAACGTAAACAATAGTTGTGTTTTTGGTGATACCATGGTATCTGTTATCACGGTAACTGGATCTGCAATTAGTCGTTTCTGCAGTTACCGTGGTCTGATATACGGTCCACTGCAAAAACGACTATTGCCGAAATTGCACTTTTCTAAGTCATCCCAAGCGAAAAATTGATATCAGTTACACCACTAGGTGTTGAACTTCTTTCTCACCAATTTGACAAAATTTGATGAAAGTGAGATGACTTTTCAGATACCACGACCAGATACCATAGTCGGACCGTGATATCTGAATATCTGTTACCACGGTAACTGGCCAGATACCACGACAACTGCAAAAACGCCTTTTGACCGTGGTATCAGATACCACGATAACTGCAAAAACGACTTTAGACCGTATATCCGATACCATGGTATCAGCACCAATGACCTTGTCTAATACAACAATGACCTTGTCACAGAGCTATGATAGGTTAAACGGTAGGCTACTTACATGTATGAGAGTTGCATTCTGGAGGGTGTCGAATTCAAACTCGGGGCTAAAATATTCCCCCTCGTAGCACAATGAGTAGTTGGTCCAAGTTCGATTCAGCTCTTCACTCCAAAACCAGCTACCGTCTTCAAGACACAGTCGACTGGCAAGTGCCTGAGAAAAAGCTTAAAATCAGCCCCCTCTTAGATATAGCCTTCTCAAGGTTCTGAGGATTTCCTCAAAAGAAGTCGGATTAACTCAAAGCAACAAGATCACGGATGTCGGATTACCCACGTAATGAGATCATGTCCATGCCAAATAATACACGACATTTGTACTTGAAACACGGAAAAGAAAACTACTAAGCTCCACCGAAAGGGCATGAAAGGGGTTATTCCGCACTTGTCACAGTTCGTTTAAGTTTTGTAATTTGTTACCCTAACTTAGTGGCACTAGTGTAACAAATACATTTTCAATGCTTGTTAATAATTTTACTGTAACGACAACAGAATCTATAAAAAATCTAACAAAATATAATCTGACCTGTCTAGTATAACCTGCTATCTGCAAAAAACCGCCTCCCTCCTCTGAAAAAAAAAGACAAACCATTTGAAATGAGTAAGCAAGAATGCGTACAGCTGAAACCAACTACACACACGAAACACTCATTCACCTCACCATCCACAATCTATTGAACAATCAGCATGTATTATTGGTTGCTTAGCCTATCTTTCTCTTTCCTAAGGTATTTTGTTAAGTTCAGTCGATCCTATCTGTAAACTACATTTTTTTTTCTCAAAGCAAAAATTAAAGTTGTAATATTGTACGACTCCCAGCAGGAGTTGTAAGTTAAGTCTAGGGTTCGATCACACCAACCCTCAATATCTATCTCTTTTTTTATGACCAATGAAAGAACCCATCTTGCATATTTTCTGCGTTGTAGCTTATCCCTAGCTCCCTTGTGGAATACTATGCTTCAGAAATCCCTGCCTTTCGCAATTGCTTCGTTTTTTACCTACGACTTTTTAGCGCTTTTACGGCCTAGCCGAGTTTTGCTAGGCAGGCAACGTAAACTTCGCCGAAAGCTTCAAGGTCCGCCAACAACTCTTTCACGCATAAGGACATGATGAGCTTCTAAGTGTTCTTTTTTGGGATCCCAAAACGTAAGTGAGGGATACCTATGACATCGCAAAAGTTGTCCGTCTGTCTGTCCGTCCGTCCGTCTGTAAGCACGATCACTCTCGAAGGGAATGAGATATTTTGATGAAACTTGGTGTGAGCATTCTTTGGGTCAAGAGTAAGGTCGAGTTCGTAGATGGGCCCTGTAGCTTTACATTTAGGGGTGGGGGAGGGGGTTTAAATTAAGGGGCAAGCACATTTTTTTTAACAGCTAATGAGATATAGGGGTAAGAAGGCATGCTGAACACGAATATGAAAACAATTTTCTTGCCGGACAAGTAGTTCGCCCGGAATCCGGCCGAAACTGGAAAGTTTGTTAAAAGTTAAAGTTTTATTGGAAGTTGATTAGACGTCCGATTTAGGGGTAAGAAGAGACGCTGAATCCGCACATTACAATCATTTTTTAGCCGGACTTATAGGTCATCTGGAATCCGGCTGAAACCGGAAAATTTCTTATAAGTTAAATTTTTATTTGAAGTTGATTAGATGTTGGATTTAGAGGTAAGGAGATACGCTGATTTCGTTTTTGAGCTTTATTTTTTCACCGGCAAGTAGTCCTGGAATTTCGCCGAAGCCAGAAATTTCGCAGAAGTAAGGCAGGATCGTTTCGATCGGCTTATAGGGGGATCTGGATCTGGTGAAGACAAACTGGATCAAATATTGAATTTTTGGGAACGGCCATCGGAACCTTTGGTCTTGTTCATTCTCGAGGACATGGTAGGCCATCCGGTATACCTTCTGTTTTGAAGTTCTTCTGATTTTCTCTGATTTCCCACTTTTTTTTTACCACGGAGCATTAAGTTTTCAAATATTTTGCGTCCAGGCGCCACGTCGGAGAACAGGAAGGCTGGACAGAGTCGACAACCCGCTAACAAGAAAATCGCTAGTTTCACGTGGAAAATAACGGTGAATTCGAAAAACGATTTTGCTGAGCTAGTTTATCAATGAATGAACGAACTTTTTACCCGTAAAGTGTAAAACACAAAGTACGGAGTATTATAAGAGAAACAAACGGTAAATAACGAAAAAACAACAAACAAACTAACAAAAACAACACAAACAAACTAACCAATATCAACAAGGAAAAAGGGCCGCAGAGGGTCGTGAACGTGAATCAAGTTATTTACCATCATGGATCATGGAAAGTTCATTTCTAGTAAAAGGTGTGCTTTAAGTATTTCCATATATCACGCCCTGGACGTTCGCACTCTTGCTTTCACCGTCATTCTACTCCTACACGAGTTTAAACGCGTGGCGTTTCTAATAATAAATGATGTGTACAAGACAGTGTCTAGGTAACCCTAACGTAAGAGGTGGATAAATAACTCTCTCGACAAACAAGAACTCGCAGAAAACGGACTAGAATGACGTATTACATTCGACAGGTTGACAAGTATTTAAACAAAATTTGTCCATGCGGTTGACGTCAATAGAACTGTCTGCTGCTACTGAATCAATGAACGCAGTTTATTTGCCCATTACACTTGACAAAGTAAACAAAATAGCTATTCCGCCTGTAAAGATGGGTGGGATTAGATGGCTCTTCCTCGACCACCCCCCTCCACCTCTGGCAGCCCTAAGGCTTAAAGGACGTTCCGCCCGCCAGGTCGTGTCCCAATCCCTCCACCGCGCGGCTCAACCGTTACGCGTGTCATAAGAATTCAAACCCCTCCACCTTCAACTCTCCCACAGTTACCGGATCCTGCCCCGATGACCGTCCGTCCAACATGTCTCCTTTGCCTTGAATTGACAGTCTCATAAGCCTGAATAGACTCCTAAATATATGACTATATGGGGATCAACTATGAACTTGACCAGCATTTGACCCGAACCCAAACGGCTTATGGGAGTTTCCACCCACCAGGTTCTGTCCCGATCCCCCACTCATTCGGCCGTTATGCGTATCAACAAATTTCAAGAATCCCTCCGACCCCTCCCCCCGACAGTTCTCGGATCCGGTGTGGATCAGCAAAACGGTACATTCAGGGCTTCTGACGGTCCGGCCAACATGTCTCCTTAACCCTGAATTAACAACTAATATGCTTGGATACACCACTAAATATATGACTATCGAGATCAACTACAAACTTGACCAGCATTTGACCCAAATCCAGTCTGACGTACCTAGGACTGCCTATCGGAGATTCAATTAAAAGCACTCGCAAATTACTGATAACCCATTTGCTGAAGCGCATCAGTGGAGCTTATGCCCGTATCGTTTCCGGGAAGTTGCGATTTAACCGAAAGATTCTTGCCTACTCCTACAATGCCACTGCTCTTCCACACGTTTTGTATCTTTCCCCTTTCTGGACCGTCTTCAGCAACGAAAATCTTCGTCAAATTCGTTCCATTTTCTTTCGGTTTTCCAAATATTTGCTACGCCTTCCCCCCTGGACAAGGAACAGCCATCTCATTGAAAAGTTCCACATAGCGGATCCGTCTGCGGCTGTCCTGAGATCCAACAAGAGGATGAAGGAAAACTGTCACCACCCATGGAGCTCCATGATGTTCCGGTTTAGTGAATGTTAATTACTTTGGTTGTTGTTGTTGTGTTTCTCTCTTTTTTATCTTTTACTATACTCCGTCTTTACCTAGACGGGTTATAAATAAAATTAATTAATTAATTAAACGACCCTCGCCACAAGTTTGAAAACAAATATATAGACCATCCGGCTTTATCGTACTAACAGACGGAACGACGACGCTGAACCATGAACCTGAAAAACAAAATGAATAAAAGTACTTACAGTGGCATTGAAGCCGACGAAATAGCCAGGACAATTTAAGTCTTGTGTTGTTCCAGCCAGAGTCGGAGGCCAACACATGATACCGTCCCATACCCGAGGACAAATTGAACCTAGAAGAACAAAGTCAAAGGTTACAGTGGGCGATCCCAAACTAAGGGGTCTAGGTGACCCCCCCCCCGGTACCAATACCCTAATACACAGATATTACAAAACCCTATTTAAAACCGCAGATACGTGAGTTAAATGAAAACGCGTGACGACGGCTCGCTGGCCGATCGCCTCTATATATGCTTTTCATAAAACAATACTGCATTTTATTAACACTGCATGCGTACTGGGAGGTCACCAGGGAGTTTTGGGACGGGTGGGGGATCGTCAAGGGAGGGGTCATGTCCGGTGGAGGGTTAGCCGGAACCCCATAATAACATGTGAATTGGATTTCTTGATCCACAAAACTCACATCTCTTATTTTGGAGACGGTAGGCTACATATTTTTTTCCATTTCACAGACAAGTCGATTTTCAACGTGTTTAAAAAACGAATTTTCCCACGCCACGATATCATCTTCCAAACGAGAACTGCCAACAACATGCTCGGACGATAAAAAAGCAGTAACTTCTTAAAGATACTTCATGACCTTCTTCCAAACTCCCCTAAATCTGTCATACACCGCTGGAAAAGGTCCTGGAATTTTCTCAAAGCCAAGGATATTTCACGGATGTGGACTGATCAAGAAAAGGAGTAATAACGAGTTCTCGTAGGTCGTTTCTCTGTTCTTTCTTTGCAGTCTCGAATTCTGGGGTCAAGTAATCCTCTTCTTATTGTCAGGTGTGGACCTCGTGGACCGCAAATGCGCCTGTCTGCCTGTGTGAGCTTGCCTTGGGGGGAAAGAAGTTTATTATTTTTTATAAAAAAAACATAATATTATAAAATAAATATTCCTTGAGCCCAAGCTGACTTTGAAACATACATTCAAATAATATAAAAATATAATATAAATATAAAAATATAAATAAGGGAAAAGAAATATAATACTTGTATAAATAAATTTATTATATTGTGGGTTACACCTATACACCTCATGGGGATCAACCATGAACTTGACGAGCATTTGACCCAGACCCAAAGGGCTTATGGGAGGTTCCACCCACCAGGTTTTGTCCAGATCCGGGCGTATCAAAAGATTGTATAAAGAAATTTATTACTTGTATAAAGAAATGTATTATATTGTGGGTTCGACCCATCTTGATTGAGGTTTGTGTGCCTTGTTTGATGGAGGCTTTATGCCTTCAACGTATTTTTTTATCTTTTTTTTTGTTTTGTTAGTGTGTATAAAATTAGTTATTATGTAGCAGCCCCAGTTGGCTATATTTTGAAATAAACAAATAAAGTAGCCTAAATATCAAACAAAAAAGGACCAGAGCGAAACTGAACTTGGGAATCAAACAAGATCAAAGATTTTACTTGTGTCTCGAGAGAAATTAAGGTCAAGAGGCTGAATTTGTGAAACAAACAAGACCAAACTTTCAGTGGAGTCTCAAGCTTGGCCAAAATTTTGGGGATGGCGCCCCCCTAGATTTCGGAGGGACAAAAAATCTTCCTTCTCGGTATTAATTTTTATTTTTCGTAAAGTATTTCAAACTACATGGAAAAGTGTGATCACATTTCGAGTAAAAAACATGGGGTATGGGCCCGAAATTGATCTTTGCCCTCCCCCCTTAAAGTTTTACTGACTCGACGACTAATTAATTTTAAAAAGTAACTACATAGCAATAACAGTCACACGTCAAACGACCATAGAGAGACTGAAACACCCAAGATACAAGAGCAACAGTTTAGGAGGGATCTTTAATACAAGACGCAATTCCTTCCGATAAGTACATAACAGAGAGCGAATGATCAGTGAGAATAAACAAACACTAGCATGAGTAGGATCTCAAGAGCAAAAGAGAATTCTTGCAGAGAGGTAAATATCAAAGAGAATACTCAAGGTGAGACTGGATCTGCAAGACAAAGAAGACAAAGAATCCCTCAATAGCTCATTGGGCTAGAACATCGGTATACTGAGCCGAAGGTTGCGCTTTAAATCCCACTTACAGAGCGTTTTCATGTTCAAGTTCACCACTAGGGCTACTATTGCTCCATCAATTCTTAAACCCGGAAACCTGAATTTCATACAGCACATTCTAAACCCTTAATGACAACTCCATGATTTTCAGACTTGCCTTTTTTGCTGTTTTCGACGCACGTTTGCGAGAAGCTCCGTCAGAAAAAAGGCTTACGTAATTTTTCCACTGTTTCTGCTAACAATCAACGGGCCTGGACAAAGGCTGAGAACAGCCAAAGCCGTTGATAATTTTTTTTAAAGAAGAGGTAGGTTTTTAAAGAATCCAAATGTTTTTAAATACTGAAACATAAACAGTAAACAGTTGGAGGGGTTCTTTAAGAGACTTTCCCTTGTCGGCTTATTTAATTTTTTGCAGACAATGCCTCTGTGAATGCATTCGAAGTGCGGAAATGAGAAGCTGATGAAGGAACAGCCAATAAATATTACGAAAGAAACTGAATTAGGAAACGGAATAAAGAGGAAAATGAGAGATGGAGAGCAATCTTCTGCCTCAAGCATATAACCTACTAGCTGAATGCCAAGCTTCATCAGATAAATCAGATTCTTAGAGATAAACTCCTTGTCCAGAAACCAGGGGCGTCGCTAGCTAAAACTCGAGGGGGGGGGGAGGGCACCTGCCAGCGCCCTGCCACCCGTTTCAGCTTTTAATTTAAAAGATGTCGTTGATCTCAACAACGAAACACACCAGATCAATCCTATCCGAAATCGGCACCGTTAACAGTTTTTTTCTTCTTCAAACATTTCATGCCGACTTTTCGACTTTTTGTGGGCGCAAAAATGTTCGTTTAACGGCTTAAAACAAGACTAACTCTGCCGATCGAGGGCCCTTCTCCCTCATTGCACTAAAGAAGTGCTTTTGCATCGGCAATCTTATTTTGACGATTCCTGCCAAAAAAGTTGATTGTTTTCTAAAAATACAAACATTAAAGTTTAACTGAAAAGCCAACTTATTTGTGTGTCATTTAATTGGATACACTGAATTATTTGTATTCTGCAAAGGGATTTTTTGATTTTCCACTATCTGCTCCAGTTATGAGGCTCAGAATATCTCCGGCCGTCCCCACAGCGTAAATTCTACTATGACGCAGGAAATTTTAATCTCAACACTACGCTGCTTTTCAGTGGGCACTGGGCAGTGGTGAGACTGGTGAAGATTGCTTATTGCCTGAACAATAAAAAAATGATGAATCTTTGTCGTAAGGTATTCAACAAAAATACAAGCGCATAGAGGCACCACAAATCACACGGAAATTCCACTATCTGAAAATCGATTATTCGTGAATAGCGGAACAACGAAGTAACCCATTTTCAGCGGGTCTTCAAGCCAATTTAAGTGAATAAGTGATGGGTAACTAGATTGTCCTATCCTAGCCCTTTTCGGTTAAACTTTAAACACTCAATGCATTTTTTTCTCTTTCATCCGAGAAGTAAAAGATCGGGTTCCGGCTAAAACCACCCGGCGAAACCCCCCCCGGCGAAAACCCCCCCGTTACCAAACTCCCCCCCCCGACCAAACCCCCCCGGTACCAACCCCCCCCCCGACCAAACCCCCCCCCCGGTACCAAAACCCCCCGATACCCCCCCCCCCCCCGCATAAAAAATACGGGTATGCAAGAGTAGAGTAACTGGTAGGTAGAGAGTAAGAATAGAGTAAACTTCTTTCGCAAACTCGACTCTAAAATAATGTTCGAAGTGATCGAAATAATAAACAAAGGGAGTGTAAGGCGAAGGTTAAGGTTATGGTGACAGACTAATTGCTCAAGTCACCAAACACCCGCATTCAACTGAAGCTGTTGTCAGTGAGGTGTTAAATGTGAACAATCAAATCAGAGCCAGTTCCACTCACTGTAACGATCCCCGAACAAATCCTTTCCCAATGCCTCCCCCTTCTTGGCGAGGAAGCTGCAGTTAGGATGCCACCCATTGGTGCAATGATAAGATAGATAAGATAAGATAAGATTTTATTTGCGCTAAGAGCCAACGGCCATGGCAAATACATATAGAAAAAAAAAAAAACATCAACATACACACGCAAGATATTAACTCCTATAAGCACATGTCCCTATGGGCTAGGGCTACCCTAAGGAACCTCACCAACTGTTTTATATTTCCAAAACAGTTATTCCCCATTATACCACACATCCATTCTTCATCCATTCCCCTTCCATTCACTCCAAAGATTTCTAGCCTAAGTTCACTCAGACTTTCGCATTCACACAATAAATGTTTTAAATTCTCATCCATGCTACCACACATCGGACATGAGTAGGACTCGCACATCTTCACACTCCACACGAGGACTCCCCTCGCCTGATTGCTCTTTAGTTATCCTTGATTCATACCAGAAACTCGAAGACGGGCAGTAAGTGGAGGGATATCTATGACACCGCAACAGTTGTCCTGCTTTCCGTCTGTGAGCAGGATAACTCACGAAGGGAATGAGATATTTTGATAAGACTTGATGGGAGGATTCTTTGGTTCAAGGGAAAGGTTGAGCTCGTTTTGTGATAGCCCTTTCAAGATAGTCCCAGAAATATTCTACTAGCTCTTCACCTTACCCGTGCTTGGCAATGGTAAAACTGTCACATGGGTGTTCGTTTTGTTGCCCGGTAAATCCCAGTCTGAATATGTGTGAGGGTCTAAGGATTCGGGGAGTTTTCACCGGGGGAGGGGGGTTTGGTACCGGGGTAGTTTTCTATTCTTCTCTTACTCTCTATCTATCAGTTACTCTACTCTTACATACCCGTCTTTTCTTATGCGGGGGGGTTTTGGTCGGGGGGGGGGGGGGGGGCTTTGTCCGGGGGGGGGGGGGGGGGGGGGGTTCCGCCGGGTTTTTTTTCGCCTAGACCCAAAAGATCAAACATGTTTTGGCTTTCAAAGGGTGTTGTAATTTAGCTTCCACATTCAATCTCTTACAACATATTTTGGCTAAAGAAGTCTTTTACAAGTCCTACAAAAAAACCAGTCTTTTCACTCAAAACTTTTTTCTCTCATCAGGAAAGAGTAACAACATTCTTAAAGGACCCACCGTACCTGTACTGCCAATGCAATCTATTCCCGTAATTGCATTCATTAATTCTCAAACCCGGATACCAAATGTCAGTATGCCACATTCTAAACCCGCTAACGACACCTCACACGACACATTCACACCTTTGCACTTGCCTCGATTCACTATTTTCCGTGCGCATTACGCTCCCAACGAGTGTTCGCCTGTCATTCTATTTATACGTGAAACCGGTTAGCCTATCTGAATTTTTCCAAGTTTTTGCTTGAAGTCAGTTGGCCCAGGAAAAAGCTGAAAACATCTAAAGCCTGGGATAACTTGTTAAAAGTAAAGTCTAGTTCTACAGTATTCAAATAATTTCTGAATATCGGACCATAAGCAATAGATAGTACAAGGTGTGCTTTAACATTTACAAAACGGTTTTCGGATTCCAAGTCGAGGTTGGAACAGAGATGGGCGAATCCGACCAGAACGGATTCGAATCCAAATCCAGGGCTAGGTACGAATCCGATTCCGAATCCGAATCCACGGCTAGGTACGAATCTGACTCCGGATCCAAATCCAGGGCTAGGTAGGAATCCGATTTCGAATCCGAATCCACCACTTCAAGCTGAGGATTCGAATCCTTAACAAAAATCAAATCATAAACGCATGTTATAGTTTAAAAATCAGAGGTGACAAAAATCACTGATATCTAAGGTACTCGGACAAAGTGATAGATTATTGAGGATGGTTGGTGTCGGAGATCAAAAAGATGGATTGCTTACAGCCGCGTTCACAATTTAAGCATGCCTAGCCAAGCACAGATGCCTAGGCGCGTGCTCAGGCGTAGCCAGACACCAAGTTCTAGAGCCTGGAACTCCGTTCTTGGCCCAGAATCAGTGTGAACGGCGATATTTATTTTTACTTGCTGGTCCCCGTCGCCTATAGGTTGTCGAGTCCGCCTTATTCTTTTACTTTCACGTCACTTAATTGTTCAAGTCTTCCTCGCTCTTATTTTTGGAACATGGGAGTTAGTTTACTGTTGTCGCTGATGTCGGTTTTCGGAAGTGCAACCGGAATATCCTAAATTTCAGTTTATACCTCGTTTAATATCTCAGAGGTATAATAATAAAAAAAAAATGACAAAAAACCGAAAAACCTCGTTATTTTTTCCTTTCAGGAAAGTGTTACCTCTTAAACTAATAAACAACTAAACGTTTACAATCTAATCTTGCTCTAAAACCCCCAACATTGGGGGGGTTTTGCATAAAACTGTAGGGACATTGGCATTCGCATAAAACTGTAGGGACTCGGACTGTCCCAACTAAGGGAGAGGGGTGGGAATGGAAAGCGAAGAAATGCGAACTGGCGAACCTTGATGTAACGTTTACAATCTAATCTTGCTCTAAACCCCCCCAACATTGGGGGTTTTCGCATAAAACTGTAGGGACATGGCATTCGCATAAAACTGTATAGGGACTCGGACTGTCCCAACTAAGGGAGAGGGGTGGGAATGGAAAGCGAAGAAATGCGAACTGGCGAACCATGATGTAAGAAATCTCGAGCCTAAAGTGCACCCCCTCTTAACCCACGTATATTTTTCCGTCTCCAGCCTGTCGGGGAGGCCGGGGTTGAACAATGAACCGTACACTTTTCGTTTTCGGCTAATAATTCAATTGTCTGCAGAACTTGAACAAATTTTGAACACTGGAAATGAAAGATAATGATAATAGCCAAGTCCTATGTAATTTTTTGGGAATTTAATTTCAACAGGTTTTGGTGCCACTATTTTTTTCTTTTTTTCAAAAAACCGTCCGGTTCAGCCCCACGGCCGGTACCGTTGGTTCGTACGGGTGGTGTTTTTAACCGGACATGAAAATTCGAACTAAAATGCAAGTGCTTGTTGAACACGACTTGTGCCACTAGAAGCAGTTAATTTAGAAAGCTTGGCTAAACACCTTTTTCCTGATTTCAAAGCTCCAGAAACTGGTAAATAAAAAATATTTACAAATACTTTGATCCCGACAGAGCGGGGTCTATAACAATGTTCGATTCAACCCCCCAGAATGTGTCCAGTTCAACCCCACGGAGTCCATTTAAAAAAAAAATGAACACCAAGAAAAAGTAGTAGTAGAAACGCCGCAATAGGCTAGTATGATGCAGAAATGAACCTACATCTGATCAATCTATCCCACACTTCCAAAAAACGACTAACTTCTTCTCTAACTGAAAATGAAATGATATCGTAAGTCGGAATTCTTCGATGAAAAAAACGACGTCGCCTGGTTGGGGATCGGTTCGCAACCGAGCCTCCAAATTTCGTACCATGAGCCAGAACCTGTTGCCAACCTCAGTTATTCATTTCACGATTTTATAACTTTGGGTCTGCCCAGACTTGAAACTGTCCGGTTCAACCCCCTTACGGTTCAACCCCGACCTCCACTACACCAACTCGTCAACAGCGCATCGCCTAAAAAGAAACGAACAATCCGAAAACTCACTGTTTGTGAAGAGTTCTTCTGGATCCGAATATGTGGCAACCATGCACTCAAGGTGTTTGATTTGGAGTTGCTGCTGCTGATGGTGCATCATTTCAGCTCTCCAATCACTAATGTTCTGCAAGAAAACATACATTTTTAACTAGTGACGCAGAACCATTATGTGTCTGCGAAGGTTAATTATTAGAAAATACTATATTTACAACAGGGTTTACACCTAAAGAAGTTAGACAATTGGAAAAAAAATCCCACAATTACAAAGTAATTAGAATCAAAAGACAGCACAAACACTTACGTCAGTTGGGCGATCAAATAACGAAAGGCGATTGTCGAGTAACACTGAAGGCACTCCCGACTAATTATGGTTTCTTTCGCCGGGAACTGCCTTCCCCTATTTTCACGGTTTCGGCGACTTCGAGATGAATTCCTGGGGAATAGCCGCAGTAGGTCTTTTGATTGAATTTCGTATGAGCAGGAACTATTTTCTACAAGCGATGGCAAGTCATCGTTTGCTATGCTTTTTGTTTTATTTTACTCGCGGGATGACAATTTTTTTGTCATTCATGTTCAAAGAGCAGCTCTACTTCTGGTCACAGATTGATTCGTGGTCTTTAGGCATATGTCAAATTGTCAAAGTCATGTCAGTCTGATATGTCAGCTTGGTCTGTTCTCATAAACGTTTTGTTAAAGCGCATGACGCAGTAGAAATAATTTTTGTTCCGTATACTAATATACTTCTAATATACTTTGAAGCTCTGCTGCGATTCCGAAAGACTTCAAACCCTTCCCGACTGTTTCAGCCTCGCGCGACCCCCTTGTTTTTGACGAAAAGGAAAACAAACGGCAATTCTCTCAGGAAAAACGAAGGATTCCACTGAAATATTCCCTTTCAAGCTACCGAAGGGCGAGCACTAGTTAGGAGCTAATAATACACTCGAACGATTGTGGGCCACACACTTCCGAGTGTTTTTCGCGGAAACACGATTGTGTGCCACACAGTCGAGCCACAAGTTGAAACTCACGAAAACGCTGTTTTGTCTATTTTTTTTGCGGTAATTTCAAATGTCTGAAAATAAGAATAAATAAACGAAAAATCTCAATAAATAGAACCTTATGCTTACGTTCTCATTCTGTACAACAAGCATCCTTAGTTTTATACCTATATGGTTGAAAAAGCAGTTAACTTTATTGTTTAGCCACCTTTTTGCTGCTTAATTTGAATTTCCCGCCAGAATCGAGCCACAAAATCGACAATCACCTCGTCAGTTGTTCGTCGAATTTGAGCCACAAAGCGAGCCACGAAAATCTTGTTGGTCGCGGAAACACACTTGTGGGCCGCACGAAAGACCGCGGAAACACTCTTTTCGAGCCACATTCGACCCACAAACTGTTTTTGGGAGCACGGAAAAACGCCTTTAACATCCTTACGAACGCAGTTTATTTTTATTCTACATTTTGAAAACGAAGTTTATTCGAGGATCGACTAAAAGACGCACCGGAAAGAAAAGGCATGATTCCGGTGGAAGGAGTAATAAATATTCCTTCAGCCCAAGCTGACTGCGAATCATATTTGACAGTGGAAAACGGATAAGTCAGCTGAAATTTATTGGAGCTATATTTCGGCCCTTCTTGGCAAGGGTCCTCTTCAGGCTCAAAGCCGCTCAAGATGGAAAAACGAAACCTGTGATAACTTTGTGAAACTTGTCTGGGTTACACACTACTAAATACCACTAACCTCCGCTCTAAACCAAACAGTAAGCACAACCGAGACTCGAACAAGGTACCCTTCCCTTGCGAGTTCGGCGCGCTAACCATTCGGCCACGGACGGACCTGCACAAGGCGGTAAGCTACTGACACTGCACCATTGCCTTTCTTCTTTTAGTCGATCGTTTGCGAACGAGTTCTATAGTATGCAAATGCACGCCCCCCATTCTAGTAGTTTTGTTCCTTCTTTTAGTTGATCGTTTCGGCCCGAGTTCCAGAGCATGCTCGCTCACGACCCTGTTATAGCAGTTTCGGGCATTAGTCCTAGAGTACGACGCTGTAAGTCGTATTCCTTACTTTAGTCGAATTGGTAAGGTCCTCTATTTTCTAATCGTTCCGCCTGCAACATGCCCAACCGATCCATTCCCTCTTTGAGTTGACCCGTTTATTTGCCCACTAAACGTACAAAACAAGACGAGTTTGGAAGATAAAGGTAAAAAGGTAAAGATCACGATCAAGGTCAATCAGCGCACTGTCAGAAGTTTCATAAGAGATAACACCAGGATGCGCGGTTTCAACAGATAAAGCATAACAGATAACACTTCGGATCTTTTCTGTCGTGTTTCAAAATGTTATGCATAATAAGCGTTGCCATCAGGAAGATTAAAAAAACACACAAAAAAGCATCTGCCGAGTTTTCCGACATCACGACGACAAACAAAAAACTCAGTATATGCTTTTTTGACTATTTCTTAGCTCTTCCTGAGAAAGTTTCTTATGCATAACATTTTTCTGACAGTGCGAGGGACTAAATGAATATGACACCAGTACACTGTGCAGTCCCATGATATCAGTCCTATCCTACCCAGTACCAAAATTTTCTGGTATTCTCCTGATGTTAAAAGAAAAAAGTTCCAACCGTGCGATAACAATTGTTATCGCACAACCAGCCATGCGATAACAAGTGATATCGCACGGCTCGAACTTTTTTCTTTTAACATCAGGGGAATACCAAAAAATTAAAACAAGTGTACTAGTGTTATAATCATTATCGCCCTTGCGACAATGGGATCAGGAAGGGCGATAATATATAATAACAGCGTCGCGCTATACAGCAATCTTTCTTTTCTGTGTGGTTGTCTGTAACGAGAAAGCCAATTCCTTACAGGTGGATCACCAACGTTGTTTCTTTCGATTGTTGACGATTTTTTCTTCCTTTAGCTACTCGGCTATCAAACCTAATAACGCAAAGCAGCTTAAGGCAGAAAGATTATCTAGCTGAATAACAAGACTCCCACGGCATTTTGCGAAAGAGAAAGAACTCAAGCTGCTTTATATGCTACTGTAATCCGTTTATATCTTCTCTGAAGTCTGCTATTCGACCATTATTGGAGTTTCAATGGGACGTCGGACAGACAATAACGTTGCCTAGACAATACAATGACCCGTTACGACAAAAATTGAAAATACATCAAGGGTATTTGCTCTTCTATGTACCCCTGCACCCCTGGTTCAAACTGCTGCTACTGGTCAGAGGGGGGAGAGCAATGAACTCTGAGGTTGAGCGGTGTCTGCTTAGTTGGGCCAGTCGGACCTTACTATATCAGCTCAAGTCAGAGAGACGGGCAAATAAACCCAGAGCATTCGCACAGGGTCTGCTGAAGAATCTAAGTGCGCTCGTTACTTATATATTTTTAGGATTACATTCCAGCGCGCTGAGAAACGTGAGGTAAGAAAACATTCTGGGGAGTGAGTCAGTACTCAGAGGAAAACTGAAAATAATAATCAATGGTAGAATACCATAGTTTCTGAACGGATTAGTCTGATGAATATCTGGCAATGTGCCTTTTCCACTGACGGACATGGGAAGAGCCAGACAAATAGAAGAGTCCGTTTAGTAACACCAAAAACAAAGTTCGATTTTTCGTGTGTTTCCCCCGTTGTGGCAGACTGTTACCACTTCTTCAAATTCTTTCAGCACGCTTTTTCAATAATCCCTTGCTTCATCTTGTGGTTACTTACGTGTTTACGACTATTGCTTGTTTTAACCCACTTCTTCGCATGTTAACCGGTTAAGGGCTTATAGGATCTCAGGAAAATCCAATTTTGTCGCTCCTTCCCAAAATCTTTAAGCTCCTGTTCCACAGGCCAAAAAATCTTCTTCAAAACAGTCGGTGTCTCACAAAAAGCTCGACAAAAATAGTCAACTTTTCAGTAAAAACAGTTGTCAAAACAGTCCCTTTTCCCTAAAAAATGGTCAGTTTTTCTGCACAAACAGTCGGTAAAAACGATCAGCTAGTCGGTAAATACTTTGCCCCCCCCCCCCGCCAAACATTTTGGCTAAAGACGCCTCTGCCACCAGCTAAGGTTTGCGCTGACACGGTCAAATGGCTCACCCCAGACCATCCCCTCCTACTCCCTCGAAGCATATGATAGTCCAGTCCGTCAAGTTCCGTCCAGATACCCGAAGTGAATCACAGTATTCCGGCACCCATTCTAAATGTCTCACAGTGGCCAATTACGACCTGGACCTGTAACTGAGCATCCAGGACAATCGACAACACAAAAACTGTCTCTTCGAGTGGTACACAAATATGTTTGCACCCTGCGGTTAACATGTACAATTTGAGTGTGACAGGAATACTCTTGATGACTAACTCTCCTTGCCGATGCAAAATCGCCGGGTACCTAGCGGAAGAGTCAGAAGCAATACCACAGCTGTGCCCGACGATCGCCGTGATTGGTTGATACAGGATTTGGCTGTAGAGTTTGAGTCGTTAGTGAGTCGTTTTCTCGTTCTTCCTGAGGATTAGTGGCGTGTAGTCATTATAGAGTATTCTTTTGTTAGCAAAACCATAGGCGCAAAAATTATCCTTGGCCCTCGGAAACACGAAATACATCGTTCGGCCAAAAAAAATGTTGAACTGTGTGGTATGACAGTGCATATTTTATGTATTCTAGGAATTCACTTGTAAGCAAAAGAATTGAGCCAAAAACAATCGAGGGCCCTTGAGAAACATGATAATGTATCGTTTGACCAAAAGTAGCCTATTATTGCACTTGCATTTGCCTGTTGTCAAGTTTCGCCCAGACCGGATAACTCGCTCGAAAGTTACGCGTATCATGTCACATGATTTCAGATTCCACCATCCTCCGCTCCGATGGGAACCGGTGCTCTCTCCAAATCCCCCACAGTTGTCGAATCCGGTCCCGCCATGAAAATGGGGGAGGGGGGGGGGGCTCTTTTCAATTGTCAAGTTTCATTTCGATTCTGTCACCCGTGAGAAATTTACGCATTCCTCAAGATTCCGCATCCCCTTCCCATCCACTCCCCACAGGATGGTTGGACAAGGCTAGTGGCAATCTGATCAGGTCCACAATCAGTCCCCATAGCAATACGCCTGCCAAGTTTCATTGTCCTAGCCCATCTGGAGGTACCCCATAACTCCCGACCATCGGACTGACCGACTAACGGAAAAGCGATCGGTTAGTTGCACTTAAGCCGGAGGGAGTTATATAGGAGGGGTGCCATGAAAATACTACTGGGATTGTAAAATATATCGATATCACACGAACAACCCAAGAGCAGACGCAGGTTGATTTTGAGAGTTGCCACCAGACGATTGTTACTACTTTTCAATTCCTTCCATTCATTCCACACATTTTAACGCCCATTTCATTATAAAGCCCAGACGGCTTCGTAAGTGTCATCAATTATCCTTCAGCCTATTGTTATCCTGATCTTCCAATCCGGTCTGATCAGGTCCGTCTCTGTCACCGGTCTTTCTAGTCTAACCTCTTTAAAGTTTAACTGAAAAGCCAACTTTTGTTAGTGTCATTTTACTTAGTACACTGAATTATTTGGATTCTGCAAAGGGATTTTTCTATTTTCCACTATCCGCTCCAGTTATGACGTACAGAATTTCTAGGGCCGTCCCCACAACGAGAATTCTACTATGACGCGGGAAATTTTAATCTCAACACAAACGGGGTTTTTCTGTGGGCAGTGGTGAGATTGGTGAAGATTGCTTAATGCCTGAACAAAAAAAAATTCATAAATCTTTCTCGTAAGGCATACAGCAAAAATACAAGCGCATAGAGGTACCACAAATCACACGAAAATTCCACTGTTTGAAAATAAATTTTTCGTGAATAGCGGAACAACGAAGTGAAGCGTTTTCAGCGGGTCTTCAAGCCAATTTAAGTGAATAAGTGATGGGTAACTAGATTGTGCTATCCCAGCCCTTTTCGGTTAAACTTTAATAATGACACACGACGGCTGCAATGAGCTCCTATTTCTTAACAAACTAAGGATACATCCAACGACCTCCAGTAATTCTGAAACATCCACCCCCTCTTCGGCTCGACAACACCAAAACGTCTACCTTACCTTTGACACCCTACTCAAGTCCTTTCTTGTTTAACACACCACTGGTTCATCACTGACTTGCACTTCTGAGATTTCCGAAGGAACCTCGGGGGGTAATCCCGAGATCCTCACGCAGAATCTAGAACTGGGTTGCTTGGCAATCCTAGGCCACTTCCCATTTGAGCAATTTGGCGGAAAAATTGTTGTTCTTTGTTGAGCAATCAAGCTCGACTGAACGGTGACATGTGCCCAAGTTCCGTTTCCTGAACACAGTCATTGGGGCAGAAGGGGAAGCTGAATTCCTCTTGAAGTAAAGAGCTCTTTATGAAGCTTGGGCATCGAATGTAAGGACGCACCCCCCAATGTTGTCGGCCAGTCGGTAATAAAACTGGGACGGCGCGAAGAGCCGCGATTTTTCATAAAACAGTCAATTTTTTCTTGAAGACATTCAATTTTTTCGTAAAAATAATCGTTTTTTCCTTAGCCTATAGCCCAAATAATACATTTTCTTAAAAATAATTGATTTTTTAAACAGTCAATTTTTCTTACAAAAGGCCTTTTTAAAAACAACAGATTTTTCGAAGGCTACAAACAATCCATTTTTTCAAAAAAACAGTCGACTTTTTAAAAAGAAAAGTCGATTCTTTCTTAAAATACAGTCGACTTTTTGAGGGAAACAGTTGGTAAAAATTACCAGCCAGTTGTTAAATACAATGCCCCCCGCCTAATTCTTAATTGTTTTCGGCCTAGTAATGCCTCTGACGCGAGTTAGCGAAACGGCTAAGATCATTGTTTTGTCCGTTCTGACCACAAACAACAGTTTACTCACCACAACTTTCATAAAAAAAATCCTCCTCTAAAAGTGGCAACAACTACCTGAACAAGGAGAAAATATTTTAAAGCAAACTACTTACTAAATATTTTTTTTTACACTAAACAACTCAGACCAGCCGCGTTGATCGGGACATAAATTTTCAGCAAGTAGTTTCTTTTATTTATAATACTATTACATACAATAGTGAAAACCGTTGTAACCATGGGTCTTCGATGCTTTATCCAGCTTTCTCTTTGTTTATGTCTTGACCCCCCCCCCGAAGATTTACTGAAACGGCACCACCACAATCATACCCGCCTCTTCCGAGCTGTGCGTCACTGATATACTGCTGGAATTCGTCTACTCGGGAATCCTTTCTATTCACTTGACATTCAACAGGTCTCGATTCTTAATGGCAAAGGCAGGACACGTCTTTTCCAGAACTATTTCAGACGGACTCTTCGTTCCACGTCTAGAAATCTTAACTCGTTGAAGGGAAGGGGCGTAATTGGAAAGTTAGAAATCAGGGATTTCAGAGATGGAAGGACATGAGCGACTGGAGAAAGACGGTTGGAGATCACTGAGATAATGAACGTGAGAAGCTTGACTCGCCCGCGGCAGTAGATAGTAGTAGTAGTAGTGTATTTGACACTTGGTAAAGATGATATTTATTTATTAGATTACTGATATCCATTCTAGATATGTTGGAACTCGGCAAATCTTATCTCCTTTAAAATTTAACTTAAAAATCAGCTTACTTCTATATCTTGGACTTTCATACACTGAATTATTTTGACTTTATAAGAGATTTTTCTTTCAACATGGGTTCTAGTAGTAGCGTTCAGAGTATGCACTGCTGGTCCGATATGACAAAGTTCACCCCAACACGGACAATTTGAATTTCAACAAAAACGTGCATTTCTTGTTCAAATCCAGATTGTACGGTCACTTCTGAAGTGACTGAAAAAAAGATTTAATTTTCGACAGTCGATTACCCTTGTAGTTGCTAAACAATCCCGAATACAGAGGTACCACAAATCCGAAATGAAAATCGATTATATGAATAGCGGAACAGTAACGCATGAACGTCTTCGTGCCTATATGAGTGAATAAGTGATGAGTGATAGACTGTCGTATCTCAGCCCAATTCGGGTTATAGAATTTTATTTTAGTGCTGTCCTCCTCCAGGTTGAATTTCTTTTCTCGCCTGTTTTTGTTTTCCTTCCTTCTTGTTTCTTTATGTTTTGTCTCTCTTCTTCTTTTTTACACTTAAAGTCGAAACCATAGATTCATTTATTTTTCTCACTCTGTCTCCTCTTTATTTCTTGATATAGGCTATTCAGTTATTCTGTTGATTCTGTTTAATTTTTGCAGTATTATTTTCTAGTATCATGCTCTAGCCAAACACGCCTTTTTGCGCGTTCCTGGCAGGAATTTTTATTAGTTGTTTTATTTTTGTTCTGACCTTTCTTTTAGTTTAGAAACTTTCGGACGTTTACGACAATGTTTCTCCTCAGGCTGCAGTTGAAGAAATTAACTGTTATAAAATAAAATGAACTTTCTTTCAACTAGATTTTCGGGAGTTTCTACTTATGAGTTTTAGGGGTGAAAGCTATTGCCGTAGTTTCACATTTGACAGTTAACAAGAGCTGCAAGCTCATATGGCACTTGCAAGCTTTCTAGATTGTATTCAAGTTATCGTAGTAGGATGTGAATGGATAGTAGCTTTGTCAGTGTGATGGGTTGTTTGGTACTATAGTTACGTTTTACGTTTACGTTTCCGTTTCGACGGTGACGTTCGGATCGGGAGGTTCCAATTCCTCCATTCTAACCGTGTCACATGATTTTCGGTTCCTCCCTCCGACCCCCCCCCCCCCCACATTCATCGGATCCGGTCTCAACTTGAAATGGTATATCTGAGACAAGGGCCGAAATATAGCTCGAATAAAATTTAGCTGACGTATCCGTTTTTGCACTGTCAAATATGATTCGCAGTCAGCTTGGGTTGAAGGAATATTTATGAGGTCTTTCCAAATACCAAGTTTTATTAAGATTCAATCACCCGTTCGAAAATTATGAATGTCAATAAAATTCCGGATTCCGGCTCCCCTCCCTCCCCCCACTATGGTCGGATCGGGCAAGTGATTATTTCCAAGTTAATTTGGCCGAGTCCATTATACACCTGCCAAGTTTCATCGTCCTAGAACATCTGGAAGTAACTTAACTCCGTAACACCGGAATTCCGGAACCCCACTCAAACTCCCCCCGTAGTGCACGAATCCAGTCCGGTTCTGTCAATGATGAACCTAGGGATTATTTTTGTTCCTCCCACCAAGTTTCATCCCGATCGCTCCACTGTAAGCGTGTCACATGATTTCCGGTTCCCCCCTCCGACCCCCCCCACATTCATCGGATTCGGTCCGGACTCGAATCGGGACATCTGAGACATGAGGTCTTTCCAAATATCAAGCTTCATTAAGATCCGATCACCCGTTCGAAAATTATGCATGTCACTAAATTCCGGATTCCGGCTCCCCTCCCTCCCCCCACGATGGTCGGATCGGGGAAGTGATTATTTCCAAGTTATAGAGAATCATCTGCAATCAAAACTCTTGAAGCAAAAAAGATGATCATCAGGAGCACGAAAATGTATATTTTGCTCAAAAGTATTGTTTGTACTTTAAGGAATTTAGTTGTAAGCAAAACCCTTGAGGGGAAAATGATCATGGGCTCATAGGGATCACGAAAATGTATCTTTTGCTTAAAAGTATTTTTTTGTACTTTGCGGTTAGCATTAGTACTTTAAGGAATGGCCGGATCTGGGAACTAACTATTTCTAAGCCAATCATGTCAAGTCTTTAATTTTCAAGCCATGTTTCATCGTCCTAGCATGTCTGGAAGTACCTTAACTTGCGATCACCGGAATTCCGGACCCCCCCTCTAACTCCCCCAAAATGCCCGAATCCGGTCCGGTTCTGTCACTGATCTACAAAGGGCTTGTGCTTGTTCTTCCCACCAAGTTTCATTCCGATCGCTCCACTCCAAGCATGTCAGAAGGTTTCCGGATACCCCTCCGACCCCCCCCCAGCTTCATCGGATCCGGTCCGTACTTGAAATGGGACATCCGAGACATGTTGTCTTTCTACGTATCAAGTTTCATTATGATCCGATCACCCGTTCGGAAGTTATACATACCTCAAGATTCCGGATTCCCCCTCCCTCCACCCCCCACGATGGTCGGATCGGGAAGCTGACTATTTCCAGGTTAATCTGGTTGCGTCCCTGATTTACCTGCCGAGTTTCATTGTCCTAGCCCACCTGGAAGTAACTTAACTCCGTATCGCCGGAATTCCGGAACCCCACTCCAACTCCCCCCACAGTGCACGAATCCGGTCCGGTTCTGTCAATGATATATCCAGGGGTTGTGCTTGTTCCTACCACCAAGTTTCATCCCGATCGCTCCGCTCTAAGCGTTTAACATGATTTCCGGTTCCCCCCTCTGACTCCCCCCCCACACACATCGGATTCGGTCCGGACTTGATATGGAACATCTGAAGCATGACGTCTTTCCAAATATCAAGTTTCATTAAGATCTGATCACCCGTTCGAAAGTTATGCATGCCACTAAATTCCGGATTCCGGCTCCCCTCCCTCCCCCCACGATGGTCGGATCGGGAAAGTGACTATTTCCAACTTAATCATTTGGGGTCCCTGATATGCCTGCCAAGTTTCATCATCCTAGCTTATGTGGAAGTGCCCAAACTAGCAAAACCTGGACCGACCGACCGACCGACAGACCGACCGACAGACCGACCGACAGACCGACCGACGGACGGACAGAAATTGCGATCGCTATATGGCACTTGGCCGAAGGGCAAGTGCCATAAAAACGAAAACGTCAGCTGGAATTTATTAGAGCCATATTTCGGCCCTTCTTGGCAAGGGTCCTTTTCAGGCTCAAAGCCGCTCAAGATGGAAAAACGAAACTTGTGAAGAAACTAAACTTTGGTTTCGTTTTTTTCCATCTTGAGCGGCTTTGAGCCTGAAGAGGACCCTTGCCAAGAAGGGCCGAAATATAGCTCTAACAAATATCAGCTGACTTTTCCGTTTAGCACTGTCAAACATGATTCGCAGTCAGCTTTGGCTGAAGGAGTATTTAGCCTTAGTTTCATCCTGGAACGGCTCAAACGGCTGCTGTTGGGCTCGACTGTGTCGTTGACATAAAAGATGTTTCTCTGCATAAGGAGGTTGATATGATGGAAAATGGGCCCTAGCTTGAAACCCCCTCTCTCACCCATAAATATAGGGCTGCGGTGCTCATCTATGAACTTGACCTGTACTTTGACACAGACGATCCTCATACCATGAAACAAAACAAAAAATCAGTTATCACAGATTTTTTTTTTTTATTAGCCCCTTCGAAATGGGTTGTGTTGGGTTCTCACGGCGTTTCGTATCTCGTCAAGTTTTTCGGAGGTTTTCTCTCTGACATATCATTCAATGGTACAAAATTGGTATCTCAGGGATCCTTCAGGATAGAAAATCAGTTATAACCCCTTCGAGAGCTATTATGTTAACAGACAGATAAAAGGACCTGCAGGTGAACGGAAAGAGTTTTCTGAGTCATAGGTATAAGCCACTTGCGTTTCTTTTTGCACACCTGTCCTCTTGGGATTCCCCATAGACACAACACAGTTTCCGGTTGCAACTGGACAAGTGCCTGAATATACGGCTAAGACGACGACAAAGCAAAGGCATATTACGGAAGCTGTCTGCAGACAGCTTCCGTAATATGGCAGTAAGAAGGTTGATTCGTTCTATGGAATGTTTTTACAGATAAAACACGGTTCTGTACGCGAACACAAATTGCCTCGTATAATGTCGTTAGGTTAGGATTCCTCTCCTTGAGATACCAATTAACTTGGTATTCTACTATTGAAGGATGTATCACAGAGAAACCCTTCGAGCATCTGGACCTCGGTGGACCCCGCGAAAACGGATGTTTCAGTTTCAGTTTTTATGGCACTTGCAGCTTCGCTCAAGTGCCATATACCGATCACTTTTCCGTCGGTCGGTCTGTCTGTCGGTCTGTCGGTCGGTCGGTCCGGTGATCGCGAGTTAGGGTACTTGCAGATGTGCTAGGACTATGAAACTTGGCAGGCATATCGGGGACCCGACCAAACTAACTTGCAAATAATCACTTCCCCGATCCGACCTCCGTGGAGGGAGTAGAGGGCGGGGGAATCCGGAAAATTTAGTAGTTTTTGTAAAACCCCTACCCCTTTCTTTACACTAGTAGGTCTGCGCGCGGCGTGACGTCACTCTTTGCATCGCATCACTCTGTTAACATTGGTAAAGAGCTAGTGCATTCGAGGGTCAAAGGGGTTTGTATCTGTGGTGCAGTGCGGGGGAATATGGAAAATTGAGTGTTGTGTAACTTTCGAACGGGTGATCGGATTGGGACGAAACTTAATATCTGAATGAATGACATATCTCTGATGTTCCATTTGAAGTCCGAACCGGATTCGACATCTATGGGGGAATTGGGGTGGGGGAAGACCGGAAACCTCGAGAAACGGTTATAATGGAGGGATCGGAGTAAAACTAGCTGGGTAGAACAAGAATCTGCTCCAGATAATTTGTTTACACGTTTGGACTGGACCCGGACACTTGGGGGGGGAGGTGGAGGGGAGTTTCACGGAATTCTGGTGATGACAGTTTTTGGGATTTCACGACGAAACTTGGGAGGTGTATCAGGGACCCGATCAAACTGACTTGTCAATAAAAATTGACTCGATCCGATAGTCGTGGGGGGATCGGAGGGAGGGGGAATCCGGAATATTTAGCCATGCGTAACTTTGGAACGGGTGATCGGGTTCGAGTGAAATTTAATAACTGAACAGAGCCTGTGGTGATCTTTTTCATGTCCGGACCGGATCCGACAACAATTGGGGGGGGGGGAATACGTGGCCGGATTGGACTGGAGAGATCGGGATGGAACTTTGTGGGAATAAAAAACAAGTCCAAACTGAACCGGATTGGCTCCGGCGACTGTGGGGGGAGTTTGAGGGGCGGGTCCGGGATTCCGGTGATCGCGAATTAAGGTACTTCCAGATGTGCTAGGACGATGTAATTTGGCTGGAATATTAGAAATTCGACAAGATTGGCTTAGAAATCGCCACTTTTCAAATCCGACCATTCCCTAAAGTACCAATCATGACCGCAAATTAAGAAAAATACTTTTAAGCAAAATATGCATTTCCATGATCCCCATGAGCTCATGATCATTTTTGCCTCAAGGGTTTTGCTTACAAATGAAGTTCTAGCTCCCTTAAAGTGTGCATCTTAACCGCAAGGTCGAAAAGTACTTTTTATCGAACGATACATCTGAACCCATGATCAGTTGTCCCACAAGGGTTTTGCAAAAAAAATTATTTCTTGCACCCTTAAAGTGCGCAAATTAGTGGGAAAAAAAATACTTCTGATCATACGTATATATCAATGATCCCTAAGAGCCTGCTATCGTTTTTGCCTCAACGGTCTTCCTTACAGATGAATTTCTAGTGCCTTTAAAGTGCGCATCATTACAGCCAAGTTCAACGATAATATACTTTTTCTCTAGCTCCCTTAAAGTGCGCATCTGAACCGCACAGTCGAAAATTACTTTTGATCAAATAATACATCTCAACCCTTGCAAGTGCCATATGAGCTTACAGCTCTTGTTTATTACAAGATTCAAAGTAAAGAAATTTAAAGTATGTTCTGAAAAAAAAAATTAAACAGAAGAACAGCACATCTACATCTGGCGACTCCTCGCCAAGCCACCAAGTAAGTTCGCCATCTTGCGTAACCACCTCGCGCGATATCTTCTATCATAGCCGTTACAGGACCCGTCGTGCCTATTAAGCCAATTCTTAATAATTATAATTCTTAAGCACGAAGACACAAATTTCATATCTTACATTCTAAGCCCGCTCACGATGCCTCACTAATCTTTGCTCTTGCCACGATTCATCATTTTACATACGCATTATGATCCCGAAGAGTATTCGCGTATCATGCTATTGATGCGTAAAACCGGTTATCTGAATTGTGCCGAGTTTTTGCTAGAAGCCATGGGCTTTTAAACAACTAAAGCCGCGGCAACCTGTCTTGTGCAGTTGTGATATATGTCGTGAACTCCGCTGTCTCCCTCTAGTTAGTAAAGAAAAAGTTAATAAAAGTAAATAAAAAGCGTGATTTGAATGTCATGTAATCGTTTTGAATTTGGCCTACAGTAAACCCGACGAAAGTTACTGTGATCTCACCGGAGGGGATATTCGGCCATAGTTTCACAAAGCCCACAAAACTGGATGGATGATACGTAGTTAATAAATATTGGTCCTATCTTAAAAAAAAAAAAAAAGTCCAACCCAAAACTGACTTGAAAGGTTTTTTCGAAAAATTTCCCAGCTTTTTCGGTATTCCCAAATTTTCTGCGGTAGTCGACGCCCCCCAATTTCCGCTGGTTCTGGGTTTTGGCTACTTTCCTGCAATATTCGATCCTATTCAATTGGTCCTGGGGCCTCGAAAGAACTACCCCCACGGAGGTCGCTCTTAACCATTCTGGGCTCTGTATCCTGTTCGCAATGTGATCACCCATATATATGTAGGACCATGGGAGATAATACAGTGGCACGACTGGCAAGCTCTTGCTTTGCCCTCAATCCAAGAGGAAAAAGATTTTTAGCAGATGTATGAATCGGTATGAATAAAAATAGGAGTAGCCTATCAGTTAAATATTTGTCCGTTTTTTCAAATAATTGTTGTGAGGATTACTTATACTTAAAATCCGCAGTATTTCCAAGAGAATTCAGTGAAATAATGACTCGACGAAAGTATTGACGCCTTCCACTAAAAGGCTATATAACGCAATTTCTGTTAGTCGTCAATAACGTTGGCTGCTGTTAGGGCTTTGCAGACTGAAAAAGTACTGTTAGTTTCAAAATAATAATTCCTATCGACTCATACTGGTTTCTCCTCATTTTTCGACATATTTATAAATTGACGGAAACACCAAGTCAGGCGCGCGGATTATGGGCTTCGCAGATTTATCGTGGTGGTGGTGGGGGGGGGGATAGCTTCGTGTTACGAATAGTATTTTAAGATATTAATTATCAAAATTAGCTTTCGTAATAATTGAAATAATTCAAGCTTTTGGAAATTGTCAAACGAACAGTCGTATCAGCTTTGTGGCTTTTCCCGACATCCGTTTGTCGCTATTTCAGTCTAATATTATCTAGACTTTGGTTTAACCTTAAGAGACCCAACGTAAATCGCTGGGGATAGCGCCATATATGGAGCGAGTTTGAGTCGTCTACTATCAAGACTTTGGTTTAACCTTTATGTGTTATTTGAGTGCGGTTAAGTTGAACTTTAAGAATTGCTACTACGCAGTAAGCAAAACTAGGAAATTTATGTGGAGATTTTTAGGCAGATGTTTCTTAGAGCTGAAAGTAGATAGACGTTCTTGAGTGCTTGATTTAATCAGACGTTTTATACAAAGAGAAGCTGAAAGAAGAATAAAAGTAAGTGTACAAGAAAGAGAACCGACCTCCCTAAACGAAAGACTACGATCCCAAACACGCCTTCGAAAGGTTGAATGTTCCTTACCGCTCGACGCTACCAAGGTTAAGCCAGCCTAAGGGCTTCGGACAGAGAACCCCAGCAGGGGCAAATAACGTCATCGGTTCACTGGTGGCGCGTTGTCTTTCGTTTGGAGGAAAGTTATAGTTTAGATGTTATAATTTAGTGCATAGTGTTTTGAGTGTCTTTTTCTTTAAGACCGGGTTAGTGAACGAACGTAGAATGTCTGTCGATGAAACATCAAATATGTCCCTTGGCACACTTTGCAAAATCGCATCTCAGGTCTCCACTTTCTCTGGAAGTGAAGATGTTTTGATTTTTCTGGAGACGCTCGAAAATTTAAAATTTTGGGATAAGTCTATTCAGAGCGATGAACTTATTCGTTTGGCATTCATGAAAACGACAGGTCAGGCAGCTAATTTCCTAACCAGTCACGCAAAATTCGGGACATTCGATGATTTGAAGAAAGCCCTTGCCAGGCAGTTTGAACATACATCTCTTAGGGCACGGTTGGTTCATGAAACTCTTCGTCTAGAAGATGGTGAAGATCCGTTTCCGTTTCTCGAAAAATTGAGATTAAAGACCTTGAAACTCATGGGCTTGGATCAAATTCCGTCGGAAACTGAAGGGAACTTTAATGGCTATTCAAATCTCTTGAAAAACCTCCTGCTAGACAGCCTTTCCCCTCAACTAGGAATGCGGGTAGTCGCAAAATGTCCCAAAGATTTTGAGGAGGCCACGCAGTTTTTGGTCAATGATTTTCGCGCACGTGAATTTGCTAAAGCTAAGTCGCCACATTTGCTTTCTGCTGTCGCTTCAGTTGCAACTAATTCTAGTGTGCTAGCAAATAGAACAACAAGAGATAATATGGTTCCGGAAAACATTCAAAATAAGCGTAGCGACGGCACTATTTTTCGGCACTCGAGTCGCCCAACATTTCACCGTCGGGAGTCGTCACAAAATAACCGGCAGTCAAATGACACAAGCAGCTTTAGGGGTAGATCTCAAGAAATAAGGGCGAATAAGAATGGGTGGGAAGAGCGCCGTGGGAGATCCGAGTCACGAAAACCGGGCGGGTCGAATAAGAATTGCTTCAATTGCAACAAACCGGGTCATTTTGCTCGCGAATGCCGCGCACCACGCACTGTTCGTTGTTATAATTGCCAAAGGGTCGGGCATCTGGCAAAGCAATGCCGTAGTAGTTCCACGGGATCTAGACCAAGAGTGTGTTTTAATTGTGGGAAGCCGGGACACTTCTCGGGACAATGTCAACTGTCTGAAAACTTCAGTCGTTTAAACTTGTAAGGGGACGCGCACGTCGTCACGTTTCGGTAAATTCTGATGCGCATCCCGTCCCTTATCGTTCGACTAAAATTATGGGAGAAAATTTTATAGCGTCGTATTTTGCTAATTGCAGTGGAGTAAATTGTAAAGTTTTGCCGTATGTTAGTGCTTTTGTGTGTGGTGTCTCTGTACGCGCGCTTGCCGATAGTGGCGCCTCGATATCGCTTTTAAGTTATGATATGTTTTTGCAGTTACCCGATTTAGTTAGGTCAAAGATAGTTAAAAACTATAATGATGTTAGCAGTGCTACCGGTCATTCCATGGAAATTATCGGGAGTATTTCAGAGAATGTTAATATTGACGAACATGAATACTTTGAGACGTTTTTGATAAGTGACAAATTGAAAATACCGATGATATTAGGTTATGGATTCTTGAAGAAAAATGACCTATTAATTGATGCTAAGAATGACAAATTAATCCGTAGAGGCTCTAACGGGGAAAGTCTGCGGTCTGTTTGCGAATTTTCTGACCCGTCGGCAAATCTGGTCAACCTTAAAGAACAAATGAAACCAAATTGTTGTTTTGCTCGAAGCCAGTCCTGTGGTCCACAGTCGATTCCTTGTTCCTCCGTTAGTCCTGTAGTTAATTTACCCCATCCCAGCTACCCTTGTCCACCTCCTATCAATGAAAGTGATGGTTTTAAATCAGAAATTGGGTTAGGAAAACCGGAGGTCGAATCGGCGAAATCGCCGAAACGCATACATAGGCTTCAACTTGTGTCTAGGGCTAGTGTTAATGCCAAGACCAGTAAGCGGTGCGTGTTATCTACTAGTAGGGGGCCAATAGATACGGACGGTTTATTTTTGGTTTCACCTACAAAGGAAATGAGCGAAAGATTCCCAGACTTAGTCCTACCGGAACAACTTGTAACTACTCAGGATGGCATGTTTCAGGTGTTCATTGAGAATTATTCGGATAAAACTCTGAAAATTCCCCGGTTCTACATGGCAAATGCCGAAGCTTGGGTTCCGGAAGAAAACGTTTGCATGAGTATTTCTGAAACATTGAAACCCACAGAGGTTATTTCGGGTTCTGGTTCGCTGCCAAACAATGAAGTGGATGGGTTTCTTAAAATGTTCAAATTAGATCATCTTGCAAAGAACCCAGTCCGAAAGCAAAATGTTGAGAAACTTCTTATTGATAATCATGACGTGTTTGCGAAAGACGATTTTGATTTGGGCACTTGTAATATTGAGCCTTTTGTAATTGACGTTGGTAATGCTTCCCCTCAGAAAGTCCGTCCATATCGCATCCCAGTCCACCTAGAACCAGTTGCAAAGGCAGAAATAGATCGTATGTTGGCCTGTAAGGTCATAGAGCCAGCAACTTCACCGTGGCTGGCCCCTCTGCTGTTAGTAAAGAAAAAGGATGAATCTTATCGTGCCGTTACAGATTTTCGCCGACTGAATGACGTGACAGTTAGTGACGAGTTTCCTCTCCCCTATATTACTGCCATTTTAGACAAACTGCATGGTAAAAAGATTTTTTCTGTTCTCGACTGTTTAAGTGGCTACTGGCAGATGACTGTCCACCCTGACAGTAGAAAATATACAGGATTTTCGGCCCCAGGCTACGAACAATATGTCTACGCGAAGCTTGCGTTTGGTCTCAAAAACGCACCCGCCGCTTATAGTAGAATTATGCATCGAAAGTAGTATATAAAGGCGGGAGCTACCCCACCCCCACCCCAATTTCAAAACCCCATTTTAACATCAATTTCTTGAATTTTAACATCCTTTTTACCAAATAATCCCCCTTTTTATAGATATTTTGATTTTCTTATTTCCCAAATAAAGGTCCTAAGAAATAGGAAATATTACCCTTTAATACATATAAACTACTACTTCTTTTTAGATTTTTAATTTTTCAGTTTTTCATTTTTTATCCAAATATAATAGAATTTCTGCTAAATCAACAACTGCTCAGAGTTATATAAACTAGCCTACTACTTTTTCATTTTTACTGAGTAAACAGTTCTACATCAACATATTGGTCAGAGTTCTTATTCACTCTCATAATAGGCTGCAAAACCAGATTTTTCTTTAAAAGTAACTCATCAGCAATTGCATTATATCTCTGTGGTATAAACAAATCACAGGCTTTGTTATTATGATGAATAACCACAACCAACTTATCACCATATTTTGTCTTGGCCATTCTCATTTTAACGATGCTATATTTCAATCCTAGAATTAGTTCTTCCTTTCTGATTGTCTCATTGTATTTATTCATTCTAATTGTTGACAAGACTTCTTTTAGCGACTCCATTTATTAGCGGCTGATTTTATTTAATAAAAATCCAAACTCACAAACTCACATACATATTTTTATTAATAATATCAAGTGTAGCTTTTCTTTCATAATATATAACACAGTAAACATTATATGGTACGGGTGTATCATCTTTTAATGTTAAACTTATTTCAATATCAGCAGTTGTTCCATTATAAATATTTGACTCGTGTTTGGAAACATCGAAACAGAATAGTGGATACACTGATTTAAATTCTTCTATACTAACAACACTACCAGTATCAAATGCTAATTGTTTATAACCCAAATGTATGAACCTATTGTAAAGATTCGAGTATTTACATTTCTCATCGCTAAAGTCGCACTTGAGTGGTTCTTCAGGATATTTATCCCCATTAATTCTAAGTTCGATGTCTGTTAAATCCATATGATCAAATACCATATTATTCTGTTTTTGGTTGTTATGCTTGTCATTTTTCTGTAACATCACAACAATTTTGGTTGGACTATTTCTCTCAGACACAACTTTCCAGGTGTGCTCCTTATTCTGACTAACATCACTTTTATAAGTATTACAAGCTTCCCACATCAAATTATACTTTTTATCCTTAGCCAAACCTTTTTCCAATTCACTCATCATTTCAATACTAGGAGCTATGATAGGGATTTTCCAGGATAAATACTCAATGACCACTTTAAAATTAGTATCCCCATTTCTTACAATCATATTATTATCGTCATTTCTTCTTAGACAAATTCTATGCGATGCACCTCTAAAAAATCGTTTGTTTCCTTTCAAGAATCCAAACAACTCTGACAATGGTAAATACATATTTACTATTTTGCTGTCTTTAGTTCTATTATATCTCTTTTCAAACCCCTTATTATAATTTGGATTAGATTTAGTACTGACAACCACAGTTCCTGCTAGTGCTCCACCTGCAGGTACGGTAAATGAACTACTTATAGGGTTGATATCGGTTCCCTGATTATAATCCTTATACCAGAAATGATTTCTAGCTGCACTTCTAGAATAATCATCAGAATATTCAATCAACTTTGTAACGGTAGTTGTAATACCAACATGATTAATTTTTTCAACCGATTCGTCATTTATTACATACTCAGCGGTACTGAATAAATTAAATCCATTATTAGTTAAAGTAGCAACATCGGTTGCAGCTAGGTTAGTTCCATCCTCTTTTACAATTCTT